>CM034311.1:13185403-14591860 GCA_019925795.1 Dendrobium chrysotoxum | reverse complement strand
AATTTCCCTCCTAGGCTAGCTATAATAACAGGTTCGAATAGGTCCATGTGGAGAGTTTCTAGTGGCCTAGTGGTGTTGATATCCTTGATTGAATGAAATGATGCTTTTACTTATTTTCCTAATTGACAGGCATTACATAGATGGTCCTTAGTAAAGTCTAACTTAGGTATGCCTCTAACTAGGTCTTTCTGAGTGATATTCCTAAGTGTTTTCATGCTAGCATGATATAGTCTCCTATGCCATAGCCAAGAGTCATCAACTATTATTTTTAGACATAAAGGGTTTAAGTTTTCAATGCAGCTTAAATCTAACATATAGACATTATTTATACGTTTTCCTTCTAACATAAGTGTATCATTTAAGCTAATCATGCATTTGTTAGAAAGAAACTTTATGTCAAAACCCTTGTCACATAGTTGACTGATACTTAAAAGATTATGCTTTAAACCATCAACTAAAAGAATATTTTCAATTACCAAATTTTTAGAATTTCCAATGATACCTGAGCCCACCACTTTTTTGGTGGTGTTGTCTCCCAAAGTCACCTTGCCTCCTGACCTAGCCTCCAGTGTCACGAACTGCTTCATATCCCCAGTCATATGTCTCGAGCAGCCACTGTCTAGATACCACATGCTCTCACTAGGTCTTTTATGAGAGCATCCCTATAATGTCAATCACAGGTTAGTTTTGGGAACCCAATTGAGTTTGGGTTCCACGTTATACTTGTATGAAAAAATATATGCATGTTATGTTGTGATGAATGCAGCTTAGGTCTCCATACTAGATGTGTCCTATGATGAATTATGCAAGTGCGGGCTATGTGACCTAGCATGCCACAAGAATAGCACCTAACACCAGGAAATGGGTTCACTAATCTACGGGGGTGATAGTTCCTATTCTTAGGTTTGGATGGAACATGCTTTGATGATTTTGTATGAGATGGTTCACATGATGAAGGTTTATAAAACTCAGTAAATGTGGGAGGTATTTTATTATTCTCAAATGCATGAATTTTTACATTTAGAAATTTATTTTCTTTATTAAGACTTACAATTTTGAATTTCAATGTATGCTCACTTCTATCTAGTTCACATGTAAGTTCCTCTAATTCCTTAAATTCCTTAAACATTCTCTAGTTTAACATGTGATGACTTCAAGGTATCATGTGTAGTAGTTAATTCAATATGCTTCTTGTTTAATGCATCAAATTTATCAAGCAGGGACATGTGATCTCTATCCAAGTCAGAAATTTTTAACTATACTAGCATGCTCTTTTTATAAAGTACTAAACTTAGTGTTAAGACTAGCATGCATTTTCTTTAACTTTCTATATGAGTCATGAATCTTTTCAGAAATAATTAATAGTTCATCATAAGAAAGTTGACATACCTCATCTTGATCTGATTGATCAAGGTTATCGTTAGTCATAAGACATAAATTTGTTACCTCCTCCTCTACTTCTTCTTCTGGTGATTCTGAAGCAGAGTCAGCTCAAAAAGCTTTTTGTGTCTTAAATTTGCCCTTCTTGAATTTTGACCTTTCCTCGCCCTTCTCCTTGGTTTAATGAGTCTTAACATTGGGGCAATCGGCTCAAAGATGACCTGGTTTCCTGCACTCAAAGTAAATTGTGTCAGATATAACTTTAGTGTTCTTGGAGCTTTTACCTTTGTTCCAATTACTTTGATGACGCTGATGCTTTCTTTTTAGGAAATTCTTGAACTAACGAGTCATCAAGGCTATATCGTTATCTTCCTCCACTTGTAGAACTGTCACTTTCAGAATTATTCACTTTTAGAGCCACCATTCACTCCCTTCTTTTCACCAGCATCACTTTGTCGTTGACTCACTCCTTGCTCATAGGCAATGAGTGACCCAAGCAAATTGACAATTGAATAAACACTTAAATCTCTGGACTCAGTTATTACAATAATTTTTGCATCATACATGCTAGGCAAACATTGCAGTATTTTATTCACTTTTTCAGAGTTAGACAACTCTCTCCCTAAAGCATACAAAGATGTCACAATCTGGGTGAATCTAGTGTACATTTCATATGTAGTTTTACTAGATTTTATGCAGAATAGTTCATAATCATGTAGCAGTATGTTTAGCCTAGATTATTTGACATCACTAGTTCCTTCGTATGTGATACACAGTCTATCCCAAATTTTCTTACCAGTACTACAAGTAGACACTCGCATATAGTCTTCTAATTTTAATACGTAAAAGAAATAATTTAAGCATTTAGCATTTAATTTTGTGAATTCTCTATCCTCATTGCTCCATTCATTCAAAGATATTCAGTTTTAACGCCATTCAAGATACGAAATGGTATAGTGTAACCTTCTTGAACTTACATCCACATGCGATAGTCTATAGATTATAAAAATATAAACATGCAAATTTTCCAGAAATCAAACGGTATATTATCAAATAAAGGTGGACGGGTTATAGAATAACCCTCTGTAGTATTACGGTTACCAAAATGTGTCATGGATCTTATGTTTATAGGTTTTCTAAAATACTATTTTGAAACCCCGCTCTGATACCACTTGAAAGTACGAGATACGCCAAGAGGGGGGTGAATTGGTATTTTAAAAATTAAATATAAATAGTTCTTTTTTTTTTTTGTATTTTTAAAATAACAACTTAACAAGTAGAATGCGAAAGCTAATGATTCGTTCACAACTACGATATTGGTGACACAATTACAAATTTCATAATACAAGATCAAGATCAGATTTTTCACCAAGCAATTAAAACAGTAAATAAATACGTGAAAAGTAAAGTGCGGTAAAAATGGAAAAAGCACACCATAAATTTTTATAGTGGTTAGATCACTTGACCTACGTACACTCCCCGGAGTCCTCCACTCCGGGATTTGCACTACTAAAAGTTGACTCTCCTTTTGCTCTACAGTAGGCAGGGCGGAGAAGCTTTACAAGACAAACTTTCACCTTCCCCGGTGTGGCAGAGTACCAGACGCTATGTCACCCTCCCGGTGACAACAATGGACCTTCTCCTTTTTCTCCTTCCTAGAGACGGTAGAGTACCTCGAGGATGTTGACCTTGAAGCCTCTCTTCCTAGAGAAACTTCTTGAGACTCACCAAAGCCATAGGAGGAGCAAGCGTGAAGCTAGCTCGGAGCAACCATGTGATACCCTCACACTCCTTCTCCCTCACGCTCAAGCTCACCTTCTTCTTCCTCTCAAAAATCTTGGATCTCTCCAAAAGCTCCTTCTCAAGAGTTCCTTCTTTTGTCAACCACAGCCTCAACTCTTCTCAATGAATAATTAAAAAAAGTCCTTTTGAATTAGGCTTCAAAAAACCCTAAAAATTCTAATTTGATGGTTCTGTTCGTACAGTACAATCAGTTCAAAAATAGTTTTGTCCAGTACGAATACAAACAAACAGTTCACAAATTTTACGGACATCGTACAGTACGATCCAAAGATCGTACTGGATGATCATTTTATTTTCAACTCATTTGATATGGGATGAATGAAATTCGCCTCTATCCATCATCCTACAACTGTACCATTCGTACAATACGATTAGTTCATTTCAGTATATCATTCGGTACGATATAAATATCATCCGGGACGATCAGTATAAAAATTGTGGTTTTGTATAGTACGATCTACGGGACGATCCAAAATCATTTGTCCATCGTACAGTATGATTGACATCGTACAGTACGATTAAATGTAATTAAGAAATAAAGATCTAATTGCCTAATTGCGGGGGATAATTTTGGCAAAATTTCAAATAATAATACAGTATGATTAGTTTAAAAAATCAAAATTAAAATTTTGCTAAAGTTATTCTGGCGGGTAGGGTTTTTGAAAAGAAACTAATCATACAGTACGATACCTATCATACAAAATGATTAGCTCATAAAACTAATCTTTCAGAATTTAGCCATTAGCCTGAGTATTAATGACATATCATATAGTACGATTGATAATCGTACAGTATGAATTACTTTTAAAAAAAATTTCTTGAAAAAAAAATGTCCCCCTGTGTGTGTGTGCATGGTCACTCCTTTTACATACATGCTTTTGTAGAAAAAATTAAAAAAAATAAAAAATACAAGTTATTATACATCCTATTCTACCCAGTCTTGAGTCTCCAAAAGTCTTGAGCAGTTTGTATCTTACCTAAAATGTTAGTACTCATAGACAAGAATAAACATTTATAATTGTCAAAGAAGAAAATATTAATTCAGTAAGTATTATTTATCCTCATCAAAATCAAGTGCTCGGGATCCTGGATTACAACACATTAATGATTATATAATATAAAATTCTTCATATGCTATGATCAGTTCAAATTTAAAAATTCAAACTTTCATAATTTTGATAATATAGATTTGACATCAGTGTCTATCAAAATACTTAATCATCCTGTATATTTAAAGGTCATATAATATAATTAGTTATAACTTAATTTACATTAATTTATTTAATTAAATACTTTAATTAATTTTTATATTACTAGAACATACATTATGATTAGGTTCATACAGTATGATTTTATTAGAGAATTCAAGTATTCAATTTTCATCCCCCTTGTGAGTATGTGTTCAATTGTCGTGTCAACATACACCTAATTTCATGAATGACTTAAGAAAAGAAAAAGTATAGAACCTTTTATTACAAATTAACTAGACCATAATGCCACATTATCTTGACCCTATTAATTTAATATGGCTCAGTGTACGTTGTAGCTAAATGGTTAGCAGCACACAAAGAACCATGCAATATATATAAAGTAGAGACTAATAAATGAACACACCAATAATATTTGTATTCATCAAAATACTAAGTATAGATCTTGGATTTCATTAATCTCCCCTTTTTTTATGAGGAAAAATAATTTATGTTAGAAATTTAATTTGCAAGTTGATTGTTAATCTTGTGCTTAGTTCTCCCCCTCACTATATGGCTTCTTTAAAAATAGCAAGAAAACCATCTAAATTTTGACTTTTGATTTTTTTTAAATTTATATTTTTGAACAATATATAAAAATAATAATATAAACACTTAGCTAATAAAAAATCAAATAATATAACCAATGCGACTCCACTCTCCCTTTTTTACATCACAAAAAGAGAGAGGCTGAAAATAAAAGATTACAACAAATTAGAATAAATCAATAAGAGTACAATGCAATAGATAGACTAAAAATAAGAGAGAGTAACACAAAGAAATAACACAGAAATAGATATTACTCCTCAAAGGTCCCTTAATAAGGTGGTAGTGGTAGGTGGAATTAAAGGTGAAGTGAGAAAAATTATTCCTGAAACCAAGCATGTCTACCTCATGCTACTATATTAGCTACTTTTAGTGTGGCACAAATTCTTGAATGTTGGTTCCTAATCTTAGCTCAAGTCAATCAAAGTGTTCAATCCATGAGTTAGGAGGAGGTGGCTAGACTGCAGGGGCTATTGTTGCGTGGGTTGGTGCTCCCCCTGCCTTTGCTTCCTCATCGGTGTTAGGAATGTCCTCTATAGGTGTTATTATATTGTAGTCACTATAGATAATGTGGAAGGAGTTATTGGTGAAGAAGGTAGGCTGGTGGTCTGATGGTATAAGATAGGTTAGGTTGTATTTTATTTTTAGGACATATATAATGATGTGTCCTAGGGATAAGTTTTATTTTTAGTGGGCCTTAAGGTTTCTAATGGAGGTTAAAATCTATATATACCTGATAATCACATTCACGACATTAAACTATGTGTCAGGCATACAAAAATATATAATGATCAGGAGTAGTGGAGTGATGTTTATGTAGTCGCAAGCCTTGGGGATCACATTGTGCTAAAGGACATGTAACATATGCATTCAAACTATAGTCCTAACTAGACGATGATATTTATGTAGGGGAGAGTTCATAATGGTCATTTTTATCATATTCTAATTATAATCTAAAGCTTGGGCAATATAATAAGGTGTTTCATCTTTGTTAGAAAGGTGAAGGTGCTCATGCAAGTTAGTATCAATGATGATTACTGGCATCAACAACAAGGGACTACATGGTAGTGTGGTGGGAGGTGATCCTAAGATTTACAAAAATTCTAATAGTAACTTGGTGTGAAAAGGAGAGGCCAGGTAGATAAGGAATTGAAGTGATGTGAATATGAATAGATCTAATATCTGGTAGGATAAGAGGTCTTGGTCTACCACTTTTAAATTTGTGATGGAGGCACCCATGTAGCATTCATAGGATGCCTGATCTTCTTCACACTAGAAATGGTCATCAAGTCTATGTCCTTAAGTAGTCTACCATGCTTGTGAGCCATAGGTGTAAGAAGAGAAAGGAGCAAGCTAGGAAGAGTAAGGGAGTTATTGAGAGTGTGTGCAAGAATGGGAAACTAACCCTCCTTATATACCCTTAGATAATTCATACAGTATGATCAGGGGAGTATAGTGTCCAATCAAATCTATTCAAAATAACTCATCGGGAACCTATAGTCAAAAATCAAATCATAATAATGGGGATCATTCAATATGATCTATGTATTTTCATTTATCTCGAGGAGTCAAAAAATGATTGTTTGATAAGATCGATCATGTATTATGATGAGTTATTCATCTAGTAATAATTAATCATAGCAAACAATTACTTTAATCATTAGTTTTCAACAATCTTATCCTATATGTATCATATAGTATAATGTGTGCCTCGTATAGTATGTTATGTGTATCATACAGTACAATGTGTGTATCATATAGTTTGATGTAAGAAAATTTTAGGATTTTGTGTGATTATTAGGGACAGTTCCACAAGGATAAGTACACAACACATTTCTTGACACAAAAATAAAAAAAATAGTGAAAATAGAGAATACATAAAAAGATATATAACACAAAGCAAAACATAAAACAAACATACATACAAATAAATATGAAACCATATAAACCTAATGACTAAAATTAAATGTTTAAATACCAAAATGAAACATAAATGTATAAGCTAGAACATAAAGCACTAAAACACATAAACCAAAACAAAAATAAAGACACAACAACAACCATGCAACTACCCCAATTTCCAAAGCCCTGATATCAATTATTTTTAATCTAGTTCTTAGTGTATTAAACCTTTCTTAAGGTAGGGGTTTGGTAAAAATGCCTACTCATTGATTTTCTATGTCCACATATTGTATACTTACATCTCTTTTGGCCATGTGGTCCCTAATAATGTGGTTTCTCGCCTCAATGTGTTTAGTATGAAAGTGCTAAATAGGATTTTTTATGATGAAAATTTCACCTGTGTTATCAAACAAGACGAGAATGGTTTCTACTATTAATCTAAAATCAAGAGGTTGTTAAAGGACTTGGGCAACACAACTTCCTATAGCTATATACTCAACTTCTATAGTGGAAATGGCTACTGAATTTTATTTTCTACTAAACCCAGAAACTAAAGATTATCCTATGAATTGGCAAGTTTCTGAGGTGCTCTTTCTGTTTACCTTACATCAAGTAAAATTATGAGTCTGAGTATCCAACTAATGCAAATGTAAAGCTATCCCTAGGATACAAGATATATATGTTCTGAGTGCTTATGAGATATTTTAGGACTTTTTTGATGGTAGACGTATGGGATTCCTTAAAGTCAACCTGAAACCTAGTGCCAATAAGCAAGAGTGGGGACTCTTTTTACTAAGCCAATGGTTACAAACTTACTAACTACTGGAAAAACACCATGCAAGCTAGAATTGCTTACTTATTTAATGTGATTACTATAATGCATATTATTATATTGATTTATTATTACTGAGCATGTGATTTTTTATGATTGAGCATATGATAAAAGATATTGATTGATATTGATATAGAATAGTTGAATATCATGTGTATACTCTTATATGATTTAATTGTATTGGTATGATTCTGACAATCTTCATAGATATTTTAGTTCTACTGATTAATATAATTTTTTTATTGATTTAATAGTAATGTTATGGCAATTGCTTTATCAATTTGACATCCATATTAGTTTATTAGTTTACTGGTTCATAGATTTCACTATTTATATAGTGTATTATTTTATTGGCCTCTATATTATATTGTTTCATGACTTTATAGATTGTACTCCTATTGCTTATGGTTTATTATATCTGCATAAATTCATGATCTTATTGATTGCTAATAATATGAATTGATTGATGACACACATATTATTTCTTTACCGTACTTTGAGTTCAGTTATAGGATTTAGTGACTTACTAGGATTTTTCGCTCATCATATGTGGTTTAAATAATTTCACATAAGGAAGGAGGATCATGATTGTGACACTAGGGGTGCAAATGAGTTAAGTCGAGCTCAAGTCAGGGGTTGTTCGAGCTGAGCTCATATGTCAAAAGTCGAGCTCAAGCTCAAGCTCGAACTCGAGTCAAGCTCAAAAGTCAAGCTCGAGCTCAACTCAACAGAGAAAAAAAAGCTCGTTAATCTCTCAAGCGGAAGTTTGAGCTCCGTCTATCAGCCACGCCCGCATTCGACCGTTCATCGCCAGTTCCGCGTCATCGCCAGCTTCCCTCATCACCACTTGCATTCGCGTCTGTCGCCAATGCCGCGTCTGTCGCCAATGTTTACGTCTAGTGCCAGCACCGCATTCATCGCTAGCTTCCCTCATCGCTGCTAGCTTCACTCATTGCCGCTAGTGCCACTTTTGTCTCCAGCGTCCGCATTCGCTTCTGTTGCCAGCGTCTATGTCCATCGATAGTTTCCCAAGTCTCGACTCACGCCAACTTCCACATCGCCAAGCTCGCAAGTTGAGCAATTTCCCACACCTGATTTCATATTCCCGTCGCAATTTCATTTTTCCCACTGGCGAAGCGAGCTGTTCAATGAGCTCTTGAGTCGGTCAATCGACTGTTCAAGCTCAAGTTTGATAATCTATTGTGCACAAAATTATGTTCGAGCTTAGCTCGCGAGCTCGATAAGCTCGGCTCGTCGATCATGTTGTTGAGTAGAGCTCGAGCCGGCTCGTGAGCCGGTCTGACTCGGTTGCACCCCTATGTGAGACTGATTTGGTATAAGATTCCTCAGGTTTTTTAATTATTTGTTTTTTTATTTTAGATATTCTTTATACTTTGGAGTGAAGAGAGGGGTGTTGTATTTGTATGACTCATGGGTATTATATATAATTTTTGGAGCATAAATACATATATATATTGATATTTTCATTTTTTTTAAGATGTAAATAAATTGTATTAAATTAAAAAAAAAACTATTACAACCTATAAACTATTATTATCAGATTCCTCCTTTAACAAACTAATAAAAGAAAGAGGAACCTTATTCAAAGAAATATCATCCCAAAGAAAATTACTAAAAAGAGCAAAGTTAGCACACAAATTCGTTAACTTATTACAATTCCTATCTACCCAATTGAAAATCACATGATTGAACTCCTTTAAAATGCAAGATCCTCCATCCAATGTCTGTCCTTTCTCACTGAATCTTGAAGAAATTTTATAATGTTATAATTATCCCCTTCAACGATAATCCCCTTATAATTCATCATCCAATCTTTAGTAACATTTCTTAGAGAATGAATAGCCAAGAGTTCTAATTGTGAAACATCCCAATGAATACAAGTCTGACCAAAAGCAAGGGGAAATCTTCCTTTAGTGTCTCGGAATACACCTCCAATTCCAACTTTATACGATGGCAATAAAGAAGCATCCACATTTATCTTGATCCAATCGGGAGGAGGAGGGTGCCAATGATTCAACAGTCTACCCAAATGATTAGCACCCCAGTGACCCAAGCTTAGTTTACAAAACATGAAAGAAACAGAAGCATAGCTCACTGAATTATCCGCAATGAACATCAAACTTTCATCAATACCTTCATGTAAATACGTATTCCTTGCTTTCCATGAAAGGTAAACTGAAGTACAATAAAGATTAACTAGAAGCCCATTATCGTTACTAAAAATTTTCATCCAATTACAGCAATCATCAAATGATTCAAAGGTAGGGAAACCAAAGCACCATCTATTGAAATAATGTAGTAATTCAATCAGCTTCACATACTTGGTTGCCACATGTTCTTGATCTTCAATAGCATTGCACCCCCTCGGACAAGCATAAACCTCTTGCAATTTCCTATATGACAGGAATTGAAATGTACGAAAAGCATTGTTGAACAAACGCCATGAGAACGCCTCTACCCGAGGCCTAAGCTTAGCGTTCTTGATCCATTTCCAATAGAGGCAGCTGGATTGTTCCTGTACCGAAGCCTCAATAGCCAACACCGAAATAGATTTCCCATATTTTTGATGAATAAGTTCCATATAATCTCCACACTGTTTCGTCTGAATTTTAATTTGACATATCAAGTTCACTAGGTCCTACCCAAAGAAATTCTTGAGTTCACTTACATTCCAACTGCCACCAACAATAAACTTGTCAACAGTCATACTACTACTTCCAGGAGTTGCAGCAAATGGTTGCTACTTATTAATACTTTTATCCAAAATCCAAACATCATTGTAAACATCAATAGAGCCTCCATCCACAATCTTCCATCTCACAATTGGATTCAAAAAATTCCAACCATTAGCAATAATTTTCCATAAAGCTGAACTTCCCTTTTTTATCCTCCTTCACCACACCAAAAACCATATTTTGGTCCTAGAGTTTTATATAGCAAAGGCTCTTTCTCCCGAGTTAATTTTGAAGCCACTTTGCCCTCAAAGGATCAACTTTACTTGCACATGAATGTAACCCACGGCCACCCCATCTAACTGGTTTGCATAAAGTATTCCAGTTAACATAATGAAGACCAAACTTCCCATCCATTTTATTCCATATAAAACTCCTACACATCTTATCAAGTTCATTAAGCACTCGTTTAGGAACAAGAGAGTGTGTACAATGAAAGGTAGGCAATGAAAGCATTACTAATTTAATAAGAATAAACTTTCCTGCTAAGGAACTAAACTTGCTTCCCTAAACATTCAGCTTCCTCAAAGCTTTATCAATGATGAATTGGAAATCAGGCCCCACAAGCCTCCTCAAAGCAACTTTTACCCCAAGATAATTAAACTCTTTAACTGATTTAAATCCCATGATACGAGCAATGGATTACTTCTTCCTCCTCTTAACATATTTGCCAAAGAGAATATAATATTTTTACTAATATTTTCATTAATAAATTCATTTTTACCAATATTTATAATATTGATAAAAGAAATTAGATAGCTCTAGTGATTATTGTTATTATTAAAGATAAAAAAGAAAGAATTCTTCTAAATTAGATTCTAGGGTATGACACCTAACCCCTATAGATGGGTCTCCTATGATAATTTCAATGGTGACTAGATTCATACCTCTCCTCTCTAGGAAATAGATCATGACCTTCTTCTCTAGCATATAATATAATATTCTCAATTTTAAAAGTGATATCTTGTTCTTAATCTTCAACTCTTCTAACATAAAAAATTCTATCAGATTCATCAAATATAACATGGGCAGACTCAGATTTTCTTATTAAATATCCTATATGTATTTCCTACTGAGGAATATCCTAAAAATACTACTTCATCTGCCTTTGTATCTGTTGACCACAATTTTTGTTTGAGCGCCCTCGAGTGCCTTTAATTAATTTAATCAAACCCCACCAAGTCTAATTCGAGCTCGAATCAGCTCGAATTAAGTCAAAGTAGTCTCGACCGTGTCAAATTGAGCCTAGTTTCAGCCTAGATTTGAGCCTTTTTTATTTTATTCAAATAAGACCCCAATTAACCATGGTTTTAATTCAAATAATTTCATAGGTCCAGAATTGGCATCGGTAGCTGTGTAGAAGATTTTCGTGGTTCAACGAGGATGATGCATGGAAAGATTTCAAAAAAAAATAGAGTTTCGACGATGATGGGGGATTGACTATTCATTTTCGGCAAGAATTAAAGACAGGAATTGGAACACCTAGAGAGCCTCAGCCTCCTTATTCTCAAAACCAAGCCGGATCGAGCCCATGGGCGAGATCTCCCTCTTTCATTTTCTCTTGGGTTCGTCCAGCTTCGTGGGGCTCTCGGCTCTCTCTGTTCGAAGACACCTACACCCCAGGAGTTTGTGAGCTCCGTCCCTCTCACACCTCTCAATTTCACAAACCAAGGCCGAGCCCGACGCCCTCCCTAGCCGTTGGCTTCACTGCAGGTATATCCCTCTCCTCTTCTTCCTTATCTTCCTCCCTTTCTCCTTCTCCTTACCTTTTTATTATTATTATTTATTTCATTGTTTCCTCCTTTCTTTATCCATGAGAGTTCTGATGGCCAAAATGAAAGGGAAGACTGATTTGCATTGTTTGGGTAGAGGTTATATTCTTCCCACTATTCTTGCTAGAATGACTGAAATCATGACTTTATAATTATTTGTGCTAAGACAATGGAATACTGAATTGTTCCATGGAGATTTGTCCACTTTTCATACACATGCTTTGCATCGAAACCTTTCTTTTTGCTGGAGTTTTATTCCATGACGGCATTTTGGATGAATAGAGCAAGAGAAAAATAAGCACTGTCTCCCCATGATTTCTTCATTGCTTTGCTTCTATGATAAATTTCCTATAGATTTTGTTTGAATGAGCACTTCCCATCTTACAAGTATTTCATTCGTGAGAGTGAGCTACACGATTTTGTGGATTATGGAGGTCCTTCTATAAATTGCTTAAATGGCTTTAATTAATTAGGTGTGTAAATCATGTTCCCATGATGGTTTGCTTCGTGCGAGCTTGCAAGCATAACACATCAAGTGTTCAATGAAATATCCTAAAAGGAAATCATAAACGTTTGCTTGCATTGGGGCCTTTTGTAGTAAGCCTGCTCTTATGGAAATTTTTCTCAAAGTGTTGTCTAAAGGTTTTTCTCTAGAAAATTGAGTGGGATAGCCTCATGGAATGTGAATGAGCTTGATGACATGGTTTATAATTTGAACCTTGGTGTATGAAATCTGTATTCATTGTTAGCTCATATCATGCAATGTGTTTTGAACCTCATGTGTAGGTGATAGAAAGTTGTAGCATCGCATACAAGATGTTTGGTGAAATGCTCTCAAGAAAGCGCTGTGATGGAATTCTTTTCTTTGCCAACGCCAAAGATCTTGCCATTATTAAGAACATTTGAATATATATATATATATAGTATTTTTATTCAATCAAATCATGTGGTTATTGATTATTCATTGTGCCGATGTTGAAGCTTCGCTAATCATGTCATGCTAATTTCTATATGTGAGATCGAGCTTTAAAGTTGTATGAATATTTCACATCGAATGGAAACTTGCATGTAGATTAGAAAAGTTTTGGAGAAACTTTTCATGTATATTCGAAATAACATTGTATGGAGATTGATACATATGTTGGCGAGTCTTGCTCCTATGTGAAAATTCCCACAGTTTTTTTTCTCACTGATTTTGTGAGAAACGAGTGCAGTTTTTGAGAGATTTTCTCACTGTTTTTTATACAATAATTTCTACAACAATTAGGAGGAGTCTTCTTTGCTTTTATGAGAAAATTCCTATGTCTTTTGTATAGTTTTTCTCACTGATTTGGTGAGAAACGAGTGCAATTTTTGAGAGGTTTTCTCACTATTTTTTATACAATATTTCTACAGCATTTGGGAGAAGCCTTCTTTGTTTTTATGAGAAAATTCTCATGGCTTTTGTATAGTTTTTCTCACTATTTTTTGTGAGAAATAAGTGCAGATTTTGATGTGTTTTTGCACTCCAAAGTGTTTTGGGAAGTGAGTTAAGTGCAGGTTTTGATGTGTTTTGCACTCCAAACTATTTTGGGAAGTGAGTTAAGTGCAGGTTTTGATGTGTTTTGCACTCTAAACTGTTATAGAGATGAGTTAAGTGCATATTTTGATGTATTTTTACACTCCAAACTGTTTTAGAGATGAGTTAAGTGCAGATTTTGATGTATTTTTGCACTCCAAACTGTTTTGGGAAGTGAGTTAAGTGCAGGTTTAGATGTGTTTTGCACTCCAAACTATTTTGGAGATGAGTTAGATGCAGATTTTCATGGGTTTTATGCTCCAAACTATTTTGGAGATGGATTAGATATAACTTTTCTATACCCTCGTTGGTTAAGGGATTTACAATATTACATATTTTGGCATGAAGTTGTGTTTATAAGTTTAAGTCAAAATACCCCACGTTAAAGAAATTTGTTATTCATTTTGCGTCGAAAGATTGTAGTGGATTATATATTGGAAGGTTTTATGTGTTGCTTCATTTGGAAGTTTCTATGCATCGTTTTGTGGATTGATGGTTTTATGAATGGCTTTGCACTTTGGAAGCTTGATGTTGGAGGGTTTCTTTAGGTCCCCCAAAGTGAAATAGACTTTTATGGATGATTGTTCTTTCTCTTATTCGCTTTTGGTTCCAAAGATGGGTTAAAAGAAATGTGGAAGTGGAAGCATGTTTGGGTTTAAAATTGGAAGACCTGATTGGGCTTTCATTTCAAGACTGGTTTTCTTCTTTGCTATTTTGAGTTTATATGGGAGTTGATGTGGGTAATTGTGTTAAGTATTTCGATTGTTTTCTTAAAATATGGGAACATTAAATAGCATCAAAAATCCCCTCTTGTTTGTGTTTGACTTAAATGCTAAATTGGAACCAAGGGTGGGTTAAAGGCATGTTTGGATTTTGAAAAGGCATGCCTAACTATGAGATGCTTACATTCCTTAAAAATAAAAAAAAAATCATCTTTTAGGAACAATGTGGGAGAGTTTCTAAAATTTGAATATCCCGGAGAGCAAACAACCAAGCCTGAGGAAAGGTATGTGTTTATTTAATTGCATTTTACTCTAATTATTCGCATATTGAACAGTAACCTGCTCTCACCCAATCTTCTTTTCTTTTCTTTGTTCTCTTACGAGGTACTTGTGAGAAAGTAAAGAGAATGAGCTTTTAGGAGCACTAGACGAAGGAGCTTGAACAATCGGATCCGAGCATTAGTCGCCCCCATTCATTCTGGTGGGAGTGCTACGCGCGATACCACCATATCATAGCCCTCGGTGTAGTGAGTTTCTTAAAACTTAGATAACCCCTTAGGAGCCTACGGTTGCACGCTTCCCAACCTTAGGATCATGTAGCAACTTCAATTTCATTAGATTACTTTTATTTATTTTTAGATCCCTAAACCCGTCTACCCACATGCGAATGTCTAAAGGGTTAGAAGTAAATTTCTTTTCATCCTATACAACACTAGTGACACCAAAGGACAAAAATTAAGGACATAGTCTTAGAAAACTTAGACTTAGGATGCATGCTCCCTTAGGATAGAAACACTAAATATAAAAAACTTAGTGACACATTACCCTCTGGTTAGTTTCCCTTAATTCATTAATAAATCAATAAAACTAATTATAACCTAAATCAAATGCATAAAAACACTCAACTCTCAATAAAATTATAATCAACATACATAATCACTAAGAGAAAAAATTTGAATATGAACCTGAATTAAATCTAACTAATCTATTTATTATCCTCTAATTAAATATTAACTAAAATAAAATTCATTAAAATAAAATTCAAAAAAAGTTATAGAACTGGAAAACAAACCTAACTCAAACCTAAAAGACCTTTAATTGCCTTAAACTTCTAAAATTCATAACTTTGCCTAGAAAACTCCAAATTTAGCAAACTAATAGTCTAATTACTCATAATAAGGCCTAATATTTAATTAAAATGCTACAACTCCTAAACCTAGCTTTCTCCTGAAAGTTACCTTTTTGGACCCCCTAACCTAACGGATAGGTAAATCCCGAACCTTCTAAAACTCGCTAATATAGATTAAACTTTAAAGATTACCATCCTAAGTATTAAAATAGATCCACAAACTAAATTAACTAAAAGTGGACCCTAATCCATTAATACTTGAACCTCAACCAAATCCCCCTTTTCAAACCTTCAACAAATGTTAACACAAAATAACTTGAACTAACTACCCAACATAGGACCTATTCAAAGCCACATAAACTTTCTACACACACGTAGAATTGTTTGCTAGGGCACCACCTCTAGTTCTAGGTTAGGCCGGTGTTTTACTTTTTCTATTTCTGTGTTGTGGCGCTCTTGCATTTGGCACGTGTGCTGTTTGTTTTGACTTGGAGTGTTTGTTTATTTTACTACTACACTATACTTTACATGTGATGTAATTGATTATGCGTTAGAATTACCCCTAGGCTAGGGATGATTTATACCCAATCTTATGCAGGTGGCCACACCCATGTAGCGCTAAAATAGAGGGGCAATAATCATTAAGCTTTAAAATTAATAATATTTTCTGCAGGCGCTCCAGAAATTGCTAAAGCCCCCTCCCTAAAATTAAAAGAGCATGGCCAAGTGTGTTTCCTTTTCTGGATAAATATTAACTGCTTGGGTTGTTATATATAAACTACTTGGGATATTTTTTTCTTAGGATAACCTTGCAGGTTCATTCTGAGTCTAGATTTTATTTTTCATAATGGAATTTATAATTCATATTGAGTTGTGAAAGTCTTTTAAAAGTAAGGCATTTCAAATACTAGGTATCCAAAGAGAAAAAGAAAGGCCCTTCATAGGGAATTTTTTTTTCATTTGGGTACCCTTCTGAAGGACAAACCATATGAAGACCGAAGGAAGGTGATTCGGAGGAAGGAATCGAAGATGAAGATGAAGACGAAATGCCTTACTTTTAAGACTTGCGTCTTTTAGTAGGATTAAAATCTTGGATGTTGTCGGTGGGGCCTGGCCACCATTACTTTTTCTGTAGACTCTGGGTTGTACTTATACGGCACTTACCGTGGACTTTGGACTTTACTTTATTATGTGGATTTATATTGATGTGCTTACTTATGTGCGTTGTAGAAATTGCATGCTTTTTCTAGGTTTCTTTCTTGCATGTGCTTGGCCTGATTTCGCTAGGCTCTTTAAGAATAAAATTTTTTCTACTCATAACTAATATTTAAAATTTTAAGAATTAAATAACATAGAAACTTAACGATCTAGAGAATGGCCAAAATCGTTCGGGGTCGCATGCATATTATTGCATTTCTCTCCCTCCTTGCTATAAGACACTTCCCCGCCTGCGGGTAGAGTCCAGATAATCTAACCTATAAGGATGAGGTGCTGGATCTGGAGAAGTCTAGTCTTTTCTAAAAAATTATTTTTATAAGCCTTTTTAAAAATTTTTGCATACCTGATTTGGAGAATTGAACCAGCATGTATTGCATTAGAAACTAATTAAATTAAAATTTTAATTGTATTAGTTCTAGAAGCATTCACCTTACATAAGTCCAGGGCCAATTAGAAAACTCTCTAGATGTGACCCTACTTATAAGAACTAAACTACCTACCCATCTTTCATAAAGACTGAACATCATGGATTTTATACGACTAAGTGGTTCGCTAGCTTTCCTTTTCAGGCAGGATATAAGCCCAGAATGCATTAGCTAGGACACGGGTATTAGTGTTGGGTGTAGAACACTAAACCCACTTTAGACTTAAGGTTCAAGGCTACTACATTCAGTGTCTCGTAGTATGCCTCATTGGTGGGTAAGTCTTCTACCTTCCAGAGACTATAAATCCTACCTATCTACGGCACATAGATGATGCCACCTCTATCCTTCTCTCATGTATGCTTCGTGTGCATGATTTTTCTTTTCTCTAGTTTCTTCTCACTACCTTAGTCCCTCCAAATGCTGATATGAGCCGTGTATATTGACTAAGCCAAGTTGAGCATTTCTTTCCCTTTTGAGTAGGATTTCTTGGTCTTCTCACTATGTGTCAATCTCACTTGAAAGTATAATATAGAATCCTTAATCGAGAGTCTTCTCAGGCCCCAGCTTGAGATGTAATTAACTATGGGGGCTTGCACCCATGGAAAATCAAATCCCACTATCAAATAAACCCCGCTCGAGCTGATGTATCGAGTGGGGGAAACCCATTGTTCCGATCAGGTCATACATATTATTATCCATCGGGGTGCGCTGGCGAGAGCCACTATCCTCAATGGTTGATCGTATGTATGATCTAATCTGCCCTCCCATTGGCAATACTATCTCCCCCCGTGGGGCGGCAGTGTTTTCCCTTTCGGAGGTCCACAGCATCAAATTTTTTTAAATGTAATTTTTTATTATTTAATAAAGCATTACATAAAAACACATACAAATCAGACAAATTAGGTGTTATACCCTTAAGAAACTCATATTGTGTCTTACTTAACTTAGACCTTATGTTTACCCTATTCAAAACATAGCAAGTAGTATTCACTACCTCCACCCAGAAGTACCTTAGAGGACTATAGTCACTAAGCATTGCCCTAGCAGCCTCTACTAATATCATATTTTTCCTTTCAGCTATATCGTTCTATTATAGGGTTATAAAGGCTAAAAATTTATATTTTATCCTAAATTCTTCGCAAAATAATTCAAAATCTCTCATTCTCAAATTCTCTTCCATGGTCACTATGGATTATAGAAATTAAACAACCTATTTTGTGTTGAATCCAAACTCAAAATGTTTGAAATTTTTTGAATGAATCACTATTATTTGTAAGTAACTTAACCTAATTGAACCTTAAATAATCATAAATAATAATAAAATAAAAAGATTGTCCTCCTAGACTATTGTACGAATAAGTCCAAATAAATCTATATGAAGCAATTTTTATGGCCTACTGGTGAGGACATTCTTAATAAATTAGAATGATGACTTAAATTTCTTCCCTAGTTGGCATGCATCAAAAAAATATTTTTTTGATAACTCTAGCTTGGGAATGTCTCTAACCAATTTTAATTGAAATAATCTTCCTAAGAGTCTTCATTCTTATATGGCCTAAGAGTCCATCTTTGTATGGCATAATCTCCTATGCCACAATAATGATTCATCAATAGTGGACTCCAAACATCAAACATCATGATACTTATCAATATAATTCCAATCAATTATGTACACATTATTAATTCTTATACCTTCTAACACAGTTTTACAATTCAACATTAATAAGCATTTTGTAGAAAGAAATTCTATGTCAAAATATTTATAACACAGTTGGCTTATGTTTAATATATTATATTTTAAACATTCTACAAGAAAAACCTTTGTAATTGAGAAACCATCCATTTTACTTATTATACCTTCTCCCACTACCTTTCTAGTACTTTTGTCTCCAAGTGTCACCTTTCATCTGCTCCAGGCTTCCAGCAAGATGAGTTTCTTCATGTTTCCAATCATATGCCATAAATATCCATTGTCCACATATCGCATGCTCTCATTGAACCTCTTATAAGAGCACACCTACAAAATCAATCAAAGTTTAATTTTGGGAGCCCAAGTAAGTTTGGGTCCTGCCTTATATTACAATAAATGTATGTTATACTTTGTATATGATGTCTTGGGCCTCTAGACAAAATGTGATCTACGGTGGACTCTATGCATGCATATGTGTGTAATATGCCCTATCATGCCACAAAAAAAATACTTCACTCCTGGAAATAGATGCACTCATATATATGAAGAATGATTTCTCCATTTATAAGAGGGTAGGGCATGTTGTGTTCTAGTGCGTGCCTTAACAATGTGTGTAGGCCTTGATGCAATTTTTGAAAGTGTTGGGATTTCTTTCCTTAGGATTTCATTACCACTCTTATACATGCCTACTTTTACTTGCAATGCATGTTCATCTTCTAGTAAATGTAATACATCTCTCTTTAGCTCCTTAAATGCATTTTCTATTTGAATATACTCTTTATTTAAAACCTTATGCTTCTCTTCTAGTGCAACATAATCAACTTTTAAATTTATAAAATTACTAATGAGATTAATATGATCATCTAGCAATGTAGAATGTTCCTTTTTAATACATGAATACTTCTTTTTAAACTTTTTATAACTATCATGCAACTATTCTGAAAAAAAAATAGTTGGTCATATGTAAGATCACATACCTAATCACTGGCAAAATCACTAATGTTATTCGTTTTCACTAATGCTATTCTTTTCCATGAGACATAAATTTGTTACATCCTCTTCAACTTCTGTATCTAACAAATCAAAATTTGAATTTCCCAAAAAGCCTTTTGAGTTATTTGCTTGCCCTTTTTCATGACTCATTTTTCTTCACCATTTTCTTTTGCTAGGTGACTCATTATGTTTGGGCAATTAGATTGAATATGTCCTAACTTTTTACATTTATAGCCAGTAGAAAACTTGTTCAGTTTTGTACTTTTATCTTAATGTTTATCATTGTAACAATTTTGCTTGTTCTTCAGAAATCGCTTGAATTGTCTTATCACCAACATCACTGCCTGATTGTCATTGTCTCACCGACCACGACCATAACCGCCAGCCACCACACTGCCTTCGTCAGCCACAACTGTCGTCATCGGCCACCACCCACCTCCAAAAGTCACCACCCACTACCGGCCTCCACCACCACTACTATCGCTAACCACCAACTACCACTGCAGACCACCATCCCCCACTACCATCGCTGACCACCGACCACCACCGCTATCATAACCCATCGCCAACCTCCACTCTCCTATTGCCAGTGACAACCACCACCGTCGCCATACACCACCACTACCAGCAACTGCAACCACCACCTCCACCGCCACCTTCCACCACTGACCACCGCCCTTTTTGAACTTTACATTGCACTCATTTTACTTCAAACAAAAAAAAAATCTCACTCACTCATTTTGCACTCATTCAAATAACTCTAAAGTATTCATTTCACACATATTTCATTTATATTACATTCCTTTTATAATGTTTTTATTTCTTAGGCAATCAAACAACCCCTTACTAAACTAAGTTCATAATGAATAAACTTAATAAGGGCATGAGTATAAATCTTTGATAGAAGTATGATAGAAAAAAGCCAAAAGTATTGATGACACTCACATAAGGACTTATAAAGAACCCATAACCTCTTAATTGGTAGCCAAAGCTCCTAACCAATAAACCAATCAGAGTTGCATTTCATGATAATATTCCACTTGGACGTATTATTCAAGTCACTTCGATTTTAAAAGTCACACTGGACAAGATAAGCATGCAACAATAGCACAAGGACTACAGTCAATGACATCAAGTCACACTAGGAGTTTTGTAAAACTAAACCAGGCTTCTTTTTTATTATTATTTTTTTTTCTGAGCCAAGGAAAACTCACATACACATCACATTCGCATCATTCAAACTTAAGACCTCTTGTTGATAGCCAAAGCTCCCAACCAATAGATTAAGATGAGTTGCATAACGAAGGCATGGCGTTTGACTCGTACGTAAAAATAATATAAAATAAATGGATTCAAGTACTTTCTATATACCATTATATTCTAGTGATCATAGCAATAGTGTAACTAATTTAAATATAATATAGTAGAGATATTAAATTTTTCCTTAAGAGAGTTTTTTGAAAGAATATTAATAAACTTAGAATATTCTAAATAATATTTTAATTAAAAAGGAATTTAAAGACTGTATTTTTTAAAAGATGAGTTAATATATGTAAAATTTATATTATCCTCATCTCAAAATAAATTTAAGAGCTCTTAATCTTATCTTATTATTATTATTATTATTATTATTATTATTATTATTATTATTATTATTATTATTATATAAAAATTAGTTGATTGAACAGGCCAACAGAATAATGTGGGTGACTGAATGATTTAACATTGAAAAAAACATTATTTTTGGTTATTTTGATGGAAGACGTATTAAAATGGGCTTCAAAACTTTTAAATTTATATTAAAATTAGTAATACATATGATAATTATATTAATTTCAATACATATCGAAAAATTAAAAAAAGATATATTTTATATATTCTAACTTCTTTTTTTTTCTTTTTTCATAGCGTACATAAACCGGCGTTCATGCTTTTTAGCTGGATTCACAAAGCTAAAATAAAATAATCTCCATTCCATTTAAATATAAATTTCATTATGAAAGAATCCAATCATATGATCCAACAAGAAATGACAGTTTGTTTTTTGCACCCAAAAGAACTTGTGGTTTCGATACTTCTTAGGTACCTGAAGGGAAGAAGCAGCAGCATAAGCTGCAGAGGTTTCGTTTGAGAAGTCTTTTTTATTACTTTTTAAAATAGGATTTTAGTATAAAAATTTTAATTTTTTTAACTAAAACTCTGATTTTAGAAGCAATAAAAAAGCCGTCCCAAACGAACCCGAAAACTTTCAACGAAAAAAGTCACAAATAAACTAAAATTCCATAATTCAACATTGCATATTTGGTCGGATTTGAGACTAAAATGGGAATGAAAATGAAAGATAAAGTTGTTTTTTGAAGACGAGAAGTAGAAATAGAGAAAGTATTTCCAAGAGAAAATTTATGAGATAATGGAAGATTAGTTCAAAAGATGTGTTCAGTACTTTCTGGGTTTTATATTTTAATTGCATGATTAAAACGGAAGTTTTCTACTTGTGAAACACTGACCTAAGAGTACAAATATCTCTTTTTTTTTATATATTTTGTTCAAGAATTTGACTATGAAGGTTATATTATCAGCAGAATATATTTTCAGCCAAGTTGAAGCCTGCAACTTCAATTAACGACTCCCAAATGATGAGGATGACTATTATCTTCTATAGTCAAGAATCCGGAGAAGACCATCTGACCTCTTCTTTACCATAAGGGCTGTTAGAAGGGTCCTTCAAATTACAACCTTGTTGGTGGATTTGTTGCTGCCTTCTGCCTCCTCCAGGAGCTGTTGTTGGCTTGTTCTCATTCTTCTATCATTAGATAGGATTTTCTTGAGGTGCTTAATAAATTTCAGCAGCACATTTTACGGAACTGAAGTTAATGGAAGCAGAGGAAGAAGAATAAACTTAAGCATTGTAGGAAAGCTCAGTTGTCTTTCATTCCAACTCATACATAATACACTAACATGTATATACATGTGTATTCTTCTTCTCTTTTTTTTTTTTTTTGAAAGTGATATACATGTGTGTTCAGCATATAAGAACTGATGTAATTTGTGCAATGAATACTTGAACGGTGATGCTGAAAAGGTTATGAAAAGTGTAGCCTGCAAAGGAATATGGAGATGTGCACTTATCACTTATCCATTATCACCGCTCCTCAAGTTAATAATGGGCTCTTGAATTGTTAACTTGCTTCTAAGCTGAATAAATCAAGTGGAAGTTGGAGGTTTGGTAAATATATCAGCAGGTTGATCTTGAGAAGCAATATGATGAACACAAATATGTTTAGACTTGATGCAATCTCTAATAAAATGATAATCAATCTCAATATGCTTGATTTGAGCATGAAAAATAAGATTATTGGCTGAAGCAAGTGATGAAACATTATCACAAAAGAGAGGAGTAGGTTGAGTAATCAAAATTTTAAAATCAACAAGTAATCTTCATAACCACAAGCTTGCTTGCAGCTGCAAGTATTCAGCTTTGGTAGAGGATCGAGCAACTGTAGTTTGCTTCTTGATACACCAAGACATCAAGGTCTGACCAAGATAAGCACAGAAACCGATAATAGATTGGCAACATGCTCTGTTAGCTGCCCAATCTGAGTCAAAATAAGCCTTCGGTTCAGGCTTGGCACTAGAAATGTCAAGACCATATGATGTAATACAATGTAAGTAATGAAAAATTCATTTGGGCTGCTGCAAATGAACAAGAAATGGCTTGTGCATATGTTTACATAGCTGATTTACAGCAAATGCAATGACCGGTCATGTAATTGTTAAATACTACAGTGAACCAACTAATTGCCTGTAAAACTCTAGTTGGTAGAATAGAGTAAAATTGGAATCCGTTATTGGCAACTTGGATGGTAAAGTGCTTTGCAGAAGTTCGCAATCACACATCCCTGCTTTTTCTAGAAGCTCAGATATATATATCAAGATTGAATTAAGTGAATGCCATTAGAAGTAGGAAGAACTTGAATATCAAGAAAATAGTTCACATTTCCAAGATTTCACATGAGAAACAGTTTTGTAAATTGTACAAAAGGTGGTCAATAGCAGCAGAAGCATTTCCGGCAAGAAAAATGTCATCTACATAGAGTAAGATGTATAATTTGGTAGAACCATGATGATACTCCAAGAAAGAAGGATCAACTGTACTAGTGACAAATCCATAATTTGGCAAATGAGAGGAGAATGTGAAAAACCACTGTCTAGGTGCTTGTTTGAAATCATAAATGACTTTATAGAGGCAACACACATGATTTGGGAATCATAAATCTTGAAATCTTGGAGACTTTTGCATGTAGATGACTTCATCCAACGGACCATGAATAAAAGCATCGGATCAATCCAATTGATAGATTGGCAACTTGAAAGGAGTTGCCACCGTGAATAAAATGTGAATGGAAGGAAATTTAGCAACAAGACTAAAAGTGGCATGATAGTCTAATCCAAATTTTTGTTTATATCCCTGAGTAACTAAATGAGCATTGTGATGAGCAATAGTACCCTCAAAATGATACTTAGTTTTGAATAACCATTTGCAACCAAGAATATTTTGGCCAGCTGCGCGTATAACAAACAACCAAGTACCATGTTTCTGCAAAGCATCAAATTCTTCAAACATGGTTGAACACGACACACAATGTTTATTTGCTTAAGAAAAGAAAGTAGGAGTGTGAGGGACAATGTGATGTTGAAAATTAAATATAGGTTTCAGTTTCAGATTTCCTATTTTAGAATGGGTAAGCATGGGATGATGAGGAGGTGCAATGGAGGAGGATGAAGTGGTTTGTTGAGTTGAGGATGTGAAAGGTCGTAGTGGAGGAGGGATGAGGAAGACCGAATAGAAGCAAGTGAGGTAGGAGAAGTAGATGCCAGTTGAAGAGCAAGAGTAGAGGACGAGGTGCAATGTAGGGGAACAAGTGTGAGAGGAGGCTCTAGCTAAGTGGGGGATAATGAAGTGGGTCTTTTGCTATAGGATTGATAAATAAAGATAGTTTTATGAAATTGCACAAGTATAGAGATATGAATGTAGCTAGTAAGGAGAACAAGTCATTTGTACCCTTTGTAATTTGAAGCATAGCCAAGAAAAATACATGGAGCTGAACATGGATCAGATTTAGAATGCAATTTGGAGGAAAGTCATGGATAACATAGAACACTTAAACACTTAAAGGTGTTGGCATCTAAGTGGTTATTGATATAAACATTGGTAGGGAGAAATATTATTTGTCAGTTTAGATGGAAGTTTGTTAATAAGATAGCATCATGTTAAGAGAGCATTAACCAAAAAGTTCGAAGGAACGTTTGTATTAAACAGTAAAGCGCACACAGTTTCAATGAGATGTTAATGCTTATGTTCAACTACTCCATTTTGTTTAAGAGTATAGGGAAAGCTGATGCGATTAAGAATGCCAAAATGAGTACTTAATATGAAATGTGGTATTAACATACTCACCACCACCATCAAACTACAAAATTTTGATAGGCATTTGAAATTGCTTTTCCACTAGTAATTTAAAGTCTAAAAACATGTTTAATGTTTTAAATTTACATTTTAGAGAATTGACCCAACAAAAATGTGAAGAATCATCAAAAACTAGTAAATAATATTTATAATGTTGTTTGGATAACACAGGAGCCGGGCGTCACAACCCGACCTCATATGATCCGAAACTGTACAGGTCATACCGTGTTCGATTGTGGCAAGACTCAAATCCTAAGATCTAGTTAGAGAAGTACTGAAACAAAACTTCAATTTAAACACACAACAGAGCCACTACTGAGTACAATATATAAAGCGAAAGACTAAATCTCAAAATAATTTTTCTATATATCATCCAAAATACATACAATCTAAGGTATCTACAACATCACTTAGCAACAGATAACATAACCAAATAAATGTAAAGCTTGCAAAATAAAACTAATCAAACCAAAAGGCATACCTACAAGCACATATCAGAGCCCGCTATCCAAACTTCTCAGCTTGCTCCTTACCCTTCCCCTGATCTAAAAACAGAAGAAAAAGCAGGAACGAGCTAAGATGGCTTAGTAGGCTATAACAGCCTAAAACAAAAATCAATAACTAAAACCAAAAGAACTAAAAATATTGTGGTATAATAATAAACTGAAGTATTATACACGAAGCTAAAACTAAAATATATATTGATACCGAATACATTTAATTAACCAATGAACTGTACTAAAACTGAAATATGAACAAATGTCTTAAAGCGAATTTCAAAATAGTTTTTAGGCCCAAAATCCTAACACATCTCATATCAGAATCCCATCTCAACAGCCCATTGACTCGAGCATAACAAAATATCACCTCAATCGTCCACTGACACCAGTATAAAAAAACCGCCCACTAGTGCCGACATAACATAATCTCACCTCAGTCGTCTATTGGCGTCGGCATAACAGAATCTCACCTAGGTTGCCCACTAGTGCTAGCATAATACAATCCCACCTCGGTCGCCTATTGGCGTCAGCATAACATAATCGCTCCTTAGTCTCCCACTACGTTGGCATAATAGAATCCCACATCGCTTGTCCAATGGCGCTAGCATAACAACACATCATACCATATCGCATTTCTTTCACATCTTTTGATGCATTTTATCAATTAAAATATAATTGAACTAAATTCAAAAATTATCAAAATGCCTTAATGGTAGGCAACAGAAATACTACTGAGAAAAATTCACAATTTCAAAACATAATTAAGTTAATATAGATTATGTAAAATATCATTCTGAAGCTTTAATTTAACTAAAGCACTATTTTTAAATATCAAAATAAATTTTTGAATAGGAAAAAATTGTTGCATTTTCAAAATCGCCCAGTGAAAAATATGCAGAAAATATCAAAATATTCATAATCTCAATCTTTATATCATATAAAAGTTATATGGTGAAAGTTTTACTAAAATAAAGTTATCCTCATTTTTCGGTAATGAAAAATACAAATTTGATCAAAAAAATATGAAATACACCAAATTATTAAAAATTAAAATAAAGAAAACATAACCTACCTCAAGACGAGCAAATTTTCCAACTGGGCTAATGGACAAAAATGACTCTACGATTGCCAAACCCTAGCTTCCTTTTTCTCTCTCCTCTCTTTTCTCTTAATTTCTCCCAAAATCTAATTTTTCATTCTCTGTTTTGGGCAAAATGAAAATGCAAAGCCATTTAACAACTTTCATGAATGGGAGGAGATTTTTATAATAAATTAATATATAGGTATAATTATAATTATTAAAATTATTTAATTCTTAGCATAAAATTCATAAAAATCCTTTTATATCTTCAAATACGAAGATCCAAAATTTATGAAAAAATATTCAAAAATTAGCCAAGCATGTCTAGAATGATCGGGTGAAATCAGTTTGCAAAACGAACACCTAATGGTCCGAGAAAACTCACTTATACCGACATATGTTAATTTCTTAAGAAATTGTACTAGTGCCTAAAAATTATAAAAAAATTAGTAAAACTAAAACACAATAATATCTATGCTATGACAAAGATGGTTTGTAATTTGGACTTAAAATAACTCATAAAATATTTTTTTACTGTTATATGTAATTTTTTTTTTTAGTTATAATAATCCACCCACCATATAAAAAATCTGTCTCCACATTTTTAGACAAAAATAAGTCAGAATAAACCCAGATATAGCAATCTCATCTCACATTCCTTCTCCCAAGTAGTCTCTTTGGCGATCCTATGCTTCTATTGTACCTTGACCATCGAAATCTATTTACTCCTCAATTCTCACATCATATGCTAGAATCTTATCTGGCTCTTTCTTATAATACAGACTCGGATGAACCTCCATATCAATGTTTAAAATTGTGTAATCGGGTATTGAGGCGTTTTTCGTTTGTGAGGCGAGGCGTAAGCCTCAAGGCATTTTGAGGCGTAAGCCTCAAAATCAAAAGATTGTGTAAATAAAAAATGATAAATTTTTTATAGTAAAAAATATAAAAACATAAAAAAGGCATAAGATATGAAGTGAAATCAAAATATCCAATAATAAGACAATATAAAATATAGTTCAACTCAAATTCTATATTTCCCAAATCACAATATTCTTTTCATTAACATATAATTTAAAAAATAAATAGCAACGACATATCACATAAGAACTCATAAGTCATCAGCACTGTCATCACTAAGAGGGTCTTCGTTTGAATTATCATTATGATGAATTGCTCTCTCCCCTTCCTCCTCTCCTATAGAGTCCAATGTCTCCCAGTCAGCTCCTTCTTCCTCAATATCAATTATCTTCCTCTTCCCTAAATATTTTTTGAACAATATCAAAATTAATAATAGTGTAATACATTAATCAAAGTCTAAGAAAACTATATTATTTATATACCTTTTTTAATTTATTCTTGAGTTGTGATTGATGTAGATGCTTTATGACCATCAAAGAAATCAACATTTAAATCTTCATCTTGTAATTCAGACTGCATCACTTTAACTTCATCATCTACAAACCACTCATCATCAGATGGCACATCCTCGCAGAGCAAAGGATTTTCATCATCCATTAATCCTTTTTCTTCAAATTCCTGTCTCTAAGTCTCTTATTGTACATAATGTAAACCAGCAAATTCATCCTTAATGTAGAAAGATGATTTCTCCTCTTTGTATGTACTTGGTTGTAGGTACTCTAATTTTATTCACAACCAGAGGAAGAACATGTCAAGCCCAAAACTTTCACAGCAAAACGCTGCAATTCTAGAGTCCCATCACCAAACTGAATCCACCACTCAACTAAGATTTATATAAGTGAGTTTAATTAGTGCTCAAAGAACAACTTTTAAATAAATGTTTAAAACATTAAATAAAATTACCTGGAGATCATTTGACAATACATGGTTGGAGGTTTGAACCCTCTCCCAAATACTCCAACTGAACGAATCATGTTGTAATAGTCAGGTGATGTTTCAACATTAAATGGAATTGCATTTTCATAGAAGAATTTACTTATATCCTTACACACTCTTTTTCGTGCCTCCTTTGCATTCTCTAGGGCCCTATTCTGTGTAGTAGGAGGTCTATCCTCTGATGTTTGCACAATATAATGATCCATCGGACTTCTAACACCCCTAGATGAAATGGGCTTCATCGAAGAAGATGAATCCCTAACGCTACGCTCACTCCCGTAATAGGAGCCAACATCAACTCTATCCTCAAACTGCTTCTGTGCAAGATGTTTGGATGTGGTAGACTTATTCATGTATGACTTTATCTCCACCCTTACATTATCAGGCACTTTGGAGCATGGTGCAACATTCTTGTCAGACCCTGAAAGGTACTCCTTCATCCTAGTCACACCACCCTTCATAACTTTGTCACAGTAATTGCATTTCAGATATACATATATTTTAGCACTGCCTCCTACATCCACTTAAGTGCTATATTTCCATGCTGGATCCTTTCTATGACCTGAAGCAGCTTTATCCTTACTTCTGACCATCCTTTATGAGAAGAATATATTAGTGCAATATATCAAACCCCTAAAGATAATGCTTCACTTATTCTACATTAAGTTAACTTATACAAAGCATGCACTCATGAAGAAGCAGACTAACACTAACATCTATTACTAAAGATGATGAATACAATAATATGCCGGGCAGCCGGGGGTCCAAGGGGGCGCTGCCCCCTGGCGGTACTGAGACTCCAGCCCAACTCATGGTGGAAGAGAACTCCAAGCAATAGGTGAAGAGCAACTCACAGTGGAAGGAAGCCGACACTGGTCGAATGGAAGGAACTCAGGAAGAGGGGAAAATGTCGTTCGGAGAAGAAGGGAGAAGAAACCTAGTTTCGGTTCGGAAATGACCGAAGACGCACGGGGTGG
Organism: Dendrobium chrysotoxum; assembly: GCA_019925795.1. NCBI lineage: Eukaryota > Viridiplantae > Streptophyta > Magnoliopsida > Asparagales > Orchidaceae > Dendrobium > Dendrobium chrysotoxum. Next base: position 14,562,008 of record CM034311.1, on the reverse strand, counting down.
GGGGCCGAACCGAATATATATATATATATTAGGTTAGGGTTTTTTTAAAATTTTAAGAGGCGGGCGCCTCTAAAACATGAGGCGAGGCGCCCCTCAAGGCGCGCCTCAGTGAACTTGAGGCATACGCCTCAATACCAGCTCTCATTGCGTAGGCTTTGAGGCTTAAAAGTTTAAAATTGCGCTAAGGCGCGCCTCTTATTGCGCAATTTTAAACCATGCTCCATATCATCCACAGATAATCTCTTTTCAGAATCAGATACCCAACTTCCTCAAAAAAGGTACATGAAATACACTATGTATATATGACATAATTGGGCAAAAATAACATGAAAGCAGAACTTCCAATCCTCTCAGCAATCTAAAAAGGTCTAATATACCTTAGACTCAACTTACTTATTCTTCCAAATTTGCTGAAACCTTTCATTGGGCTGACTTTGACATAAATAAAATTTCCAACCTAAACTTCCACTAGCTTGTATATCTGATCATAATACTTCTATATATCCTGTGTAGTTCTCATTCTTTCTCTGATCAGATGAATCTTTGTTCTAGTGTCATCCACAAAAGCTGATCTTATCACATGTCTATCACCCATCTCTATTAAAGACAAAAGGGTTATACACCTCCTACTATACAGGGTGTAAGGATCTATACCTATGTTGAACTAATAACTGTTATTATGTACAAACTCTATCAGTAGGATATGATCCTCCCAACTACAGCCAAAGTCTTAAACACAGAGTCTCAAAAGATCCTCTAATACCTGAATAGTCCTTTTAAAATATACATCTGTCTGCGGATGAAAAGTCATACTAAAGTATAATTTTGTACCCAATCCCTGCTGAATATATCTCCATAACATGGAGGTAAATCGACCATCATAATCAGATACAATCACCTTCAGCATACTATGTAATTTGATAATATTTCTGACATATATCTGTGACAACCTATCTACTGGATCAGTTTATTAAATCAAAATAAAATGCACTGACTTCATCAGGCGATCAACAACAACTTAAATAACATTATGCCCCTTTCTCGATCTAGAAAAACCTATAGCAAAGTCCATCATCACCTATTCATATTTCCACTCAGGGATAGGTAAAGAATGCAAAAGACTACCTGGTCACTGATGCTGTACCTTCACCAACTAAAAAGCCTCACATTTTGAAACAAACTCTATTATATCCTTCTTCAATCTGGGCCACCAAAACTTACCTTTCAAATCTTTAAACATATTGCTTTCTGGATGAATAGTATAGCTTGAATAATGTTCCTCATATAGAATCTCAGTTATAAGATCACCAAAATAATGAACCCATAATCTACCTTCGTAGAAAATGACTCCATAATCAAATAGTAAAATTTTAGGTCGTTTACCATCCTTAATCGATCCACTTAACTTCAGATACTTTGTATCTGACTTCTGAGCTTCCTGAATTTTTTCATATATAACAGGCTGAATAATAATCTGAGCTAACAAATTCAGACCTATATTAATTGATGCTACCTCTATCTTTAGCTTCTTCAAATCTCAAATAAGGAAGTATACAGAAATAAGCAATGAAAGAAAAGTACCTGAAGACTTTTTACTCAATGCATCTGTCATAATATTTGCCTTACCAGGTTGATATTAAATAGATAGATCATAATCCTTGATAAATATAAGCTATCTTCTCTATCTCAAATTCAGATCCTTCCAAGTGAAGATGTACTTCATACTGTAGTGATTTATAAAGATCTCACACCTGACTTCATACAAATGTCTTCAAAATTTTAATACAAATATAATAGCTGCTAACTCCAAATCATGTGTCAGATAGTTCTTCTCATGTGGTTTCAACTGCTAAGATGCATAAGCACTTTACCATGTTACATCAATATGCATCATAAACCTTTCAGTGAAGCATCACTAAAAACTTGAAATCCATTCGTACCTGAAAGAATAGTCAGAATTAGAGCATAAGTCAAACAATCCTTCTACATCTAAATCTCTCCTCACACTTTGGAGTCCATATAAAAGCTACTAACTTCTGAGTCAATCTCATCAATAGAGAAGAAATCTAAAAAAATCTTGAATAAACTTCTAATAATAACCAGCCAAGCCTAAAAAATTATGAACCTCAAAAATTATAGTAGGCCTTAGCTAATCAAAATAGCCTAAACCTTCTAGGGATCTACTACAATACCTGCACTGCTAACTACATGCCCCATAAATGAAATGTTTCTTAGCCAAAACTCACACTTTGAAAATTTAGCATACAACTGATGCTGTCTCAAAATCTCTAGAGTAGTTCTCAAGTGTGTTGCATGCTCCTCCTCAGATCTAGAATAAATTAGAATATCTTCTATAAAGATGATCACAAACTGGTCCAGATACTTCATAAAAACTCTATTCATCAACTCTACGAAGACAACTGGGGCATTAGTCACTCCAAATGGTATGACTAAAACTCATAATGTTTGTACCTCATGCTAAAAGAAGTCTTTCTCATATCCTCCTCTCTCACCTTCAATTGATGATAACGAGATCGTAGTTTGATCTTAAAAAATATTGAGCATCTGGCCAGTTGATCAAATAAGTTGTCAATTCTTGGCAAAGGATACTTATTTTTTATAGTGACTTTGTTTAACTTCTTGTAATCAATGAACAGGCACATCATACAATCCATTTTCATCACCAATAGAATAGGTGCTCCCCATAGAGATACAATAGGATGGATGAATCTCTTGTCAACTAACTCCTGAAATATAATCTTTAACTTCCGAAGCTCCTTAAATGCCATCATATAGGGAGCTTTTGAAATTGGGGATGTACTCAAAAATACATCACTACAACTCTATATCTCTATCTAGTGGTAAAGTCATTAACTCCTTAGGGAAGACATCAAAAAATTCCTTAACCATTACAAATGTAAAAGAGATGTGAGGATCTCTAAGGGATGCCAAAAAGACTGGACTATCTTTCCTCCAAAGTCTATCAACTCCTAGAGCAAAAATCAGATAGAACAAAACACATCTAACTCCCTAAAATATGTAGCTCTCATTGCCCAGAAATAAGGTGACTCACTTTTTTAAATAATCAATTTGAGTCTCATACTTACTACACCAATTCATATCCAAAATAACATCGAATGCAAAAATCAATGGTAAAATCAAACTAGACATCCACTTGCTATTAAAAATCTCAATCTCACATAAACAGTTAGTTATCATACCATCTCTAGTCGGTAAAGTAACAGATAGAGAATAGAGCAACAAAATTGAAAGTAAGTGCAGTAAATTGACGAAATGCTTGAAAATAAATGATTAGCTCCAGAATTAAATAAAATATGACATGGTTGATAAAAAATGTAAGCAATACCTATAACCACATTTGGAGCATCTTGAGCTCCTATCACTACAGGAAAATTGCTTATTACCGGCAAATTTTTCGGCGGCTTTCCGGCGGAACATTTTCCGGCGAATTTTTCAGCGGATCTCCGACGGATTACGACAAAATATTTTCGACTAATTTTCAGACAGATTTTCCAGCGGTTTTCCGGCGGATTTCCGACGAATTTTTTTCACGCAGAATTTCCGCCGGAAAATTTAATAAATTATTAATTATTTATAACTTATTTTAATTAATTATAAATTTAATAAGTTATTTTAATTAATTATTAATTTAATAAATTATTATAATTAATTGTTAATGTCATATCTTATTTTACTTATTAATTAAAATAATTAATTTTAATTAATTACTAACTTTAATATTTTATTTTAATGTATTTTTAAATAGTATAAAAGTTATTAAATAAATAATTAATTTATTATAAATTTAATAACTTATTTTAATTAATTATAAATTTGATAGTTATTTTAATTATTTATTAATTTTAATATTTTATTTAAATCTAATTTAATAATTGATTTTAATTCATTTTATTTTAAGTTTTAATTTTGTAATATATTATTTAAATATAAAAGATTAAGTTTTATGATAGGTTTTCAATCACAGCAAAGTGGTTGAGTGTCTCAAAAAGTTACATCTCCTATTCGAATCCATCAGGCATCACGGGCTGGGGCGGGTATGCGGGCCAGCAGGTGTGGGCTGTGGGCGGGCTACCCGGGCCAGGTACGCGGGCCAGCAGGCATGGCCTGTGCGGGTGCGACCTGGCGAGCGGGCGGGCCAGTGGGCCAGCCGCGTGGCCTGTGCTGGCTCAGGCGGGTGAGGGCTGGACAGCGGGCTGTTGTTTTTTTTTTAAATTATTTTTTAGTTTTTCCGACGGACAGATTCCGCCGGACAACCGCCGGAAAATTTTTCCGGCGCAATAATCCGCTGGAAAATTTTTTTCGGCGGATTTTTTTCCCTGGAAAAATTTTCCGACGCTCGATTTACCATCGAAAAGTTTTTCGCCGAAAATTCGCCGGAAAATTTTAAAATCCGCCGAAAAGTTCAGAAATTTTCGCCGGAAAATCCGCCGGTAATATGCTATTTTCCTGTAGTGTATTGAGTCAAACTATAAACTTGTGGCCATACTGGGGTCATAGAAACAGAACTACTAGCACCCCGCAAACCTCCAGAATGCTAACATCATGATCCTAGACCAACATCCCAGCTACCAGAATCCTAAGCATATGATCGAGGTGGTACTGTCCTTGGCCTACCAACGATCTACTACCTAGAGTTATCATCTAAAATCTGAACATCTATTAAAGCTAAACTATGGAAACTCAGTAATCCCATATCTATACTGACCACAACTAAAACACCTACCCGATGCTCTATAATATCGACCACTATGCCTCCTGTCACATTACTGATATAATGGGGCCTCACTCACTGAACCCCCAGAACTGGTAATATTGCATATATCTGATCCAGAAGAAACTATTATTGACTATCCCCTCCTTCTGAATGGTTACTACCAGATGTCTCACTGTCAAACCTCTTCTTGCTCATACTCTATCATTATTGAACCGCTATCAAATTAGCCTCTATCCTTTTAGCCCCCTTGACCAACAGAGCAAAATTTGCAATATCCTATGCTAAAGTGGCTACCTTAAAGCAACTCGAAGTCCCTCTAGAAATTTATAACACTTCTCCTCATAAGTACTAACCAACTATGGAGCATACCTAGAAAGAACAGTATACGCAGCCACATATTACATCACTGACATACTCCCTTGAATCAACTTCAAAAAAGAGCTCTAGAGCAATCTCCTAGTAGATGGAGGTACAAACCATATCCTGAATGTCTTGATAAACTCCTCCCAAGTAATCAGAGTCTCTCAAAATGATTTTTTTATATATCATCTAAAATAAATATAATCCGAGATATCTACAATAGCACTTGGCAACATATAATTAAGCCAAATAAATACTAAGCCTATAAAATAAAACTAATCAATCTAAAAGGCATACCTACAAGCACAAATCAGAGCTAGCTATCTAAACTACTTAGCTCGCTCCTTACTCTTCCTTGGTCTGAAAATAGAAGCAAAAGTAGGAATGAGCTAACACGGCTTAGTAGGCTATCATAGCTTTAAAGAGAAATCAATAACTAAAAATAAATGAACTAAAAATATTATACTTTAATAATAAACTGAAGTTCTGTATAGAAAGCTAAAATTGAAACTTATATTGATACTAAATATATTTAATTAACCAATGAACTGCACTAAAACTGAAATATAAATAAATATCTTATAACAACTTTTAGAATATCCCTTAGGCTCCAGCATCCTAAAACATCTCATATCAATCCTACCTTGGTAGCCCATCGACGCTAATATAACAAAATTTCACCTTGGTCGCCCACTGTCATCGGTATAATAGAATTCTACCTCGGTCACCCACTGTCACTGGTATAACAGAATCCCACCTAGGTTGCACACTGGCACGAGCATAATAGAATCCTACCTAGGTCACTCATTGGCACCAGCATAACAGAATCTCACCTCGATAGCCAACTGGCTCTGACATAATAGAATCCCACCTAAATAACCCATTGGCGTCAAAATAACAGTCCCACCTTGGTCGCCCACTAGCACCGGCATAACAGAATCCCACCTTTGTCGCACACTGGCACCAGCATAACATCACATCACATCACGTAATATTATATCGCATTTCATTCACATTTTTTGATGCATTTCATTAATTAAAATATAATTTGACTAAATTCAAAAATTATTAAAATGCATTAACAATAGGTAACATAAACACTACTGAGGACAAAATTCACAATTTCAAAACATAATCAAATTAATAGAGATTGTGTAAAATATAATTCTGAAGCTTTAATTGAACTAAAGCACTATTTTTAAATATCAAAATAAATTTTTGATAGGCAAAATTTATTGCTTTTTCAAAATTATCCAGCAAAAAATTTTCAAAATATTCTCAAAATGTTCATAATCTTAATCTCTATAATATATAAAAAGCTATACAGTGAATGTTTTATCAAAATAAAGTTACTCTCATTTTTTGGTAACAGAATGCAAATTTGATGAAAACAATTCTAAAAATATCACATTATTAAAAATTGAAATAGTCAAAATATAACCTACCTCAAGACAAGCAAATTTTCTAATTAGGACGATTGATAAAAATGGCTCTGTGACCACCAAACCCTAGCTACAATTTTCTCTCTCATCTCTTATTCTCTTAATTTCTTCCCAAATCTAATTTTTCATTCTCTATTTTGGGAATACAAAGCCATTTAATAACATTTATGAGTGGGAGGAGACTTTTATAATAAATTAATATAATGGTATAAATGTAATTGTTCAAATTATTTAATTTTTATCATAAAAATTCATATAAATCCTTTTGTATCTTAAAATTTAGAGATCCAAAAATTATGAAAAATTATTCAAAAGTTTGCTAAGCATGTCAATAATGATTGGGTGAAATTGTTTCACAAAACGAGCACCTAATGGTCCCAGATAGTCCACTTGTACTAATATATGCTAATTTTTAAGGAATTGTACCAGTGCCCAAAATTTATTAAAAAATTAGTGAAACTAAAATGCAATAATATGTATGTTATGGTGAAGATGATTTAAGATTTAGACTTATATTAACTCCTAAAATAATTATTTACTATTATAAGTAAAAATATCTTTTCTTAATAGGATAGAGGAGGTGTAGACTAGGACCCAGTCATAAAATCATATTCATCTAAGAGTCCATAATAATAAAGCCATGGGCATAAAAAATAACTTAACAATGATTGTCAGCGATAGGTTGATGGCCTAAAAGCAAATTGTGAGTAGGATGTGAAACATGTAAAATATGAAGCAAGTGAAGCATTTAAGAGGGTGTAAGAAGCATGTCCTAACCCAAATGCATTATAGGTAGCTTATGACCATTACAAACTTGCACCTGAGAGGGACCATTATATGTTTTAAGGGATTGAAGTTGGGAAGCATTAGAAGTAAGATGTGTAGAAGCACTGGAGTCTAAAAGCAATAATTCAACATTTGATGCAGCATTGTGAGAAGTATAAGCTTGCAAACTTGACTGATAAGAGTGATCAGAGTGATGCAAACTTTTAATGGCAGTGTGGCATGGTTTGCCATAAATTTGGCATTTAAAGAAAGAATTCTACATTAACCATCATGAACAGTATGAACACCATGAGAGGGGGAATAGAACGTCCATCTTAGTCACTACTACAAGCACCATGAATAGAATAGGCAAAAAAATATGACCACTAGATCATCTGTGAAAGGAAACAAGCATAAATGTTGCATCAAAGTATTAGAAGATATATCAGGTGAACCATTAAATGTATAGAGGATAATATCTTCAAGATCAAGAGAAGATCCAGCTATAGAAATAACATTAACTTTTTGTTTGATGTCAGAGAGGTATTAAACAATGATTTTATCTTTCATTTGTAAGTAATGAAATTCATTTTTCAGTTGAAGTACATGAGAATGATTGGTTTATTACAACCTATGATCAATGGTTACCTGAATATCATGATAGGTTTCCAAATTAAGCACATGCGGAAGCAAAGAAGGTGTAATGGTGGAATAGAGTGCAGCTACCAAATTTTGATCAATAAGCATCCAAGTGGTAAATTATAGATTTATGCTAAGAGTATCGTTAGCTATCACCAGTAGTTTGGGTCGCTTCAAAGTAGTTCTATCAAGAATTCTCTTGAAACCATTGGCACAAAACAGTTTAAAAATCTATGATCACCAAATAGGGTGATTATAAGTGTCAAATTGAAAATTGATTACCATTTTAACATTAGAAATTTAATTGAGTTGGGATGGGTAAGGAACTCATTTGAAGGGGAGGGAGAAAGTGAAGCATTAGACTCAGTAGATTGATCCATTTCAAATCAGCACATAGAATAGATAGCATGATAAACAGATCTAAAGCCAAAAGAGTAGAGAATACAATTTATACTGAAAGCTCTGATACCATGATAAAAAGTAGCAGCACATTTTACAAAACTAAAGATAATAGAAGTAGAGTAAAGTAAAATAAACTTTAAGCATTGTAGAAAAGCTGAATTATATTCATTCCAACTCATACATAATATAGTAACACACACACATAGAATTATATATGTGTGTGTGTGTGTGTATGTGCGCGCGCGCGGTCACGCGCGATAAGGACTACTAAGTTTATTATACAACAGTGGCTATGATTTATGAAATGAATAAATGAACAGTAATGAAAAAAAGTTTTAAAAAGTGTAGCTTGCAATTTTTATATCTTACCTTTTCAAGAAGACCCATCACAAACATATCTAACAAATAAGAGAACAATGAACAAAAGAATTTTATGTAGAAAACTTGAAAGAAAAAAAGTGCCTAGCCCATATGAAATGATCCTCTATGTTGATAGGTCATAAGAGTTAACTCTTTCCCTCAATTTAAGAAAAATGAATTACAAAAGATATAATATAAGTTTATCTTTTTATGAATGTGAGAGATAATACTATAGTTGCAATATTTAGATAGTCTTAAATAAGTGACATTGATCAGACGAAGGTGGTCATATGGTCGGGTGATGGCAGTCAATAATGGTAGTTGGACTATGATGAATGGATGATATTGATCGAGCAATGGTGGTCATATGATGATGGTTGGGTGAAGGTGATTAATGGTAGCAATCAGGTAATAGCATTCGAATGATGTTAATTAGGGGATGTGGGTGGTTGTCAATAATCGTCGGTGTCAAGAATTAGGTAGAGCTCAAGAGTTCTTTAGATCTTTGATTTCTCACAAAAATAACCTTAATGACCCTGCACGTGAAGAATGAGAGTCTATTTATAGCATTTTCGGAGTGGCATTTTAGTAAATTTAGTAAAAAATTTATAACAATCCATATGATAGCTCATATTGAATTATTTGATAATAAATTATTCATTCATCATTTAAGTACAATGACCCAAACTCAAGTGATCTTAGGCATGTTGCATTCATCACATTGAGCTACTCATTTGACTATAAGAATGCAAAATTTTAAGCTCGTTTAATCCTTCAATAAATGTCTTAAAATTTTTAACATTACTTTAAGTGCTTAATATGGGATCAGTTGGACTTAAATTAAATTGCTTTTTGTTTTATTAGCTTTGTCATGTCGAGATGCTCAATTTGATTATAAGTTTACTAAATTTGATGTTCGAATGATTCTAAATTTAGTTTTAAAATTTTTAATAGAAAAAATGCATTAACATTCATGCTATCAAGTGAAATTTCTTGAGGTGTATACAAATTATACATATTTCTCAATGCACTTTAAAACTGAGCGGCTTCTAGATTCTAGTTCCTCCCACAACTGATCTTCAATATTTCTCAATGCATTTAGAGCAACCTATTGCTTAACATATTTATGTTGGCGATGGTATTACATTTCTAATTACCTATGTTTGTTTAAGAACCTTAACATCTCGATCATCAGCATTCACCTTACATAACTCTTATGTGTTCCACTATGAAAAAAATCTTATTTTGATCTCATAATTGTGCTCTACTGACTTCCTCACCATCAAATTCTTACCACATTCTTTCCTTGAGAAGGATCCTTGAATAGGAACCATACTAGTGCAAGGTGTAATTAAAGATGATGTTTATGAGTGATTTCAATCATCATAACAAAGTCTTTGATGAATTTCTTCTCCTCCACAAAACCACAATTAACCAGCAGCATCATTGCCTTGGCCATCCATCCACTAATATCTTACATCACCTAATCTCTTATCATAAGTTCTTTTATCATCATCTCATGTAGCAAAAATTGTGTCTAATTCATGTCATTGCATTAATGCTTATAGGCTACCATTTATCTCGTCTTCTCTTTTTCTTTCCAATTTGTATATGCTTGAGTTACTTCAAGATGATGTTTGGACATCTCCTATCATTTGTTATAATGGCTAAAAATTTTATAATATTATGATTTATTGGTTTACACATTATATTTGGCTCTATCCCATAAAAAAAATCAAAATTTTATTTTATCTTTGCTTAATTTAAAATGTTGGATAAAAAGCATTTTCAACGCCTAGTTCTCTCTAGCTTGTTGCTCTAAAATCATTTATTTCCTCTAATAGCATCTCTCATTTAACCATCCCTCCCCATACACCTAAATATAATGACCTACTCGAATGTTTTCATCATCACATTGTTAAATTGGCATCATCCTCCTACATCATGCAAATTTAACCCTCACCTTCTGGCCACATACTCTCTCTATAACAACCTACCTCAAAAATGACATGCCAACTCAAATACTCTCCACGCAATCTCCCTTTGAAAATTTATTCAATTAGAAACCTAATTATTAAAGATAACAGTTTTTAATATAAATTAGCACTACATATGGCTTTAACCTTAGAGAAACCACAAACTTTGTCATACCCCAAAATCTAAGTCAAAAGAATTTCATCTTTATATCATTTTTAAATACCAACAGGAGCTTTTCAATGTCATATAAACAATAGAATATAAATAGTAAAAAACATAAATGCATTTATATAATGTGTTCAACTTGATGCAAGCCCAAATTAATGTATGTACAATAGTCATGATACAAAATAACTTGGTACATCACTACAACACATCATGACTACAAATAAATAACTGATAAGTGCATAATGAAAGACTAAGCATGCTAGCTAGAACCTCGCTTCATAGGATCCTTACCCTTACCTAAAAATATATAAAAATCATGTAATGAGCATAAAAGCCCAATAATCTACCAATATCGACAACTGATGTCAATACACAATAATATAATAATATATAGTGTAAACATATATATCAATTTCCCTTGTATCAGTCTTGCTCATCTTATCATATATCATATCAGAATCAGTCTAGTTGCATATCAATCATGTTTTAAATATCATTTAATCAGTTAATTGGTCTCCTCAGTAATCAGTATGTCCTCTATCTATCATCTATCTTATATATCATCTGTCATTTGTCATATCATTCATCCATCAACCTAATAGTATGTCCATCAATAATCAATTTAATCAATTCAGTAATAAAGAGTCATCACTCTCTGCCCATCAACATAAATCGATTAATCGGTTACAGGCTGACATTTAGGATGACACCTCTACCTTTATTTTAAGGAAAGCTTATCGGCTCACTCTCATGTATAGGATAGCATGCACATACACACCATTTTAATTATCTATCATCTTATCAATCATATCAGTATTAATCTCTGTCTCACTTAAAGCATCAGTTTATTCATTTGCCTGCTCTTGTGCATATCATATCCTTCATATCATATATACATCTTGATAAAAGAAATCATGTACAGCTTCCTGTACACATTATATATCCAATCATCATGGCATGTAAATCTATAGTGTGCTCGTCATATTTATGTATAATGCTAAAATGCAAGTCACTACCAAATGAACAATAACCATAGGCACATCAAATATCCAAATTCAGATTTTGTACATTGACTCCTAATCATTTTACAGTCAGTATTTCCACCACTTATTTTAGGTAAATAACATAAATACAAAACTAACTGATGAAATTACCACATAAGCCAGTCAAAACATTCAAAGTAATGATATTTATCATATGCCAAAATTTACATAATGGAAATTCACTAAATCAGAAGTTATTATATTTTTATCACTTTTAGGAGAGAGAAATATACCAAACTCAAAATTATTGAAAAAAGATGTAGAGTAGAGGTCACCTACTATAATCAGAATACTTTTATAATAAAAGTGATAGACGAAAAAGCCCTGGTGAGCTTCCTCTCTTTTCTCTCTCTCTCTCTCTCTCTCTCTCCTCTTCTCATCTTTCTTTCCTTCTTCCCTTTCTCGGCACCTTCCCTAGTAAGAAATAAAGTGAGGGGTAGAGGAGGGCTGAGTGGAGGATAAAAATATATAAAAATATTTTTTAGTGCCTAGTGCTGCGGTGCTCCAACCCTGCATCATAGCATCACAAGCTCATTCCCTAGTTATTATAGAATATAAAGCATCAGCACCGCAACATCAAATTCAAATGCCCCAGTGCTGCAACCCCCAGAACCACTGTACTTAAAATCATTACAATACAATGCCACAATTAGAAAATTTTAGATTTTTCGAATAAATTCTTTTAAGAAATCTGGGTTGTTACGATCACCTCACCTTAAAAAAATGTCGTCCCTGACATTTCTACTGAGAATCTAGGGTATAAAATTGATATAAAGTAATTTCATTTCAAATGTTAAACCAATACAATAAAGATTTAAACTTAATTCAAAATTGTATTGAAATCAAATTAAAAGCGTGTCAAAAACCCAATCAAACAAAAAATCAAAACTCTATCATAAGGACATACAAATCACTCAATCACACATGTAATCAATTATGTATATAAAATAATGCACGTTAATTTATCCAATCTTACACGATTCATAAATGATTCCTATAGCTCTAGTGACAATTCAATTCTTTCAATAATAATGCTCTAATACCATTTAGTCATGCCCCAGAATCTATGTCAAAAGAATTACATCTTTCTATCATTTTAAATACCAACCAGAAGTTTTTAATCTCATATAAACGACAGAATATAAATGATGAAAAAATAAATGTATTTATATAATATTTATAACTTGATGCAAGCCCAAAATAATGTATGTACAATAATCATGATAAAAAATAAATTGGTCTGCCACTAAAGCATATTATGAATATAAAAGAATAATTGATAAGTGCTTAATTAAAAGACTAAGCATGATTTCTTAGACCTCACTTCATAGTTACCCTTACCTAAAAGCAGGTAAAAGATATATAATGAGCATAAAAGCCCAGCAAGCTACCAATATCTACAATTGATGTTAATGCACAATAATAAAATAATATACAGTATAAATATATATATATATATATATCAGTTGTCCTTGTATCACTCGTATTTTTCTTATCATATATTGTATCAGAACTAGCCTCGTTGCATATCAATCATGTTTATGATATCATTTAGTCAGTCTACCATCTATCATATATCTTTAACTATCATGTCATATGTCATATATATCATCCATCAATCTAATAGTATATTAATCAATAATCAATCTAATTGATCTATCAATAAATAGTTATTACTCTCTACCCATTAATCTAAATCGATCAATCGGTTATAAACAAACATCTAGGTTGACATCTCAACCTTTATTTTAAGGAAAGTTCATCTGCCAACCCTCCTATATAGGGTAGCATTCACACACACACACTTTATTTTAATCATTTATCATCTTATCATTCATATCAGTATTATCTTATTTATCTCACCTAATGCATCAATTTATTCATTTTCTTGCTCTTGTGCATATCATATCCTTCCTATCATATATACATCTTAATAAAATACATCATGTATGGCTTCTTGTACACATCATATATACAATCATCATGGTATGTAAATCTATAGTGTGCTCATCATATGCATTTATAATGTAAAAATACAAGTAATTACCAAAGGAACACTAACCATAGGCATAACAAATACTCATATCTATATTCAGTACATTATCTCCTGATCATTTTGCAGTCATTATTTTCCTACTTATTTCAGCTAAAACAACATACATACAAAACTATTCGATGAAATTACCATATAAGCCAATCAAAATATCCAAATTAATGATATCTATCCAATACCAAAAGTTACATAGTGGAGGTTCACAAAAACCAGGAGATGCACATTTTTATCACTTTTAGGAGGGAGAAATATATCAAACTCAAAATCATTAAAAATAGATGTAGAGTAAAAATCATTTACTATGATCAGAACACTTTTTACAATAGAAGAATTAGATGAAAAATCCCCAAAGATCTTCCTCTTTCATCTCTCTCTCATCTTCTTCTTCCCTTTTTCGGCTCCTTCCCCAGCAAGAAATAAAGTGAGGGGTAAGGGAGGGCTGACTGATATATATATATATATATATATATATATATATATATATATATATAGTGCCTAGTGTCAGGGCACTCTAACTTGGTTATGGTCGCATGCTCATTTTTTGGTTACTATATAATAAATAGCATCAACACCACTGCATCAAATTCCAGTGCCCTAAAGCGGTTACGTTCGAAATCATAGTGCTACAGTGCCATAGTAAAGTTCAAAATTTTTAAAATTTTTAAATAAATCTATTTAAGAACTCTAGTTTGTTATAAACGTAAATCAGCACTCTTACCCATTTGTATTTCTTAGATACTGAAAGAAAACCAAGATTGACTTCTTGATAGATTTCTAAAATTATTAAAACCTATCGAGAGATATGTGAGAAGAATGCCAACCAAACACAATTATCTAATAGCATATATGTTCAATACAATAACCAACATAAGCATAACACAATTTATGTTGTTAATATAAGCGAGAGAGAAGTTATTGCACTCAAGAAAGAACATCATGGTAACTACAACTCTCTCCTTACAACACTCATCAATTGAAATCTTGTGATCCTCTTACCCTAAGGACACCCAATGGAAATCACCACCCTTCACAACTAAGTACCCAAGCTATATACAAGTAGCACTAATAAAATCAAGAATTCCAACCAATGAAGTCGATTCAAATGCAATAAAGGAAAGGATGATCAAATAATTTAGACAAAGAAAGTTTAAGAATAAAACTGAAACTAGAAATATAACGAAAAACAAACCAGTGAAAGAACCACAAGAGATCAAACAATTGAATCAAGATAAAGTAAATATCAAAGAAAACCCTGATAGATGCTCACCCACTCAAAGAGCATACTTGTAATAAGATACTGCCTCTAAAAAAAATTAATGCTTTCCACCATCTACAATTTCATGAAACAATTTTTTTTATTATTTTCAAATTAAAATTTATGCCACTTAATCGATCGCCCATCCATTCAAAGTTCCTCAAATCAACCTAACTTGTCTCGAGCTCAATCTCCTCCAAAATTCAATCAAATTCTTCTCCTTACATCAACCAGTCCCTCCACAATTAATGCCCTATAATGTAATGTAAATTCCCTCCAACCCAACAAGCAATGACCTTCATCCTCTATCAAGCCAACATAACTCCCCACTCCTCCTTTCAACACATTCTAAAATATCTCCATTCATTCCCTATCTAAAATCTTCAGGACCCACTAACATTACCACCCCCTTGTAATACAACACACATTAAATTTGCAATTCAACATCCATGCATCTCACCCCTACCAAAATTGTTCAACCATCCAATATTGCATCTTCTCCTTAATCAGCGCCCTATACTCATCAACTATTAACTCGTAATCCCCACTACCATCCTAATCCTTCTCTAATCTAAAACTTGAACCTATTAGCTCGTCCATCATAACACCTCTAGATATTCTCCACCCCTAATCCAATCATTATGTCTCTTTTAAATTCAGCTCAAATAATTATGCCTCAAAAAAATCCACCTTCTATTACTCCACCTCTAATAATTGTTCAATCTCACTATCCCATCAATTTAATAATGTCTACCAGGGAAATCATCCAAGCACTCATCCTTACCATAATTTTTGCATTTTTCTAGTATGTGCCCCTCCACCTCTCAAAACATCTATAATCAAAGTTCTCCATAATTTCTCCCATCTAACAACATCCACCCGATGCAAATTCATGCCAAAAATTACATCCACAAACCACTTACCAAATATAGAACATACTGCTTCTCTTCACCCATTAGTTTCAAATGAATCCACCTCAATCTTGTTAGATATGTAACATCCTGAAAGGCATGTAACCATGCCTAAAGAATTCAACACCCTACTCCACAACCATACTTGAACTCTTGTCCTTTTTAACATTCCCAAAATTTGGTTAGTTGTAAGCAAGTTTTTTACATCAAATACAATCATAATGAATCCATCACAAAGCTCATCTATTGAAATAAAGCTTTCACAAAAGTCCTAATATTTCTTATCATAACACATTCAATCCTACCATAAAATGAGTAATTATTCACATATGTAATCTTACGTGTAGCTCTCTACAAGGGATGGTTCCTTAAACAACCTGATGTCTACAATACCTTCCTATATGACAAGCTCACTAAGGATGTTTATATATGCCAACCAATGGTTTTCATGATTAAATTAATCCCATCTATATTTTCCATCACCACGAGCTCTCTATAACCTTAAGCAAGCTCCTTGTGCTTGGTAAAAAAGTTTCATAATTTTCTTCAATCCATTGGTTTGATTAACTTAGTATGAGACATCATTGCTCATGTACTTGCACAAATATTCAAGTATGTATCTTTTAGTATATGTTGAAGGCATCATCCTCACTGGAAGTGATGTGGATATTCTCCACTCAACTTATATCCTACTTCGCTATCAAGGACCTTTGAATGTTCTAATACTTTCTTAGCATCATAGTAGTCCATTCTGTTGCAAACCTGATTCAAGCACTGTAATTTTGATGATAACAAATATTATTGTGTCTGTTATTACTTTCTCTTATTTCTGTGATATTTTATTTTATGATGTGTGTACTAACATTTCAGGATTACAGTCCACCATTCACTTGCAATTCTGATCAGCTCAAGATTGGGTAGACTAGGGTTACAGTCTGTATTTTCAATTTGTTCTATATTTTTTTCCTTTCTTGAGTTGTATCATGTAACTGGATGGATATCATTGCTGAGTAACCTTACACACACAGGGGGAGAGAAAAATATTTTTGGGAGAGTTTATTTTTTTGTACTTTGTATTGTATAATTTTGTCATCGTCATGTATGATTTGTCTCGTACAGTATAATTTTAATTCGTACTGTACAATCTATTGAGCTTTGTCAAAACCCTAGTCGCCAGAGGTTAAGGAAGATACTAATTATATGTTGATCGTATCATACGATCATGTTCGTACGGTACGACCTAATTAAAAATTTTTGTAATTAACCCTGCGATATTAGGCAATTAAATCTCAAATAATAATTATCATCGATCATACCGTATGATATATTTCATACAGTACGATTAATAGAGTACAACTTTGGTTATTCTAGAGATCGTACCAAACAAAATTCCTAATTTTCGTACTGATCGTATTATATGATGTCCAAAGTACTGGACGATCGACAGTGTATGAAGTTGGCTATCACAATGATCGTCCCAAACGAACAGAAGAAATATTCACTAATTGTATCGTATGATATTTTATCATACTATATGATATGCTTAAGATTTAACAATTCGTTTGCACGAACTTGCTAGATGATTCTAAATTGCACTGATCATACCGTATAATGTATATTGTATTGTACAAATAGAAAATATATTTCTTGAAATTTAAGGTTTTTTGAAGCCCACTATTTAAGCAATTATATTTGCCCTTAGGCAAATCTTTTCCTATTGAGTTGACATGAGAGAGAGCTTAGAGAAGGAAGAGAGAGAGCTTAGGAGAGAGAGAAATCCATGTGAGCGGGGAGTTGTGAGGGATTCACAAAAGTTGCTTCAAGCAAAATTTCCACTGTCTTCTTCAAGTTGCTTGTCTAGTTCCTTGGTGGCTCTGGGGGAGACTTTCATCAGCATCAGATCCAAGTTTTCGGCCTTCACCAGGAGGGTGAAAAAGGATTCTAAGGTTATCTGCCTACTCCAAAAGGGAGTAAAAGGATTCCAAGATTCTCTGCCAACTCCAGGAGGGAGTAAAAGAATCTTCAGGTTCTCTGCCTACTCCAAGAGGTAGTAAAAGGATTCAAGGTACTCTGCCTCACCAGGTCGGTGGAAAGATTTTGTAAGGGCATCTGTGCCTTACTGTGCTGGCAAAAGAAGAGACACTACTTTTAGTGCAATACCTGGAAAGGAGATTTTCGGGGAGTGGACATAGATCAAATTGACCGAACTACTATAAATCTAGTGTGTTCTTTCTATTTATTTTTTCGCATTTAATTTCTGCATTTTTTGTGAATTGTTTAGTGTCTGAAATCGTTGAAATTCCTATTACTATGAAACTGATCTGCTTCCGCATACTGTGAAACTGATCTGCTTTCGCATCAAGGGTTTTTAATTTTTCATTTTGTTAAAGAATTTTTAAAATTAATAATTCACCCCGCTCTTGGTTAGCCTCGGGACTAATTCTTTAGGGTTTAACAACCCTCACGAACTTTCAAGTAGTATCAGAGAGGGATTCATAAATTAAGTTTTAGAAAACTTTTGAAAAAAGATCTATGGCTAATTTTGGTAATCGTAAAAGTGAGAAAGGATATTCAATCACTCGACTACCTTTATTTGATAATATACCTTTTAATTTTTACAAAATTTGCATGTCCACCTTTTTACAATCAATTGATTATCGCATGTGGATGTTAGTAAATGGCGTTAAAATTGAACTTTCTTTTTCTGAATGGAGCATAGAAGATAGTGACTTAGCCCAACTGAATACTAAATGTTTAAATAGTTTTTTATATACTTTAAAATATGAAGATTACATGTGTGTCTCTACTTGTTCAACCGAAAAAAAAATTTTGAGATAACCTTTGCATAATATATGAGGAAACTAATGAAGTAAAATAATCTAGGCTGAATATTTTGTTTCATGATTATAAACTTTTTTGCATGAAACCTAATGAATCTATTTCTGAAATGTATCCTAGGTTTACTCAGATTATTACTTCCCTGCATGCCTTAGGAGCATAGCTTATAAACTATGAAAAAATTAATAGTATTTTATGATGTTTACTTTCTTCCTATGATGTAAAAATCACTGTCATTATGGAATCTAAAGATCTTAATATTTATTCCATTATTAACTTACTTGAGTCACTCATTGCTTACGAGCAAGGAGTGAGTCAAAGGCAGCTCATGTAGGTGAAAAGAAGAAAGAGAAAAATGTAGCCTTAAATGCTAATTATTCTAATAGTGACACTTCTGGACAAGATGATGATAACATTGCTTTGATGACTAGGTAGTTCAAAAGCTTTCTAAAGAGAAAGAAAAAGCATCATCAGAAATGGAACAAAAGTAAGACGGGTAAGAATTATAAAGTTTCTTCTAGTATTATATATTTTGAATATAGGAAGCTAGGGCACCTGAAGTCTGATTGCCCAACTCTTAAAGCTTACCTAAGCAAGGAGAAGGGTGAAGAAAAATCTAAATTCAAGAAGGGCAAAAAAAGGATTCAAAAGACTTTTTGGGTCGACTCTGGATCAGACTTTTCTGAAACTGAAGCAGAAGAGGAGGTAACCAACCTGTGCTTAATGAGAGATGATCATCTTGATCATTCTGATCAAGAGAACATATGTGAGCTTGAGCTTACCTATGATTAACAATTTGAAGTTTCTGAAAAAATTCATTCTTCATATAGGAAGCTTAAAAAGTTACATGGAAGCCTTAAATCTGATTTTTTTAATTCTACAGAAAGAGTATGAATGCTTATGGAAAGATCACTCCACTCAAGATAGCAATCATATGGCTTTGTTAGATGAATTTGATATTTTAAATAAGAAGTATTCTGAATTAACTGATATGCATGACTCCTTAAAAGCATCCCATATTGATGTAGAAAGTTCATTTAAGAAAACAAATGCATGTTTAGATGAAGCTAATAATACAGAGAATGCATTAAAAATTGAAATTTCAATTCTTGAAAGTGTAAACCAATTTTTACAAACTAAGTTAAATGCTTTCAAAGAAAATAAAACATCACATACACTAGCACAGTTACATAATCCATCACCACAGCATGTATCATTCAAACCTAGGAAGAGGCACCATCACCCATATAGATTAATTAACACTTTTCCTGGTGTTAGATATTTTTCTTGTGGTATGCTAAGACACATCTCCCACACTTGCACTATCCATCGTAGAACACATTTGGTGTGAAGACCAAAATTGCAAAATTCACAGCATAGCATGCAAGCATTTCATTCCACATTCCATAAGGTAGAACCTAAACTTCTTTGGGTTCCCAAATCTAACATCTGATGATTTTGTAAGATTGCTCTCACAAAAGGCCTTGTGATAGCATGTGGTACCTGGATAGCGGATGTTCAAGGCACATGACTAGAGATGCAAATTAATTCATTTTGCTGGAGGCCAGGGCAGAAGGCAAAGTGACACTTGGAGTTAACATCACTAAGAGAGTGGTGGGCTCAGGTATAATTGGCAATTCAAAAAATTTCATCTTTGAAAATATTTTACTTGTAGATGGCTTAAAACATAATCTGCTCATCATCAGCCAGCTCTATAATAAAGGCTTCAGCATAAAATTTCTATCAACCAGCTGCATAATAAGCTTAAATAATAAAATTATTTTATAGGAAAGGAAAATCAATAATGTATACATGCGTAACCTTAATTACATTAAATATGATACTACTTTTTGCTTAAAAATAATTACTGATGAATTCTAGTTATGACATAGAAGATTGTGTCTTGCAAGCATGAAAAGCCTTAGAAAAATCACCCAAAAATACTTAGTGAGAGAAATTCCCAAGCTAGAGTTCACTAAGAACCACCTGTATGATGCCTATCAATTAGGAAAACAAGTCAAATCCTCCTTCCACTCAATCAAGGACATTATAACTAGCAAACCCTTAGAAGACCTTCACATAGATCTCTTTGGACCTGTCAGTACTGCAAGCCTAGGAGGGAAAGTCTTTGGGCATGTGATTATTGATGACTATTTGAAGTTTATTTGGATTAGATTCATATCTCATAAAAGTGAATCATTCGAGGAGTTTAGGTCTTTTTTCATTTGGATTCAGAGGAAACTAGGTTGAAAAATCTAAACCATTCATAGTGACCATGGCGAAGAATTTGAAAATAAAAAATTTGCATCTTACTATAAGGAGCAAGGGATAGATCATAATGTTTTAGCTCCTAGGACACCTCAACAGAAAAGGGTAGCTGAAAGGAAGAACAGGACCCTAGTAGAAGTCGCTAGAGCCATGTTAGCTGAATACTCACTTCCTAAATACTTCTAGGTAGAAGCGATGAATACAGCCTGTTATGTTCTAAATAGGGTTAATGTTAGATCCAAGTTGAATAAGACACCCTATAAAATCTTTAAGAGTAGAACACCTAACCTCTCTCATCTTCATGTCTTTGAATGTAAAGTGTTCATTCTGAATAATAGGAAGTCTCAACTAGGAAAGTTTAACCCAAAAACTGATGAAGGAGTGTTCCTAGGTTACTCAAATGTTGGAAAATCTATAAAGTCTTCAATAAAAGGACACTGGTAGTAGAGGAGACCACTCATGTTACTTTTGATAAATCTGATAATTCTAGAGGGTCTAGGGTGGAAGAAGAAAAAGTAGTAAAAGTCACCCAAGGAGTAGAATCTGCAAATCTAGAAGAATGGGTAGAACCTGAAAACACACTGCCTAGAGAATGGAGATATTCTTCAAGTCATCCTAAAGAACTAATCTTAGGAGACCCATCTGAAGGTGTTAGAACTAGACATAGACTTAAAAAAAAAAAAGTAAACCACTATGCCTTCATCTCAATGACTGAATCCACCAACATAAAATAAGCCCTATCTGATGAATTATGGATCTTAGCCATGCAAGAAGAGTTAAATCAATTTGTGAGGAATAATGATTGGGAGCTAGTTGAAAGACCAAGAACCAGAGTGTGGTTGAAACTTAATGGGTTTTCAAAAATCAAATGAATAATTCTGGGGTATTGGTGAGAAATAAAGCAAGATTAGTGGATAAGAGGTATAACCACATAGAAGGGATTAACTTTAAAGAGACCTTTTCCCCTATAGCTAGATTAGAAGCCATTAGGATGTTAATAACTTTTGCCTGTTTTAAGGAATTCAAACTGTACTAAATGGATGTCAAAATTGATTTTCTGAATGGGGTAATAAAAAAAGATGTGTAAGTTGAACAACCCGAGACTTTGAAAATTCATAATTCCCTAATCATGTGTTCAAATTAAAAAAGATATTATATGGACTAAAACAAGCACCCAGGGTATGATATGAAAGGCTGAGCACTTTCTTACTAGAAGGAACATTTATTAAGAGGAGTGTGGACACCACCCTATTTTTGAAAAAGGTAGGAGATGAACTACTGATTGTCCAAATTTATGTTGATGACATTCTATTTGGATCTTCTGATAAAAATCTATGTGATGAATTTTTAAAAGTAATGAGTATGGAGTTTGAGATGAGTATAATAGGAGAACTAACCTACTTTCTTGGATTTAGCATAAGACAGAATGACGATAAAACTTTCCTTATTCAATCAGAATACATTAAGGACATTCTTAAGAAATATGAAATTGATAAAGCCAAGCCAATTAACACTCCCATGAGTTTCACTGTTCAGTTAGATAAGGATTCAAATGAAAAATTTGTTGATCAAAAGAAATACAGAGGAATAATTGGATCACTTCTTTACTTGACTACTAGCAGACCTGATATTATGTTTAGTGTTTGTCTCTGTGTAAAATTTCAAGCTGATCCAAAAGAGTCCCACTTGACTGTTGTTAAGAGAATCCTTAAATATCTCTTAGAAACCCAAAACATAAGAATCTGATATCCTAGGCATAACACTTTCTTTGAAATCATAAGATATTCTGATTCAGATTTTGTAGGATGCGGGATTGATAGAAAAAATACTTCTGGGACATGTTCAATTTATATGGCAATCCTTAGTCTCCTGGTCCAGTAAAAAATAGAACTCAGTTGTACTGTCCACTGCCGAAGCTGAATACATAGCCTTAGGAAGTTGTGTGGCCTAAGTCCTTTGGTTAAAGCAATAAATTTTAGATTTAGAATTATCTATAAGCACAATTTTAATCCTATGTGATAACAATAGTGTCATCTGTATTTCAAAGAATCCAATACAACACTCCATGACCAAACATATTGACATAAGGCACCAGTTCATTAGGGACCTTATAACCAAAGGAGACATAGAGTTACACTATGTAGCAACTGAAAATCAACTTGTTGATATCTTTATAAAACTACTAGCTTTTGAAACCTTTAGCACCGTAAGAACCAAATTAGGTGTGATCGATATTCATGCTTGAAATTGACAATTTCTGTTTCTATTCTATTTATATTTTTATTGTGTTTTTGTTATGCTTTCTGTTTTCATTATCTTGTATTTTTTATTTTGTGAGTTCATTTTATTGTTTGATTTATTTTATTTGTCTTTTAATTTTTTTGTTTTCGTGCTGTTGAATTTTTTTAATTATCGTACTTCATATTTAGATCTTGATCATGTCAAAACCACATAACTGAACCTCACTATCTTTTCCTGAAAATAAAAATTTCATCTGACATCGTATTGTACTAACCATATTTATATTGTACGATCTGCACAGCAATGCCTACATCTTAACCATTGGCTCAATGGATGGTCCAGATCGTATCAATTATTAATAATCATACTGCATGAATCACATTCATACTGTATAATATATGTGGCAATCTATACGATTCATTTTGGTTAGTACGACATTTATTATTAATCGTACGGTATGAACACCTGTTCGTACGGTATGACCTTTTGGTTAAAAGTCGTACATGGTGACTCCTCAGGACTATTACCCAGTCTCTAATCGTCCCATACGACATCTAATCGTATAGGATGATCAGACAACCTTTTTGACCATTCGTCTGGCTGAATTGATTGCACTCGATCATCCCATACGATCCCACGATCGTACGGTATAATTCACTGAAAATCTATTTAAACAGCCAAGCTCATTTAAATTTGTCACACTACCCTTCAAATCCTCCCTTCTTGTATTCCAATCTTTACAATAGCTGGCAATGGAAAATGCAGTCAATAAACCTAGGGTGCTTCCTCCTCTCGAAACCCTATAAACGAGCATTTTCTAACAGCTTCTGATGAAGATGCCTATAGAAAATATAAAGAAGCCAAGATCACACCGTCCAGGCTTCTTAATTAGTAGGCCCTTAGTTTCCCTATAATGAACCTCTTCAATTCTACTGCTCTTCAATTTCTTCTGACCTTGGCCTATCCCTTCCATTCTGAAATCCTTTATGAATTCTCACAAACCTTAAGATTAGTGGGGATGCTACGATAATGTCTTCCCGTGCGTGCTACCAGAATGTAGAAATCACCAAAGAGGACATAAGAGTTCACCTTCAGCTAAACACCCAGGGAAATAGACCCCTTGTCATATCCTCCAGATCTGATTTTGACTAGAGTGTTGTGAACCTTCTTCTAAGAAATGCTTCCCTTAACTATCACTAACCCTTAGTCTCCACATTAAATCAAAATGTTAGGGTTGTCCAGCATGTTATAAGAATATCTATTATCCCTAAAGCTGAAGACTGGATAAATATGACTCCCCTACTGTCATTTATCACCTACTTCGTTATGTCAAACACCCAAATGGATGAAGCTCAAATGGTAATTGATTACATCCAAAACTTCACTTCCATTTGACTTCCATCTACTAGCAAAAAATATAACATCACATATCCTGCTCCTCCTGATTAAACTCCAATCTTCTTTTCGGATGCCTCCTTCCAGATGCTCTTTCATAGGGATCAGGAGACTGAAGATCCTCTCTTTGATGAAGAAGAAGCTGCCCCTACAGCTAAACCTGCACCTGCTCCTCACCACAACCCTTATGAGGAGTTGACTCAATGATTTGATAGACTGTAGACTCTCCTGAATCAAAAGCAAATCCAATACGATAATGATATGGGTTGGTTCAGGGAGTAATTTGGAAATATTCAACACCAGTTCACCACCATCCAGCAGCAATATGATAGTTTTAGCCAGTTCTTCCAACCACCTCCACCTCACGATCAGGATCCACTACTGTACTAGTTTTATTTTAGTTTTTTTTTATTATGATTGTACTGTTTCTTTTTAAATTTATGCTTGCTTGTTTGTATTTTTCTTTGCAATGGAATTTCCTTTCAGTCATTTTTGTGTTGTTTTTCTTTCTTTTTAGGCAAAAAAAATTCTTTTTTTCAAATGGTAGTTCTTTTTCTTTCTAGCTGATTATGTGCTCTTAGTTCTCTTTTATATGCTCCTTACTTGAGAAATTGGTAGTCAAAGGAAAATATGTTTCTGTTGATCGTACTGTACGATTGAACTCATAATGTACGAATAAACATGTACTGAATGAATGAACTCGTACTATACGACTTTACTCATACTGTACGACTTTACTCGTATTGTACGAATAAAATCATACTGTACGACTTAGATCATACTGTACGACTAAACTTAAACTGAACAGTGCTCTTTTCTGTTTGTGTAAACATACTTCTATTCTTACCTAAAAATTGCTGACATTTTTTAAACTAATAGGATAGAAATTCATGACTTTACATATCCCTTCTTATGTCTTTTGCATGATAATTCCTTATGTATACTTAAAAATCTAAATCGAATTGGAATTAAGATGGTTGAACTGAAAACTTATTTACTCTATTACATGTTTTTATATCATGGATGTATTCTGAAATTTGATGAATGAATTTCATTATTTTTCTACATCAGACTATTTATTCCTATTAGAACATTCGAGTTTGCTTTGTAGATTATTCCTCCATATATAAAAGATTGAGTTATTATTCTCTTATATTTAGAATATAATCTTACAACTAAGATTCTTAAAGATTTAGAAAGGAAGAAATTTGCAAAAATCAAAAGAGGCATAAAATGAGCCCAAAATAAAAAGATGTGCAATGTTCGCCAAATAATTGCAAGATACACAAAGTGTATCAAAAATTAAAAGATGCGCAATGTGCGCCAAAAGTGATAAAAGAGGTACAAAATGAGCCCAACTTAAATTAGCTTTACTTTCTGATAAATCTTTAAATCTTAGAAAATCCCTGTGTATTCATAACTACGTTTAATTTTTTATTTTGAAAAATCTTGATTCTTCATTCATCACTTTTATAGTTATATTCTATTTTATATATTTCATGCTAGCAATCTAAAAAGTTCAAGTTTCCCTATCTATAATTTTTTAGTTAAATTTTTATTTAAACAACGAACTTTAGCTTGTGAAGATTTTAAGTTAGGTGTGCAAACTCTTGAATCAAAATCCTTTGGTTGCAATAAAGTCAACACTTATCTTATTTAAGCCTTTTCTGTTTATAGAGTAAGTTTATTACATTCTAAAAATGCCTTGAGTTGTTAAGTTCTTTTGAATTTGTTTGCTTTCTGGTTCTATTTATATTTTTGTTCATATTTCTATTTTCTGTATTGTCTTCCTGCTATTTTTTCTCTTTTTTTGATGTTAAAAGGGGGAGTAGTATTTTGTTGTTTATTATTATTGTTGTTGTTTGTTATTATTTTTATTGTTTCTTTTTGCACTCCTTTTACTTGAAATTAATTTTCATCTAAAGGGGAGTTTAGAGTAAAGCAACTTTTTGAATTGTTGTTGTTGCTATTTGTTATTGTTGTTACTGTTTTCTTTTATACTCCATTTACTTGAAATTGATTTTCTTCTAAAGGAGAGTTTAGAGTAAAGCAACTTTTTGAAAGTCCAAAAATAATAATACTTGCCATCATAAAAAAGGGGGAGATTGTTGCAAACCTGGTTCAAGCACTGTGATTTTGATGATAACAAACATTATTGTGTTTGTTATTGCTTTCTCTTATTTCTGTGATATTTTATTTTATGATGTGAGTACTAATGTTTCAGGATTACAGTCCACCATTCACTTGCAATTCTGATCAGCTCAAGACTGGGTAGACTAGGGTTACAGTCTATATTTTCAATTTGTTCTGTATTTTTTCCTTTCTTGAGTCGTATCATGAAACTGGATGGATATCATTGTTGAGTAACCTTGCACACACACGGGGAGAGAGAAAAATATTTTTGGGAGAGTTTTTTTTGTACTTTGTACTATATAATTTTCTCATCATCATGCATGATTTGTCTCGTACAGTACAATTTTAATTCATACTATACAATCTATTGAGCTCTGTCAAAACCCTATCCGCCAAAGGTTAAGGAAGATACTAATTATATGTTGATCATACCATACGATCATATTCATACGGTACGACCTAATTAAAATCTTTCTTAATTAACCCCGAGATATCAAGCAATTAAATCTCGAATAATAATTATCGCCAATCATACCATACAATATATCTCGTATAGTACGATTGACAGAGTACGACTTTAGTCGTCCTAAAGATCATACTAAATGAAATCCCTGATTTTTGTACTGATTGTATTGTACAATGTCCAAAGTGCTGGATGATCGACAGTGTATGAAGTTGGCCATCCCAAGGATCGTCCCAAATGAATAGAAGAATTTCCCACTGATCGTATCATACGATATTTTATCATACTGTATGATATGCTTAAAGATTAAACAGTTTGTCTGCATGAACTTGCTGGACGATTCTAAATTGCACTGATCATACCGTACAATACGTGTATTATACTATACAAACAAAAGACGGATTTTTTAAAATTTAGGATTGTTTTGAAGCCTGCTATTTAAGCAATTGTATTTGTCCTTAGGCAAATCTTTTGCTGTTGAGTTGACCTGAGAGAAAGCATAGGAGAGATAGAAATCCTTGTGAGAGGCAGTTGTGAGGGATTCACAAAGGTTACTCCAAGCAAGGTTTCCAGCATCTTCTTCAACCTTCTTGTCTGGTTCCTTGGTGGATTTGGGGGAGACTTTCATTAGCATCAGATCTAGGTTCTCTGCCTTCACCATGAGGGTGAAAAAGGATTCTAAGGTTATTTGCCTACTCTAAGAGGGAGTAAAAGGATTTCAAGGTTCTCTGCCTACTCCAAGAGGGAGTAAAAAACTTTCCAGGTTCTCTGCCTACTCCGTGAGGGAGTAAAAGGATTCAAGGTACTCTGCCTCACCGGGTCGATGGAAAGATTTTATAAGGGCTTCTCCGCCTTGCTATGAGGGCAAAAG
Organism: Dendrobium chrysotoxum; assembly: GCA_019925795.1. Taxonomy (NCBI): domain Eukaryota; kingdom Viridiplantae; phylum Streptophyta; class Magnoliopsida; order Asparagales; family Orchidaceae; genus Dendrobium; species Dendrobium chrysotoxum. The sequence continues at coordinate 14,533,668 of CM034311.1, read as the reverse complement.
GAGAGACACTACTTTTAGTGTAATACCTGAAAAGGAGGTTTCCGGGGAGTTGACATCGGTCAAGTTGACCGAACCACTATAAATCTGGTGTGTTCTTTCTATTTATTTTTTCGCATTTAATTTTTGTATTTTTCTATGAATTGTTCAGTGTTTGAAATCGCTGAAGTTCTTGTTACTATGAAACTAATCTGCTTCCGCATCAAGGGGGTTTTTTTTTTGTTAAAGAATTTTTAAAATTATTAATTCACCCCCTCGCCCCCTCTTAGTTAGTCTCAGGACTAGTTCTTTAGGGTTTAACAACCCTCACGAACTTTCACATTCTACTGATGTCCTCCTCCTATCTCAACATAAATGCATTCAAAAACTCTTAGAACTAACTAATATGGTAAATCCAAATATTTCTTCCACCCTTATGTCACCCAACCATATGTCATGATGGCATCTCTATGTAATTGAATACCTCTCAACATGGGTGGCATACAATATCTATCCCTCACTTGATCAGACATCACCTTCATTATCAACAAACTATCACAGTTCAAGCATCATCCCACCAATGTATTTTGGAGTGCTACCAAATGTATTATTTGTTATCTATGATCCACAATTCATTATAGATTGCTTCTTCTTTGTAACTTTATATTGACCCCTCCAAGGATTTGTAAAAGTCGACTGAGTAGACAACATTATCAACCCAATATGTACAAGCACATAAGTTTTGTTTCTTAGCCATAATGTTATCTCATTAGCTACAAAAATTATATTATTTGTTGGTCCAAAATATTATGACATCTCATTTGTCACTACTAAGATTATATGGTTATAATCTCTTCTAAATAAAGTTGGCATTTCTCCACCAACTACTCCCACCATTTACTATAATAATATAGGAGCCACCTACCAGCGTGCCAACCCAATATTCCATTCCCAAATGAAATACATAACCATTAACTCTCACTTCATTGAGAGAAAGTTCAAAATAGTGACATTTGTATCTCTAACATTTCATCTGATGCTTAACTTGCAGATGTATTCACCAAGATGCTCTCTTGTTATCGCCTCAATAAGCTATGTGTCAAGATTGGTGTCCTCTCTCAAGGCCCCAGCTTCAGTGAGCATATTAGATGAATATACAAATTAATATTCACTTTATGTAATTATTTATTTTATCTATATATATTAGGTAGTACATTATTATAATGCAAAACACCTTCCTATACTAAGTAAATATATAATTATAAATAGTATACAAAGCTCTTCAATAAGAATACAATTCTCACAACTATTATTTGTCTCTACATACATTTATTCAAATTATTTACTTACCATTGAAAAATAAGTTAGAAGCTCATCTAACAAGCTTCACTAAATAACTCTACTAGAATTGAGTTGCCAATATAATATGTTAAGCTATAATGCACCAACTATTTGTAACAATGAAGCATATCATGATGGTTAAATACAATGTATGTGCACTCGCTTGACATGCGCCCAACTCATGTCAGACATGAAAGTTTGATAGGGATGTTAAGCCCTAATGAACTAGTCCAGAGGCTAACCAAGAGGGGGGGTGAATTGGTTATTTAAAAATTCGAGAGCAACAGTAAAAAATCTTTTCGATGATTTACAGCGGAAACAAGTAAACACATAGACGAAAAGATCAAACACAGATTTCACCCAAGCAGATAATCACAGAAAACTAAAGTGTAGAAAGTAATCAGAAAAAATACACCAGATTTTATAGTGGTTCGGTCAACTTAACCTACGTCCAATACCCAGAGCCTCCCCTCCAGGTATTGCACTAACTCAAAGTGTCTCTCCTTCTGCCCCCACAGCAAGGCGGAGAAGCCTATACAAAAACTCCTTTCCACCGACACGATGAGGCAGAGAACCTAACCTCCTTTCGCTTCCTCCTGAAGCAGGCAGAGAACCTCGGACTCCTTTCGCTTCCTCCCAAAGCAGGCAGAGAACCTAAACTCCTTTCGCTTCCTCCTGAAGCAGGCAGAGAACCCGGATCTTCTTGCGAACGATCCTCCCACAAAGAACACCGACAGGACGAGAGACGACGAACGGAGAAGATGACTCTGATCCTTGCTTGGAGAAACCTTTGTGAATCCCTCACAAACTCCCCCTCACAAGATCCTCTCTCTCTCTCGAACTCTCTCTCTCTCTCTCTTTGGGGTTTCTCTGTAAAGGAAAGTGGCAAAAGGATTTTTTTGTTGAAAGAAAAAGATATTTTATAGGAGGGCTCAAAATTTTCCCTAAATCTCAACTGGTCGGCCTAGATCGTCCTGTATGATCAGTTCAAATTAACTATTTCAGCCTAGACAATCTGGCCCTTCTGGACGATCAGTAGAAAAAATTGTTCATATCATCCCATACGATTCTGCGATCGTCCGGGACGATTAGTGTAAATTCAAGAATTTTGTTCAGAAGACCGCTCTGGTCATCCAGAGAAACTTGTGCTGGACGACCCAAAAATGACTTGATCGTCCTGTACGATTAGTTCAAAAAGTGCCAAAAATATCCTGAGCGCCGCTCTGGACGTACAGCTGAAACACACTAGACGATCATGATCGTCCCGGACGATGTGATCATATCAATTAAACATTAATTGCTTTCCTTAATCACCAAACTAATTTAGGCATGATTACACTAGATCGTCCAGGATGATACATATAAAGAAAACACACGGTAAAATAAAAAACAAAATAGAGTAAATAAAAACTCAAAATAAGAACAAACAAAAATAACGTTTTTTTTTTTAATCAATCTGCTCCAGTAAATCAGAATTTTCCCTTGATTTTAAATCCAAAAACCAATAAGAAGACGATCGACAGCACTGAAATCTAGAAAAAGTTGGAAAATTGACTTTCGTAACTCCCACCTCGGACACCTTATAAATGCAAATCCCTTTCAAAACAAAAATCCAATTCATAAGAAAAGAAATTAGATTCGAAAAGAAATCCTTTCAAGTCTCGTTCCAGAAAAATATATGATATAATAGTGTTCCAAAGTAATAAATCAGAAATCAGAATTTTCAAACTCAAGCTTTTGAAAATATTAAGTGGCGCACGAATTTTTCTAAGACATTTAACGATCTAAAAGAGAAGAAAGCTTGATTTGGGCTCATTTTGTGCCTCTTTTTCAATTTGTTTGGCGCTTTATGCATCTTTTGATTTTTGATATACTTTATGTATCTTTTAGTTTGGCGACATTTCACATCTTTTCAACTTTGGGCATATTTTGTGCCTCTTTTTCAATTTGTTTGGCGCACTGCACATATTTTCTAAGCTTTCTCCCTCCCAAAATTGTTATAGGATCTTAGCTGTATAATTACCTTCCAGACATAAGAGACGCCAAAGCTTACTCTCTACAATAAGGAAGAGTAATTCACAAAATAAAAATCATACATCGTATGATAAGTACAATCACTTGGTTTAGAAAATTATAATAATGACTCAAGACTTTAAAAATACTATTCATATGAGGTATATTACTGTAAGAAGATAAAATAAATTTTTATTTCAAAAACTAATATTTTAATTTTAAAGAAGATTTTTATTCAAAAGAAATAATACACTAGTAAATGAGTTAGAGGAAGAGAAACAATCATCACTGTTTCTTCCCTTTAACAGATCCAGTGAAATCAATCACTGCTTACCAGCTTCCAAATAAAAATAAGGTAAAACTCTCAGTCAGAAATCCAATTTATCAGAAGTAGTGAGCAGTGATCGGATTTTAAAAAGTATAAAATAGTAAATAAAAGAGATGAACCAGTAAATAAAAATAGGTAAAAAATCACATTAAAATAAATACTCAAATCAAACTAACACTAAGGCTAAAACAGAAATCAGCAGAAAATATAAAAATAATAGAAAGCAAATAATCAAATCAAGCAGCTAACTAACAGAAACAGAATAATAAAGGACAAATCAGAAATCAGTATTCATCAGAATCAAGCATTTATATAAATCACTCCTAATCTGCTCCTCAAAATGCTGAATGAGTCAAACGCCAATGGTTTAGTAAATATGTCAGCCAGTTGATTTTCAATTGCTACATGATGTAGCTTAATGTCCCCTTTTGTAACATGGTCCCTAATGAAGTGATGCCTTATATCAATGTATTTGGTTCTAGAATATTGGATTGGATTCTTAGAGATGCAGATATCACTAGTATTATCACACATAACAGAAATTGTGCCCACAGGTAATTCTAAATCCAAGACTTGTTGCTTCAACCAAAGAACTTGAGCCACGCAACTTCCTAAGGCAATGTACTCAGCTTCAGCAGTGGAAAGTGCAACTAAGTTCTGTTTTCTACTGGACTAGGAGACTAAAGACTGTCCTATGAATTGATAAGTTTCAGAAGTGCTCTGTCTATCCACCCTACACCCTGCAAAGTCAGAATCAGAATATCCAATAATCTCAAAAGAGGTGTTGTGCCTAAGGTACCAGATTTCTAGGTTTGGGGTCCCTAAAAGATATCTAAGAATTCTCTTAACAGCAGTTAGGTGGGACTCTTTAGGATCAGCCTAAAACCTAGCACAAAGATAAACACTAAACATGATATCAGGTCGGCTAGCAGTCAGGTAAAGCAGTGATCCAATTATTCATCTATACTTCTTCTGATCAACAGATTTTTCACTTGAATCTTTATCTAACTGAACAGAGGAGCTCATGGGAGTGTTGATTGGCTTGGCTTTATCCATTTCATACTTCTTCAAAATATCCTTAGTGTATTTAGAGTGATTGAGAAAGATTCCATCATCCATTTGCCTTATGCTAAATCCCAAAAAGTAGGACAATTCTCCCATCATACTCATCTCAAACTCCTTACTCATTATTTTAGAAAACTCATCACATAAATATTTATCAGAAGATCAAAAAATTATATCATCAACATAGATCTGGACAATGAGTAAGTCATCCCCTATTCTTCTCAGAAAAAGGGTGGTGTCTACGCTCCCCTTAACAAACTCTCTTTCTAACAGAAATGTGTTAAGCCTCTCATACCAAGCTCTGGGTGCCTATTTCAATCCATATAAGACTTTTTTAATTTGTAAACATGATTTAAAAATTGGAAACTCTCAAAACCTGGGGGTTGTTCTACAAAAACATCCTCTTTTATTACCCCATTTAAAAAGGCACTCTTGACATCCATTTGAAACAGCTTAAATCCCTTATAACAGGCAAAGGCTAGTAGCACCCTAATGGCTTCCAATCTAGTTACAGGGGAAAAGGTCTCCTCAAAATTAATCCCTTCAATCTGATTATACCCCTTAGCCACCATGCTGCCTTATTCCTAACCACCAAACCAGAATCATTCATCTTATTCTTAAAGACCCACTTGGTTCCCACTATACTTTGATTCCTAGGTCTTTCTACTAACTCTCAAACATCATTCCTTATAAATTGATTCAGTTTTTCTTGCATAGCTAAGATCCAGAATTCATCAGAGAGGGCTTGATTGATGTTGGTGGGTTCAGTCATTGAGATAAAGGCAGAGTGGTTTACTTCCTAAGTCCATGCCTAGTCCTAACACCTTCAGAAGGGTCTCCTAAGATCAGTTCTTTAGGATGACTCAAAGAATATCTCCAATCTCTAGGCAATATGATTTAAGGTTCTACCCTTTCCTCCAGATTTATATTTTCAACCCCCTGGGTAATCTCCTCTACCTCATCTTCTTCCTCAACTCTAGTCATCTTAGGATCAGATTCATCAAACACCATATGAGTTGTCTCTTCCACCACCAAAGTCCTCTTATTGAACACCCTAAAGGATTTTCCCACACTAAAATAGCCTAAGAACACTCCTTCATCAGATTTTGGGTCAAACTTTCCTAAGGATGAATTTTTGTTGTTTAAAATGAAAACCTTACAGCCAAAGACATGGATGTGGGACAGGTTTGGAGTTCTACCCTTAATGATCTCACAAGGTGTCTTGTTCAGATTTGATCTTACATTCACCCTATTCAGCACATAACAGGCAGTGTTCACCGCTTCAGCCTAAAAGTATTTTGGAAGTGAATACTCAGCAAGCATGACTCTAGTAGCTTCAACTAAGGTCCTGTTCTTCCTTTCAGCTACCCCGTTCTGCTGAGGGGTCCTAGGAGCTGAAAAATTGTGACTAATCCCTTGCTCCTCACAGAAACTTTCAAACTTTATATTTTCAAACTCTCCACCATGATCACTATGAATAGTCAAGATCTCGCAACCTAACATCCTCTGAATCCAAGTGGAGAAGGACTTAAATTCATCAAATGACTCAGATTTATGTGACAGAAATTTAATCCAAATGAACCTCAAGTAATCATCAACAATCACAAACCCATAAAATTTCCCCCCTAAGTTGGCAGTGCTAATGGGTCTAAAGAGATCCATGTGAATGACTTCTAAAGGTCTAGAGGTGCTAATGTCCTTAACAGAGTGAAAGGAGGACTGGACTTGCTTTCCTAATTGACAGGCATCACACAGGTGATCCTTAGTGAACTTAAGCTTTGGGACACCTCTAACTAAGTCCTTTTGGGTGACTCTCCTAAGAGTTTTCATACTGGCATGACACAATCTCCTATGCAACAACCAAGACTCATCAGCAGCAGTTTTTAAGCAAATTGAATTTTCAGCTTTAATGCAACTTACATCCAGCTTGTAGACATTGTTGATCCTTTGTCCATGCAAAACAACTTTGTCATTTAAGCTTAACATGCAGCAAGTGGGCAGGAATTTAATGTTGTATCCTTTGTCACAAAGTTGACTGATGCTCAGCAGGTTGTGTTTCAGTCCATCTACAAGCAAAATATTGTCAATTATAAAGTTCTTTGAATCACCAATCATACATGAACCTACCACCTTCCTAGTGGTGTTATCTTCAAGTGTAACCTTGCCTCCATCCCTGGCCTCCAGTGAAATGAATTGATTTGTATCTCTAGTCATGTGTCTTGAACATCCGCTGTCTAGGTACCACATGCTCTCACGAGGTCTTGTATGAGAGCACACCTACAAAATTATCAAACGTCAGATTTAGAAACCCAAACAGATTTGGATTTCTTCTTATGAAAACAAAAATGCAATACATGTGTGTTGTGCTGTGGAACAGGCAGTTTGGGCCTCCACACCCAATGTGTACTATGGTGAACAGTGCAGGTGTGAGAAATATGTCCTAACATGCCACAGGAAAAACATCTAATACCAGGAAAAGGATTAACTAATCTACGTGGGTGATAGTGCCTCTTCCTAAGTTTATATGAAACATGCTTTGATGATTTTGAACCAGATTCTACAAAAGGTGGAGGTGCATAAAACTGTGTAAAAGTAGAAGGTGTTTCATTTTTCTCAAAAGCATTGATTTTAACTTTCAAAAATTCATTTTCTTTCTTTAAACTTGCAATTTCAAATTTTAAAGCACCATTGCTACTCTCCACTTCACATGCCAGATTGTCTAATTCTTTGAAAGCTTTCTCTAAATCAACGTGCGAAGTTTTCAATAAATCATGCTTACTAACTAAATCAGAATATTTTTTGTTCAATTCATCAAACTCAAGTAAAGACATGTGATTTCTGTCAAGTGAGGAATGATCTTTAACTACAGAATCATGCTCTTTTTGTAAATTCAGAAATTCTAGTTTCAGGCTAGCATGAGTTTTCTTGAGCTTCCTATACGATGCATGAATTCTTTAAGATATTTCAAATAATTGATCATAAGTAAGCTCACATACCTCTTCCTGGTCAGACTGACCAGGATGATCATCAGCCATCAGACACAAATTGGTTTCCTCCTTTTCAGCTTCAGTCTCAGAGGAGTCAGATGCAGAATCTACCCAGAACGCCTTCTGAATCCACTTCTTGTCATTACTGAACTTGTGTTTCTCCTCACCCTTCTTCTTGCTTGGGTGAGCTTTAAGTGTAGGACAATCAGTCTTAATGTGTCCGGGCTTCCTGCATTCAAAATAGACAGTATCAGATGAGCCCTTAAAATTTTTGCTGGACTTACCCTTGTTCCACTTCTGAAATTTCTTGTGTTTTTTTTCCTTAGAAAGCTTTTGAATTGCCTAGTGATCAAGGCAACGTCATCGCTATCAGACCCAGAAGAACTAGTATCACTCTCGTTGGCCTTCAGTGCCACTATTTTCTCCTTCTTCTTCTCACCTGCATCAAGCTATCTTTGGTTCACCCCTTGCTCGTAAGCAATGAGTGATCCAAGCAAGCTATCAATAGAGTAAGTATTCAAATCTTTAGATTCAGTGATTGCAGTTATTTTAGCATCATACGAAGAAGGCAAGCATCTAAGAATTTTGTTCACTCTTTCATAGTTTGTAAGTTCTCTACCTAAGGCATACAAAGAAGTGAAAATTTGAGTGAACCTCGTATACATTTCAGAAATGGATTCAGTAGGTTTCATGCGAAAAAGTTCATAGTCATGAAGCAAAATGTTTAACCTAGACTGTTTAACTTCAGTTGTACCTTCATAGGTGATGCACAATATATCCCAGATTTCTTTACCAGTTGTACAAGTAGAGACACGCATGTAATCCTCAGATTTTAAAGCACAAAATAAATAGTTTAAACATTTGGCATTCAATTGGGCTAAGTCACGATCATCAAATGTCCAATCAGTGAAAGGCAATTCAGTTTTAACATTATTAATCATTCTAAACGGTGGTTCGTATCCATCCTTAACAAGCATCCACATGCAAAATCAATTGATTGAAGAAAAGTGGACATGCGAGTTTTTCAAAAATCAAAAGAAATGTTATCAACTAATGGCGGTCGTGTAATTGAATAACCTTCAGCAGTATTATGATTATCAAAGTTAGCCATGGATCAAATTCAAAAGTTTTTCAAAACTAGATTTTATGAATCCCTCTCTAATACCACTTGAAAGTTCGATAGGGATGTTAAGCCCTGATGAACAAGTCCCGAGGCTAACCAAGAGGGGGGTGAATTGGTTATTTAAAAATTCGAGAGCAACAGTAAAAAATCTTTTTGATGATTTGCAACGGAAACAAGTAAACACATAAACGAAAAGATTAAACACAGATTTCACCCAAGCAGATAATCACAGAAAACAAAAGTGCAGAAAGTAATCAGAAAGAACACACCAAATTTTATAGTGGTTCGGTCAACTTGACCTACGTCCACTCCCCGGAGCCTCCCCTCCGGGTATTACACTAACTCAAAGTGTCTCTCCTTCTGCCCCCACAGCAAGGCGGAGAAGCCTGTACAAAAACTCCTTTCTACCAACACGGTGAGGCAGAGAACCTAACCTTCTTTTGCTTCCTCCTGAAGAAGGCAGAGAACCTCGGACTCCTTTCGCTTCCTCCCGAAGCAGGCAGAGAACTTGAACTCCTTTCGCTTCCTCCTGAAGCAGGCAGAGAACCCGGATCTTCTTGCGAACAATCCTCCCACAAAGAACACCGACAAGACGAGAGACGACGAATGGAGAAGACGACTCTGATCCTTGCTTGGAGTAACCTTTGTGAATCCCTCACAAACTCCCCCTCACAAGATCCTCTCTCTCTCCCGAACTCTCTCTCTCTCTAGAGTTTCTCTGTAAAGGAAAGTGGCAAAAGATTTTTCTTGTTGAAAGAAAAAGATCTTTTATAGGAGGGCTCAAAATTTGCCTTAAATCTCAAATGCTCGGCCTAGATCGTCCAGGACGATCGATAGATCGTCCTATACGATCAGTTCAAAATCAGCTGTTTTAGCCTGGACGATCTGGCCCTTTTGGATGATCAGTAGAAAAATTGTCCATATCGTCCGTACGATTCTGCGATCGTCCGGGACAATTAGTGTAAATTCAGAAATTTCGTCCAGAAGACCGCTTTGGTCGTTTAGAGAAACTTGTGCTGGACGACCCAAAAATGACTTAATCGTCCACGACGATACGGATATCGTCCTGTACGATTAGTTCAAAAAGTGCCAAAAATGTCCTGAGCACCGCTCTGGACGTACAGCTGAAACACACTAGAAGATCATGATCATCCCGGACGATGTGATCGTATCAATTAAACATTAATTGCTTTCATTAATCACCAGACTAATTTAGGCATGATTGTACTGGATCGTCCAGGACGATACACGTATCATCCAGGACGATCAGACCAAATATCTAAAAATAAAACTTGCCTAACTTGATCTGGCGGCTGAGAATTTCTGATTTGAGCATATCGTCCCGGACGATGTATGGATTGTCTAGGACGATCAGCTTAATCAGACAGACTTAACTTGGTCGCCCTAATTAGGGTTTTTATTTTTACTTGATCGTACAGGACGATGTAAATATCGTCCCGGACGATATGAACAAAAGATTGAACAGAAACTCTAATTCACTCAAGCTCTCCCCCTGAGTGTGTGTGTGCAAGATTACTTAGCTAGAGGATCAATTACATTACAATTGACTCAAGAAAAGAAAAACAGTACACTTAGACACACTTACACCCGATCTTGAGTTGGCTTGAGTTGCTTTTGATCTTTTGTACCTGAAATGGGTTAGCCAAGCAAAACAGAATACAAACATATTTGTCATCATCAAAACTGTACTTTTTGAAACCAGATTTGTAATAAGACATTATACATGTATCCAATTAAAAAAATAATATAACTTTGTGACATTTGTGTTGGACACAGGTTTATTGAATAAGAATTTTTTTTATTTTAAAATATATATAATTTAAACAACTTACTAGCTACTTAATATTAATTTTATCTTCCTTGTTCTATTTTATTTTCCTATGATTTTTTATCATATATTTTTATATTTTTTTCATAAAAATTAATTTTTAGCATCAAACTAACAATCTTTCACATCATATTAATTTTATATTATATTATATTATATTATCATATCAAATGCATGTCTACCCCCACATCTTAATATCAGAGCTACATAGATATTAAGAAAATGGGTGGCATATCACTTGAGTGTTGACCAGATTTCATAAGGAAAAAAGAAAGTGGACGAAATAGAAGAAAAGAAAATGAGTATAAAAGAGAAGATTTTGAAAGTTTTCTTTTAAATATAATGATTAAAAAAAAGGCATCCTTGGGACATATTAAATAACTTACATAATTGAAAAAAAAAATTATATGAGGATATTCTTTTCAAATGTTTAGTTAAGATAAGCTATAAAGTTCTTAGATTTACTTTGAGATGAGTGTAATATACATTATTTATATATTGCACTCATCTCAAAGCAGATGAAAAGATATTAAGATTAGCCCCAATAGTTCATTGACATTTAAGGAGCATATAATAATTTACCCACAAATTTTTAAAATTAAATATGTCAAAAATAAAATATAAAACTAACCAAAATATTTCTGCCTGTTAGCATTGCTAACTAGCCCGATTAATAAATTTAAATTTAACAAATAAATTCTTACCAAATCTTGTCACCATCTCGTAATGCTAAAGAGCTTCTTTTGATCAATAACTAAAGCTCAGGATCATTAATTGGATCATTAATTGTTTCAGGTAAATTAATTTATGATGTTCAAAATATAACAAAAATAAATGAGTTGAGTAGGAGTTAGCTTACACTAAAAGGAATATCCTATAACTGATAATTATTATAAGTAATTTGAGTCGGATTAATTGTCAAAAAATAATTAATGTTTTTTAAGGATTTGTTAAGGACAACATTTTTTTTTGCTTTACTTTTTAGACGGCTATCATAGTTTCTATTTGGCTACTACATTTTTATTATTTTCAAGAAACTTCTTGTGTTAGAAAGCTATTTTTCATAATAACTTTAAAAAAATTTTCTTTCAAAAAATTTGCTTTCCCTACACTAGTTTTATAATCACCTTTAAAAAAACTGTAGTTGTCTCAAACAGATCTAAAGTTTATAAATATTCTCAATTCAATCATTATGACTCATGACAATAATGATAATTTGAGGTTGCCAACAACTCCACATAATAGAAGGAAGAAGATAAAGTAATGATAAAAAGGTAAAATGTGCTATAATTCATTTCATATATGCCTATTCCTTATAATTAGGAGTATTTATAGACTTTCAATGACACATAAATTGCCTATTGATCACTAACTCAATTCTAATTACAGTTTATAATTATTAGCACTATCATTTTAGAGATTTTGGTTTTTTTAAAGGGTAATACATTGGATTTATTTTACATTGATGCAATACAAATACAATAATAATCTCAAAGTAAATCAAATAATTTTTAATTTCATTCTAATACAAATTATATAAATATATCATGTCACAATCATTTATGATTTTTTTGTCATAATTTGCTTCAACCAATTTTTTTATTTTCTCGCATATTTATTGGCGAGTTTTGTTAGTTTAACAAAAAGTTTATACAATTTATCGTTATATCAAGCAAATTGGTCACTCATGTGTACTTTATTGATAGTCATTTACTGTAATGTAAATATATGTTTATAAAATGAAAGAAATCTTGTTGATAAGTTTATTTATAGTACTCTAAGGTGTTGTTGAGCTCAGGGCAACTAAGGACTGGTTTAGGAGGCAAGAGATGACATTTGATAGTATGCAGAATCATTCTGGAAAAAGATATTGTTAGCCGTCTTTCTATTAGATGGGGAGGTGGAGCACTGGTGGATGGGCCAGCAATAGGAAAATTTTCAAGGGAGATTGAATTATTTGATTATCTGGGAAGAGTTCTCATATATGTTTAGAGCCTGGTTTGTACCACCTTCTACACGACAGTAAATACAGGAGACTTTTATGAGACTGATTTAGAGGAGATAAATAGTTATGAAGTACAAGTTAGAGTTCACTGCTTTAACTAGATATGCTCCACAGCTGATTAACACTCCCACGAAGAACTGCTATAGGTTTCTAAGAGGACTTTGAGATAGTTTGAGATACCACTAGTACCATTTCATATTTTTTATTTTTTGTGAGCTTGTGGAGATAACCTGATTTATAGAGAATGATCTGATAGCTACTCAGTAATAATGGACTGCTAGTAGGAAGAGGTTCAGTGGTAAGGCATCTAGTAGTGATTTTTTTTTTTGGAAGAAGAGCAAAGCAAATTTATACCATGAGAGTCCAGGACAGGTAGACAATCTGTGTCTATGGCAGCTCCGAGTAGGGGCAACATTGCTAGTTATAGGAGCCTTATCAGTGGGGCACCTGCATGTCATAGTTCTGGCAGACATCACTTCGATCAGTGCTTCAGAGTGACTAGCCAGTCTTTCATATATGGACAAGCGGGACACGGGATGACTTAGTGTCCACAGGCGGGATTTGAACGACAATCTGAGTCCATATCTAAGAGTTCAGTAAAATTGATAGGGAGACTGAGGACAGTTCTAGTTCGCAAATTTGATGAGAGTTCTTCTGGTAGATGTAGTGGATTTGGTTCTGTGGAAGGGAGGCTATTTGGCAGCGGTTAGAGAGAGTCTAGTAGTTCTGTTGTTCCAGCTCTAGTTTAACCACATGTATACAATTTTACACAACAGGAGGCTCGTGATGCTCCAGATGTTATGATAGGTACAACTTATATTTTTGATCAGTCATATCATATTTTATTTAATTCTAGAGCTAATCATTCATTTCTTTCCAAGCATTTTTTTGATTTAATGTACTTGTCTTCAGTTTATTGTTAATTTCTTTGTCTATCACTTTACCGACTGGAGATGATATGATATCCAGTAGGATCTGTTTATGTGATCTTGAGATTTTTGATAGGAAGTGGAATCCATTTTAATTTTATTACCCCTTTATGTATTTGCTATTATTTTGGGTGAGAACTAGTTGAGTTAGTATGAGGCTCAAATTGATTGCTTGAAGAAGCGAGTTATATTATTTCTGAGCGGTGAGAGTTATATATTTCAAGGTATTAGAGGAGTTGTATCATATATGATCTCTGTTGTCGAAGTAGATAGATTATGGAAAAAGGGTTATATTGTCTTTCTAGCATCAATTCAAAATTAAAGTATAGAATCTAGTTCTCTTTCTGATGTCCCGGTAATCTGAATTTTTCATGTGTTTCTCGAGGAGTTAGTAAGTTTGCCTTCGGATAGAGATATTGAGTTTTGTATTGATATATTTCTGGAACGACCGTGATTTTCAATGCTCTATATTGGATTGCACCTAAGGAGATTTGGGAGTTAAAGATTCAGCTTTAGGAGTTTGTTGATGGAGGATTTGTTTATCCTAGTGTCTCTGTGGGGAGCACCTATTCTATTAATGAAAAAAGAATTGTACAATGCACATTTTATAGGGTTAAACAAAGTTACAATCATGAATAAGTATCATCTACCACAGATTGATGATCTATTTCATCAGCTTGCTGGATCTTTTATATTTTTGAAGATTAATCTATGATCAAGATATTATCAAGTAAGGGTGAAAGAGTCTAGCGTAACGAAGATAACTTTCAATACAAGGTATGGACACTATGAATTTCTATTCATGCCTTTTGGTGTGAATAATGCACCAGTTATTTTTATGGATCTAATGAATAGAGTGTTCAGAGATTTTCTTAATTAATTTGTTATTATTTTCATAGATGATATTTTAATTTATTTTGCTTCTGAGGAAGATCATGCCATACATTTAAGAATTATTTTGGAGACTTAGAGGCAGCATTAATTATATGCAAAATTTTTCAAGTGTGAGTTCTGGCTGAGGAGTATTTCTTTTCTAGGACATGTAGTGAGTGGTGATGATATTTATGTAGATCCCTAAAAAGTTTAGGCAATTACTAATTAAATAAGGGCCTACTATTATATTTGAGGTACGCAATTTCTTGGATATGATTGAATATTACAAGTTTATGAATGAGTTTTGTTAGATTTCTACACCTCTAACGAGACTGACTCAGAAGTCAAAAGCTTTTTCTTGAACACATGAGCGTGAGGCCAATTTTCAAAGACAAGGATTATTTGACTTTTGCTCTGGTTTTGGCTCTTTCTTTTGGTATAAAAGGATTTCAGATATTCAGTAATGTTTCACTGAGAGTTTCGGGGTGTGTTCTCATGCATCTTAATATAGTGATAGCCTATACTTTTAAGTAGTTGAAGCCATATGAGAGAAACTATCTGACAAATGATCAAGAGTTAGTAGTTGTATTTGCTTTGAAGATTTTGCAGCATTATTTGCACGGTATCAGGTGAGAGATTTTCACTAATCATCAGAGTCTGAAATACATATCAACTTAGAAGGATTTGAATCTCAGGAAAAGTATATAGTTAGAGTTAATTAAAGATTATGATCTAAATATCCAGTATGAGGCTGATAAGACTAATGTGGTAGCAGATGCTCTGAGCAAAATTTTTTTTGAATTATCATGTATTCAGCTTACTTATAATGAGTATTTGATTCGGGAATTGGAGGTGATTTTTTCTACTGATTGAGATTCTGAAATATTAGCTTAGGGACATGATGTTATGTGCTTTCCTAGGTCGAGATTGGGACATGATGTTATTTGGGTTATAATTGACCGTCTAATGAAATCAACCCATTTCATTCCAATCCGACGGTTCGATTTTGTAGATAGAGTAACACAGGTATACATGCGTGAAATTATCAAATTATATGGGATACCCAAGGTTATAGCTTTTGACATGGATGGTGGGTTTACCTCGAGATAGTGGAGGGTTATTTAGTAAGGGTTGGGAACAAAACTGCATTTCAATACAACATTTCATCCTTAGACTGATGGGCAGTCTAAGAGGACTATATAGGTACTGGAAAATCTTTTACGATTCTGTATTATGATTTTTGGTGGCAGTTGGGAAGACCGCATTCCTTTAATTGAATTTGCTTACAATAATAATTTTTCAGTCAAGTATATATATGGCTCCATATGAAACTTTATATGATAGGAAATGTAGGACCTTTCTATCTTGGACAAAGGAGGGTGAGAGACATCTAATTGGGCCAGCCTTATACTAATCACATGTGTTCTAATTTTGATATGTTTTTCATATATGAGCTAAATTTTGATGATTGCGTTTATAGACAAATCTATGTGAAAGATTTAAGGTTCTGATACTATGATGTTGATGACACATAGAGGTGTAATTATATTATTAGTTAGATTTAGAAATGCAGTATTTTTGAAGCATAATACAATTTCCTTAATTGGTCCTACTACTAAAAGATATAGATTCTCTAGCAACGTTAGTAACCTTAAAGATTGTAACAATGTGTTTATTATCTTAAAATCGAATAAAGTTAGTAGACTCTATAAATTACATAATGCAATATCACGTGTTGATTTGTTGGATTCAACAACTATAGCAGTAGTTCATGGTAGCAAGAATAATACAAACAATAAGCCTTTATCCTACTACGTGGGGTCGGTTACATGAATCATTTTTCTCCATTATGTCCTATTATGAGTCAAATTCTCATTTAAATCTAATAAAAAAATTTATTTCTAATATTTTCTAACCAAGTCTTTTTAGGTCTCTTTCTCTCTCTCTCATTGGTGCTACTCCAACCATTTCATGTATATGCTCGTTTCGCATTCTATCTCTCAAAGTAAAGCCACTTATCCACCTAAGCATCCTCATCTCTGTAATACTTAACTTAATTGTATGCTTCTATTTTAATGGTCAACATTTTGCATCATAAAGTATTGTAGGTCTCACCACCATCTTATAAAATTTTCTCATAAATTTGAGAGATACTTTTCTATCATACAACAGGCCCAATGCATTCCTCCACTTCAAGCATCCAACTTGAATTCTTTTAAAACTATCCCCATCTATTTTACCATCACTTTGAACAATATAACTGAGATATATCAAATGTGTACTCTTATTAATGACTTGATTGTCCAAAGTCATAATCCCCCCATTAGATATATTACTACTAAAATTATACTCCATGTATTCGATTTTAGATCTACTCAAATGACAACTAAAATTTAAAGTCTAAGTTAGAGATGCAAGTCTATTTTTTTCTTATTCATCTTGGAAAAGATTTGGTTAGATTTTCAACATTGGTGAATGTCAAATTCAAGATCTATTCTTATTCATTTTTCAAGAATGTTGGCTACTAGCTCAAGATTGATTCATACTTATTTCTTCATGTTGGTGGCTACTTAATTCAAGCTATATCCATGCTTTTTTCTTTAGTTGATCCGTATACGATGAACCACGCGCAAAAGGAGGGAAATTGGCAAAATTGGTGATGTGCGCTTTGACAGAACTCATCACTTGAAAGGTCGAACGACCTCTAATTGCCTAACGGACTGCGCCATTGCGATCGGGACATTAAATTTGTCTAGATCGAGACCCCTCACAGTCAAATAGGAGAAGATCGGTACGAAGAGATGACCGACACCTGAAATTGATGAAGACCGATACCCAAATGACTTCCGATTGATAAATGGATCGCACCGTTGCATCGGGAATGTCGTATCTAAAAAATACATTTTGTTTATTAAATGTGGATCATCCATAGTGGCGATATGAATCCCAAAGTGATGACACGCATATCGAGGAAAGGAGGCCTCGACGTCACTTAAATGACGTCCAATCGCGAAACATATTTCATTGTTGCGTCTGGAACATCGTCGACATTCAAAATATACATCTTATTCAATTAATTGGGATCGATCGAGGTGGTGGCACGAATCTCGAGGTGGTGGCACGAATCTCGAGGTGGCTGCACATAAATCAAGGAATTTGGCACTCGGTGTCGTCCAAACAACGTCCGATCACAGAATGAATTTCGTCGTTGCGTACGGAACATCTTTGACATTCAAAGTATACATCTTATTTAACTAATTTGGATTGGTTGAGGCTGTGGCACACATACAGAGGCAACAACACATAAATCGAGGAAATTGACACTCAATGTCATCTGAACGATGTTCAATCACAGAACGGATTGCGCTGCTATGTCCATAACGTCGTCGACATTGAAAATATACATTTTACTCATTCAATTAGGGTCATTCGAGGTGGCGGCATACATCCCAAAGTGAGAACGTGCATATTGAAGAAATTGGCCTCAACGCTGCCCGAATAAAATCCAATCACAAAACAGGCTTTGCCATTGCATTTAGAACATCCTAAACACCCAAGGATGATAGTAAATTTGTTCAAATTAAAACATGCGAAGAGGTCGATACGCATCCTGAGGCAAAGTACGAATTTTGAGAAAAAGGTAACCCGACGCTGCCCAAATGACATTCAATTGACAAACGAACTTCGCCGTTGTGTCCAGAACACCGTCAATACTCTAAATGCACTACCAAGTTGTTCGATTAAAATTGCACATGCAAATCGAGGTGGTCCCAATGCAAGAACGCAAATTTCGAGAAAAATTAGCCTCAATATTGCCCAAACGACGTCTGATCGAGAAATAGACTTCGATGTTACGACCGAAACATCAAAAATATCCTAAATCCATTATTATTTCATTCAATTAAGATTATACGGCAATATCAGCATGTAAAATAAGGCAAGATGCACGAATTTTGAGGCAATTGACACACAAGCTAGGAAGATTAAACACGAATCAAGGCAATCTCTGGCATGATTTAGACGTTGCTGTGCTTTGAATTAAAGCAATAATAATATATCACCAATATAGTTTCAGTTTGGTAGATTCATGATAAAAATCAGAGCACAAATAAAGAAATAGTCAAATACAAATAAATGCGCATTAATACATTATTTCAGATTGCCAAAATTGCGTTATTTTCGGATCAAATCCCGTCATCTCAAGCAGATGGCTTTCGTGTTTAAGGAAAATAAAATGAAGTCCTGTCCGTATCATATACACGAGTGAGTTCCCTATGCCGACGAGGGGGAGCTTGTGATTCCTTCTTGCAAAACCTCACGCCTCTGATTCTCTCCAAAACGTTCAGCTCTAGAGTCCACAGCTAGTTACATCCACAGCCTGAAACTCCCACCACCCGTTTAATCCCGCGTCCGTCTCCCCTCTCCGTTCAGCTAAGCCTCAAAAAGCCGCACGCCATCTCAACTCCTCCGATCCAAGCTCTATACCACCACCCCTACAGCAGCAAGAGCTACTCCATACAGCTGATCCCTTTAAGTCGTGAGCCACAATCCTGACCCTAAGCTCCGTTCGTCCACTCAAAGCAGCAGTTTCACGCTTCCACAGTGGATTCCTTCCTCAGTTCAATCTCCACAGGTCCGAGATTGATCAAGCTGCTTACCTCTGTTTGAACTCTAGCTCACATTTCTGCCTCCTACAGCATTCTTCGATTTCCTATTCTCTAAGTGCCGATCCAAACTACTGCATAAATAACCTGCTGCTTTGCTTTTGTTTCTTTTTTTGTTTTTGTTTTATTCTGCTTGGTGGCCACGTGATCTTTTCCATAGCAGCTACCATCCATAGATTTTAATTAAAGCAACAGTACCAGAACTCCACTTAATCTCCCTCTTACCAGTGTTTCACGTGACGATCTACAGAAAATCTTTGTTAAAAAAAAAACTACAGCAGTTTTCAAAAGCTGCTGCAGCCTTTCTTTTGTTGTTTTGTCCTTTTTGCATGAATCTCCTGTAGCTCTACTCACACTACACCCAAAATCAGCCCACTCACAACTCTCTTTCCGGTCCTCTGTTTTACACTCCAACAGTCCACTCTACCACCTACAGCAGCCCAACACATCCGCCCCTCTATCCAACACTCAAACTGAACCCAATAGCACACAAAAGCCCAAATCAATTTGTACTTCTAAAACCTGAATCAGCCCACATCCAGCAGCCAAACAATTCGCACTTTTCTTTTTACAAAGCCTATAGCTTCACGTGAACTTTGCCTTGTCTGAAGATTCCACCAAATTGAGTCCATTACAGCCAACAACAATATATTTTCATTGAATAGAACAAAACCCACTACCACAAACCAGCTGTCCCCCTCTCTGCCCTCCACTAAAATCCCACTAAAAAAAAATAGCAATCTACTACTTCAGCCCACATCCAGCAGCCCATAATTGCATGCAGCCCACTCCAAACAACATTGCTCTCGACATAAGAACCCACATAAGCATTCAACCTACTCCATTTCATGGTCATTATAACAGCCCATTTTCCCTCAAGCAACTCACACTAACACTCACATTTAAAAGCTATTCTAATCCATACCAAACAACCACTTAATGTTAAGTTCAGAGCTCCAAATCCCTCCACCAACTCAATAGGAAAGGCCCATTATAAACCAGCCCATTATTGGCCTTCTCATGAGATTAAAGCCCGTCTTAAACATATCCTCAAGCCCCACCAAATCAACCCTTTTACACTCAGACCGTCATTTAAAAAAAAAGAGAGCAAATAAATGATTTCCAGTCTCTCAGTTTTTTTTTTTTAGTTCAGCACTTCCCTTTCTTTCTTACTCATCATTGTTAGTGTATTTAATGATGTTACTGATTATTCATTTTTAGTGCCGTTATCATTAGTTCTAAGCATGAATGCTTATATGTATATGTATATAGAAAAGTTTCAAAAAAAAAAAGAGAAGAGCGAGAGTTTGTGTATTTTCTCGTTGCCGACACCACTGCGAAACGTCACAAAGGTATAAATTTCCAACTCAAATCCTGCACTCAACGCTTGCGGCGAGCCGGCAAACCTCCCTACACGCTCACATAGCATGGTGAGAGGGAAACTGGTGCGACGCTTGCAACGGCGCGGATAATCCCTGAAGCGCTCACCAAGGGGAACGAAAAATAAGTACCTTTAAGCGCCAAGGTGGTGTAGCGGGGGAAATCAAATTATGCTTT
Source organism: Dendrobium chrysotoxum (assembly GCA_019925795.1). Lineage (NCBI taxonomy): Eukaryota > Viridiplantae > Streptophyta > Magnoliopsida > Asparagales > Orchidaceae > Dendrobium > Dendrobium chrysotoxum. The sequence goes on along the minus strand of CM034311.1, from coordinate 14,512,958 downwards.
TTCAACAGGTACCCAAATCGAATACCCTTAAGCACTCATGTAGCGTAGTGGGGATTGAAGAAATTGCAGTCACGGTGGCATCTGACACCTACCTGAAGCGCCCACGTGGCGTGGAGGGGAAGGTTGTGTCTCTTGGATTTTTCTCTAAACGGGGGAGACGATGGGAGGCTGCCGAAAGTTCGGGTGAACAAAAGGCCAAAACTTGTAGATTTTTAAACAAATGATGACTTGATTTAAACCTGATTGAACAAACAGAGGATTTGATTTGGATGGCAAGGAACTCAAACTCCACTTTGAACCAAATATGAGTTTGGACATTAACTCGAACATAAATGAGCTAAATAATGGACCTAAATTTGAGCAAATGATAACAAAATGATAATAAACTCGATATACAAGTTAACTACAAGGGACTCGAACTTGCAGACTCTTGGACAATAGAGAACCAGATGTTAAATTGGAAAATGCATAACATCAATTAAAATGCAAAACATGGATTAACAAGTTTAAATGTAAATGTTGAATGGCTCTAATCATCTAAATGAAAATTGCCATATGAACAAGGAATGATATAGTCAAAATGATTTAAGCTATGCAATCAAATTAATCTGCATATAAGATCTAAGGGAGTAATATGTCAATATGTCTACAACCAATGGTATGAAGTCTCCCACAAGTGTTGAAAGCTTTCATGCTAGATGAAATGTGAATATCAAATAAATGATAAATGCCAAACTCATTATACATGATGTGAACCATCTTTAAAGACAAAGAACTTGCATGATCAACTTATCTGCAAGTGATAAGAAGATTGTGGGAAGGACAGCTAGATCACAAAGCCACGATACAAGGATTTTGGACCCTTAAGTTGATGATTGCACAACAAGATCAAATATGTAAAATTCTGAGAGATAAGGTTCTAGATTGTTAATCGAATGCCAGTGAGCAAGTAAAAGATTCATGACATACAAGAGGCAATGAATGCATGTGATGTTCGTGCTAGGGCAATAACTTGTTCATGAAGAAGAAATGTATGATGAGCACACAAGCGGTGGGTGAGAATAAATGCAATGTATATCATAAGTTGTTCATGAATAGGATGCATAAAATGTACAAGAAATGAGACATTCAATGGATGTCGGTCGACACGTAAACAAAGGATGTTGATGCCCTAGGGGTGTCAATTTTGGTTCACGGGTCGGGTTCGGGTCGAACCCGGAATGACCCGCGTTCAAACAGGTCGACCCTAACCCGACCCGGGTAGTAAAACAGGTCGGAAATCCGAACCCGACCTGCCGGGTTGCCGGGTTGACCCGACCCGACACGGGAAGGCAGGGTCGGACGCAAGTGGGTGCACGCGGGGCTAACGCGGGCTGGTGCGCGCGGGGCAGACACACGGGCGAGCAGGCAGCCGCAGCTAGCAACTGGGCAGGTCTGCGGGCAGCCGGGCAAGGGGCGGGCAGGCTCGGGCAGGTCTCCAGGCAGACGGGCAGTCATTTCAAACGGGTTTCCAGGTTGACTCGGCAACCCGTCGGGTCAACCCGAACCCGACCCGTTTTTCAAACGGGTCGAATCCATGAACCCGAACCCGACCCGTTTGGGAAACGGGTCGGTTCTAATCCGAATTTTAGGTCGGGTTCGGGTCGGATTTTCGTGTCGTGTCAAATATTGACACCCTAATGCCCATGAACTTTGAAGATTGATGCACAAGGAAGGTTTCAATTCGTCGATCAATATATACACTAAAGCCAGAAGTCCATCACATACACAATAACATATTTGCAAATGACAACCGTCGATAAATAGTGAATATCGCAGTGTTCAACAATCAACACCGATCGACATACAAGCACCTATAACAGTCCCCACAAACACTGAAATACATGCAAGATAATGCAACAGCTCGTCGATCAACAAGTACAAGGGGCAAATATCAAATGCAGCAATACCAAACATCAAGTGTCAACACACAATGCATTACGCTCACTAGAGTTAATGATCAAATATTTGACAAATGTGATGTTAAAGATTAATGCAAAGCTTGATGGCCTAAACTCACAATTACAAATAGAAAAAATACCTGTTATTCCAATTATCTGAAGGACTGCAACAATTATTTTTGGATGCCTCGCATGATTCTACCGGATGACCTGAAGTGCCCTCGATCATTGCAATCGTTAGTTCGAAGCAGTAGTTACTATTTTAGAAGAGTATAGGACATCAATAAGGATACAGTCATCCAAGGTTGAAATGGTTGATTCTTTATTTAAGCTAACAGCAAAAAATGATGATGATGGCATAATTAGAAAGTTGCTTATTAATTCCCATACGAGTTCTGGGAATAGAAAGTCAGATCAAATCATTATGGAGTGAGTGAATCTCAGTTCAATCAGGTCCTGAACATTGAGTTGGATAAGATTATTGAGGCTTGTAAGTTCTTCGATGAACAGTGGCTGTGCATCCAACACACCACCCACGGGTAAATACACAGGGGCTATGACAAATATGAGTCCCTATTAGCCGCCATAGAAGACCCGTCTCTCGAATGTCCAAAATGTCCCCACACATGCACTATAATATGTATGCACATAGGAACACAAAAGGAGCAAGTGCAATCATAAAACTCGCATGTGCCCCAGCGAGCGTGTTATGGGTACACATGTGGCGTCTAGGGATGCTGCGCGGGTCAAATAATAAACCCAAGTTCGAGCCTAATCCTTCTATGTGGGTAGATAAAAGTCGACACGGCTCAAACCATTACATAAATATACGGTCGCGATATCGACCGGAATACTTATTTCATACGTTCATGTTAGGCCTTCAAGGTCTATAATAAAAGAAATTCATCAAATCAAAGCATACAACCGATTTCAATCCAATCCTCTGTCGGCGACTGATAGAGTCAATAAGGTTCAGTCAATAAAAATGTAATGACCTCATACACCCCGATGATAACTGTGTTAAACATATATCTTAACCGGAGGGGTTAATTTCACATATTTTCAAAACACCACCCGAATACCCACAAAATCCAAAACTCCAAAAATTTTAAAATCCAAATGTTTAATATTGAAATTCAACCATTCAAATGTTTAAAGCAAAATCCATCCACCCTCCACAATAATTTGTCGAAGTGGACAAATTGAAAAGAACTTCAGCTCACAAAAAGCTAATGTCTCGTCATGAATATCATTAGGATTCATTCTCAAACTATCTCCTACCAGTAAGGATGTGGCACGTGTCATCTAACCGGTGATTTTGCTGCCAAATGGTACTGCAGAATAAACGATTATGACCGGGGTCCTCTGAACCGGATGATTTTTCGCCAAATGGCACTATCAAATTACGGTTATAGCCAGAGCTCTTATGCTCCCCAATGGCATCAAATCCTTGATATATGGATCAATAGAATATAATCGATAGGGCACAAAGCCCTCTGTTAGCTAAGGTGGATTCAAATTTATTCCCTTGGGCAAATACCCACCCCAGGTCTATAAGGTACACTTAGACGACGCAACCCACGGCTGCCGACAAGGATTCTTCTGTCAGGTTGGGTCAACTACCTTCTCTGACTAAGTAGACCAGGGATCATGATGGCCCGGGACGACGGAACCATAGGATCTTGATCGGATCCATCATCCATTCCCCCACTATCCGCTTTAAGTGCAAGATGGTGCAATTTCAAATTTTAAATATCAAATCTTCAAATTTCCAATATCTAAGCCAATGTTGCTACCATATGTCAGATAACGCGTATCTGATCGACAATTAGCCTTAATCGAAAGTTCTCTCTCGTTAGCGAGAGGAGTAATTAACTATAGGAGCTTGCGCATATTAGAAACTAGAACTCAGATCATAAAATCCTTGCAAAATGAGGGTGAAATCTATGGGTAGTATCTTATCTACAAACCCATCTGCCTTCCCAAAATTTTTCCGGAAACTTAATCCGTTAAAACTCACCCGAACAGCAACAAGGAGGCCGGGGCCGAATTTTCGAAGCCCAAATCTTTCAAATTTACCACCCGTGGTGCAACTATGAAAGAGGAAGAAAGCAACTGCTTCATCTATCCCATGATAAAAAGCATTACAAAGAGGAGATGGGTGTCATCTAAAAAAGAAAAAAAAATTGAGTGCTTTCAAGGGAGTTCTTCAACATGTTGGTGGCAAAAGTTGCATGTAGGTTTAGCTTCAAGGTCGTTTAGAACCAATGGCAACAAGAGCCCACTTGGTCAATCCTGAATAATGTGTTAATGTCCTCCAATCATACCAAGGGGTGTTTATTAGTTTGTAATGTGATCCAAAAAATTCATGTCAAAACCAGCATCCCTTCAATACTCAATTATTTGGTAAGCAGCTAGTCCAAAAATGCTCCTAAAGGAGTTAATCCATAAAACAACGTTCATACAATATTGTCATTTTTTGTTTAATTCATTCAGGAGGCAATGAACATGCTCAAAAAATTATTTCTTCCAATCCCCATCCATCAAAATTTGGGCTTTTAATAACCAACGAATGAGCTTGTGAGATCGTTGCATTTGACATGCTAAATAACAAATCTAAGACATTGTATGTTTGGTCATTCAAAGGCTTTAGGTTGACCCTATAGAGAATTGAAGGAGGGAAGGAAGAGGGTGCTCAGCTTAAATAAGGGAAAAAAGGAAGAATTGGGTCGCCCATGCGGTTGATAATAATGTCTAAGGCTTCGTTTGCGACAACTTTCTTGCTATTTTAAAAAAAAGCTTTTTAGTGCAAAAATTTCTAGTTAAAAAATTTTGTGCTAAAAATTACTTTAAAAAAGGATAAAAAAATTGTCCCAAACAAAACCTAAAACTCACTAAATAATCGCTCAAATTTTAATTGACTCTAATTCATTATACTCAAACAAAAAGATTACTTGCTCCACATAAGAGCAATTCAACTCTATATATATATATATATATATAATGCACATATTAATGTGTGTCAACATGTATATGCATTTAATTTTATTTATAAATAAAATTTGAATACTTCTATCTGGATGATAATATTGATTAGTGACTAAACATGATTTTATAAAATTAATATATTTTACTCAAAGCTCAAATCAAAATTTATAACTATTGTGACTTCAACTCAATTCGAAATCAAAATCTTCATTTTGACTTTAAGCTGACTATTATCTGCAGACTTGGAAGTTGGCAAGCAACTAAGCATCTTGAAAGGTAGCAACGGAAAAAGGATGTACGCCTATGGGAGGATATGGGGATTTTGTCTCTAGATGTCGCCATTCTTCAGCCCAATGTATCTGATCTGCAAGCAGGAAAGGAATAACATAACGGTACAATAAATACTAGTGGTAGGGCAAAACCAACCTGTAAGACTGGTGTTGGAACATGCAATAGCTCTAAGTCCATCCAGTAAGTCATAACTTAAGGAGCAAGGATCAACGGTACGAAGTATTGCTCACTCTCGTCATGAAGATCTGGCACAATCTCCTGCTCAAGGCTCAAGCTCCGGCCAAAGGTTTGATTCAAGCTCTCGTGCAAACTCAACTCCAAGTCTTGCAATACATTTGGCTCGAGCTTCGGCATAGAATTTAAGCATAGGCAGCTGAATAATAATTCTGCGCTCCATCAAGAGTTAAAAGAACATAAAATCATAATTGATCACAAAAGATTTGATATTCTTTTAACTCTTGATAAAGTGCAGAATTTCTTTCTCCAAGCAAATTAACTCTCTTCCGAAGAACCTGAAAATGAAAAATTGCATTCATTATTTAACTTTAAGCTAAGAACAGAGAAAATCAATTTTAATAGCACTTCAATCCATTTGTCTCAACTACATGAAATCTCATTGGAAGATCTTATAATAGCTCTCCAATTCACTTGTCTCCACTATATGATGAGGTCATGCACGATACTTTATAAATATATGTTTCGTAATACTCATTTACAGACATAAAGCTGAAATTATGATTTTTCTGAGTTTTGTAATATCTAGTAACTCGCTTGTATTCATATTAAATTCCATTCATGTATACAGATAGCAGTAAAAAGAAAGAAAACTGTAGTAAGAAAGCAAGGGTCATTCAACCATAGCATAGCATCAAAATTAATATTAAAATATCTTAAAATTTAAAATCCTAGCATTTATTTTACTCTACACTAAAAATGCATAAAAAACAAACAACCATTAAATATAGACAAATAATAAATTTAAGCTAATTTACATAACAAATTAAGTTAAAAAACGTATCAACACCCTCAAACTCAATTGATTTACACCACTAAATGGCAGGCAAATAAACTATACAGAACTCACCGTCCTTCCACCGTCATATCCTATTGCCAAAAAAGTATTGCTTTCAATAATCTAAGAAAGAAACAAACTAGCCATAGATGATTGTACTAAACTCAATACATCAAGACAAATCAGTCTATGAAAATCTGATTAATGCTTCTTATCAATGTATTATTATTCAGTAACAGAATGTCAGAAATTGCAAATTTGTTCAACTTTGACAGGACATTTTTGCAAAACAGCTTACATATTTTGACCAGCAAGCTAAAGACAATTTTAGAAAAAACAACTTCACTCCTCTATTGCACCTTCCTCGGCTTCATCACAAGCAAACGTATATATCAATTGATTTTATGGGGCACTTAATTTTTCAATTTCACTTTTAGTCAGCTGTTAGATAGCTAACTTTTGTTGATTCTCAAAATAATAATATCAAATAAAACTTGTGTTTAGGACTAGCTAATAGTGTAATATGTATAAACTCAGAACAAGTGTAATATGCAACAAAATTAGATCAATATAATTCCTTCTACGAACATAAGGTGGTCATGGAATTCAGAATTGATGCAAATGAGGATAAAAAAACCAATAACTCCAGAATTAATATTCAGACATCATTTATCTCAATATAAAAGAAGAGGCAACATTCTCTGTTGTCTATTCTCAAGGAAAAGTCAAAATAAAAACAAATGTATTCATTCACTGCAAAATATACACTATAGTATTGACTATAAAAAGAAACAAAGTTATTGGCTATAAAAATCTATGAAATCTGTTCTTGCATCATGATTTTCATATCAATAACGAATATAATGAACTCTTTGTTCAAGACAAATTTTTATGAAAACTTCTCGCTATATTGGATCTTCAAGAAGCTTTGTGGTGAACAAGTAAAGCGGCAGTCTGATGCGCGCGAGGCTTGAATTGGTCCTTGCCTTGAATTGATGTGGAAATATGCTTAAATTATTTTTTATATAAAAATAATAAAAGCCCACTAAAATACGAAGTATATGTGCCAATAAAATAATAAAATGTTAGAGTAGAGTGTCGATCTCACGATCAAGTGTTCCGTTTAATTGCAATTAAGCTACTACTGCTTAATTCAAACGAACAATTTATCCTACTAAAAGTTAAAAAGAGATATTTTTGAGTTTGTCACTTAAAGAAAACTTTTAAAAAAATTTGATGTCAACGAAGATAAAATGTTTTGGACTAATGAATGTAACAATATAGTTTTTATAACAAGACTCTTAACTTTAAATATGGATCAGAGCATATGCATCCCTAGATCTATGTCGAGTTTGTAAAGGTGAAAAGAAATGTTTATGGCCTTCCTATAGTTTTACTATCTCCATAGAACTTGAATAAAGCATGCTATGTCTAGGCATGCCAACATTCCATTTCAATACTTCTAATTGTTTCAGCATGCCTTCGTCGAGGCTATACATCAAACTAGATATTTAATTACACGCGGGGCCATTGTATGCATTAAATGAAGAATGAGAGATATTGAAAATATTTATATATTTATTCAAGGCATAAGAGTCTATATTAGTACTTGCTATGCTTTTACATCATTAACCCAAAACTAGAGAATTAGTTAGACATGAAAAATACAACAAAAATTTTATTGACTTAATTATTTTAAAACAATTTATGTGAGCTAATTTTTTGCATATGAAAAAAAAATTTGGATACTAAGAAAACTATGAAAGATTGAAGGAAGTACCATAAGAAATATCTCAAAATCAAAGTAACCTAGTTTTAATTTCTATCTAGACAAGTTACACCACTTAAAACAGGAAATGTCTTGTGTTAAATTTGATTTGGAGTTACTCATAGCTTAGAATAGGTAGCACTCACAAGAGAGGTCATTCCAACTCAGAAATAATGATATACATTCTAACAAGTCAAAACTCAATAGAGAAATAAAATTTAGAAGAACTAGAGATCTAGAAAGGGGAATGGAGAGGCCTTCTTCACCTTGCAAGAGGGAAAAATGTATAAGCCTGTTGGCGGGAGGTAGTCATTATTTGTTGTCATAATGAGAGATCACAGCAGTGAAAGTTCAATAATTAGTTAAGATACCAAATGAACATGGGAGTGGCATACCAAGAAAAGGGAGATGAATTGGTATTTTAAACTTTTTTAAAAACTTTTGAATTAAAAACAAATTCAGATTTTAATGTGGAAGCAAAATTACAAGTTAAAACAAATACTAATATTTTTGTATTTTAGATTTAGTAGAAAAATCAAATAACAATTTATTTGTTTCTTTCAAGCCAATATTTGAATCACAAGTGCAATCACAACCAACCCAGAGCACAGAAAATTAAATTGCACGCAAATAAAACGGCAGAAAGTAAAATGCAAAAAGTAACGAGTATGCAAACTAATTTTATACCGGTTCGGTCAACTTGACCTACGTCCACTCCCTGAAGGTCATCACTTCGAGTATTGCACTAATCAATAGTGTCTCTCCATCAACCACACGGCTAGGAGGAGAAGCCCGTAAAAACTCAAATCCCTTTCACGTCCTCGGAGCAACGAAGTAGCTGAAATTCCTTTCACCTCAGTGCGGCAGAGTTGCCGATAGCCTTTAAGACCACAGGCTTCTTCATAGAGCTTCCCTTAAGACAAATACTAATACATCCAAATAAACTCAGGTGCAAGTCGGCCGGAGCAACCGTGTAAAAACCTCTCACACTTTCTTTTCTCTCTCACACAACCTCGCCCTTTCTCTCCTTTGCTCAATGCTCACGATTCAAACTCTCTGCCAAAAGAAATAGATCTTCGACTACCAAAAGACTCTTTCAATGTGATAACAAAAGTTTATATAAAGGGCGTCCAAAAATCCTAATTTTTTAATTCTACCAACTCTATTCGTGCAGTACGATTAGTTCATTATCATCATACGTCTTCATGTATGATTATAAATCGTATAATAAGATTAGTATAAATCAAACATCGATTCATGTAGGATGAACCAAAGTTCATCCAGAGTGTCCTCAAGTGGTTCGTACAGTTCGATATATAAACGGACAGTACGATCTGTAATTAATACAGATCCAAATTGATTCATTAATCTCAGGGCTTAAATTAGACAACATTAATTAAATATTATACAGTATGAATAGGATCATACAGTACGAGTAATTCAATTTTCAAAATTTAAATTTCCTATTTTAAATTAGATTCAACGGTGGAGTTTCTGAAATAGCTAAGCGTCCAATATGATGTACTAGTCATACAGTACGATTAGTTATAACTAAAATTTACTTTCCTCATTTAAATTAAACATTTTGATTAATTTATGTTTGAACTGATCGTACAGAACTATATGGATCATACAGTACAATTAATAGAAAAATTAAAATATTCATTTTTTATCCCCTTGGTATGTGCATGCACAGTTGCTAAGCTAATATACAGCTTATTATAGACAGACTCTAAATAAAATAAAATTATAGACTCTTTTAAAACAAGTCTAACCTATGCAACACTTTCTTGAGCAATGATTCTTTGATAATGCTTTGTGTATGCTGAGCTTGAAATATAAGTGATACACACAAAAAAATATGCAGTATATAAGATAGGAGAAACTAAATAAACATCCAATAATATTTGTAAATCATCAAAACACAAAATCGAGCTCCCGAATTGCAATAAGAAAGTTAAGGAGAAAGGTCATGATGAGATCAAGAGAAGGTATGAGGGCGATAGATAGGTTTAGTGATTTGGAGATGGGACGGGGGAAGATGTTAGAGTGGATTTGATTTATTTCAAGAGTTTGTGACCACTCCCTTGTAGTCACTAATTCTATTGCAATAATAAATAAATTGCTACCAAGCCTATTCCATTCGCTAAGCCCATCATGAATGTATAATATTCTTAGAGTGAGGAAAAGGTATATTTCACTTTTAAAAAATTAATATTATTGATGCTTTTGTGATTTAAAGATTTGAATGTTATATAAATAAATATCAAATTTTAGGTGTTAGAATATAAATACGTAAGAAATATATGATACGTAAGTCTCCTAAAATTTAAAGAAAGAAAACTTGTCCATAGATACTTGCCTACTAAGATCAAGCAAGTTGCTCTATACGTATCAACCAATGTGGTCTTTATTTAATTTTTATTATTTTAAAAAAATATGAAACTCACCAACTAAAAAAGAGAGTTTTTTTTAAATGGCTCATGTCAGTCATACATAGCCTGCATATTTTTTTAACTAAGTACTCATTTGACATTTTTTTAAATAACTTTTAAAAATGATCAATAATAAATTACAAAATATATTGTTCAAAGCTTAGATCTTGAAACAACATTGCTTGTGAGAAATCTAGCCAATTTTTTAATTTGATTTTCTTGATTATAGCATTCATTTCTTCTAGTGTTAGCACACATCCACATAGATATATAGATGCATGTAGCTACTTGTTTTTCTCAGCAGAATCGGTGTCACTATCTTCCATCATGTGCTGAAAGCTTCCACCTAGGGGTGCAAACGAGTCGAGTTGAGCTCGAGCTCAGCTCACATATTCTATAAGCGGTTTGAACTCGAGCTTGAATTTGACTCGAATTTTGTAATTTCAGCTCAGGCTCAACTTGTTAGCTCTGCTCGAATTCAACTCATTTATAGGCTTGATAACTCAAAATGAAGTGCATTTTTTGTGAATTTTTTTAATGAATTGCTAAAAAAATACATGTAAATAGCGCAAGCATCAAAATGTCAAAAGATGAAATTCATGTCATAAATAATTAGAATCACATTTAAGGAAATAAAATGAATAACATAAGCTGTATATAAATGCTTTCATATATGTAAGCAAAATTTAAAAAATAAAAATAAAAAAGAGGATATGGCGTAACTACAAAGAGAGCTTTTCAAACAAATCAAAAGATTAAAAAAGCATAGTTTTAACACTAAAGAAACAGTGATACAAAGTTGCAAACCTACAGTAAACTAGAACCAAATTTTTAACAAAGTTCACTAAGTAACAACACTTTAACACTAAAATAGAAAAAAATACAAATCAACATTAAACTAAAACACAATAGTAATCTTTCATAGGAAATGGTAAAGTTCACTAAGAATCTCATATTCCTCATATCTCCATAAAGTTTATTTAAGTTCATAGTTAGACATCTATATTGATTTATTCTCTCAAAACTCTCTCAAAAACAGATAATTTTATTTTTCATACTCAAAACAAATTTAAGAAAGAATCATCACTTTTCTAAAATATATTTTCTATTTACATGTAACCAAATCAATGAGGAATCCTTCTGATCATTTTCTTCAAACAATCAATAAAGACTTGAACGCCATTAGATGACAACTAAACCAATCTTCTTTCACTTTTATACAATCTTAATGGAAAAGACAAGTAAAATAAGTGAAGTAACAGTTCTTTATTGTTCTTTATTTTGCAAATTAAGGTGATTGGAGAAGGCAGCGAGTATCATCCCACAGAAATTACTTTAGATGCAACAAACATACTTGTAAAGATCATATAAATCTTCTAGTATTTACTCTGTTACTTGTAAATATAAAGATCAAACACTTGCTCCTATTGAATATAAATATAAAGACTTTCAAGATATAACACGTCAGCAAGAAAAAAGAGGTAATAGAACCGTAACTTGCAAAATATAACTTGCCAAGGTTTAATCATTTCAATGGGATCAATGATCAAACACCTAACTTGCAAAAATTTCACACTGAATCATCTATCACTTAACTCACACTCACACCGCAGTTGATCCAAATCAAACACCTTTAACTGAATCATCTTTCGCTTAGAGATCAAAAATACCTGAGGAAGTCCGGCTGTTTGTGCTACGGGAGACGGCGACCGAAGGAAATCAAAATAGCTGGCTGCTAGAACGAAGGAATGAGAAAGAAATTTTATGCAGTTCCGCCTCCGCCTTCGCCGTAGCTGGTTGCTGGAACGAAGAAAAGAGAGAAATGTCATGCGGTTCCACCTCCACCTACGCCTTTCGCTAATAGCATTGCATCGCCCTTCACTAAACCCTAAATAATTCAACCCGCTGTTCCCGCTCCGCTAGCTGAGTATTCGACCCGCTATTTCGCCTCCGTGGACTGGTTAATCGAGCCGGTCGATGGGCTGTTGAGTTGGGTAGGGATTTGATCGAACTCGGGCTCCATTATTATTTCACAAAACTGCAGGAATTTCATCTCGAAGTTTGATAAACTTGTCTCATGATCTCTTTATCGAATTGAGCTCAAATAAATTCGCGAGTCGATTTGACTCATTTGCACCCTTACTTTCACATTTCTAGAATTGCACTTGTCGAACATTATTATTTAACTCAAGTCATATTATTGAGCAAGACAACAAGAAATTGAACCCACACAATGGCTAGGTGACTTTTCCTGTGGCAGAAAGGATAACAATAAGCCATTTAAAAGAAGAAAATAAAATAAAATTTAACTAGAGTGGTTCACAGGCAAAAAATTAAAATAGAAAATTAAAATATTTCTATGCTTTCATGAATATACCCCGAGTGAGGGGTGTGTATACATAAAGAATATAGGAAGAAAACAAAAAGCTTAATCATGATTTATGAATCCATCATCTCAAGTATCAAACTTTAAGATTTTATTTGGGATAACTTTCTTGCTGTTTTTTAGGACGACATTTTAGTACATAAATTATTTTAAAAAGTAACAAAAAAACTGCCTTTATCAAATTCTATCTAAATCTATTAAGATATCACATCTCTAGGAATAACTTTTTTAGGGGTCATTTCTTAAAATTATTAGATGCTATGAATGAATTTTATTTCTGGATGGTTCAGAACATTTTGTCAAAAGGGAAGATATTAAAAGGAGAAAGAAAAGTTGCACTTTGCTTTGCTTTTGCAATTCGTCTATTTCCATTCTCCATTGCCTTCTTCACGAAAGGGATAGGTGATAGGTGAAAAATAAAGCATTAAAAAAAAAACTAAAACAGTTTTAATTTTTCAAATAACATATTTTAAACTAACAAAAGCAATTCTCAAGCCATGAGAAAGCAACATGGCCTGTCATAATTCTACGATCAGATTACAATAATGTTTGAATAGGTTACAAATGAATGGTTCGTCTTTGAAATTGAGGACGATCAGATTACAATAGTCAAATGTCGGATTGAAATCTAGCGAAGAACGGAGATCGAATGGAAATCCGGCGATGTTTGATGGTCGGATGAAAATCCAGCTTCAGTCGGTAGTCGGTCAATAGTCCGGCGACTGCCGGTGGTAGTTGTTTTTAAATATTAAACAAGAATGATCGATTTTCAAATAATTCAATGCGGTTCCCCTTCCAAGCTGAACTTTGTCAAGACATTTAACGATGTTGATTGGAATTTCAGGTTGAATCTACACATTCAAAGGTTTGCGAAAATTTGTTAGTCGGGTCAACTTAATTCTTCATTTTTATACCTTCTGCTGTATTTATCAATGAGGAAATTGCTAAGAAATTCAAAAGCTTTGAAGTTCGTGGACAAATTGATTGCTTATCCCCTTTTTTGAGCTCTTGTTCATGGCTGGGTTGGCTGTTTTGGAACAAACGCCAATGGCAAAATATTTTCTTTTATTTTAGAATATTCCAACAAAATTTTAATCAAAATGAATATAATAAAAAAATTAATTAATTATTCATCTTAAAATAAATATAAAAAGTCTTAAAAGTTATTTGGATCAAATTTTGATGAGAATATTTTGACTGAATTAGTTCACTATGTTAAGCATATTCTTCTTGTGATTGAAGACATTTTTTAACGTTGTATTAATTTTCACAAATCATCAATCATTTACTAAGGTAACAAATCTGGTCTCGCTTCTGTTATATAAAACAGAAAATCTTTTATGCAAATATTTATGAATTCTTATTCAAAAGAGGTAATGGCAATCTGTCAATGACAGTTCAAGTTCCGTTTGACGATGGAAATGTAATATGTTCTCCGAAGGTAAAAGATTTGGTATGATTAATCGTGTTCTCTGTTGGATGCTATTGCACAACATGCTCATCTTTTTTACATGCCTTAGTGGGTTTTTTTTTTTTTTTTTGAAAATTTATAGGGATTTCCTCACATCCATTAAATGAAAAAGGAATTACAAAAATCTCCAAAGAGGTAGCTAAAACGAAAAAAGAAGAAGAAGAATACAACAAGCACCTAGAGGTTGAGAACATCACTCTCAAAATTTAGCGAAAAGGTAGATAAGAGGAAACAAACTGAAGACAAATGCCCACAGGACTCCGAAAACGCAGGCCTACTGGCCAAAAGAAATTCTCTGAGGAGAGGTCTCAGCTGGTTGCCAAGGCTCCTTCCAAAGGAGGCAGAACTGCAAATACAAGCTTAGACAGAGAAGTCTCAAATCAAACAAGATACAGACCAACCTAAACAACAATGCCAGAAAAAATAAGATGAATATCAGTTGGAGCAGCACCAAAATATATCATCCTTAATAAATCACCCAAAAATAGTCCAAAGAAGATCCCAATATCCTGATTTGCCTCCAAGGTTGCCGAACAAAGCGATGACCATTCACATAGAGGGAGGAAGGCTGTCATATCATTGTCCAGAAAAAAATCCAACAAACAAAAAAGAACATGACCAGCCCATATAATCCGAGGCAATAACAACATATCCAAAAATCCCATAGAAGAGTATCAATATAGCCAGAGAAAAACAAAACAAAAGTCATAACAAAGCTTATCATAAAAGTCTTAAACATCTATCTCAATTCTTCCAACAGGAAATCTTAGCTTTAATAGCCATTCTAATTAGAAGCAAGGCAATATTTAACCATGAATGGGATTGAAATAAGCACTCTTGTCATAATTAACACTAATACCAAAAACATTTTTAAAGGTGAGTAATATGTCATCTAAAATATGAGAATTAGTTAAAGAAGATTTACCAAAAATTAGTAAATCATTAGCATAAAGTAAATGAGAAATAGAAGAGCCAACATGATTAAAACTAATAAGCCTGAAATCTTTAATGTGACAGGCATAAGCCCATTAGGGATAAGGGCTATAATTATGGCCTTAACTTTTTTTGGAAGAAAAGATGTGAGAAAAAAGTGCTTAATAGTTTTAAAAACCTTATTCTCGATGATAAACCAATATTTTTTGTAAAACTCAAAGGTGAAATCATTAGGGCCAGGAGTAGAAGAGTTAGGAGTAAAGAAGATAATTCTTTTAATCTCATCATTAGTGACAGAGGCAACTAATTCAGAGATAATGTGACGCCAATAGGTTCAGCATCTTGATTGACATGTTCTGGCCTGATTGGAAAAAGCATCCATTTAAAGAGAGAAAGAGAGGAAGTTGGAGGAATTCTAGAGAGAGAAACTCTATTTTGAAAGTTCATAAAGGTTGTTAAATCTTAAGGAACTTGCCCGAGGCTCACCAAAAGAGGGGTGAATTGGTAATTTTAAAATTTTTTCAACTTCAAAATAATGATGATAATATTTTTAAAAAAGTTTTCAGAAATTAAAAATATCAAATTCTAATTGAATGCGAAAGCGAACGAGTTTTTCAAAAATATTAATTTAACTACGTTGATATTTTGATTTGCGAAATGAAGTGATAATCATCAATTTTTCCAAGCAGTTATAATAGAAATAAAATGCAGGAAAAAATAAGTGTGAAAAGAAAAAAAATACACCAGAGATTTTTATAGTGGTTTGGTCAACCTTGACCTACGTCCACTCCCCGGAGTCCTCCGCTCCGAGTATTGTACTAACACTAAGTGACTCTCCTTTTGTTCCCATAGCAAGGTGGAGAAGCCCTTACAGACTCACTTTCAGCAAATCTAATGCGGCAGAGTGCCGGACTCTATATCACTCTCCCTGTGACGGCAGCAGACCTTGACTCTTTTTCTCCCTCTTGGAGAAGGTAGAGAACCTCAACTATTTTTTTTTTCCTCGGGGAGAAGGTAGAGTACCGTGAGGACTTGACTTAGAAGCCTCTCTCCCAAGAGAGCTTTCAAAGACTCACCAAGTCCACATGTGGAGCAAGGGTATAACTAACCCAAAGCAACCGTGCGATCCCCTCATACTCCTCCTCCCTCATGCTCAGCCTCACCTTTTCCTTCCTCTCAAACCCTAAATTTCTTCCAAAAGCTCCTCTCTCAGAGTTCCTTCAGCAGTCACACAATCCTCTCACCATTACAAAGAGTGTCTCAATGCTTTGCTTAAGTATTGGGCTTCAAGAAATTCTAAAAATTCAAGTTAGTCATTATTGTTAGTACAGTACGATTTGAGTTCATACAATACAATCAGTTCAAAAACTAGACCCGTCCAGTACTATGTAAACAGTTATTCAGACGACCTATTAAACTTTTAGAACACACCGTACAGTACGATTCAAAGATCGTCCAGTACGATTTGTTAGCTTTTTTTTCTTATTCATACAGGACGATTTCCGGCACCATTAGAAATCATCTCAGTAAATCGTCCTGTATTGCTCTCATTGTACAATACATTTAGTTGATTTCAAGAAGGTCATCCAGTATGATATAAATATCGTACAGTATAACTAGTTCAAAAATCATGGTTTCGTTTGCTATGATCTTTGGGAGGACCAAATTTAATCTCTATCAATCGTTCGGTACGATCAATATCGTACAGTACGATCTTCTATCATTAATTATATCATAATTTAATTGATTAATTACTAGGATTAATTTAAGTAAGATTTCAAATTTTTGTACAGTACGAATCAAATCGTACAGTACGATTAGTTCAAAATTAAATTTCAAATATTTTACTTAATTATTCGACGGTTAGGGTTTTCAAATCGTAACGAATCGTATACTATGATCTAGATCGTAGAGCACGATTAGTTCACAGAAACTAATTATTCAATCAGTCATTAAGCCATTCTTTATATACTGATCATACAGTACGATTGTAAGTCGTATAATACGATTAGTACAAAAATTTTAACTTTTAAAATTTTATCTCACCCCCCCTATGTGTGTGTACGATCACCCAATTGCATACTCTTTTGCCGTCAGACTAAAGAAATAGAAAATTAAAAAAAATAAAATTACAGACTTTATTTGCTTGACATTTCTATTCTACGCATTCTTGAGCCTTCAGTATCCTTGAGCAGTGTATGTCTTACCTGCAATATTAGTGCTTACAGACAAAAGAAATATCTAAAATATTTAATGAGAAAAGTAACAATTCAATCACTAATGTTTGTCATCATCAAAGTGAGAGACTAGGGATCTGGGATTGCAACACATTTTTAGTCTCTTCGGGTCATTTTTAGACGTTGGCCCTGTTGAGAAAGTTATCTGCATCAAGGGAGGTCATAATATACTTATCTTAATTTTCAAAAATATGTAATTTTTATTGAATTTTTTGAGTAAATTTCCTTTATCATTATCGAAAATGGAGATCCGATAAAATTTTTACCGTGAAACTATTTATATGTTTTAGAGATTGATATTTTGAACAATTTGAATATTTTCTAGAAATTTTATACATGGGATTTTTAACTTTATATAGTTTTTATCGAATATAAAATAATACAGACATTGAAAAATAATGTTGTAGTACAATTAATATTTTAAAATAATGTTTACCAATCCCTAATAGTTTAGTTATATTTTAAAATTTTAAAATTTTACTCAATAAGAATTTTGTTGTCTATTATTATAAAAAATTATGTAATCCTGACGCCTGCTTAATTATACTTTAACTATTATTATATGATGAAATATATGTATATGTGACTAAATTATGACAACTAGGAGATATAATGTGAGACCTCCAAGATCAAAATTCAGTTTAGACCAGTTGACCCAATTGGAAAAAGGTAAATCTTTAAATTTTGAGCTTTAAGTTTGAACTCATTTGCATGTCTTTGAGAGTGTTTTGGTGCAAAAAAAAAATTGTGTATATTCTAAAATAAGTCCCAAGTGCTTGGTGTGAATTTTGACAAAATATGAAAATATCATTAATAGCGCGTCTCAGTGTTAAGTGTTTGATCGCCTCGTTGCTGCACTTAGCTAAGGTGCCAAATAGTGACATTGCGATGCTATAATATTAGTTTTTGAGATTTTTAACTAGTCGTAGTGCTTGCAGGTAGCGTCGTAGTGCTAGGCCATTAGCAACCCATTAATTATATGTTAAAAGTATTATTCCATTCATTTTGATCGCATGTAGCCAACATTGAGGAGAAAGGAGAGAGTTTCTAGTGCAAGAAACTCTGTTTTGAGCCTCTTTAGGCTGTTTTTAACCTTCAGGCTAGTTGGAAACGTTGTTTGCCTCAAGGCACGTATCATTTTGCCTATCTTAGTTTTCAATAATTCAATTTTTTGGGGATTTATTTGATAAAATTTATATTTTCATTACTGAAAAATGAGGATAACTTTATATTGGTAAATTGTTCACCGCGTAACTTTTTATATGTTATAGAGCTCGTGATTACGAATATTTTGAGTATTTTTAAAAATTTTCCATCATGTATTTTGGATTTTGTGCGATTTTTATCGAATAGAAAAAAATTGGACTAAAAAAAGTACCGTAATATAATTAAAGTTTTATAATAATGTTTTACGTAATCTCTAGTAATTTGATTATATTTGAAATTTATGCATCTTTGCTCAGTAGTATTTCTTTTGCCTACCATCAAAGCATTTTGATAATTTTTAAATTTAATCCAATTTGCTTTAATTTATGAAATGCATTGAAAATGTGTATAATTATGAAAGAAATGTGATCTGATTTGAGATGATGTGATGTAATGTGATGTTATGCCAGCACTAGTAGGCGACATAGGTGGGATTCTATTATGCCATATATATATATATATATATATATATATATATATATATATATATATATATATATATATGTGTGTGTGTGTGTGTGTGTGTGTGTGTGTGTGTGTGTGTGTGTGTGTGATGAGAGCTATTCTGATAAAATGAATATTTGCTTATAATTCTTTTTTTATTTGCTTCAGCTTTAGTTTCAATTTTAGGTTTTGGTATGATACTTTTATAATACCTTATATTCAATTTTCTTTTAATTTCAGTTATTGATTTCTGTTTTAGGCTGCGATAGCCTACCGAGCCATGTTAGCTTATTCCAACTTCTGCTTCTATTTTTAGGCCAAGGGAAGGGTAAGGAGCGAACTAAGTAGTTTTAGATAGTGAGTTCTAATCTGTATTATTGGTATGTTTGTAGTTAGTTTTGATTTTTACAAGCTTGGCCTTTTGTTTTTTTGTTGGTTATTACTAAGTGTTATTTTAGATAGACTTTAATTTGTATATATTTTTGGATAATATATAAAAAAATATTTTGAGATTCAGTAGTGTTCCGCTTGATAGTGCATTCAATAGTGGTTCTCTATAGTATATATTTTGGAAGTTTTTATTTCAATGCTTCTCTAACCGAATCTTGGGGTTAATCTTGCTAAAATTGGACACGGTATGACTTGTGTGATATCGAGTCATATCGGGTCGGGTTATGATCATAAGCATTTTGGTTTCAGAGCAAAGTTGGAGAAGTAAATCGTAATAGAGTCATAGGATTCAATTTATAAAAGAGTGAGATGCTTCTACATAGTTTTGGGTGCTTATTTTATTTATTTATCATATGCATATGTCACATACAGTTGTGTTCAGTGTTTCTGTAATGGCTGATCCGCTTCAACCAGATCTAGATATAATAAATGGTCAAAGCTCTAGTCAAGCAGCTCAGGTTCAGGGTACAGCTCCTGTGATCAATTCTAAGATAATTTCTGATATTATAGGTATAGTAACACAACTAGTATGTGAGGCTCATACACGGGTTTCTGGTACACATTTGAATAACATGGATAGAAGTTTGTAAAATTTTATGAGATTACAACCTCTTAGACTATCATTTGTTATTGAGCCTAAAGTGGCTGAGGATTGGCTTATAAGGATAGTGAAGACTCTAGATGGAATGCATTAACCTCATAAGATGAGAGTTGCATTAGCTATATTTTTATTAGATGGTGAGGTAGAGTGTTGATGGTTGGGCTAATAGAGAGAGAAGTTTCAGGGTTGTTCAAATACCATGATTACATGGGAGGAGTTTACAGAGACATTCAAGACATGTTATAGAGTTCTTTTCTCAGATTGATTCAGTGAAGTATATTAGTGATGCAGTATGAGGCAAAGTATACTTCTCTCTCCAAGTATACTCTAGAGTTGGTTAGTACATCTAAGGAAAAGTGTTATAGATTTTTGGAGGGACTTTGAGATACTTTGAGGCTGCCACTATTAGCATAGGATATTACAGATTTTGCTAAGTTGGTCGAGAGGGCCAAGAGAGTAGAGAATGATGTGACAACAGTTCAATAGCAATGGACTGCAAGCATAAAAAGATTTGGTAGTGAAACATCTGGCAATAACCAATCTAAAAAGATGAGCAGGTTTGGACCTGTTAAGTTTAGAAGGAAGGAACATTTAGTAGTAGTTTCTTTTGGATCAAATATAGACAGTGTTATCATTTTTGGGGGTTCAGTGAGTGAGGTCCCATTTTTTTAACAATGTGGTAGGAGTCATAGTGGATAGGGTTATAGACCTTTGGGCCGATATTTTCATTGTGGCTAGTAGAAGCCATAATGCTTAATTCCTGAAAATTATCTAGAAATTCAAAAATCTGCATGATGTTCGACCTCAGGTAGAAGCAATTCAGTGGCGGCAGAAGAGTAGAGATCACCAAAAAGTGTAGTCACATTTAAAAAATAAGTGTTTATAAGTTTCAGATGCTATCATACAACCTTACTTAAGCATGCTATTTTATGATTAGTCAAATAAATCAATGTTTCATTAATTTGGTCGATCGTATTGTATGATGTTGATCATATTGTATGATAAGGAGAGATGAAAATCAATCGTCTCGGCGATCGTCCTTGATGAAATCTTAATTTTTGAATTAATCATACGGTATGATGTCAATTATACAACCTTACTTAAGCATGCTATTTTATGATTAGTCAAATAAATCAATGTTTCATTAATTTGGTCGATCGTATTGTATGATGTTGATCATATTGTATGATAAGGAGAGATGAAAATCAATCGTCTCGGCGATCGTCCTTGATGAAATCTTAATTTTTGAATTAATCATACGGTATGATGTCAATTATATTGGATGATAGGCACAAGTGATTTTCAATCATCCCAGAAATCATCCAGTACGATCTCAAAATAATTGATTGTATGTACGATCAACCCATGGTACTATACGATCAATGCACACTTTTTGAACAACTCATCCTGAGCTTGTTCCATCGTACTAGGCGTTATCTAATTTTTTAACTAATCGTACTATATGATCATCGATCGTACTGTACGAAAAGTTTTGACTTAATTGAAATTTTAGAATTTTTGTAGACCTTATATAAAAAGCTTTTCTTAATTATCTCAAAGAGAGACTTTAAATTATTGAAGGAATTATGTGAGAGAGTTTTGAGAGATCCTAGAAAGTGGAGAAGGGGAAGGTAAGGTTTGTGAAAGGGAGTAGTGTGGGGGTTTTCACATGGTTGCTGCAAGCAAGCTTGCATCTTGATTCCTCCACAAGGCTCTGTGGATTTGCTCAGGTTGCCCTTGGAGGAAAAGCTTTAAGGTCAAAGTTCGAGGTTTTCTACCTTCATCAGGAGGGTGAAAAAGATTGCAAGGTACTCTATCTTCACCAGGAGGGTGAAAAAGCTTCCAGGTTCATTGCCTTCACCGATACGATGAAAAGAGCTTCCAAGTTTCTCTACCTCACTAGGAGAGTGAAAATGATTTCGGTTCTCTGCCGCATCGGGTTGGTCGAAGTGATTATTGTAAGGGTTTTTCTACCATGTTATGGGGGCTAAAGGAGAGCCATTAAGACTTAGTGTAATACCCAGAGAGGAGGACTCTAGGGAGTGGACATAAGTCATTATTTGATCAAACCATTATAAAATTATGGTGTGCTCATTCTAATTTTATTTTCTACGTTTTACTTTTCTGTAATTTACTTTTTTGAAAAATGCATGTTAAAAATGTTATGATTGATATTAGATTGATCTTATTAAATTATTATCATCATTATGATTGTTAATATTTTTATTAGCTTATGTATTAGATGATCAAAATACTTAATTCAAAATTTTGAAAATATCAAGAAGACTTTTTCTTTGTGTTAAATTTTTTTTAAATAACCAATTCACCCCTAGGTTCATTGCCTTCACCGAGACGATGAAAAGAGCTTCCAAGTTTCTCTACCTCACTAGGAGAGTGAAAAGGATTTCGGTTCTCTGCCGCATCGAGTTGGTCGGAGTGATTATTGTAAGGGTTTTTCTACCATGTTATGGGGGCTAAAGGAGAGCCATTAAGACTTAGTGTAATACCCAGAGAGGAGGACTCTAGGGAGTGGACATAGGTCATTATTTGATCAAACCATTATAAAATTATGGTGTGCTCATTCTAATTTTATTTTCTACGTTTTACTTTTCTGCAATTTACTTTTTTGAAAAATGCATGTTAAAAATGTTATGATTGATATTAGATTGATCTTATTAAATTATTATCATCATTATGATTGTTAATATTTTTATTAGCTTATGTATTAGGTGATCAAAATACTTAATTCAAAATTTTGAAAATATCAAGAAGACTTTTTCTTTGTGTTAAAATTTTTTTTAAATAACCAATTCACCCCCCCCCCCCCCCCTCTCGTAGTGTGCCTAGGGTAGTACAACAAGGCTTAGCACCCTCCACTGAACTTTCAACAGGATGCCAAAGTGTCCACAAGTGTGATTTGACCCATGATCTGAGCCCAGATCTGAGAGTTTTGTTAAACCGACAAGAAGGGGGAGGGCAGTTCCACTACGTACATTTTTAGAGATTATCTAATACAGGCAGTGGAGCAGATAGTAGCAGGTAGGCCATATACATGTCAGAAATAGCCTAGTGGTTCTATTATTCCAGCTCCAGTTCAGCCACGTGTATATAATTGACTCAGCAGGAGGCTCGTGATGCTCCAGATATTGTGACAAGTATGGCCTATATTTCTACTCATCTATGTCATATTTTATTTGATTCTTGAGTCAGTCATTCATTTATTTCTGAGCATTTTTTTGATTACTACACTTGCCTTTAATTTTACTACCTATTTCTCTTTCTTTTATTTTATCGACTAAAGATGGTATGATAGCTAGTAGGGTCTGCTTTTGTGATAGTAAATTTCTGATAGGAAGTGGAATTCCAATTTGATTTTATTACCCATTTATGTATTTGATATTATTTTGAATATGAACTGGTTGAGTCGGTATGAGGCTCATATTGATTTCTTGAGGAAGCGAGTTACATTATTTTTGGGCAGAGAGGGTTATATATTTTTAGAAATTTGAGTATTTTGTCTTATATAATTTCTATTGTGAAAGCAGATAGATTGTGGAATAAGAGTTGCATAGTATTTTTGGTATCATTTTGGTATAAGAGTATAGATTCTGATTATCTTTCTGATGTCCCAATAATACCAGACTTTTCTAGATATATTTCCCGAAAAGCTAGTTAGTTTACCTCCAGATAGAGATATAGAAATCTGTATTAATGTATTTCTAGGTACAACCCCAATTTCTAAGGCTCCATATAGGATGCAGGAGTTGAAGATTCAGCATCAGGAGTTGATGATTCAACTTCATGAGTTCGTTGATCGAGGGTTCGTCCGTCCTAGTGTGTCTCTATAGGAAGCACCTATTTTGTTTATAAAGAAAAAGGATGGTATGATACGAATGTGCATCGACTATAAGATGTTAAATAAAATCACTATCAAGAATAAGTATCAACTGCCATATATTGATGATCTATTTGATCAGCATGCTATATTTTTTGTATTTTCGAAGATTGACTTACGATCTGGCTACTATCACGTGAAGGTAAGGAAGGCTAATATGATGAAGATAGCTTTCATAATTAGGTACAAATATTATGCGTTCTTAGTCATACCTTTTGGGGTGACGAAAGTACTAGCCATATTTATAGATCAGATGAACAGAGTGTTCAAAAATTTCTTGGATCAATTTGTGATTATTTCATCGATGATATTTTGTATATTCTACTTATAATGAATATCATGTCAGACATTTGAAGATTATTTTGAAGATTTTGAGGCAGCGTCAGTTATATGCAAAATTCTCTAAATGTGAGTTATGGCTAATAAGTATTGCTTTTCTAGGGTATGTGGTAAGTAGTATTGATATTTCTATTGATCCCCAAAAAGTTCAGGCAATTACTGATTGGCCTAGTCCTACTATTATATTTGAGGCAAGTAGTTTCTAGGGTACGATCAGGTATTATAGGAAGCTAGTGAAGAGATTTTTTCATATTTCTGCACCTCTGACGAGACTGATTCAAAAATTAATAGCTTTTGTATGGACACCAGAGTTTGAGATAAGTTTTCAGAGATTGAAAGATTATTTAACTTCTGCTGCTCCAGTTTTGGCTCTTCAATTTGGTACATAAGAATTTTAGGTATTCAACAATGCTTCACTAAGAGGTTTGGAATATGTTTTGAAACAATATAGTAGAGTTATAGCTTATGCCTCCAAATAGTTGAAACCATATGAGAGGAACTAACTAAAATATAATCTGGAACTTGCTGATGTAGTTTTTTATTTAAATATATGAAGATATTATCTATATGATGTCAGGTGTGAGATTTTAACTGATCACTAAAGTTTGAACTAATATTCACTTAGAATGATCTAAATCTAAGGTGAAGGAGATGAATTGAATTGATTCAAGACTACGATCTGACTATTTAGTATCAACTGATAAGACTAATATGATAACAGATTCTCTGAGCAGTAAATCTTCTAGATTATCATGTATTCAACTTTCTTTTGATGTATGGCTCTGTATGAAGCTCTTTCATATTCATATGATTATCTAGACTATCATATTCATCTGATTGAATTTGCTTATAATAATACTTTTCAATTAAACATAAGTATGTCTCCGTATGAAGCTCTATATGATAGGAAGCATCATATACTATTGTTTTGGAAAAAGGTGGGAGCGAGACATCTGATTGGGCCAGCCTTAGTTGATGATGCTACTAAAAAGATCTGTTTGCTCAATATCCTTTTCTCATCCCACCGACTCTCTCAGTTGGTTGCTTGGCCAGGAAAAATTTGAAAGAGGAAAAGAAGAGAGAGAGGAGAGAGAATAGTCTTTGGATCATAAAATGCTATCATATTTTTTTTCTACTATTTATTAGTAAGCGCTAGTTAAATAGTTAAAATGAAAGATAGATGCAATTCTTCCAATATAGATCTTGGAGTCTGACATCTAAGGTGAGAGATTCTACACGAGGCTCATTATTTAAGCTACATTATTCACCTAGGAAGCAGTAAAATGTATAATAATTTGAAAGTTATATTTTGGTGGCCTGTATTGAAAAATGATGTGACAGATTTTGTATCAAAATGTGAAGCTTATAAGTTAGGGAAGGCAGAGCATCAACGACTAGGTGATTTTCTGCAACCATTGCCTATTTTAGAGTAGAAATGAGAAGAGGTGATTATGAATTTTGCTATAGGTTTCTGTAGATCGAGACATGGACATGATGCTATTTAGATTATAATTGATTGTTTGATGAAATAAGCTCATTTCATTTTGATCCGACAAACTAATTTAGTGGATAGATTGGCACATGTATATGCACGTGGGATTATCATATTATATGGGATATCAAAAATTATAGTCTCTGACAGAGATAGCAGGTTTACCTCCAGACTGTGGAGGGGTATTCAGCAAATTTTAATAACGAAACTGTATTTTAGCATGGCATCCTCAGACTGATGGATAGTTTGAGAGAACTATACAGGTACTAAAAGATTTTTTGAGACTGTGTTCTAAATTTTGGTGGCAGTTTGGAGAATCATATTCATCTGATTGAATTTGCTTACAATAATACTTTTCAATCAAGTATAGGTATGGCTCCGTACGAAGCTCTATATGATAGGAAGCTTCATACAACAATTTTTTGGATAAAGGTAGGAGCTAGACATCTGATTAGGCCAGCCTTAGTTGATGATGCTATTGAAAAGATCTATTTGCTCAAATATGGATTGAAGGCTATAGAGGACAGGCAGCAATAGTATTTTTATGCTAAGCATTAGGCTATGGAACTTCAAATATTAGATTTTGCATATGTGAAGATCAGACTCATGAAAGCCATTAACAGATTTGGCAAGAAAGAAAATTTGAAAGGATTGAGAAATTTGTCTACAGGTTACAATTGTTAAATCACATATCTAAAATTCATAATATATTCCCTGTGTCATTTTTGATAAAATGAATATCTGATTCTGAAAATAGGATAATGTATTCTATGTGTCATTTCTAAGAAAATGAATATTTGATTATAAAAATAGAATATTTGTTGAAGATATCGAGGTACGCTAAATCTAAGCTACAAGGAAGAAACAAAGAGGGTTCTAGCCTATGATGTCAGACAATTGAGAAGTAAACATATTCTAATGGTTAAAGTTCAATGGAATAATAAAACTGAGAGAAAAGCTATTTGGGAAAAAGAGTTTGAGATGAGACAATTATCTCATGTTCTGTTTATGTGACTTGAGATCTGAGTTTTGAAATGTTGAGGATAATATTTCTCTAAGAAGGGAAGAGTTGTGACACCTCTAAGTTCAGCATCTAGTTTGACCTGTTCTGACCCGATTAGAAAAAGCAACCACATGGAGAGAGAAAGAGAGGAATTTGGAGGCTTTCTAGAGAGAGAAACTTTGTTTTGAGCCGCTTCAAGTCATTTTTGGCCATCAGTCCTATTGAGAAAGTTGTTTGGATCGAGATAGGTCATACTATGCTTATCTCAATTTTCAATATATATAATTTTATTAAAAAATTTTATTAAATTTTTATTTTTGTTACCGAAAAATGGGGATAACTTTGCACTCGTAAAATTTTCACCCCGAAACTTTTATATGTTATAAAGATTGAGATTTTAAGCATTTTAATATTTTCTAAAAATTTTATACTGGGAGTTTTGAAATTGTATAGTTTTTATAAAACAGAAAATAACCTGAACACTAAAAATAGTGTTGTAGTACAATTAATATCTTAAAATAGCATTTACAAAATCCTTTATAATTTGGTTATATTTAGACATTGTAAAATTTTACTCAGTAAGAATTAGGTTGCCTACCGTTATAGAAAATTGTGTAATCCTAACACTTGCTCAATTATTCTTTAACTACTATAATACGATGAAATATGTGCATATTGAAAGTGCAAACAGGTTGTTAGATCTATTGCTCAATGTCCCTAGGCTAACCAAGAGGGGGGGTGAATTGGTTCTTTTTAAAATTACTCTTGATATTTTGAAAATTTTAAAAGCTAATCGTACAGTACGATATAACTTCGTACAGTACGATCAGAGATAATTTTTTGCTCTTTCTTTCAACACAGAAATTCAACCACAACCAGAATAAACTGCGGAAAATAGAAATGCAGAAAAATAAATAGTTAACAGAAAACATCAGAATTTATAGTGGTTCGGTCAAACACGACCTACATCCACTCCCTAGAGACTCCTTCTCTAGGTATTGCACTAAAATCAAGTGACTCTCCTTTTGCCCCCACAGCAAGGCGGAGAAGCCTTTACAAACTCTCTTCCACCAACCCCGGTGCGGCAGAGTACCGTCGTCCTTTTCACCCTCCAAGTGCGGCAGAGAACCGTCGTCCTTTTCACCCTCCAAGTACGGCAGAGAACCGTGCGGCAGAGAACCGGCGTCCTTTTCACTCTCCAAGTCCGGCAGAGAACCAGAATCCTTTCTAACAATGCTCTTGCAAAAGTCTCCAAGGAACTAGGAAGATGCTCGAAGAACAAGTAAAAGAAATCCTCTCAATTGGATAACCTTGTGAATCTCCTCACAATTTTCTCTTGAAAGATCTCTCAAAACTCACTCCCAAACACTCTCCCAATCACTCTCCTCTCACTTCCCAAAAGAATTTTTGCAGAAGGATCTCTCCTTCAAACAGTTTTGAGTCATTTTTATACTTAAGACAGAAAAAACCGTCCAAAAACTGAAATTTCAAGTTAAGTCTGTGTCGATCGTCCCGGACGATATCAGATCGTACCGTACGAATAGTTCAAAATATCGTTCATTTCGTCTCGTACGCAAGCTTGGACGAATCGAACAGTGAGCTTCGTACGAACAGTCGTCCCGTACGAAAGCTTGGACGAACCAAACAGAGAGCTTCGTACGAACGTTTCGTCCCGTACGAACGCTTGGACGAATCATCAGTAAGCTTCGTACGAACATTTCGTCCCGTACGAAAGCTTGGACGAATCGAACAGAGAGCTTCGTACGAATAATTCGTCCCGTACGAAGGCTTGAACGAACCCAATTTTAAGCAGTTCGTATAGCAAAACCCATGTACGAAACAGTATTCGTACTGTACGAACATGACTTAGAAAAACTTTCTAGGCATACGGGTTCTTTATGGAGGACACATTCTACAGATCGTCCCGTACGATATCAAATCGTACTGTACGATCAGTTTAAAAAATTAAACTTTTTACTCCCCCATTGTGTGTGTGTGCACAGTTATCCAACTTACAATCACACTCTCTCAGACTCAAGAAAAAGAAAATTTACAGACTTCATTTACAGTGAACAAATGAACTTGAAGTCTTCAACAATCTAGAGTGTGAATTTCCTGAAAAATACTTTAGTACACACAACACAAAAAACTCAAATATATGTTAGAAGATGAATTAGACAAACAATAAGCTTTTGTAATCATCAAAAATCTAAATAACATAAATTTGGATTAGAATTCACATGAACAAACCTATTCACCCAAATCACAACACATATGTGACTGAATTATAACTATTGAGAGATATAATGGCTATAATCTTTTAAGATTTTGTTTGTGTTAGAAAATATTGTAGTAGCTATAAGCTATATTTTTGTGGCTATAAGTCATATTCTGGTGCCTATAGACATGTTCTGATGCTATAAGCATAAAATAGAGTCATAAGGTGTAAACATCCTTTGAGATTCTGTTTGAGATCATGATATGTGATATGAACTACTTTGTGATATGAACTGCTCAAAAATATGAATTTCAATTTATTTATCTACTCAGTATTTTTATTTAAATAATTGAATAATTCTTATGTTCTTATTATCTTTCTCAATATAGTGATTTATTATACTACATTTAAGTGCTTTTAAATATTCTAAAAAATATTTAATAAAGAAATTTGAAAATTTGGATCATTTTGTGTAGCCTGCTGAAATGTTGTAACTTGCAGTGATCTTGCTTTTGATTTTTAGGTTCTGGAAAAGGGAAGGAGCTAGTTGATTAACAATATTAGGATTTGTTATGAGTTTGTAGATATTTTTTTATTTTGTTTTTTATACAGTCATAACTAGTTAATTATTCACTTTGTAGCTTCTGTTTATAGCTGTATACTATAATGTAAAGGCATTTTGATGAAATAAAAAAAATCTTGTGAATAAATTTATTTTTTAGCATTTGAATGCTTTAGTAGCTCTGTAGTATGTTATTTATTAATTATTAAAATAAAAATTAAAGGAGAATCTGAAATATTCTAAGACTAGATCTTGAAATTAACTTGTTACAAATCAATATAATAGGACATGTCCTAATCCAATTGGTTTGTGATAGAAAAGATGATCAGGGAGAGAAGAGCCAGTAAGGATGTTACCTTGGAAGACAGAATCTTGGGAAGTAGATTAAACAACTTTGTAAAATGAGCGATCAAAGCATGACTGATATCATTAGGAGAAGAAAAACTCCCATCAACAATAGTAATATTTTTATTACATTATAATACTATCTCACCTTAATTTTGCTATAAAGAAATTTTAGGTCATCCTTAAAATGTAGGAGCCACTTGACCTTGGCCCTTTGGATAATCTAAGAGGACAAGGAATTATGATGAAAAGAGAGCATATCATTAACAGAGTTCAACAGAGAATTGAGAGAATGGGATAAACGATTATAAATAAGTAAAACAGTGCTTATGTTGAGCTTGCAGCTCAGAAACTTTAGAAGCAAGAAGAGAAGAAGAAGACCAATGCATAGATTTAATCATTCTTTTGAGAGTAATAATAATATTATACCAAATATTAATATGATCCCCATTATAACTCATGGAAATAGAAGAGAGATAAGAGCATCCCAATATTCATGATAATGAAGCCAAAAAAATTTTGAACAAAAATCTATGCTTCACATGCACATTGTTGTTAAAATCTATAATCAAAGTGGAGTGATCATAATATAAAAGGAGCCATAAATCATCATCAGGACCCTCTCAAGTTTGATATGAATGGCGTAATCCACCCTATGATTATGCCATGTATAAAACAAACAAGAAGATACCAAATCATGCAGACCATTCACAAAAATCATATTGTTAAAGGTCCAAAGCTTACTTGCAGCCACTAGATGCCCCCTAGCTTTATCATTAGGAAATCTGTAACAATTAAAGTAACCTAAAATAGCCAAAGGTTTAGAGATGTTATCTCCGATACATAAAAGCTGCTGCCAGAGAAAATCTCTATCATGAGAAGAATTAGAAGCATTAATAAATGTTAAATAGTAGATAAAGCTATCATTAAACCAAATTTTCCCATGGATAAATTGACTATCAATGCAAATAGGAATAATAAAATTAGTAGATAGAGGATTCCAGTTAACCCAAATACGATCAAAAGAGCATAAACTAAGGTTGTTACAATTATTCTCCATGCCAAAGATCATATGAGAAGCAGAGGACCAAGCATCATCAAGGGAATACAAAGCAAATCAAGCTTATGAAAACCTACAAAATCTTTGCACATCATAACATTATAAGGGCTGTTAAAACCATGAACATTCTAAATAGCAATGTTAGGTTTATTCATTAAGTCTTAGAATTGTGTTTGCAGCCCTTTTTGGCACTCTTAGATCTAGTATTAATGTTCTCTTGAGCTTTGGAGGGAGAGTCAGCAATATTAAGTAAATCAAATTTATTAGTAGTGTGCAACAAAGTAGAATTCCCAACAACTTCAGGAGAAGAAATAGATGAGGGGAGGGGTTCCATAGAGGAGAAATTTAAGTTGGGAATAGCAGCAGGGACATCTGAAGAGGAGGCACATTCTTCAATTGGGAGAGGAATTTTAGAGGTATTGTTAACCACATAATTTTTTTCAGTGGAAGAAGGATTAACAGCAGAGATTTCATTATCAACAGTCACTTTGCCTAGATCAGGAGCATTAGAAATCTGATTATTAAAATCATTCAGACCATTAATAGTAGCAACAACTCCAACAGCTCCTAAAGAGCCATTCAATATCCCAGAAGGAGCAGCCCAACATTAAAATCAAAAATAGCATTAGAGTTAATAGCATATCCCAAGACACCCACAAGATCTTGTAGAAGCCCATCAGGACCAGCTCCCAAAAGACTCGGCCAATTATCAGAAGAATTAGGCAAATATTCTTTGGTAAATTTAGGTTTAGATTGAAATCTAGATCCAATAGGATTCCTATTAGTGCTTCTCCCACGGTTAGCAACAGCTTTAGGAACATTAGGGTTAGCGTTTTTGTGGCAGACATTTGTAGGATGAGCAAAGGATCCATAGACGGTGATAAGAAATATTAAAGCAGGACAACTATTCTTTAGAAAGATGATACTGATGATAAAAGCCTTGCTTTTTGAGATTTCAATAGAAATTTTATTTGACCCGGATAGAGCTTAACATAAACTTCAGAGCTCATATCATCTTGATATTTGAACAAGAAATTTTGAAACTAATTTCAAGATCATCCGAGCTCCACTTCCAATAAATTTATAGTTAAAACGAGCGTTCTGACCAAACAAACTCAATAAATATTGATTTAAGTTGAAATAGATTTGAATCAAACAACCACAAATTTAGATAGAAAAATTTTAAGAAATTATTTGAGGGGTCAAACAATTTCAAAATTTCTCAATCTTTTAGTCGAAATGAGCATCTCGCCAATAAGAATTCACAACACCGATGTTGGTGGTGAAAATAAGAATCCTTTCAACTAGATCAAATCCCATGATTTTTCTTCCTGAATTTTCATTATCTTATTTGTGCAGGGGATTTTCATTCAATATTTTAAAACTTCATCACCATGAATGACCTAGCACACAACTCTCTTAAGTAAATTTGAAAACATTTTGATTCTTCTAACCACTCTTTAGCAGGCTCTTTCATTCAAGAGAAATATCTCTATAACAAAAACAATATAGAATTCTAACTTTCTTATACTTGTAGCTCCATTATAGTAAAAAATAACATAAAAACTGCAAAACCACTCCTGAATAGAATCCTAATTGACACGATAGTGGTAGCTCTCTAAAATCTAGCAAACTCTTTGGATATTAACTTTCATCTCGATTTACCTCTTATGTAGACCAAGCTAGGAAAAATGGTTGACCTATCGATTCTCAAAACGAGTTCTCTGACAATTGGGTCATTCAATGGAAAAGGGTCATCCAAACTTCAAACTCTAAGTAATGGTGGTATAAGATCTATGGTTCACAAATTCTCATGCAATTCTAAAAAACAAATCAAACCACAATAATTGTATAGCTAAGATTAGAGAACTTTATCCTCTAATTAGTAATTACCCTGATAATTGGTGAGGATCCAAATCCCAATAATTAGCACCAAGTTTTCGATTACAAAAACCATATCTGCTAGTTCTCAAGTTATTTTAACAACTTAGATTGATATGCAAGCAAAAACTTACCGGTTCAAAGATGCCTTGATCAAGATTACAAAGGGAACAGAGACTAGCATAACAAACAAATTGCGGCAGCGTTTATACATGTAAAACTCAGTCGAACGAGAAACGAAAACATGGAAATTCACTAATTTTATTATCTACCAACTCATAGAAACTAGGCATGTAAATACTATTTACTGAGGATTTGGTGGCCTGCTGTTGGCCGCAGAGACTCTGGAACCCCATTCAAGAAGCTCTTTGCTAGTATCATCCTTGTGCACTATGACCTCTATGAAGCACAAGCAATCCTTCTTAGCTCCAGTCGCAGTCTCAATCGCCTCCTTGAGATCTTCCTCATACAGCACCTTCGTGGTCCAGCATTTCCCCTCGCCGTTGTGTATGGCATCCACTAATGCAGTATAGTTCCAGTTCTTTATCACATTGTAAGGTCCATCATGGATCTCGACCTCAATGGTGTAACCTCCATTGTTGATGAGGAATATGATGGTGTTCTGCCCACACCTTATCATTGTTGACACATCCTGAGCTGTGACCTGAATCAAGGACAACAAGCTGCAATAGCATCAGAAACCCTAGGGAAAACAGAATTTGTTACCAAATATTACCTGAAAGCTTCCATCACCAATGAAGGCGAGGACACGTTTATCCTTGGCAGCTTGGGCGTAACCAAGGGTGGCGCCAACAGACCAGCCAATGGAGCCATACTGCATCTGGAACTCGTACCCACAACCCTCCGGTAACCTGAGCTTCTGACAGTTGAACCACGAGTCTCCAGTCTCAGCAATCACGGCATTGGTATCAGAGAGCATGCTTTGAATGTGCTTGAAGAGAACATTCACACGCAGAGGCTCCTTGGGCTGGGACTCAAGGGGATGACCCTCAGGCACAAAGATCCTGCAGTAGTTCTCATGGGCTGTTGTGTTCTTCTTGAGCCTCTTGGCCAAAGCATGGAAGAAATCCTTCATAAGAATGCAGCCAAAAGCCGGGCCATTGCCCACTATAACTCGGTCAGGTTGGACAAGGATGGCTTTCTCCTTCTTGAGGAGAAGGGAGTAACCAACGGAGCTGTAGTCGTTAAAGATTGGACCAGCAAAGAGATAGGCATCTGCGGATTCCACAATTTCTGCGCAGAACGCTGTGCTGACCGCGCCCCAATAGGTGCCAATGAACCTGGGGAGGTTTTCTGGTACTAAACCCTTTGCCGACGGCATCACAGCTACAGGATAGCCACATGCATCAGCAAGCTCGATGAAGGCTTCTCCGGCCTTAGCCACCCTCAGTTTCGGCCCGCCGACTAATACCGGTTTCACCGCCTTGTTCAAGAACTCAGCAGTTGCAGCCACCGCGCACTCTAGACCCATCTGATTGCTCAATCTAGCAAGAGTGTTGGAGAATCAAAGATAAATCAATAGTTTGAGGAAACCAACTTTCAGTAATTCCAAATCAGCAAGACAGGGAAAATCTTGCAGTATAGGTGTTATTTTAATTCAACCATGGAAAATAATAGAAGGGTATTTCCATTTTTCAGATCTTTTTAACGCATTTATGATAATAAAAATGTTGGAAATAAAAATGCGCAATCCATAGAAATGATACTTGCTGGGGAAGAGAGCGGAAACGAAATCTAACCTGGGACTAAGGTAGAAGGGGACCGGTTCGTGGCTGAAGGTTGGATGGGGGATGGCAGGAAGATTACAGCTGATGCTGATGTAAACCGGCTTGCTCTCCTTGAGAGCAGTGGAGATCGCTGTGTCGAGGAGCTCGTGAGCATCGTCCAAATTATTCACCACCGCCTGCGAAATCCACACCAGTGACAGAATTAAGAAGAAGGAAAATAGAAGCTAATCACAGAAACAGAAAAGTGATCGATCCTATTAAAAAAAAACCTGATAGCAGGTGACGGTCTGAAAGCATCGAAGCTCCTGAGAGAAATCTGGGAGGCCGATGGTGTGATGCAGGATCCGATTAGTCCCGTAATCATTCGTATTAGGGCCGCCGACGATGCAGATAACAGGGAGATTCTCGCTGTATGCGCCAGCGATAGCATTAAGGACGCTGAGGCCGCCGACGGTGAAGGTGACGACGCAGGCGCCGACACCGTTCGCGCGAGCGTAGCCATCGGCGGCGTACCCAGCGTTTAGCTCGTTGCAACATCCGATGTTCTTGAGCCCCGGCTCAGCGATAAGGTGGTCGAGGAGCGTAAGGTTGAAGTCGCCGGGAACCGTAAATATGTCACGGACGCCAATCTGGACCAGGCGACGCGCCAGATGGCGGCCAAGCGTCGCCTCCCCGGCGGGAGCCGCCGGCGCCACCGGATAGCAGGGCGTGGCTGGAGCGCCCCCCAGCCCGACGTTCCCGGCCGCCTTCGCCAGGGCGTCCACCGATCCGACGGTGTTCTCCATCGATTTCAAAACAAGGAAAGTACAGAACAGAAAAATGCTTTGAGCTGAATGTGACGAAATAGGGATGGACAAAATGGGTTTAAATACGCGCGAGGGGAAGAAACCAGGGGCAGGCTTAGACTTGGGGAGGAAACCGCTCAAACCAGGGAGTGGTTCAGGCGCATTCCACGGACACCTATTGACTCGTGACTCGTGAGCTTAATGGCGGGCGGTTCCTGTTTGAAATCCGGTGCGCGAGTGGGCTTCCACGCGGTGCAGAGAACACGTGGTTGTTAATGCAGCATCATTCATAGCCCCTTCTAGTAATGAAATTATTGTTGGAATATCATGTGTTGTTTTAATGAGTATGCTAACCTTAATTTTGATGTATATTTTATGCATTAAAATTATTTATTATTGATTTAATAATATTAGAGCATACTGTTATGTAATAATAATTATAGTTGTTTGAATTCTTTATATTGCCACATGGCCTCATGTTATTGGTTTTGTATTTCCTGCTTATAGTCTTTGTCTATTTATAATGATAAGGTCTGGGCGTTTGAAGGACATAATAATAAACTCCATTTCCTGTCTTCTTCTCTGCTCTCCCATTTCTTCTTCTTCGCTGGCAAGATCAAGAACCTCCAACTGGAGATGTCTTTCTTCATGGCATCAGAGAAGGTTCGGTAGATCCTCGGTGAAGATGAGTTCGACAACATCCCAAATCGGCGAACGTCAAGATTCCGAAACTCAGGAAGATTATTTCATTCATCCCACCCTGAAATTTGTTGTATCTAATCTCAAAAACATTGTTCCCACTCAGCTCGTTGCTGACAACCACCCATTATGGAAATCACAAATCCTCAAAATCTTTCGAGCCAATGGCTTTGACAAATTTCTTGATTCTACTGTCTCCCCCCTACTTCGCAAATCATTCATCCTGACGGTACCTCCACCCCCAACTCTACATTTGGTCAATTTCTCCTCACCGATCAAAATATGGCTGCTGCGATTTGCTCAACCATATCTTCTTCTGTGCTTCCATACATTATAAACCTTGATTCTACCGCTAATATATGGAAAACCCTTGAGATTCGTTTTCAATCCAACAACCGATCAAAAGTTATTCAGCTCAAGAATGAGCTTCACAATGTCTCTTTAAAGAATCTCACGATGGCTTAATACCTATCGGAGATTATATCTCTTGTAGATCAGATAGCCGTCGCTGGATCTGCAGTTGATACAGAGGATATTATTCTCTACATTTTAAACGGGCTTCCACCAGCGTATCAATCGTTCAAGACCTCTATACGCACCATGCTCTCTCCGATCGACCTAGATAATCTCTATTCTTTACCGCTGAGCGAAGAAATTCATGTCGCTTCCGATAATGCTCGTGCATCTCAGTCCACTGATCCCAACGTTGCTCTATTCTCCTCCAGAGGACGTGGTCGCCGTGGCAGAGGTCGCAATTTTAATACCAACAATCGGAAATCTGCTACTTCGTCCGAGACATGCCAAATCTGTCTCAAGAAAGGCCACTCCGCCCCAACTTGTTGGCATCGTCTCAGCACGCAATACACACCTGCCTCCGCCTCATGTGCGTCAAAAGCTCTGGTTGCCAGTTCAGATAACACATATACCAACTGGTATCTGGACTCAGGTGCCTCCTCTCACCTCATGAATTCGCTCGACAACCTTCATCTCGCTGCTCCGTATCAAGGTTTCGACAGCATCATAATCGGCGATGGAAGATCTGTCAACATCGAGCACTCAGGGGCTAGCCTGCTGCCAACCCCATCTCGTAAGCTAATTCTATCTAATATTTTTCATACTCCCAATCTTTAGTTCAATCTTCTTTCTATTTCTAAGCTTACTCAAGATAACCAGATTTCGATCACTTTTAATCCTTCTGGTTTTATTCTTAAGGATCTACAGACGCAACAAGTACTTCTACAAGGCTCATGTAGCAACAATCTGTACCCCATTCAAATACCACCATCCACCTCTCGGCCTTCAGCTCTCTCCGCTGCATCCACCAAGCCCAGTCTGTGGCACCGTAGACTTGGACACCCCAACCAACAGGTTCTTGAGGCTATATTAGCCTCCAATCCGCATCTTAGTATAAATAAAACCTCTATTACATGTTCAAATTGTTTAGAATCTAAGAGTCACAAACTTGCGTTTGATACTTTTGTGCATTGTCATACTACTTTACTTTTGTTAATTCATTCTGATGTTTGGGGACCTGCTCCAATTGTCTCTATACAAGGTTTTTGGTATTATGTAATATTTGTAGATGATTTTTCACGTTTTACTTGAATATTTCCTATGCGTCGCAAATCTGAAGTGATACACATATTTACCACTTTCAAAAGTCATATTGAAAAGTATACATCTCATAAAATTAAAACGTTTCAATCTGACGATGGCACTGAGTACATCAATCAGTCTCTGGCTAGATTCTTGCAATCCCATGGTATTACTCACCAACTCTCCTGTCCTTACACTCCTGAACAGAATGGCGTCGCTGAAAGGAAGCATAGGCATATTATTGAGACAACTAGGACGCTTCTACTCACCGCTTATATCCCTTACATTCACTAGCCTGATGCTGTTCTCACATCCACTTATCTAATTAATCGTATGCCATCCCCCAATACCAACAATATTTCACCATTTGAAATACTTCACAAAACCAAACCTGATTACAATCACTTGCGTATTTTCGGATGTGAATGTTTTCCACTTACTCCACCTCATTCTCGTCACAAGCTCCAACCCAAGGCCAAATCTTGTGTGTTTTTGGGTTATTCGGACTCTCATAAAGGCTTTAAATGTATGGATCTACAAACTCGTAAACTTATTATCTCCAGACATACTTCGTTTGATGAACAATCCTTTCCCTTTGCCAAGGTATCCTCCTCATTCGTTAACCCAACTGACCAACCATCTCATTTCCTACTCACTCCCACATCTGTTACCCTTCCGGTTCTTATACTTAACCAGCCTTCATTACCCACTCCCACTATCAACCCGCCATCCTTGTTTTCTCCACAGCACCCTACCGATATTCCATCCAGAAATCTATCTGGTAGCTCACCCACTCCTCAGTCTTCCTTGCAGGCACCTCACCGCCATCCTATGATCACTCGGGCGCAAACTGGCTCCCTCAAATCCACTGTCCGTCTCAATTTAGTCCACACTCACACCGATTCTGCTCTCATTAATGCACCCACTAAATATACTGACGCGTCTAAACACTTACCTTGGCGTCAAGCCATGGCCACCGAATTTCTCGCTTTTCAAAAACAGGGAACGTGGAGTTTGGAACCTCCCCCGCTAAATGCTTCTATCTTGGGTTGTAAATGGACTTATCGTATTAAACGTC
The DNA here is from genome assembly GCA_019925795.1 of Dendrobium chrysotoxum. Lineage (NCBI taxonomy): Eukaryota > Viridiplantae > Streptophyta > Magnoliopsida > Asparagales > Orchidaceae > Dendrobium > Dendrobium chrysotoxum. The sequence continues at coordinate 14,474,095 of CM034311.1, read as the reverse complement.
ACGCTAACGGATCCATTGCAAAGCATAAAGTTTGGCTAGTTGCTCAAGGTAATAATCAAGAATACAGACTTGACTACAAGGAGACGTTCAGTCTTGTCGCTAAACTACCCACGATACGCATTTTACTAGCTATAGCCCTATATCACAATTGGCCTGTTCAGCAACTTGATGTTGCAAACGCTTTCCTTCATGATAATCTCCAAGAAATAGTTTACATGCGTCAGCCAAAAGGTTTTGAAGATTCCTCACATCCAAATTATGTTTGTCACATACACAAAGCTATATACGGTCTTAAACAAGCGCCGAGGCAATGGTATACTACCTTTACTTCTTATCTAGTGTCTCTTGGTTTTACTCATAGCACTGCTGATCCGTCGCTATTAATATTCAATCAAAAGCAAATTCAAATTTTCTTTCTTATATACGTTGATGACATTCTTATCACCGGCAATAACACCAATGTTATCTGTGCTTTTATTGCTAAACTAAGTGACAGGTTCTCGATAAAGCATCTAGGCAATGTGCATGACTTTCTCAGTATCAACATTCAACACACAGAATAGCTCTACTTCCTATCTCAAACTCAATATGCGAATACTCTATTACAGCATGCTCAAATGCTTGATTGCAAACCTTTATCTAATCCTACATGCACTAAACTTCCCACGGTTTTCCACCAAGAATGCGAGCTGTCTGATCATGTCCTGTACATGAAATTAATAGGTTCACTGCAGTATTTGACTCTAACACGTCCGGACATAGCCTACAGCGTTAATCAGTTGTCTCAACACATGCACAATCCGCTACCTCATCATGTCTACCTCCTTAAATGGCTGCTCCGTTATATCAAAGGTACGTTAAACTTTGGTATCCCAATCACCAAAACTAATCTTGTTCTCAAATCCTTTTCAGATGCTAACTGGGCAGGAGATCCGATGTCTAGAAAATCTACCTCGGGGTATTGCTCTTTCCTAGGCGAGACTATCATATCTTGGACTGTCAAAAAGTAACATACTGTGGCTCAATCATCTACAGAATCTGAATATCGCGCTCTTGCTGCTCTCACTGCAGACATTATATGGCTTCGGCGTCTTCTTGTCGAATTTGGAGTCCCGCAAGATTATCCCACTGACATGTACTGTGACAATACCTCGACAATAGCTCTTGCAAATAATCTTGTGTTTCATGCCCGCACAAAACACATTGAAATAGATCAGAAATTCATTAGGGATCACATTCAGAACCATAATATTCACCTTCTACCTATCAGCACCATCGATCAGGTGGCCGTCATCTTCACCAAGTCTCTCTCCACACCTCATTTCCACCAACTACGAACCAAACTGACGATCATCCCAGAACCATCAGTTTGCAGGGGCATATTAGAGCATATAGTTATGTAATAATAATGATAGTTGTTTGAATTCTTTATATTGCCACGTGGCCTTATGCTATTGGTTTTGTATTGCTTCAAATAATAAAAATTTAATGACATCTGCTATTTTATTAAAATTTTGTGTCATTCATGTATTAGTTACCGTGATGATGGCTAATTTTCACTTAACTTGTTTGAAGATTTTCTATAGTGAGATTAAATGAAGGGTGTATAAAGTTCGGTTAGTATTTATGTTTGATATGTTTTATTTAGAGTGTGATATATCACGAATGGCTTTAATATATTTCTAAAAAATTTATATGACAGGCACAAATATTAAGTTAATAATCGAAGAAGAAATTTTTAAAATTAAATTCGAGATCAATCGAACACAAATTTAAATAAATTTATAGTCGAAGTGAGTATTAATAAGGAAAATCCACCGACAGCACAAATGACTCGATCGGACTCCGAATAAGCTCAAAACCAAGCACTTAAAATATACGTGAAAACTTCAAGTCATTAATTGAAGGACTAAATAGTCTCTAAATCTTGATGGCTTATAGCTAAATTGAGTGGCTAGATGAGACAAATCCAATGAGCCAAAGATCATTTGATACTAACATCATTAATGTTGAATCTTGATTTGATCGGTGGATGCTGCATGACCGTATATTATGAATCTACATGTGGGCTAAGAACATGTATGCAAGGATGATGAAGACTGAGAGCAGGAAAAGAGAGGGTGAGAGAATAGATTTAGACAGAATCTTTATTATTACAGTCAGAAATACAAGAATGGGAAGGGCGAGAGCTGTATCCCGCAAAGCTCAAGTTAAATAAGGGAAAACAATAATTTTTCTATGCCACAACCTCCTTCCTTCTCCTTTTTCTGGTCTCCCTCCTCCCTCTATTTATAGGATTTGAAAAGTTACAGTAAAATATGTATGAAATACAGAAGTGGTATTATCAATTCTTGTATAGCTCAACTAGGTGTGACGAGTGATGTGGCCATCTTGTGAGAGAGGATGCGAGTAAGGTGAACCCGTGAGAATCTAGAGATCGAGTCGACGTTGGGTAGGAAGCCAATTTGCTATCACTCTGTTGGAGTGAGATGGGGCAAGTAAGACTTGATGTAGATCTATGAGCTTAATGACGATCTGATTATGGATGATATCTGGACAAGGCTTTTGTCTTTAGCTTGATTTTTTATAGGTCTCACATAGATTACTTGACTTTAGCCGAGATGAATAAAGATTTGTTTTACTAATATAGGAGCTTCTGTAGTCTCCCTCGCCAGCAAGGGTAGTTTCTCGGAGGATGTGGCCGAAGATGGTTAGTCGTGCTCAGTGACAAGCTCCTTCCTAGTTCCTGAGCGAGTCTTTGAATTGACTTTCATGAAAGAGGAGAGAATTCTCCTTCGTTGTGACTCAAATATAACATGCAAGATTGATGCTAGATGGTACCTACACAAGCAGTAATTAGTGTACATTTAGTTCCATGATTTATTCAACCCTTTGATCACCGAATATCAAAAAGGTCAAATAAATGAATCATAAGCCCGAGAAAGAGCATGAGTAAATGCAAATTTACTATCCTGAAAATTCCTGATGTGCGTATATCACTTAAGGCTGAAGGATCCCATCATCAGGTTTCTCTATAAAACTGGCTTCGAGCCCAACAGATACCTGCCTTTGCTTCTAACTCATGAGCCTTGTGTGAGTTGGTGAGATGGATCTTTCCTCTCTTCTTGGCATTCGTGCTTTTAGGAAAGTTACCTTTAAGAGAGTACCAGCTGCTTTTTGTATGGAGGCCTCAAATGTGGAAGATGCCATGCAGAGAATGGCTGTTGTTAGAGAGGAGGTACGAGTATTCATGGACTCGGCAGGCCTTACCGCTACTCCTCTATTGAAGATGATGGTGCTTATGTTAGGGATCTAGTTGTCATTGAAGATGATAGATCATCTGACCTTGTTGTGGGGGCAAAGGAAGCAATCGCTTCTGTTGCTCTAGCTATGACTAGTGAACATAAAAAGCCTTTGGATGAAGGGAGGAATCATTTCTTTCCTCTCAAGAGTATGCAAGAATACATGGGTGAGGCTGCTTTGAAGGAGGCGAGTGCCTAGAGTGGAATGTAGTTATTGACAATACTATTGCTACTACAATAAAGGTTATCTAGTTGGTTTTTTCGGAGCATACTTCAGGCTAGATCCTTGAGCAATTAGTGATTTCCTTCTTGTATACCTAGTACATTAACCTCACCCTTCCCTTAGAGCGAATTTTGTTAGAAGATATTATTGGGTCATTGGTAGTCTTGGAATCAACAATTAAGATGAAGGATGTAGGTGCGCCTAGTGTTAGTGGAGAGGGAGCTACTGCCACGGGCGATAAGGATCTGAGAGAAGTTATAGCCTTGCTGAGTGATTAGATGGTAGCTGTATGGAGCCGTATAAATGTAATGGAAGTCGAGTAGTGTACGATGCTTAGTCTTACTAAGTAGGAGGGGTTCCTCCAAGGTGCTGAATATATTATAGAGTATCTTGAAAAGATAGGAGAATTAGTGCTGAGTATATCAAAAGATCTTATGTTGGATCATATCTGGTGTAGTCATCAAATGGGTTGATTCTATTTTTCTTTTTCTAATTTTGAATTTGGATGCAAACTCGAGGAAGATCTCCCTTTTGAATAAAGTCTTTAGGTTCTTGAAATAACTACAAAAAGAGAAAATACCTTGATTTTGTTTTTAAATATCATCGAATAGGACGAGGTGGCGATGTGGCAAGGATTTTTTGAACTATTACTGTAACAGTTAGGAGTGAGTGCGATTAGGTTCCTTGGATCTTGTAATGATGAGAAGAAATGGTGTAATCTTTTACATTGAATTTGATTTGAGAGATTTTGATCTCTATGTTCCTAGGTGTAGACTATAAATATGAGAGGAAGGCCCTGAGAATAGGATCTTTGCTTTATCTCTTTTACTTTTTATGTTCTTAAATACCTCTACCGACATGTCTAGTTTGTGCAAGTGTGCGAGTAGGTTCCTTAGTGAGAAGGGCTTTCCTAGTATTCTCCTTACAGAAGAGTACATTGAGTATGTATTCCATGCATTTTATTTTTCTCATATTGACTACTCTGTGAGGTCAGCAAAGGAAGATGAGTGTATTAATTTTGTACTAGATGAGAAATTGGTCATTCTCATTGATCACTTAGCATTAGAGATGCAATTCCCCCATATATCGAGAAAGAGAAAATTCTGAACTTTTATGGAGTTGTTCCTACTCAACTTTCGCCAAATTATGTGGCATTAATTATGTTATTTTCTTCTTTACTGACAATTTATTGTGGCCATTGAACTTGTTTAGACATATTTTCATGGCGAAGGCATCCCAGGACTACTTCGTCTGATTCTCTCATATGTTCGATAGGACTATAAGTCTAGCAAATAGAGTACTGATTGCTCTAGTGGCACTGAGGAAAAAGAAGTTGGTCATTTCTAGGTTATCTTCTAAAGAGGAGGCTGTGTTGGTGCTTGTGGATGAAAACTATCTATCTATCTACGGATGAAAAATTGTATTGAAGTAAAAATTAGTATCTAAATATTATTAAATACCCTTCCACCATTTGGTGGTAAACTGGCCATCATGATTAGTTACAATTAACTTCAAAACACCATACAATTTAACATATATCTATGTTAGCCTGTCAATCAAATCAGTCTGTCAGATTACAATGAAATACACCGACTTCGTCAATCAATTAATAATAACCCAGATAACATTATGTCCCAATTTAGACCTAAGAATACCATGATAAAATCTATAGTAACTTCTTACCATTTCCACTCTGGAATAGGTAATGTCTATAGAAGACCTCCCGGTCATATATGTTCTTCCTTCTGATAAGTGTAAATTACATATTATTTTATGTGTTTTACTTTTAGTGAAAATATATTATTTTAGTAATTTTTGTGTATAAAAAATTAAAAAAGGCAAAAAGTTTTAAGTAGTCTATAGCACCGCAGTATTCGATGAAACCATGCCACAGCACTGCCTTTAATACCACCGAGGCACCCAAATTCTAACATTACGGTGCTTAGTTCTATGTTTGCAAGTGCTACAGTGGCAACACATGCAACACCATAGCATTATAAGCACTGCGATGTCAAAAAGTCATTTTGCCAATGCCAGATTCTTTATTTTTAAATGCCGTAACACCACAATTTCTCACGCCTTGATGCTATTTTTGCTACTTGGGCACCATAGCGCTCAAATGTCAACAGCGCTCTGGCATTACAGTTGTAACTTCCAAGGCCACATTCTCTAAATGAAAAGATATGACTATTCACAAAATAATTGATCTGCATCAGCGAGCACTGTGGCGGTGCAAATGCTTCAGCACCGAGGTGCTAGTTCACTTTAAGGGCGCTGCGACACCATTATTTTAAGCACCACAATGCCATATGCCTTTTATATTTTTTATAAATTATTGTGATGTTATATTTTTAAGTGAGTTCAGTCTCTTATGTAAAATTTAATACTTTTTAGAGTACTTCTTTAGTTCCCTCTTAGAGTAAAATCTAAGTTAGGCTAGATATGTACAAGCTATAATCATTTAGAGTATTTAGCCTGTGTTTCTTAAAGCAACTTTGTAAGTTAAAGGAGAAGGAGTGCAGAGGAAATACCTTTTATCTTTCCTAGTGATATCACTCTCTTGTATTTTAATTCTTCTATGAGTTTAATGAAAATGACTTTACTTCTTATTCATCTTATGTCGGACTAATTCTCTTATTTTGGATTGATGATGTAAAAAACATGTTGAGTATTAATGAAGACACTTGCTCTATAACTGCTAAAAGCTGTTGTTAATATTATCCCACTCTTTATTTAATGCACATAGTGGTCATATATGTAGTTAAAATTTAGTGTGATGTATAGCCTCAATGAAGGAATGTTAGAACAATCAGGAGTATTGAAATATGATGTTTACATGCCTAGACATAGGTTGTAAAATATCAAAGGTTCTTTAGGAGATACTCTAACTGTAAGAGGTCAGTAGATATCCTTTTTATCTCTATAAGCTTGACAGAGATTTAGGGAGGCATATGCTCTAAATCATATTACCATAAAAAGTCTTATTAGGAAAGACATGCAATTTAATTTCATCAATCCAAAATACTTTAATTAAATATTACATCCAATATTTTTACTACTTTATTCATTGATAGAATCTTCAAAAAAAATATTATTTTTATTTTAGTAAGATAATTATTACAATTAGAGTAAATATGAGTAGTTTTTTTTAAGTAAGCGTACTTCTTGGTGGGTTTGGCACTATACTTTATCACTTTAGTACTTGATTCGGCATGTATACTTGCATATTTTAAGTGAAGTTTTGTTATTTTTTTCATATCAAAGAAAATCTAAATATTATTTAGAGGTGATAGAGCCCTAAATTTTTATACAATTAAAAAGTTTACTCCATAGCCCCCATCAAGTTTTTGGAACTGTTTCAAGGGAAGTATTTTGCTTTTATAATTTTAACTATATTATTGAATTAATTATATAGTTAGACCTACTTATATATTTTATTTATTTTATTTTATTTTCTGATTGCATATTCATAGTTGCATGCTTTATATATATAGAAATAAACTTTTGTTGTTTGAGTCTAAAATAGATAGAACTTCTTCAAAAATTTAATAAATCAAAAAGATTTTGAAAATGGCTGAACCTGTATTAAATCAAGATCATTTTAGACCTCTTAGAGATTATACAAACTCTTTAGTAGACATAATTCATCAGAACATTAATAGACCTACAATTCAAGCTAATAATTTTGAATTAAAATCTATCATAAATCAAATGGTTCAAAATTCTTAGTTTGAGGGAACTCTTATTGAAGATCCCAATTTACACTTAGCCAATTCTTTAGAAATTTGTGCAATATTTAAGTATAATTATTTCGGTGATGATGCTATTAGACTTAGATTGTTCCCATTTTCTCTAAAAGATAAAGTTGAGATGTTGTTTAATTCTTTACCCGTAGGCTCTATAACCACTTGAAATGAGTTAGCTCATAAGTTTCTTACTAAATATTTTTCACATTCAAAGACTGCTAAACATAGAAATGATATCAGTTATTTTAATCAATTTATGAGAGTTGAGAGAGATTTAAAGAAATACTTAGAAAATGCCCTCACCATACTTTACATGATTGGTTGGTCATTCAAACATTTTATAATGGATTAGTAAGATCTCTTAGAGAAATCATAGATGCTGTAGTTGGAGGATCGATAATGTCTATGCTATTTGAGTAAGCATATGAATTAATAGAGGAAATGACTACTAATAATTTCTAGTGGTCTGTTGATAGGGTAAATCCTAAGCGAGTAGCAGGAGTATACGAATTTGATGCTTTATTAATTTTGGCTGCACAAGTTGCAGTAATTTTTAAAAAGTTGAGCTGGGAGAAAAATGTAGAATTTAGAACTAAATTATCTATGCAATTGAAGGATCAAAAGTTAAATGAAAATAGTAATGTGCAAGGGATTAAAAATATTAATTTAATTTGAAGAAAAAATAATCCCTACTCTAATACATATAATCCATGTTGGAGGAACCTTTCTAATTTTATATGGTCAAATTATGTTGTTGGAAATAATCAATTGAATTCTAGTAAAAATAATCAAGGAGTAAATTGGAATAATCTTCAACAACCTGCTGTTAATCCTAGACATACATATCCTCCAGGATTTAATCAAAGTAATTAGTTTGGAAGTAAAAAAATCACCATTGGAAGATGTTGTAATGCAGTTAGGAACTCAATTACAAAATCAAGCAGCTTGAATTAAAGACTTGGAAACCCAATTAAGTCAGCTTGTAATTTCAATTAGTAGTTAACCTCATGGATCATTACTTAGCAATACTAAAGTTAATCTAGAGGAAAAAAGAAAAAGATCCAAGTGATAATCATTTGAAGATTGGTAGCAATGTACCCCAGCTAAATTGATAAATCTAGATAAGTCTGGTTGAAGACTATAAACTTAGCGTTGCATGTGAGACAACCCAGATTTATGCTTAGTGTGTCATATTATTTTAAATTCATATGAGTTATGTTACATATATTTTTATTTTATTCTAATTAAAGTTATATTCTAAATTTATTCAATAGGAAATAAGCACAAATTTAATTAAGCGTCGTAGCGTTGAATGATCTAATGCCACAAACTAACCTCTTAAGCACAGTAATTTTGAAAACAAGCACATCAACACTAAAAACTTTAGGAAATGCTCATTTTAAACACTATTTACAAGGTTAAATAGCACTGTAACACTGATTGTTTGAGCGTCGTAGCACCTTGTTATTCAAGTCAAAAAGCATAGCTTTGCCAAGTCAAAAAGAAAGTTATACGATCATAATTTTAATTATAAAACATTGGTAAGCTCCACAGTGCTAGTAACTAAAGCTATGTGGAGTTACCAATGTTTTATAATTAAAATTATGATCGCCATAGCTTCAGTTATTGGAGTGGAAAGAGGATTGGATATGGATTCCCTAATTGACAGGCATCACACCGGTGGTCCTTAGTAAGCTTAAGCTTGGGGACATCTCTAACTAAGTCTTTTTGGGTGACTCTTCTAAGGATTTTCATACTGGCATGACATAGTCTCCTGTGCCACAACTAAGACTCATCAGCAGTAGTTTTTAAGCAAAGTAAAGTAGCACATTCAATATTATTTAAATCAAGCATGTAGACATTATTGATCCTCTTGCCCTACAAAATATTGTTATTATTTAAGCTTATGATGCAAGTATTTGCCAGATACTTGATGTTGAAACCTTTGTAATTCAGCTAACTGATGCTAAGTAAGTTGTGCTTCAATCCATCTACAAGCAAAATATTTTCAATCAAAAGGTTCTTGGAGTTTCCGATTATACCTGCACCTACCACTTTCCTGGTTGTATTATCTCCAAGAGTGACCTTGCCTCTAGCCCTGGCCTCCAGCGAAATGAATTAATTTGCATCTCCAGTCATATGTCTCGAACATCCGCTGTCCAGGTACCAATGCTCTCCTGAGGTCTTGTGTGAGAGCAACCCTACAAAATCATCAAATGTCAGATTTAGGAACCTAAACAAGTTTGGGTTCCTTCTTATGAAAAGAAGAGTGTAATGTATGTGTGCCCTGCTGTGAAGCATGCAATTTGGGCCTCCACACCCAATGTGTACTATGATGAATAGTACAGGTGTGAGAGATATGTCCTAATATGCCACAAAAAAATATCTAACACAAGGAAAAGGGTTAACTTTTCTATGTGGGTGATAGTGCCTCTTCTAAGGTTTGAATGAAACATGCTTTGATGATTTTGAATAAGATTCTTCAAAAGGTGGAGGTGCATAAAATTGTGCAAAAGTAGGAGGTATTTTATTTTTCTCATATGCACTAATTTTCATACTTAGAAATTCATTTTCTTTCTTGAGACTTACAATTTTAAATTTCAAATAATGCTCACTACTATCTAAATCAGATGCATGAGTTTTTAATTCTTTAAATGCATTTTTTAATTTAACATGTGATGCTTTTAATGAATCATGCTTAATAATCAAATCAGAATACTTTTTATTCAACTTATCAAATTCATCAAGTAATGACATGTGATTGCTATCAAGCGTAGAATGATCCTTAATCAAAATTTCATGCTCTTTTTTCAAGTTTAAGAATTCCAATTTTAGGCAAGCATGCATTTTCTTAAGTTTTCTATATGATGAATGGATTTTTTTAGAAACTTCAAGTAATTGATCGTAGGTTAGCTCACATACCTTTTCTTGGTCATACTGACCAAGATGATCATCTTCCATCAAACACAAGTTCGAGTCTCCTCTTCAGCTTCACTCTCAAAGGAGTTGGATGTTGAATCCACCTAGAAAACCTTTTGAATATTTTTCTTATCCTTTCTGAACTTGGGTTTCTCCTTACCCTTCTCTTTGCTTGAATGAGCCGTAAGTGTAAGATAATCAGCTTTTATATGTCCAGGCTTTATGCATTCAAAACAAACAGTATCAGATGAACCTTTAAGATTTCCACTACTCTTACCTTTGTTCCACTTCTGAAAGTTCTTGTGTTTCTTCCTTAAAAAGCTTTTGAATTGTCTAGTGATTAAGGCAACATCATCGCTATCAGACCCGAAAGAATCAGTGTCAATATCGTTGGCCTTCAGCGCCATAGTTTTCTCCTTCTTCTCACCTACATCAATTTATCGTTGGTTCACTCCTTGCTCGTAAGCAATGAGTGTGCCAAGTAAGTTATCAATAGAATAAGTATTCAAATATTTGGATTCAATAATTACAGTTATCTTGGCATCATAAGAAGAAGATAAACATCTCATAATTTTATTAACTTTCTTATAATTAGTAAGCTCTCTTCCTAAGACATGTAGGGAGGTGACAATTTGAGTGAACCTATTATACATTTCAGAAATTGATTCAGTAGATTTCTTACAAAAAAGTTCATAGTGAAACAAGATGTTCAATCTAGATTGCTTAACCTCAGATGTACCTTTATAAGTAATATATAATCTATCTCAGATTTCTTTACCAGTAGTGCATGTAGAGAAATGCATGTAATCCTCAAATTTTAGAGCACAGAAAAAATAGTTCAAGTATTTTGCATTCAGTTGTGCTAAATCACGATCATCAAATGTCCATTTAGTAAAAGAAAGTTCAGTTTTAACGCCATTTATAAGTCTAAATGGTGCTTCATAACCATCTTTAACAAGCATCCACATGTGATAATCTATAGATATAAAAAGGTGGACATGCCAATTTTCCAAAAATTAAAAGGTATATTATCAAACAATGATGGTCGTGTAATTGAATAACCTTCAACAATATTGCGATTACCAAAGTTAGCCATGAAATAAATTCAGAAGTTTTTCAAAACTAGATTTTATGAATCCCACTCTGATACCACTTGAAAGTTTGTTAGGAATGTTAAGCCCTTACGAATTAGTCCCAAGGTTAACTAAGAGGGGGGTAAACTAGTTATTTTAAAAATTCATGAACAACAATAATTTAGAAAAATCTTTTTGAAGGTTTTAAAATAATTTCAGTTTCGCAATGATATACAGATGTTCAACAATAATAGAATAATAATCACAATCACACAATCATCATAAAAAAAATAAGTACGGGAGATAATCAGAAAGAACACACCAGATTTTGTAGTGGTTCAGTCAACTTGACCTACGTCCCCTCCCCGGAGCCTCCCCTCCGGGTATTGCACTAACACTAAGTGACTCTCCTTGTGCTCCCATAAAAAGGCGGAGAAGCCTATACAAAAACTCCTTTCCACTAACCCGGTGAGGTAGAGAACCTGGACTCCTTTCGCTTCCTCCTGAAGTAGGTAGAGAACCTAGACTCCTTTTGCTTCCTCCTGAAGCAGGCAGAGAACCTAGACTCCTTTCGCTTTCTCATGAAGCAGGTAGAGAACTTGGATCTTCTTATAGACGATCCTCCCATAGAGATACCAACAAGACAAGAAATGACGACCGGAGAAGATGACTTAGATCCTTGCTTAGAGCAACCTTTATGAATTCCTCACAAACTTCCCCTCACAAGATCCTCTCTCTCTCTCCCAAGCTCTCTCCCTCTCTCTCTCTCTCTCTCTCTCAAGGTTCTCTTTGGAAAGGAAGGTGGCACAAGATCTTTCTTATTGAAAGAAAAAGATCTTAAATAGGAGGGCTAAAAAATTGACCTAAATCTCAATTGGTCGTCAAAGATCGTCCAGGATGATCGGTCGATCATCCTGTACGATTAGTACAAAATCACATGTATCAGCTTGGACAATCTAGTTTCTCTGGATGATTAATAGATAAAATTTGTTCAGATCGTCCCATATGATTTTGCGATCATCCGGGACGATTAGTGTAAATCAAAAATTTTATCCAGAAGATAACTCGGGTCGTCCAGGGCAACCTATGTTAGACGATCTCAAAATGTCTTGATCATCCAGGATGATATCGATATCGTCCTGTATGATTAGTTCAAAAATGATAATATTATCCTGCACACAGCTCGGGTCGTATAGCCAAAACAGGCTGGACGATCTCAAAAAGGACTTGATCGGCTGGGCCGATATCTCGATCGTCCCGTATGATTAGTTCAAAAATAGGAATATCATCCAGCACATTTCTTGGATCGTCCAGGTGAAGTGCTTTGGATGGTCAGGATTTTGTATGTATCGTCCCAGACGATATGGTGATCGTCCAGGATGGTATGATCGTATTAATCAAATATTAATTACTTTCCTTAATCACCAGACTAATTTAGGCATGATTATAAAGGATCATCCAGGATGATACACGTATCATCTGGGACGATCAGACCAAATCTCTAAAAATAAAAACTTGCCTAACTTAATCTGGCGGCTGAGAATTTTTGATTTGAGCTTTTCGTCCTGTACGATGGGTATATCATCCAGGACAATCTGCTTAATCAAATCGACTTAATATGGTCATGCTAATTAGAGTTTCAGTTTTCACTGAATCATCCAGGACGATATAAATATCATCCAAGACGATATGAACAAAATTTGAAATAGAAACTCTAACTCATTAAAACTCTCCCCCTGAGTGTGTGTGTAATGTTACTTAGCTAGGGGATCAATTCATTATATTTGACACAAGAAAGGAAAAAAATTATATTTAAACACACGTGGATCCGATCTTGAGTTGGCTTGAATTGCATTTGATCTTTTATACCTAAAATGTTAGCCAATAAAAATAAAATATAGAAATATTTATTATCATCAAAATTATAATCCTTAAATCTAGGTTTGCAATAATATCCCCCTTTTTGATGCTGGTAAACATTTATTTAGTAGTTTCAAATCAAGCAGATTACAGTAATTAAAGCATAGACGAGAGAAGATTTGTCATTGCCAATGTTACTAATCATTGATAAACAGTGACATTCAATACGCAAAAGAAACTACTACAACACAAAAATAATAAAAGAAACTACTAGTACCACAAAAACAACTCCCCCTTTTGACATCACAAAAAGGAGAGAAAAAAAGACAAAACAACAATAAACTAAAACATCACAACACACCAAAGTAATAGAGAGGTGGATCCTGATCAGATGAAGGAGGTGGTGGTGGATGAAAGTAGCTGTGAATGGTGGCGAACTGTTCACTAAAATAGGCCATATCCTGATCGTGCTGCTATTTTTTGTGAGTCACAAATGAATTAAAGCGAGCAACATCCTCAGTGTGCTGCTGCTCTTGGGCAATCACGTAGGAGTCAAAATGGGCCTCCCACTAGTCAAAATGCTGCACCAAGTGATCTAAGGGTGATGCTATACGGAGAGGAGTAGGTGCAGCAGGTGCAGCTAGCTCAGGAGTAGCCTCCCCTTCTTCTCCCTCAACATCTGCTGTGGGCTCCAGATGAAGTCTAGTACTGTGGAGAGTATGAAAAGAGCTATTGGAGAAGAAGATAGGTGGGATTCTGCTGGATCTGGATATTAAAAATTATATTTTGTTTTAAGGGCATAGTGAATGAGATGTCCTAAAGCTAGATTGGGGCATCTCCTGTGGCCTGGATCCCTAATGGTAGTCAGTTGTTCAATGTAGCAAAAAATTTAATTAGTGGCATTAAAATCACGATGGGCCATAATGTAGTAGGTGGTTATGGAGAGCAAAGGAGTGATGTGGATGCGGTCCCCAGCCTTAGGAATGATGGAGGAGTGAAGGACATGTTGGATTGTCCTAGCATACTTGATTAGGGAGGAATAGGCCTGGTCGTGGTATTGGGCGTTTGTGTTCCTAAGGAAGTGGTTGGGGACACTCCAATTAAAGTCAGGGTCAGATGCAAGAATATGAAGCTTATCGCCAGAGGTGGACAGTTGAAGAATGTTATGAAAATCCTGGAGGGTTAATTCAACAGGTCATTGATTAACAAATGACTGAAGGGCGGAGTAATTAGCGGTAATGTAAAGACTCACAAAGAAAATGCTCAAAAGTTCAGTACTGAGAGGAAAAGCCAGTGTAAGAATGAAGGTGAGGGATGTGTGAGTGAACAGATCAAGTACTAGATAGGTGAGGGTCCATGGGTTCACAATTTTGGAGATAGTGATCCCAACATCAAGATATCTTTGAAATGCATCTTGATCAGCTGCATCAGAAAAGCATAGATCGATAGTTCCCCAGGAGGAACTAGCACCCTAATGTCGAGATTGTTTTCCACCAGCCATTAGAAGATGAGGGGATGAAAGATCGAGGGTAGAATGGTGAAAAATGGTTAAGAAAATAGCTGTTTAAATAAAAATTGTCCAGATCATCTAGGACGATTGTAGGATTGTCCAGGATAATAGGAGCAATTTTGACGTCTAGGATGATTGGTCAAAAAGGCGGTCAGATCATCCAGGACGATCAGATATTATCCAAGATGATTAGACACAGATGATCGTCCCGAAGAGACAGGCTGGATGACTTTTGACTAAAGGTATCATCCATGAGATTAGGTGGATCATCCAGAATGATATGCAATAAATGCATTAGACGGGTCGAATTTAAATTGTCCAACTACAGACACATGGATCATCAAGGACGATCACCAATAATTGGTGCATACCAGCCATTGGATCATGGTGGGGATGATTTGAATGGATTGTCTAGGATAATGTATAGATCATCTAGGATGATGTCTAATCGTCCAAGATGATGTGGGGATTATCCAGGCCGATGTGAAGAAAAAGTGAAAAAGATGAAGGATGTAGAGGAAAGATTAGGGATCCCAAAAATATAAAAAAAATTTAAAATCAAATTAAATAAAAAATAGAAATGAGAAAAACAATAGTAAAAATAACAATTTTTTTTATAAATCGATCAGTTCAAGTGAAACAAAATTTTCCTTGATTTTTAATTCAAAAGCTAATAAGAAGAAAATTGACCATACTAAAATTCAAAAAAAGTTGGAAAATCAACTTTTGTAACTTCTACCTCGGACACCTTACAGGTTCAAATTCCTTTAAAATAAAAGTCTAATTCAGAAGAAAAGAAATTATATTTGAAAAGAGATCCTTTCAAGCCTCGTTCCAGAAAAATATCTGATAGAATAGTATTACAAAGTAAGAAATCAGAAATCATGATTTTTTGTCTCAAGCTTTTGAAAATATTAAGTGGCATATGAAATTTTCTAAGAAATTTAAGGATCTAAAAGGGAAGAAAGCTTGTTTTATTGTGGGTTCATTTTGTTCCTCTTTTTAAATTTGTATGATGCACTTTGCACATCTTTTGATTTTTACATTTTGTGTATCTTTTCAATTTGACAACATTGCGCGTCTTTTCAGCTTTTGAGCTTATTTTACTTTTTTTTCTTTTTTTTGGCGCTCTTTGCGCATCTTTTATAAGCTTGCTTCCTTTCATAATTATTAAAAAATCTTAGTTGTGACATTACCTTTCAGACATAAGAGAGGACAAAACTCACTCTCTATAATAATGAGGAGTAATTCACAGAATAAAAATTATATATCATATGATAAGTGTAATCACCTAATTAAGAAAAATATAACAGTGATCCAAAACTTTGAAAATACTATTTATATGAGGTAGATTACTATAAAAAGATAAAATAGATCTCTATTACAAAAACCAACTTTTTAATTTTGAAGAAGATTTTTATTCAAAAGAAATAATACACCATTAAAGGAGTTTGAGGAAGAGAAACAATCATTAATATATCTTCCCTTTAATAGATTCAGAGGAGTCAATCACTGTTTATAAGCTTCCAAATAAAAATAAGATAAAACCTTTTGTCAGAAATCTAGTTTATCAACAGTAGTGAGCAGTAATCTGATTTATAAGAAAATCAGTAAAGCAAGAACAGGTAGAAAATTATATCAAAATAAATACTTAAATTAAAAAAATAACAACAACAAAAAGAAAATCAACAGAGAATAAAAACAAATAGGAAATAGATAACTAAATAAAACACAAACTAAATGAAAAAATCAAAACAAAAAAATTTAGAAATGAGCAATCATCAGATTCATGCATTTATGTCAATCAGACCCAATCTGGTCCTTAAAATGCTGAATGCGTCAAAGGCCAGTGGTTTAGTAAAGATGTCAACCAGTTGATTTTCAGTTGCTACATGGTATAGTTCAATGTCCCATTTTATAACATGGTCCCTAATGAAGTGATGCCTTATGTCAATATATTTGATTCTAGAATATTGGATTGGATTCTTAGAAATGCAAATGGCACTGGTGTTATCACATAGTATTGAAATTATACCGACAGGTAATCCTAAATCAAGAATTTATTGCTTCAACTAAAGGACTTGGGCCGCACAACTTCCTAAGGTACTGTACTTAGCTTCAGCAGTGGAGAGTGCAACTGAGTTCTATTTCTTACTGGACAAAGAGACTAAAGACTATCCCATAAATTGGCAAGTTCTAGAAGTGCTTTTTCTATCCACCATATATCCTGTAAAATCAGAATCAGAATATCCAATAATCTCAAAAGAAGTGCTGTACCTAGGATACCAGATTCCTAAGTTTGGGGTCCCTAAGAGATATCTAAGAATTCTCTTAACAGCAGTCAGGTGGTACTCTTTAGGATCAGCTTGAAACCTAGCACAAAGATAAACACTAAACATGATATCAGGTCAGCTAGCCGTCAGGTAAAGTAGTGATCCTATAATTCCTCTATACTTCTTCTGATCAACAGATTTTCCATTTAAATCCTTATCTAACTGAACAGATGAACTCATGGGAGTATTGATTAGCATGACTTTGTCCATTTCATATTTCTTCAAAATATCCTTAGTGTATTTTGATTGATTCAAAAAGGTTCCATCATTCATCTGCCTTATGCTAAACCCCAAAAAGTAAGACAATTCTCCCATCATATTCATCTCAAACTCCTTACTTATTATTTTAGAAAAATCATCACATAAATTTTTATTAGAAGATCTAAAAAGTATATCATCAACATAGATCTGGACAATGAGTAAATCATCTCCTACTTTCCTCATAAAAAGGGTGGTGTCTACGCTCCCCTTAACAAACTTTCTTACTAATAGAAATGTGCTAAGCCTCTCATACCAAGCTCTGGGTGCCTGTTTCAATCCATATAAGGCCTTTTTTAATTTATAAACATGATTAAGATATTGGGAACTCTCAAAGCCTGGGGGTTACTCTACAAAGATATCCTCCTTTAATATCCCATTCAAAAAGGCACCCTTGACATCCATTTGAAAAAGCTTAAATCCCTTATAACAGGTAAAGGCTGGTAGCACTCTAATGGCTTCCAATCTAGCTACAGGGGTAAAGGTTTTCTCAAAATCAATTCCTTCTATTTGGTTGTACCCCTTAGCCACCAATCTTGCCTTATTGCTAACCACCACACCAGAATCATTCATCCTATTCTTAAAGACCCATTTGGTTCCCACAACACTTTAATTCTTAGGTCTTTCTACTAACTCCCAAATATCATTCCTTATAAATTGGTTCAATTTCTCTTGCATAGCTAAGATCCAAAATTCATCAAAAAGGGCTTGATTGATATTGGTAGGTTTAGTCATTGAGATAAAGGTAGAATGATTTACTTCCTTCCTAAGTCCATGCCTAGTTCTAACACCTTCAGAAGGGTCTTCTAAGATCAGTTATTTGGGATGACTCGAAGAATATCTCCAATCTCTAGGCAAAATATTTTGAGGTTCTACCATTTTCTTCAGATTTGTATTTTCAACTCATTGGGTAATCTCTCCTACATCTTTTTCTTCCTCAACTCTAGTCTCCTTACGATCGTATTCATCAAATACCACATGAGTTATCTCCTCCACCACCAATATTCTCTTACTAAACACCCTAAAGGATTTCCCCACACTAGAATAGCCTAAGAACACTCCTTCATCAGATTTAGGGTCAAAATTTCCTAAGGATGATTTTCCATTGTTACGAATGAAAACCTTACAGCCAAAGATATGGAGGTGGGACAGGTTTGCAGTTCTACCCTTAATGATCTCATAAGGTATTCTATTTAGATTGGATCTAACATTCACCCTATTCAACATATAATAGGTAGGGGTGTCAATTTCGGGTCACGGGTTGGGTTTGGGTCAAACCCGAAACAGACCCGTTACTATTCGGGTCAACCTGAACCCGACCCGTTTTAAAAATGGGTCGATTTTTTGGACCCGAACCTGAATCGCTTTGGGTTCAAGTCAACCCGACCTGACCTGTGAACAAGGCAACTCCGTCAGTAACTGCACAGCGGCGGCGTCTGGCAGCAGCGACGTCCGGTGGTAGAGGCGTCTGGCAGTAGTGACAACAGGGCAACGTAGCGGACAGCGGGGCAGCGCAGCAGGCAGCGGGACGCGACACGGGATGGCGGATGGATGTGGGATGTGATGCTGGGCCTGTCGGGTCAGCGGGGCAGCATAGCGGGCAGCGGGGCAGCGCAACGGGCAACGGGGCAACTCTTTATAAATGGGTTTTCAGGTTGACCCGTCAAGCCATCGGGTCAACCCAAACTTGACCCATTTTTTAAACGGGTCAATTTTGGGAACCCGAACCTAACCCATTTTGAAATCGGGTCAGGTCAAACTCAAAATTTTTGGGTCAGGTTTGTGTCAGGTTTTGGTGTCGTGTCAAATATTGACACCCCTAATAACAAGCAGTGTTAATCGCTTTAGCCCAAAAGTATTTTGGAAGTGAATACTCAGTAAGCATGGCTCTAGGGATTTCCATTATGGTCCTGTTCTTCCTTTCAGCTACCCCATTCAGTTGAGGGGTTCTAGGAGATGAAAAGTTATGGCTAATCCCTTGCTCCTTATAGAATATTTTAAATTTCACATTTTTAAACTCTCCACCATGATCACTATGAATAGTCAAGATCTCACAATCAAACTTCTTCTGAATCCAAGTGGAGAAAGATTTAAATTCATCAAATGACTCAGATTTATGTGACAGAAATCTAATCCAAGTGAATCTGGAGTAATCATCAACAATCACATATCCATAGACTTTCTCCCCTAAGCTGGCAGTGCTAATGGGTCCAAAGAGATCCATGTTAAGGACTTCTAAAGGTCTAGAGGTGCTGATGTCCTTACTGGAGTGGAAAGAGGATTGGACTTGCTTCCCTAATTGACAGGCATCATACAAGTGGTCTTAGTGAACTTAAGCTTGGGGACACCGCTAACTAAGTCCTTTTGGGTGACTCTTCTAAGGATTTTTATACTTGCATGGCATAGTCTCCTGTGCCACAACCAAGACTCATCAGTAATAATTTTTAAGTAAAATGAAGCAGCATATTCAATATTATTTAAATCAAGCATGTAGACATTATTGATCATCTTGCCCAGTAAAGTAGTGTTATTATTTAAGCTTATGTTGCAAGTATTTGCCAGGAACTTGATGCTGAACCCTTTGTCATAGAGCTGACTGATGCTAAGCAAGTTGTGCTTTAATCCATCTACAAGCAAAATATTTTTAATCAAAAGGTTCTTGGAGTTTCTGATTATACATGCACCTACCACTTTCCTAGTTGTATTATCTCCAAGAGTGACCTTGCCTCCAGCCCTGGCCTCCAGCAAAATGAATTGATTTGCATCTCTAGTCATATGCCTTGAACATTCGCTGTCCAGGTACCACATGCTCTCACGAGGTCTTATGTGAGAGCAACCTTATAAAATCATCAAATATCAAATTTAGGAATCCAAACAAGTTTGGGTTCCTTCTTATGAAAAGAAGAGTGTAATGCATATGTGCTGTGCTGTGAAGCATGTAATTTGGGCCTCCATACCCAATGTGTACTATGGTGAATAGTGCAGGTGTGAGAGATATGTCCTAACATATCACAAGAAAAATATCTAACGCCAAGAAAAGGGTTAACTAATCTACGTGGATGATAATGACTCTTCCAAGGTTTGAATGAAACAGGCTTTGATGATTTTGAATGAGATTCTTCATAAGGTGGAGGTGCAAAAAATTGTACAAAAGTAAGAGGTGTTTCATTTTTCTCATATGCACTAATTTTCACACTTAGAAATTCATTTTTTTTCTTGAGACTTATAATTTCAAATTTTAAATATTGCTCACTACTATTTAAATCAGATGCATGAGTTTCTAATTCCTTAAATGCATTTTTTAATTCAACATGTGATGCTTTTAATGAATCATGCTCAATAATCAAATTAGAATGCTTTTAATTCAACTCATCAAATTTATCAAGTAATGACATATGATTGCTATCAAGTGTAGAATGATCCTTAATCAAAATCTCATACTCTTTTTCTAAGTTTAAGAATTCCAATTTCAGGCTAGCATGCATTTTCTTAAGTTTCCTATATGATTAATAGATTTTTTCAGAAACTTTAAGTAATTAATCATAGGTTAGCTCACATACCTCTTCTTGGTCAAACTGACCAGGATGATCATTTGCCATTAAAAACAAGTTTATAGTCTCCTCTTCATCATCAGTCTTAGAGGAGTCAGATGCTGAATCTACCTAGAAAGCCTTTTGAATCTTTTTCTTGTCCTTTATAAACTTGGGTTTCTCCTCACCCTTCTCCTTTCTTGGGCGAGCCTTAAGTGTAGGACAATCAGCTTTTATATGTCCAAGCTTCCTACATTCAAAACAAATAGTATTAGATGAACCTTTAAGATTTCTATTACTCTTACCTTTGCTCCACTTCTGAAAGTTCTTATGTTTCTTCCTTAGAAAGCTTTTGAATTACCTAGTAATTAAGGCAACATCATCGCTATCAGACCCGAAAGACTCAGAGTCAGTATTGTTGGCCTTCAGCGCCACAATTTTCTCCATCTTTTTCTCACCTGCATTAATTTGTTATTGGTTCACTCCTTGCTTGTAAGCAATGAGTGAGACAAGTAAGTTATCAATAGAATAAGTGTTCAAATCTTTGGATTCAGTAACTGCAGTTATCTTGGCATCATAAGAAGAAGGCAAACATCTCAAAATTTTGTTAACTTTCTCATAACTAGGAAGCTCTCTTCCTAAGGCATGCAGGGAGGTGATAATTTGAGTGAACCTAGTATACATTTTAGAAATTGATTCAGTAGGTTTCATGCAAAAAAATTCATAGTCATGAAGCAAGATGTTTAATCTAGATTGCTTAACCTCAGATGTACCTTCATAAGTAATGCATAATCTATCCTAGATTTCTTTACTAGTAGTGCAAGTAGAGACATTCATGTAATCCTCAGATTTTAGTGCACCGAAAAAATAGTTCAAGCATTTTGCATTCAGTTGTGCTAAATCACGATCATCAAATGTCCATTCAGTAAAAAGAAGTTCAGTTTTAACACCATTAACTAGTCTAAACGGGGCTTCATAACCATCTTTAACAAGCATCCACATGCGATAATCTATAGATTATAAAAAGGTGGACATGCGAGTTTTCCAAAAATCAAAAGGAATGTTATCAAATAACGGTGGTTGTGTAATTGAATAACCTTCAGCAGTATTATGATTACTAAAGTTAGGCATGGATCAAATTCAAAAGTTTTTTAAAACTAGATTTTATGAATCCCACTCTGATACTACTTGAAAGTTCGTTAGGGATGTTAAGCCCTTGTGAACTAGTCCTGAGGCTAACCAAGAGGGGGGGGGGTGAATTAGTTATTTTAAAAATCATGAACAATAATGATTTAGAAAAATCTTTTTGAAGGTTTTAAAATAATTTCAGTTTCATGATGATATGTAGATGTTCAACAACAACAGAATAATAATCACAATCATCATCAGAAAATTAAATGCAGAAGATAATCAGAAAGAACACACTAGATTTTATAATGGTACGGTCAACTTGAGTTACGTCCACTCCCCAGAGTCTCCCCTTCGGGTATTGCACTAACACTAAGTGACTCTCCTTCTGCTTCCAAAGCAAGGTGGAGAAGCCTATATAAAAACTCCTTTCCACCAACCCGATGAGGCAGAGAACCTGGACTCCTTTTGCTTCCTCCTAAAGTAGTCAGAGAACATAGACCATTTTGCTTCCTCCTGAAGCAGGCAGAGAACCTGGACTCCTTTCGCTTCGTCCTAAAGCAGGTAGAGAACCTGGATATTCTTGTGAATGATCCTCCCACAGAGACACCAACAAGATAAGAGATGACGACCAGAGAAGATGACTCAGATCCTTGCTTGGAGCAACCTTTGTGAATCCCTCGCAAACTCTCCCTCATAAGATCCTCTCTCTCTCTCCCAAGCTCTTTCTCTCTCTCTTAAGGTTCTCTCTAGAAAGGAAGGTGGCACAAGATCTTTCATGTTGAAAGAAAAAGATCTTAAATAGGAGGGCTAAAAAATTACAGTAAATCTCAACTGGGCGTCAAAGATCATCCAGGATGATCGATCGATCGTCATGTACGATCAGTACAAAATCACATGTATCAGCTTGAACGTTCTGGTTTCTCTGGATCATCCCGTACGATTCTGTGATTATCTGGAATGATTAGTGTAAATCAGGAATATTATCCAGAAGACAGCTCGGTTCATCTAGGGCAACTTATGCTGGACGATCTCAAAATGACTTGATCGTCTAGGATGATATCGATATCATCCTGTACGATTAGTTCAAAAATGATAAAATCATCCTGCACACAGCTCGGGTCGTACAGCCAAAACATACTGGATGATCTCAAAAATGACTTGATCGGTCGGGCCGATATCTCGATCGTCCTGTGTGATTAGTTCAAAAATAGGAATATCATCTAGCACATTTCTCAGATCGTCCAGGTGAAGTGCTCTAGACGGTCAGGATTTTGTTTGTATCTTCTCGGACAATATGGCGATGATCTAGGATGATATGATCGTATTTATCAAATATTAATTACTTTTCTTAATCACTAGACTAATTTAGGCATGATTATAAAGGATCATCCAGAACGATACATGTATCGTCTGGGATGATTAGACTGAATCTCTAAAAATAAAAACTTGCATAACTTAATTTGGCAGCTGAGAATTTTTGATTTGAGCCTATCGTTCTGTATGATGGGTATATCATCCAGGATGATCTGCTTAATCAAATTGACTTAACATGGTCACCCTAATTAGGATTTCTATTTTCACTGGATCGTCTAGGACAATATGAACAAATTTTGAAATAGAAACTCTAACTCACTAAAACTCTCCCCATGAATGTGTGTGTGCAAGGTTACTTAGTTAGGTGATCAATTACCTTACATTTGACTCAAGAAAGGGAAAAATTACATTTAAACACACACGGACCTAATCTTGAGTTGGCTTGAATTACATTTGATCTTTTATACCTGAAATATTAGCCAATCAAAATAGAATACAGAAATATTTATTATCATTAAAATTATAATCCTTAAATCTAGGTTTGTAATAATCTTTCCCTTTTTGATGATGACAAACATTTATTTAGTAGTTTCAAATCAAGCAGATTGTAGTAATTAAAGCATAGATGAGAGAAGATTTGTCATTGCAAATGTTACTAATCATTGATAAATAGTGACATTCAATACACAAAAGAAATTACTACAACACAAAAATAATAAAACAAACTACTAGTACCATAAAAATAACTCCCCCTTTTGACATCAAAAAAAGGAGAGAAAAATAAGACAAAACAACAACAAACTAAAACTTCACAACACACCAAACTAATAGAGAGGCGGAAGAAAGAGACCTTAGTGAGCCTAGGGTGTCTGTAGGCCTAGTAGTAGTAGCAGTAGTAGGAGTACTAGAACTCCTAAGACTTTGGGAGATCAGGTAACTAAACTTAGAGGAAAGATAAAAAAGGTGATTCAATTCTATAAGGAATCAAAAGATTGGCACCTTGGGATAAGGATGAGGATGGCCCATAGTATAGATCATCAAGAAAAGCCTTATCGATATACTACTGACTATAATAATGCTCTTGAAGAAATGTTTAGAAGTAGTCCTTTTATGGAGCATCCTGATCAACTTAAGTTTCCATCCGCACCATCCTTTTGTATGACAGCCTAGTAAGAGAGGCCATGATGATGATGATGGCAAGGAGGAGGAGGAAAAAACTAGACTCAGCTAGTTAGGAGTTATTCTTAGATTGAGGAGAGAGAGAGAGATGTATGCTACTTTTGTTATGTTGCATGTTTTTATTTTGTTTCCTTTCCTTTCTTTGGGGGGGGGGGGGGGGGATCCTAGTGACATGATTGTAGTATTATTGTTGTGTTAGCATAACTAGAGTTATGGCTTTGAGAGCCAATGCATTATTATATTGAAACGGGTGCTTTATGCACTAATTATCTTATACATTGTTTTATAGTTTTATTTTGTATCAGATGTTTTATACCTTTCTATCATTTATATAAAAATATGTATATTTATTAATATTTATGTGTGTTGTTATTTATATTTGATAAAATTCCTCTTATGCTTATATTTTTATATTGTCTTTCATTAATATCTTTGCATTCTGATTATTTAATTAGCCCTAATACACATGATAATTAAAAATTATATAAAATTAGGATAATAATAAATTTTTTTATTATAGTTCAAATGAATAATGCTTTATAATTTATAGATTAGAAAAATTAACAATTAACTAACTTAGATCATTTAAATTATTGACTTAACTTGAATTTAAAATTATACATGTATACATTGACCTTTGAATTGAAGTTGAATAACTAAGATTAAAGAATAGATACAGAGTATACTAAAAATGAACATAATAAGAAACCTAAAAATAGAATTAGCCATCTTATTAAATCTTTATATTAAAGTCATTAAATTTATAAGAAGATTTAAAGAAAAATAGATATTTAAAATCCTTAACTATGTACTCCACAAAAAAGGAAAAAAAAAGTAAATAGAGTTTTAAAAAGAAAAGAAAAAAGAAGAAGAAAAAAGAAAGTGAGTACATTCAAAAATTGATATCAAATAAAAGCTTAAGGTCACACTACAATCTTATACTTAAATTCACATAGGATTAGATAAGAGAAATAGTAGGAATTTTTGTGAACTTATGAAATTTTAACTTTTAATACAAATACATCTAATCTTTAAGCTATATTATTCAATTCAGAATGCAAAAGTCAATTATTATATCCATAGCATATAAATTCAAATTAAATAATAATAAGGATGACTTATTAGGATAATTGTTAGTATTTTTTCAAATTAGAATTATAATTTTATTCATTTCCCCTACTTAAAGATCATGATATATTATTCTTTATTTTAGTAATTTTAAATTACTAAATTTTTTTTGGTTATTTTATTGATCAGAATTCTAGATTTTTATTTTTGTTAGTGACAAGTAAGAGCTTAAGCTAGGGAGAAATTGATATGTGTAAATTATATATTATTATATATATATTATTTTTAGTAAAAATATATTATTTTAGTTATTTTTTTATAATAAAAACTAAAAAAAGATAAAAAATTTTAAATAGGTTACAATACCGTGGCATCCGATGAAACCACATTGCAGCACTGCCTTCAATATCACCGAGGTGCCCCAATTCTAACATTGTGGTACCTAGTTCTCAATTTGCAAGCACTGCAACAACAATATAGATAGTGCTACAACATTATTAGTATCACAACATAAAAAATTTAGGTTGGCAGTGCTATATTCTTTATTTTTAAATGCCGCAGTACCATAATTTCTCACTCCTAAGTGCTATTTTTGTTACTTGGGTGCTGCAGTACTCAAATGTCAATAATGTTGTTGCATTACTATTATAACTGTTGCAACATAGATTTCAAGATTAAGTTTTATAACATGTGATTTTTTGATGATACCAAAATATTATTGTTATGATTACTTTTTCTCCTAACATACATTGGATATATTATCTTTGTGTTATTTTTGTGTACTAACATTTAGGGAAATCATACTCTAGACTGCCGAAGACTTCAAGACAGATTAGATTAGATTTTTTTGTAATAAAGTCTGTAATTTTTCTATTTTTTCTTGAGTCTGAGAGAGTGTGATTGTGATTGGGTAACCATGCACACACACACTAGAAGAGTGAGTCAAAACTTTAGATTTTAAAACTAATCATACTGTATGATTTTTAAATCATACTGGATAGTTTATAGTGGTAGTTCCTCCAAAACTAAGTTAATCAAATCATGCCCAAAAAATTTATGTGCTGTTCATATTGTATGATGTATGGTTCTTACAGACGACTCACAGAGTATGAAATGAGGTCGTCCATGTTCGTACCAAATGAAACATGATTTGTTTAAATAGTTCATACTGTACGATGTACGGTTCGTATAGATGACTCACAGTGTACGAAATGGGTTCGTACATAATCGTACTGGATGAACTTGTTTAGTTTTGAATTGTTCATATAGTACGATGTTAGTTCGTACAGATGACTAATAGATTATGAAATCAGGTTCGTATAGGATTTTATATGGATTTTTTAACTATTCGTACAGATAAAGTGCGATTATACTGTACGATCTTAGTACATTCAATTTAAAATTTTAAGTTTTTTGGATGATTTTTCTTATCTTTCATATATAGGTGTCCTAAAATCTGACACTCCAATAATCTTGCTGTGAATTTCTCTTGAGAGTGGATAAGGAGAGTGTTTTGGGAGTTGAGAGTGAGAGATCTTGTAAGAGAAAATTATGAGGAGATTCACAAGATTGCCGAAAGGTGAGGATCTCTTGTTTATTTATTCCAATCTCTGCCCTACTTCTTTGAATGTTCTTGAGATAAGATTTTCAAAGGAGATTAGGTTCTCTTCCTTCACCAGGAGGGTGAAAAAGGACGTTTGGGTTCTCTGCCTTCACTAGAGGATGAAAAGGATGTTTGGGTTCTTTGCCTTCACTAGGAGGGTGAAAAAGGATGTTTGGGTTCTCTGCCTTCACTAAAAGGGTGAAAAAAGATGTTCAGGTTCTCTGCCTTCACCAGGAGGATGAAAGAGGATGAGGGCTCTCTACCGCATCGGGTTGGTGGAAGAGAGGTTTTTGTAAGGGCTTTTCCATCTTTCTATGGGGGTAAAAGGAGAGTTACTAGTGTTTAGTGCAATACCTTGACAAGGAGTCTCTAGGGAGTGGATGTAGGTCTAGTTGGACCGAACCACTATAAAATTTGGTGTCTTCTGCTCCTTTACTTTTTACCGCATTTTATTTTTTTGCATTTTAAATTTATGTGGTTAAAAAATATTTTATAAAAATCTAATCTATAACATATTGGGAGAATCATTGATTAAATTTTCTTATAATAGTTTTTGATAATCTAAGATATAATTTTAAAATTACCAATTCACCTCCCTCTTAGTTAGCATTGTGACAGTTCTATTCGGTCCTACAATCTACACGAACTTTTAAGTGGAATCAGAACCAATTTCAAAAATTAAATTTAGATTACTTTTTAAAAAATAATTATGGTTAATTTTGGAAACTGTAACACTCCTGAAGGATATTTAATCACTAGACTATTTTTATTTGATAACATCCCGTTTGATTTTTAGAAAATTTGCATATCTACTTTTCTGTAATCACTTAACCATTGCATGTGGATGTTAGTACAGGATGGCTATACTACTCCAATTAGACTTGTTGATGGCATTAGGATTGAAACACCATTTTTTGATTGGACATTAGATGAAAAAGACTTAGCTCAGTTAAACACAAAATATTTTAATAACTTTTTCTGTGCTATTAAATCTGAAGACTATATGCGTGTTTTAATCTGTAAAACTAGAAAAGAAATTTGGAATAGACTTTACATTACGTATGAAGGAATTAATGAGGTGAAACAATCTACATTGAACATTCTATTACATGACTATAAACTTTTTTGCATGAAACTGAATGAGTCAATCTTTATCATGTATATACATTTTACACAGATAGTTATCTCATTACAAGCTTTAGGTAAGAAATTAACAAATTCAAAAAAAGTTAACATAATCTTATATTGTCTACCTACTGCTTATGATGCAAAGATAACTGCCATAACCGAGTCTAAATATTTGAACATATATTCTATTGACAATCTGCTTGGATCACTTATTGCTTACGAGCAAGGAGTGACTCAAAGATCGATTGATTTAGGTGACAAGAAAAAAGAAAAGAATATTGTATTGAAAGCGGATGATTCAGAAGGTGATCAATCAATGACTGAGGATAAAGAAGATATTACAATCATGACAAAGCAATTCAAAAATTTCCTTAGAAGGAAGCAACAAAGACGTTAGCATTGGAATAAAGGTAAATTCAATAGGAATGCAAAAGTTTCAAATGATGTCATTTGTTATGAATGCATGAAGCCTGGACATATTAAGACCTACTGCCCAAATCTCAAAGCTAATCATAGCAAGGAGAAAGTTGTGGAGAAAACCAATATTAGGAAGGGCAAGAAAAGACTGCAGAAAGCTTTCTGGGCTGACTCAACTTTAGACTCCTCAGAAATAGAAGCAGAAGAAGAAGTCACAAACTTGTGCTTAATGACAGACAATCTTGATCTTTCAGATCAAGAAGAGGTATGTGACTTATCTTATGACAAATTATTTGACGTTTCTGAGAAAATACATAATGCATATAGAAAACTCAAAAAATTGCATGCTAAACTTAATATAGAGTATTTAAATTTGTAAAAGAGCATGAAATTGTCAGGAATAATCACACAAACATAGATAGTAACCACATGGCCTTGTTGGAAGAATTTGATGATTTAAGTAAAAAGCATGAACTATTGAAATCATTACACACTGAACTTGAAAATGATTTTAAATTTTTTTTGGGTGAAACTGAACATAGGAAAATTGACATGAAAATTAAAAATTCAATTCTAAAAAATAGAAACTCATATGTAGAAATAAAAATGAAGGCTATTATAGAAAATAAACTGACACCGACACTTGAACAATTCTACGAGTCTAAGTAAAATCATACAAATTCAAAACCTAGGAAAAGAAATTATAACTCATATAGATTAGTAAGCCCTTTTTCTGGTGTTAGATGTTTTTTATGTGGCATGTTAGGGTACATTTCCCACACTTATACTATTCATAATAGAACATATTTTGTGTGGAGACCTAAGATGCATCAAACACAGTGTATCAAATATGCATCAGGTTTTTTATTGCCAAGAGGTGAACCTAAATTTATTTGGGTTCCAAGTCTAACATTTGATATTTTTATAGAAATGCTCTTATATAAGACCTCGTGAGAGCATTTGGTACCTGGACAATGTATGTTCGAAACATATGACTGGAGATACAACTCAATACATATCGCTAGAAGCAAGGAATGGAGGTAAGATAACACTTGGAGATAATACCACTAGGAGAGTGGTAGGTACATGTATGATTGGCAATAAGAATAATTTCTTTATTGAGAATATTTTATTAGTTGATGGCTTGAAACATAACTTGTCAAGCATCAATCAGCTTTATGATAGGGGGTTTAACATTAAATTTTTACCTACTAGCTGTATTATAAGCCAAAATGGAATTAATATGTTACATGGAAATAATGTAAATAATATTTACATACTTGATTTAAATTATGTTAAGTCTTCTAATGCTTTTTGTCTCAAAACTATCAATGATGAATTTGGTTATGGCATAGAAGACTTTATCATGTAAGTATGAAAAATCTTAGAAAAATTACCCAGAAAGATTTGGTTAGAGGCATACCTAAATTAGACTTCACTAAGGATCACTTATGTGATGCATGTCAATTAGGAAAATAAGTCAAATCTTCCTTCCATTCAATTAAGGATCTTAGAACTAGCAAACCATTAGAAATTCTTTACATAGATCTTTTTGGATCGGTTAGCACTGTAAGTTTAGGAGGGAAAGTTTATGGGTATGTAATTATTGATGATTACTCAAGATTTATTTGGATTAGATTCTTATCACATAAGAGTGAGTCATTTGATGAATTTAGAAATTTTTTTACTTGGATTCAGAGGAAGCTAGGTTGTGAAATTCTTACAATTCAAAGTGATCATGGAGGAGAATTTAAAAATAAAAATTTTAACATTTTTTTATAAAGAATAAGGAATAGATCATAACTTTTTAGCACTTGGGACCCCTCAACAGAATGGAGTTATTGAAAGAAAGAGCAGAACATTGATAGAAGTCGTTAGAGCCATATTGATTGAATATTCACTTCTGAAATATTTTTGGGTTGAAGCAATTAGTACGGCATGTTATGTTTTGAATAAGGTGAACATTAGATCTAAGTTGAACAAGACAGCCTATGAACTTCTTAAGGGGAGAACACCTAACCTGTCACATTTATATGTGTTCGGATGTAATATGTTCATTCATAATAATGGTAAAACTCCTTTAGGAAAATTTGATACTAAATCTGATGTAAGAAATTTTCTCAGATATTCTAGTGTTGGCAAATCCTATAGAGTTTTCAACAGAAGGACTTTGGTAGTTGAGGAGACCACACATGTAGTGTTTGATGAATCTAGTATTTCTGAAGAGTCAAGGTTAAAAGAAGAACATATTGAAGAGATCTCCCACGGAATGAAAAATGCAAATCTTGAAGAAAGGGTTGAAATAGAAAAAGAATTATTTAGAGAATGGAAGTATTCTAAAAGTCATCATAAAGAATTGATTTTAGGTGAACCAAGTGAAGGTGTTAGAACTAGGCATGAACTTAGCAAAGAGGTGAACCACTCAGCTTTTATTTCAATGATTGAACCCACTAATATAAATCAAGCACTTTCTGATGAATTTTTGATTTTGGCTATACAGGAAGAATTGAATCAATTTATTAGAAATGATGTTTGAGAATTAATTAAAAGGCCTAAAAGTTAAAGTATTGTTGGAACTAAGTGGGTGTTCAAAAATAAAATGAATGATTCAGGTGTAGTGGTTAGAAATAAGGCTAGATTTGTGGCCAAAGAGTATAATCAAATAGAAGAAATTGATTTTGAAGAAATGTTTGCCCATATAGCCAAACTTGAAGTGATAAGGGTATTACTAGCCTTTACCTATTTTAAAGATTCTAAATTATTTCAAATGCATATTAAGAGTGCCTTTTTTAATTGGGTGATACAAGAGAATGTTTATGTTGAGCAACCTACAGGTTTTAAAAATTCAAAATTCCCTGATCACGTGTTTAAATTGAAAAAAGATGTTATATGGGCTAAAACAGGCACCTAAGTCTTGGTATGAGAGGCTGAGCACTTTCCTACTAGAAAGATTATTTATAGAGGTGTGGACACCGCTCTCTTCTTAAAAAGGATGGGAGATAATATACTCATTGTTTAAATATATATTGAGGATATCTTGCTTGGATCCACAAATAGAAATCTATGTGATGATTTTTCAAAAATAATGAGTAGTAAATTTGAAATGAGTTTGATGGAAGACTTAAGCTATTTTCTTGGTTTTAGTGTAAAGTAGAATGAGGGTGAAACATTTCTTAGCCAGTCAAAGTATATTAAGAACATCCTCAAGAAATATAAAATAAATAATGCTAAACTAGTGAGTACATCAATGAGTTCCTCAGTACATTTAGATAAGGACTCTAAGGGAAAATATATTGATCAAAAGAAATTTAGAGGAATAATTGGATCATTACTTTAATTAATTGCTAGTAGACCAAATATCATATTTAGTGTTTGTTTATGTGCTAGATTTCAAGCTGATCCAAAGGAATCACATCTGATTGCTATTAAAAGAATTCTGAGATATCTTTTGGGAACTCAAAACTTAGGAATTTGGTATCCTAAGCACAACTCTTCGTTTAAAATCATTGGATATTCTGATTCAAATTTTGCTGGATGTAGGGTTGATCAGAAAAGTACTTTTAGAACTTGTCAATTCATAAAAAACTCTTTAGTTTCTTTGTCTAGTTGAAAATAGAATTCAGTAGCCCTTTCAATTGCTGAAGTATAATACATTACCTTAAGTAGTTGTGTGGTACATGTTCTTTGGTTAAAATAATAACTAATTAATTTAGGATTTTCTATTGGCACTATTCCAATTTTCTATGATAATACAAGTGCCATATGCATTTCAAAGAATCTTATTCAATATTCAAGAACCAATATATATATATATAAGGCATCACTTTATTAGAGATCATGTGACTAAAGAAGAAATTGAATTACACTATGTTGCTACTAAGAATCAACTTGCAGATATTTTCATAAAACTACTAGCTTTTGAAACATTTAGCTCCTTAAGAACCAGATTAGGTGTGATTTATATTAATGCTTAAAATATTAATTCTGTAAATTGAATTTGTAATGTATTTTATGTATGTTAATGTGTTTGGTTTGTTTCTTTATTTGCTTGTTAGTGGTTGTTTGTTTCTCTAATTTGTGTTTATTTTTCTTTCATTAGTATTAGTTTTGTTTTTATTTTTATTGTTGCATGCCATGAATCTTGGGTGATTTATTTTTGAATGGAGTTTTTGTTTATTATGTCTTGAGTTTTGTTTTCATTAGTATTGTACGAACCACTTTCATATTCTTCAAATTCTATAGATTGTACATGATATTTTTTTATTGAATAGATGAAAA
Organism: Dendrobium chrysotoxum; assembly: GCA_019925795.1. Classification (NCBI taxonomy): domain Eukaryota; kingdom Viridiplantae; phylum Streptophyta; class Magnoliopsida; order Asparagales; family Orchidaceae; genus Dendrobium; species Dendrobium chrysotoxum. Next base: position 14,441,223 of record CM034311.1, on the reverse strand, counting down.
TGAGGTTTTTTTAAGACTATCGTACTGTATGATGAATGTTTATACTATATGACATATTATTTTTCATTTATATGATCGGGGACGGTTTTCTAGATGTCAGTTATTTTTCATAGATCATACGTATGAAATCCCATTTCATCTTTACGATCATGTTATCAGTTTTTCATATGGACAAACCCAACTGCAAAAAACAATCATTATTATTCTGATCATCCTGGATGAACAGGTGTTCGTCTGTATAATCGTATGGTCAAATAGGTGTACAAAACGACTCCTCAGAAATGGCAGTTTATGAAAAGTCATTTCATTTTTGGCAGTTTTCATTTGTATATGCGAAATTATTTTCATCACATATAATTTTAAAATCGTACGTACGACCTAATATCCGTACTGTACGATCAATCATTTTTTCTTTAAATTGAAAGGTATTCGATGGGTTTTTCTTCACAATCTTCTTTAATCTCAAACCATCTCGTGTCCTAACTCTAGAAATGGCTAGCAGCAGAAAGTGCCCAGAACTTCTAAGGCCTCTTCCTCTCGTTCTGGTTGACTCAACGAGAACTTTCTCTCGAAAGATATTGAGGAAGCCTACAGTCATTTCTTTGAAGCTAAGATTACCCCATCTCGTCTGCTAATTCAAAGAGACATTAACTTTTTAGTTATGCCTCTTTTTGCTTCAACTCAATTCTCTTTTATCCTCACTCTGATTTATGCCTATCATTATGGCATATTCCATTTTTTCCTTGTAAACATTAGAGTGAATGAAGATCACCCTAGGATTACTTCATATGTCTTTAAGCAGCGAATAGAAATAACCAAGGAAGATTTAGGCACCTTCCTACATCTTAGGACTAAAAGGGTTAGGGCACACACAATGACCTCTAGATCTCATTTCAACGAGTTTGAAATTAACCAACTCTTAGAGGTGTTGCTCAAGTCAATCACCTATCTCGTGTGTAGACCCTGAACTAAAATGCTAGGATCATCCATCATGTATTGAGAACTTCTATTATACCTATAGCTGGTGATCGTATCAACCTAACTCCATTATTATCTAAAGTCACATACCTTATCATGACTAACACTCTTATAGATGAAGCCCAACTAATTATGGACTATATCTATAAGCTTTCTGATATTGGACTTCCTCACAGTAGGAGAAAGAAAAATATGACTTTAGGACATTTGGTAGCCTACATTCTAGAAAAGAAGTACAACCTAATTCATCCTGATCCACCTACTCAGCTTCCTATCTATTTTATTGATGCATCTTTTCATACACTTTTTAATCGAGACCAAGGAACTGAGGGAGAAGAATCTGATGAAAAAGGAGCACCTGCTCCAGCACATGCACCTACTCTTGGACCCGATCAACATTTTTATCAAGAAATTATCCAGCATTTTGATAGGCTGAAATCTCATTTTGATCAACATTTTGATCAAATTTAGACTCACCTAAACCAGCAGGATGCGAGGTATATTGATATGGGGTGGATTAGAGGACCGTTCAATTCTATCAACACTTAAGTAGCTATGATTAATAGCTACTTTACGATGTTCACCCCTCAACCACCTCCAGACCAAGGTCCCTTAGGATTTTAGTTGTGATTTTTTTGTTGTACTTGTTGTTGTGTTGTTTTTTTTATCTCATGTGATGGCTTCGCTAGGTTGTGTATTTCTTTTCTGATATGATGTTTTAGTTGTATGTGTTACATTTGCTTCATGGAATGATGTTTTGTCTTATGTTAAAATTATCTTCTTGAATTATTTTAAGTTTTTATAGACTAATCAAATGTAGTTGATCTCTAGAATGAAATTTTAAAATACTTTGCTCTACAAAATAATTTCCTTGTAAAATTTAATTTCTCAAAATTTTAAATTAAATTATGGTTGGGTGTTGATTAGAAGATCATCTTCATATTCTTATAGACAAAAATTATTTTTCTATAATTTTTACAAAATAGATATTTTATTTTTATTTAATTTCTTTTTCAATGTGTATATTTTTATTAATTGTTGGAATTTATTTTAAGATTTATTGATATTAGAAAGACCAAAAATGTAAAAAAGATGCACAAAGCATGCTAGGCTTGAAAAGATGCATAAATTGTGCCACAAGTTTAAAAAGATGCTCAATGTTCGCCAAAGTGAAAAGAGGCACAAAATTAGCCCAAACTGAAAAGATGTACAAGGTGTGCCAAAAATTGAAAAGATGCGTAATATCGCTAATTAAAAGTTTCATTCAGTTCTTTCCTTTATCTTTCTATCTCTAATTCAAATCCATCTAATCAATAATAATCTACACTATTGAATGAGAAACTAATTAATCTTTATTTCATCAATTTTGTAATAATTATTTTTATTTGATATATCTAGAATGAACTATGAACCTGGTTGACTTTTCTTATCTTAATTGTTCTTTGATTTAAAATTTGAGACTTTCTTTTTTTGCATTAGGAAGTTAATGTTATCTTTGCAAATCGTTTAAAATCTTCTTCTTCATCATCTATTTAATTTATCAATAGAAACTTATCTTTTCAAGAGGTACTTTCCTTTTTGTTGTTGTCAAAAGGGGGAGTCATTAATTTTTGTTTGAAGTGTGTATGATTATTTGATGTCTGTATGATTATTTTTGTGTGATTTATATGATGTGTGTGTTATGTATGTTTTATTGTGTTTCATTAGTTATTGTTTGATGTGTGTATGCTTATTTTTGTGTGATTTATATAATGTGTATATTGTGAGTGTTTTTGTTGTGTATGTAATTTTTTTTAATTTGTTATTATTTTGTTTTTCATTGGAATCCCTTATTTTTAAATTGATCATTCATTGAGGTGGAGCTTAGGAGAAAACTTTCCTTTAGTGTTAACTTAAACAGTAATTATTTTGCCTTCTTAAAAAAGGGGAAGATTGTTGCAACTTAGATTTCAAGATTAAGTTTTATATCATATGATTTTTTGATGATACCAAAATATTATTGTTATGATTACTGTTTCTCCTAACATACATTGAACGAATTTTCTTTGTGTTGTTTGTGTGTACTAATATTTTAGGAAAATTTTACTCCAGACTACTGAAGACTTCAAGATAGATTAGATTAGGTTTATTTGTAATGAAGTCTATAATTTTTTTATTTTTCTTGAGTTTGAGAGAGTATGATTGTAATTGGAATACCATGCACACACACACTAGGGGAGTAAGTCAAAACTTTAGATTTTATAACTAATCATACTGTACAATTTTTAAACCATACTAGACAGTTTATTATGGTAGTTCCTTCAAAACTAAGTTAATCAAATCATGCCCAAAAAAATTATGTGTTGTTCGTACTGTACGATGTATGGTTAGTATAGACGACTCATAGAGTACAAAATGGGGTCATCCACATTCATACCAAATGAAACATGATTTGTTTAAACAGTTCGTACTGTATGATGTATGGTTAGTACAGATGACTCACAGCATATGAAATAGGTTTGTACATAATCATACCAAACAAACTTGTTCAATTTTGAACTATTCATCCATTATAATGTCAGTTCGTATAGATGACTGATAGAGTATGAAATAAGGTTCATACAGGATCATACATGGATTTTTGAATATTCATACAGACAAAGTGCGATCGTACTGTATGATCTGAGTACGTTCAATTTGAAATTTTTAGTTCTCTGGATAATTTTTCTTGTCTTTCATATATAAGTGTCCTAAAATCTTACACTCTAATAATCTTGCTGCAAATTTCTCTTGAGAGTTGATAAGGAGAGTGTTTGGGAGAGTGTTTTGGGAGTTGAGAGTGAGAGATCTTGTAAGAGAAAATTGTGAGCGGATTCACAAGGTTGCCCAAATGTGAGGATCTCTTATTTGTTCCTTCAAATCTCCGCCCTACTTCCTTAAAGGTTCTCGAGAGAAGATTTTCAAAGGAGATCAAGTTCTGTACCTTCACTAGGAGGGTGAGAAAGGGAATTAGGGTTCTCTACCTTCACCAAGAGGGTGAAAAGGACATTTGGGTTCTCTGCCTTCAATTGGAGGGTGAAAAAGGATGTTCGGGTTCTTCGTCGCACCGGGTTGGTGGAAGAGAGGTTTTTGTAAGGGCTTCTTCGCCTTGCTGTGGGGACAAAAGGAGAGTCACTAGTGTTTAGTGCAATACCTAGAGAAGGAGTCTCCACAGAGTGGACGTAGGTCTAGTTGGATCGAACCACTATAAAATTTGGTGTCTTCTGTTCCTGTACTTTTTACTGTATTTTATTTTTTTGCATTTTAAATTTCTATGGTTAAAAAATATTTTGTGAAAATCTAATTACAACATATTGGGAGAATCATTGCTTAAATTTTCTTATAACAATTTTTGATAATCTAAGAGATAATTTTAAAATTACCAATTCACCCCTTGTCTTGGTTAGCATTAGGATAGTTCTATTAGGTCTAACAATCTACATGAACTTTCAACTTCTAAGGCTACATTCTCTCAGTAAAAAGATATAACTATTCCCTAAATAACTTATCTATGTTAGTGAGCATAATGACGGTTCAAATGCTTCAGCGCCAAGGTGCTAGTACACTCTAATGGCACCGTGGCACCATTATTTCAAGCACTATAGTGCCATATACCATTTTATATTTTTTTTATAAATAGTTATGATGTTATGTTTGTTAGAGAGTTCAATTACTTATGTATAATTTAATTCTTTTTAGAGTACTTCTCTATTTCTCTCTTAGAGTAAAATCTAAGGGAGGCTAGGAAAGTATAACATACAATCATTTGGAGTATTTAGCCTGTATTTCTTGAAGCAACTCTATAATTTAAGGAAGGAGTTTAGAGGAGATAGTTTGATCCTTCCTGGTGATATCACTTTCTTCTATTTTTATTCTTTCATGAGTTTAATGAAAATGAGTTTGTTTGTTATTCATCTTATGTCTGGCTAATTCTTATATTTTAGATTAATGACGTAAAAAGTATGTTAAGTACTAATGAAGACTCTTACTTTATAACTATTAAAAAATGTTTTCTGCTCTTTATTTAATGCATGTAGTGGCCATATGTGTAATTAAAATTTAGTGTGATGTATAACCTAGACGGAGGAATGCAAGAACAACTAGGAGTATTGAAATAGGATGTTTGCATGCCTAGGCATAGGATGTAAAATATTCTAGGTTCTTAAGGAGATACTATTATTATAGGAGGTTAGCAGATATCATTTTTACCGCTACAGGCTCGATAGAGATCTAAGGATTCATATGCTCTGAATCACATTAACATAAAGAGTCTCGTTAGGAAAGGTATATAATTTAGTTTCATCAATCCAGAACACTTTAATTAAATATTGTATATAATATTTTTACTATTTTATTTGGTGATAAAATCTCTAAAAAATTATCATTTGTTATTTCAGTAGGATTATTAATGCAATTAGAGTAAACATTAGTAGTTTATTACAAGTAAGCATGGTTCGACACTCTACTCTATCACTTTATCAGTTGATTCAATATATATACTTGTATATATTAAGTGGGCTTTATTATTTTTTTATATCAAAGAAACTCTAACCATTATTTAGGGGTAATAAAGCCCTAAATTTTTATACAATTAAAAAGGTCACTCCATAGTCCCCATCACCTTGACTAACTGACAGGCTTTATATTTTGATTCAAATTCTATTGCATATGTCTTCAATCTAGTCCACTAAAATATGCCTATCAAATTAATATATATATTAATACTTTTAGGATGAATAATATAACCTAAATAGTGAGCCTCATATAGAATCTCTCATCTCATATCTCTAAAAATAGGAGCCCATAATCTATTCTTCTAGAAAATAACATCTACTTATTGTTCAGATTTCTTACCATATGTAGTTTGGTTAATCAACTTTGGATATTTGCTATTTGACTTTTGAGTTTCCTGAATCTTATATTGCAAAGAAGGTTGAATGATAATTTGAGCAAATATATCATAATCCTAATTAGAAGAAGAAATTTCCTCTAACTATAATCTTTCCATATCTCATATAAAGGATTAATCTGTAGAAAGTTGAATACATGATAATCCAAAAGATTTCATGCTTAAAGCATCTACTATCACATTATTCTTATCAAGATGGTACTGAATAGTCAAATCATAAACTTTAATAAAGTCAAGCTGTCTCCTTTTGCCTCAAATTCAAATTCTTTTAAGTGAATATATATAATAGACTCTAATGATCAGTGAAAATCTTACACCTGACATCTGATGTGGTAGGGCTTATGCAGATTATCGAAATTGATTCTATATGAACTTAGCTAGATGTGACATGAAAGATATAAATATGATTAGGTTTTTTTATATATCAATAATTAAAGCCCACTTAAGTATACACAAGTATACGTGCTAAATTAAGTAATAAAGTGATGAAGTATAGTATCGAATCCATGAGGAAGAGATATGCCTACTGGCAAAAAAACTATTGCTATTTACTTAATTGTAGAAGTTGTCCTACTAAAATAAAAATGATATTTTAAAGTTTGTACCACTGAATCAAAATAAGTAAAATAGATGATTCAATTTTAATAAAATATTTTGGGTTGATGCATGTAAATACCATATTTTTTCCCTAATGATAGTCTTAATTTTAGATGTGGATCAGAGAAAATGCATCCCTAGATCTCTATCGAGCTTGTAGGGGTGAAAAAGATATTTGTTGATCTCCTATCGTTTAAATATCTCCATAGAACCTAAAATATAAAACATTCTAGGCATGCCAATAATTTATCTCAATACTCCTGATTATTCTTGCATTCCTCCATAGAGGCTATATGTTATACTAAACTCTAATTACACAAATAGCCATTGTACGTATTAAATGAAGAATGGGATATATTAAAAATATCCATAAAATTTTTAGGGTATAAGAGTATAAATTAGTACTTAATCTTCTATATTAAAAATATCTATAAAATTTTTAGGGTATAAGAGTATACATTAGTACTTAATCTATTTTTACATCATCAATCCAAAATAAACGATCTAGCTAGACATATAAGAAATAACAAGCAAACTCTTTTTTATTATATTCATAGAAGAATTAAATACAAGAGAAGTAATAAAATTTTATCACTAGAAAGAATTACCTTTTCTACAATCCATCTACTTACAATGTTGCTTACACAAATACAGGTTAAACTCTCTCAAATATTGTATCTTGTACTTCCTTAGTCACTCTTAGATTTAACTCTAAGAGAATATTAGAGACGTATATTGAAAATATACTAAATTTTACTCAAGTGAATCAACTCTCCACAAATAGAATTAAATATCTTATTATAGGAAAACATAGAAATGATGTCAAGCTCTACGGCACTTAAAGTTAAACTAGCACCTCGGGAATGACAGGTTTGCTCCATACGCATGAAATGGTTACCAATTGAATAGTTGCATCCTTTCGCTATGTTGGTTGTGGCTCTAGGAAGTTGTAACTATTACATCATGGCGCTTTAGAAATATGAGCACTATAGCGCCCTTATGTAGTTTTTAACGTTGGGGCATTTTGAATTGTAGTGTTACAACATTCATTTTCCTGAGAACTAGGTGATACTAAGTTGAAAATTCAATGCAGCGGCATTATATGTGATGTTGCTACAACACTCACAAATAGAGAGGATGGCACAACAATGTCTAAAAATGGCACTTTAATGGAGTTGATTTCAACAAAACGATGTTGTTTCATCCAACACCGCGGTGTTATGTGGTACTTTATATTTTTCACCTTTTTTGAGTACTTTCTATACAAAAATAACTAAAATAATATATTTTTACTAAAATTCAAATATAATACACAGTATAATTTACACTTAACAAATTCTCCCTAACTTAAACTCTTGCTTGTCCTCAAGTAATAAAATAAAATTTCACTTTTAATTAATTTTATAACAAAAATAAAACTTGATAATTTAAAATTAATAAAATATACTATAATATATTACAATTTAAAAGTAATTTGGAATGAATAAAATTATAATTCTAGTTTAAAAGTCTTTAACAATTATCTTAATCAGTCATCCTTATCGTTGCTTGTTTTGAATTTATATGCTATGAATATAACATTAACTATTGAATCTTGAATTAAATATGGTAGCTTAAAGATAAGATGTGTTTGAAGTTAAAAGTAAAATTTTATTAGTTCACCATCACCTATACTAGTTTTCTTACTTTATCCAAATATTTATAGCATATAAGGTTGCAGTTGAATTTTAAGCTTTTAACTGACACCAATTTTAAAATATACTCTTCTTCTTTTCTTTTTTCTCCAAATATTTTTTTTAGAACTCTTTTTCTTTTTCTTTTCTTTTTATTCTTATGGAGTACATAATTAATAATTTTCAATATCAATTTTGCTTATATCCTCTAACCATCTTAATTATTTTAATATTAGAATTTAATAAGATCACTAGTTCCACTTTTAAGTTATCATGATTTCCAAATTTAAGCTACCATTATCTATTTTTGGCCTTCTTTATTCATCTTTCAATTTAAAGGTCAATGTATTAATTTATAACTTGTAAATTCAAGTCAAGTCAATAGCTTAAATGATCTAAATTAGTTAATTATTAAGTATTTCGAATTATGAATTATAATGCAGTGTTCATTCAAACTATAATCTAGGATTTTATTATTATTCTAATTTTATATAATTTTTAATTATCATTTTTATTTTGGCAAAATTATTAATAAAAAAGTGCATATGTTAATAGAAGATAATGTAAAAGGTTTTAAGTATAATGAGAAAAAAATCAAATATAAATACAAACACATGGTAACTACAATTAATAACATATGCTTCTTAAATAAATGATAAAAGGCACATAACATGAGATACATTAATAATAAGATAACTAGTGCTTAAGCATCACTTTATTATCACATCAAGATGACTCTCATAGTGATCAAATCATCACAAGAAACTACAATAATCAGACCAAGAAATAAAAAAGGAATAAGAAAAAAATGACACAAACTAACAAAAACTAACAAAACACTCTTATCACTCTCTCTCTCTCTCTCTCTATCCATGAAATACAAAGTCTCCTAACCAAAAGAATCAAGATCTTTCTCTTCCTCAGTATCATCATCCATAAGGTTTTAATCTATGACTATTAACCTTAAAAATGTGAAAAGACTTTTTATCCTAAATTTCTATCACACCATATGAATATATTTTAATAAAAATAAATTGTCTGGTCCATCTACACTTAAGTTTTCTATGATAAAATTTCTTTCTAAAATCAAAAAGCCAAATAACTTGACCAGGAGAAAATTTATATTTGAGAACCTCACACCTATGCAACTTCTTCATTTCTAAATAACAAATCTTTACATCTTCACAAACTTCATTTCTCAGTTCTTGTAGTTTGTTTGAAATTGAAGAACTCTGAAAGTTTAGAGCAGAAAATGAGTCTTCCTTCTGAGAGATAAATTATTTTCTTTTTAAGGAGGAAAGATTTCTCTTCTTTCCACCCAGTATCTTAGAAGCCCAAGAAGGATGAGAACAACAAGAACACTAACCCAGGAGGAACTCTCAGAAATTTAGAGAGAAAAAGAAAATTGAGAAAACTAATATTTTTATAGCTAAATAAGTGTTGCAATTTTTGACACATACAAGTGCCGCGGTGCTGATCTCAGCATGGCAATGATGTTTTTTGCTTTTTACACAAGCAAACTAATGATCAAATTCATAGACATGAAAACTATATCAATCTATAAACTACACATGAGCACAAAGATGGGCCTCCTCTTAAATGGTGCTAAGTTTATAGTCTTTAGCTAGACTTGCCTAGATTTATTAATTTGGCTGGGGTACATTACTACCACTCCTCAAGTGATTTCCACTATATTCTTTTCATTTCTCCTTATGACTAATTTTAGTATGACTAGGCAATGATCTAAGAGGTCCATTACTAAATGAGATTGTAAGCTATCCTAATTGGGTTTCCAAATTTTTAATAATAGGAGTTTGGCTTTACAACTAAGTTCCTAATTGAATCACTACCTATTTTAAAGTTAACTTTCTATTTTTAAACTGATTATTTTGATTAAATTCCATAGGATAAGAAGGTCTCAGATTAACAATAGGTTGCTAAGGATTATTTCAATTTTAACCTTAATTATTTTGTCCAGAATTCCATTGATTGTTATCACCAATACTATTATTTGACCAATTGAAATTAGGATGGTCCCTCTAACCAAGATTATATGTATTAGAATAGGGATTACTTCATCTTTCAATTAATTCATATTTTTTAATCCCTTGCACACTATTATCTTCATTATAATTCAAATTCTGATCTTCCAATTGCATAAATAATCTAGATCTTAATCCTGAATTTACTCCTATTATGTTCAATTTCTTGAAAATTACTACAACTTGTGTAGTCAAAATAAACAAAGCACCTGATTCATAGACTCTGACTATTCTCTTAGGATTTATCTTATTAGCAGGCCACTATAAATTATTAGTATCCATTTCTTCTATTATTTTATATGCTTTCTCAAATGGCCTAAACATTAAAGATCCTCCAGCCATAGCATCTTTGATTAACCTTAGAGATCCTACTAATCTATTTAAAAATTTTGAATAACCAATCAATTGGGTAAGGTAAGGTGAGGGTATTTCCTAAGCATTTCCTTAAATCTCTCCAAACTTTCATTCTTTGATTCTCCTTCAAATTGGGTAAAAGATGTGATATCATTTCTAAGTTTGGCAATTTTTTAAGGTGGGAAATACATAGCTAGAAATTTATGAGCCAACTCATTCCAAGTGATTATAGAGCTTAAGGGTAAAGAATTCAACTATATCTTAGCGTTGTCCCTTAGAGAAAATGAAAATAATCTAAGGCTAATAAAAACATCACTGACATTATTATACTTAAATATTATATAGATTTCTAAGAAATTAGTTGAGTATAAATTAGGATCTTCAACAGGAGTTCACCAAAATTGTGAATTTTTAACTATCTAAATTATAGCAGATTTTAATTCAAAATTATTAGTATGGATAGTAGGTATACTAATACTCTGATGGATTTCATCTACTACATGATTAGCATACTCTTTAGAAGGTCTAGAATGATTAGCACTAGGTCAGACATCTCTAAAATCTTTTTGATTTTTAAAAGGGTCATTCTATTTCAGAATCAAATAACAAAGTCTTCTTTCTAGATCTATAAGCATACAACAATGAATGAATAACAACAACAACAAAATTGAGAAAAAGGATACAAAATATAAGTAGGTCTAAATATGCACTAATTTTAATAATATAATTAAAATAATATGAAAATTACTTTCTAAGACATGGCTCCAAAAACTTGATGTGGTGAGGCTTGTATAGATTATCGAATTAATTCTATTTGAGCTTATTAGATGTGACATACAAGATTTAAATATGATTAGATTTTCTTTAATATATTAATAATTAAAGCCCACTTAAATATATATAAGTATATATGCCAAATTAAATAATAAAGTGATGAATCAGAGTGTCAAACCCATGTGGAAGAGTTATGCTTACTAATAATAAAACTACTACTATTTATTCTAATTGTAGAAGTTATTCAACTGAAAGAAAAATACTATTTTAGAGTTCCTACCACTAAATAAAAATAAGTAAAATAGTTGATACAATTTTAATAAAATATTTTGGATTAATGCATGTAAATATCATGTATTAAAAGGACATTTGATGACCTCCTACAATTTAAATATCTCCATAGAATCTAGAATATTCAAATATCTTATGTCTTGGCATGTCAGTATTTTATCTCCATACTCATTGTTCTTATATTCCTCCGTCGAGGATATATATCACACTAAGTTTTAACTATACACATGATCATTATATGTATTAAATGAATAATAGGATATATTAAAAATATCCATAAATTCTTTTGAGTACAAGAGTATAAAATTATAAAAAACTTGATGGGGACAGTGGAGTATAATAGTATAAATTCTTTAGAGTATAATAGTATAAATTCTTTAGAGTACAAGAGCAAATACATCCCTTGATGGGAGCAGTGGAGTAACCTAAAGAATTGTAAAAATGATTTAAGGCTCTATCAATCCCTAAACAAAGCGTAGGTTTTTTTTGATATAAAAATTATAAAAATCCCACTTAATAATGCAAGTATACATGTTGAATCAAGTAATACATGTTGAAACTTAGAAATCAAAACTGAGTTGTGTGTTATATGATTTTTTGATGATAATAAAATATTATTCTTTCTCATGATATATATTGGATATATTTCTGTTTATTTTTATGTGTACTAACATTTTAGGGAAATCATACTCCAGACTACTAAAAACTTGAAGATAGAGTAGAATAGGATTTTATGTAATAAAGTCTATAATTTTTTTGTTGCAAATATGGATTCAAAGAGTATAGTTTTGATGATAACAAACATGTCTGTGTTCTATTTTACTTGGCTAATCATTTTAGGTACAAAAGATCAAATGTAATCCAAGCCAACTCAAGATCGGGTCTGCGTGTGTTTAATTGTAATTTTTCCCTTTCTTGAGTCAAATGTAATGTAATTGATCCCCTCGCTAAGTAACCTTACACACACACACACACTCAGGGGGAGAATTTTAGTGAGTTAGGTTTTCTATTTTAATTTTTATTCATATCATCTTGGACGATCCAGTGAAATAGAAACCCTAATTAGGATGATCATGTTAAGTCAGTTTGATTAAGCCGATTATCCTGGATGATACATATATTGTATAGGACGATAAGCTTAAATTTGAAATTCTTAGCAGCCAGATTAAGTTAGGCAAGTTTTTATTTTAGAGATTTAGTCTGATCATCTTGGACGATACATGTATCATCCTAGACGATCCATTACAATCATGCCTAAATTAGTCTGGTGATTAAGGAAAGTAATTAAGGTTTAAATGATTCGATCATATCATCCTGGACGATCACAAGATCGTACAGGATGATATGTTAAAAATTCTTACCGTCCAGTGCCTTTCACTAGTACTTCTAGAGCTATGTACCGGATGATTTTGGGCAATTTTATACTAATCATACGGGATGATACCCATATCATCCCGGACGATCAAGTCATTTTGAAATCATCCAGCATGTTCTGACCTGTACGTCCAGAGCTGTGTGTAGGATGATTTTGTCATTTTTGAACTAATCGTACAGGAAGATAGACATATCATCATGGATGATAAAGTCATTTTGAGATTGTCCAGCATAAGTTCCTCTGGACGACAAGAGCGGTCTGCTCGACGAAATTACTAATTTACACTAATCATCCTAGACGATCGCAGAATCGTACGGGATGATCTGAATAAATTTTATCTACTAATCGTCCAGAGGAACCAGATCATCCAGGCTGATACATATAATTTTGAACTGATCGTACAGGATGATCGATCGATCGTCCTAGATGATCTTTGACGACCAGTTGAGATTTAGGGCAATTTTTGAGCCCTCCTATTTAAGATCTTTTTCTTTCAACAAGAAAAATCTTTTGCCACTTTCTTTTCCAGAGAAAACCTTGAGAGAGAGAGAGCTATAGAGAGAGAGAGAGAGAGGATCTTGTGAGGGGGATTTTATGAGGGATTCACAAAGGTTGCTCCAAGCAAGGATCTGAGTCATCTTCTCCATTCATCATCTCTTATCTTGTCGGTGTTTCTGTGGGAGGATCGTTCATAAGAAGATCCAGGTTCTCTGCCTGCTTCAAGAGGAAGAAAAAGGAGGCCAGGTTCTCTGCCAGCTTTAGGAGGAAGCAAAAGGAGTTCAGGTTCTCTACCTCATCGAGTTGGTGGAAAGGAGTTTTTATACAGGCTTCTCCACCTTGCTGTGGGAGCAGAAGGAGAGTCACTTAGTGTTAGTGCAATACCCAGAGGGGAGGCTCTGGGGACTGGACGTAGGTCAAGTTGATCGAATCACTATAAAATCTGGTGTGTTCTTTCTAATTATTTTTTACACTTTATTTTTCTATTATTATCTACATGGGTGAAATCTTTGATTGATCGTTTCATTACTGTGTTTACTCATTTTTGCTACAAATTATTAAAAGATCTTTCCTGTTGCTAAAGAATTTTTAAAACTATCAATTCACCCCCCCCTCTTGGTTAGCCTCGAGACTAGTTCATAAGGGCTTAACATCCCTATCAAACTTTCAAGTGGTATCAGAGCGGGATTCAAAAATAAAGTTCAAAAACTTTTGAATTTGATCCATGGCTAACTTTGGTAATAGAAATACTGCTGAAGGTTATTCAATTACACATCCACCATTTTTTGATAATATACATTTTAATTTTTAGAAAACTTGCATGTCCACTTTTCTTTAATTTATAGATTATCGCATGTGAATGCTTGTTAAGGATGGTTATGAAGCACCTTTTAGAGTGGTTAATAATGTTAAAACTGAACTACCTTTCAATGAATGGACTTTTGGTGATCGGGACTTAGCTTAACTAAATGTCAAATGTTTGAACTATTTTTTCTGTGCCTTAAAATCTGAGGATTACATTCATGTCTCTACTTGCACTATTGGTAAAGAAATCTAGGATATATTATGCATTACTTATGAAGGTATATATGAGGTTAAGCAATCTAGATTGAACATCTTACTTCACGACTATGAACTTTTTTGCATGAAACTTAGTGAATCGATTTCTAAAATGTATACTAGGTTCACTCACTCAAATTGTCACTTCTTTACATGCTTTAGGAAGAGAACTTACAAACTATAGAAAAGTGAACAAAATTCTGAGATGTTTGCCTTCTTCTTTTGATGCCAAGATAACTACAATTACTGAATATAAAGATTTAAACACTTATTCTATTAATAACTTACTATGGCCACTCATTTTTTACAAGCAAGGAGTGAACCAATGACAAATTGATGCATGTGAGAAGAAGAAGGAGAAAACTTTGGTGCTGAAGGCCAATGATACTGACAATGACTCTTCTGGGTCTGATAGCGATGATGTTGCCTTAATCACTAGGTAATTCAAAAGCTTTCTAAGGAAGAAACATAAGAATTTTCAAAAGTGGAACAAAGGTAAGAGTGGCAAAAATTTTAAAGGTTCATTTGATACTGTTTGTTTTGAATGCAGAAAGCCTGGACACACAAAGGCTGATTGTCCTACACTTAAGGCTCACCCAAGCAAGGAGAAGGGTGAGGGGAAACACAAGTTTAGAAAGGATAAGAAGTAGATTCAAATGACAGTCTGGGAAGATTCTGCGTCTGACTCCTCTGAAATTGAAGCTGAAGAGGAGACTACTAACTTGTGTTTGATGGTGGATGATCATCCTAATCAGTCTGACCAAGAAGAGGTATGTGAGCTAACCTATGATTAATTACTTTATATTTCTAAGAAAATTCATTCATCGTATAGGAAACTTAAGAAAACCCATGCCAGTCTGAAATTGGAATTCTTGAATTTACCAAAAGAGCACGATGTTTTGATTAAAGAATATTCTACACTTGATAGCAATCACATGTCATTACTTGATAAATTTGATGAATTAAATAAAAAGCATTATGATTTATCATTTTAGCATGATTCATTAAGAACATTGCATGTTGATTTAGAAAAAGCTTATAAAGAACTAGACACGATGGCATGTAACTTAACTAGTGATGAGCATTATTTGAAATTTGAAATTGCAAGTCTCAAGAAGGAAAATGAATTTCTAAGACTAAAAATTAGTACTTTTGAGAAAAATGAAACACCTCCTATTTTTGCACAGTTTTATGCACCTCCACCTTTTGAAGAATCTGTTTCAAAATCATCAAAGCATGTTTTATTCAAACCTATGAAGAGACACTATCACCCACATAGATTAGTTAACCCTTTTCCTGGTGTTAGATATTTTTCTTGTGGCATATTAGGACACATCTCCCACACCTGTACTATTCACCGTAGTACACATTGGGTGTGGAGGCCCAAATTTTATACTTCATAGCACATCACACATGCATTATATTCTTCTTTTCATAAGAAGGAACCCAAACTTATTTGGGTTCCTAAATCTGACATTTGATAATTTTATAGGTGTGCTATCACATAAGACCTCGTGAGAGTATGTGGTACCTAGATAGTAGATGCTCAAGATATATGACTGGATGTGCAAATCAATTCATTTCACTGGAGGCCAGGGTTGGAGGCAAGGTTACACTTGGAGATAACACCACTAGGAGGGTGATAAGACTAGGTATAATTGGTGATTCAAAAAATTTCATTATTGACAATATTTTTCTTATAAATGGATTGAAACATAACTTATTGAGCATCAGTCAACTCTGTGACAAAGGATACAACATCAAGTTTCTGCCCACTTGCTGTATTATAAGCTTAAATGACAAAATTATTTTACAGGGACAAAGGATCAACAATGTCTATATGCTGGATGTAAGCTGCTTTAAAACTGATATTTTAATTTTGCTTAAAAACTACTGTTGATGAGTCTTAGTTGTGGCACAGGGGATTATATCATGCCGGTATGAAAACCCTTAGGAGAGTCACCCAAAAGAACTTAGTTAGAGGTGTTCCCAAGCTTAAGTTCACTAAGGACCACCTGTGTGATGCCTATCAATTAGGAAAGCAAGCCCAATCCTCCTTCCACTCCATTAAGGACATCAACACCTCTAGACCTTTAGAAGTCCTTCACATGGATCTCTTTGGACCCATTAGCACTACCAGCTTAGGGGGGAAAGTCTATAGATTTATGATTGTTGATGATTACTCGAGGTTCACTTGGATTAAATTTCTGTCACATAAATTTGAGTCATTTAATGAATTTAAATCCTTCTCCACTTGGATTCAAAGGAAGTTAGGTTGTGAGATCTTGACTATTCATAGTGATCATGGTGGAGAGTTTAAAAAATATGAGATTTTGAATATTCTATGAGGCGTAAGGGATTAGCCATAACTTTTTAGCTCCTAGGACCCCTCAGTAGAACGGGGTAGCTGAAAGGAAGAACTGGACCTTAGTGGAATCTGTTAGAGCCATGCTTGCTAAGTATTCACTTTCAAAATACTTCTGGATTGAAGTAATGAATACTGCCTATTTTGTGCTGAATAGGGTGAATGTTAGATCTAATCTGAATAAGATACCTTATGAGATCATTAAGGGTAGAACTCCAAACCTGTCCCACCTCCATGTCTTTGGCTGTAAGGATTTCATTCTGAACAATGAGAAATCATCCTTAAGAAAATTTGACCCCAAATCTAATGAAGGAGTGTTCTTAGGCTATTTTAGTGTGGGGAAATCCTTTAGGGTGTTTAATAAGAGGACTTTGGTGGTAGAGGAGATAACTCATGTGGTGTTTGATGAATCTGATCCTAAGGAGACTAGAGTTAAGGAAGAAGAAGATGTACGAGAGATTACCTAAGGAGTTAAAAATGTAAATCTGGAGGAAAGGGTAGAGCCTCAAAACACTTTGCCTAGAGATTGGAGATATGCTTCGAGTCATCCTAAAGAACTGATCCTAGGAGACCCTTTTGAAGGTGTTAGAACTAGGCATAGACTTAGGAAGGAAGTAATTTATTCTGCCTTTATCTCAATGACTAAACCCACCAACATCAATCAAGCCATTTTTGACGACTTTTGGAGTTTAGCTATGCAAGAGGAATTAAATTAATTTATAAGGAACGATGTTTGGGAGTTAGTAGAAAGACCTAGGAATCAAAGTATAGTGGGAACCAAGTGGGTCTTTAAGAATAAGATGAATGATTCTAGTGTGGTGGTTAGGAATAAGACAAGATTGGTGGCTAAGGGGTATAATCAAATTGAAGGGATTAATTTTGAGGAGACCTTTACCCCTGTTTCTAGATTAGAAGCCATTAGGGTGCTACTAGCCTTTGCCTATTATAAGGGATTTAAGCTGTTTCAAATGGATGTCAAGAGTGCCTTTTTAAATGGGGTAGTATAAGAGGATGTCTTTGTAGAGCAACCCCTAGGTTTTAAGAGTTCCCAATATCCAAATCATGTCTACAAATTAAAAAAGGCCTTATATGGATTGAAACAGGCACCCAGAGCTTGGTATGAGAGATTTAGCACATTTCTACTAGAAAGAGAGTTTGTTAAGGGGAGCGTAAACACCACCCATTTCTTTAGGAAAGTAAGAGATGATCTACTCATTGTTCAAATCTATATTGATGATATACTTGTTGGATCTTCTGATAAAAATTTATGTGATGATTTTTCTATGATAATGAGTAAGGAATTTGAGATGAGTATGATGAGAGAATTATCCTACTTTTTGGGGTTTAGCATAAAGCAAATGGATGATGAAGCTTTTTTGAATCAATCAAAATACTCTAAGGATATTTTGAAGAAATATGAAATAGACAAAGCTAAGCCAATCAACACTCCCATTAGTTCCACTATTTAGTTAGATAAGGATTCAAATGGAAAATCTGTTGATTAGAAGAAGTTTAGGGGAATAATTGGATCACTGCTTTACCTGACTGCTAGCTGACCTAATATTATATTTAGTGTTTGTCTTTGTACTAGGTTTCAAGCTGATCCTAAAGAGTCCAACTTGACTGCTGTTAAGAGAATTCTTAGTTATCTTTTAGGGACCCTAAACCTAGGAATTTGGTACCCTAGGCACAACACTTCTTTTTAGATTATTGGATATTCTGATTCTAATTTTACAGGGTGTAGGGTGATAGAAAGAGCACTTCTGGAACTTGTCAATTGATAGGACAGTCTTTAGTCTCCTGGTCTAGTAGAAAATAGAACTCAGTTGCACTTTCCACTGCTGAAGCTGAGTACATTGCCTTAGGAAGTTGTATGGCCCAAGTCCTTTAGTTGAAGTAACAAGTTTTGGATTTAAGATTACCTATTGGCATAATTTCAGTTCTATGTGATAGCACCAGTGCCATCTATATTTCTAAGAATCCAATCCAACATTCTAGAACCAAACATATTGATATAAGGCATCACTTCATTAGGGACCATGTTACAAAAGGTGACATTGAGCTACATAAAAAAATCAACTGGCTAAAATCTTTACTAAACTACTGGCCTTTGACTCATTCAGCATTTTAAGGACCAGAATGGGTGTGATTGACATAAATGTATAAATCAGATGATTACTGACTTCAGATATTTTCTATTTTCTTCATTTTGCTTTAGTTTTTGTTTGATTTATTTGTCTGTTTTCCTTTAGAATTTTTCCTTTCTTACTGATTTTTATTATTTGATTTGCTTATCAGATTTGATTATTTTCTGCTGATTTTCTTTTACTGACTTTCACGTGTCTATTTTTCTTCCTTCTTATTTATTATTTACTGCATACTCACTTCTAAATCAGATCACTGCTTGTTACTGCTAATAAATTGGATTTATGACTGAGAGTTTTGCCTTATTTTTTGTTTAAAAGCTTGTAAGCAGAGATTGACTCCTCTGGATCTGTTAAAGGAAAGAAGCGTTGATGATTGTTTCTCTTCCTCTAACTCCTTTAATGGTGTATTATTTCTTTTGGATAAAAATCTTCTTTAAAATTAAAAAGTTGGTTTTTGAAATAGAGATCTATTTTATCTTCCTACAGTAATCTACCTCATATGAATAGTATTTTTAAAGCTTTGAATCATTGTTATATTTTTCTTAATCAAGTGATTACACTTATCATATGATGTATAGTTTTTATTTTATGAATTACTCTTCCTTATTATAGAGAGTGAGTTTTGTCGTCACTTATGTCTGGAAGGTAATTTCACAGCTGAGATTCTTTAACGATTATGAAAGGAAGCAAGCTTACAAAAGATGCTCAAAGAGTGCCAAAATGAAAAGAGGCACAAAATGAGCCTAAAGTTGAAAAGATGCGTAATGTCGCCAAATTGGAAAGATACACAAAGTGTATCAAAAATCAAAATATACGCAAAGCGCAAAACAAATTGAAAAAGATGCACAAAATGAGCCCACAAAGAAATAAGCTTTCTTCCCTTTCAGATCCTTAAATATCTTAGAAAAATTCATGCACCACTTAATTTTTTCAAAGCTTGAGACAAAAAATCATGATTTTTTATTCCTTACTTTGTAACACTATTATATCAGTTATTTTTCTAGAACGAGGCTTGAAAGGATTTCTTTTTGAATCTAATTTATTTTATTCTGAATTAGACTTTTATTTGAAAGGAATTTGAAACTGTAAGGTGTCTGAGGTAGGAGTTACGAAAATTAATTTTCCAACTTTTTTGGATTTTAACATTATCAATCTTCTCTTATTAGCTTTTGAATTGAAAATCAGAGAAAATTCTATTTTACTAGAGCTGATAAAAAAAATGTTGTTTTCACTATTATTTTTCTCGTTTCTATTTTTTATTTAATATGATTTTGGATTTTCTTTTCTTTTTATGTTTTTGGGATCCCTGATCTTTCCTCTTCATCCTTCATCTTTTTCACTTTTTCTTCGTACTAGTCTATTTTGTTGAAATCCAGGATCCCGAGCACTTAATTTTGATGGTGACAACTAATACTTACTGAATCCATATGGACTTCCGTAAGATTACAAATATTTTTCCTTGTATATGAGCATTAACATTTCAGGTCAGATGCACACTGCTCACGGTTGCTGGAGACTCAAACTGGGTAGAATAGGATGTTGAACATTCTGTAATTTTTAATTTCTTTATTTTTTATTTTCTTGAGTTTGCCACATAAGCATGTATGTGAAAGGAGCAACCATACACACACACAGGGGGAGATTTGTTTTCATGTTTAAATTTTTTTAAAAAAAATTATCGTACTGTATGATTTTAAATCGTATTGTATGGTTAATCAATAATACTCAGGCTAACAGCTATTTTCCAGATGATTATCTTTGTAATCTAATCGTACTGTACGATGGTAATCGTAATATACGATGAGATTCAATTGAAAAACCCTAGCCGCTAGAATAAGTTTGGTAAGTTTATAATTTTGATTTTTTGAATTATTCATACTGTACGATACAGATCGTACAATACGATTAATTAAATACTTACCAAAATTATCTCCCGTAATCAGAAAATAAACGTTGGTTTCTTATTTAAAGTAGATCGTACTATACGATACTATATCGTACCGTACGACAGGCAGAGATGATTTCATTCATCCCTTCGATCGTACCAGATGAAACCAAAGTTTTTTGTTCTATTCATCCTGGACGATATTAATATCGTACTGAACGATATCCTAAAATGAACTAATCGTACTGTATGAATCGTGCAGTGCTGGATGACAGACAGAGATGACTTTTCTCATCCCAGGGATCATCCCACAGATCGTCCTGTACAAACAGTAGAAATCAACATGATCGTCCTGTACGATATACAAATCGTACAGTACGATGTATATGGAGAAGGAGCGTGAGGGGATCACACGGTGGCTCAAAGCTAACTGCATGCTTTACTCCTCTTGTGGCTTTGGGGAGTTTCGGGAAAGTTCTCGAGGGAAGAGACGCTTCAAGATCAACATCGTCAAGGTACTCTGCCATCTACAGGAGGGAGAAAAAGGAGAAGGTCCGCTGCCGTCACCAGGAGGGTGACATAGCGTTTGGTATTCCGCCACACCGGGGAAGGTGAAAGTGAGTCTTGTAAAGGCTTTTCTACCTTGCTGTGGGAGCAAAAGGAGAGTTAACTTTTAGTAGTGCAAATTCCAGAGTGGAGGACTCCGGGGAGTGGACCTTGTCAAGTGATTGAACCACTATAAAAACCTCTGGTGTGCTTTTTCCATTTTTACTACACTTTACTTTTCACGCATTTTATTTACTGCTTATAATTATTTGCTGAAAAGTTTGATTTAGATCTTATATCATGAAAATTGTAATTGTGTCATCGATATCGTTGTTGTAACGAACAACTAGCTTCCGCATTCTACTTGTAAAATTAGTATTAAAAAAAATAAACAAAAAAATTAGAACTCCTGTTTAGGTTTAGTTTTTTAAAATACCAATTCACCCCCGCTCTTGGCAAATCTCTGACTTTCATGTTTTACTTATATTATTTTCCTTATGGTTATTTTATATTATTGTTTTTATGTGTTTTTTTTATTGTTTTACCCTTTTTGAGATGTTAAAAGGGGGAGTAGTTGTTGTTGTGTTTTGTTGGTGTTGTATTCTAGTTGTTGTATTTTTGGATCGTTGTAATTCCTTGGCTTATCAATGTTCAGATATTTTTTTACTGAACTTATAATTCCTAACAAATGTTTGCAATCATCAAAAAGGGGGAGATTATTGCAAATATGGATTCAAGGAGTATAGTTTTGATGATAACAAATATGTTTGTGTTCTATTTTGCTTGGCTAAATATTTCAGGTACAAAAGATCAAATACAATCCAAGCCAACTCAAGATTAGGTTCGCGTGTATTTAATTATAATTTTTCCCTTTCTTGAGTCAAATGTAATGTAATTAATCCCCTTGCTAAGTAACCTTGCACACACACACTCAGGGGGAGAGTTTTAGTGAGTTAGGTTTTCTGTTTCAATTTGTGTTCATATCATCCTAGACGATATTAATATCATCCTAGATGATCCAGTGAAAACAGAAACCCTAATTAAGACGATCATGTTAAGTCAGTTTGATTAAGCCGATTATCTTGGATGATACACATATCATACAGGACGATAGGCTTAAATCAGAAATTCTCAGCCGCCAGATTAAGTTAGGCAAGTTTTTATATTTAGAGATTTAGTCTGATCGTCCCGGATGATACGTGTATCGTCCTAGATGGTCTATTACAATCATGCCTAAATTAGTTTGGTGATTAAGGAAAGTAATTAAGGTTTAATTGATTCGATCATATCATTCGGGATGATCGTAAGATTGTACGGGATGATATGTTAAAAATCATGACCGTCCAATGCCTTTCACCAGTACGTTCAGAGCTATGTACTGGATGATTTTGAGAAATTTTGTACTAATCGTACGGGACGATACCCATATCGTCCCGGACGATCAAGTCCTTTTGAAATCGTCCAGCATGTTCTGACCTGTACATCCAGAGCTGTGTGCAGGATAATTTTGTCATTTTTAACTAATCGTACAGGATGATAGACATATCATCCTGGATGATAAAGTCATTTTGAGATCATCCAGCACAAGTTCCCCTGGACGACCAGAGCGATCTTCTGGATGAAATTCCTGATTTACACTAATCATCCAAGATGATCGTAGAATCATACGAGATGATCTGAACAAATTTTATCTACTAATCATTCAGAGGAACCAGATCGTCCAGGCCGATACCTGTGATTTTGAACTGATCGAACAGGACGATCGATCGATCGTCCTGGATGAAGTTTGACAACCAGTTGAGATTTAGGGCAATTTTTGAGCCCTCCTATTTAAGATCTTTTTCATTCAACAAGAAAAATCTTTTGCCACTTTCCTTTTGAGAGAAAACCTTTAGAGAGAGAGAGAGAGAGAGAGAGAGAGCTAGGGAGAGAGAGAGAGAGAGGATCTTATGAGGGGGAGTTTATGAGGGATTCACAAAGGTTGCTCCAAGAAAGGATCTGAGTCGTCTTCTCCATTCGTTGTCTCTTATCTTATCGGTGTTTCTGTGGAAGAATTGTTTCGCAAGAAGATCCGGGTTCTCTGCTTTCTTCAGGAGAAAGCAAAAGGAGTTGAGGTTTTCTGCCTACTTTAGGTGGAAGCGAAAGGAATTTAGGTTCTCTTCCTCACCGGGTTGGTGGAAAGGAGTTTTTGTACAGGCTTCTCTGCCTTACTGTGGGAGCAGAAGGAGAGTCACTTAGTGTTAGTGCAATACCTGAAGGGGAGGCTCTGGGGAGTGGACGTAGGTCAAGTTGATCGAACCACTATAAAATCTGGTGTGTTCTTTCTGATTATTTTTTGCACTTTATTTTTCTGTTATTATCTACTTGGGTGAAGTCTGTGATTGATCTTTTTCATTACTGTGTTTACTCATTTATGCTGCAAATTATCAAAAGATCTTTCCTATTGCTAAAGAATTTTAAAACTATCAATTCACCCCCCCTCTTGGTTAGCCTCGAGACTAGTTCATAAGGGCTTAACATCCCTATCAAACTTTTATTTTTAATTTCTTGAGTCTGAGAGACTTTGATTGTAATTGGATAATTTTGCACACACACACAGGGGGAGAGAGTTAAAATAATTAAAATTAAAATTAAAATTTTTTACCCTATTCATACTGAATGATGTCAGTTCGTACAGATGACTGATAGTGTATGAAATATGGTTTGTACAAGATCATTCAGACAAAATTGAACTATTCATTCAGATGAACTAAAATCATACAAATGACTGACTGTGTATGAAATTCAATTCGTACAAGATTGTCCAGATGAACTCATACTATTTATCTAGACAAACTAAAATTATACAGATGATTGACAGTATGCAAAATATGTATCATACCATATCTTTCAGGCAAACTTGAACTATTCATACAGACAATCTAAAATCGTACAAATGACTGACAGTATATGAAATGAAGTTCATACCAGTTCGTCCCAGGAATTTTGAACTATTCATATAGATGATCCACGATCATACTATACGATCTGACTTTGTTTGACTTTAAAATTCAGTTTTTGGATAATTTTTTCTTGAGGTTTTTATAAAATAAGTCCTAAAAACTATCTACGAGAGGATTTGCTATGAATTTCTCTTTAGAGTGGCTGTGTTTGGCAGAGTGTTTGAGAGTGAAGAGTGAGAGATCTTGTAAGAAAAAATTGTGAGGGATTCACAAGGTTGCCCAAAGGTGAGGATCTCTTATTGTTTCTTCAAACTTCTACCTCTACTTCTTTGAAGACTCTAGAGAGAAGATTTCCAAAGTAGATCGGGTACTCTACCTTCACCAGGAGGGTGAAAAAGCACTGTAAGGTTCTCTGCCTTTACCAGGAGGGTGAAAAATGATGAGGGTTCTTTGCCTTCACCAGGAGGGTGAAAAAGGATGATGGTTCTCTGCCTTCACTTGGAGGGTGAAAAAGGATGTGACGGTACACTGCCATCACTTGGAGAGTGTAAAACGCATCAATTCTCTGCCGCACCAGATTAGTGGAAGAGAGTTTGTAAGGGCTTATCTGCCATACTGTGGGGGCAAAAGGAGAGTCACTATTATTTAGTATAATACCTGAAGAAGGAGTTAGTGAATGGACGTAGGTTTAGTTGGACCGAACCACTATAAAATTTGGTGTTCTTGTGTTCTTTTACTTTTTCCTGCATTTTATTTGTCTGCACTTTAAATTACTATTGTTGGAATTTCTTTCGTGATAATTATATTCAAATAACTATAAATTTTTGGATCACCAATTAAATTTTGTAGAAATAGTTTTAAAAAATTCCAAGAATTTTTTTTATTAACCAATTCACCCCCCTCTTGGTTAACCTTGAGATAGTTCTATTATGTTTAACAACCTTCATGAACTTTCAAATGGTATCAGAGACTATTTCAAAAATTAAAGTTTAGACTACTTTTTGAAAATTGATCATGGCTAATTTTGGAAATCGAAATACTGCTGAAGAAAATTCGATAACTAGACCACCTTTATTCGATAATATTCTGTCTGATTTCTAGAAAACTTGTATGTCTACTTTTCTGCAATCACTTGACTGTCATATATAGATATTAGTACAGGAAGGCTATACTGCACTTACTAGAATTCTTGATGGCATTAGTGTTGAAACACTATTTACTAATTAGACTTTAGAGGAAAGAGACTTAACACAGTTTAATACCAAATGTTTAAATAGTTTCTTCTATGCCTTGAAATTTGAGGATTATATGCTTGTTTCAACTTGCAAAACTGAAAAAGAAATATGGGATAGACTTTGCATAACCTATAAAGGGACATATGAGATGAAATAATCTAGATTGAATATTTTATTACAAAACTATGAACTATTTTACATGAAATCGATTGAGTCTATTTCTGATATTTATACACGTTTTACTCAGATTGTTACCTCGTTGCATACTTTAGGTAGAGAACTAACTAATTTTAAAAGAGTTAATAAAATCCTATGTTGTTTACCTACGACTTATGATATAAAGATAACTGCTATAACTAAATCAAAAGACCTGAATGTATATTCTATTGAAAATCTGCTTGGATCACTGATTGCTTACAAGCAAGGAGTTAATTAAAGACAGATTGATATAGGTGATAAATGAAAAGAGAAGAATATAACTTTGAAGGTGGATGATTTAGAAGGTTATTAATCAATACCTAAGGATGAAGAAGATATTGTACTCATGACTAAGCAATTCAAAAGTTTCCTTAGAAGAAAGCAACGAAGACGTCAGCATTGGAACAAAGGTAAGCTCATTTGAAATCCAAAAGTTTCTAATGAAGTCATTTTCTTTGAATGTAGAAAGTTGGGACATATAAAAACTAATTGCTTGAATCTCAAAGCTAATCCTAGCAAGAAGAAAGTTGAGGAGAAAACTAATATTAGGAAGGGCAAGAAAAGAATGCAAAGAGCTTTCTGGGTTGACTCAGCTTCAGACGCTTTAGAAACAAAAATAGAAGAGGAGGTTACAAATTTGTGCTTTATGGCAGACAATCTTAATCATTCAGATCAGGATGAGGTATGTGACCTATCTTATGAAGAACTATTTAAAGTTTTTGAGAGAATCCATAGTGCATATAGGAAACTCAAAAAATTGCATTCTAGTCTCAATATTAATTATTTGAATTTACAAAAAGAGTATAAAAACCTTAGGAATGATCATAGGGACATATATAGCAATCACATGATCCTACTAGATGAGTTTAATGAGTTGAATAAGAAGCATGAACTTTTGAAAACATCTTATAGTGAGCTTGTAATTGATTTTAAAGTTTTTTCGGGTGAAGCTGAATATAGAGAAATTGATTTGAAAATTGAAAATTTAATTTAAAAAAATGCGAACTCATATCTAAAAATAAAAATGAAGGCTATTATGGGAAATAGACCAACTCCGACACTTAAAAAAATTTATAAGTCTATACAAAAGCACATAAGTTCAAAACCTAGGAAGAGACATTATAACTCATATAGATTAATAAATCCTTTTCCTGGTATGAAATATTTTTCATGTGGAATGTTAGGACATATTTCTCACACTTACACTATTCGTAGTAGAACACATTTAATATGGAGATATAAGATGTATAAATCACAGCATATCAAGTATGCATCGGGATTATCATTGCCAAGAGGTGAACCCAAATTTATTTAGGTTCCCAAGTATAACGTTTGATTATTTTGTAGAAACGCTCTCATATAAACCCTTGTGAGAGTATTTAGCACATGGACAGCAGATGTTTGAAATATATGACTGGAGATACAACTCAATTCATATCGCTGGAAGCTAGAAATGGAGGCAAGGTAACACTGGGAGATAATACCACTAAGAGAGTGATAGGTACATGTATGATTGGAAACAAGAACAATTTATTTATTAAAAATGTTTTATTGGTTGAAGGCTTAAAACACAACTTGCTCAGTATTAGTCAGCTTTGTGATAGGGGTTTTAACATTAAATTTTTACATATAAACTACATTATAAGCTAAAATGGAGTTGATGTGTTACATGGAAATATAGTAAATAAAGTTTACATGCTTGATCTAAATTATATTAAATCTTCTAATACTTTTTATCTCAAAACTATCTCTAATGAATCTTGGTTATGGCATAGAAAACTTTGTCATGCAAGCATAAAAAGCTTGAGAAGATTACCTAGAAAGGATTGGTTAGAGGCATACCCAAATTAGACTTTACTAAGGATCACCTGTGTGATGCATGTCAATTAAGAAAATAAGTCAAATCCTTGTTTCATTCAATTAAGAATCTTAGAACTAGCAAACCATTAGAAGTCTTACAGATTGATCTTTTTGGATCTGTTAACACTGTAAGTCTAGGAGGAAAAGTTTATGGGCATGTAATTATTGATGATTATTTAAGATTCACTTGGATTAGATTCTTATTACATAAGATTGAATCATTTGATGAGTTTAGAAATTTTTTTACTTGGATTCAGAGGAAGGTAGGTTATGAAATTCTTATAATTCAAAGTGATCATAGAGGATAATTTCAAAATAAAAATTTTGAAGTTTTTTGAAAAGAGTAAGAAATATATCATAACCTTTTAGGTCCTAGGACCCCTCAACAGAATGAGGTTTTTGAAAGAAGGAATAGAATATTGATAGAAGCTGCAAGAGCCATGTTGGCTGAATATTCATTTCCTAAATATTTTTGGGCTGAAACTGTTAGTATAGCTTGTTATGTTCTGAATAGGGTGAACATTATATCTAAGTTAAACAAGACACCCTATGAACTTCTTAAAGGAATAACACATAACCTCTCACATCTACATGTCTTTGGATGTATGGTGTTTATTCATAATAATGGTAAAACTCCTTTAAGAAAATTTGATCCTAAATCAGATGAAGAAATTTTTTCAGGATACTCTAATGTTGGCAAATCCTATAGAGTTTTTAACAAAAGGACTTTGGTAGTTAAGGAGACCACTCATATAATTTTTGATGAATCTGATATTTATGGAGGGTCTAAATTGGAAGAAGAAGATGTTGAAAAAGTAACATAAGAAATTAAAAATACAAATCTTGAGGAAAGGGTTGAAACAAAAAATATATTGCCTAGAGAATTGAAATATTCTAAAAGTCATCCGAAAGAACTGATTTTAGGAGAACCAAATGAAGGTGTTAGGATTAGGCATGGACTTAGCAAAGAAGTGAACCACTCAGGTTTTATTTTAATGATTGAACCCACTAATATAAATCAAGCACTTTTTGATAAATTTTAGATTTTAGCTATGTAGTAAGAGTTGAATCAATCTGTTAGAAATGATATTTAGGAATTGGTAAAGAGACGTGAAGATCAAAATGTTATTGGAACTAAGTAGATTTTTAAGAATAAGGTAAATGATTCAGGTGTAGTGGTTAGAAATAAGGCAAGATTGGTGGACAAGGGGTACAATCAAATAGAAGGAATTGATTTTGAGAAAATTTTTGCCCCTGTAGCCAGACTTGAAGCGATAAGGGTGCTACTAGCCTTTGCCTATTTTAAAAGTTTAAATTATTTCAAATGGATGTTAAGAGTGCCTTTCTTAATTAGGTGATATAAGAGGATATTTATATTGAGCAACCTCTAGGTTTTGAAAATTCATAATTTCCTAAACATATGTTTAAATTAAAAAAGGCATTATATGGACTAAAATAGGCACCTATGGCATGGTATAAAAGGCTAAGCATATTCATACTAGAAGGATCATTTGTTAAAGGAAGTGTGGACACTACCCTTTTCTTAAAAAGAGTATGAGATGATAAACTTGTTGTTAAAATATATGTTGATGATATCTTATTTGGATTCTCTAATAAAAAACTTTATAATGCTTTTTCAAAAATAATGAGTAGTGAATTTGAAATGAGCTTGATGGGAGACTTGAGTTACTTTCTTGATTTTAGCATAAAGCAGAAAGAGGATGGCACATTTTTGAGTCAGTCAAAATATATTAAAGACATCCTTAAGAAATATGAAATGGATAATGCTAAACTAATAAGTACACCGATGAGTTTCTTAGTATAGTTAGATAAGAATTCTAAAGGCAAATCTGTTGATCAAAAGAAATTTAAAGGGATGATTAGATCATTACTTTATTTAACTGCAAGCAGACCCGATATCATGTTTAATATTTATCTATGTGCAAGATTTCAAGCTGATCCAAAAGAGTCTCATCTGATTACTGTTAAAAGAATTATGAGATATCTTTTAAGAACTCAAAATTAAGGAATTTGGTATCCCAGGAATTGCTCCTCTTTTGAAATCATTGGTTATTCTGATTTAAATTTTTTAGGGTGTAGTGTTGATATAAAGAGTACTTCAGGGACTTGTCCGTTTATAGGGAACTCCTTAGTTTCTTGGTTCGGTAGAAAGCAAAATTCAATAGCTCTTTCTACTGCTGAAGCAGAATACATAGCCTTAGGGAGTTGTGTGGAACAAGTTCTATGGTTAAAACAACAACTAGTGAACTTAGATTTTTGAATTGGCACTATTTTAATTTTCTATGATAATATAAGTGCCATTTGCATTTTGAAGATTCCTGTCCAATACTCTATAACTAAGCATATAGATATTAGACATCACTTCATTAGGGATTATGTCACCAAAGGAGAAATTGAGCTACATCATATAGCAACTGAAAATCTACTTACAAACATTTTCACAAAACCACTGGATTTTAAAACTTTCAACACCTTAAGAATCAGATTGGGTGTCATTGATATTCACACTTAAATAATTGAAATTTTATAAATTACTTGTGTAATGTATTTCGATATGTTAGTGTTTATGGTTTGTTCTTTATTTGTATTTCATAAATGTTTGGTATTTTCTCCATTTTATTTTTGTTTTCTCATTAGTCTTATCTTTTGTTATCATTATTGTGTCACGTGGATCTTGGTTGATTCATTTTTTGAAAAGTGTTTTGTTTATCATATCTTAAGTGCCTTTTCCATTCATAATGTACGAATTACTTTCATACTGTATGAATTCAATAGAGTTTACATGGTAGTTTTTTTTCCTGAGTGTGTGAGATGAAAAATGTGTTTTTTAGACCATATTGTACTATACGATGACGTCATCATATATACGATCCATGTATTTTTCGTCTGTATGAAAATGATGAAGTCGTTTATTTTCAAAGATTATCTGTACGAACTTCAGTTCGTCTATATGATTGAGTGGTCAGTTTGCGTGTGGATGATCTCAACCATTAGATATGAAACATTATTACCTGTTCATCCTGGATGAATAAGTGTTTGTCTATATGATCAATCTAGTAAAAAATTCGTACGATATGACTCTTCATAAATTATGTTTAAGAAAAGTCATTTCATCAACATAACTATTTTTGGCCATTTCCTGAGTGGGTGAGATGAAAAGTCATTTCTCATACTGTATGATGTAAAGATTGTACATATGAACCCTATATTATACTGTACGATCAAGCCCAATTTCTTTAAATTGAGAGCCATTCTTTGAATATGTCACCATCACTTTCTCTTTTAAACCTTCTTATCTCCAAATCCACTAAATGGCAAGCACAAGTGGCAAACAGGCTAGACACTCAAGAGGATCTTCTTCTCATTCAAGTCAAGTGGATGAAAACTTTCTCTCAAAAGAGAATGAAGATGCTTATGATCGCTTCATCGAGGCTAAGATCACACCTTCTCGTCTTCTGATTCAAGAAGACATCAATTTCTCAGTTATGCCTCTTTTTGATTCCACTTAGTTTTCCTTTATTCTCACCCTAATCCATGCCTTTCACTATGATATCTTCTACCTTTTTCTAGCAAATCTGAGGGTAAAAGATAACCATACCAAAATATCTTCTTTTGTACTTAAATAAAGTGTAGAAATAACAAAGGAGTATTTAGGAACATACTTACACATTTGTACTGAAGGTGTAAGGGCACACACTATGACATCTAGAGAGGATTTTGACTGGTCCATTGTAAATTAAACCCTTAGAGGTACACCATCCGTCTATCATTAACCCCATGTGCACACCTTAAATCAGACTGCCAGGATCATCCAGCATGTGTTGAGAACATCGATTATTCCTAAAGGTGGTGATTGTATCAACCTTACTCCTTTGCTTTTTGTTTTCACATATCTCATAATAACAAACACTTTGATTGTTGAAGCCCAATTGATACTGGACTACATTAATAATCTTACAAACATTAGGCTTCCAACCACTAAGAGGAAGAAGAATGTGGCTTTAGGACACCTAGTTGCATACATCCTATAAAAGAAGTACAATTTGGTTCATCCTGAAACCCCAAACAATTTGTCAATCAATTTTTTTGATGCCTCATTTTGTTCACTTTTTCATCAGGATCAAGGGGAAGAGGAAGATGACATTAGAGAAGAAGAACCACCTGTACCTGCACCTGCTCCTGGACCTGAGCAGCATTTTTATCAAGAAATGGTCCAGCAATTTGATCATCTTGAGTCTCACCTTGATCAACAATTTGATCATATTGAGACTCACTTAGACCAGCAGGATGCCAGATATCATGAAGATATGGGCTAGGTCCAAGGACAGTTCGACTCGATCAACACTCAAGTAGCTACAATCAACAGCTACTTTACCTTATTTACTTCTCCTCAGCCACCTCCAGATAAGGATCCTCCAGCTTTTAGTTTTTTCATTTTTGATGTAACCGATGTATGTTTTATTTTTCTAGTTTTCATGCAATGGGATTATGAATGTTTGTGATATTATATTAGTTTGTGTCTTGAGTTTATTTATTTATTTATTTTAAATGATGAATGAAAATTTCTGGTGTTAATTCTCTTATATTGCCTTTAAGTTTCCTTTGTTCAAATTAGTAATATTAATCTAAGAGATAGTTTAAAAAATTTTGCACTTCAACTTAATTTCCTAGCAAAATTTTAATTCTCAACTTTAAATCAAATTGTAATTAGATGTAGATTAGAATATCATCTTCATATTCTTATAGATACTTATGTTTTAGTAAAAATTGTTGCAAAAGAAATGACGTATTTTTGAATTTCTTGTTCAATGTGTTAATTTTCTTGTTAATATTAGGTTTTATTTAAATAATTATTGATATAGGGCAGAACAAAAAAGAAAAGAGGCATAAAATTAGCCCAAATTAAAAAAGATGCATAAAGCATGCCAGAAGTTTAAAAGATGTGCAATGTTCGCCATAAATGAAAAGAGGCATAAAATTAGCCCAAACTGAAAAGATGCACAAAGTGTGCCAAAATTTGAAATGATGCACATGGTCGCCAATCGAAAGATTAAGTATCATTCAGTTCTTTCCTCTATCTCTCTAATTTTTACAAAAATTCATACATTCAATAATAATCTCAACTATTGAATTTGAAACTACTTGATCTTTATTTAATCATTTTTGCAATAATTATGTTATTTGATATATCTAGAATGAACATTGAACCTGGTTAACTTTTCTTTTCCTAATTATTCTTTGATTGAAAATGGGAGTTTTTCTTTTTTCGCATCAGGATTTTAAGGTTATTTTCGCCAACTATTTTAAATTGACATTTTGGTCAGCTATTTGATTTGCCCAATAAAACTTATTTTCTTTTGGGATTTCTCCCTCTTTGTTGTTGTCAAAAGGGGAGTCACAGTGTGATTGTTTGTTTGTTCAGGGGAGTCATCGTGTGTTTGTTTGTTTATTTAGTATCATGTGTATTTTCTTCTTGTTGGCCTTTGGTCTTGTACATATGATAGTCTTGTGTTTTTGTCTTATTTCGTTTTGTGTTTTTTTTGTTTTACTCCCTTCATTTTAATTAAGCATTCATTGAGGGGGAGCTAAGGAGAAAAAATATCTTTTAATTTTAATTCAAATAATAATGATTTTGCCATCATCAAAAAGGGGGAGATTGTTGCAACTTAGAAATCAAAATTGAGTTGTGTGTTATGTGATTTTTTAATGATAACAAAATATTATTATTTTGATAATTATTATTTCTCCTGATATATATTGGATATATTTTTATTTATTTTTGTGTGTACTAATATTTTAGAGAAATCATTCTCCAGACTGCTGAAGACTTGAAGACAACGTAGAATAGGATTTTATGTAATAAAGTCTATAGATTTTTATTTTCTTGAGTCTGAGAGAGTGTGATGTAATTGGGTAACTGTGCACACACATAGGGGGAGAGAGTTAAAAAATTTAAAATTGAAATTAATTTTTTTACCCTATTCGTACTATACGATGTATGTTTGTACTGATAACTGATAGTGTACGAAATCTGATTCATACAAGATCATCCAGACAAAATTAAACTGTTTGTCCAGTCGAACTAAAATTGTATAGATGACTGACAGTGTACAAAATTTGGTTCGTACAAGATTATCCAGACGAACTAAAATTGTATAGATGATTGACAATATACAAAATATGTATCATGCAAGATCATCCAGATGAACTTGAACTATTGATACAAACGATCTAAAAGCGTACATATGCCTAAAAGTGTATGAAATAAAGTTCATACTAGTTCATCCTAGGATTTTTGAAATATTCGTATAGACGATCCACAATCGTACTAAACGATCTGACTTCATTTGACTTTGAAATTTAGTTTTTGGATAGTTTTTTCTTGCGATTTTTATAAAATAAGTCCTAGAAACTGTCTACAAGAGGATCTGCTACGAATATCTCTTTAGAGTGGAAAAAAAGAGTGTGTTTGGGAGATTGTTTGAGAGTGAAGAGTGAGAGATCTTTTAAGAGAAAATTATGAGGGATTCACAAGGTTGCCCAAAGGTGAGGATGACGGTTCTCTGCCTTCACCAGGAGGGTGAAAAAGAATGTGACGGTATGCTGCCATCGCTTGGAGAGTGTAAAATGTGTCAGTTCTCTGCCGCACCAGATTTGTGGAAGAGAGTTTGTAAGGACTTGTCTGCCTTGCTGTGGGGGCAAAAGGAGAGTCACTATTGTTTAGTGCAATACCTGAAGAATGAGTCTTCATGGAGTGGACGTAGGTCTAATTGGACCGAATCACTATAAAATATTCTTCTGTTCCTTTACTTTTTCCTGCATTTTACTTTTTTGCACTTTAAATTACTGTGGTTCGAATTTGTTTTGTGATAATTATATTTAAACAACTATAAATTTTAGGATCATCAATTACATTTTCAAGAAATGGTTTTAAAAAATTCCAAGAATTTTTTTTATTAACCAATTCACCCCCCTCTTGGTTAGCCTTGGGACAGTTCTATTAGGTTTAACAGCCTTCACAAACTTTTAATACAGGGATAGAGAAGAGTATCGAACCCACAAGGAAGAATGTTTACTTACAAACACTATATCTACTTGAACTATAATAATTATTCTACTCAATAAAAATAAGTTTTGGTGGACATTCAACCACTTAATTTAAAATAAAAAATGAATTACTATTTGGATAATTTTTTTTGGATTGATGGAATATAAATAAAATATGCTTCCTAATGATTCTCTTTTATATTATTGGTATTCAGAGCATATGCATCATCGACCGCTTAGTCAACTTTAAAGAGATAAAGGACAGATTAAACCTTCCAACCTTAATATCACTCTAAACTCCCATAGTATGTCATCCTATAAGAATCTTAGAAGAGTAAGTGAATCATGCACTATTAAAACCCCCTCATAATAATTCATCCGTATAAATTTGATACATGATAAGCACTACGCCTATACTTGCATAATACCAATCCAACATACCTAGTTGTGCCTGCTTTCTTATTCCTAGGCTCCACATTACACCTAATATTAAATACATATATGACCATTATGTGTATTAAATGAAGACTTGATATATTGAAAATATTATAAAATTATTGATGAAGAGAATTCATTAGTACTCCATATTCCATTTACACCAATCCCAAACTAGAGAATTTAGCCAGATATGAAGAACAAGTTAAGTAAATTCATTTTTATTAATTAGACAAAAAAGTACAAAAGAAAAAATATCACTAGATGAGTTCAATGATCTCCTCTACACTCTTACTTTAGCTTATAAAATTGCTTCTACAAACACAAGCCAAGTACTTTAATAGAATATATCTAGTACTTCTCTGAATTTTCTTAATTGTCACTCCTAAGGAAAAATTAGAGAAGCACGATAAAAACTAAAATTAAACAAGTAACTGAACTCCTTTACTAATATTATAAAAAGACTGCTTATAAAAAATATAAAAAATTGATTCTAGCATTGCGACGCTCGAGATACTTGCACCGTGGCACCCATAAAATGCACTAACGTTGCAGCGTTGATGGGTTCACTCTACCGTGATGCTTCATTACAAGAAAACCTTATATTATTGAACTTTCCAACGGATGTAAATATGCCAGTAAAAGAAGAGAACCAACTGACACAAATTTGGTCGATATCTTAACAATGGCATTTTTGATGGATTTTTCACCTGCTGGTTACTTGCGAATTATCTACTGGCATCTTCATCGCTATTTATAAGACTGACAATTTATTATGGGTATTATCTACCAAAAATTATCGATGAAATATTATGTGGATATTGTTCTAGCTAGCCTACTTATGGATGTTCTCATTAGACATTTGTAAGTGATTGTACCATGGTGTATGCATTTTATTAATTATATTCTTCTTATTGATGAGTCTAGAGAGGGAGTTGATGTGCATATTATTAGTAGAATTCAAATTGGATGGGTATCGTAGAGGAATGTGTTGGGAAAAATCCTAAGCAAGAGAGGCAATG
Organism: Dendrobium chrysotoxum; assembly: GCA_019925795.1. Lineage (NCBI taxonomy): Eukaryota > Viridiplantae > Streptophyta > Magnoliopsida > Asparagales > Orchidaceae > Dendrobium > Dendrobium chrysotoxum. The sequence continues at coordinate 14,404,952 of CM034311.1, read as the reverse complement.
TGGTGAAACTTGCAATGTGTGATAGAAAATTCCCCTCATACTTAGGAGAAAATTCTATAAGATGTGGTGAGACTTGCAATGCTTTATGGTATAAAATGTAGGTTATTAAAAGAGAAACATAACATTAAGTTATGTGTTTTTAGATATTTGAGTACTCATGAGTGACTTTGCTTTTAGAGACAAGATATGAAATGAGCATATACGTGAATTTGTTGGAGAAGCTCCTATGAAAGATAAGAATAGAGAGAGTAAGAGAGTTTCCTTAGATGGCTTTATTATGTAGACTATATTTTCACATGCCAAAAAAATTGATAAATCCGACAAAAATATCTCCGGTGTATACTGCATTTTCACACAGGTACCCCCTTGAAGACTTATACATGCCTTTCTTAGCATGGTGGGATTGAAGTCCATTGGTGTGGTATCGCCCGACACCGATCATATACATCTTTATTCATGTAGCAGGTAGGCTAAGACTTTTTATATTTCCCCTAAATAGGGGATACGCTGAGAGGCTGCTACAAGGTACCTGTGCAAATTAACACCATTTGATTTATAAATAAAATTAAAATCCATCTATTTTTTGTCAATAAATTTTCTAACAATATATAATATCTTCATATTATATGTTGACTATATTATGGATATTAGAAAATAAGGAAGTTGGATATATAATTGATTAGCACAAGGATACAAGACATTAATAGATTAGTTCATTAATGGGGTGAACTTTTTCATTTAGATAGTGAAATAACTGCCTAGCTTTATCTCAGATGAAAAGTTTTAATGTCCATATTCTAAACATAAAACTCAAGTGCACCTAAGACCATATGATGTAATTATTGATCTATATCACAGAAGGTTCATGCCAGAATATTGGTATTGGACCTCTCATGGTGAGTACAAGACATATTTTATTCTCAATGGGCCCATCTATAACTTTTAATATAGCTGAGAAAGAAAATATCTAACCAGATCTTGAGGACTTAGTTCATGATGCAACTAGAGTATAATTTGAATAATATATATAAGAGTTACCAAATAAGTTGGCATAGAATTTTTATGATTTATTACATACTGCCCAACAATCAATATGGAAGGGGTGCAACACTCACTCAGAGTTATCTATTGTTATGAAGATCTTAAGCATCAAGGAAAAATATAATATCCCTCATAAATATTTTAATCAATTTGTTGGGCTGCTTAAGAAAACCAACCCGGCAGATAACATGATTCCTATATATTTATATCAAATAAAGAAGTCAGTTTTCAAACTTGATCTGATATACATATAGATAGATTATTATATCAATGGATGCATGTTATACTATAAAGATGATCTATTAGAGATTATATGCCATTATTATAATGTACCAAGATTTAAACCAAAATCTATAATGAAAAGAAAGCTAAAGGAAGTACTAGTAAGTAAGATGTTTTACTTACCCATAAGTCCTAGACTATAATGGTTATATGCATCCATGAGATCTGCTGTACATATGAGATGGCATAATGAACACATCTCACAAGAAGGTGTTATTACACATCTGTTAGAAGCAGTGGCCTGGAAACACTTTTATCATACACATCCTACCCTCACCACAGAATTAAGAAATATAAAATTAAGTTTATGCATAGATGATTTTACTCTATTTAGTTAGTTTGCTTCACCTTTCTCATGCTGGCCCATGATACTCATGCCTTATAATCTTCCCCTAGAGTTGTGTATGACTACTCCTTATATATTTCTAACGCTTATCATTTCAGGTCCACATAATCCAAAAGGAAAGATCAAAGTATTCTTAAATCTATTAATTGATGATTTAAATTTAATATGCGAAGAGGGAGTAAGTACATATAATATCTCCATCAAATAAAACTTCATAATGAGGGTAGCATTACTTTGGACAATTAGGGACTTTCCTATATATGGTATGCTCTCAAGTTAGAACACTTCTTGTAATTTAACTTGTTCATATTATTTGTAATATACAAAGTTATTCACTTTAAAGCATGGAGGGAAGAACACTTGGTTCGACTATCACTATATGTTCTTATCTATAGGTCATCCTTTTAGGCGAAATAAGGATGCCTTTGCTAAAAATAAAATAATGAGGTTGCAGTCTCCTCCTAAATTAACTAGTGAAGAAATATTTGAAAGAGTATGGTCCATGCCCAAAATAATGGATTCTCCAATATTAGCTGATTACAAATTTACCAGGGTATGGTGTCAATCACAATTGGACCAAGAAAAGTAATTTTTGGTTATTACCATATTACAGGATAAACCTGACTAAAAATAACTTGGACGTAATGCATATAGAGAGAAATATTTTTGATAACATATTTAATATAATCATGGACATCAAAAATAAATCCAAATATAATATAAAAGTAGGGATGGACTTAAAGGAGATTTTTAAGAGGAAAGTTTTAAAGTTGAAGGATGGTAGCAATGAAAAACTTCTCAAACCAAAAGTTCATTTCACCTTAACTTTAGAGCAAAGATGATTGTGAATGGGTGAAGGCTTTATGGGTACTGAAAGTTCGATAGGGATGTTAAGCCCTGATGAACTAGTCCCGAGGCTAACCAAGAGGGGGGGTGAATTGATTATTTAAAAATTCGAGAGCAACAGTGAAAATCTTTTCTATAATATGTAGCGGAAATAAGTAAATACTCAAATGAAAAGATTAAACACAAATTTTGCCCAAGCAGATAATCATAGAAAAACTAAAGTGTAGAAAGTAATCAGAAAGAACACACCAGATTTTTATAGTGGTTCGGTCAAATTGACCTACGTCCACTCCTCGGAGCCTCCCCTCTGGGTATTGCACTAACTCAAAGTGTCTCTCCTTTTGCTCCCACAGCAAGGCGGAGAAGCCTGTACAAAACTCCTTTCCACCGACACGGTGAGGCAGAGAACCTAACCTCCTTTTGCTTCCTCCTAAAGCATGCAGAGAACCTCGAACTCCTTTCGCTTCCTCCTTAAGCAGGCAGAGAACCTGAACTCGTTTCGCTTCCTCCTGAAGCGGGCAGAGAACCTGGATCTTCTTGCTGACAATCCTCTCATAAAGAACACCAACACGATGAAAGACGACGAGCAGAGAAGATGACTTTGATCCTTGCTTGGAGCAACCTTCATGAACTCCCCCTCACAAGATCCTCTCTCTCTCTCCCAAACTCTCTCTCTCTCTCTAGGGTTTCTCTTGAAAGGACAGTGGCAAAAGATTTTTCTTATTCGAAGAAAAATATCTTTTAAAGGAGGGATCTAAAATTACCCTAAATCTCAACTGGTCGGCAAGAATCATCCAGGACGATCTAAATATCACCCTATATAATTAGTTCAAAATCAGCTGTTTCACCCTGGACGATCTGGCTCTTCTGGACGATAAGTAGAAAAAGTTGATCAGATCGTCCCGTATGATTCTGCGATCATCCGGGATGATTAGTGTAAATTCAAGAATTTCATCCAGAAGACCGCTCTGGTCATCTAGAGGAACTTGTGTTGGATGATCCAAAAATGACTTGATCGTCCAGGACGATATGGATATCGTCTGGGATGATTAGTTCAAAAAGGGCCAAAATCGTCTAGATGACCGCTCTGGATGTTCAGCTGAAACACACTAGACAATCCTAATCATCCCGGATGATATGATCATATCAATTAAATATTAATTACTTTCCTTAATTACCAGACTAATTTAGGCATGATTGTACTGGATCGTCCAGGACGATACATGTATCATCCAGGACGATCAGACCAAATATCTTAAAATAAAAAATTACCTAACTTGATCTGGCGGCTGAGAATTTTTGATTTAAGGATATCGTCCCGTATAATGTCGGGATCGTCTAGGACGATCTGCTTAATCAAACACACTTAACTTGGTCGCCCTAATTAGGGTTTCTGTTTCTACTTGATCATCCAGGACGATGCGAATATCGTCCAGGATGATCTGAATAAAAATTGAACAGAAACTCTAATTCACTCAAGCTCTCCCCTTGTGTGTGTGTGTGTAAGGTTACTTAGCTAGGGGATCAGTTATATTACAATTGACTCAAGAAAAGGAAAATAATACATTTGGACACACTTGGATCCGATCTTGAGTTGGCTTGAGTTGCTCTTGATCTTTTGTACCTGAAATGGGTTAGCCAAGCAAAACACAATAGAAAAATATTTGTCATCATCAAAACTAGATTTACAACAATCTCCCCCTTTTTGATGATGGCAAATATATGTGCAATAGTTTAAAAAATAAAAGAACTAGGAGATCAAAAAATAAATTTTTTTTCAAATTTCATTGAACAACCAGAATAGTACAGGAAACACAACTACACATGAAGTAACAACACAAGATAAGAGCATAAGCTACTACAACTTAAATCAAGAATAAAAACTACTACAACTGACTCCCCCTTTTGACATCACAAAAAGGAGGAGGGCAAACAGAAAAATAGAAGCAACAGTACAAACAGAAAAAGAAAAACATCTACTAAACATAACACTAAAATGGAGGTGGATCCTGATCAGAAGGAGGAGGTGGCTGTGGTGGTGTAAGGTAACTGTGAATGGATGTAAAGTGGGCACCAATCCAGGCAATGTCCTGGTCGTGCTGCTGTTGCTGTTGAGCAGCATAGTCAGTAAAGCGCTGTAGGTCCTCAGCATGCCGCTGCTCCTGGGCAGTAATATAAGAATCGAATTTGGCCTCCCACTGATCGAAGTGCTGCACCAGATGGTCAAAAGGAGAAGCGATGTGAAGGGGAGAAGGTGCATCTGGTGTAGTAGGAACGGGAATAGCTTCTTCCTCTTCCTCCTCAACATCCGGGGCGGGCTCCAAATGTAGTCGGGTGCTGTGTAGGACATGGAATGAATTATTTGTGAAGAAGGAAGGAGGGACATTTGGAGGTTCTAGATACTGCAGGTCATATTCGATTTCCAAGGCACGTGCAATGATATGTCCTAAGGCTAGATTGGGACGACGTCTATGACCCGGATCATAGTGGTGAGGTGCTCGATGTATCGGATAAGAAGGTCAGTGGCATTAAAGTCCCGGTGAGCCAAGATGTAATATGTGGTTAGAGATAGTAATGGGGTGATGTGAATTTGATCCCCAACCTTTGGGATGACGGAGGACTGAAGGACGTACTTCATGGTCTGTGCATCCTTAAGGAGGAAAGTGCAAGAATTGTCGTGGTAGGGTGAATTCGTATGTTAAAATAAGTGATTGGCGACACTCCAATCATAGTCAGGGTCAGTAATAAGAGTGTGGAATTTTTTACCAGACACAGAGAGTTGAAGGATGTTATGAAAGTCCTGAGCAGTGGGTTCTACAGGACGTTGATTCATATAGGAGCGGAGGATGGAATAGTCAGCAGAAATGCGTAGATTTGTGAAGAAGTTCAATGCTAAATGGAAAGGCGAGGGTAAGGATGAAAGTGAGGGAGGTGTGTGCAGAAAGATCGAGAATATGATAGGTAAGGGTGTGGGGGTTTACTATTTTTAACTGAGTGATCCCCACCTCATGATAGCACTCGAAGGCAGCCTGATCGACTGCATTGGGGAAGCGGGGATCAACATTCTCCCGTGAGAAGCTTGCACCCTTTTACCTAGAATGCTTCCCGCCAGCCATTAGAAAGCATAAGTGAGGGAGAGTGGAAGGAGATGTGTGGAAAAAATTGAAGAAATTGACTGTTTAAATAGAAGTCGGCCGGATCGTCCTGTACGATCGTGAGATCGTCCAAGACGATAGGAGCATTTATGACGGCCAGGATGATTGTTCAAAAAGGTAGTCGTATCGTCCAGGATGATCAGTGATCATCTAGGATGATTAGACACAGGTGATCGTCCCGAGGAGTCAGGCCGGATGACCGTTGACGAAAAGTATCATCCCGGACGATTAGGTGGATCGTCTAGGACGATATGCAATAAATGTGTCGGACGGGCCGAATTCGAATCATCCAGCTGCTGACACGTGGATCGTCCGGGATGATGTGGTGGATCATCTAGGATGATGACCAATAATTGGCACATTTGCTATAGTTCAATCAAATCTGGAAGATATGGATCATATCATCCAGGATGATGTAAGGATCATCCCAGATGATCACCAATAATTGGTGTACTCAGTAGTATGATCAGTGTGGGGATGATTTGAAAGGATCATCAAGGATGATTATTGGATCGTCCAAGATGAAAAAGATCGTCCAGGACGATGTGGGTATCGTCCAGGACGATGTGAAGAAAATAGTAAAAAGATGGAGGATGTGAAGACACAAACAGTAAAATAAAAATAAAACCAACACAAAACGAGAACACCAAAAACAACAGTTTTTTTTATCAATCTACTCCAGTAAATCAGAATTTTTCCTTAATTTTAAATCCAAAAACCAAAAAGAAGATGATTGACAGCGCTGAAATCTAGAAAAAGTTGGAAAAATCAACTTTCGTAACTCCCACCTCGGGCACCTTATAGATGCAAATCCCTTTCAAAACAAAGAAATCCAATTCAGAAGAAAAGAAATTAGATTTGAAAAGAGATCCTTTTAAGCCTCGTTCCAGAAAAATATCTGATATAATAGTATTACAAAGTAATAAACCAGAAATCAAGATTTTCAAATACAAGCTTTTGAAAATATTAAGTGGCGCACGGATTTTTCTAAGATAATTAACGATCTGAAAGGGAAGAAAGCTTGGTTGGGCTCATTTTATGCCTCTTTTTCAATTAGTTTGGTGCTTTGCTCATCTTTTAATTTTTGATACACTTTGTGTTTCTTTTAGTTTGGCGATATTTCACATCTTTTCAGCTTTGGGCTCATTTTGTGCCTCTTTTTCAATTTATTTGGCGCACTGCGCATCTTTTGTAAGATTTCTCTGTCTCAAAATCGTTAAAGGATCTCAGCTGTAAAATTACCTTCCAGACATAGGAGATGCTCTCCACAGTAAGGAAGACTAATTCATAAAACAAAAATAATACGTCATGTGATAAGTGTAATCACTTGATTTAGAAAATCATAATAATGACTCAAGACTTTGAAAACACTATTCATATGAGATAGATTACTGTAGGAAGATAAAATAAATCTCTATTTTAAAAACTAATATTTTAATTTTGAAGAAGATTTTTTTTATCCAAAAGAAATAATACATCAGTAAAGGAGTTAGAGGAAGAGAAATAATCATCAATGTTTCTTCTCTTTAACTGATCCAGTGGAATCAATCACTGCTTACCAGCTTCCAAATAAAAACAAGGTAAAACTCTTAGTCAGAAATCTAGTTTATCAGAAATAGCGAGCAGTGATCGAATTTTAAAAAGCATAAAATAGTAAATAAAAGAGATGAACCAGTAAATAAAAATAGGTAGAAAACCACATCAAAATAAATACTCAAATCAAACTAACACGACTAAAATGAAAAACAACAGACACATAAAAATTAACAGAAAATGGATAATCAAATTAAATAACTAACTAATAGAAACAGAATGAAAAATAGACACATCAGAAATTAGAAGTCATCAAAATCATGGATTTATAACAATCACACCTAATATGGTCCTCAAAATACTGAATGAGTCAAAGGCCAGTGGTTTAGTAAATATGTCAGCCAGCTGATTTTTAGTTGCTACATGATGTAGCTCAATGTCCCCTTTTGTAACATGGTCCCTAATGAAGTGATGCCTTATATCAATGTATTTGGTTCTAGAATGTTGGATTGGATTCTTAGAGATGCAGATGGCACTAGTATTATCACACAGAATAGAAATTGTGCCCACAGGTAATCCTAAATCCAAGATTGTTGCTTCAACCAAAGAACTTGGGCCACACAACTCCCTAAGGAAATGTACTCAGCTTCAGCAGTGGAAAGTGCAACTGAGTTCTATTTTCTACTGGACCAAGAGACTAAAGACTATCATATGAATTGAAAAGTTCCAGAAGTACTTTTTTTATCCACCCTACATCCTGCAAAGTCAGAATCAGAATATTCAATAATCTCAAAAGAGGTGTTGTGCCTAGGGTACCAGATTCCTAGGTTTGGGGTTCCTAAAAGATATTTGAGAATTCTCTTAATAGCAGTCAGGTGGGACTCTTTAGGATCAGCCTGAAACCTAGCACAAATATAAACACTAAACATGATATCAGGTCGGCTAGCGGTCAGGTAAAGTAGTGATCCAATTATTCCTCTATACTTCTTCTGATCAACAGATTTTCCACTTGAATTCTTATATAACTGAACAGAGGAGCTCATGGGAGTGTTGATTGGCTTAGCTTTGTCCATTTCATATTTTACTTCAAAATATCCTTAGTGTATTTAGATTGATTGAGAAAGGTTCCATCATCCATTTGCCTTATGCTAAACCCCAAAAAGTAGGACAACTCTCCCATCATACTCTTCTCAAACTCATTACTCATTATTTTAGAAAACTCATCACATAAATATTTATCAGAAGATCCAAAAATTATATCATCAACATAGATCTGGACAATGAGTAAGTCATCCCCTATTCTCCTCAGAAAAAGGGTGGTGTCTACGCTCCCCTTAACAAACTCTCTTTCTAACAGGAATGTGCTAAGCCTCTCATACCAAGCTTTGGGTGTCTGTTTCAATCCATATAAGGCCTTTTTTAATTTATAAATATGATTTGGATATTGGGAACTCTTAAAACCTGGGGGTTATTTTACAAAAACATCCTCTTTTATGACCCCATTTAAAAAGGCACTCTTGACATCCATTTGAAATAGCTTAAATCGCTTATAACAGGTAAAGGCTAGTAGCACTCTAATGACTTCCAATCTAGCTACAGGGGCAAAGGTCTCCTCAAAATCAATCCCTTCAATCTGATTATACCCCTTAGCCACCAATCTTGCCTAATTCCTAACCACCACACCAGAATCATTCATCTTATTCTTAAATACCCACTTGGTTCCCATAATACTTTGATTTTTAGGTCTTTCTACTAGCTCCCAAACATCATTCCTTACAAATTGATTCAATTCTTCTTGCATAGTTAAGATCCAAAACTCATCCGAAAGGGCTTAATTAATGTTGGTGGGTTCAGTCATTGAGATAAAGGCAGAGTGGTTCACTTCCTTCCTAAGTCCATGCCTAGTCCTAACACCTTCAGAAGGGTCTCCTAAGATCCATTCTTTAGGATGGCTTGAAGAATATCTTCAATCTCTGGGCAGTGTGGTTTGAGGTTCTACCCTCTCCTCCAGATTTGCATTTCCAACCCCTTAGGTAATCCCCTCTACCTCTTCTTCTTCCTCAACTCTAGTCACCTTAGGATCAGATTCATTAAACACCACATGAGTTGTCTCTTCCACCACCAAAGTCCTCTTATTGAACACCCTAAAGGATTTCCCCACACTAGAATAGCCTAAGAACACTCCTTCATCAGATTTTGGGTTAAATTTTCCTAAGGATAATTTTTCGTTGTTCAGAATGAAAACCTTACAGATAAAGACATGGAGGTGGGACAGGTTTGGAGTTATACCCTTAATAATCTCATAAGGTGTCTTATTCAGATTTGATCTCACATTCACCCTATTCAGCACATAACAGGCAGTGTTCTCCGCTTCAGCCCAAAAATATTTTAGAAGTGAATACTTAGCAAGCATGGCTCTAGCGGCTTCCACTAAGGTACTGTTCTTCCTTTCAGCTACCCCATTCTGCTGAGGGGTCCTAGGAGCTGAAAAATTATGACTAATCCCTTGCTCCTCACAGAAACTTCCAAACTTCATATTTTTAAACTCTCCACCATGATCACTATGAATAATCAAGATCTCATAACCTAACTTCCTCTGAATCCAAGTAGAGAAGGACTTAAATTCATCAAATGACTCAGATTTAAGTGATAAGAATTTAATCCAAGTGAACCTCGAGTAGTCATCTACAATCACAAACCCATAGACTCTCCCCCCTAAGCTGGCAGTGCAAATGGGTCCAAAGAGATCCATGTGAAGGACTTCTAAAGGTCTAGAGGTGCTAATGTCCTTAACAGAGTGAAAGGAGGACTGGACTTACTTCCCTAACTGACAGGCATTACACAGGTGGTCCTTAGTGAACTTGAGCTTGGGCACACCTCTAACTAAGTCCTTTTGGGTGACTCTCCTAAGAGTTTTCATACTGGCATGACATAATCTCCTATGCCACAACCAAGACTAATCAGCAGTAGTTTTTAAGCAAATTGAATTTTTAGCTTTAATGCAACTTACATCCAGCTTGTAGACATTATTTATCCTTTGTCCCTGCAAAACAATTTTGTCATTTAAGCTTAAAATACAGTAAGTGGGCAGGAATTTGATGCTGTATCCTTTGTCACAGAGTTGACTGATGCTCAGCAGGTTGTGTTTCAGTCCATCTACAAGCAAAATATTGTCAATCATAAAATTCTTTGAATCACCAATTATACCTGTGCATACCACCCTCATGCTGGTATTATCTGCAAGTGTAACCTTGCCTCCAGCCTTGGCCTCCAGCGAAATGAACTGATTTGCATCTCCAGTCATATGTCTAGAACATCCGTTGTTCAGGTACCACATGTTCTCATGAGATCTTGTGTGAGAGCACACCTATAAAATCATCAAATGTTAGTTTTAGGAACCCAAATAGGTTTAGGTTCCTTCTTATGAAAAGAAGAATGCAATGCATGTGTGCTGTGCTGTGAAACAGGCAATTTGGGCCTCCACACCCAATATGTACTATGGTGAACAGTACAGGTGTGGGAGATGTGTCCTAGCATGCCACATGAAAAACATCTAACACCAGGAAAAGGGTTAACTAATTTATATGGGAGATAGTGCCTCTTCCTAGGATTGTATGAAACATGCTTTGATGATTTTGAACCAGATTCTATAAAAGGTGGAGGTGCATAAAACTGTGCAAACGTAAGAGGTGTTTCATGTTTCTAAAAAGGACTGATCTTAACTTTAAAAATTTATTTTCTTTCTTTAAGCTTGTAATTTCAAATTTCAAAGCACCATTGCTACTCTCCACTTCACATGCCAGATTGTCTAATTCTTTGAAAGCTTTCTCTAAATCAACATGTGTGGTTTTCAGTAAATCATGCTCAGTAGTCAACTCAGAATATTTTTTGTTCAATTCATCAAACTCATCAAGCAAAGACATGTGATTGCAATCAACAGTGAAATGATCTTTAATCAAAATTTCATGCTCTTTTATAAGTTCAGAAATTCTAGTTTCAGGCTAGCATGAGTTTTCTTAAGCTTCCTATACAATGCATGAATTTTTTTAGATATTTTAAATAATTGATCGTAAGTAAGCTCACATACCTCTTCCTGGTCAGACTGACCAAGATGATCATCAGTCATCATACACAAATTTGTTTCCTCCTCTTCAGCTTCAGTCTCAGAAGAGTCATATGTAGAATCTACCCAGAACGCCTTCTAAATCCACTTCTTGTCCTTCCTGAACTTGTATTTTTCCTCACCCTTCTCCTTTACTCGGGTGAGCTTTAAGTGTAGGACAATTAGCCTTAATATGTCCAGGCTTCCTGCATTCAAAACAGACAGTGTCAGATGAACCTTTAAATTTCTTGCTGGACTTACCCTTGTTCCACTTCTGAAAGTCCTTATGTTTCTTCCTTAGAAAGCTTTTGAATTGCCTAGTGATTAAGGCAACATCATCGCTATCAGACCTGGAAGCACTAGTATCACTCTCGTTGGCCTTCAGTGCCACTATTTTCTCCTTCTTCTTCTCACCTGCATCAAGCTATCTTTGGTTCACCCCTTGCTCGTAAGCAATGAGTGATCCAAGTAAGCTATCAATAGAGTAAGTATTCAAATCTTTAGATTAAGTGATTGTAGTTATCTTAGCATCATATGAAGGAGGTAAACATCTAAGAATTTTGTTCACTCTTTCGTAGTTTGTAAGTTCTCTTCCTAAGGCATGCAAAGAAGTGACAATTTGAGTGAATCTCGTATATATTTCAGAAATAGTTTCAGTAGGTTTCATGTGAAAAAGTTTATAGTCATGAAGTAAAATATTTAACCTAGATTGTTTGACTTCAGTTTTACCCTCATAAGTGATGCACAATCTATCCCAAATCTCTTTACTAGTCGTACAAGTTGAAACACACATATAATCCTCAGCTTTTAAAGCACAGAAAAAAAAATTCAAGCATTTGGCATTCAATTATGCTAAAGCACGATCATCAAAAGTCCAATCAGTAAAGGGCAGTTCAATTTTAACATTGTTAACCAATCTAGAGGGTGGTCGTATCCATCCTTAACAAGCATCCACATACGATAATCAATTGATTGAAGAAAAGTGGACATGCGAGTTTTCCAAAAGTAAAACGAATGTTATCAAACAATGGCGGTCATGTAATTGAATAACCTTTAGCAGTATTATAATTACCAAAGTTTGCCATGGATCAAATTCATAAGTTTTTCAAAACTAGATTTTATGAATCCCGCTCTGATACCACTTGAAATTTCGATAGGGATGTTAAGCCTTGATGAACTAGTCCCGAGGCTAACCAAGAGGGGGGGTGAATTGGTTATTTAAAAATTCGAGAGCAACAGTGAAAATATTTTCTATAATATACAGTGAAAATAAATAAATACTCAAACGAAAAGATTAAACACAAATTTCACCCAAACAGATAATCACAGAAAAATTAAAGTGCAGAAAGTAATCAGAAAGAACAAACCAGATTTTTATAGTGGTTCGGTCAACTTGACCTACATCCACTCCCAGGAGCCTCCCCTCCAGGTATTTCACTAACTCAAGGAGTCTCTCCTTTTGCTCCCACAGCAAGGCGGAGAAGCCTGTACAAAACTCCTTTCCACCGACACGGTGAGGCAGAGAACCTAACCTCCTTTTGCTTCCTCCTAAAGTAGGCAGAGAACCTCGGACTCCTTTCGCTTCCTCCTAAAACAGGCAGAGAACTTGAACTCGTTTTGCTTCCTCCTGAAGCAGGTAGAGAACCTGAATCTTCTTGCCAACGATCCTCTCAAAAAGAACACCAACACGATGAAAGATAACGAGCGGAGAAGATGACTCTAATCCATGCTTGGAGTAACCTTTGTTAACCCCTCACGAACTCCCCCTCATAAGATCCTCTCTCTCTCTCTCTAGGGTTTCTCTGGAAAGAAAAGTGACAAAAGATATTTTCTTATTCGAAGAAAAATATCTTTTAAAGGAGGGCTCTAAAATTGCCCTAAATCTCAACTGGTCAGCAAGAATCGTCTAGGATGATCTAAATATCATCTTGTACGATTAGTTCAAAATCCGCTGTTTCACCCTGGACGATTTGGCTCTTCTGGACAATAAGTAGAAAACATTGATCAGATCGTCCCATACAATTCTGCGATCATCCGAGATGATTAGTGTAAATCCAGGAATTTCATCCAGAAGACCGCTCTAGTCATCCAGTGGAACTTGTGCTGGACAATCCAAAAATGACTTGATCATCCAGGATGATACGGATATCGTCCGCGACGATTAGTTTAAAAAGGGCCAAAATCATCCTGATGACCGCTCTGAACGTATAGCTGAAACACACTAGACGATCCTGATCATCCCGAACGATCTTGTGATCGTCCCAGACGATATGATCGTATTAATGAAATATTAATTGATTTCCTTAATTACTAGACTAATTTAGGCATGATTTTATTGGATCTTCCAGGACGATACACATATCATCCAGGATGATCATACTAAATATCTTAAAATAAAAACTTGCCTAACTTGATCTGGCGGCTGAGAATTTCTGATTTGAGCATATCATCCCGTACGATGTCAGGATCGTCTAGGATAATCTGCTTAATCAGACACACTTAACTTGGTCGCCCTAATTAGGATTTCTATTTCTACTTGATCATCCAGGATGATGTGAATATCGTCCAGGATGATCTAAATAAAAATTGAACAGAAACTCTAATTCACTCAAGCTCTCCCCCTGAGTGTGTGTGTGCAAGGTTACTTAGCTAGGGGATCAGTTACATTATAATTGACTCAAGAAAAGGAAAATAATATATTTGGACACACTTGGACCCAATCTTGAGTTGGCTTGAGTTGCTCTTGATCTTTTGTACCTGAAATGGGTTAGCCAAGCAACACATAATAGAAACATATTTGTCATCATCAAAACCAGATTTGTAATAGGTAACTGATGGATTTTCTTCCAATCTAAATTTATATGTTGACATAAGATCTGGGAGATTATTTGGATTGAAAAGTTATGACTATCATATTTTCATGCAATGTCTACTACCAACTGCCTTTAGTTTTCTGCCATATCAAATTTTAAAGCCCTTGATCAAGCAAAGTATCTTCTTCAAAAATTTATGCTCTTTAAAACTAAAGGCAAAGCACCTGATTTTTATGGAGCAGCATATTCCTTTCATTTTGCGTAAACTTGAGAAAATTGGAAACATAATTCCCTAATTGGTTCAAAATTATGCTATATATTTTGACTATTTATTTCTAGTAATTTGTCTCAATTAGTTAACATTATTGTTAATAAATATGCTAATAATATACTGGATCTATTAATTAGGTGCACACTTAAGGCAATGATTTACAATATCATGGGCTATTAGATCTAGCGTGGGGAACAAATAGATTTGTAAGATGTTTGCCAATTTTTTTGGTTAATGACTATAAATTCTAAACCAAATCTTGGTGTGAAGGTAGGAAGATAGATAATTCTAGTATTTATGTAAGAGGGAACACCCACAGAAGTGATAATTCTGAGTACTATGGGGTAATACAAGAAATACTTGTTGACCACATTTTTTTTTAATCTTAATTTGTCCTCGAGCACATTTGATCGAGTTGATCGAGCCTCGTCGGGCTCGATTCATTTTGAATAGGTGTCAATTCAAGTTTGCTTTTTTTTATTATTATTATTGAGTTAATTTGGTCGAGTCTAGCCCGAGCTAACCTGAATTGAGCCAAATTGGGTTTGATTTAAGGTTAGTTTCAACTTAATGAGTTTAATCTAATTCTAACTAAAACTCCATTGACTTTTAAAATAAATCTGAATCCAATTCTAGATCGAGTAGTTTGATCCAACGGCCTCGTTCTACCTTGAAACCTAAAGTTTGTCCTTGCCAAACATTTCAGCGGCATGACCTCTCGTCTTAGTATATGTATGGTTGTCTTTAGTAAAGGTTTAGGTACCACAGTGCCAATTCAATGTTTAGAGTGGAGAAGAGCCTTCAGAAGGCGGCAGACCTTGGTTCAGTGCGGAGAAGGCGAAGCTTCCCATACAAGGCTTCGAATGGTCTCCTATTAGAGAGATTTGGTTCATTCAAGACTCCAGAACTCCCTTGCCTTTTTCCTCTGAGGTGATTGCTCTTTTCCTCTCACTCTCGCTCCCATCTTTTCATAGTTCATAAGGCACCCGAGCGCTCCCCTCATCTCCCTTTTGCTCCTCTGTTCGTGTGAACCAGACAAGGCTCCGCCTCCACCTCTCCTCCATTTGAATCGAGCCCGAACGCGCCAACCTCCAGCCCTTCTCTCTCATTCTCGAAAGCCAGGCCGACTGAAGCCCCTTTCATTTCCCTCTAGTTTGTGGAAGCCAAGCAGACCGAAGCCTCCTTCTTTCATGTACAAAAGCCCTCCCAGTCTCCTTTGTTAGCGTGGACAGTAGCCTTTGCCAAACCCTCTTCCTTGCCATTAGTGCGACCTAGCTGGAGTCGAAGCTCCTTCGCCGACCTGCCCTAGCCACCGGTCCTCTCCCCATTTTCAAGGTATATTTTCCCTTCCCCTCTTCCTTGTCTTATGCTTTTGCTTCTGCTTCTTACTTCTCTTCTTCCTCTTCTTATTCTTCTTCTTACTTCTCTGCTTCCCCTACTTCTTCTTCCATTTCTTCCTCTTATTTTCTTTTGTTTCTTAAAAAAAGAGTTTTGATTGCAAAAAGTTTTTTTGTGCTGTTTGAGAGAGGATTGAAGTCATAGTTGCTTGCTACTCTTGCTGGAATGCTGAAATTTGTGAGTAATATCATAAAGTTTTGCATTATCTTGAATGCCTTTTGTCTAAATGCTCATATATGCCTTATGCTAGAGAAGACTTCGTCAAAAGAATACTTTTCTTTGTATAGGTGGTAGAGATTGATGAAATGATTTCATTGAAATTATTTCTTTTTGATGTTCTTGAGATTTGAGAATTTAAAATATGATGTTCACAAAAAAAATGTGTTGTTTCTAAACAATGTCGTATTCATGTCTAAGAAATATTTGTTGGATTGAGAAGGTTATACATAGATTTTCGCTTCAACATAGGTATTCATGTCATAGTATATTTGAACATGTAATAGATATTGGCTCATATTGGAAACATTTATTGATCTTTCATCTAATGAATCATATGTTGGAATGCCCTTTTAGAGAGCTTGATGAGAATGAGATGACTTGCCATGAATTTCAAGGTGTTGAAGGTTATTTGCGATAAGTTCAATAATGTTGAAACATATTTAAGATAACTTCTTAATATGAATGACCTATTTATGCTAAACATTCAAGTTCGTTGGAAAGATTTCATATTTATATTGATTGTAAAACTGTTTGCTTGATTAAGAGAGTACACATGTAACTTTGCTAGATCTATGTCCACTTTTGTCGCATGTTCCTATGTCATACCTACGCACTTGATAAAAAAAATCCACGCAATGAGATTTAACTTTTGAAGGGTTTTTTATTGCTACTACTTTCTCTTGGGTTGTAATTTGGGTCTTCTACATTTAATTTTATCTGGATGTGAGTTTTATGATTATAATGTAAGGTGTTATTCTTTACAAAATCATTGTTATAGGCATAGGAATTCATTGCATTGGAAGGATATCCTAATGTACAAACTGTTCTCTGATTTGTGTATTTGCAAGCTTCCTTCGGATATTTGAAGGCATATAGGGTGGAGATTAGGAATTTGTTGAAAGATATTTATGTGTTTTGTCGATTCAATGCTATGTTATTTGTGTCGTTGGAGGCATAGTTAGCTACAAAGAGTTGGTAAGTGTTGAGATGCTTTTATGCTTTCTTGAAACTTGTCTCTTCTCCACTTGTTTGGGTTTTATGCAATAGTAATGGTAGCAATTGTGTTGAAGAGTTGGATTATTTTCTTGAAGTGTGGGAATAACAAATGGCATCAAAACTTCTTCCTCATAATTGTGTTGGAGAGCCTTATGAATTGTCTTTGGGATGAAAAATGCTATAATTTGTTTTATATTGGAAATGCTTTTGAGTTGTCTTATGATTGGAAGGCTTTACGATGAGCATTGTGTAAGGAAGTGTTCATGTTGCTTCATGTTGGAGAGTTCTATGATTTACTTCATGATTGGATAAAGCACCTCTTGAGCTTTGGAGAGAAAGTTTATGTCATATTTCTTTCTTATAATCACATTTTGGTTGAGTTTCAAGACCTAACAAGTTGTTGGCTTATCGTTTGGTCTGGGAGAAATTTTACCTCCTTGAAATGGGATTTGTGCTTTATGTTGGGTTGGAATATAGATTCTTCTTTAGTCGTTGGAGCTTTATGTGAGAAGCATGTTAACAATTACATTGAAATATTTCTTGAATTTTGGAGAGTAAGTTGGCATCAAATCCTTCTTCTTGTGATTGCATATTTGATAGGAATATTGAGTTTCAAGCTTTTATCTAAATTGGTTGTTTTATTGCTTGGCATAAAGAGATATTGTTTCATATCCTCAAATGTGTATGATCCCGTTATGATCGTTTTGTTGGAAGTATGAGAGGTATTTTCACATATGTTTTCTTTTGTGATTTTCAAAATCATTCCTTCTATGCTCCTTTAGTTGCTTGTGGCTATGAATACTTTGGAGAGATGTGTGTTATATTAAGATGTCTCCTTGTATGAGTAGTAGTGTAGTTATTTGGAGTGTTTCTTTTAAATGTTGGGAGCACACTTAGTCAGAAAGAGTTAATGGATTTCGAAGTGCTTTCAAGTTTTCTCGAGTCTGGCTTTCTTCTCCACTTGTTTGAATTTTATGTAAAGTTGCATTAGTAATTTTGTTGAAAGGTTTTCATGAATTCAACCCATGTCAAAGATATTTGTTTCACGTCGAAAAGAGGTCATAGTGGATTTCTTATAGGAGGTTTTATGTGTTGCTTTGTTTGGAAGGTTCTATGAGTTGTTTTGAGGATTGGGGGTTTTATGAATGGTTTTATGCATGAGAAACTTGATTTTAGAAGGATCTTTTAGTTCTCTTTTCATGGATGAGTTTCTTTCTTTTATTTGTATTTGATCCTAAAGATGAATTTTAAGAAATGGGGAATAGAAGCATGTTTGGGGTTTGAAGTAGAAGAACTTGTTTATGTTTTAGTCTTGGGACTTGTTTTCTTCTTTGCTACTTTGAGTTTTATATGGAATTAATGTGGGTAGTTGTGTCAAATATTTTGAACGCTATCTCGAAATGTGGGAATAATTAAAACTTCCTTTCTCTCATTTGCATTTGGCTTAAATGTCGAATAGGAGTGGAGGGTGTGTAGAAGGTATGTCTAGTTTTGGAAGGGCATGCCTAACAATGAGATGCTTACATATGTTTCTCGTAATTTACTTATTTCTTTTTGTATTTGTTGGAGCTTTATGTGAAAGTTATGTTGATAATTGTTCTGTATTTGATCAGATCGCTCATTATCCATCATGTTGATGTTAAATATCATTAAGTATATTTGATTAATTTCTATTTGTAAGAATAAACTTGAATGTCATGTGAATATCTGGCTTTAAAATAGAACTTGTAAGCGGATTGATCAATTCCAAATGTATACCTAAGATTACATTGTAGAAAGATTGATACACTTATTAGTAAATTCTCCTAGGTTCTATGTGTACCTCTTTTCTATATTCTGCAAGTAGCAAGTTTCAATGTGCGATGATTATTAGATTTTAATATGATTCATGTGTAGTCTATTTTTATGTTTTATGCTATAAACTTTCACATCAACTTATATTCTAATGATAACATGTATATATTAGATAAATTTGAGTATTTAATTGCTTACTAGTTAAATTTTTATTTATTTGTATTTCTTTTTGAATGGCATCTACGCACACCCTATGTTTGTTCTTGCTTTATTATTTGTGAGGTATAATGTATCATATATAGGCGGATCAATGGGATCATGTGCTTGGGATCTCTTGAGAGGGCACGCTATGGGCAGGTATAATCTCTATTGCTTATAAAAATATCTAATTATATATCAAAATTGTTACACATCACACACACTTTGTTAACTGCTTTTAGTTTAATATATATTATAGAATGTTTAGTTAGCTGGCCATAGGTTAGTGCACTAATGAAGCCTTGGCCTTATGGGTCAAGGCTTGCCCCCCTTTTGTGAGCCCTAGAGACCCTTATGGTCACTTTAGGCCTGTAGTATAGGCCCACCTACTTGTGCCATGTGCATCACAGTTTTCACACACGAAGTGGGCGCCATTAGGATGTTCACTTTTTTCTATTTTGGGTGTGATACCCCCCACCTTCTGTGAGCCCTAGAGACCATTAGGATCATTTTAGGCCTGTAGTGTAGGCCACCTATTTATGCCATGTGCATTATTGCTTTCCCACATGAAGTGGGCACCGTTAGGATGATTTTTCTATTTTTGTGTGATGTGGGTATCTTGCCTGGAGGGTATCCTTGATGTATTTATTTACTTTCTATACTCTGGATGTCATACATGCATCTTTATACACCATACTTCATAGTGCACCCTATTTATATACATGCATCATATCATTGTTGCTCAAGTGGAAAAGTCAAAGTAGAATGTACCTAAGATGCTTGTAAAAGAAGATTCAATGTAGAATGTATCTAGGACTTCATGTAAAGTGTTTATCGTATTTATGTATTTTTTAGTTTTAAAGACTTGTAAAAAGTTAAATGTGACTATTTATGCATACGTATAGGGCTCCAAAAGATAATCCTTCCTTCTTTGGAAGATGGTCTCTTTTGGAATTCTATAGTATAGACTTGGAGTCAGAAGATAATAAATAGCCACGTTTAAGCCTGTTCCATTCATAAGTGTAGAAATCCAAGCATGTTGTTGTGGAGCTTGGCCACCTTATCTTTTAACAGACCTAAAATATTTTTATTTATGCATCCGTTTCATGCATCATATATAGCACTAGAAAGATTCATTTACATATTACAGAGTCCCTGATTTAAACCTCTGAACTAAAAAATCCTTGATTCCCTAGGATAGAGCCTTCTTATCATGCATACATATAGGGCGATTGATTGTGTTTAGGATGTTAGCTGGCGGCTCACTCCAGGCAAGCATAAGCTCAGATTGTACACCCCTCAGTGTGCCTCTTTTCACTTCTGATGGATTTTGAATCTATCATTTCTCCTAGGTTAGCGAATTCCATCTTTGATATTTTAAACTCAAAATTTTAATCACATCTTTATGCATTTAAAAATGTTTAATCACCACTAAGGATAAAGAGAAGAGTTTATCATCTTTGGAATAGAACTTAGGAACTTTCTCTATGCACTGAATTAAGAAGAGAATAATACATCGTCCTTAATCGAGAGTTTTCTTAGGCCGAGGCCTAAGATGTAATTAACCACGGGGGCTTGCACCCGTGGGAAACTGATCCCCACATCAAATAAACCCCATTCGAGCTGATGTATCGAATGGGGGAAATCTCGTGGCATTTTGGTTCGTATATATTATTATCTATCGAGGTGTGTAGGTGAAAACCACTATCCTCCACGGCTAATCATATGTATGATCCCATCTGCTCTTCCATGTGCCTGCTTTAGTAGAGTGTAAAGGCCTACGATCGTTTTGTCCTATGGGATAGTGCGGTTGTACCCTTTGGATTCTATTCCCCGCAAGCAGAGTCCTTTCGGAGACCCACAATACTACAGTTAGAATATCCCGATCATAGGAATAATGTGTATCTATTTAATTGTGATTGGTTTGATCCAGTATAGAATAGAGGTACAAGAATACATTCACTTTATGATATAATAGAAGAAAAGCGAGGTAGGAGATATGCAAAGTTTGACTCATTTATCATTGCTAGCTAGACAATCCAAGTCTATTTTGCTAACTATCTGAGTAAATTATGATGCAAACAGAATTGACTCATAGTTATAAAGATTAAACCTAGGGGAGTAATTGAGAAAACCAGATCAATACTACCAGCACATCAAGAAAAGTTTATGTTAAACTTAAAAGATCTTGCTAACGATGTGGATGATCAAATTATAACTAATGAGAGTGAGTTGTAGTTAAAGAAAATAGATTTAAATATAGAGGAAAGTCATGAGGAATCTAATAGTGGTGCAGATGTTTCATCATATATAAGTGAATAAATAAATGATGATAAAACTTAAGATAAATAATTTTTGACAATCAATTATAAATCAATAATTTATATTAATAATATGATTTATTTAAACAACATAATAATAGTTAGTTTATTTATTTTATTGTTGGTCTACTTTATTTATTTAATTATTATGCTATTTTATATTAAATTTTATTACAATTTATATTGCTAATATTTTTAAATTTGTTTTTTTCATATGGTTTTAGTGATGAGTGTCACGAAGGATTGGTCAAAAATATTTTTGGTAGTTGTGACAAGAAGATGATTAGTGGCCCACCTAGTAGGTCTATATGTACTGAGGAGACATCTTTATCTCAGCCTATCACTCAGCATCAGCCTAGCCCATTTTTACCTTCTCTTACAGCTAGTAGCCCACAGTTCTACTCACTAGACCCTCGCTTCCCTTTGTTAGACGCCACGCACAATACTCTCTTTTACCCTTACTACCCACCCCCACCTTCTCATGGAGGCTCTACCACTTATCCATATCCACCATATGCCTCATCATACTATCCCCCACTACCCCCTCAGCTCGCTATAGGTGGACCTTCCACCTAGCTATAACAGAGTAGAGGATAGAGGATCTCATGTTGATAGAACCCGATAGTGATATATACGTACTTATTATATTGTTAACATGTAACTAAAATTGAATAAATTTTTTTCTCTCCTAACATATTTTGTGCATGTTTCACCCATCAAAATAGCCGACGCATTAAATATAGGACATAATACAGAACATGTATAATTCTACTTATATTTCTTGGAAGAAAGTCCCGAATGAAGTGTGAGACATGTGATTCAGAGAGTTTAAGGTTAGTTATTATACAAATATATTTTATATCATATCTTTTTACTTATGTTAATAAAAGTATATATTCTATTCATATGCTTTTAATTGTAGAAAAATTTTTGTTGGCTACCCCAGTACAATGAAAAAATAAGAAAGAATTTTGAGAAGCGTGAGTCGACTTGCATGCGAGACATATTTACAGATATTAGAAAGTCAGGCGAGCAACCACTCTAGATTAGTGAAAGTGTATGGGCTAAGCTAACCAGTACTTGGGGTATGGGTAGTTCCCTTCATACTGAGGGCACAATTCCAGGAGGAGGGGCTTGAATAGACATAATAGAGATTCTGATATTGGGGGCATGGGTAGTTCCCTTCATACTGAAGGCATAATTCCACATACTGAGTACATGCAATATATGATAAGAAATTTTAAAAGTTTTGAATAATTTACCTAGATATGAATATTATTGTAAGTCTATTATACAAAGAGGTCCTAGGTAGAGAGCCGATTATAGTTGAATTGCATAGTCAAACTCATAGGTAGTAGGAGGACCAACATTGGGTTGATGAGCGAGTAAAGAGAGCTTACATAAGTATATAAGTTTAATATTTTTGATGTCATATGTAAATTGCTTAATTTTTTATTGAATTTCATAGAATGAGTATAAACAGCTTTGAGAGAGCCAGGCATAGCAGATTGGGTTCAATACTCTTACTATCACACTTGGTCACGAGCGGTAGGTGGAATGCAGTATGACAGGGTTTATGGTTTAGGCTCACAAGCCTACACATATAAGGGGAAGATATCTGGTGGCTTCAGCTTATCAGTAAGTACCCAGTAGTTGTTATATAGTACACAGGTAGCTGACCTTCAAACTGAGCTAGAGCAAGTTAGGAAATCCCAAGCTGACTAGTAAGTACAGATGTAGATGCAATAAACTCAGTTATTGGATGAACTACATAAAATGAGGGAAGAGATCAGTGGAGAGAAGGTAGCTTCAGTAGAGGAGGAGACTGATTTTGAGTAGATATTGTGTTCTTATTTTTGGATATTTGTTGTTATTTATTTTGGATATTTGTGCAATTTTAAACGAACAAACTTTAAATTTTACTTTGAACTGTTTGGTGAATGGTCAATTAATTTAGAAAGTATGTTTATGTTTATATATTTATGTTCAATATTTGGTGATGATTTTGATTATATGTTTATGTAGATCTTTAAATTTAAATGAATATAGTTTTGGAATTTTTATATGTAGGTTGTGTTATAGAAATTTTTTTTTCTAATAAAAAAGGCTATTTTTTATTTTTGCTATAGATTTTTTACGTATTATCCACTATAAATAGATAGACGATGAAATGATATTGTATTTCTGGTGAAACCTTTTTGCTGGTATTTTCGATAGATAATATGCAAGATATTTTTGTCTGTAAATGTTCGACAAAACTATCCTATGGATTATCCGCAGATGTTTATAGCAAAAAATTTCTATTGACAGTTCATAAAGGTTGTTAAACCTCAAAGAACCAGCTCGAGGCTAACAAAGAGGGGGTTGAATTGGTTATTTTTAAAAAAATTTAAATAAAAAGAAAATCTTTTTGTATCCTTTTAATATCTCAAAAACAAACACCTTAATCCCCTAATATGGAAGTAGATTAATTTCACAATAACAGTAAATCAGAGTTTATCAACCACATAGTAAATTATAGAAAAATAAAGTGTGGAATAATAAAAATAAAACACATAAAAATTTATAGTGGTTTGGTCCAATCTGACCTATCTCCACTCCCTAGAAACCTCCTTTTCAGGTATTGCATTAAAAGTAGTGTCTCTCCTTTTGTCCCCACAGCAAGGCAGAGAAGCCCTTATAAAATCTTTTCACCAACCTGGTGAAGGCAGAGAACCTGTAATCCTTGTTCACCCTCTTGGTGATGGCAGAGAATGTAGAATCTTTTTTCACAATTTTAGTGAAGGCATAGAACCTAGAATTCTTTTCTTCCTCCTAGAAAAGGCAAAGAACCTAGGATTGTTGCTGCAGAATGTCTACTTGGAGCCTCCAAAGGATCAAGATAGAAGCTTAAAGAAGATGAGGAAGAACCTTGCTTGGAGTAACCTTATGAATCCCTCATAACTCTCCCTCATAAAAAGAAGTCTCCCTTTCTTCTCTCTCTCAAAGCTCTCAAAAGAACCTCTTTGCTCCCTCAAAAAAAATACACTTAGCAGCCAAAAGTCTTTAAAATAAGACAATAGGAGAGTTTAAATAAAGAGCCTCACAAAAAGCCCTAAATTTCAATATGGTATCTCTGATTGTCAAGTACGATCTAAGATCACCATGTACCATTAGTTTAAAGTACTCTTATTAGTACTATATGAAGAGATAGATCATGTACAATTAGTTCAAAGAGATGAATTGATCGTCCAGGACTATTAAGACCATCGTTCAGTACGATTAGTATAAAATAGCCTTTTAGACAGTACGAAATGCATTATCCTATACAATCAGTTTAAGAGTTTGTGCTAATCATCTAGTAAGATAGGTGACAATAAATTATTATCCCACGTAGCTATCAGTTCTTACAGTATGAAAATGTGGAATTATCCTGTACGATAAGTTAAAAATTATGATATTTCATATTGTATGATAGGTGGTGATTAATTATTGTCCCATGTAAGAATCAGGTCATACAGTACGATAACTCAAATTGCCATGTACAATTCAATCAAATAAGTAAACCATAATTGTTCCTCTAATCACAGGATCAATTTAGGCATGATTGTTATATATCGTAGTATGATGCATATCGTACAATATGATTAGACACAAAATTTGAATATTAAAATAGTACCTAATATGATTAGCAGCTATTTTGCTAATTATAATTGATCATCCTGTATGATATGGATCATACAATATGGTTAGTTTAATTACTCTTAATTAATAGAGGTGACCTAATTAGGGTTTCTATTTAACTGATCATTCAGTACGATATAAATTATACTATATAATTAGTTCAAAAAATAAAAAATTGTTTTAACTCACCAACTCACTCTCTTGACTGTGTGTGTGCAAGGTTACTTAGCTTTAGGATCCACCACAATGTATATTTGACTCAAAAAAGATAAAAAGTATAAAAAGACTAAAAAATATAGACTTTATTCCTAGTCTACCCAGTCTTGAGCTGTCGAGGTTACAGGTGAGTTGTGATCCTGAAATATTATGGTTTTTCCCTGACATTACTTGGATATGTAATAGATTGAAATAGCATAGTGAAAAATTCAATAATATTTATTATCATCAAAATCACATGACTTGGGTCCAGATTTGCAACATCCATTAGAAATTCTAGCGGATAAAATACCAGAATTCCTTTCAAGAAAATGATGCCATAGTTATGGTTTTTCCCCGACATTCCACTATTAAGTTTACCGAAAATATTTCTAGCAATATTTTTTCGATGAAATAAAAGTTTCAGCTCGTGAATTACCATCGGATAACATTTTACCCAAAATTTATAGGAAACTGGATTTTACAGATAGAATTTCATGTTTATCGATGGATTTTGTCCACCAGTAATGGCCAATTTTCCTATAGTGCTTATTGATATAGACCCACTATTTAATGAATCGATGTGTTACTTTGCTGGCAGCTCATGGCCTGAATGGTTATAACTATAGCACCACGGTGCTGCTGACTGTTGAGCACTACAACATCTATGTGGCACTCCCCTTGGATTGGCAGTGTGGAATTTGGCACCGTGGCAAGGTGTAGATAGAGATTGGGATTTACGATGCTGACTCCTCCGATGCTACAGTGCTGTCAAATAGAGACTAAGCACAACCATGCCCATTATTGGGTGCTCTGATGGTATCAATAATGACACCACGGTGGTATAGTGTCTGATGCCACGACATTGTACCATGCTTAAAAATTTTGCTCATTTTCTATATTTTCCTACACAAACATAACTAAAATAATATATTTTTATTAACAAATTAACATGTAAAATATAATATTATTTACACTTATCAAATTCTACCCGACTTAAAGTCTTGATACTCAAGTAAATAAAAGTTTGTAATTCTGATTAAGTGATTGACCAAAATAAAAAGTAACAATCTAAAATGACTAAAATATAGGATAATACATCATTGTTCAGAATTAGTAAAAATGAATCACAGCTATGTTTCTAGTTTGGAAAAATACCAATAGTTAAACTTAATCAATCATTCTTATTTTTACCTAATTTGAAATTATAGGTTATAAATTTAATCATTAACTTTTGAATGCTGAAGTGAATAATGTAGTTATAATAATTGGATATGGTTACAATTAAAATTGTACTTTCATTAGTTCATCATCCCTTATATTAACCAATCATATTATCTTTTATAGATTTTGTATAAGATTGTATTTTAAAATTTTAAGCTTTCACTAATATGAATTTTTGAATGTTCTCATCTTTTTCTTTTGATATTTTTCACTTCTTTTCTTTCTAAGAACTATTTGTAGTTCTTTTTCTTTGTAAAGTACATAATTAATGATTTTGAATATCAGCTTCTACTTTAGGATTCTCATACAATCATAATAATTTTAATGTATGGACTTGATGAGATTACTAATTCAATCTTCAGGTTAGCTATGATTTCATATTTTAATCTACTCATTTTAAACTTTTAATAATAATTATTAATCTTATTATTTTAAAAGCTAAATTCATAACGGTATAGATTATAAATTCAAATTAGAATAATAATTCAAATGGTTGAATGAGTTAAGTATTAATTTTTTTAAACCTATAAAGTATAAACAAAGTTAATTCGAACTAGGATCTAGGATTTTATTATTATCCTAATTTTCCATAATTTTGAATTATCATTTTTATAAGAGTTAATTAAATAATCAAAATATAAAAGTAATTAGAGGATAATAATAATTTAAGCACGAAGGAAATTACTAATATATAAATAAACACATAAATAAATACTACAAACACATACTTTCATATGAGTGATAAAAAATGCATAAAATATGTGTTGAAAATAAAATATAATATATCATTAATATAACATAATATAATGAGTACTAGCATAACACATACATGAGTTACCTCATAGTAGTGCTAAGTTTATAGTATTCACATAGATTCTAAAAGTTTGTGAGGGTTGTTAAACCCTAAAGAACTAGCCCGAGGCTAACCAAGAGGGGCGTGAATTAGTTATTTAAAAAAATTCTTTAATTTAAAAAAAAAATAAAAACCCCTTGATGCGGAAGCATATCACTTTCACGATAATAAAAATCAAAGATTTCTACCACAGAATAAATCATAAAAAAATATAAAAAATTAGATGCAGAAAGTACATAGAAAGAATACACTAGATTTGTAGTGGTTCGGTCAACTTGACTTATATCCACTCCCTGAAAACCTCCTTTCCAGGTATTATACTAAAAGTATTGTCTCTCTTTTTGCCCCCGCAGCAAGGCAGAGAAGTCCTTATAAAATCTTTCCACCGACTCAGTGAGGCAGAGTACCTTGAATCTTTTTACTCACTCCTAGAATAGGCAGAGAACCTGAAAATCCTTTTACTTCCTCCTGGAGTAGGCAGAGAACCCTGGAATCCTTTTACTCCCTCCTGGAGTAGGTAGAGAACCTTAAAATCTTTTTTCACCCTCATGGTGAAAGCAGAGAACCTGGATCTTATACTGATGAAAGTCTCCCCCAGAGCTACCACGGAACCGACAAGCATCTTGAAAAAGATGATGGAAACCTTGCTTGAAGCAACCTTTATGAATCCCTCACAACTCCCCCTCATAAGAATCTCTCTCTCTCTCTTTCTTATCTAAGTTCTCTCTTAGATCAACTCAACAACAAAAGATTTCTCTCAAGATTATATGAGAGCTTAAATAGAGAGCCTCCAAAAGAAGCCTTAATTTTCAATTTGCCATCAATGATGATCTAGTATAATCGTAATATCATCCTGTATAATTTATACAAAACAACACATTCAGCTAGTTTGAACTGCATTATCCTTTATGATCAAATCAAGTATTTGTATGGATTATCCTGTACAATTTTTCAATTGTCCTATACGATTAGTTTACAAGCATGTATTGATCATCCAGTATGATCATTGAAGATTAAATATCTTCCCATGTAGCAATTGGTTCATCTAGTATGAAGGAGGGGTATCATCTAGGATGATTAGTTAAAATATTATGATTTTCATCTTGTACGATGAGTGATGATTAAATATCATACCATACAGGGATCTATTCGTTTAGTACGATCATCTCTGATCATCCTATATGATGTGATTGATCAATTTAATCATAATTAGCCCCCTAATCATAAGATCAATTTAGGCATGATTGTCATAAGTCATCTAGTATGATATAGATCATACTATATAATTAGAGTAAAACTTATATATTAAAAAATTTACCTAAATTATGATTGGCAGCTATTTTTGATGTCTATAACTGATCATCCTGTATGATCATAATCATCCACTATGATTAGTTAATTAAAATCACTTAACAATGGGTGCCTTAACTAGGATTTTCTGTATAATAGATCATCTAGTATGAAAAAAAAATCATCCAGTATGATGTGTATCATACTATATGATTAATTCAAAAAAAGAAAATTTTCCTAACTCACTAACTCACCCCCTTGAGTATGTGTGTGCAAGGTTACTTAGCTTGGGGTCCAACAGATATATGACTTAACTTAAGAAAGATAAAAAGTATACTAAAATTAAAAGTACATATAGACTCAACCCTAGTCTACCCGATCTTGAGCTAATTGGCATAATAAGTGAACTTGTGGACCTGAAAGATTAGAGAACAGGGCAAATAAAATAGATATGCAATAATAGCAGTGATAAGAAGACAATAATGTTTATTATCATCAAAATTATAGTCTTTGGATCTAGATTTACAATAATCGCTGCCTTTATTTATGATGGCAAATACTATTGTTAAAAAGATTGCAAAGCCCTTTAACATTTTCTGAAACTCCCCCTTAGAAGATGAAATTCTGAACATAAGGGGAGTTTATTTATTTATTTTTTTTATTTTTTATTTTCTTAAAAAATGCAGAACAGTAAATAAGAAACAACTTTCATTAAAACAAAATATAAAGTAATTACCAACAAACTACAATTCCCCCTTTTGACATCATAAAAAGAGAAAATAATGAAAAAGAAGCTATATACAGACAAGAAATCACAAAGTATAGAACTAAAGTACAGCATAATTATAAGAACAAACAAAACAAATCAAAATCATCAAAAAAGCAAACTAAAAAAAAGAAGGGTCCAGATCAGGTGGTGGAGGTGGTGGTGGTGACTGAAAGAAACTGTAAATGGAAGCAAACTGCTCCCCAAACTAGGCTATATCCTAGTTATGATGCCGCTACTACTGGGTTGCATAGGCATCAAAGCGAGCTAAGTCTTATTCATGCTGCTATTATTGCTCGGCTACGTAAGAGTTAAACCTAACCTCCAACTGGTCAAACCTCTAAACCATTGCATCATACTGAGTTTGTTGGTTTATCGGTGTGGGTGTTATTATCGGTGCTGGACTTCCCTCTTCTTCTTCTAACTCACAATCATGATAGTGAGCATGGCGACAAGTGGCACTTTGAAGAACATGAAAAGAGCTATTGGAATAAAAATTGGAAAATGATATGGTGGTGTAGGGTATTGAAAATTATACTCGAATTCTAGGACAAAGGCAATGATATGTCCTAAAGCTAGATTGGTCTATCTCTTATGGCAGGGATCTTTAATGACGGTCAAATTTTCAATATAGTGAATAATAAGGTCAGCAACATTAAAATAAATTTGAGCCATAACGTATTAGGTTATAAGAGGAAGAGTAGGAGTGATGTTTATCCTATCAAGCTTTAGGAATAATGAAGTTTCTAAGTACGTGCTGGATTATTCGGGCATCCGACAATAAGGTGTTGATATGGAGTATATGGTAGTTAATGTTGGATTCCCTAAGAGTAGTATGTTCTTATATAGTTATAATTAGTGTAAGAAGCGACATGATGAACTTTCTCACTAGTTGTGAAAAGGTGAAGAACTCATGAAAGTCCTGATAAGTGATTTCTTTAGGCCTTCTATTAATATAAGATTAGAGGGTAGTACCCTCACTATTAATGTGAAGGCTGGCAAAAAATTCAAATAGGAGTTCTAAATTATAGAGATATGAAAGTGTAAGAATGAAGCCAAGAGTGGTATGGGCAAACAGATTGAGTACCTGGAAGGTCAAAACTTCCTGGTTGATAATTTTTGGTGGTGTAATCCCAACAGCTTTGTATCACTGATAAGCTTCTTCATCAGCAGCCTCAGTAAAGTAAGGGTCAATAGTTCATTGAGAGGAACTACCCACCAGTGCCCAATATCATTTACTACCAACTTTTTAAGAAGGAAAAGCTCAAGAGGAAAGTAGAAGATTTAGAGAATGGCAAGGAGAATTCAAAGATTTTGGCTTATTTAAATAGAATCGGTCGTATCATACTAGACGATCATGAGATCATACAGGATAATGTGGTGCAATCAATTTGGCCAGACAGTCGATAAAAAAAGTTCATCTGGTCGTCTAATATGATCAGATATTATACGGGATGATTAAACATAGGACGATCATCCTGAGGAGTCAGACTGTATGATAGTTGACTAAGTGGATCATACAGGACGAACACGTAGATCATCCTAGATGATATGTCTTAATGGATCGGCCTAACAGTATTCAAATCGTCCAACGACTTCTTCCACATGGATCATACAGTATGATGTGTGAATTGTACAGGATGATCACCAATAATTAATTGATATCAGCCGTTGGATGTGTGTGATTAGAGATTGGAATATTTATTTAGCTTGTATAGAATAATATGGATCATCCTGGATGATGTGAGTAAAACTTGAAAAATTAAGGAGATGGAATGTGATGATTAGGATGGTTTCAACACAAAAATAAAAATACAAAAAGCATAAAATAAAACAAAAGTAAGAAAAAACATACATAAATCAAAGTAAAAATACTTTTTTTAATCGATCAACTCCAAAAAATGATAAATTTCCCTTATGAGTATATTAAAAAAATCAATAAGAAAGGAATTGACAATGCTGAAGTCCAGAAAAGGTAGAAAACTGATCTTGTTAACCCTAGTTCGGACTCCTTACAGGTCAAAATTTTTTTTGAATAAAAATCAAAATTAGAAAATAAATTAGATAGGAAAAGTTATCTTTTCAAACTTCATTTCAGAAAAATATCTGATAGAATAACATTGCAAAAAAATCAACCAAAAATCATGATTTTAAAATTCAAGTGTTTGAAGATATTAAGTGACACATGGATTCTTCTAAGATTTAAAGATTTGAATGAGAAGTAAGATTATTTTTTTGTGAGCTCATTTTGTGCATCTTTTTTAGTTATTTGGTATACTTTACACATCTTTTGATTTTAGATATACTTATGTATCTTGCAATTATTTGGTTATCATTGCGCATCTTTTTAGTTTTGGGCTCATTTTATGCCTCCTGTCATTTTTGCGAGCTTGCTTCTTTTCAAAACCTTTAAAGACTCTTAGTTGTAAGATTATCTTCCAAATGCAAAAGAAGAAAAGTTCACTCTCTAATTTAAGAAAGAGTAAACTACAAAGCAGAATCATATTCATATGATAAATGCAACATCCTGATTAAGAAAACTTGAAAGTAATTCATTGACTTTGAGCATTATTCATATGAGATAGATTACTGTAGGAAGATAAAATAGATCTCTATTTCAAAGTCCAACTTTTAATTTGAAATACATTTTACTTCAAAAAGAAAATACACCACTAAAGGAGTTAGAGGAAGAGTGACAATCATCAATTTTTTTTTTCTTTAACTGTTTTAGAGGAGTCAAACATTTCTTATTAATTTCTAAAACCAAAATCAAGAATAAATATCATTTTGAGAAATCAATATTAGAAGTAAGCATTAATTTAATTCTTTAAAAATTTTGAAGGAAAAATAATAGAAAATCAAAAAGCAAAAAGCAAAAACACATAAGTAGAAATAAACATACATATAAAACATGAAAAATCAGAAATAGAAGGCATCAATCTCCAGCATGAATATCTATTACACCTAATCTACTTCTTAAGGTGCTGAAGGTTTTAAAGGCCAGTGGTTTAGTAAAGATATCGGCAAGTTAATTTTTAGTGGCTACATGGTGTAGCTCTATGTCTCCTTTGGTAATATAGTCCCTAATGAAATGGTGCCTTATGTCTATATATTTGGTCTTAGAGTATTGGATTGGATTCTTTGAAATGTAGATGGCACTAGTGTTATCACATAGGACTTAAATGATGCCTAAAGGTAATCCTAAATCTAAAATTTGTTGCTTTAACCAGAGGACTTGGGCCACACAACTCCCTAATGCTATGTACTCTCCTTCAATACTAGACAGGGTAACTGAGTTCTATTTTCTACTGGACTAGGAGACTAAAGACTATCCTATGAATTAACATGTTTCAAAAGTGCTTTTCTTATCAACTCAGCATCCTATAAAATCTGAATTAGAATATCCTATAATTTTAAAGGAGGTGCTATGCCTAGGATATCAGATTCCTAAGTCTTAGGTTCCTAAGAGATATCTAATAATTCTCTTAACAGCTGTTAAGTTGGACTCTTTTGGATCAACCTAAAATCTAGCATAGAGGTAAATATAAAATATAATATCAGGTCTACTAGCAGTCAAGTAAAGAAGTGATCTAATTATTCCTCTATATTTCTTTTGATCAACCAATTTTTTATTTGAATCCTTATCTAATTGAACAGTGGAACTCATGGGGGTGTTGATTGGCTTGGCTTTATCCATTTTATATTTCTTAAGGATGTCCTTAATGTATTTTGATTGACTAATGAAAGTTTCATCATCCTTCTGCCTTATACTAAATCCAAGTAAGTAGGTTAATTCTCCCATTATACTCATTTTAAAATCATTACTCATCATTTTTAAAAAATTATCACTATCAGAAGATCCAAATAGAATATTAATAATATAAATTTGGATAATCAGTAGTTCATCTTCTATTATTTTTAAAAATAGGGTGTTATCTTTGCTCCACTTAATAAATGTTCTTTCTAATAGGAATGTGCTTAGTATTTCATACCATGCCCTGGGTGATTATTTTAGTTAATATAATGTCTTTTTTAATTTGAACACATAATTAGGAAATTATAAATTTTTAAAGCCTAGAGGTTGTTCAACATACACATCTTCTTTTATTACCCCATTCAAAAAGGCACTCTTGACATCCATTTGGTACAGTTTGAATCCCTTAAAATAAGTAAAGGCTAATAGCACCCTAATATCTTCTAATCTAGCTACAGAGGCAAAGGCCTCTTCAAAGTCAATTGCTTCTATCTTGTTATACCCCTTAACCACTAATCTTTCCTTATTTCTCACCACTACACCAGAATCATTTATTTTGTTTTTAAAAATCTATTTAGTTCCAACAACACTCTGGTCCTTAGGTCTTTCAACTAGCTCCCAAATATTATTCTTTATAAATTGATTTAACTCTTCTTGCACAGCTAGGATCCAGAATTAATCAGATAGGGCTTGATTTATATTGATGGGTTCAGTCATTGAGATGAAGACAGAGTGGTTTACTTCTTTTCTAAGTCCATGCTTAATTCTAACACCTTCATATAGGTCTCCTATGATCGGTTCTTTAGAATGACTTGAAGAGTATCTCCATTCTCTAGGCAGCGTGTTTTTAGGTTCTACCCTTTCCTCCAGATTTATAGATTCTACTCCTTGGATAATTTCTACTACTTCTTCTTCTTCCACCCTAGACTCTCAAGAATTCTTAGATTCATCAAATACAACATGAGTGGTCTCCTCTACTACTAGTATCCTTTTATTAAAAACTCTATAGGATTTTTTAACATTTGAGTAACCTTGGAATAAACCTTCATCAGATTTTAGGTTTAACTTTCCTAGTTGAGACTTCACATTATTTGGAATAAACACTTTACATCCAAAGACATGAAGGTGAGAGAGGTTGGGTGTCCTACCCTTAAGGATTTCATAGGGTGTCTTGTTCAGCTTGGATCTAAGATTAACCCTATTTAAAACATACCAGGTGTATTCACTACTTCTACCCAAAAGTATTTAGGAAGTGAATATTCCGCTAACATGGCTCTAGAGGCTTCTATCAGGGTCCTGTTCTTCCTTTCAGCTACCCCATTCTACTGAGGGGTTCTAGGAGTTGAAAATTTTTAATTTATCCCTTGCTCCTTATAGTAAGATTCAAATTTTTCATTCTCAAATTCTCCACCGTGGTCACTATGAATGGTTAAAATTTCATAACCTAGTTTCTTCTAAATCAAAGTGGAAAATTACCTAAACTCCTCGAATGATTCACTTTTATGAGATATGAATCTAACCCAAGACTTTTCCTCCTAAGCTTGCAGTGCTGACAGGTTCAAAGAGATCCATATGAATGACTTCTAAGGGTTTACTAGTGGTAATGTCATTGATTGAGGGGAAGGAAGATTTGACTTATTTTACTAATTGACAGGAATCACACAGGTGATCCTTAGTGAACTCTAATTTAGGAATTCCTCTTATTAAGTCTTTTTGGGTGATTTTTCTAAGGCTTTTTATACTTGCATGATACAATCTTCTATGCCATAATTAGGATTCATTGATAATTATTTTTAAGCAAAGAGTAGTATCAAATTTAATGTAATTAAGATCAAGCATGTAGACATTATTTATTCACCTTCCCTATAAAATAGTTTTGTCATTTAAGCTTATTAT
Organism: Dendrobium chrysotoxum; assembly: GCA_019925795.1. NCBI lineage: Eukaryota > Viridiplantae > Streptophyta > Magnoliopsida > Asparagales > Orchidaceae > Dendrobium > Dendrobium chrysotoxum. Next base: position 14,369,996 of record CM034311.1, on the reverse strand, counting down.
GTAGCCTGTAGATATAAATTTTATGCTGAAGCCTTCCTCATAGAGCTGGCTGATGCTGAGTAGATTATGTTTCAAGCCATCTACATGTAAAACATTTTTAATGATGAAATTTTTTGAATTTATAATTATACCTGAGCCCAACACTCTCCTGGTGATGTTATCTCCAAGTGTCACCTTGCCTCTTACCCTGGGCTCCAACGAAATGAATTGATTTGCATCTCTAGTCATGTGCCTTAAACATCTACTATCTAGGTACCACATGCTCTCATGAGGCCTTTTGTAAGAGCACTCATATAAAATTATTAGATGTCAGATTTAGGAACCCAAAGAAGTTTGGGTTCCAACTTATAGAATGTGGGAAGAAATGCTTGCATGCTATACTGTCAATTATGTAATTTTAGTCTCCACACCAAATATGTTCTACGTTGGATAGTACAAGTATGGGAGATGTATCGTAGTATGCCACAAGAAAAATATTTAACACCAAGAAAATAGTTAACTAATCAATGTGGGTGATGGTGCCTCTTCTTAGGTTTAAATGATGCATGTTGTGGACATGGATTATGTAACTGTGCAAGTGTATGTGATGTTTTATTTTCTTTGAAAGCATTTAACTTGATTTATAAAAATTGGTTTATAGTTTCAAGAATTGAAATTTTAATTTTCAATGCATGCTCCCTATTATCAGCTTCCTCTAAACATGCCTTTGATTTCTTAAATGAATTTTCTAAATCAATATGGGATACTTTTAAGGAATCATACTCATTAGTTAATTCAGAATGCTTCTTGTTTAAAATATCAAATTTATCTAACAAAGTCATGTAATTACTATCTAGAGTGGAGTGATCTTTCCTTGAGCATTCATGCTCTTTCTGAAGAATTGAAAACTCAAATTTAAGGTAGGCATGTGATTTTTGAAGCTTCTTATATACATAATGAATTTTTTAGAAACTTTAAATAATTGATCATAAGTAAGCTCACATATCTCCTCTTAATCAGAATGACCAAGATGATTATCTTCAATTCAACATATGTTGGTTACCTCCTCTTCTGCTTCAGTTTCAGAAGAGTCTGATGCTGAGTCTGCCTAGAAAGCTTTTTGAGTCCTTTGCTTGCCCTTTTTGAATTTAGGCTTCTCTTCACCCTTCTCCTTGCTTGGGCGAGCTTTATGAGTTGGGCAATCAGACTTCAGGTGCCCTGGCTTCCTGCATTTAAAATAAATAACATCAGAGAAATTTTTATAATTTTTATAATTTTTATCTTTATTTCATTATTGATGACGCTTTTGCTTTTTTAAGAAGCTTTTGATTATCAAGTTATCAATGCAATGTCATAATTTTTTGATCCAGAAGTGTCACTATCAAAATCATTAAACTTTAATGTTATAGTTTTCTCTTTCTTCTTTTCACCTAGATCAAGCTGCTTTTGACTCACTCCTTACTCGTAGGCAATGAGTGACCCAAGTAAGTTATCAATGGAATAAACATTTAAATATTTGGATTCAGTAATGACAGTGATTTTTTCATTATAAGAAGAAGCTAAACAATGAAGAATTTTGTTAACTTTTTTATAATTAGTAAGCTCTCTCCCTAAGGCATGCAGGGAAGTAACAATCTAAGTAAATTTAGTATACATTTCAAAAATTCACTAGATTTCATACAAAAAAGTTCATAAACATGAAGCAGAATATTTAGCCTAGATTATTTTACTTCATTAGTTCCCTCATACATTATGCAAAGTTTGTCCCAAATTTCTTTTCTAGTTGAATAAATAGAGACACGTATATAATCTTTAGATTTTAAAGCATAGAAAAATAGTTTAAATATTTAGCATTCAGTTGGGCTAAATCTCTATCTTCTATGCTCCATTCAGACAAAGAAAGTTTAGTTTTAATGCCATTCACTAATCTAAAGGGTGTAGAATATCCTTCCTGAACTAACATCCACATGCCATAATCAATTGATTGTAAAAAGGTGGACACAAAAATTTTCTAAAAATTAAATGGTATATTATCAAATAAAGGTGGTCGAGTGATTGAATTTCCTTCTGCAGTATTATGGTTACCAAAATTAGCCATGGATCTTTTTTTAAAAGTTTTCTCAAAAACTTAATTTATGAATCCCGCTCTGATATCACTTGAAAGTTCATGAGGGTTGTTAAACCCTAAAGAACTAGCCCGAGGCTAACTAAGAGGGGGGTGAATTAGTTATTTAAAAAAATTCTTTAACAAATGAAAAATTAAAAACCTCTTGATGGAGAAGAAGATCACTTTCATGATAATAAAAATAAAAAATTTTCAACCACAGAATAAATCACAGAAAAAATATGAAAATTAAATGTGGAAAAGTAAATAGAAAGAACACACTAGATTTATAGTGGTTTGGTCAACTTGACCTACATCCCCTCCCCAGAAACCTCCTTTCTAGGAATTGCACTAAAAGTAGTGTCCCTCCTTTTCCCCCCACAGTAAGGTCGAGAAGCCCTTATAAAATCTTTCCACCGATCAGGTGAGACAGAGTACCTTGAATCATTTTACTCGCTCCTAAAGTAGCTAGAGAATCTAAAATCCTTTTACTCCCTCATAGAGTAAGTAGAGAACCTTGGAATCCTTTTACTCCCTCCTGGAGTAGGCAGAGAACCTTGAAATCTTTTTTTACCCTCCTGGTGAAGGCAGAGAACCTGGATCTGATGCTGATGAAAGTCTCCCCTAGAGCCACCAAGGAACCAGACAAGCAGCTTGAAGAAGAAGATGGAAATCTTGTTTAGATCAACCTTTGTGAATCTCTCACGACTTCGTTCACAAGGATCTCTCTCTCTCTCTTCCTTCTCTAAGCTCTATCTCTGATCAACTCAATAGTAAAAATTTTCTCTCAAGATCATATGAGAGCTTAAATAGAGAGCCTCCAAAGAAGCCCTAATTTTCAATTTGCCATCAAAGATTATCCAGTATGATCATAATATCATCCTGTATAATTTGTATAAAATAGCACATTCAGCCAGTACAAACTGTATTATCCTGTACGATCAATTCATGTATTTGTATGGATCATCCCATATGATGTTTCGATTGTCCTGTACGATTAGTTCACAAGCGTGAATTAATTATCTAGTATAATTACTGACAATTAAATATCATCCCATGAATCAATCAATTTATCCAGTACGAAGGAGAGGTATCATCCAGGATGATTAGTTGAAATATTATGATTTTTGTCCTGTACGATGGGTGACGATTAAATATCATACAATACAGGGATCTGTTCATCCAATACAATCATCTCTGACTGTCTTGTATGATGTGATTGATCAATTTAACCCTAATTAGTCCCTAATGACAGGATCAATTTAGGCATGATTGTCATAAATCATTCAGTACAATATGGATCGTATTGTACGATTAGAGTAAAACTTGTATATTAAGAAAATTACCTAAATTGTGATTGGCGACTATTTTTCATGTCTATAATTGATTGTCCTGTACGATCGTAATCATCCAGTATGATTAGTTAATTAAAATCACTTAACAATGGGTGCCCTAATTAGGATTTTTTGCATAACTGATTATCTAGTACGATATATATCGTACTGTATAATTAGTTCAAAAATAGAATTTTTTTTTAAATCACTAACTCACCCCCTTGAGTGTGTGTGTACAAGGTTACTTTGCTTGAGGTCCACCAGATACATGACTTAACTTAAGAAAGATAAAAAGAACATTGAAATTAAAATTATAGAGAGACTCAACCATAGTTTACCTAATCTTGAGCTAATTGGCATTACAAGTGAACTTGTAGATGTGAAAGGTTAGTGAACAGGGCAAATAAAACAGATATGCAATAATAGTAGTGATAAGAAGATAATAATATTTATTATCATCAAAATTATTATCCTTGGACCAAGATTTGCAACAGACTTGTCAGAATTTTCTATTTGGTTAAGGGGGATGATTGCTACTCTTCAATTGGGTCCCATTGATATCTCTTTCCTTCTCTTTAGGATTAACTTCAATGTTACTAGGAAGATATCCAATGGGTCTACTACTCATAGAAATTGCAAGCTGACTTAGTTGAATTTCTAAATTTTTAATTAAAGTAGCTTGGTTTTCTAATTGAGTTCTCAATTGCATGACCATATCTTTTAGTGGTGTTTTTCTAGTTCCATACTGATTTCTTTGATTTTAACTAGGAGGATATACTGGTCTTGAATTGCTATTAACTTGATTTTGATTATTCATATTTGTGCCTTCGTTATTTTGACCAAAATTCCATTGATTTTCAATCCCTTGCATATCATTTTGTTTCATTGATCTTTTATCTTCCAAATGTAAAATGAATCAAAATTTAAGTTAAAGGGCTTAACTTATTTGATATTACTGTAACTTGTGCATTCAAAATAGATAAAGAATCATTTTCATAGACTCATACCACTCTCTTTGGATTCACCCTATCAGCAAGCCACAAGAAATTAGTTGTTGTCATTTCTTTAATTAATTCATAGGCATCTTCAAAAGGCTTTGACATTAAAGAACCTCAAACTATAGCATCAATTATGGCTCTAAGGGATCTTATCAATCCATTATAAAAAGTTTAAAAAATTAACCAATCAGGTAAGATATGGTGAGGGCACTTTCTAAGCATCTCCTTGAATCTCTCCCAACTCTCATAAAAAAATCCTCCTTCTAACTAGGTTAAAGAAGTAATGTCATTTCTAAACTTTGTAGTCATAGAAGGTGGAAAATACTTTTCTAGAAATTTGTGGGCCAACTCATTCCATGTGGTAATAAAGCCTGGGTTTAAAGAATTTAATAATATTTTTGTCTTATCTCTTAGAGAAAATGGAAACAATTTAAGTCTAATGATATCATCACTAACCCCATTATAATTAAATATAGTATAAATTTTTAAGAAACTTACTAAATACAAGTTAGGGTCTCCAACGGGAGTTCCCCCGAGCTAAGAATTCAGTACCATTTGAATGATTTTAGGTTTTAATTCAAAATTATTTGCTTCGATGGTAGGTCTATTTATGTTTTGGTAAATTTCATTTACTAAAGAGTCTATAAAATCCTTAAGAGGTCTAGAATGATCTAAGTTTTGAACATGGTTGCTGGCTCTAATTTTGGAATGGGTTCTCTCAATTTTAGAATCAAAATTTAAATGTGACCCCTCTATGTCTTGTAAGCATACAACCACAGATATACAATCAATAAATTAAAATAAAAGAATAAAAGAATATAGTAGGACTAATTATGTAATTAATTCAATAATATAGTAAATTTAAAAATATAATAAACTCTTCCACAGCAATATCACCAAAAATTTGATGGGGATGATAGAGTGACCTAAAGAATTATAAAAATGATTTAGGGCTATATCAATCTCTAAACAATGCTTAAGTTTTTTATATAAAAATTATAAAATCCCCACATAATATACAAAAGCATACATACTTAATAAAGTAACATAGTGATAGAGTATAGTATCAATCCTACAAGGAAGAATATTTACTTACGAATACTAGTACTGTTTACTTCAACTATAATAATTATCTTATTCAATTAGAATAAGTTTTGGTGGAGATTTAGTCACTTAATTTAAAATAAATAATAATTAAATAAAGACTATTTGGATAAATTATTTTGGATTGATGGAATGTAAATACATGCTTCCTAATGATTTTCTTTCATATTCATGATATTCAGAGCATATGTATCACCGACCGCTGAGTCAAGCGTGAAGAGATAAAGAACAAATTAAACCTTCCAACCTTAATACCACTTTAAACTCCCATATTCTATCACCCTATGAGAATCTTAGAAGAGTAAGTAAAGCATGTATTGTTAAAACCCCTTATGACAATTCATCTCTATAAATTTGGTACATTACAAGCACTATGCCGATGGTTGCATCATACCAATCCAACATACTTGGTTGTGCATGCTTCCCTATTCCTAGGCTCTATATTACACCTGATATTAACTATACATATGGACACTATGGTCATTAAATGAAGACCTAGTATATTAAAAATATCATAAAATTATTGATGAAGAGAATTCATTAGTACTCCCCATTCCATTTACACCTTCAATCCAAAATTGGAGAATTTAACAAGATATAAAGAACAAGTGAAGAAAATCTATTCCATTAATTACACAAAAGACAAAAATTATTGAAGAAAAGATATCACCATTTGGGTTCAATGATATCCTCTACACTCCTCCTTGAACATATAAAATTGCTTTTACAAACACAAGCCAAGCACTCTAATGAACTGTATCTAGTACATCTCTGAATTCCCTAAGTGTCACTTCTAAGGAAAAATCAGAGAAGAACTATAAAGAGTGAAATTAAACAAGTGACCAAACTCCCTTACTAACATTATAAATAGACTATTTATAAAAAACATAAAAATGAATTCTAGCAACAAGGTGCTCGAGATACTTATACTGTGATGCCCATAAACTGAACTAACACTGCAACATTGAAGGATTTCCTCCGTTGCAATGCTTGTTGACATGGACTCGCTATTTAATAATTCGATGCATTATTTTACTAGCAGATCATGGCTTCAATGGTTATAATTATAGCTCTGTGGTGCTACTGATGGTTGAGTGATGCAGTGTCCATGTAACACTCCCCTTAGCTTGGCGGCATAAGAATTTAGCATCGCGGTGTTATATAGATAATGACTGAGCTTTGCGAACTTGACTCCTTTGATGTTGTAGTTCTATCAAATAGAGACTAGGCATCTCCATGTCCATATATGGGCGCTCTAGTGGAGTCAATACTGGCACCACGGTAGCATTGTGTTTAACGCCATGGCGTTGTATCATACTTAAAAAATTTGCCCATTTCTTATATTTTTCTACACAAACACAAAAAATAATAAATTTTTACAAATAAATTAATACATAAAATATAACATTATTTATACTTATCACTCTAAGAAATAATAATTATTATGCTACGATGCTCCAAATATTTAAGCGCCATGTTACCCACATGGAATTTTTAAACTTGGGGCATTTTGAATTATAGCACCGCGGTATTCATTTTCCTAAGAGCCAAGTGCTGCTAAGTTGAATGTTCAACACAGCGGCATTGTATGTGATGCCATTGTAGCACTCGTAAATAGAGAGGATGGCATTGCAATGTCTAAAAATGATGCTTCAGCGGAGTGGATTTAATTGTAGCGGTGTTATTTCATCCGGCGCTATATGTTACTTTGTATTTTCACCATTTTGAGTATTTTTTATCAAATTTAATATACTTTGTATTCAAATTTAATATCCATTATATAATTTACACTTAACAATGCCATATAGATAGTATCTCCGGATCTTTAAAGCAAAAATTACAGCATCAAGTTTCAAATCATATGTAGAATAGTTCCTCTCATATAGCTTCAACTATTTGGAAGTAAGAGCTATAAATCTATTATTATGTATTAATACACATCTCAAACCTCTCAGTGAAGATCACTAAATACATATAATCCTCCTGTACCAAATGAAAGAGCCAAAACTGAAGCAGAAATTAAACAATCCTTCAATCTCTAAAAATTTCACTCACATTCTGGTGCCAAGACAAAGACTACTAACTACTATGTAAGTTTCATCAGAGGTGTAAAAATTTGAGAAAACCCTTTCACAAATTTCAAATAATACCAAGCCATACCCAAGAAGCTACGTACTTTAAATATGATAGTAGGGCTTGGCCCCTCAAAAATTACCAAAACATTCTAGGGATCTACAAAAATACAAGCCCCACTCACCACGTGCCCTAGAAAAGAAATACTTTTCAATCAAAATGCATATTAGAGAATTTAGCATATTATTGATGTTGCCTTATAGTCTCAAAAATAACCCTCAAATGCCTCACATGATCTTCCTTAAAAGCATAATATATCAAAATATCATCTATGAAAATTGCAATAACCTAAACAAATAATTTTTTCAGGAGTCATTATAAGTCAAATTAAAAAACCTTCTTCACCATAAGATAGATATTATTATCTTTTAATTATACGAATTTTTTCATAACTTTTGGGCATTGGTAAAAATTCTTAAGAAATTCACACATGCCATTATAAGTAAGTATTTTAAGACTATCAGGTGTCCATTTTGCAAATAAATTTCACAAATTTGTTATAAATAAAAAAGGTTATTTTATGAATATTATTTTAAAATTTCTACAGCACTAAAAGAATTATTATGAATTCTATACTAAAAATTGATTAAATTATATAATTATATTATATTTCATTAAAATTACTTAAGCCATTATATTTAAATGCTTTTTCTCCCATTCATTTGGCTAGAATTGCAACATAGAAATAAAAATAAATATTGAGAGAAAATGTAAGGAGAGAGAAAAAAAAGATTAAGATTTGGAGGTCGCGGAGTAATTTTTTGTTATTGGTTCTGTTAGAAGATTTGCTCGTCTCGTTGTAAGAAATCTTTACCCTATTTCTGATTTTAAGGAGTTTGTGTTTTTGATATTTTTTGATCAAATTTATGTTTTCCTTACCAAAAAATGAGAATTATTTTATTAGTAAAACTTTTATGGTGTAACTTTTTATATGTCATAGAGATCGAGATTTTGAACTTTTTGAGTATTTATTCGAGAATTTTTGCTGGGTATTTTTTAAAAGCAGTGATTTTGACCTACTCAAAACTTTATTTTGACAACTAGAAATAGTAACTCAATAAATGCTTCTGAATATTATTATATACAATCATTGGTAATTTAATTAATTTCTAAAAATATGAATTTTTTGCTTAGTGGGATTTTCTATTTCCTACCGTTAAGATATTTTAATACTTTTTGAATTAAGCTACATTATGCTTTATTTGCTACAATACATTAGAAATGAATGTGAATTTGTGATTGAGATTACTATTATAGTACTATGATAATTATGTGTGTAGAAGATAAGTGAATATTAGATGACCAGTTGGTTGAAGACTGATTGACTTGTATAGGAGGCGGACAAGCTTTCCTTTAAATACTGTGGTTCAGTGTTATCATCTATTAATTCACATGATATTGATTGGGAGTTATAAGAAACTATTACTGTGTCGATAGAAAAAGAGTGACATCTCTATTTACTGAGCCAACGATTATCGACTATTAATTATTGATTTAATTTTGACAGTCTTTATAGATGATTTGATTTTATCATTTTATACAATTTTTTCACTCATTATAGTATTGATATGACAATTGCTTTAATGATTTGACACTCATACTGACTTATTATTTTTTTTATTATATAATTTTACTATTTCTTCAATGATTTAATGATCATATGAATGCAACTGATATGATTTGATTGTTAAAATGCATATTACTCCTTTGCCATACTTTGACTTTAGTTATAGGATTTTGTTTTTTTAATGGGCTTTTTAGCTCATTATATGTGGTTAAATATTTTTAGGTTAGGTAAAGGGAGCAAGAGTATGAGATTGATCAGAATCCTTTATGTTTGGGTTCCTCTTCTTTTATTTTAATTTTTCTTATATTCTTAGGATTGAATAGTTATGATATGATTGTATAGATCCTGAGTAGTGTATATGATCTTTATGTAAATGAATATAAATGTATATATAGTTGTTTTGAATTCTAGAATTAGTTTTGTCATTTATTTCTGATAATTGAAGTTAGATAGTTCTGGTGTTGTTTATTAAAACATAAAAGAATAATTCTTCTAACTTAGATTATGGGGTATCACAAAAATAATAATAAATCGATCTAGATAATTGCTAAATTCTTTATTCATCAAATCCTTAAAAATTATTGGTGCATTAGTCACCCCAAAAGGCATGATTAAGAACTCATAATACTCGTATCTCATACTAAAATTGGTCTTCATCACATAAGACTCTCTCACCTTTACCTAATAATACCTAGATCATAAATCAAGCATAAAAAATATAAAAAATCCAACATTGTGGTCAAATAGATCATCAATCAATGATAATGGATACATATTCTTGATAGTGACATTGTTCAACTCCTTATAATAAATACACATGAGCATTATATCATCATTTTCCTTCAAAAATAAATAGGTGCCTCCTACAAAGACACACTAGGATGAATGAATCCCCTATCAAATAACTCTTCAAGGTGAAACTTCAACTCCTGAAGCTCCTTTGGTGTCATTTTATATAGAGCATTAGAAATAAAGGATGAACTGGAAAATACATTAATATATAACTCTATCTCTATCTAGAGATAAATTGGCTAACTCTACAAGAAAAACACCTAAAAAATCCTATATTACTGGGACATTAGATAGATAGCCAAAATCTATACTCCTATCACAAACTGATACCAAAAATACCATACAACCCTTTTTCTACAATCTATCTGCTCCTACAGTAAAAATTAGATAAGACAAAACACCTCTAACTCCTTGATATACAAAACTCTCACTACCCCTAAAAAAAGTAACTTGCTTCTTCAAGCAATCAATCTGAGCCTCATACCGACTCAACTAGTCTATACCCAAAATGACATCAAATGTAAAAAATGTGTAATAAAATTAAAATATATCTCCACTTCATATCAAAAATCTTAATGTTATAGAAATAAACTCTACTGGCTATTATAACATCTCTAATCATTAAAGTAATAGATAGAGAAATAAGGAGTATAACTGAAGGTAAGTAGAGTAAATCAAAAAATTGTTCTAAAATAAATAAATGATACCTGCAGAATCAAACAAAACACATAATATGGACACTAAAAAATATAAAACATATGAGTCAAAATATCTAGGGCATCTCGAGTGCCCTGCTGAGTTAAACTATATACACGCGGCTGAACTAGAGCAGGAGCGACTGAACTACATGGCTCTCTCTAACAATTACCAGACATATAATTTACCTGCTATTGAGATAGATCCATTGTCTCTACCAGCAGAACTCTCAATAAATGTATAAAGTGGAAGTGTCCTCATTCTCCCTTTCAATCAAATAAAACTCTTATTACAATTTGGTACTCCGAGCTTATGATTTTGATGATAATAAATATTATTGATAAATTTTTTATTTCTCTAAACAATTGCATTGTTTCTATGTATACTAACAATTCAGGTACGTCATACACCATGCAAAAAGATTCAGGGCTCGGGTTTGGGTAGAATAGAAATATAGTTGACAAGAGCCTATAACTTTCTATATATTTATCTTTTAAATTTCTCGAGTTAAAGTCCTATAAAAAGTGTATGCTATGTTGACAATCTTGCACACACACACACAAGGGTATTAAAGAGAAAATAAGTTTTTAAAATTTTGAATTAATTATACAAGATTATCCAGATTGTACTGTATGGTCATGTATCTTTAAAATAGTTTTAAATGACTAATTTTGTAATTAATATTTTTTAACTAATCATATTATATGCTTTCAATCATACCGTCGATCTATTTTAATAGTAACCCTAGCCGCCAATCAAATTGAGTAAGTATTTTAATATTGGTATTTTGAACTAATCATAATATACGATGAAGTTCATACTGTATGATAATTGAGATCTTACTTAATTTAATCATGTGATTAGTCATTCAATTTAAATTTTAATTAATATGGTCGATCACACTATATAATCTTAGATCATACTATACGAAAGGTTGAAATGAACAATGGTCATCCCATATATTATCCTAGATGAAATCTTAATTTTGAACTAATCATATAGTACGATGATAATCATACTGGATATCATTGTACTGGATGATAAGCCGAGATAATTTTTAATCATCCTTGCCGTTATCTTATACAAGCTGGAGGAAATTGAATTAATCATCCTATTTGATCTCTGAATTGTACCATACGATTAATATATAGATTTTGAGCAGCTCATCTCGATATTATTCTATCATGTTGGATGTTATCTGGTTTTTAAACTAATCGTACCGTATGATCTTTGATTGTACTACATGATTAGGTTTGGCTGAATTAAAAATTTAGGGTTTTTGAAGACCTTCTCTTTCAAACTATTTTTAATTATTTTAAAAATTAAGTGACTTTTGGGATGGTGATGGAATTCTAGAGAGAGAGCATTGGGATATCTTTGAGAATGGAGAAGGAGAAGGTGAGGATTGTGTGAGGGAGAAGGAGTGTGGGGGTTCACGCGGTCGCTCCAATCAATCTTGGACGTTGATTCCTCTATAGGACTCTGTGGATCTGCTTAGGCTACTCTAGAAATAAAGGCTTCAAGGTTAAAGTCTAAGGTTCTCTGCCTTCACTAGTAGGGTGAAAAAGGATTGTAAGGTACTCTACCTTCTCAAGGAGGGTGAAAAAGCTTCTAGGTGTGCTTCCTTTACCAGGAGGGTGAAAAGAGCTTCTAGGGTTCTCTGCCTCACAAGGGGGATGAAAAGGATTTTGATTCTCCACTGCACTAGGTTAGTAAAAGTGATTCTTATAAGGGCTTCTCCATATTGATATGGGGGCTAGAGGAGAGACACTAAGAGTTAGTGCAATACATGGAGTGGAGGACTCCGAGGAGAGAATGTAGGTTATTGTTTGACTGAACCACTATAAAATTCTATTTTGTTCATTCTTATTTAACTTCCATATTTTATTCTCAGCACTTTAATTTCCTGTAATTTATTTTCATGAAAAATATAGGTTCAAAAAGTATTGTGCTTGATGTTAGATTGATTTAATCAAGACATCATCATTGTGATTATTGTTGTTTTTTATTAGCTTCAATATCAGGTGATTAAATTATTGAATTCAAGTTTTTAAAAATATTAAAAATATTGTTTCTTGCATGTAAAGAAATTTTTAAATAACCAATTCAACTCTCATATTTTGGCTTAGATTATCAATCAAATCTTACATGTGGACACTCTGTCATCCTATATCCTTCCCATCCATATATAAAACCTTGGTTAGTTATCCTGTAGCTCTGACCGAAGTGATATTTGTCATAACTCATGTATATAAGTGCCCCACTAATAAAATTCTTAAAACTAGTAACAATGCCCCTACTCGGAGTAGCCATAGATATAGACAGTCCACCTTTCCTAGACTCTCCAAGTATAAATTTACTCTTCTTCCTAGAAAATTCACTACTGGATATCTCGCTACTAAATCTCTTCCTACTGGCAGTCCACCATTACTAAGTAGTAGTTAGATCATTTTTAATCAATCAGGCTCTATTTAAAGGATTAGAAATGTGAAATAGTACTAGCGGTTGTCTCAAACTATCTCCAAGTCCCCTAAAAATATAAAACACGTATCTATAAAAGTGCTAATAAGATGTGGAGCATATCTGGGCAAAGTAGAAATACATACTACATCACTGCCCTACTCCTCTGAATCAATCTCAAAAGAGTCTCATATATCTGCTGATATGTAGAAGGTGGTATAATCCAGACTCAAAAAACATCAAAGAACTTATCCTAGAAAATCAGAGCATTCAATCTCCCCTAAAATTTCTCCTCATGCTAGCCCATCCACCAGACCTCTGCCTCGCCATCTAATAAAAAGACTACCACAGGTACCTTCCTCTATAGAGGATAGTACATACTGTAAAATTTCTTTTATATTCATAATATTCAGAGCATATGTATCACTAACCGCTCAGTCAAGCGTGAAGAGATAAAGGACAAATTAAACCTTCCAACCTCAATACCACTTTAAACTCCCATATTCTGTCACCCTATGAGAATCTTAGATAAGTAAGTAAAGAATGTACTATTAAAACCCTCTTATGATAATTCATCTCTATAAATTTGGCACATTACAAGCACTATGCCTATGGTTGCATCATACCAATCCAAAATACCTGGTTTTGCCTGCTTTCCTATTCCTAGGCTCTATATTACACCTAATATTAACAACATATATGGCCACTATGGTCATTAAATGAAGATTGGTATAGTAAAAATATCATAAAATTATTAATGAAGAGAATTCATTAGTACTCCCCATTCCATTTACACCTTCAATCTAAAATTAGAGAATTTAATAAGATATAAAGAACAAGTGAAGAAAATCTATTTCCATTAATTACACAAAAGAAAGAAATTACTGAAGAAAAGGTATCACTAGTTGGGTTCAATTATATCCTCTACACTCCTCCTTGAACAAACAAAATTGCTTTTATCAACACAAGCCAAGCATTATAATTAATTGTATCTAGTACATCCCTGAATTCCCTAAGTTGTCACTTCTATGGAAAAATTAGAGAAGAACTATAAAGAGTGAAATTAAACAAGTGACTAAACTCCCTTACTAATATTATAAATAGACTATTTATAAAAAACATAAAATGGATTCTAGCAATAAGGCGCTCGAGATACTTACGTCATTATGCCCATGAATTGAACTAACACCGCAACACTAAAGGATTTCCTCAGCTACAGTGCTTGTTGACATGGACCCGCTATTTAATAATTTGATGCATTCCTTTACTGGCAGATCATGGCTTCAATAGTTATAATTGTAGCTCCATGGTGCTACTGATGGTTGAATGCTGCGGTATCCATGTGGCACTCCCCTTGGCTTGGCGGCACAGGAATTTGGCACCGCGGTGCTATACAGATAATGAATGAGCTTTACGAAGTTAAATCCTTTGATGTTGTACTTCTATCAAACATAGACTAGGCATCTCCATGTCCATATATGGGTGCTCCAATGGAGTCAATACTGGCGCCACGGTGGTATTGTGTTTAACGCCATGGCGTTCTACCATACTTAAAAAATTTGCCCATTTCTTATATTTTTCTGTACAAACAAAAAAAAATTTACTAACAAATTAATGCATAAAATATGATAATATTTAGACTTATCACTCTAAGAAGTTATAATTATTATGCCACGATGCTCCAAATATTTAAGCGCCATGACACCCATGTGGAGTTTTTAAAGTTGGGGCATTTTGAATTATAGCACTACGGTATTAATTTTTCCGAGTGCCAAGTGCTGCTAAGTTGAATGTTCAACACAGCGGCATTGTATGTGATGTCACTATAACACTTTTAAATAGAGAGGATGGCACTGCAATGTCTAAAAATGGTGCTTCAGTGGAGTGGATTTAATTGTAGCGGTGTTGTTTCATCCGGTGCTACGTGGTACTTTGTATTTTCACCATTTTGAGTATTTTTTGTCAAATTTCATATACTTTGTACTCAAATTTAATATCCATTACATAATTTACACTTAACAATGCCATATAGATAGTGTCTTCGGATCTTTAAAGCAAAATTTATAGCATCAAGTTTCAAATCATATATAGAATAGTTCCTCTCATATAACTTCAATTGTTTGGAAGCAAGAGCTATAAATCTATTATTATGTATCAATACAAGTCTCAAATCTCTCAATGAACAATCACTAAATACCCGTAATCCTTCTGTACCAAATGAAAGAGCCAAATTTGAAGCAGAAATTAAATAATCCTTCAATCTCTAAAAATTGGCCTCACATTCTGGTGCCAAGACAAAAACTACTAACTTCTAAGTCAGTTTCATCAGAGGTGCAAAAATTTGAGAAAACCCTTTCACAAATTTCTTATAATATCAAGTCATACCTAAGAAGCTACGCACTTTAAATATAATAGTAGGGCTCAACCCCTCAAAAATTACCTAAATATTCTGGGGATCTACAAAAATACCAGCACCACTCACCACGTGCCCTAAAAAAGAAATACTCTTCAACCAAAATTTACAATGGAGAATTTAGCATATTATTGATGTTGCTTTATAGTCTCAAAAATAACCATCAAATACCTCGTATGATCTTCCTTAGAAGAAAAATATATCAAAATATCATCTATGAAAATTGTAAAAACCTAAACAAATAATTTTTGCAGGAGTCATTTATAAGTCAAATTTAAAAACCTTTTTCACCATAAGATAGATATTATTGTCTTTTAATTATACGAATTTGTTTATAACTTTTGGGCATTGGTAAAAATTCTTTAGATATTGACACATGCCAATATAAGTAAAGATTTTAGGAGTATCAGTGCCCATTTTGCAAACCGATTTCACAAATTTGTTCTAAATAAAAAAGGTTATTTTATGAATATTATTTTATAATTTTTTGAAGCACTAAAAGAATTAATAAGAATTCTATACTAAAAATTGATTAAATTATATAATGATATTATATTTCATTAAAAATATCTTAAGCCATTTTATTTAAATGCTTTTTATCCCATTCATTTCATTGGAATTACAACATAGAAATAAAAATAAATTTTGAGAGAAAATATAAGGAGAGAGAAAAGAAAGATTAAGATTTGGAGGTTGCAGAGTGATTTTTTGTTGTTGGTTCTGTTGGAAGATTTGCACGTCTCGCTGTAAGAAATCTTTACCATATTTCTGATTTTAAGAAGTTTATGTTTTTGATATTTTTTTATCAAACTTATGTTTTCCTTACAAAAAAATGAGAAATATTTTGTATTGGTAAAATTTTCTTGTTGTAACTTTTTATATGTTATAGAGATCGAGATTTTGAACTTTTTGAGTATTTATTCAAGAATTTTTACTGGGTGATTTTTAAAAAGCAATGATTTTCACCTACTTAAAACTTTATTTTAACATCTAAATATAATATTTTAGGTCAATAAATGCTTCTAAATATTGTTATATAAAATCATTGGTAATTTGATTAATTTTTAAAAATATTAATTTTTGCTCAGGGGAATTTTTTATCGCCTACCGTTTAGATATTTTAATACTTTTTGAATTAAGCTACATTATGCTTTATTTGCTACAATGCATTAGAAATGAATGTGGATTTTTGATTGAGATTACTTTTATAGTACTGTGATAATTATGTGTGTGTAGAAGATAAGCAAAGATTAGATGACCCGTTGGTTGAAGACTGATTAACCTGTACAGGAGGCCGACGGGCTTTCCTTTAAATACTATGGTTCGGTGTTATCCTCTACTGATTTACATGATATTGTATGGGAGTTATAAGGAGTTATTATTGTATCGATAAAAAAAGAGTAACATCTCTGTTTAGTGAGCCAAATATTATCGACTATCGATTATTGACTTAATGTTGACAGTCTTTATAGATGATTTAATTTTATCACTTTATACAATTTTTTACCGATTGTAGTATTGATATGATGATTGCTTTAATGATTTGACACTCATACTGACTTATTATCTTTTGTATTATATAATTGTACTATTTCTTCAATGATTTAATGATCATATGAATGCAACTGATATGATTTGATTGTTAAAATGTATATTACTCCTTTGCCATACTTTGAGTTCAGTGTAGTATTTTATTTTTTATTGGGCTTTTTAGCTCATTATATGTGGTTAAATATTTTTAGGTTAGGGAAAGGGAGCAGAAGTATGAGATTGATCAGAATCCCTTATGTTTGGGTTCCTTTTCTTTTATTTTAATTATTCTTTTGTTCTTAGGATAGAGTAGTTATGATATGATTGTATAGATCTTGAGTAGTGTATATGATCTTTTGGTAAATGAATACAAATATATATATATATTACAATTTTGAATTCTAGAACTATTTGTTATTTATTTCTGATAATTGAAGTTAGATAGTTCTTGTGTTATTTACTAAAACATAAAAAAATAATTCTTCTAAATTAGATTATGGGGTAACACAAAAATATTAATAAACTCATCCAGAAAATTGCTAAATACTTTAATCATTAAATCCTTAAAAATTATTGGTGCATTAGTTACCCCAAAAGGCATGATTAAGAACTCATAATACGCATATCTCATACTAAAATTGGTCTTCATCACATAAGACTCTCTCACCTTTACCTAATAATACCCAGATCATAAATCAAGCCAAAAAAATATAAAAAATCCAACATGTTGATCAAATAGATCATCAATCAATGATAATGGATACATATTTTTGATAGTAAGTTTGTTTATTAGTATTATATCATCATTTTCCTTCATAAATAAATAGGTGCCTCCCACAGAGACACACTAGGATGAATGAATCCCCTATCAAATAACTCCTCATGTTGAAGCTTCAATTCATGAAGCTCCTTTGGTGTCATTTTATACAGAGCTTTAAAAATTAGGGATGTACTAGAAAATATATTAATATAGAACTCTATCTCTATCTAGAGATAAAATGGCTAACTCTACAAGAAAAATATCTAAAAAATCATGTACTGCTGGGATATTAGATAGATAACCAAAATCTATACTCCTATCACAAACTAATGCCAAAAATATCATACAACCCTTCTTCTATAATATATCTGCTTCTACGGTAAAAATTAGACAAGACAAAACACCTCTAACTCCCTGAAATACAAAACTCTCACTACCCCTAGAAAAAGTAACTTGCTTCTTCAAGCAATCAATCTGAGCCTCATGCCGACTCAACTAGTCCCTACCCAAAATGACATCAAATGTAAAAAATGTGTAATAAAATCAAAATATATCTCCATATCATATCAAAAATCTTAATGTTATAGAAATAAACTCTATTGGCTATTATATCATCTCTAATCATTAAAGTAATTAATAAAGAAATAAGTAGTATACTGAAGGTAAATATAGTAATTAAAAAATTATTCTAAAATAAATAAATGATACCTACAAAATCAAACAAAACACATAAAATGGACACTCAAAAATATAAATCATACCAGTCAAAATATCTATGGCATCTCGAGGGCCTTGCTGAGTTAAACTATATACACATGGCTGAACTAGAGTTGGAGTGACTGAACTTCATGGCTCTCTCTAACTATTACCAGACAGATAATTAACCTGCTACAGAGATAGATCCATTGTCTCTACCAACAGAACTCTCAATAAATGTATAAAGTGGAAGTGTCCTCATTCTCCCTTTCAATTAAATAAAACTCTTATTGCAATCTGGGATTCAGAGCTTATGATTTTGATGATAATAAATATCATTGATAAAATTTTTATTTCTTTAAACAATTGCATTATTTCTATGTATACTAACATTTCAGGTACGCCATACACCATGAAAAAAGATTCAAGGCTTGGGTTTAGGTAGAATAGAAATATAGTTGATAAGAGCCTATAACTTTCTATATATTTATCTTTTAAATTTCTTGAGTTAAAGTCCTATAAAAAGTGTATGCTATGTTGACAACCGTGCGCACACACACACAAGGGTATTAAAGAGAAAATAAGTTTTTAAAATTTTGAATTAATTATACAGGATTATCCAGATTGTATTGTATGGTCATGTATCTTTAAAATAGTTTTAAATGACTAATTTTATAATTAATATTTTTAAACTAATTATATTATATGCTTTCAATCATATCGTCGATCTATTTAAATAGTAACCCTAGCCGCCAATCAAATTGAGTAAATATTTTAATTTTGGTATTTTGAACTAATCATACTATATAATAAAGTTCATACTATATGATATTGAAATCTTACTTAATTTAATCATGTGATTAGCCATTCAAATTAAATTTTAATTAATATGGTCGATCGCATTGTATAATCCAAGATTGTACTATACAAAAGGTTGAAACGAATAATGGTCATCTCATATATTATCCTAGATGAAATCTTAATTTTAAACTAATCGTACAGTAGGATGATAATTGTACTAGATATCATCGTACTGGATGATAGGCTGATATAATTTTTAATCATCCTGGACATTATCTTGTACAAGCTGGAGAAAATTGAATTAGTCATCCTATACTATCTCCGAATTATACCATACGATTAATATATAGATTTTGAGCAGTTCATCCTAGAATTATTCTATCGTGCTAGATGTTATCTAGTTTTTGAACTAATAGTACTGTATGATCTTTGATTGTACTATACGATTAGGTTCGACTGAATTGAAATTTTAGGGTTTTTGAAGACCTTCTCTTTAAAGCTATGTTTAATTATTTTAAAAATAAAGTGACTTTTGGGATGGTTATGGAATTCTAGAGAGAGTGCTATAGAATATCTTTGAGAGTGGAGAAGGAGAAGGTCAGGATTATATGAGGGAGAAGGAGTGTGGGGGTTCACACAGTCGCTACAATCAATCTTGCACCTTGATTCCTCTATAGGGCTTTGTGGATCTGCTTGGGCTACTCTTGCAATAAAGGCTTCAAGGTTAAAGTCTAAGGTTCTCTGTCATCACCATGAGGGTGAAAATGGATTACAAGGTACTCTATCTTAACCATGAGGGTGAAAAAGCTTCTAGGTATGTTGCCTTTACCAGGAGGGTAAAAAGAGCTTCCAGAGTTCTCTGCCTCACAAGGGGGGTGAAAAGGATTTCGATTCTCCACCGCACCAGGTTGGTAAAAGTGATTCTTGTAAGGGCTTCTCCATATTGATATAGGGGCTAAAGGAGAGACACTAAGTATTAGTCCAATACTTGGATTGGAGGACTCCGAGGAGTAAATGCAGGTTATTTTTTGACTGAACCATTATAAAATTCTAGTTTGCTCATTCTTATTTAACTTCCGTATTTGATTCTCAGTACTTTAATTTCCTGCAATTTATTTTCATAAAAAATATCGGTTCAAAAAGTATAGTGGTTGATGTTAGATTGATTTAATTAAGACATCATCATTGTGATTGTTGTTATTTTTTATTAGCTTCCATATCAGGTGATTAAATTATTAAATTCAAGTTTTTAAAATATTAAAAAAAATTTTTACTACATGTTAAAGAAATTTTTAAATAACCAATTCACCACCACCCCCCCCCCTCTTGGTGTGCTGAGGGACAATTCAATGAGGCTTAACACCCTCCATTGAACTTTCAACTCTCATATTTTGGCTTAGATTATCAATCAAATCTTACTTGTGGACACTCTGTCATCCTATATCCTTCCTATCCATATTTAAAACCTTGGTCAGTTATCCTATAGCACTGACCGAAGTGATATTTATCATAACTCAGGTATATAGGTGCCCCACTAATAAAACTCTCAGAACTAGTAACACTGCCCCTACTTAGAGTAGCCATAGATATAGACAGTCCACCTTTCCTAAACTCTCCAAGTATAAATTTGCTCTCCTTTCCAGAAAATTCACTACTGGATATCTCACCATTGAATCTCTTCCTACTAGTAGTCCACCGTTACTAAGTAGTAGTTATATCATTTTTAATCAATCAGGCTCTATTTAAAAGCTTAGAAATGTGAAATAGTACTAGCGGTTGTCTAAAACTATCTCCAAGTCCCCTAAAAATATATAACACTTGTCCATAAAAGTGCTAATAAGATGTGGAGCATATCTGGCCAAAGTAAAAATACATATTACATCACTTCCCTACTCCTCTAAACCAATCTCAAAAAAGTCTCATATATCTGCTGATATGTAAAAGGTGGTATAAACCAGACTAAAAAAATATCAAAGAACTTATCCTAGCAAATTAGAGTATTCAATCTCCCCTGAAATTTCTCCTCATGCTGGCCCATCCACAAAACCTCTGCCTCACCATCTAATAAAAAGACTACCACAGGTACCTTCCTCTACGAAGGATACTACATACCGTCAAATGTCTTCTCTATCCTCCTTAACCAGTCCTCTATTACCCTGAGCTTAACAGGGCCCTCAAAACTTAGAGGTTTCAATCTCAGAAAAATTTATAATTTTTTATCTACCTCATCAGATCTCTCAGTAGAAACCCGACTCTGTGCTTCACCCATCATTGGGCTATCAGACTAGAAACCTATAAAATTATACGAAAATTGACTTTCGTAGTAGTACTATATATAAGAGCTGCCTGATAAGCACTTTGCCCATTTATCATATCTGGGTTTGGTGAATCCATACTCATATAGAATATGAAATTAATCATACATGCACATGAAATAAATAATAATGAACACCTAGACAGGCTCAAAACTACCACACTTAACTTACAAATCAATTTCCTATAGCTTTATCTTATGATCTATTTTTCAAAACTATTAATATGATACCATTAAAGCTTGTCACATCCTAACTCGTTAGATCCACTGAGGGGGTAGGTCATATTATATTGAGTTGTGATAGGTAAATCAAAAGATCTAGTTTTGAAAATATATTAAAATTCTTTTTCCCATTTAAACTTTAAAATAAACTACAGACTTCAAAGTTACTCAAAACATCCAAAATATAATAAATAAATACATTTATAATATTTCTTTTATTTCATTAAAATGTTTCTACACTATAATATATGGCTACAAATATAAGTTATATGGCTGAATAATAAATTAGCCATGATTGTTCAAAAATCAATAAAAGGAATACTTATCAACTTTAATTAGATCCTAAATTGTTAATCAATTAGCTCCTACTCTTTTCTAGATCCTAAAAATCTGAAGCAAAAGCACAGTAAGCGTAAACAACTCAATAGGCCACACAAATCGATCAAAATTTTTTAAAAATTAAAAAAAATTTAGTATATTTAAAAGTAAATAAATGCAGTATAAGAAATCATTGTACTGAGTAAGATATTAAGAGCATACTAATTATCCAAAGATTCAACTAATACTACTAAGTAGTTAAATTAAACTGAAATTTATATCATAAAATATTTTATATTAGTTTTCTTCTTTTTCTAGAGCCAAATAGAATCTCAAAGATTTTTGGCCCCTTATAACTCTATTTTGTGCTTGTGTACCAGAATATGGCTTAAAGCCACTAGAACTTGCCTTATAGGCAATAGATTCCCAGTCATAAATAAAATCTCAAAAGATTTTGGCCCCTTATATCTCCCAACAGAGATTATTTTAAATCACATAAGTATATATTTCATCACATTGTACTAATTAAAGCATTATTGAGCTCATATCAGATTTATACAATTTTTTATAATAGTAGGCACTGAAAATTCCTATTTAGTCAAAATGCACATTTTCAAATCAAAACCAAATTACTTAAGAATGTGTAAAATATCATTTCAAGACTTTAATCATGCTATGATATTGCTTTCAAGAGTCTAGGTTATTTTCTATTCAATAAAAATCATACGAATTCTAAAATACTTGGTATAAAATTTCTAAAAATACTCAAAATATTCAAAATATCAATCTTTATAACATATAAAAGTTACACGGTGAAAGTTTTATTGGTCAAAGTTATCCATATTTTTTTGGTAACCATCGAAAATAAGATAGGCTTAATGTGACCTACCGCAATCTAGAAAATTTTTTCAACTGGTCTAAAAACTCAAAATGGCATGAAGCTGCTCAAAATCCCTATTTTCCCTTCTAAATTCCTCTAATTCTCTCCCATGCTTCGACTGCATGTGATGCTCAAATTAATAGAATATTGGAAAATTTTATAATTAAAGTAAAATTAGTGGCCTAGCATTATGGAACTACTATCTCAGTGTTGTGATGTTAGTTTAAATATCTATATTCCAGAATTCAGAGCTTTGCAGTATCATTAATTGGCACTTTGTACTGTAGCAGCATTGAGGAGCCCTGAGGCACTTGGAGGTGCTCAAATTATAAGTTTTTTCATATTTTATCAATTCACTCAAGACCCTTAAGACTCATTCTAGAGCACATGCATCTTTTTCAAGCTTTAAAACACTTTCAAACACATGCAAATGGACTCAAAACTCATAAGTTTAAATAATTACTTTTTTTTTTAAAATCGGGTCAAACTAATCTAAACTGTACGTTGGTCTTAGAGGTTTCGCATAATCATAGTGAAATCTTCAAATTTTTCCTATGTAGATTTTCCTAAATTAGTTATAAACCATAGAATATGCATTCTTAGATCATTGTTGCACTTATGAGGATGTAAAAAAGGTTTACGGCGTTCTTACAATTATTTTATCTTCATAGAATCTAGAATATAAAATATCCTATGTCTTGGCATGCAAGAATTCCATTCTAATACTCATAATTATTCCAATATTCCTTCATCAAGGTAATATATCACACTAGATTTTAATTCTACAAATGGCCATTGCATAGACTAAATTAAGAGTGAGAGATATTTAAAATAATCATTAATAATCTAAAGCACAAGAGTCTAAAACTATGAGTTTAGCTAGCCATAGAATAACAAAAGAACAACATAATTTCTATTACTTACTCAAGAAAGATAGTAAAAATAGAAAAAAGTAAAAAGATATCACATGGAATGAAGGATCCAAAACCAAACCAGTAGATAAATCCTTTCCAAAAGTGAATCTCCTCTTATAACATTCCTCTCCACAATCCTTTCTTCTCTCAATGCTTGCTTACTCACTAAAATATTAACCAGCCACTCTAAAGTATATACATCACTCTCCTTGGGCTTCTTCTCTCAGAAATGCACACAAAAACTATAGCTCTATCACATAAAAAATAGAAAATCTATTTATACTTATCACAAAAATGGCTCAGGCACTATGCCGCTTAACATGGTGGCATCGTGATGTAATAATATGAATTAGCACCTTGGCTCTGCTAAGTAGCTCCACTACATTGTTGGGTAGACTTGGCATGCTTATTTACTAATCTAACGTAATGGCTGGCTGATTTGGCATAGCGCTTCTCTTTCGTAACTGCTCCACTACGACATTATAAATGTTGGGCACTACAACATTGGCTTACATCATCTAACACAACAATGCTTCTGAGGTTGACTCTCTAGTATTGAATTATTATACAATTTATTTGAGACTCCAATCTTGTAATGTTGATTTATGTTGTTGTAGTGTTGTAAAGCACTATGGTGCTAAACTTTTCTTCACTAGGCAAGTGAATTAACTG
Organism: Dendrobium chrysotoxum; assembly: GCA_019925795.1. Taxonomy (NCBI): domain Eukaryota; kingdom Viridiplantae; phylum Streptophyta; class Magnoliopsida; order Asparagales; family Orchidaceae; genus Dendrobium; species Dendrobium chrysotoxum. Next base: position 14,345,309 of record CM034311.1, on the reverse strand, counting down.
CAAAGGTTCTAGTGCTACAATGTCCTGATGTGGCACCGGGCATTGAAAATGTTGTGATGTTAATTATTTAGGTGTTGTGACGCTAGTTCAGCGCTTGTAAATTTTTCTCTATTTTCTGAGCAATTCCTGCATAACATTAATTGAAACAAACATTTTTATTAGAATTTAAGACAATACATAGTTTTTACTTAATAGATTATAGATGGTTTGGAGCAAACTTTTGGTATTGTACAAATCTTATAGAAAATTCTTCTATCTTTCTTAATGTTGGCCAAAACTATCCTTGCGTAAGGATTCTATATGTGACAATCCAAAATCTAAAATGGAAGAATTTTATTTCTTTTATCTTTAATATCTTTTCAATTCATTGACAATTAGAGCTAAATAATTTCATTCATGAAAAAATACATCTAATAATAAATATAATTATATTACCATTCATTGAATATTTATATGTCTAATAAGTTCTCAAAATAATATATACAATAGCCAATAATAAGCCACAAAATGATAAACAAAACCAAAGAACAAGAAATAAAACCTAAATAATCACTCACTGATTATCCTCACTCTGCATGCTCCTTAACCTTGCCTAAAATTATAAAAAAACCATAAAATGAGCATATAGCTTAGCAAGTAACCAAAATCTTGTAATTATAATCAATTTATGAAAGAGAAATAATATGTTAAAATTATTAAAAGAAATCTATAAATCACTATATTTTATGTGTACTAGTTAGTTGTATCAATTATCAGTTTGTTACATATCACATCTCAATCTGTCAATTATATCGACCATCTCCATTATCAGTCCTTACCATAAATCAATTTTTTTAGCTAATTAATCAGTCAATTTGTCTTTATCATTTTATCAGTCGCATTTATTCAATCAATCTTTCATTCATTCTATCTCATTAGTCGATAAGTTATTTTAGTAAATCAATTGTATCAGTATTTTTATCATATATCAATATTATCTATCATTTGTTAGTACTATCAATAATAGTATCATATATCAGATATTCAGATGAGGGTATCTTTATCTTTCTCCTACACTTATGATTCCCATATCGATCTCTAGCTCCTTATAACTCCCATCTTAAGGGTATCAAGAGGGGTTATCGTATCATGAGGGGTTATTGTATCATGAGGGGTTATCGTATCATGAGGGGTTATCGTATTATGAGGGATTATCATATCATATATCTGATATCAAAGAACATCATTTCAATATACCTTATGGTGTATCATATTTTGGGTTCCGAATTATATACACATGCAAAATATTTCAACTTATAATGTTCAGCATGTCAGTATTCTTATTAGATGAGTATGAATATTATAAATCAATACATACCAATCATATTAACTATGTTAGCACATATTACATTTCAGTATCATGGTATAAAAATAACAGTACATTACTTTTCAACTCATTTTTAGTATACCATTCCCTACTTATTTCAAATAAAAATTCTCAGACATATATTTAGCTGGTAAAAATATAATAAAATGAAATAAAATTCTTAAGAATGATCAAATCAATATCATATCAAAATTTATATGGTAAAAGTTTTCAAAACTAGGAGATACTACATTTTTGACAGATTCAGGAGAGATAAAAATCATTAAAACCAAAACCATCGAAAATATGAGAAAGAGTTTAGTCACTTGCATTAATTAGAATAAAATTTGTAATAGGAGTGACTGATAAAATTGCCCCAAAGAGCTTTCTCTCCCTTCTCTCTCTGCCTTCTTTTCCCCTTCCCTTCTTCTTCTTTTCCTTTTCCGCCCAACCAAGCAACATAAATGAGGGAGGGAGTGATGCATGATAGTGATATATATAAACTCATATAGTGCCTAGCTCTATGACGCCCATCCACCACAGCGCTGCATACCTCCCCCCGAGTTATTAAAAAATAGAGCATTCAATACCATGATAGCATTTTTGGCACTACAGAGCTCTCAGCATACGGCACCCGACCCAAAATTTCTAAGTTTCTCAAATAAGTTCATTTCAAACTTTGGGTTGTTATAATCTCCCCACATTCAAAAAATATCTTCCTTGATATTTCTATATCAGTATGACAGAATAAGAATAAAACATAAACATGTCAAATAAAATTGGTTTAAAAATTAAAATCAAGAATTTATATTGATAATCATGTCAAAATCAATTCTAATTTTGAATAAAAAAACTTAACTTGAAAATAAAATAAAATAAAATAAAATCATACCGATCATATCATCAGGCACTTCATAAACCTCTTTAACTGATTCTAATAAAATATATACATGCCCAGGTCCAGGCAATAGACATTCTACTATTCGGTGCCCATAATCATCACACCTAAAGTATTATTCTGTCATTCTATAATATGGTCCTACAAATCTCCATCCACACCAAATACATTGTAGAGTGGTAGGTGCTTTGATAAGTTTGCCTATCTTTTTCTTTCTTCTTTCACATATTTCTAATAGCTACGTACAAACTATTTTGCCAATTTATTACTCACCATCTGAGTGATCATGTTAGTAAACTTTAACATATACTCATAATTTATTGAAAGTACTTCAGTAATGGGTTTAGTATTCTTCTCTTTTTTTGTTCCAGATGCATTACCTAATTGATAAACAAACCTTAAATACAAAATAAATTCGTTGAATTAAAATAAATCTAGAAGCGTATTTAATAAATAAATAATGTAATCAATATTATAATTATGGTTTCAATTGAATTTTTTCACTAACTATAGCTCTGATACTATTTTTTTAATGCGTCAAACTCTAAAATAAATTAATTTCATTTCTTTTCTATTTAATATCATTTTTAATTCATTAACAACCAAATTATTGATAACTAGAGCAAACTAATTTCATTAAAAAACATAAATAATAATAAACATAATTACATTACTATTCATTAAATATTTATATATTTGACAAGTTCCCAAAATAATATATACAATAGTTAAAAATAAGCTATAAAATAACAAACAAAACTAAAGAGAGGGAAATAAAACCTAAACTATCATCCACTGATTAGACTCACTCTGTAGGTGTTGAAATCTAAGAGTTCGGCCATATATTTTGATGATTACAAATATTATTAGATGCTTTATTAGCTTATTCCTGTATGATAATTTGGATATTTATTTTTGTGTGCTACTAACCTTTCAGGTACAACATACACCAAGCAAATATTGAAGAACTAGCTCAAGAAAGTGTAGCATTAAGGTAAAAGTCAGTTTGTATGTTATAGAGTCTATATTTTTTATTTTTCTTGAGTTTATATTTGTATTAGGTGTATGTTAGCTTAGCAATAATGCACAGACACACAAGAGGATTGAAATCAAATATTTTCTATTAATCATACTATATGATCTGGATTATACTATAAAATCCTAATTATACTATAGTATTTGTTTAAATAAAAATTAATTAAAATATTTATTTAAGTTACATTAATTAAAAATAGCATATAAATAATTGTACTATATGATTTATGCATACTGGATGATTAGCAATATAATAAAACCACATCGTTGAATCCTGGTTACATAAATTAAGTAAATTTAAAATTAAAAAATTGAATTGAACGTACTGTATGAAATACTTTATACTGTATGATAATTAATTATACTTGCCTAATTTAGGTCTAATAATTAAGAAATAAAATTAAATCTAAAAAAATTAAAGATTGTATATATATATATATATATATATATATATATATATATATATATATATATATATATATCATACAGTCTCATCAACTCAAGAACTATATGGATAAATTTTGTGTTGTGATGTATGATCTAATAATCAATTTGAACTAATCATATTATACAATTTTTAATCATACATGATGATTTTAATGGCATTAAAATAATCATACAATCTAATAAAAGTATCATAATATATGATTAGAGTCAGTATTATTAAAAATTAGGGGTTCTGATAGCACTCTTTATAAACTATTTCTTGTTCTTAGAAAGGATCTTTGGGTAGTCAAGTCACATTTCTTTTGTATGAGAGAGAGCTTGGAGAGTCCAATTCAGAAGGGAGAGAGAAGGTGAGGTTGAAAGAGGGGAAAGAGCCTTAAGGATTTCAAGGGAGTGTGAGGGGGTTTCACACAATTTTTTTAGCTGACCTGCACCTTGGGTCATCAGGTTGTGTGTGTGGAGCTCATGGGGAAGAGCTCTGATGAAGGAGCATTTTTGGGGTCAAAGATTAGTATCTCTACTAGACTAAGAGATGAAAGGAGGTTCTATAACTCTGTCATGCATGGGAGTAAAAGGAGGAAGTAATGACTCCACTAGGAGGAAGTAATGACTCCATTGGGTGTGGGAGAAAAAGGAAGAATTGACAACTCTGATGGGTCAAGGAGGCAAAAGAAAGAATGACATCTACAACATGGTCAGGAAGGCGAAAGGAGGGATGATGACTTTGCCAGGCCGAGGAGGTGAAAGGATGGACAACCTACTAAGTCTATAAAGGCCATTTTAGCTATGGGATGAAGGAAAGTCACTATTTAGTGTAATACCCAAATAGAATGTGTCACAACCCAATCCGACAAGGACAGGGCCTATCATGTTCAACAACGATAGGCAAATCCAAAGATCTAGTTTTAAAATATTTTTTGTCCTCTTCTTATATTTTTTTAAAATAAATAATAGACTATACAACTACTAAAATATCCAAGCAATAAAAATAAACTCATCAATAAGATCTTTCTTTTATTTCATTAAAATATATCTACAGTATAGTACATAGCTATCAAATAGAAGCTATAAACTGAATAATAAAATAGTCATGAATATACAAAAATCAAAATAGAGAAGCACCTATAAACTCATATCAGATCTTGAACTGCTAAGCAACAATCCCCTTCCCTTTCTCAAATTCTAAAAATAAGAAGCAAATCCATGTAGAGCTATAAAAGCTTAGCAGGTCACACAAACTAATCTAAATTTTCAAAATTCTTTTATTAAACATTCTGCCAAATATTTAAAAGCATCTAAATATAATATAATAAATCATTATATTAAGAAAGATATAAAATGTATAATAGTTATTCAATTATTTAAATAATAATACTGAGCAGAAATAAATTGAAATCATATACTTCATATCATAAAGTTGTTCATCACATAACCTAGTCCTAGACAGAATCTCAAAGGATTCTGGCCCCGTATGACTCCCGTTTGTGCTTATAGCACCAAAATATGCTCGTATGTACCAGAACATGACTTTATGGCCATCAGAACATACCTTATAGGTACCAAAAAATTCCCTTACACAGATAAAATCTATATGAATTTTGGCCCCTTATATCTCCTAATAGAAATTTTCAATCATATAAGGATATATTTCATATACTGTAATAGTTAAAGTGTAATTTAGCTTGTGTGAGAATTGCATAATTTTTTATAATGATATACAATAGAAAATCCTATTGAGTATCATTTCATAGTTTTAAAATATAATTAAATTACCAAAGATTATGTAAAATACTATTTTGAGATATTAATTGTACCACAAAACTACTTTTTAGTGTCCAAATTATTTTCTATTCGTTAAAAAGAGCATAATTTCCAAAATACTTGATAAAACTTTCTTAGAAAATATTCATAATCTTCAAAATCTCAGTCTCTATAACATAAAAAAGTTATGCAATAAAATTTTTATCATTATAAAGTTATTCGTATTTTTCTATAATGGAAATAGTAATTTAATTGGAAAATTTTAAAAAAATTATAATTTTTAAAACTGAGATAGGCATAATGTGACTTACCTCAGTTCGAACAACGTTCCCAACTGGCCTGACTGCTAAAAATGGCCCAAAGAGGCTCAAAAATTTACTTTTCTCTCTCTAAATATCTCTTTTTCTTTCTCCTACTCGGCTAGCTACTCAATCAAATGGAATGAAATAGAGGGTTTAATTTTAATTTAAAGTGCTCTTGGTGGCCTAGTGCTGCGCTGCTACAATCTGAGCACTGCAGCGCTAGTTCAAAACTCAAAAGTTTAAATTTTACTTTTTTTTCCAAATTGGATTAGAATAGGTAGAACCATTTACCGAACCTGGAGATGTCACAATTCTCCCCTCCTTAGAAAAATATCATCCTTGAAACTTCAACACTTAATCTCAGATTATATAAATAGATCAGGGTACAACTATCTCATCCCAACCACCTTTTCCCAAGTAGTTTCTCTTTTAGTGCTATTCTTTTACTGAACTCTAATCATTTTAATATGTTTACTCCTTAGCTTTCTAACATCATAGACTAGAATCCTCTCTATTCTTTCCTATAGCTCAAATTAGAATGCACCTCGATGTCTTTAGTAGATATCATATTTCCAAATTGAGATATCCACTTTCTTAGAAGTGATACATAGAACACATTATGAATCTCAGATATGTTATTTGATAATTATAACCTATAGGTTGCTTTTCCAAACCTTTCAATAATCTCATGTGGTCCAATATACCTTAGAGTTAATTTTCCTTTCTTACCAAATATGCTAATACCTTTCAATGGTTTGATCTTTACATGTATAAAATCTCCAACCTGAGCATCCACACCCCGATGCTTAGCATATAATATTATTGATACTTGTCATGTATAGCCTTTAATCTATCTCTAATTAAATGGATCTTTTCAAAAGCATCATCAATCAAGGCTGGTCCAATCAGAAGTCTTTCAGTCAAAGATAGAGTGGCTCTGTATAAAGCTTCATACGGAGTTATACCTTTGCTTGATTGAAAACTATTATTGTATGTAAATTTGATCAAAGAAATGTTGTCTTAACAACTATCATTAAAATCAAACACAGAGTCACAAAATATCTTCTAGTACTTGAATAGTATCTCGGACAATCTATTTGTCTGTATATTAGAAGCTGTACCAAAATACAATTTTGTACCTAGCTCTTGCTAAATTTCCATCCATAGTCTAGAAGTAAACCTACCATCCCAATCAAAAATTAAAACTTGTGGTATCTCATATAATATGATAATTACACACACAATATATATATATATATATATATATATATATATATATATATATATATATATATATATATATATATATATATATATATATATATATATATATATATATATATATATATATATATATATGTGTGTGTGTGTGTGTGTGTGTGTGTGTGTGTGTGTGTGTGTGTGTGTGTGTGCGTGTGTGTGTGTGTGTGCTGATCTATCTACAAAATCAGATTATCAAATAGAAATGAAATAGATTGATTTCATTAACGATCAACTACAACCCAAATGGCATCATGTCCATATCTCGACCTAACAAAACCTATAGAAAAGTCCTTAGTTACCTCTTCCCATTTCCACTCTAGAATGGGTAATGGCTGTTAAAGACCTCCTAGTCGTTGATGCTCTGACTTCACTAAGTGACATACTTCATATTTTAATGCAAAATCTGCTACACCCTTCTTCAATTCAAGCCATCAAAATATAGCTTTCAGATCACTGTATATTTTGCTTCTTCTTAGGTGAATAATATAGCCTGAATAGGAAGCCTCATATAAAATCTCTCACCTCAGATCACCAAAAATAGAAACCCAAAATCTATTCTTACAAAAGATAATACCATAATAAGATACTCATAATTCATATTTCTTACTAGATTTAATCAAATCAATCAACTATGAATACTCTATATCTGACTTATGAGATTCTTGAATATTTTCTTATAGAGAAGCCTGAATAACTATCAGAGCTAATATACCAGAATCCCAATTAGTAAAAGAAATCATATTCAACTATAATCTCTTCATATCCCGTATCAAATACTCATCATAAGTAAGCTGAAGAAATAAAACTCTAGAAGATTTCCTGCTCAAAATATTTACTACCACATTAGCCTTGCTAAGCTGATACTGAATAATCATATCATAATCTTTAATCAACTCAAGCCATCTCCTATGCCTCAAGCTCAGATCCTTTTGAGTGAATATATATTTCAGATTCTAGTGATTGATGAAAATCTCACAGTTTAAAATGTACAAGTAATGTCGACAAATCTTCAAAGCAAATACAACAACATCTAACTCCAGATCATGTGTTGGATAGTTCTAATCATGTGGCTTTAACTACTTAGATGAATAGGCTATTACTCTACTGTTCTACATCAAAAAAAACTTTGAATCTCTCAACGAAGTGTCACTAAATACCTAAATTCTTTATGTACTAAATGGAAGAGCCAAAATAGGAGTAGAAGTCAAAAAATACTTCAATCTCTAAAAATTAGCCTCAAACTTCAATGTCTAGAAAAAAGCTTCTAACTTCTGAGTCAGTCTCATCAAAGGTTCAAAAATCTGAGAAAATCTCTCCATAAACTTTTTGAAATATCCAGCCATAGCAAAAAAACTGCGTACCTCAAGCCATTCAATAACTTCCTGAACTTGTTAGGGATCTATAGAAATACCTACACTACTTACCACATGTTAAAAAAAAACTCCAGAGCTAAAACTTTCATTTAAAAAAATTAGTATATAGCTGATGTAGCCTTAGAGTCTCCAAGATAACCCTCTAATGTTTGACATAATCATCCTCAAAGGTAGAAGATACAAAAATATTGTCTATGAAAACAACCACAAACTAATCCATAAAATCTCTGAATACTCTATTCATTAGATCCATAAAGATAATTGGTGTATTCGTCACCCCAAAAGGCATAACTAAGAACTCATAAGATCCATACCTCGTATTGAAAGTTGCCTTCATCACATCAACCTCTCTCACCTTCATATAATACTAGCAAGATTATAAATCAATCTTCAAGAATACAAAGATCTAGCAAAATGATCAAATAGATAATCGATACCCGGTAAATTATAATTATTCTTGATAGTGAGTTTGATCAACTCCCAAAAGTCAAAGCACATATGCATCGTACCATCCTTTTCTTTATAAATAAAATAAGTGCTTACCACAGAGACACAATAGGATGAATGAATCAACTAACTCCTAAAGCTAAACTTTTAACTTCTGAAGCTCTTTAGACTTCATCCTATATAAAGCTTTAAAAATTAGGTCCATACCTAAAAATACATAAATACAGAACCCTATGTCTCTGTCTAGAGGTAAACTAAATCTTCAAGAAATACATCTAAAAAATCTCATACTACACGGACATCAAAAAGAGAACTATAATTTATACTCCTATCTTGGATTGATGTCAAAAATACTATATATCATTCTTCCACAGTCTAACTGCTTCAATAGTAGAAATCAAACAAGATAGAACTCCTCTAATGCCCTGAAATACATAACTCTCACTGCCTAAAAATTATATAGCTTATTTCTTCAGGCAATCAATCTAAACCTCATATTGACTCAATTAGTCCATACCTAAAATAACATCAAATGCAGAAGTGGTAATAAAATCAAGCTAGACCTCTACTTCCTATCAAAAATCTAAATATAAAAAAAATACACTCTACTAGTTATCATACCATCTCCCATCGGTAAAATAGTAGATAAAGAAGTAAGTAAAAAATTTAAAGGCAAGTACAATAAACCAAAGAAATGCTTAAAAAGAAATGAATGATAAGTTATAGAATTAAATAAAATATAATATGACTGATTAGAAATATAAGTTATACCTATCACAAGATCTAGAGTATCTCGAGTCTCCTGCTGAGTCAAACTATGCACATGTGTTTAAACTAGAGCTCGTGCAATAAACTACTATACTCTCTCAGACCATTGTCAGATTATATAATTGCCATAAAACCATATTCACATCCTCTACTAGTAGAACTCTCCAAAAATGTAAGAAGTGAAACTGCCTTTGGTCTTCCTATCAGTCTAACAGAACTCTTAGATCTGGGCTTAGATTGTAAGTCAAATCCTACATGTGGATACTCTACCATCCTGTGTCCAACCCTATAATAATGACCAAAATGATGACTGACATAATTCTGAAACATAAGTACCTCACTAATACAACTCCCAGAGCTAGCAATATTATCCATACTTAGAGCAGCCATAGACACAAATTATCCGCCTTTCTTGGACTCTCTAGCTATAAATCTACTCTTCTTCCAAAAAAATCCACTACTAAATGTCTTGTCACTAAACCTCTTCTTATTAGTAGTCCACCACTACTGAGTAGTTGTCAGATTATTCTCTATCAAATGAGCTATCTTCATAAGCTCAAAAAAATTAGAAATGTAAAATGACATTAGAAGCTATCTCAGACCGTCTCGAAGTCCCCTCAAAATTTTGTAATACTTCTCCATGGGAGTGCTAACCAGCTGCGATATATATCTAGTCAAAGCAGTAATCTCTACCTCATAATGCATCACAGTCCTGCTCTTCTAAACTAATTTCAAAAAAATATTCTACTTCTGCTAACATGTAGAAGGTGGCACAAATCAGACTCTAAACATATCTGAGAACTCCCAGCTAATTTGAGAATTTAATCTCCCATGAAGTTTCTCCTTTTGTTATCCCATCCACTAGCACTTAATCTCACCATCTAATAAAAAGACTGCTAATGGTGCCCTCTTTTCAGAAGGATACTATATTCCAATAAATATCTTCTTTAATCTTCTTAACTATCCTGGGTTCAATATCACCCTCAAACTTTAGAGGCTTCAATCTTAAAAATATCTGCAAGTATTTATCTACCTCATCAGATCTTATAACAAGAATTCTACTCTATGCCTCATCCATCATCTAGGCTATAAGACTAAGAAACTGTGAAATGATATTGAACTGATTGTGGGAGCAATACTATATATAGGAGCTTCTTGACTTGCACTTTATCCATCTGTCCTGTTTGGGTTTGATAGATTCATAAATGCATAAAATATATAACTAAACATACATGCACATGAAATAAATAATAATGAACACCAAGACAAACTCAATACTATCCCACTAGGCTTTATAGATCAGTTCTTATAGCTCAATTTTATAGTCCAATTCCAAAACTATTACTCTGATATCACAAAAGCTTATCATAACCCAACCTTATCAGGATGTGTCCTATCGTATTAAGTTGTGACAGATAAATCCCAAGATTTAGTTTTAGAATATTTTTGATTCTCTTCCTATATTCATTTTAAATAAATAATAGACTACAAAGCTACTAAAATAGCCAAGTACTAAAAATAAACTCATCCAAAACATTTCTTTCATTTAATCAAAATATATTTACACTATAATACATGACTATTAATGGCTACATAATTAAATAATAAATTAGCCATGATTGTACAAAAATCAAAATAAAGAGATACCTATAAACTCATATCAGATCTTGAATTACTATGCAACAATCTCCTTCTCATTTCCAGATCCTAAAGTCAGAAGAAATGCCATTATGAGTTATAATAACTGAGTAGGCTATACAGATAGATCTAAATTTATAAAATTCTTTTATTAAATATTTTGTTGAATATTTAAAAGTATTTGAATGCAGTCTAATAAATCATTATACTAAGAAAAGTAATAAGAGTATAACAATTATCCAATTATTTAAATAAGAATATTGAGTAAAAATAAACTGAAATTTATATAATAAAGTTGTTCATATCAGAAAGCAATTCATATCATATATCTTGGTCTTAGATAGAATATCACCTGCATCTTATGACTCCCTTTTAGGCTTATAGCACCAAAACATGCTCACAGGCACCAAAACATGGCTTACGACCACTAGACCATGACTTTATAGCCACAAAAATATGCCTTATAAGCACCAGAATATTCTCTAACATAGATAGAATCTCAAAAGATTCTATCCCCTTATATTTTTAGCAAATATTTTTCAATTATATAAGCATATATTTTATCACATTATAATAGTTAAAGCATAATTGGGCATCTATCAAAATTATATAGTTTTCTATAATGACAAGCAACAAAAATTTCTATTGAGTATAATTTTATAGTTTTAAAATATAATCAAATTACTAAGGGTTGTGTAAAATACTTTTTTTAAGATATTAGTTATAGTATAACACTATTTTTCAATATCTAAATTATTTTTAATTTGGTAAAAAATTATAGAATTTCCAAAATTACCTATAAAATTTTTTTAGAAAATATTTACAGTGTTCATAATCTCAGTCTCTATAACCTATAAAAAATTACAAGGTAAAAATTTTACCATTACAAAGTTATTCACATTTTCTGAGAATAAAAATAGAAATTTAATCAAAAAATTTAGTAAATTTTCATATTTTTGAAAGCTAAGATAGGCATAGAGCAACATACCTTGATCTGGACAACTTTCCCAACTGGCCTGATAGCTAAAAATAGCCTGAAGAGACTCAAAAATCTACTTTTCCCTCTCCAAATCTTTCTCTCTTTCTCTCTCCTACTCGACTAATTGCTCACTTGAATGGAATGAAAAAGTGGATTTAATTTTAATTTATAGTGCTCTTAGTGGCCTAGCACTGAGCGCTAGTTCAAAACTAAAAAACTCTTAATTTACCTTTTTCTGAATCGGGGGATAAGAACAGGTTAAACCACATGCTGAACCTGAAAGTAAAATAGAAGAATCTTTGGGGCGTGGATGTAGAATAAGTTGAACAAGCTACATTAAATCTCAGCTTGTATTTTTATTTTCTACACTTTATTTTACTTGTAATTTACTTTCAGTATACTTTGGTTGAACTATGATTATATGATTATAAGAGAATTTTGGTGACTTATTTTGATTGATCTTTGGTTTAAAAAATCAACAAAAAATATTATATTTATTTTCTACCCAAAAAAATCATATTTTATATGATTTTGTTTTTTGAGTTGGTAAATCATTTTGCTCAATCGCTTCTGCGTCATTTAAAGTTCTATTTTTAAGCAAAATATTTTAAAAGATTTAAGAAGTTTTTAAAGATCCAATTCACACCCCCTCTTGGTATGTCATAAATACCTTTCAATTAGTTTCAAAGCTAATTGTGAATTTTCAGTAGACATCGTACACTTACCTAAAATCTTATAAGAATCATATAAGGAGCATATAGCCCAACAAGCAATCAAAATCTTACAACTGAAATTAATGCACAAAAAATAAAAATAGTATGTTGTAAATCATGTAAGAAAATATATGAATTACTATATGTTATTTATATTGGTCACCTTTTTCAATTTATTAGTGTGTTGCATATTACATCTTAGTCTGTTAATTATATCAGCTATCTCCATTATCAATCCTCATCATAGATCAATCTTTATTTGTTAACTAATTAATTAATTAATTTATCTTTATCATTTAATTAGTCTCATTCAATCAATCAATCTTATGATTCATACTATCTCATTAATTGATCAATTATATCAGTAAATCAGTTATATCAGAATTCTTATCATATATTAGTATTATCTATCATATGTTAGTACTATCAGTATGCTTATCGTATATCAGATATTTAGAAGAGGGTATCTTGATCTTACTCCTAACCTTATGACTCCAATATCAATTTCTAACTCCTTATAACTCTCATCTTAAGGATATCATGAGGGGTTATCATATCATATATTTCATATCAATCAATATATTATTTCAATACACCTCATGGTGTATTATATCATCCATTCAGCTGCCTAATTTTATACGCATATATCAAATATTTCATCGTATCAAATTAATCTTATTAGTATTCTTATAAGATCAGTGTCAATATTATAATTTAGTACAAGCCAATCATATTAACTATGTAAACACATATAACATTTCAGTATCATCGCATTAAAATTATAATACATTACATTTTAACTAATTTTCTGTATACCACTCTCTACTCATTTCACATAAAAATTATCACACACATATTTAATAGATGAAAATGCAAAAAAATCATATGAAAATTTTCAGACTGATCATATCGATAGCATATCAAAAGTTACATGATGAAAGCTTACGAAATTAGGAGATAATATATTTTTGACAAATTTAGGAGTAATACAAATCATAGAAATTAAAAACATGACTAAGTGTTTAGTCACTTACACCAACTAGAATAAAATTTGTAATAGAAGTGATGGATGAAATAGCCCTAAAGAGCCTATTCTCCCTTCTCTCTCGTCTCCTCCCTCCCTTCTCTTCCCCTCCCAATCTTCTTCTTTCCTTTCCTTTCTAGTCAAGCAAAGTGAATGAGAGATGTCAAGAATATTGATGTAAAATATATATAAAAACTCATTATAGTGTTTGGCATTGCGGTGCCCATCCACCAAAGCACTGTAGTGTTACATACCATCCTAAGAGTTATCGTAAAATAAAGCCTTCAATACCATAGTGACATTTATTGACACTGTGGTACTCTTAATGTTACTGTGTTCTTAAGTACAGCACCATAGTGCTCAACCCATAATCTTTATAATTTTTAAATAAATTTCTTTTAAACTTTTAAGTTATTATATTATGAAGAGTGTACATCCTCCTAAGTGACTACTACACTTGCCTGAGTGGATTTTGATTAGTAATGCTTCTTTTTGCTCTTCTTATACGCACTTGAGATCAAGTGAGTGAGGAAGTGAATCTTCTGAATAATCTATCACTGAGTAATACATAGTTACCAGCTTTGATTTTTAATTGTTTGTGGTTATCGACCTCAATGTTGACTGGTCCAATTTTCAAGTACTCGATGTATGGGTTAACCCAACTTATAAGATGTAGGGTTTGATGATCCATTTCTACTTGTAATAACTTTTTGTCAGTTATAGCAAAAGTTCAGACATGTATAATAGGCTGACCGTAGATGATTCTCTATTTTGGAAGGTGACTAGCAAGTTGATTGTGGTTCTTAAGAATTTGAAAAATTTTGAAGTATTCAAGTTAGTCTACTTTGACTTTGAATAGATAGTTTGTGAGTAACTTATCTTTGACTCCATATTCACTGATGATCTGGTTTACCATTAGTTATTCTAAGTAGACTTCCAAGTAAGTGATGCCTGGTATAGAGGCAAATTATAGGTCGGTGAGTAAAGCTTCATACTTGGCCTATTTGTTAGTGACCTTAAATTTGAAGTTTGCATCTTAAGTAACTATAAGCCCTATGGGGCTTCTGAGGACTATGCTTGCACCAACTCCTTGCTTTATTAAGATGCCATCTACATATATCATCCAATGAGGTTACATTATTATTTCTAAATCTACATAATTATTGGTGCAGTCTATGAGGAAATCGGTGAGTACATGAGCTTTGAAGGTTATCCTTAGCATATAACTGATTGAGAACTTGATAATTTTTAACCAATCTAAGTGATTAGGTTTAGCCAAAACTGCATTACGAGGATGATCCCTTAGTATGTGAATGGAGTGAGCCTAAAAGTAAGGTTGTAACTTTCTAGCTGAGTTGACGAGTGCCCATGTGAGTTTCTCCATGGTGGGATATCTTTGCTCAGCACCTTTGAGCATGAGACTTACGTAAAAGATGGGTAATTATTATTTTTTCCTTCTTCTCTGATGAGTATATAACCGGTGGCATACAAGAAGATAGTTTTGCCCAATTAAGGGCTTTAAAAAAGAGGCTGCAAAGTGAGGGGGGTCTTTAGTTACGGGAAAGTAGTCTTCTACCTAAGAAAAATTTCATTGCATTTTTTAAAATTTTAAAGAAGGAGGAGCATTTCTCTTAAGGTTGAGAGATGATTTGGTTGAGTCTAATGATTTTCCAGGTGAGTCTCTAGACTTCCCTAATAATTTTGGGTGTCTTCATCTCTAGTATAGCTTGTACCTTATCAAGGATGACTCAGATTTTGTAGGGCATAAGAAGGAACCCTAAAAATTTCCTTGTGCCTACTCTAGAGGTGTACTTTTGAGGATTTAGTCTCATCTTATATTTTTTTGGAGAAAGGAATGCATTTTCGAGGTATTTAAAGTGTTGGTCAGGAGACCAACTTTAGGCCAGGAGGTTATCTACATTTACTTTGGTATTTCTCCCTTTATGTTCTTTGAAGATTTTATCCTTTAATAAATGGCTCTGACTTTCTTTAATAAGGGGCATGAATTTACAGCAGTACAATCCTTCTACTATGATGAATGTAGTTTTCACATAGTACTTGGGGTGCATCTTGATCTAGCAGTAGCATGAGAAAGCATCCAAGAAGCTCATTATAGGATAGCGTGCTGTGGAGTAGACTAAGATGTTGATCCTTAGAAGTGGGTATCAATCTTTGGGGTATGCTGAGTTTAGATTAATGAAGTTTATGCACATTGTTCACTAGCATGTTTCTTTATATACCATCACCACATTAGACATCAAGTAATAATATTGAATTTCCCTAATAAAGTTGGTGAAAAATAACTTTTCTACTTCTTATCAAATGGGTTTGGTGAGTAAACCTGCAATTTTTTAGATCTTCTATTTGATTGAATGAGAGTCCCTTTTCATATATCTCTGATGCATATGACTTTCTTGTTGATGCTTGACATTTTCGCTATTGTCCGTGTGAAAAATTCAAGATTATCATGGAGAGTTTGCACCAACTCATCTCATTATTCTCTGTTGAAGGAAGTGCTAATTTAGATGTCTCTTCTCAATTCACCTTCCATTGTGAGTACTTCTTCGATGGCTTTAGTTGCCTCTATGCTTGAACCTCACTCCACATCTAGATGAAAGATTTCTTTAGATGTGTTTACTAGACATATTACTCATAGGTAGCAGGTGCACGACTGGACAAGGTTTCCCCTCACCATGACTTCTCTTTCTTCAGCAGGAATTTAACTATTTAAAGTTTGTTATAGCTCTATATTGACTATTTACTTTGCCCCAAGTGATAGGTAGGGTGTGAAAGTTCGATAGGGATGTTAAGCCCTAGTGAACTAGTCCCGAGGCTAACCAAGAGGGGGGGTGAATTGGTTATTTAAAAATTTCACGATAACTATGAAAATCTTTTTATAACGTGCAGCGTAAACGAATTAAAACAACGATAAAAAGATCAACCAAAGATATTCACCCAAGCAGTTAATATCAGGAAAAATTAAAGTGCAGAATTGAATCAGAAAAGCAAACCAGATTTTATAGTGGTTCGGTCAACTTGACCTACGTCCACTCCTCGGAGCCTCCCCTCCGGGTATTGCACTAAACAGAAGTGTCTCTCCTTTTGCTCCCACAGCAAGGCGGAGAAGCCTGTACAAAAATTTCCTTTTCACCACACGGTGAGGCAGAGAACCCGACCTCCTTTCGCTTCCTCCTGAAGCAGGCAGAGAACCTTCGAACTCCTTTCGCTTCCTCCTGAAGAAGGCAGAGAACCTACGAACTCCTTTCGCTTCCACTTGAAGCGGGCAGAGAACCCGGATCTTCTTGCGAACGATCCTCCCACGACGAACACTGACTAGACGAAAGACGACGAGCGGAGAAGACGACTCTGATTCGTGCTCGGAGCAACCTTAGTGAATCCCTCACTAACTCCCCCTCACAAGATCTTCTCTCTCTCTCCCAACTCTCTCTCTCTCTCTAGGGTTTCTCAGGGAAGGAAGGCAGCAAAAGATTTTTTCAAAAATTGGAAAAAGTTCTTTTAAAGGAGGGCTTAAAATTTGCCCTAAATCTCAACTGGTCGGCCAAGATCGTCCAGGACGATCGGTAGATCGTCCTGTACGATCAGTTCAAATTCAGCTGTTTCAGCCTGGACGATCTGGCTCTTCTGGACGATCAGTAGAAAAAGTTGTTCATATCGTCCCGTACGATCCTGCGATCGTCCGGGACGATTAGTTCAAATTGAGGGAAATCGTCCAGAAGATAGTTCGGGTCGTCCAGAGAAATCTGTGCTGGACGACCAAAAAATGACTTGATCGTCCCGGACGATAGGTTCATCGTCCGGTACGATTAGTTCAAAAAGGCCCCAAATCGTCCTGTACATAGTTCTGGACGTACAGCTTAAATGCACTAGACGATCAAGATCGTCCGGGACGATCCTGCGATCGTCCAGGACGATATGATCGTATCAACCAAAAATAAATTGCTTTCCTTAATTACCAGATTAAATTAGGCATGATTGTACTGGATCGTCCGGGACGATACACGTATCGTCCGGGACGATCAGACCAAGTATCTAAAAATAAGAACTTGCCAAACTTGATCTGGCGGCTGAGAATTTCTGAATTGGGAATATCGTCCCGTACGATCCGTAGATCGTCCAGGACGATCGGCTCAATCAGACCCTCTTAACTTAGTCGCCCTAATTAGGGTTTCTGTTTTAACTGGATCGTCCAGGACAATGTGGATATCGTCCAGGACGATCTGAACAAATTTGCAACAGAAACTCTAATTCACTCAATCTCTCTCCCTGAGTGTGTGTGTGCAAGGTTACTTAGCTAGGGAATCAGTTACATTACAATTGACTCAATAAAAAGAAAAATCATACATTTGACACACTTGGACCCGATCTTGAGTTGGCTTGAGTGGCTCGCGGTCTTTTGTGCCTGAAACAGATTAGCCAAGCAAAACACACTGGAAACATGTTTGTCATCATCAAAACCAGATTTGCAACAATCTCCCCCTTTTTGATGATGGTAAACATTTGTAAAGTAGTCTGAAAATAAACGTAAACTAGGAGATCCAACAAACAAATATTTTTCAAATTTTCATTTAACAGCTAAAATAATACATGAAGCATGACTCAGAAAATAGAAACAGACACGACTACAACTGACTCCCCCTTTTGACATCACAAAAAAGGAGGAGCAAAAAATAGAACACGGAAATAAAACATAAATAGAACAACTACAAAACAGGAAAATCAGAATTTTTCCTTGATTTTGAGATTCAAAAACCAATGACAGGACGATTAACAGCGCTGAAATCCAAAAAAGGTTGGAAATAATCAACTTTCGTAACTCCGACCCCGGGCACCTTATCGATGCAAACCTCTTTCAACACAAAAATTCGATTCAGAATAAAAGACATTAGATTTGAAAAGAAATCCTTTCAAGCCTCGTTCCAGAAAAATATCTGATATAATAGTGTTACAAAGTAAAAAATCAGAAATCATGATTTTCAAAACTCAAGCTTTTGAAAATATTAAGTGGCGCACAGATTCCTCTAAGACATTTAACAATCTGAAAGGAAAGAAAGCTTGTTTTGGGCTCATTTTGTGCTTCTTTTTCAAATTGGTTGGCGCTTTGCGCATCTTTTAATTTTTTGATACACTTTGTGTATCCAATTTGGCAATTTCGCATCTTTTCAGTTTTGGGCTCATTTTATGCCTCCTTTTCAAATTATCTGGCGCACTGCGCATTTTTTATAAGCTTTCTCCTTTTCATAATCATTAAAGAGTCTTAGCTGTGAGATTATCTTCCAGACATAGGAGATGACTCTCCGCAGTAAGGAAGAATGATTCACAAAACAAAATCCATACAACATATGATAAATACAATCACTTGGTTTAGAAAATCAAACTAATGACTCAAGACTTTGAAAAACACTATTGATATGAGGCAGATTACTGTAGGAAGATAAAATAATCTCTATTTCAAAAACTAACATTTTAATTTTGAAAAGGATTTTTATTCAAAAGAAACTACACACCAGTAAAGGAGTTAGAGGAAGAGAAATAATTATCAATGTTTCTTCCCTTTAACAGATTCAGCGAAGTCAATCACTGCTTATCAGCTTCCAAACCAAAACAAACTAACAGAAATCAGAAATCAGAATACAAAAACTAACTAACAGAAATCAGAAAACAGAATACAAAAAACTAACTAACAGAAATCAGAATACCAATCATAACAATCATAAATCAGCAGTCATCAGAATCAAGCATTTATATCAATCACTCCTAATCTGGTTCTTAAAATGCTGAATGAGTCAAAGGCCAGTGGTTTAGTGAATATGTCAGCCAGCTGATTTTCAGTTGCTACGTGGTGTAGCTCAATGTCCCCTTTTGTAACATGGTCCCTAATGAAGTGATGCCTAATGTCAATGTGTTTGGTCCTAGATTGTTGGATTGGATTCTTAGAGATACAGATGGCACTAGTATTATCACACAGAACAGACATTGTGCCAACAGGTACTCCTAAATCCAAGACTTGCTGCTTCAACCAAAGAACTTGGGCCACACAACTCCCTAAGGCAATGTACTCAGCTTCAGCAGTGGAAAGTGCAACTGAGTTCTATTTTTTACTGGACCAGGAGACTAACGATTGTCCTATAAATTGACAAGTCCCAGAAGTACTTTTCCTATCCACCCTACACCCCGTAAAGTCAGAATCAGAATATCCAATGATCTCAAAAGAGGTGCTGTGCCTAGGGTACCAAATTCCTAGGTTTGGGGTTCCTAAAAGATATCTAAGAATTCTCTTAACAGCAGTCAGGTGGGACTCTTTAGGATCAGCCTGAAACCTAGCACAAAGACAGACACTAAACATGATATCAGGCCGGCTAGCAGTCAGGTAAAGCAGTGAACCTATTATCCCTCTATACTTCTTCTGATCAACAGATTTTCCATTTGAATCCTTATCTAACTGAACTGAGGAGGGCATGGGAGTATTGATTGGCTTGGCTTTGATACCACTTGAAAGTTCGATAGGGATGTTAAGCCCTAGTGAACTAGTCCCGAGGCTAACCAAGAGGGGGGTGAATTGGTTATTTAAAAATTTCACGATAACTATGAAAAATCTTTTTATAACGTGCAGCGGAAACAAATTAAAACAACGGTGGTCTTGTAATAGAATATCCTTCAGCAATATTACGATTATTACAGTTAGCCATGGATCAAATTCAAAAGTTTTTAAACTTAAATTTTGAATCCCGCTCTGATACCACTTGAAAGTTTGATAGGGATGTTAAGCCCTAGTGAACTAGTCCCGAGGCTAACCAAGAGGGGGGGTGAATTGGTTATTTAAAAATTTCACGATAACTATGAAAATCTTTTTATAACGTACAGCGGAAACGAATTAAAACAACGATAAAAAGATCAACCAAAGATATTCACCCAAGCAGTTAATATCAGGAAAAATTAAAGTGCAGAATTGAATCAGAAAAGCAAACCAGATTTTATAGTGGTTCGGTCAACTTGACCTACGTCCACTCCCCGGAGCCTCCCCTCCGGGTATTGCACTAAACAGAAGTGTCTCTCCTTTTGCTCCCACAGTAAGGCGGAGAAGCCTGTACAAAAATCTCCTTTTCACCACACGGTGAGGCAGAGAACCCGACCTCCTTTCGCTTCCTCCTGAAGCAGGCAGAGAACCTTCGAACTCCTTTCGCTTCCTCCTGAAGCAGGAAGAGAACCTACGAACTCCTTTCGCTTCCACCTGAAGCGGGCAGAGAACCCGGATCTTCTTGTGAACGATCCTCCCACGACGAACACTGACTAGACGAAAGACGACGAACGGAGAAGACGACTCTGATCCGTGCTCGGAGCAACCTTAGTGAATCCCTCACTAACTCCCCCTCACAAGATCTTCTCTCTCTCTCTCCCAACTCTCTCTCTCTCTAAGGTTTCTCAGGGAAGGAAGGCAGCAAAAGATTTTTCCAAAAATTGGAAAAAGTTCTTTTAAAGGAGGGCTTAAAATTTGCCCTAAATCTCAACTGGTCGGCCAAGATCGTCCAGGACGATCGGTAGATCGTCCTGTACGATCAGTTCAAATTCAGCTATTTCAGCCTGTACGATCTGGCTCTTCTGGACGATCAGTAGAAAAAGTTGTTCATATCGTCCCGTACGATCCTGCGATCGTCCGGGACGATTAGTTCAAATTTAGGGAAATCGTCCAGAAGATAGTTCGGGTCGTCCAGAGAAATCTGTGCTGGACGACCAAAAAATGACTTGATCGTCCCGGACGATAGGTTCATCGTCCGGTACGATTAGTTCAAAAAGGCCCCAAATCATCCTGTACATAGTTCTGGACGTACAGCTTAAATGCACTAGACGATCAAGATCGTCCGGGACGATCCTGCGATCATCCAGGACGATATGATCGTATCAACCAAAAATAAATTGCTTTCCTTAATTACCAGATTAAATTAGGCATGATTGTACTGGATCGTCCGGGACGATACACGTATAGTCCGGGACGATCAGACCAAGTATTTAAAAATAAGAACTTGCCTAACTTGATCTGGCGGCTGAGAATTTCTGAATTGGGAATATCGTCCCGTACGATCCGTAGATCGTCCATGACGATCGGCTCAATCAGACCCTCTTAACTTAGTCGCCCTAATTAGGGTTTCTGTTTTAACTGGATCGTCCAGGATGATGTGGATATCGTCCAGGACGATCTGAACAAATTTGCAACAAAAACTCTAATTCACTCAATCTCTCTCCCTGAGTGTGTGTGTGTAAGGTTACTTAGCTAGGGAATCAGTTACATTACAATTGACTCAATAAAAAGAAAAATCATACATTTGACACACTTGGACCCGATCTTGAGTTGGCTTGAGTGGCTCGCGGTCTTTTGTGCCTGAAACAGATTAGGCAAGCAAAACACACTGGAAACATGTTTGTCATCATCAAAACCAGATTTACAACAGGGTGATCGCTCTTTTCAGTTTTCCTATGCTTGTCACAAAATTTGTAGAGTGGTCCCACAGTCCAAACGAGCTGAGAGGCAAGCGATTCATCTTATCAAAGATGGTGTTGAATATTATGTTCACTAATCTACTGTATTTATAAGAATATTATTGATATGATAATTTTTTATCAGGGTTTTGATAACTATTATTTCATTATATGAGTTTCCACTGGTTGGTTCATCTTTGTAATTGAAGGTGATAGGTTTATCATCAATGGACCACAAGAGTAATGCTGAATTAACTACTTTAGCTTGCCACTTCTTTGCATGTGTAGGGACTTCCCCATATTTATGGCCCAAGATGGAGGGCACTACATCATGGCGTGGATGGCTCGAGTTTGTCTGAACTCATTGGCACTTTCTTCTGAAGGGGCTTTTTCTAATTTCTCTTTGGATTGGCAAGAATAAACTCTTTGATATTCCTGGCTTTGATGAGCTTTCCAACTAGGTTCCATAAGTGGTGGCACTCATCAGTGTCATGTTTGTGGTTTTTATGGAATGCATAGTATGTTGTGTATCCCAAGCACTGTTGATCTTTATAGGCAAAAAAGCACTATTGTCTTCATAAGCGGTGGGCGTCTGATGAATTCTTTCTTATATATAACCTCTACAAGCTCAACTATAGATGTTCATAGTGGAGTATATGTTGGATATATTTGGGTTCGGTGAGCAACTTCTTTGTATTCCTCCGTAGTTCTTAGTACTGGCGGTGCTTCTATCCTTGGAGGTCTTGGCTGAACAGGCGTCCCATATGGATCAGGGGTTGATGAATATGTTGGAAATCAAATCTTTGATTCCCCTTTCTTAATGATGGATCCTTTCTTAATCCCTTTCTAAATGGAAGTTTCTTCTTATGACAGCCTCACAATATACAGCAATTGTGGTGGGCTCGACCAATCGATTATATTCCTTAGCATTAACTTGACTATTGGCAAGTTCTAATAGCTCTTCCAATGTCTTTGGTTGTTGCAGGCCGAGCATATAACTAAAAGGACCTTCTCTTAGCCCTTGGGTTAGAGCTGCTTGGCAACTACTAGCTCTAGGTATTTCAGAACAAGCATTTCTTTTTTGAACCTCAATATGAAGTTCCTCAATGATTCCCCAGGTTCATATCCCTTTTTCAACAGGGCTTGTGAGCTTTTTAGGGGTCTTTGAGCTCTGAAAAGTAATATGACAAAATTTTCTTGAATCCAATGAAGGAGGTGATAACCCTACTGAGTAGGCGAGTAAATCACTTTAATGTCGAGTCCTTGAAGTTGCTAAAGAAACAATGATATTGGAGGGTGTCATTGATGTCGAGGAGAGATGTCATGGACTCAAAAATTGCCACATGGTCCATGGGATCAGACTTACCTCGGTAGGCCTCTAAGTGAGGCACCTTAAACTTGTGAGGGGCTCTTGCTTTGATGATTGATCTAGAGAAGGCATTAGTTATCTATGGTTCACTTTCTCTGAATCGCCTAGCTTGCAGGCTAAAATTTTCATCCCTTGCCTGGGGCTGAGTATGGTTGACAACTATATCAAAGACATGTACTTCTTCTAGAGGCTTGTGATGAGCTTCAGGGTCAAAAGGTCCTTCAGGTGTCTTAGTAGTTTGTGCTTTGCTAATGGCTATAAGCATATTCTAGATGGTCTTTAGAAGTCGCTATTCTATTTCTAACAGTTTATGATGGGTATTATATTCTTGGTTCATCACGCTCGTTGAGGTCATTATTTGCTTGATGTTGTTGCAAACCTAGACCCAAGTCTTATGATTTTAATGATAACAAATATTATTGGATTCTCTACTATGTTATTTATTATTATTATTATTATTGTATATTTGTTTCTAATACACTAACATTTCAGGTCCATTGTACATCGCATAAAGTGATCAACTCAAGACTGGGTAGAATAGGGTTAAGTGTCTTAAACTGTCTTTATTTATACTTTTCTTTATTTCTACATTTCTTGAATTAAAGTTATGTATTTGGTGGATACTAAACTTCAAGCTGTACATACACACTAAGAGGAGTGAGATAGTGAGTTAGAAGTGTAATTTTTTATTCTAATTTTTTAAACGAATCATACTATATGATCCATATCATACTATATAATCTGCTATTTAAAAAGTCATTATAAAGGCTAATTGGATAATTAAATCTATTTGAACTAATCATAATATACTATCCAAATCACATAGGACGATCAGTTGAAATCAAGTCTCAGCCGCCAATCATAATTTAAGCAATATTTTAAAATTTAAAATTTATACTATTCATACCGTATAATAGGTATCATATTGTATGATATAACCAAATCTTGCCTAAATTAATCCTATAATTAGGGGATCAAATTTGGATAAATTGATCCAATCAGATTGTTTTGTACAATTTAACCAATCATATTATAAAACCCGATCTTTGCATGGGATGATATTTATTCGCCACCAATCATACAGGTTGATAATCCAAGTCAATTGAACTAATTGTACTGGGCATGGTCAATATCGTACTGGATGATTCACTCAAATACTTGAACTGATAGCATAATGCCTTATTCTTTATATAGTACTAACATGGCTATTTGAAGAGCAATTCGCATTAATTCATTGATACTTTCAAAATTCCTTGCCTTTGAAACTTTTAGCACCTTGAGGACTAGATTAGGTGTTATAGATATTCATGCTTGAAATAGGATGAATTGGAAATTGAAATCTTCAATATTTTTTTGTGGTGCTTTTATGTAATTTATTTTGTTATTCTTCATGTTTGTTATTTATGTTTGTGATCTTTTTTTCATAAAGTTTTTCTTATCATCACACACAAACTCAAAATTGCTCACATCGTACTGTATGATATCATATCATACTATATGATCTTTATAAAATATCATATCACTTCTCATAGTATATCTAATGACTCTGATTGATTAATTATTGGTGATCAAATTGAACGAACACCCAATTTGTACTGTAGGATACATGTGGCATTTGTCGTTGGATGAATTAAATTTGGACTGTACGTTATTATGTATTGTATCATACTATATGAACCTCTATTCATATTGTATGATAGGACCAGCCAATGATCATCCCGGCTGACGCCTCAGGATGACCATCTTAACACTGATTGTCCATTACGATTTTGATTATATTGTATGATAAGACCAACCATTTTGACTGATCGAATTGGACGAATTAAATTACCTATATCATACTATATGATAACACATCATACTGTATAATAGGGCCAATTACTATTTAAAGGGAGGAAACATAAGGTTTTTCTTCACTCTAATCTTCTCAATCCTTCTTCCTTTCTCTATATATTCCTACTATGTGCAATGGCCGGTTGAAAGTGCTCAGGGGCTCTCATAGGAAGTCCTTCCCAACATCCCGTTGATCCCCACTTCCTAAAAGCAGCTGATGAAGAAGCATATCACCATTATAAGGCTGCCAGGATCACCCCTTCCAAAATCCTAAATTAGGAAATCCTAAACTTTTGTCCTCAATCTTTTTACTTGCACCACCCTTTAATTCATTCTTACTCTTGCCTTCCCATTGAACTCTAAACTCCTCTTTGAATTTTATGCTAGCCTTTGTATCAATAGTGAGGGCACTGCCCTTCAATATTATGTCAATAGAAGGCCCATTGAGATCACCTATCAAAACATCGACCAAATCCTACACCTTTTTACCCCCAATAAAAAAGTCCATTCTCTAGTCTTTCTCCCTGATAATAATTGGATCTCTGTCAACACCACCCATAGGGAGTCATCAATAAATTGCCACAATCCTCATGTTAACACTTTAGTTCAAGATGCCCGAATTATTTAACACATCCTTCGCAATTCAGTCATTTCAAAAGCCGGGGATCGGATAAATATCACACCTCTTATATCCCTCACTGTCTATTTTATAATGGTTGAAATTGAATTCAATGCAGCTGATCTGATTATTCAATACCATGAAAACCTTATCTATATTAGAGATTCTAGAAATAAGAGAAAACCAAATCTAGCATTCATATCATTGTCTTTGTTCTGGAATCCAAATACAATCTCCAATTCTCGGCACCACTAGACCATATTCTAATCTTCTATTCAAATAATTCCTTCCACATCCTTGACAGTGCTCGTCATTAAAATGTTCATTATATGGACCCCGAGTCAGAGGAAGCAGAAGGAGGTCCAGTACCAGCACCTGTACACTAGCCTTCTTACTATGAGACACTAATTTAGAGATTTGATAAGTGGGAGACTCACTTCGATGCTTATGTGGTAGAGCAACACCAACAACATGAGATTGATATAGCATGGCTTGGAGTGTAGTTCACATCAATTCATTGATACTTTCCACCACAACCACCACCACCATTTGATCAAGGACCTCCTTATTTTTAGCTTATCGTGTATTAGTTTTCATCTTTGTTGTTTTTTGTTTTCATTGTCATGTTTCTTTTGTCTTTCATGTTTTGCTCAGTCATTTCTCATTTTTGGTGATGTTAAAAGGGGTAGATTGTTATTGGTAGGTTATAATTTCTACTTTTTATGACTAGTTTATTGTTTTATTTATTTCCTATTCATGTTTTTGTGTTCTTCCATTTCTTTTAATTTATTAATTTAAAACAAAACAAAAAACTCCCTATTTTCAAAAACTCAACTAAGGGGAAGGGGGGGCTTAGGACATATCAAAATTAATTTGAAATCAGAACCCCAAATATTTGTCATGATAAAAAAGGGGAAGATTATTGCAAATCAAGACCAAGGTCTTGTGATTTTGATGATAATAAATATAATTAGATTCTATACTATACTATCTCCTATTATTATTATTATTGCATATTTATTTCTTGTGCACTAACATTTCAGGTCCACCATACACTACCCAAATTGATCAACTAAAGACTAGGTAGAATAGGGTGAAGTGTCTTGAAGAGTCTTTATTTTTACATTTCTTGAATCAAAGTCATGTATTTGGTGGATGCTAAACTTCGTGACTGTGTGCATATACCCTCTGGGGAGTGAGATAGTGAGAAAATTAGAACTATAAATTTCTAAACAAATTGTACTATATGATTCATATAGTGCTGTATGATCTGCTATTCAAAAAATTATTATATTGGCTAATTACATAATTAAAGCTATTTGAACTAATCGTACTTACGATCCAAATCATACAGGAAGATTAGTTAAAATCAAGATCTCAGATTAATTTAGTTAAAATTCAAAATTTGTACTAATCGTATTATATGATAGGTATTGTATTGTATAATATAACAAATCTTAACTAAATTAATCCTGTAATTAGGAAATATATTTGGATTAATTGATCCAATCTGATTGTACTATATAATTTGACCAGTCATACAATACGACCTGATCTTTGCATGGGATGATATTTATTCACCACCAATCATATAGGATGATAATCCATGTTGATTGAACTAATCATACTGGATGATTCCCTCAAATACTTGAACTAGTCATAAAACACCTTATTCTTTGTACATTATTAACAAGGCTATTTAAACTAATTATAATGTACGATTGTAGATTGTACTGTATGATTAGTGTCGACAGAATTGAATTATTATGGCTTTTTGTGAAGCCTTTATATTTAAGCTCTCTTAATAGACTTGTTTTAAGTCTTTGGCTGTTGAATTTTTCGGAGAGAGAGCTTGGAGAAGATATCTTGTAGAGCTTTGGGAAGGAGATAGGAGGGCTTATGTGAGAGGGAGAAGGAGTGTGAGCAATTTTTACACGGTTGCTCTAACCAAGCTTCTGCATTATTTCCTCTGAGTGTCTTACTATGCTTCTTGGGTAGCTCTAAGAAGAAGATCGTCAGGGCGAAGACTGTCGAGGTTCTATGCCTTCACTAGGAGGGTGAAAAAAGAGGTCAAGGTTCTAAAGGAGAGATACTAAAGTTTTAGTGCAACACTCAGAGAGGACTCTGGGAGTGGACGTAGGTCATTGGTGACCAAACTACTATAAAAGTCAAGTGTGCTAATTCTAATTTTCATTTTCTACACTTTACTTTTGTGCAATTTATTTTCATTAAAATTACATGTTGAAAATTTGTGGCTGATATTATATTGAGTTTATTAAACTATCATCACAATTATTGTAACTGTTGATAATTTTATTAGCTTTTGCATCGAGTGATAGTATTGCTTGCTTTTAAGTTATTAAAAATCCAAAAATATAGTTTTATGTTTTAAAGTGTTTTTTTAAAAAACTATCAATCCTCCCCCTTTTTGGTGTGTATAGGGATAGTTCATTGAGGATTAACATTTTTCATCAAACTTTCAAATGGGTAGTGATCTCCTGGCTCTTGTCATCAGATCCATGCTTACTACACCTAAGAGGATGTTGAATCCAGATTTGTTCAGTGGATGATGTTTGATCATATTTTATGAGTCTACCTATAAGTTGAGAACCTATATATGAGGATGATGAAGATAGAAAGGAGAGAAAAGTAGGGTGAAAGAATAGATTTAGACAAAATATTTATTATCCCAACCATAAATATAAGAATGAGAGGGGTAGGAGCTATATCCCATAGAGCTCAAGCTAAATTTTAGAAAATAATTGTTGTAACTCGAGCTCAAGAGTTTACATTTTTTATGATAACAAATATTGTGGCTCACATCCTTATGTCTCTTATATTTGCAATATATATTTGTTTGTGTGTATACTAATATTTCAGGAATACTACGCACCATCCAATGAAGATTCAAGGCTCAAGATTGAGATTGAGTAGAATAGGTTATGCTGTAAATATTTTTATAATATTCATTAATATATTTTTAATTTTTTTAGTCAAGTCCTAAAGAGTGTATGCTAGCTTGGTGACCATACACACACACACTCAGGGGGAGTGAGATTTAGTCAAAACTAGAAGTTCAAATTTTGAACTAATCATACTATACGATCAACATATCTAAACGGCTAACTTTGATAATTTATGTATTTTGAACTAATCATACTGCACAATTCATATCATACAGGATGATCTATTGAAATCAAGAAACTCAACCGTCAATCATAATATGGGCAATATTTTGAATTTCATTTTTTATTCTAATTATACCGTACGATGTGCATCGTACTGTACGAGCTATGACAATTATACTGAAATTAATCATATGATTAGGGGAGTAATTATGGTTAACTTATTTAATCAAATCGCACTATATGACCCAAATTTTTCATGGGATAATAATTAATCATCGTATATCATACGAGATGAAATACCATAATTATTCATCTAATCATCTCGGATGATCCCCAATGTCATACTGGATGATCAATATAAATTTGAACTGATCGTACTGTACTATATTGTGATTATACAGTACTATCAGGTAAAATTCTACACATCGTATTGGACGATCCTCCGCTCGTACTTGACAATCTTTACCGCTAGAATTGAGTTTTTAGGATTTTTTAAATTCTACATATCGTACCGGATGATCCTGCAATCGTACTATATAATCTTTGCCACCAGAATTAAATTTTTATGGTTTGTCAAAGCCCTCTATTTAAGTTTTCTCAAAAGACTCCGTAAGTGTCTTTGGCATTCTTTGAGTCATTTTTCTTCTAGAGAAAACTTGAAGAGAGAGCCTTGAAAGGGAGAGAGGAAAGGGTGGAGTTTTAGAGAGAGAAGATCCTTGTGGGTTTCAAGGGAGTATGGAGGGGGTTTTATGTGGTTTCTCTAACAGGCTTGCACCTTAGTACCATCATTATCAAGGTTTATCTTGAGAGAAGTTTTGGGAAGAAGAAGATCTCTTTAGTGTCAAAGGACCCAGCTACTCCACCTCGTTAGGGAAGGTGAAAGCAATTCAAGGTTCTTTGCCTGTGAAAGGATTTGTGGTCCTATGCCGTCTCCTAGAGGGAGAAAAAGAATTACGATCCTCTGCCGCACCGAGTTGGTGAAAGGGATTTTGTAAGGGCTTCTCTACCTAGCTGTGGAGGCTAAAGGAGGCTCACTAAAGGTTTAGTGCAATACCTGAAGTGGGTGACTCCGGGGAGTGGACATAGATTAAGTTGACTGAACCACTATACATCTCTGGTGTGTTCATTCTTTTAATTTTATATATTTAAAGTTTCACATTTTTCTTTTTTATTTTTGTATGGTTGAAAACTCTGATTTTGTTGTTATTGTGAAATTAATCAACTTCCATATCAAAGGATAAAATTGATATTTTTAGATATTTGGAAAAAGTTTTAAAAAAATTCTCTTTTTGTTAAAGATTTTTTTTAAAATTATCAATTCACCCCCCATCTTGGTTAGCCTTGGGCTAGTTCCTTTAAGTTTAATAACCTTCATGAACTTTCAAGTGGTATTAGAGAGGGATTCATAAATTAATTTTAGAAAAATTTTAAAAAAGATATATTGCTAACTTTGGTAATTGTAATATTGCGGAAGGCTGTTCAATCATGCGACCACCTTTATTTGAAAATATTTCTTTTGATTTTTGGAAAATTTACATGTTTACTTTTTACAATCAATTGATTATTGAATGTGGCATATGATTCAAACTGGTTATTTTGTACCATCATGTATTATAGTTAGAGTTAAAACTAATATTCCTTTTATTGAATGGAATAGAATAGACCAAATCAATGCTCAATTGAATGCTAAATATTTAAACTATTTTTTCAGTGCTTTGAATTCTGAAGATTATATGAGAATCTCTACATGTACTACTGGTAAGAAAATTTGGGATCAATTACGCACCACATACGAAGGTACTAGTGAAGTCAAGCAATCTAAGTTGAATATTCTAATGCATGATTATAAACTTTTTTGCATGAAATCTTATGAGATGATCTTAGATATGTATACTAGGTTTACTCAAATTGTGACATCATTACATGCTTTATGTAAAGAAGTTTCAAATTTTAAAAAGGTCAATAAAATTCTACATTATCTACCTGATCAATTTTATACTAAAGTCACTGATATATATGAATCAAAATACTTAAATGATTATTCTATTAATAATCTGATTGGCTCACTCATTATCTACAAGAAAAGTGTGAGTTAAAGACTTTTGGATATAGGTGAAACTATAGTGTTAAAAGCTAAAGGCACGGTTAAAAGTGACTTAGTAGATGATAGAGCAAAGAAATATCATCAATAATATGTAAATTTGAAAATCTACTGAAGTGCAAGCATCAACATCAACAAAAGTGGAACAAATGAAAAATTGGTAAGAATGTTAAGATTTCCTCTAACATTATTTGTTTTGGATATAGGAAACCCAGACATATGAAAAATCAGTGCCTTAATATAAAAACTATTCATATAAAGGAAAATGGTAAAAATAAGCCAATTGTAATAAAGGCAAATAATAAAAAGTAAATAATCTCCTAGGCAGACCTAGCTTCTGAATCACCAGACCAGGAGCAAGATAATGAGGTATAAAGTTTTGTTTGTGTATTTATCTGTGTTATAGTTAATTCATGCATGTATGTTCTTAGTATTATTTTTGTTTACTGTGAATATTTTTATTTTTTTATGTTATTTTAGTATTTTATTTTATAGTAAGATATTTATATTTTTAATTTTTAATTTTATTTTCAATGAATGTTTTTTAGAACACTCTCTAATCATCACACATAAATCACATCTCACATTGTATTTTCATAAGAGAATCAATCACTTCTTTCTAATCACATTTTTTTAAAATGAAAAATTTACCTCCTTTTTACTTAAAATTACTGGTAAGTGATTATTTACTTTCCTAAATAGTTAAAGAAAGAGAAATTAAAGACGATCCCTCTTCCTTTAACTCTTTTAGTGGTGAAATTTTTTTTTGAATCAAAATTTATTTCAAAGTAAAAATTGGACCTAGAAATAGAGATCTGCTTCATCTTCCAACATCTCATTATCTCATATGAATATTTTTTACAAGTCAATGAATCTACTTCAAATTTTTTTAACTAAATTATTTGTTTCTATCATATGGATTGAGTTTTGTTTTGTGATTTACTCTTCTTTATATAAGAGAGAGAGAGTTCTTCTTCTATTATATTTAGAAGATAATCTCACAACTGAGGGAACTCTTTCTTTAAATATTTAGAAAGGAAGCAAGTTGGCAAAATATGAAAAGAGGCACAAAATGAGCCCAAAATAAAAAGATGTGCAATGTCTGCCAAATAATTGCTAGATACACAAAGTGTATCAAAATTTAAAAAAATGTGTGGAAATGAGCCAAAAATTGATAAAGAGGCACAAAATGAGCCTGCATTAAGTTAGCTTTCATTTTTTTCAAATCTTTAAAACTTAGAAAAATTCATGTGCCAATTAATATCTGTAGCCATTGAAAATCAACTTGTTGATATCTTTACTAAACCATTGGCTTTTAAAACCTTCAGCACCTTAAGAACCAGATTAGGTGTGATCGATATTCATGTTTGAAATTAATGTTTTTTTGTTTCTGTTCTCTTTGTTTGTTTTATTCTATTTGTATGTCATTTTCTTTTCTATGTGTTTCTATTTTATGGTTTTAATTTTTGCTATTTTCCTTCAATATTTTTAAAGAATTAGATCAATGCTCACTTCTAATATTTTTTCCTTGCTTTTGGTTTTAAAAATTAGTAAGCAGTATTTAACTCCTTTAAAATAGTTAAAGGAAGAAAATTTGATGATTATTACTCTTCATCTAACTCCTTTAGTGGTGCATTTTCTTTTTGAAGCAAAATCTATTTTAAATTAAAAGTTGGGCTTTGAAATAGAGATCTATTTTATCTTCCAACAGTATTCTATCTCATATAAATAATGCTCCAAGTTAATGAATCTCTTTCAAGTTTTCATAATCAGATTGTTCCATTTATCATATGGATATGATTCTGTTTTGTGGTTTACTCTTCCTTATATTAGAGAGTGAGCTTTTCTTCTCTTGTATCTGGAAGATAATCTTGCAACTGAGATTATTTAAAGGTTCTCAAAGCAAACAAGTTCGCAAAAATGACAAGAGGCATAAAATAAGCCTAATATTGAAAAGATGCGTAATAACTGCTAAGTAATTACAAGATATACAAAAGTGTATCAAAATAAAAAGATATGCAAAGTGCACCAAATAACTGAAAAAAAGAGACACAAAATGAGCTCACAAAGAAATAAGCTTCCCTCTATTTCAAATCTTTAAATCTTAGAAGAATTCATGTGCCATTTGATATCTTCAAACAGTTAAATTTAAAAATCATGATTTTTGGTTAATTACTTCATAATGTTATTCTATCAGATATTTTTCTAAAACAAAGTTTGAAAAGATCACTTTTCCTATCTAATTTCTTTTATGATTTAGATTTTTGTTTGAAAAGAATTTTGACCTGTAAGGAGTCTGAGCTAGGGTTTACAAGATCAGTTTTCTACCCTTTCTAGATTTCAGCATTATCAATTCATTTCTTGCTGATTTTTTAATCTACTCAAAAGGGAAATTTATCATTTGCTTGAGTTGATTGATTAAAAAAATTATGTTTTATAATTTTGATGTATGATTATTTTTTATTTATTTTTGTTTTGTTTTATACTTTTGTATTTTTATTTTTGTGTTGAAACTCTCCTGATTATCACATTCCATCTCCTGAATTTTTGAAGTTTTGCTCACATCATCTAGGATGATCCATATTATCCTGTACGATCAAAAGAAAAATTCTAATATCTGATCACAACACATTCAACGACTGATATAAACCAATTATTGGTGAACGTCCCGTACGATTCATACATCGTACTGGATAATCCACATGGCAGAAGTTGTTGGACGATTTGAATGTAGTTGGGCCAATCCATTAAGACAAATTATCCAGGATGATTCACATGTTCATCCTATACAATCTGCTTAGTCAACGATCGTACAGTCTGACTCCTCGGGATGATTATCCTATGTCTAATAGTACCGTATGATATTTGATCATACTGGATGATCGACAAACTTTTTTGAATGATCGTCTGGCCAAATTGATTGCACCACATCGTCCTGTATGATATCACGATCGTCTAGTATGATATGGCCAATTCTATTTAAACAGCCAAAATTTTTGAATTCTCCACACCATTCCAACTCTTTAAATCTTCTACTTTCCTCTTAAGCTTTTCCTTCTTAAAATGGCTGGTGGTTTACGATCTCAGACACTAGCAGGTAGTTCCTCTTGATGAATTATCTACCCTCGCTTCACTGAGGCTGTTAATGAAGAAGCCTATCAACGATACAAAGCTGCTGGGATTACACCATCCAAAATTATCAACCAAAAAGTTTTGAACTTCCAGGTACTCAATCTGTTTGCCTACACCACTCTTAGCTTCATCCTCATACTTTCCTTTCCCTATAATTCAAAACTTTACTTTAAATTTTTTTTCCAGCCTTCGCATTAATAGTAAGGGTACTACCCTCCAATCTTATGTTAATAGAATGCCTGTCAAAATAACTTATCAGGACTTCCATGACTTCCTCCACATTTCCATAATTAGTGAGAAAGTTCACTATGTAGCTTCTTATACTGAGTATAATTAGACACAAACAAATACTATCCTTAGGGAATCCAATATTAACTACCACATACCCCATGTCAACACATTAGTTTCGAATGCTCGAATTATCCAGCACATACTTAGAAACTCCATCATTCCTAAAGTTGGTGATAGGATAACATTACTCCTGCTCTTTCTCTTATAACCTACTTCATTATGGCTCACATTAATTTCAATACTGCTGAACTTATTATTCGCTATCTTGAAAATTTGACCGTCATTAGAGATCCCCTCCATAAGAGACAGACAAATCTAGCCTTAGGACATCTCATTTTCTTTGTCCTAGAATCTGAATATAATTTTCAATACCCTGCAACACTAGATCATCTTCCAATTTTTTATTCCAATAGCTCTTTCCATGTTCTTTAAAAGTACCACTCATCACCATGCTCGCTATCGTGACTGTGAGCCAGAAGAACAAGAGGGAGGTCCAACACCAATACTAGCAGCTGCACTAATAAACCAATAAACTCAGTATAATGCACTGGTTTAAAGATTTGATCAGTGGGAGGCTAGATTTGATAGCTACGTAGAACAGTATCAGTAACAGTATGACCAATATATGACCTAGTTTGGGGAGCAATTTGCTTCCATTTAATGCTTCTTTCAACCACCACCACCTAATCAGGATCCTACATTTTTCTAGTTTAATTTTTTTTATTTTGATTTATTTTATTTGTTCTTATATTTGTGCTGTTCTTTAGTTTTGTACTTTGTGATGTCTTTCTGTAGTTCATTTACTTTTCTGTTATTTCCTCTATTTTGTGATGTTAAAAGGGGGAGTAGTAGTTTATTGCTAATTACTTCCATATTCTATTTTCATAAAGTTTACTTTTTATTTACTATTCTATATTTTTTAAAGAAAAATAAAAAAAATTAAAATAATAATAATAAAAAATATAAACTCTCCTTACTTTCAGAATTTCATCGTCTAAGGGGGAGTTTCAGAGAATGTCAAAGGGCTTTGAAAATTTTTAACAATAATGTTTGTCATCATAAAAATAGGGGAGATTGTTATAAATCTATGCCCAAGTATTATAATTTTGATGATAATAAATATTATTATTTTTTTACTATAGTAATTATTACATATCTATTCTATTTGCCCTCCTCACTAACCTTTCAGGTCCATAAGTTCACTTACAATGCTAATCAGCTCAAGATCGGGTAGACTAGGATTGAGTTTGTATATAATTTCAATTTCAATATATTTTTTACCTTTTTTTATTCCAGTCATGTATTTGGTGGACCCCAAGCTAAGTAACTTTGCACACATACACACTCAAGGGGGGTGAGTTAGTGAGTTAGAAAAATTTTCTATTTTTGAACTAATCATATAGTATGATATATATCATATTAGATGATTAGTTATGCAGAAAACTCTAATTAGGGTACCCATTATTAAGTGTGATTAATTAACTAATCATACTAGATAATTCAGATCATACAGGACGATCAATTATAGACATAGAAAATAACCACCAATCATAATTTAGGTAATTTTCTAATATACAAATTGTACTCTAATTATGCAGCACAAGCTCAATCATACTAAATAATTTATGACAATCATGCCTAAATTGATCAATCAGGAGACTTTCTACCATCTTCTTCAAGCTACTGTTCTGGTTCCTCAGTGGTTCTGGGGGAGACTTTCATCAGTATCAGATCCAGGTTCTCTACTTTCACTTGGAGGGAGTAAAAGGATTCAAGGTTCTCTACCTGCTTCAAGAGGAAGTAAAAGGATTTTTAGGTTCTCTGCCTACTCCACGAGGGAGTAAAAGGATTCAAAGTACTCTGTTTCACCAAGTCGATGGAAAGATTTTGTAAGGGCATCTCCGCCTTGTTATGGGGGCAAAAGGAGAGACACTACTTTTAATGTAATACCTGAAAAGAAGATTTTTAGGGAGTGTACGTAGGTCAAGTTGACTAAACCACTATTAATCTGGTATGTTCTTTTGATTTACTTTTTTTTGTATTTAATTTTTGAATTTTTTTGTGATTTATTATGTGGTTAAAATCTCTAATTTTTATTATCGTGAAAGTGATCTGCTTTCGCATCAAGGGGTTTTAATTTTTGGTATATTAAAGAATTTTTTAAATAACTAATTCACCCCCTCTTGGTTAGCCTCATGCTAGTTCTTTAGGGTTTAATAACCCTTATGAACTTTCATAAGGAGCTTGAGTTAGGATGAATAAAACTCGAATCTCTAACATTTTTGGCTTTAAGTGTTGTCAATATATTTCTTACTAAGCTTTTGAATAAAATCAAGTGGTAACTTTCTCATTTTGAAAAACTTTGTTGAAATTAATTGATTCTTCTTAATCATGACCATCACCTCCACCTGATTAGGGTTCATATGATCTTTAATTTGTTATGTGTGTTTTATTTTATTTTTTTGTGTTTCTCTTTTTTTTTTTATAATATCAAAGGGGAAGAATGTATTTATCTGGTTGTATTTATGGTTAGGTTGCATCTGTTCATCTTATATTAGCATTTATTTTTTATTATTTAGTTTCTAAAATTTATTTGTCTTTATTTTAAATTTTTTTTTTGATTTTTCTCTTACTTTTAATATAATTATCTTAATAAGGGGGAGATTATGAGAAAATATTTTTAAATTTATAAATTCAACCAGTAATATTTGTCATCATAAAAAAAGGTGGAGATTGTTGCAACTCGAGCTCATGAGTTTATATTTTTGATGATAACAAATATTGTGGCTTACATCTTTATGTCTACTTGTATTTGCAATATATATCTATTTGTGTGTGAACTAATATTTCAAGAACAGTATGCACCATCCAACGAAGATTCAAGACTCATGATTGGGTAGAATATGTTATATTATAAAGATTTTTGTAATATTCATTAATATTTTTTTTTATTTTTTAAGTCAAGTCTTATAAGGGTATATGTTAGCTTAGTGACCACGCACACACACTCAGGGGGAGTGAGATTGAGTTAAAACTAGAAGTTTAAATTTTGAACTAATTATACTGTATGATTTATATCGTACTATATGATCAGCTCATCTAAATGGCTAACTTTGATAATTTATGTATTTTAAATTAATCATACTATACGATTCACATCATATAGGATGATCTATAGAAATCAAGAAACTCAACTGCCAATCATAGTTTAGGTAATATTTAAATTTTATTTTTTTATTCTAATTATACCTATGATGTGCATCGTACTGTATGATCTATAATAATCATGCCTAAATTGATCATGTGATTAGGGGAATAATTATAGTTAATTTTTTCAGTCAGATCGTATAAGATGATTATAGACGATCGTACTGTACGACTTGAATCTGTCATGGGATAATAATTAATCATCGCATATTATACAAGATGAAATACCATAATTATTTAACAACCCTCATGAACTTTCAATAATATTCTTTTGCCACTCCCTCCTTCTCCTTTTTTGTGTCTCCCTTCTCCCCCTATTTATATGGATTGGAGAGTTATAGTATAATATATATGGAGTATAGGAGTTGTATTTGTTGTAAATCTGGTTTTGATGATGACAAACATGTTTCCAGTGTGTTTTTCTTGGCTAATCAGTTTCAGGCACAAAAGACCGCAAGCTACTCAAGCCAACTCAAGATCGGGTCCAAGTGTGTCAAATGTATGATTTTTTCTTTTATTGAGTCAATTGTAATGTAACTGATTCCCTAGCTAAGTAACCTTGCACACACACACTCAGGGAGAGAGATTGAGTGAATTAGAGTTTCTGTTAAAATTTTGTTCAGATCGTCCTGGACGATAGTATCATCGTCCTGGACGATCCAGTTAAAACAGAAACCCTAATTAGGGCGACTAAGTTAAGGAGGACTGATTGAGCCGATCGTCCTAGACGATCTATGGATCGTACGGGATGATATGCCCAAATCAGAAATTCTCAGCCGCCAGATTAAGTTAGGCAAGTTTTATTTTAAGTATTTTGGTCTGATCGTCCCGGACGATACGTGTATCGTCCTGGACGATTTACTACAATCATGCCTAAATTAGTCTGGTAATTAAGGAAAGCAATTAATGTTTAATTGATACGATCACATCGTCCTGGACGATCGCAGGATCGTCCCGGACGATCGTGATCATCTTGTGCATTTCAGCTGTACGTCCAGAACTATGTACAGGACGATTTGGGGCCTTTTTGAACTAATCGTACCGGACGATTACCCTATCGTACGGGACGATCAAGTCATTTTTTGGTCGTCCAGCACAGATTTCTCTGGACGACCCGAACTGTCTTCTGGACGATTTCCTTCAATTTGAACTAATCGTCCTGGACGATCGCAGGATCGTACGGGACGATATGAACAACTTTTTCTACTGATCGTCCAGAAGAGCCAGATCGTCCAGGCTGAAACAGCTGAATTTGAACTGATCGTACAGGACGATCTACCGATCGTCCTGGACGATCTTGGCCGACAAGTTGAGATTTAGGGCAAGTTTTAAGCCCTCCTTTAAAAGAACTTTTTCCTAGATTTGGAAAAATCTTTTGCTGCCTTCCTTCCCTGAGAAACCCTAGAGAGAAGAGAGAGTTGGGAGAGAGAGAAGAGATCTTGTGAGGGGGAGTTAGTGAGGGATTCACTAAGGTTGCTCCAAGCACGGATCAGAGTCGTCTTCTCCGCTCGTCGTCTGTCGTCTAGTCGGTGTTCTTCGTGGGAGGATCGTTCGCAAGAAGATCCGGGGTTCTCTGCCCGCTTCAGGTGGAAGCAAAAGGAGTTCGAAGGTTCTCTGCCTGCTTCAGGAGGAAGCGAAAGGAGGTCAGGTTCTCTGCCTCACCGTGTGGTGAAAAGGAGGTATTTTGTACAGGCTTCTCCGCCTTGCTGTGGGAGCAAAAGGAGAGTCACTTTCGTTTAGTGCAATACCCGGAGGGGAGGCTCCGGGGAGTGGACGTAGGTCAAGTTGACCGAACCACTATAAAATCTGGTTTGCTTTTCTGATTCAGTTTTGCACTTTACTTTTCAATATAAACTGCTTGGGTGATTATCGTTGGTTGATCTTTTCGTTATTGTTTACTTGTTTCCGCTGCTAAGTATCGAAAAGATTTTTGTTGTTATCGTGAAATTTTTAAATAACCAATTCACCCCCCCTCTTGGTTAGCCTCGGGACTAGTTCAGTAGGGCTTAACATCCCTTTCGAACTTTCAAGTGGTATCAGAGCGGGATTCAAAATTTCTGTTTAAAAACTTTTGAATTTGATCCATGGCTAACTGTAACAATCGTAATACTGCTGAAGGTTATTCTATAACTAGACCACCGTTGTTTGATAACATTCCATTTGATTTTTGGAAAACACGCATGTCTACTTTTCTTCAGTCTATCGATTATCGCATGTGGATGTTAGTTAAGGACGGATACGAACCACCTTTTCGAATGGTTAACAATGTGAAAACTGAATTGCCGTTTGCTGATTGGACGTTTGATGATCGTGATTTAGCACAGTTAAATGCCAAATGTTTGAACTGTTTCTTTTGTGCTTTAAAATCTGAGGACTATATGCGTGTTTCTACTTGTACAACGGGAAAAGAGATTTGGGATAGATTATGTATAACATATGAAGGTACAACTGAAGTCAAACAGTCTAGGTTAAACATCTTGTTACATGATTACGAACTTTTTCGCATGAAACCTAGTGAGACTATTTCAGAAATGTACACAAGGTTCACTCAGATTGTTACCTCTTTGCATGCTTTAGGTAGAGAACTTACCAACTACGAAAGAGTGAACAAGATTCTTAGATGTTTGCCTGCTTCTTATGATGCTAAGATTACTGCTATTACTGAATCCAAAGATTTAAACACTTACTCTATTGACAGCTTACTTGGATCACTCATTGCTTACGAGCAAGGGGTGAACCAAAGGCAACTTGATGCAGGTGAACGCAAGAAAGAGAAGACAGTGGCACTAAAGGCCAAAGATTCAGATGCTAGCACATCCGGGTCTGATAGCGATGATGTTGCCTTAATCACAAGGCAATTCAAAAGCTTTCTAAGGAAGAAACATAAGAACCATCAGAAGTGGAACAAGGGTAAGTTCAATAAAAACTTTAAGGGTTCATCTGAATCGGTTTGTTTTGAATGCAGGAAGCCTGGACACATAAAGGCTGATTGTCCAACACTTAAAGCTCACTCAAGCAAGGAGAAGGGTGAGGAGAAACCAAAGTACAGA
The DNA here is from genome assembly GCA_019925795.1 of Dendrobium chrysotoxum. Classification (NCBI taxonomy): domain Eukaryota; kingdom Viridiplantae; phylum Streptophyta; class Magnoliopsida; order Asparagales; family Orchidaceae; genus Dendrobium; species Dendrobium chrysotoxum. The sequence continues at coordinate 14,304,093 of CM034311.1, read as the reverse complement.
AAGGACAAGAAGCGGATTCAGAAGGCGTTCTGGGCAGACTCTGCATCCGACTCTTCTGAGACTGAAGCTGAAGAGGAGGAAACAAACTTGTGTCTGATGGCGGATGATCACCCTGGTTAGTCCGACCAGGAAGAGGTATGTGAGCTTACTTACGATCAGTTATTTGAAGTTTCTGAAAAGATTCATACATCGTATAGGAAGCTTAAGAAAACCCATGCTAGTTTGAAACTAGATTATCTGACTTTGCAAAAAGAGCATGAAGTGTTGATTAAGGATCATTCCACCATTGATAGCAATCACATGTCTTTACTAGATGAGTTTGATGAACTGAATAAAAAGCATTCTGATTTAATTGTTGAGCATAACTTGTTAAAAACAGCGCATGTTGAATTAGAACTTGCTTTTAAGAAAGTGAATGATTTGGCATCTGAGTTAGAAAGTACTGATAGTGCAAAAACATTTGAAATTGGAAGTTTAAACAAACACATTGAGTTTTTGAAAGTGAAAATCAGTTCTTTTGAAAATAACAAAACACCGCCTACTTTTGAACAATTTTATGCACCGCCACCTTTTAAAAATTCTGTTGCAAGTTCTTCAAAGCATGTTTCATACACTACTAGGAAGAGGCACTATCACTCACGACGTTTAGTTAATCCTTTTCCTGGTGTTAGATGTTTTTCATGTGGCATGTTAGGACACATATCACACACTTGTACTGTTCACCGTAGTACACATTGGGTGTGGAGACCCAAACTGCCTGTTGCACAGCACAGCACACATGCATCGCATTCTTCTTTTCATAAGAAGGAACCCAAACCTGTTTGGGTTCCTAAGACTGACATTTGATGATTTTGTAGGTGTGCTCTCACACAAGACCTCGTGAGAGCATGTGGTACCTGGACAGCGGATGTTCTAGACATATGACTGGAGATGCAAATCAGTTCATTTCGCTGGAGGCCAGAGCTGGAGGCAAGGTTACACTTGGAGATAACACCACCAGGAAGGTGGTAGGCACAGGTATAATTGGTGATTCAAAGAACTTTATGATTGATAATGTTTTGCTTGTAGATGGACTGAAACACAACCTGCTGAGCATCAGTCAACTCTGCGACAAGGGATACAGCATCAAATTCCTGCCAACTGGCTGCATTTTAAGCTTAAATGATGAAGTTGTTTTGCAGGGGCAAAGGATCAACAACGTCTACAAGCTGGATGTAAGTAGCATTAAATCTGATAATTCAATTTGCTTAAAAACTGCTGCTGATGAGTCTTGGTTATGGCATAGGAGATTGTGTCATGCCAGTATGAAAACCCTTAGGAGAGTCACCCAAAAGGACTTAGTTAGAGGTGTGCCCAAGCTTAAGTTCACTAAGGATCACCTGTGTGATGCCTGTCAGTTGGGGAAGCAAGTCCAGTCCTCTTTTCACTCTGTTAAGGACATTAGCACCTCTAGACCTTTAGAAGTTCTTCACATGGACCTCTTTGGACCCATTAGCACTGCCAGCTTAGGGGGGAGAGTCTATGGTTTTGTGATTGTTGATGATTATTCAAGGTTCACTTGGGTTAAGTTTTTGTCACACAAATCTGAGTCATTTGATGAGTTTAGATCTTTCTCTACTTGGATTCAGAAGAAGTTAGGATGTGAGATTATTACCATCCATATTGATCACGGAGGGGAGTTTGAAAATGAAAGATTTGGAAGTTTTTGTGAGAATCATGGGATTAGTCATAATTTTTCAGCTCCTAGGACCCCTCAGCAGAACGGGGTAGCTGAAAGGAAGAACAGGACCTTAGTGGAAGCCGCTAGAGCCATGCTTGCTGAGTATTCACTTCCAAAATACTTTTGGGCTGAAGCGGTGAACACTGCCTGTTATGTGTTGAATAGGGTGAATGTGAGAGTCAAACTGAACAAGACACCTTATGAGATCATTAAGGGTAGAACTCCAAATCTGTCCCACCTCCATGTCTTTGGCTGTAAGGTTTTCATTCTAAACAACGGGAAGTCACCCTTAGGAAAATTTGACCCCAAATCTGATGAAGGAGTGTTCTTAGGATATTCAAGTGTGGGGAAATCCTTTAGGGTGTTCAATAGGAGGACTTTGGTGGTGGAAGAAACAACCCATGTAGTGTTTGATGAATCTGATCCTAAGGAGTCTAGATCTGAAGTAGAAGATGAAGAGATTGTTGAGGTTACCCAAGGAGTTGGAAATACAAATTTGGAGGAAAGGGTAGAACCTCAAATCCCTTTGCCTAGAGATTGGAGATATTCTTCGAGTCATCCTAAAGAACTGATCTTAGGAGACCCTTCTGAAGGTGTTAGGACTAGGCATGGACTTAGGAAGGAAGTAAACCATTCTGCCTTTATCTCAATGACTGAACCCACCAACATCAATCAAGCCCTGTCGGATGAATTTTGGATTTTAGCTATGCAGGAAGAATTGAATCAATTTGTAAGGAATGATGTTTGGGAGTTAGTAGAAAGACCTAAAAATCAAAGTATTGTGGGAACCAAGTGGGTCTTTAAGAATAAGATGAATGATTCTGGTGTGGTGGTGAGAAATAAGGCAAGATTGGTGGCTAAGGGGTATAATCAGATAGAAGGGATAGATTTTGAGGAAACTTTTGCCCCTGTAGCTCGATTGGAAGCCATTAGAGTGCTACTAGCCTTTGCCTGTTATAAGGGATTTAAGCTGTTTCAAATGGATGTCAAGAGTGCCTTTTTAAATGGGGTAATTAAAGAAGATATTTTTGTAGAACAACCCCCAGGTTTTGAGAGTTCCCAATATCCAAGTCATGTCTATAAATTAAAAAAGGCCTTATATGGATTGAAACAGGCACCCAGAGCTTGGTATGAGAGGCTTAGCACATTCCTGTTAGAAAGAGAGTTTGTTAAGGGGAGCGTAGACACTACCCTTTTTCTGAGGAGATTAGGAGATGACTTACTCATTGTCCAGATCTATGTTGATGATATAATTTTTGGATCTTCTGATAAATACTTATGTGAAGAGTTTTCTAAAACAATGAGTAAAGAGTTTGAGATGAGTATGATGGGAGAATTGTCCTACTTTTTGGGGTTTAGCATAAGGCAAATGGAAGATGGAACTTTTCTCAATCAATCAAAATATACTAAGGACATTTTGAAGAAATATGAAATGGACAAAGCCAAGCCAATCAATACTCCCATGCCCTCCTCAGTTCAGTTAGATAAGGATTCAAATGGAAAATCTGTTGATCAGAAGAAGTATAGAGGGATAATAGGTTCACTGCTTTACCTGACTGCTAGCCGACCCGATATCATGTTTAGTGTCTGTCTTTGTGCTAGGTTTCAGGCTGATCCTAAAGAGTCCCACCTGACTGCTGTTAAGAGAATTCTTAGATATCTTTTGGGGACCCCAAACCTAGGAATTTGGTACCCTAGGCACAGCACCTCTTTTGAGATCATTGGATATTCTGACTCTGACTTTGCGGGGTGTAGGGTGGATAGGAAGAGTACCTCTGGGACTTGTCAATTCATAGGACAGTCGTTAGTCTCCTGGTCCAGTAGAAAACAGAACTCAGTTGCACTTTCCACTGCTGAAGCTGAGTACATTGCCTTAGGAAGTTGTGTGGCCCAAGTTCTGTGGTTGAAACAACAAGTCTTGGATTTAGGAGTACCCGTTGGCACAATTTCTGTTCTGTGTGATAATACCAGTGCCATCTGTATCTCTAAGAATCCAATCCAACATTCTAGGACCAAACACATTGACATTAGGCATCACTTCATTAGGGACCATGTTACAAAAGGGGACATTGAGCTACATCATGTAGCAACTGAAAATCAGCTGGCTGACATATTCACTAAACCACTGGCCTTTGACTCATTCAGCATTTTGAGAACCAGATTAGGAGTGATTGATATAAATGCTTGATTCTGATGACTGCTGATTTATTATCTTTCTGATTGGTATTCTGATTTCTGTTAGGTAGGTTTAGTTTTTCTTTTGATTTCTGATTTCTGTTAGTTAGTTTTTGGCTTTGATTATTTACTTTCAGTTGATTTTATGTCTTTTGCTGATTTCTGTTTTAGCCTTATTGTTAGTTTGATTTAAGTATTTACTCTGATATGATTTTTTACCTATTTTTTTTATTCACTAGCTCATATCTTGCACTTACTATTTTATGTTTTTCAAAATCTGATCACCGCTCACTACTTCTGATAATCTGAATTTCTGACTGGGAGTTTTTACCTTGTTTTGATTTGGAAGCTGGTAAGCAGTGATTGATTCCATTGAATCTGTTAAAGGGAAGAAACATTGATGATTGTTTCTCTTCCTCTAACTCCTTTACTGGTGTATGGTTTCTTTTGGATAAAAATCTTCTTCAAAATTAAAATGTTAGTTTTTTGAAATAGAGATTATTTTATCTTCCTACAGTAATCTGCCTCATATCAATAGTGTTTTTCAAAGTCTTGAGTCATTAGTTTGATTTTCTAAAACCAAGTGATTGCATTTATCATATGATGTGTGTTTTTTTTGTTTTGTGAATCATTCTTCCCTACTGTGGAGAGACATCTCCTATGTCTGGAAGATAGATTCACAGCTGAGACTCTTTAATGATTATGAAAAGGAGAAAGCTTACAAAAGATGCGCAGTGCGCCAACCAAATTGAAAAAGAGGCATAAAATGAGCCCAAAACTGAAAAGATGCGAAAATGCCAAATACACAAAGTGTATCAAAAAATCAAAAGATGCGCAGTGCGCCAAATAAATTGAAAAAAAAAAGAGGCACAAAATGAGCCCAACCTAAGCTTTTTTCTCTTTCAGATCTTTAAATGTCTTAGAAAAAAAACTCGTGTGTCACTTAATATTTTCAAAAGCTTGAGTTTTGAAAATCCCGATTTCTGATTTTTTACTTTGTAACACTATTATATCAGATATTTTTCTGGAACGAGGCTTGAAAGGATTTCTTTTCAAATCTAATGTCTTTTATTCTGAATCGGATTTTTGTTTTGAAAGAGGTTTGCATCGATAAGGTGCCCGGGGTCAGAGTTACGAAAGTTGATTGTTTCCAACCTTTTTGGATTTCAGCGCTGTCAATCGTCCTCTCATTAGTTTTTGAATCTAAAATCAAGGAAAAATTCTGATTTTCCTGTTTTGTTGTTGTTCTGTGTATGTTTTATTTTATATTTTATTTCCGTGTTATGTTTTTCCCTCCTCCTTTTTGTGATGTCAAAAGGGGGAGTCAGTTGTAGTCGTGTCTGTTTCTATTTTCTGAGTCATGTTTTCTGTATTGTTGAAAATTTAAAAAATGTGTGTTTTGTTTGATTTCTTAGTTTCATTTTATTTTCATCTTAGTTTCATTTTATTTTCAGACTACTTTACAAATGTTTGCCATCATCAAAAAGGGGGAGATTGTTGCAAATCTGGTTTTGATGATGACAAACATGTTTCCAGTGTGTTTTTCTTGGCTAATCAGTTTCAGGCACAAAAGACCGCAAGCTACTCAAGCCAACTCAAGATCGGGTCCAAGTGTGTCAAATGTATGATTTTTTCTTTTATTGAGTCAATTGTAATGTAACTGATTCCCTAGCTAAGTAACCTTGCACACACACACTCAGGGAGAGAGATTGAGTGAATTAGAGTTTCTGTTAAAATTTTGTTCAGATCGTCCTGGACGATAGTATCATCGTCCTGGACGATCCAGTTAAAACAGAAACCCTAATTAGGGCGACTAAGTTAAGGAGGACTGATTGAGCCGATCGTCCTGGACGATCTATGGATCGTACGGGACGATATGCCCAAATCAGAAATTCTCAGCCGCCAGATTAAGTTAGGCAAGTTTTATTTTAAGTATTTTGGTCTGATCGTCCCGGACGATACGTGTATCGTCCTGGACGATTTACTACAATCATGCCTAAATTAGTCTGGTAATTAAGGAAAGCAATTAATGTTTAATTGATACGATCACATCGTCCTGGACGATCGCAGGATCGTCCCGGACGATCGTGATCGTCTTGTGCATTTCAGCTGTACGTCCAGAACTATGTACAGGACGATTTGGGGCCTTTTTGAACTAATCGTACCGGACGATTATCCTATCGTACGGGACGATCAAGTCATTTTTTGGTCGTCCAGCACAGATTTCTCTGGACGACCCGAACTGTCTTCTGGACGATTTCCTTCAATTTGAACTAATCGTCCTGGACGATCGCAGGATCGTACGGGACGATATGAACAACTTTTTCTACTGATCGTCCAGAAGAGCCAGATCGTCCAGGCTGAAACAGCTGAATTTGAACTGATCGTACAGGACGATCTTGGCCGACAAGTTGAGATTTAGGGCAAGTTTTAAGCCCTCCTTTAAAAGAACTTTTTCCTAGATTTGGAAAAATCTTTTGCTGCCTTCCTTCCCTGAGAAACCCTAGAGAGAAGAGAGAGTTGGGAGAGAGAGAAGAGATCTTGTGAGGGGGAGTTAGTGAGGGATTCACTAAGGTTGCTCCAAGCACGGATCAGAGTCGTCTTCTCCGCTCGTCGTCTGTCGTCTAGTCGGTGTTCTTCGTGGGAGGATCGTTCGCAAGAAGATCCGGGGTTCTCTGCCCGCTTCAGGTGGAAGCAAAAGGAGTTCGAAGGTTCTCTGCCTGCTTCAGGAGGAAGCGAAAGGAGGTCAGGTTCTCTGCCTCACCGTGTGGTGAAAAGGAGGTATTTTGTACAGGCTTCTCCGCCTTGCTGTGGGAGCAAAAGGAGAGTCACTTTCGTTTAGTGCAATACCCGGAGGGGAGGCTCCGGGGAGTGGACGTAGGTCAAGTTGACCGAACCACTATAAAATCTGGTTTGCTTTTCTGATTCAGTTTTGCACTTTACTTTTCAATATAAACTGCTTGGGTGATTATCGTTGGTTGATCTTTTCGTTATTGTTTACTTGTTTTCGCTGCTAAGTATCGAAAAGATTTTTGTTGTTATCGTGAAATTTTTAAATAACCAATTCACCCCCCCTCTTGGTTAGCCTCGGGACTAGTTCAGTAGGGCTTAACATCCCTTTCGAACTTTCAGTATTGTCAATTCTTGATATAGTTTGGCCGGCTATATCGAGTGGTGTGATGATCTTGTGAGAGAGGATGAGGGTAAGATGAACCCATGAGAATATAGAGATCGAGTCAATGTTAGGTAGGAAGTAGATCTTACGATTCTTCACTAGAGTAAGAGGGGGTGAGTAAGGGCTTGATGTAGATCTCTAAGCTTGGTGACTATCTGATTATGGAGGATGTCTCATGGATGAGGTATATGTCATTTGCTTGATTTTTGATAGATCTCGTATAGAAGACTTGACTTTGGTTAAGATGAATAAAGACTTGTCTGACTGAGAGAGGAACTTTTATGGTCGCACCCTTCTAGAAGGGCATCTACTTGGAGGATGTGGCTGAAGATGGTTAGGAGTGCTCTAGTGATAAGCTCCTTCCCACCTCCTATGTTAGTTCTTCAAATAGATTATCCTGAAAGAGGATGTAATTCTCCTTCCTCGTGACCCAAATGTAACATGTAAGATACATGCGAGAAGGTACATACACAAGCAGTCATGAGTGTGCAATTAAGATACTCAAATATTAAATAAATGATCTATGATCAAGGGGCTCAATATGGAGTATTCGATTTGGTCTTTGGATTCTGACCAAATATACCAAAATATCTCTCTAGAAAAGGCTATAAATAGTGCATGATTTTCTATATGAGGGGAGACATGAGAGCTAAGAGATCCAAAAAATACTATTACATTTTCTAGTGACCACCACCGACAACCACCATCAGCATTCATCACTAACATTACAAGACTTTTGTCACCTAACCATTGTCACTTGACTATTAACATTTAACATTATACTAGGCTTTAATTGTTCATTTATGGATATTTGATTCTTGTTTTCTCTATAATATGAATTAGATAATTATGTTCAGTTGTGTAATCTCATTTTCTCCAACAATGGAGATAAGATAATTCTTGTATATTTAATTATATAACGGATTATTATAGCTAGGCCAGGCCCTGTAGTTTTTCCTATTTTAGATTTTTCACAAAAATTCTAGTCTCTTACAAACTTTTATTTTAGGTTAGATCATAAGGAGAAGAAGAACTCATGAGAGAGTAAGAAGAAAGAGATAGACCAAAGGAAGGCCTAGCTTAGTAGGTCAGGTCTTGGCTCAGCTGACTCAATAGTTGTTGTTGGGTTAAGAGATCCTGTTGATTCGGAAGGAGAAGAAGAAGGCTCGAAAGCAAGCATGGAACACATCAACAATTCCAACCTAGAAAAGAGATGGATCTCCTATGTGTTAATATTTGTATAAAGCTATGAGATGAATGCTCTACCGCAAATTTTCTAGAATGTAATTTTGATGTCCCAAGAATTAATTTGAAAGAATTGTTTGATTTATCTTTTAATTAACCTATCAGCGCATTAAATTTTTCTTTATTTAACAAAAGTCATAAGAAGCAATCATATACATCAAAATATTTTTACTATATTCATCTAAAGTCCATTTACAATAATCAGAAGTTTAATCAATACACCACTCTTTTCTTTTACACTTTTGACAACCAAAGAATAAAATATAAAATACAAACAATTTAAATATAAAATCCTAAAATAAGATCAGCCTCACTCCACTAGGTCTTAACCCTTTCTGGAAAAATATTTAAAACTACGTAGCGAACTAACAATTCAGTAAATTACCAAACCTATAACTATAATCGTTGCAAGTCAATAGAAACAATATACTTATAATCATTCAATTTAAATCGGTAAGAATATGTACTAGTATGAATGAAAGATTGTCAATATGAATAGTCATTTCATATGAGCAATTGAAACCAATATAAACAATGTAACTTACAATCAATGAACACTAATCAAATAAAATATTAGTATGTTTTGCCATTACCTATGCCAATTACAACATGATAGGTCTGTTATGAATCTATACATGTCTATGAATAATACTTTATTTCAATCTATATGCTATTTCATATATTGCCTAATTATTATATTGAAAAAGATACATTTAAGAACTTTCATAGTGAAATGATTGTCCAATGATTTCAAAATACGAAGACTTATAAAAATAATTTGTAAGCAACATATAAAGAGAATATGAATATTAGGTGATCTCAATTGTAATTTATTTATAATTTATCAGAACACCAACAATTATTTCTAAAAACTTGCCAATTATTGTTACAAGATCCGATGGAAAAGATTGATGCTTCTTTTAAAATCGAATATTTATACTCCCATAAAAAAATATTTTGGCTTCGGTCACTGCTCATATTTTTTTGTATTATTTTATTTGTTCAAGATTTTATACAAAATTAAGAGTACAATTATCTCTTAATTATCATAAAAATTTAACATATAATAATATATACGCATACCAAGTTATATCTTATTCTAGATCCATAAACTCAATAAGATAAATAAATAAGGACAGCATACGTAAAATATTTTATCTTCTTTATTGAATAAGTTAAGCCGAATAATACGTACTCAAATTTGAATTATTCACACCACCATCCGAGAGCAAGCAGCCATGGCCGAAAGGATAGGGTCCCAGATGACGCTGGTGAACACTGGTGTTAATTATAACAACCGAACACAAATAACGAACGGGCTACGTCATCCGGACCCGGAGGTTCGAAGAATCCAAAATTTTAAAGTGGGCCCGAGGTCCATCCCACCGCTGCACCGCAGAAGATTTCCCGTTCCCTTGCCTCTCTTGTCTCCGAGGTCCTCGTTTGTTATCCTCTCTCGGCTCTCGCGCCAGCCGAGTTTGCACAATCCAAACCTCTCCTAAATACCTACCACATTTCCTTTCTGAATCCCTAGATACCGTCGGCGATGGGGAGCAGCTCCTCGAAGCACCCGAGTAGCTCCCATGGCAGCCTCGACGAAGGTGGCAGCGGCGGCCAGCTCTACGTGTCACTCAAGTTGGAGAACTGCAATATCCGAGGCGATCTCATTCCTCATGTATTTGGCTCTGCTCCCATCATCGGTTCATGGGATCCCTCTAGAGCTGTACGGGCAACTCTCATCTGCTAATACACTCTCTTTTCCCTCCCCAAGTATAATTCACTCATTCCCTTTTTCTTCGTTCTTCCTTGTAGCTGCGGATGGAGAGAGAATCCGCGTCACTGTGGGAACTTAGCTTTGTTGTGCCACCGAATCACGGTACGTGAATTTTCATCGCTGAAATATGAGCAAACGGGTTGGATTCTGGTTTTGAGAGTTGGATTTATGTTGTAGAAACGCTGCACTTTCACTTCCTTCTGAAGCCCAAGGATAGGGACGGGCCTTACATGGTGGAGGAGGGGGCGGACCGGCTACTTATAGGTGGAAACCTGGAGGGGGACGCCAGGACAGCGGTGTTCAGGCCTCCTGAAGTTGGTCATGAGGCGACTCTTGAGTACAAGGTGTTTGTGAAGGTGGACATTGTATCGCCTTTTGATCTTGCGGCGAGCTGGAGGGCTTATAAGGAAAATCTCCGGCCGTCCACCGTCAGGGGAATACCTGATATCAGTATAAATGCGGCCCCTGAAGGAGCGCAAGAGGTGAGCCTTGAATCTTAACTTGAAAATATTTAGAATTTTTTTACTATGAATTTTTTAATGATTTTGTAGCTTTTCTTCTCAAAGTAAGCGTTGCGTCGTGCTTAACCGATACTGATGGATCAATTTTTGTTCAAAACACTATCTGACGTGAAAGCAAATACTGGGTTCTAATTCTCACTAGCCTACTACATTATGCTATAATATGATAGCCTAATATTTTGATATATTTGTAATAGCTCAAGCTCTCAACTATCAAGATATTATTCATTTTGACTTAAGTACCTCACGATTTTGTCCTGTTGGTGTAACGTCCCAGGAGGTCACCCATCCTAAGAGTGCTTTTATACGAGCATGCTTAATTTTAGAGTTTCTACTAAAATTTCAACCATCACACCAAAAACGTCTTGATGTTTAAGAACTTAGCTTTATTTTTTTAAGGGATTTCACAATCTCCCCCACTTAGTTAATTGATGTCCTTGTTAGGTCATTTAACTTAGACTCATCTACGAGGCATATAGGATTCTAAAGATCTTATCTTCTGGCTTGTGTATAGCTCTGATATAATTTGTAACAGCTCAAACTCTCAACCATCGAGATATTGTCTGCTTTGGCCCAAGTGCCTTATGATTTTATCCCCTTGATTTAACCTTTTCAGGAGTTCACCCATCCTAGGAGTGCTCTTGTACATGCACGCTTATATTTGAAGTTTCAACTAAAATCTTAACTGTCACATCAAAAGACGTCTCAATATTTAAGAATTTAGCTTTATTTTCTTAAGGGATTTCACAATATTATCCCTTAGTGATTTTATCCCTATCTTGCATTCTTTCCTAGTCGGGTGATCTTCATTGTTAGAATTGACTGCAAACATATAATAACATCATTCGGCTTTATGTGCAACCCAAGAAGTCCTTCAAGGACAGTGATTTCTTCACTAAAGCATGGGGGATGCAAGTGGGCAAGATGATCATTTCAACATTCCAATCTTTTACTCTATACAATTTCTTTGCTGATGTCAATGAAAACTCTCTAGTGATAAGCACTTTGGTGATGAATGTTTGCATTTTTTTCACAGCATGGGGAATCCTAGTGAGGCAGAATGATCATTAGTTTTTTATTCATCTTTCCTATGCTCTCTTTCTGCATATTCTAGTCAGTGGTCTTTGAAAACTCTTTATTTACCAAGCACCTTGGTTATGGGCATAGGGTGTACATATTCCTTCACAACAATATGGAGGATGCAGGCGGGTTGGATGACTATAATGTATACAAGAATTTATAATATTTTTGTTTGCTATATAAATGTCTTGGATAATATGATATGTCATGAATAGTATAATTTAATATTCAATGCTTTATAATATATGCGTCAATATTTACATATTTTATATATAGTATGCTCTATTATAAAAGTACTATAAAAGCTCATTCGGTTGCTTGAAGCTACAAATCGTATTTTGAAAAACGATGAAGTTTGTTGAATCTATCATTTGATTGAATATAATTAGAATTTATCATTTATTTTTAACTCCACAAACCTCCTCAAAAACTCTCATAATGAGGATTTCAATCACATCTAAAATAAGTAAGAACAAAATCCTTACTTTCTAAAACATATTTTCTATGTATAAAGCAACCAAATTAGTGCTAATGTTTCTTTTGTGCATATAAGTAGTATGATTTGTGTGTGTTTGAGTGGCGTAGGAGCTTTGTGGATAGTGAGAGTATTACATTTATGCATTTTGACATTTATACATTTATGCATATATATATATCCCTTTTTGTGGTAAAAGTCACTTCCCACTCATAGTCACCCAAATAACCTGTGTGGCTCCATTCCTCAACTTCTCACATCTCACCTCCTCCTACATGTGATTAAATATGCCCTAAGCTAAGCAAGTATAAGCCAGGTTTAAGTTTTACCTCCTTATCATTTTGCGACATGTGTCATTTTAAAAAACTATTGTGTTGAAGTTGGCTCAAGTGTAGACCAAACAAACCCTAGCTTTAAATATTCGAAGGACATTTTACTTCGTGTGAACCATGAGCACCTGTCGGCTCAGTATTTTTCTTCTTCTCTCAAAAGATAGAGATGATTAACTTTTTCAAGAAATATTAACTTATTTTGTAAAGGTTGAGCAACTTGCATGGAGCTGATCAGTATTTTAGTAGTAGTCAGTACACAAACAATCTTAGTTTGGTCATATTTAACTTGCATATGTAGAAATAAGAGATGCTATTAGCCTTTGGTGGATTTGTTCCTTACTCTGTTTTTTCTTTTCATTTACCTAATTCATGTTTTTCCTTTTATCTACCAGAGTGGTTCAACAACTAGTTTGGAGCTTGATTTAGAGAGCTATGTTGTTCCGTTACCAACCTGTGCCAGTGCTACTGTTTATGCAGCTAATCTGGCAGAGACTCCAAGATCTGTGGGCTACAATTGGGACTTCCCCAAATATGACGTCTCAAGCATTTCACCTATTTCAAGCACTACTAGAGTAGTTACTGCTAATCATGCAGCGCCTAATAAGGTATTTATTGGTAACCTTGTCCACTTAGTGGTAGGATTAGTGATGTAGCAAGTATATAAGCTTTGCTACTGAATGAATTGCAATACTCTTAACCAACTTTTTATTGCAGTATTCTTTTCTTGAAATTAGAGTCACCGTTTTCTTAATGTGCTAGGTTTTTGAAGGAGGCTGTTATTAGCATATGAATTACCCAAGTTCTTTGAGTTTCTTTATCTTTCCTTTTTTGTCTATCATCTGGTCCTATTTTAACGACCATCTCTATTCATACATCTATTTTATATTTGCATTTTGATTTGAACAGCAATGATTGCTTAATCAACTAAATGCCTTTGATAGTTGCAAAATAATTCTTGTTAAACGAACAATGCGTTGTTTAGGGATTTTGTTGAACTTGGTAGATATGGCAACCTTAGCGACTTAAAATGACTGTTGAATGAAAGATAAGTTAAACCTGAGGCAGTAACATGAATTAAGGAAATTAAGCGCTTTACATTGAAATTGTTATGATATATGGGATTATATTACTCAATAAGAATGAATGGATAGAGGAAATTCATAATTGGATAAGGTTAATGATGATGATGACAATAGTGATGATGTTGATGATACTAGCAAAAATTGTGATCAGGCAAAGAATTTTTTAACCTTGTTCCTATCTTTTTCTTTGCCCTTCCCATGTCTCTCTCATGGATACCATGATCATATAAAGTTGCAAAGATCTCTCCTAGGCATTTATATGAAACTTTAGTGCCCTTTTCACTTGTTTTGAGATTGATTTGAGTATTGGGTAGATTGCAATGGGAAAATTGGGCATTGTTTGCCCCCACCCAGGTCCAATTTGCCTAACCTATACAATTATTTTTTTTGCCTATTTCGAATTCTAATACATAAACTATGAAGAGTATTTGAATGGTTGGGTTGAGTCAGTTTGATGCTTTAGACCAAGATCATTGCATATGTAACACCAAAATAATCAATAGGCATGCTAAAATTCTTCCTACAAAAATATATCCCATTTTTCATATATCTCAAAATTTGTCTAAATCATTTTTATTATGTTCTATATTTCATTTCGATTATTTTGATTTATAGGAGCAACAACAAAAGTCAACAACTTCAACAAGAATTTATCCCACTGTGTGAGGTCGGCTATATGAATTCTTTTTCTCTATTGTGCCCTCTTAAGAGTCTAATTCTCAAATAAAAAAACTATCATTTTTAATGTTTTCTAATTCTTTTTAGATCTATTTTTACCTTTTTTAACATATGTCAGACTTAATATATCTATTCTCCTAACAGGATCATTGGAAAACTGACGTTTTATGTGACCAAATCATCTAATGTGACTCGCTTTCGATATATAGAAGCATATATAAATAACCTGCATATATCAAATTATGAATAAAATAAATTTGCCCTAAATTTTTTTACCAAATCAATTGTAGCGGCACTGCTGTAGCAATACTGGATTCTGGAGTTTTCCAGCAAGTTAAGGTGGTTGGCTAAGGCGGTAAAACTCTGGCGGTGGATTTCAAATAAGGAATAGTTAAGAGCCTATGAAAATGTGTATAATACATGTTAAAGCTCCGGGTCCCTACCCCGAATACTTCATTACCAGTAGGGCGGAAGCAACAGCTTGGGAGTAGAGTTTGGGCACTGTAGCACTAGTAGTGTAGAGTACGACGTGTTGTGGCATCAGATACCGTAGCAACCTCAAAAAAAAAAAAAAAAAAAGAGAGAAAAATAGAGGTAGAAAGTTGCAGCTAATGGAGAAAAATACGGGAAAATCAAAGAAGAAATTTAGGAGGAGGGGAAGAAGGAAGGAAGAAAAGAAGGAAGGAAAGGAAAAGCTAAGGTTGAAGCTTTGGAGAAAGAAAAATATGGGATTCCATTACTAGTAGGACTCGATTTATCTGGTGAGATATTCAATTCCCAGAATAAAGATCAAACTGTTTGTAATTTTAACGTTTGCATATGCTTATGATTTTCTGAACCTTACCATTCAAATAATTTCTGAATGATTCTTATTGAACTCAAGCATAAAGTTTATTTCACAATGTACAAGAAATAAATAGACATTTTCAGAATTACTTTGTATGTATCATTTTTCATAAAAAATGAACACCATCATGAAAGGATGGATGATGTATAATTGCCACCAAGAAATGAAAATGATGATCATGAAATTCAAAGGATCCTTACAAGGCCATGTCATGTGAAATAGGTATGTTGAATTTGATGATCTATGCAGGATAAGATGATTCTTGATATAGAGAAGTTTGTGTAACACCCCATGATATCACTTAGTAGCAATGTAGAGTATCATAGAGAAAACATAACATAATTCTCAACTTACAATACTTCTAAGTATTTCTATATGTATATATTTACTTCAACTACAATACTACATATGTTCTGAATAAACAGAAGTATCTAAATAGTCCTAATTTCATCACAAAAATAATTACAGAGCTACTAATAAAAATAAACATACATTACCACAATTTTAACAGGTTACATGCTTCACATGAATACTCACAAACACTAATAAATAGAAAACCTAAATATTTAATAACCTGAGCCTAATCTGCTTCAACTTTTTTCTGTCTTTTCTGTAACAATAACCATTATAAAAATTGGTGAGCTATGAAGCTCATAAAATTATGTAATTTAAATGGGAAATTAATGCTATATTATAGAGAATAACATAATTGAAATCATAACTGAATCAACTCACAAATATTTGCAAAATAATATAAAATCATATTTAGGATTATCTTTTATTTCATTTGAAGCCTATACAGAATATCACAATTAGTCTTCTAAGATTCTGGCTATCATTTTTCATATAGTTAGCTTTAATAAAAATGTTCAATAGAGCCCAGGTAAACTTATCATTATCGCCATTGAACTACATAGGGGTCCCTTTTGCCTCTTTTGGAGTAACTTTTGCATCTTTTGGGGTACCTTTTGCCCCACCTGTAATACATGTTTCATATTTGGGGTCTCTTTTGCCCTACCTGCAATGTATGTATCATATTATTTCATAGCCAATCTTTTCTAATTTGATATTCTTTAGGCTTCAAAAATTAGTAATTCATAATTGTTCTGTCATGTTATATGCTTTCATAAAATCTATCTTTTATCTTGTTTATATAAAAAGAATGTGTATGCAACATGTAATGTAATGAGCTTCTTTCTAAATTATTATCAATTAAAAAAAGTTTTTAAACAATCATATCATATTTTATTTTAAATTTAAATTATTCAAATGTACATGTAGTTGCTTATACATAAATGCTTGGATGTATGCTTATATTCAATAATCTGAATCATGTTAATGCATTTATTCCTTCAATTGAGTTAAGTAGAATTGTTTGTATTTAGAGTTAATAATATTTTCTTTAATAATTTAGAATTGTATTTCTTACTTGACGATTTGTCTCCTCAAATCTGTCATCTTGTACCCTTTTCCCTTGGTAAATTATCTCAAAATTTCCCCTCTACATATACTAAATAATTCCTACAATTGATGAAATCTTTCTTAAAAACTTTTACTTCTATTTGGAATTTAATAAAACAACAATAGCATTGTAATTAACCAATTTGCTTACCTTGATTTCTTCTTCTCTTAATTTTCCTCTATTGAAAATTCACTTTTCACTTAATGTTATAGTTCCCTCACCTGGAGGAAGTATGCTTGCGGCTAAACACTATAGTTCCCTCCGGGTGAGGGAACTATAACAGGTCGTGGGAGCGGTTTCTGCTAGGGAGGAAGTATGCTTGCGACTAGATACTATAATTCAATAAGTGCTTGTCTGTAGTGGAAGTTGGGGCTGTAGTGAGTGAAGAGTGAATTTTCAGCGGAGGAAAATTAAGAGAGAATAAATCAAGGTAAGCAAATAGGTTATATTATAATATTATTGTTGTTTTATTAAATTCCAAATAGTAGTAAAAGTTTCTAAGAAAGATTTTACCAATTGTAGGAATTACCTAGTATATACTAAGAGGAGGTTTTGAGATAACTTACTAAGAGAAAAAGGTACGAGGTGATGGATTTGAGGAGATAAATCATCAATGAAGTAAGAAATGCAATTTTAAATTGTAAAAGCAAATATTATTAATTCTAAATACATACTATTTTACTTGACTTAATTGAAGGGATAAATGCATTAAAGATAATTCAGATTATTGAATATGAGCTTATATCCAAGCATTCATGTATAAGCAACCATATGTATATTTGAATAATTTAAGTTTAAAATAAGATGTGGTATGATTGTTTAAAGCTTTTTTTAGTTGGTAATAATTTAGAAAGAAACTCATTACATTATATGTTACATACAAATTCTTTTTATATAAACGGTATAACAGATTGATTTTATAAAAGCATGCAACATGACAAAACAAGTATAAATTACTAATTTTTGAAGCCTAATGAATATCAAATTAGAAAATGTTGGCTTTGAAATGATATGATAACCTGTATTGCAGTTGAGGCAAAACGGACCCCATATATAAAACCTGCATTGCAGGTGGGGCAAAAAGAATCCCTAATGAGACAAAATGGACCTCTATATAGTTCAATGATAATAATGTCAGGTTTACCTGGGCTCCATTAAACATTCTTATGAAAGCTAATATATAAAAAATGATAACCAGAATCTTAGAAGACTAATTATAATATTCTATACAGGCTTCAAATGAAATAAAAGATGATCCTAAATGTGATTTTATATTATTTTGCAAATATTTGTGAGTTGATTCAGTTGTGATTTCAATTATATTATTCCCTATAATCTAATATTAAATTTCTTATTTAAATTGCATAACTTTATAAACTTCATAGTTCACCAAATTTTATACTTGTTGTTACAGGGAAAGGTAAGGAAAAAATTAAAGCAGATTAGGCTCAAATTATTGAATATTTGGGTTTTCTGTTTAACAGTATTTATGAGTATTCATGTGAGGTATGTAACCTGTTAAAATTGTCGTAATGTATGTTGATTTTTATTATTGGCTCTGTAATTATTTTTGTGATGAAATTAGAACAATTAATATTTAGATGCTTCCGTTTATTCAGAAAATGTATTGTTTGGTGGATTAAAAAGACAAGTATTTAAGTGATCAAAAGTATTTGATGTTGGGAATTATGAATGTTTTGTTTTCTCTATTATAGTTTGCATTACTAGTAAGGGATATCGTGAAGTGTTACAGTTTGAACCATCATTTAAAATATCGAAAATTTGAGGCTCACCTTAAAGCTCGCCTCAGCGCAATTCCAGTGAAAAAGCCTTGAGGCTTATGCCTTGAGCTTTTTTTATGAGACATATGCCTTAGCTTGGCTAAGGCCTACATTGAGGCATGTCTCGTCTCGCTGGCATGAGGTGTACGCTTCACCCTATATATATATATATATATATACACACACACACACACACCTAAATCCTAAACTAAAGCCCTAAATAAATTAAGCTTTCATGCACCCCTGAGCCGCTACAACTTACTTGACCTCCAGCTTGCCGCCTGCACTGCAGCTACCACTATTGCCGCCGAGGATCAATTGAAAGACGCACACCACCATCACCTCCTCTAAAAATTTTGGAGTATTAATCTCATATTTATGTTGATGACTAAATATTTATGAAGAAGAAGACTGAAATAAATGAAGAAGTAGATTGAAAGGCATAGGACTACACAAGATTAGGCAGCAGAGAGATCAATTTGTTATGATGACGACTCAAATAAAGACCCCCTTAGTGATGACAGTGCAGATGATTTCTTAGTTGTTGCTAACTATTTCAGCTTTCTTTAGGAATTAAATATGGATGTGTAGCAAATTGAGAAAGAAGAAATTTAGAGTTGAACATGATGTTATATGATACTTTTATGCAATTATTATATTTTATGTTATTTTACTCTTGTAATATTTGGATTTCAGTTCTATTCACGCAATATATCACTTGCCACTTTACGTTTTGTGTAATTTTTTATTTCATATATATGTCAATTTGTTAGTTCAGAGTTCAATAGAAAGTTAATATGCCATCCTTTAATATATTATTTGGGTATTATATAAAAAATTATTTTTAACCTTTATTATCATTTTACACAATTTTTGAATTTTGAGACTTACACCTCAAAACGCCTTGAGTCTTATTACTCGTCTCACGAACCAAAAACGCCTCAATATCTAATTACACAATTTTAAACCTTAGTTGGAATTGACCAATTCTTATAGGGAAATAAAAAAAGAGAATTCCTGACACCTAATATCAAGAGTTTCGGTCAAAGCTTTTATCAGAAAAATGCACTGGAATACTAACCCTTATTAATATGAGCTGCAACCAGCCAACTTGTATCAAGGGAATGATACCACAAAGACACCGAAGTCTATAAGTATGATATGACATTAAGAATAGATATGAAATGACAGTAACAATGAATAAGAAAATGAAAACAAATTAATTTACAGTCAATTTATTATTCATATGATCACATATGACTAATAGCTTATGTATTGTATTACATCTATTGCAATGAGCTCATTATGCATATATTACAACATATATGATCGTCATAGTATTTCTATATCTTTGATTATATATTAGAGTTTGTTTTTTTAACTGTGCGTGTTGCTCATTTGATGTTACACTACGATTAGTGTAAAATGGAAGGCACAAAACGACTAAGGATTAGGTATTTAGTTTTGTTTTTATACTTACATGTGAGAGGTTTATGATTTCATATATTATAAAAGTTAGGTACATTGATGATGCAAATGAAAAATAGTATGTATAAATTTTATTTTGGAGGATACCTTAGAAGCTTTGTATTTAATATGATAACATATTATGAACGCTTTCATTTATTGCGTATGATGGTTTTATTGAATGTTGTTGAATGTCACATATAGTCTTGGAAGGTAGGGTCGGACTATTTAACTCGTCTGATTCTGTTAAAATAAAACAGGATGGATGTAGTGACTATTATTTCCATCTTTATTGACGCCTTCTATTACGCCTCATGATTGGTTGGAAAATGAGGTTTGACAGCACAACCCAAACTATTAATTAGGCCAGGCAGGTCCATTAGTCCATGCTAGGTCTACCTTAATCTTATTAGGTTAGTTTTTGGATTGTTGCTTTAATGACTGTAAAAAGTTTAAACAAATTTGTAGCTTTTGTGAGCTTCTTGGTGAAATATGAATATGGTAATTTTGATCAGCTGGAATTGTATTTGGTTTCTGACAGTTGATCTTTATATAGTATATATTACTGAAACCTAATATGGCTGCTTATCCAAATTAAATAACAGATGGCAAAAGTTATATGTAGGCTCATATTAATGTTAGACCAGTTCCATTTTCTAATTTTTTTAATGGCTAGGAGATCAATGGTTCAAGTAATGGAAAAAACCACTTTGCTATGGAAGAATCAGATTGTGTCCATAAAACCTCTTAGCAAGAGCATCATGCATAATGTTTAAACAGGCGAAATCAGGAATTGATGAGGTGTTTTATCTGAGCGAGGCGAGGCGTAAGTCACAAGGCGAGGCGTAAGTCACAAGGTGGATTGAGATGTAAGCCTCAAAATGGGAAAATAAATTACTACTAAAGTTATAATAGAATTTCAAAAGATTTCTTTATGTTATGCACTTATGCTAAACTTTTAGTCAAAATATCTTAGCAATACTGACTAACTTAATCTTCACATATTTAATATACTCTTGATTACTCATTATGTAGTAATGAAAGAGATTCTTAATTTTATATATCCAATAATAATAAAAAAAACATTCGATCATATCAACAATCATAGAGATTTGATTTAAATTCAAAAGCAAGAAATTTGATGAAATGAGGTTAAAAAGAAAAGAATGAAAATAGGATCAAAGCAACAAAAAAACTATAATACAGCTAGGGTACAATATATTGAAAAAATAATAGTAAATAAGAAGAGAATATAATAGACACATAATAAGAAATCCTTATGGTTTCGGATTGTTTAATCATCAAAGGAAATAAAACTAAGAAGCCATAACAGTAAGGAATAAGAAGATTGCATCACATGCACTAGTTTGACTCCAATTATTCACTGATATATATTTTAATCAAGGATTTGGGATTTTACTTACAGTCCACGGAAGAAAGATCATTACCTTTGGTTGTTTGATTCTTTCAAAACTCTAATTCACACGAAACAGGCAAAGTTGACACAGAGCTTGAAGCAGACGAAGTCGACGGAGCGCACAATTTCTTCGAAACTCTACTTCACACGAAGTAGGCGAAGCCGACAAAATGCTCAAAATGGAAGAAAGTTTGTTACCTTCGCTGTGACGGGAGATCGACTCGTTCAGAACTCTAAACAAAGCAAGCGAAGCCGAAGCAGGGCTCGAAAGGAAGAAAGATCATTACGTCGTTGCGAGCTCCTTATCGATTTGACAAGGTTGCCATTACCGAAGGAGGCGGAGGGGCTTCTCTTTTGAAGCTCTACTTCACACAAAGTAGCAGAAGCCGAAACAACTACTCCCTTAAACTTATACTCACAGTTTCATGTAATTATTTATATAAAAAATTAAGTAGAACAAGGCAGTGCCTCAAGCAGCCTCGATGAATTCTGCCTCAAGGCGTATGCCCTATAAAAATATCGCATGCCCTTTGGGTGAGGCTCACGGCCTTGACGGACCAGAGTTCCACCTCAAATCTTGGTGCGCCTCAAAGTGAACTTCTCAAACGCCTTTTAATCGATGGTCATGCATCGGGTATTCCTTTTTTTTATTCCTTCATAATAAAAACATTGTATCATACAGGATATTAGGCATGTATTCTACCTTGTAAAGAATAGAAAGGAGACACAGCTCTCCTTGGTTGGTTGGTTAGGAGTTTGGCTCCCAACTAAGAGGTACTGGGTTTGAGTCTCACGTATGTATTGTGTGTGTGTTTGGGTGCTGCCTCTAATTTCGCCAAAAAAAAGAATAGAAAGGAGCTCATTATACAAAAGGCCATGCTTTACCATATGAGGAGGGTGGGCATTCAACATATCTTGGTGGTGATATTACACTTCCATCCTAGTGGCCCGTGTTTTGTGGGGAGACTTGTCCTTGGAGCTTATCATAAATATGATCCGAAGTCTTGATGCCAATATTGGTAGTCTTAGCTCCTTTTGTTGTAGTTAGGAAGTGGCTGTGTAGGTTTTGGGTTTGAGACAGCTCTTGTATATTTGATTTAATGCATTTTGCATAATCATATTAAAAACTTGTTCCTTTTGCTTTTTCTCCCTAATCAACCTGCCCTCTTTATTAATTCAGGGTAAAGATGATTATATAGATTTTCCTTGTGACTTCATATATTACAATTAGGTTTGATTGGATCCTGCAAAGTTGAATGCTAAGGGCACAATAAGACCATTCATTATTCTGTTTTTAAATTCCTCTGGTTGCTAGCACACATCATTGATTGCTTAAAACTGCTACATCAAGGAAGGCTAGTCATTCATATTTCAGGATTTTGATGTTATGCTGAATACTACAAAAGTTTATCCAGATTTTTATCTGGTTGAGTCAAAATCTGTTGGTGCATTTCCTGCATTGCAAAAGCTAGATGGTCGAAGGGGACCATTTGTGGATAGAGGCCTTAGCTCACCCAGGCTTTTTAAATCGGAATGCAAATGCATTCTCTTACGATCTAAAGTTGGATTCTGCGGCAAAAGTTTGTTCAAGAATGAAGTATATTTAATTTTCTTAGTTTTACTTATTCATCAACCTCTAGAAGTTCATTTTTAGAGATCAAATAACCGTGAGGCCGAAAGTATTGAATCATCTTGAAATGAAAATAAGGGTCTTGATGATATTCTAGATGCACAAACTGGGACTAGTTTGGTGTAATAACCGGTTTAACTGGCCGATGGCCAGCCCTATTAACTAAAACCGCGAATAGGCAGAGACGGAACCGAGCGAAGACAGCGCGACCTGGAGCGGGTTGAATGTGATCGCGGCCATGTCAGGAGGGGTCGGTTCGCTGTTTTGAGTGAAGGATCATGTTTGTAGAAGTAAATTAACTATTCCTCACATGAGAAATAGCCATTCCATTCATTCCTGGAGAAGAAAAAATTTGAGAAAGAGCGTTCTATCGAGAGGAACGACTGAGAGGAAGAAGGAAGAATGTTTGTTGATTTTCCATTTTTTTTATAAATCCTTCCGTATTTCTTTATCTAAATAGTGAGGGATTATTAATTGAAGGCAAAGGAAGAGATTGAAAGCTGAAAGGAAGAAAGTTGTAATAGGAGGAGGAGGAAGGAAATTGGGATTTGGAATTTTCTTTTACTTTTGACAACAAAAAAAGAAGTAAGTAATTTAAAATTTATTAGAATTTATATAAGTTTCTTTTTCTAATTGAAAGAAAATATTATTATAATAGGAAGAGTTCAAATGACATAAACTTCGATTCGACAATGAATGAAGGAAAAATTCTTTTGGAAGGAATGATTTTGTGAGTTAATTTATATTATAAAGAGATTGTGTAATAATTATGGAGGAAATTTGATATTTGTTTTTGAATGATATTTAAGATATTCAATTTTAGTATTATATTTTGAATAGTTTCATAATTGAGTTGAAACAAGTATTGGAATATACAACAAAGCTTGAGATTTTGAAAGAGTTAAAGCTTGGAAATATTCAAAGAGGGTAATTATAATTGTGTAAAATTTCAATATTGTATTTTCTTTTCAAATATAAAAATAATATTTTATATAATTGTTTTATATTTTTGGAGACTATCATGACTAAGGCAATATAATTTCTAATGTATAGATTAATATAAAAATTGTTATGACTGATATGTGATATATATATATATATATATATAGTGTTAAAATATATGAAAAGGGAATACATATAAAGGAAATAGAAAGTGAAGTTAGAAAGTATTTATATGTACATAATACTATATACATATATGAATACAAGCAAAGAAAAAAAAGGAATGATATAACTTATAAACTATAAATACAAGCATAAATGAAGAATTGTAAAAAAAAGGGAAAAGGATATGCATGAAAAATTACAGGAGTTCACCCCGTATGGTACTAGCTGGGGAAGCAACGTACTCATGCATGTTAAAAGAAAAAGAAAATAATTGTACCTTTATTGGTATGTTTAAACGGTGCTACTGTACTAATGAAAATGGAAATGAATTAAATGTCAAATTTATTAAAAAAATGTTAAGTGGAAATGGACAAATGAGATAGAATATGAAATAATTTATGTAAAATTATAAGACCTATAGTACATGAAAGAAGATGCATATATTAATTATGAAATATTGAAGATATATATATATATATATATATTATATATATAATTTATTGTTGTATATTTAATGATGATTACCTACTGAGTTTACTTTGTAAACTGAACCCATTAAATTAATATTTTCAGGTAAGTCCCCAGATTAATAAAAATGGCTGAAAAAGAAGAGAAATACATCTACAGAAGACGGCGCAGAAATGAAAGCAGGTAATCTATGGTGTATATAAATGTTAAATATTTGTGAAGATTTTATTAGTAGTTTGATAAAATTTTTTTAGTGGCTCTTTTAGTATTGTGGATTGTTAGAAATAACTTTTATATATAAGTGTAATAATTGTCTTATCTAAAACCTACCTCTAAACTTAAACTTGTTAAAACTCTCCCCGTCAACAAAAGAGGGGCGGAGAGGCCAGTGCGTGAATTTTCGGAGCTCACTAACAATGAATAAAAAAATATAGAATTTAGAGGAGGGATAGGTCAATGCAAAGAGTTTTTTTAATATAAATAAATATAATATAATATATATGAATTTGAAGGATTGATATGTCTGTGCAAAGAATTTAATTTATGAATACTCTGTATAATGCAGACATACAATTTCAAAATCAACTTATTTTGCTTAAGACGTTAGGGCTGCGACTGAGGTTGACATTGTGCTAGGTCGTAGGCTGGCTTTTCTCTAGGTTAACTGGTGGTTAGGCTGAGCTTATGATAGGCTCGGAGTGCATCAGCTAGGTCTATTTGGAATTCTATTTAGCCTTATCGTTTTCTCCTCATTCCTTTTGACTCATATTAAATTATTAGCCAAAGTCATAGTTTCATTTTTTCCACCACAACTTAAAAAGGCTTATAGGTATTAAAAATATTGGAGCTACTAATAAAAATAGTAATGTCATTTTAGATTTTGCTTTAGCTTATAACTTTGTAATTGCTAATATTCTATAACTTTGTAATTGCTAATACTTTATTTAAGAAAAGAGAAGAGCATCTTGCCACATATAAGAATGGATATAGTAAAACTCTGATTAATTATTTTTTTATAAGAAAAAAATTATTTTGATTGCAATATTGAAAAGTTATTTCGAATGAAAGTTTATATACCAATCATCACTTGTTAGTTTTGGACTTTAAGATGAATAAGCAAAATATAAAAAATAAAGTCAAACATTATCCTAAGATTAGATGAGAGCATTTAAATAATATTAACAAAAATATTTTTAAGAGAGATATTTTGATTGTACATGAGGAAGTTAATATTATGTGCGAAAATGTAGCTAGTGATATTAAAAATGTTACAAAATATACACTTGAAGTATCAAAAGGAATAATTTCTAATAGTAAAAATAGTTGGTGATGGAATCAAAATGTGCAATAAATGATAAAAAAAAAAGAAACTTTGTTATAAAAATTGATTTAGATTTAAAAGCTCAGTAAATTGAGAGAGATATAGAGTAGTTGCGATGCAAAAAATTTAGCTTTTAATGATTTATATAATAAATTAGATACTAAACATGATGAAAGTTGTATATATAAGTTTGCTAAGTAAAGAGATAGGAGAAATAAGAATTTAGTTCAAATGAAGTGCATTAAGAATAAGATAAAAAAGTGCTTTAATTAGAAGAAGATATTCAACATAGATGGAAAATATATTTCGATAAGCTTTTCAATGAAGATTGTGAAAATACGATTGACTTTAGCGACCTTCACCCTAAATAAAAATATGAATTTTTATTTTTATTGTTGTGTTAGTAAAATCGAAGTTAGAGAGACTTTAAAAAAAAATGAAACGTAGAAAAGTTATTGGATCTAATAATATTTCAATAGAGGTCTGGATATGTTTAGGTGATGAAAGACTTTCTTGGCTTACTAAACTTTTTAATATTATTTTGAAGACTAAAAAGATGCTAGGTAAGTAGAGAAGGAATTTATTGATTCTTATTTTTTAGAATAAATGTGATGCATAAGAATGTACAAATTATAGGTGAATTAAGTTAATATGTCATATATTAAAACTATGGGATAGATTTATTGAGCATAAGTTATGACGTGATGCTAATATTTCTCAAAATCAAATTGGATTCATACTCGGTAGGTTTACTATGGAAAGCTATACATTTATTAAGAGGTTTGATGGAGAAATATAGAAAGAATATGGAGTTTCTACATATGATATTTAGTGATTTAGAGAAAACATATGATAAAGTTTCAAGAAAAGTGCTCTGGAGAGTTCTAGAAAAAAAGGAGTTAATAATACTTATATTCAATTCATTAAGGAAATATATGCATGAGCTGTTACTTGTGGTTAAACATAAGGTGGTTTGATCTAGTATTTTCCTATTTCAGTTCTATTACATCAATGATCAACTTTAAGCCCATATCTTTTTGCTTTAGTCATGGATATTCTTACTAGACATTTGCAAGAGGATGTACTATGGTGTATGATTTTTGCTGATGATATTCTTCTTGTTGATAAGACTATAGATGGAGTTGAAGGAAACTTGAATTATGGTGATCAATCTTAGAGTCTAAAGGTTTTCGTTTGAGTAGATTTAAAATCGAATATAGAGAATCTTAGTAATAATAAATTTAGTGAGGGGATTATGACTTTGGGCAATCAAGTCATTAAAAAGAGTACATGTTTTAGATATCTTGGATCTATTATTCAAAGTGATGATGAAATAGATGGAGATATTATTAGTAGCAAGTTGAATGGTTGAAGTGGAGGAATGCATCGGGTTTGTTGTGTGATAGAAAAATACACCTCAAACTTAAGGGAAATTTTATAAGATTGTAGCGAGACATGTAATACTTTATGGTGCAAAATATTAGTCGTTTAAAGAGAAGCATAAAATTAAGTGTTGTAGAGATGAGGATGCTCAAGTGGATGAATGGTTTTACTCTTAAAGAAGAATGCGAAACGAGTATATACGTGAAAAGGTTGGAGTAGCTCCAGTGATAGATAAGATCAGAGAGAGTCGCCTTAGATGGTTTGGCCACATAAAACGTCAGCACTCCGATGACCCAGTTAGAAGAGTAGTTGTATTAGATTTGACCCATGTTAAGACTGATAGAGGTTTTGACAATTTTTTTGTGTCGACTCGACTCAAATCAAGTCGAATTGGGCCCGATCGGGTTTAATTGAACCTAGTCAGCTTATTTGAGCCCTGTTGAACCTAATTCGACTCAAATTGGCGTCAATTCGAGTCTACTTTCCTCAAATTAGCTCGACTGAACCAAATCAAACTCAAATTGACTCAAATCGATTCAATTGAAGTTTGATTCAAGCTCAATTTCAAACCTAATCAGCCCAATTTGACTTTCCAAATCAAGTTTTGCTTCCAATGACTCTGATTTGCCTTGGAAATTCGCTCGTATGCACCACTGCATTCTCGTCAAATTCTGTAGCAGGCACTCGAGAGTGGGAGATCGAGTAGTTATGCTTCCTGTACACGAAATCGAGCAGAGCCTCTTCGATTTTCATTTTTTCCCTATTTCGTGCGTATCATAAGAGATGAGAGGGAGAGTGGAGGAGGGAGTTCGTGTGTGCTTTCCATCCAATCGAGCGACTCGTCCTATTTCGTGCGTCCTGAGAGAGGGTGAGGGAGGGATAGCCGGCTTTTGCGTGCTTCCTGCATGCGACCAAGTCGTGAGAGGGAGAAAGAAAGATCTGGTGGCGTGTGCATCTGTTGGAGGCAGAATTGAGCACTTGGGAGCTTCGTGTCTTCTACGTGCATATGTCTGGAGGAGATAAGCGTCCCTTCTGTGCGAGCATGCCCGAGAAAGAATCAGGGAGGCTCGAGCTGCTTTTCGCGTGTGAGCTTGGGCTGGACCAAGTGCAGGGACAATTGGGGGAGCTTCTGTTCATGTGACTTGGGTCGATTGAGCGGCTCGACTGCTCTTTGTGCGTGATCTTGAGAGGAAATCGGGACCGGTTGGCCGATTACGCTTTCTTCTGATGTTTGCGCGCCTCCTAGCCGAACTGAGCAACCCTTCTAAGAGGTCTGACCATTTGGAGTCTTCCAAAATCAGAAAAAGGAAGCGCCAAAGTTGTTGATTGTTGAATTCTTCTTCATACATTTCTTTCCGGTTCGCTCGTGACACAAAGTCAACATCCGGAGCGGTCCAAACAGCAAGTTTGTCTTCCATTCATCCGCTATCTCGCCTTTGCAAGGCGAGAGGACATCGGGTTGCACCGTGATTGGTCCGGTGAGGTAAAATCCCTCAAACATAGGAAATCCCCTAGGTCTTCAAGCCAATGGATGTGTTTGACATTCCCCAAGCCCTTAGGTCCATAGAAACCTCGCATTTAAATTTCTAAACCCAAGAAAAGTCCTATGTTTGCTGCTCTCTCCTCAAAATAGTGGAAGTCTGGCCATTTTCACTTGTTTTCTCTCACGTGAGATCCTGAGGAGGATGCCGATACGCGTAGGGTCGTTGGATTTGTGTCTAATATTCAAATGCATGTATTAGCATTCATATTGGATCCTAAACCTTTGCATATAGCAAAACCTAGGCTTTGTAGGTCATTTTCAAGCTTAGCGGCCTTACATTTAAACAAATTAAATGCATGTTGTAGGTCGTTCTTCAAGTTTCACATAATAAGCTTTAAAATTTGCAAAATGTGTAAATATGCCCGTTTAATTTTAAACTTTGATGAAGCTAATTTGGAGTATAATACAGGCCTTTAAGGTCAGTAGATGTACTCTATTTCACTTTGGAGATTACTCAGGTTTATTTATGTCATTTTCAAATCAAATGGCTAAATGAACTTTTAAATAACCTAAGCATGTAAGAATATTCATGAACTTACAACTCATTCAGTTGAATACATCTTTCTCTTAAATATAGATCATGACAAAAGTGATTTACAATGTGCAAGAAGTGTGCATAGGTTGAAGTTTGTAAACTTTTGTGGGATTTTATAAGTGCTTGAACATGAATTTAATCAACTTGGAAGCATTAAACCATTGTGAGACTTCCTATAGACCTTCCAAGGTCTATGTTGCAAATCTCACAAACAACATCGTTGATTAAGTTTGTATACAACACTTTACAAAATGAATGCTCTTGATTGTTAAAATCCCTAAAACTCCTAAATTTACAAAGCATCCTCACAAAATCTTAGAGCTCTTAGATCATGTCAACATTGATCATAGAACTTCCCTAATGATGTAGGAGTCAATCTCTCCTAATCTAAAAATGAGTCTGAAACACTCAAATAAAAATATAGGAGCTTTCTTTTAGGAGTTTTTCCTATATTGTGCATGATATTTTGGACTTCCCTAAAGCCCTAAACGTATCATGCCATAAGTTCATTAAACTTTTGGATTAAATCCTAAGTTCTTCTAGCCTAATTGTTGATCCGAAAATTAACAATTGCTCTCTTATACATTGGACTCAAATCCTAGTCTCCCTCATTTGTTTAGCCCAAATTAAGTAAATGGCCATCTCTCTTTGAACACCAAAATTTCAAATAGTTTTCATTAATTTGTAACCCCTAAGTTGCATTTTCTCCTCCATTTTCTACGAGCCAAAATTGTAGAAAATCCCCCAAATTTTCCTTAGCCTAAAAGGCATAAGCAATTCTCCCATCTTTTTTGATTGGCGCATTCACTAAACTTGTATGAAAGTTCCCAAATGACTTTTAGAAAGTTTAGGGGATGATTAGCTAACATTGGGGATCAAACCTACACCAAATCATTATTTGTTGAGCAATAATTAACAAATGATTCCACTTCAAACATAAAAATCCAAATCCTATATTTCTTTCATTCTCTTAACCCAAGTTGGGTGAATGAACTCTTCTCTTTGAACACCTCCAAGTTCAAAGAAATTCATTAGACTTGTCCAAATCTGCATGTCATCTTCTTATATTTTCCTAACACAAATTAGGCAGATAATCACAACTCATTTAAGACAAGATTTAATGATTCATCCTTAATTTGCAACCTCTAAGTTGCACATTGCATCTCCTTCTTTGACTCAAAAGTTGTAGGAAATCTAAATCCTATCTTTATTTCAAGCATAGAAAATTTTCTCCTAATCCAATTAAGTTAGATTAATGAGCATCTCTCTTTGGACTCCCAAAAGTCTAAAGAACCCCTCTTGATTTGCAGTACAAATCTACATATCATTCCCTTGTATTTGCTTCATTCACATTAAGAAAATCAAACACCCATCATTGAACACAAAATTTAAATGTAAATCTTATGATTTGTAACTCTAAAATCGCAAATCCTCACCTATTGAGCCAAGATCAATTGGTGACTCCTCTTGCCACTAAACATGGGAATCAAAATCCTAGCTCCTCTCATTTGCTTAGCCCAAATTAAGTAAATGAATCCCTCTCTTTGAATACAAAAATTCAAGGAGACCTCTTGATTTTTAGCGTCAAAGCTACAAGTCTTCCTTCACTTCTATAGGCTCGAAAAGCTTTAGAAGATCTCCAACCTTAACCTAAATATTATAGGCCTTGTCTCTTCTCCTCCAACCTCAAAGTTATAAGAGATTTCCTCTCTTTAGTTTTAAAGCTAAAGGGAATTTCCCTTCCCTTTAACCTTAAAGTTGTAGGGAATTTCTCCCTTACCTTTAGCTTCAAAGCTTCAGGTATTTTATCACCTTCATCCATTTGATCCCTAGTTAAGTGGATGACCCCTCTACTTAGACTCAAAATCTAAGTAATCTTTCATTGAACAAAATAAGTGATTTCTCTTCTTATGATATTTAAAACATAATAGTTAGATATCCTTTAGGAGCCTATATTTGTTGATGTTTGCCTTACCCTATTAGGTGAATTTCACAAAGTCCTAAATCAAACCCTTAGGCATGTTTACCATATGCTATTAAGTAAATATCTCTCTCTTATCCAAACACTAAGAGAACCTCAAAATTCTTAAAAAACGCTGATTTGTTTTGATACAATGATCAATCATTCCACCCTAAAAGGTTGAATGCCTACATAATTGGATCTTAAGATTTCATATGTAGCAGGTTTGCTTTAAAGCAAGCAATGGTTGTTTTATGAGTTCTTCATAACCCTTCTAAATATGAAACAAAAAAAATCAAATAAAAGCTTTACGTCACAAACAACTTAAAGTGAAATCTCCCCTGGATTAAAATTAAACATCTCTATCCCTCAATAAAATAAAGCACCACTTGTTGTGTGATATACCACTTAGCTGACACACACTTAGGTACATAGCCCCTAGGCATGTTAGGATTATGATTTTTCTTTTTCTGCGCATGTGGTTGATGTTGTGATGCCTATTGGATTGTCTGCATTATAGGCACTTGCCTTTAAGTAGATAGGGTAGAGATATATATGCCCTTTTCTACAGGCAGTTTTGTTCAAGAGGGGGTAAAAATAAATCATGATTATTTAACACTGTTTGCTTGCAGGTGTTACTTAAAACCCTATAAGGAGGCATGATCAATAGGATAGAAAGCAGGGCTTGACACTTTAAGTACCAGGCAATTCTGAAATGCCTCTTTGTTTATATAAACTGCTTCCTAATCCATTCTTGTTTTGAAGGTTTGAGTTCTTATTTTGTAGGTTTGAGTTTTTTTCAAAATATATTTAATAGACTTAGGAAGTATGCTTAAGCCTATGAGATATAGTTATAGGAGAGATGAACCAGGAGGATGAATCCTCCCGGGTTAAGCCCTGCATACATCTAGAAGCCAAAGTTTAAAGACCCCACAGGTTGAGTCTATAGAAATTTCACTGAGTTGTATAATGACAGATAACTTAGCTGCCATTTATAATTGTAATAATTGGACTCTACATTTATTTTCCTTTTGATCTAAAGGTTTTCGCTTGAGTAGATCTAAAACGGAATATATGGAGTGTAATTTTGGTAATAATAGACATAGTGAGGGGATTGTGACTTTGGGCGATCAAGTCATTAATAAGAGTACACGTTTTAGATATCTTGGATCTATTGTTCAGAGTGATGGTGAAATAGATGGGGATATTATCAGCAGAATCCAAGTTGGATGGTTGAAGTGGAGGAATGCATCGGGCTTATTGTGTGATAGAAAAGTACCCCTCAAACTTAAGGAAAAATTCTATAAGATGGTGGTGAGACCTGCAATGCTTTATGGTGCCGAATATTGGCCATTAAAAGAGAAGCATAATTCTAAGTTAAGTGTTGCAGAGATGAGGATGCTCGAGTGGATGAGTGGCTTTACCCTTAGAGATAGGATACGAAATGAGCATATTCGTGAAAAGGTTGGAGTAGCTCCAGTGGAAGATAAGATTAGAGAGAGTCGCCTTAGATGGTTTGGTCACATAAAACGGCGGCCTCCCGATGACCTGATTAGGAAAGTAGAGGTCTTAGATTTGACTTATGTTAAGAAAGGTAGATGTAGACCTAAAAAGACTTGGTTAGAAAATATTAGAAATGATATTTCTTTATTAGATTTAAATGGGAATTTGACTTTTAACAGGACACAATGGAGAAAAAGGATTCATGTAGCTGACCCCACGTAGTGGGATAAAGGCTTATTGTTGTTGTTGTTGTTGTTGTGGTTGATTTTTATAAATATACATGTTCTGATTGTTTACTAAGTGCGCATTAGAAATGCATGCTTTTTCCTAAGTTTCTTCACTTGCTTTTGCTTGATAGTTGCTTGAACTTTGTTATGCGGTAGACTTTTATGATAAAACTAATTTTTCTACCAATTTACATGTAAACAATTTAAAATCAATCATAATTAATTTTTTAAATAAAAGGAAAACTGCATGGCTTACTCTAATGAGCCAAATTTTCAAAAATAAAATAATCATGCATGGCCAGTGTGTCACATATAGAAAGCTCCCACTTACGGATTAGATAACAAAAATATGCATTCAGTGAGTCAACATGTGCATACCCACATGGTCAGACGTCTTCGTCTAAAAGCCAAGTTGTAAGTCCTATCTTCTAAATCAAAACAACCTTTCTTGCTCTTCTTATGCATTGAGACTATAATATATGGTTTTAAAAGTAGTTAGGTGGAATTACCTTGTTGCCTTTTCCTAGCAGGGTTGTAAATTCTAAGGTCGGTATGGCTTATGCTTCATGTGAGTTGTAAGTTTCTTACACTCCATTAGACTTAGGTTCGAGGCACTATCCCACAATAGTCCTCACTTTAGTTCTAGAATCCGAGGTTGTTGTTGACTCCAGTCACTTCTTAAGCCCTTACATTCCAGACATTTCCTTCAACATGTGTTGTTGGAATATAAGATTCAACATTCTAAGTCAAATTGGTCAACTTGAACAAAAAATCTAATTCTAAAATATAAAGCCCAACATAGGATAGTTTGAGTACCTCTGAGTTTTCTCAGAATCATGTACTCACACATTCTCATTCATTTAATTTCTATTCTTAAAATATGATTTAAAGTTGATCACACCTTTGAAATTTCCAAAGATTAAATCTTTGAAAAAGAATTTCTCAAATTAAAAAAAAAAAATATTAGCCAATGTTTTAATGACTCTAAAGAAACCACTAGTTTAATCAAAAGTATTCTCAAGTAATAAATGCTTGAGATGTAATTAACCATAGGGGTTTGCCTCTATGGGGCATCCGTACCACAGAATAAAGTAAACCCGATTCAACCAAATATTGAATAGAAGAAAATCTCTGTGAAAATTAAAACTATGAGTTTTGTTATTGAGTTCATAGCAAAATAATATTTTTGTCATTCGGGATATTATATTATTTTCTATTCCGTGCTCGATTATAAAGTATCCAATCCATTAAGGATGACAAAATTTCTCCAACAAGAGATAGACCTAAAAAGACTCGGTTAGAAAGTATTAGAAATGATCTTTTTTTTGTTAGATTTAAATGAGAATTTGAATTTTAATATGATGTTTTTGTTGCTGTTCCAATTTCCTATTCTGTCCAGCAACTGATTTGGATGATTTTTCTTTATTTCATTATTCCTGTAGCTTACTGCAGCTGTTCCACGTATTTTGTTCGCAATGCAAGGGGCTGCTTGCAATATTCCTTTTTAGGGAATTGATTCTTTGTTTCCCTTTCATATGCGATCTATTCACTGTACATAGAAGTTGATTACCTATCTGGTGTGCGTCAGCTTCCCTGTTTCCTTATAATTCCTGAATCTCATGCTATTGTATGCTTCAACTTCGCTATTGTGGCATGTTAGACATCAACACATTTTATTGGATCATAAAATTGTACAATCAAATTGTGAAGCGTAGGCTACAAACATGATAGACCAACCTACAAGCATAAAAGTCTTGCAAATAAGAAAGAATGAAAAATATTCCATATTGACACTACAACGCGCAAAGGACAACAATATATCTTTGCCCAACTAAAGTCCAAATCAAAGGAGTTAACCCGATTGATCTATACATATGCAATAAGCTCTAGTTTAGTCATTCTATTCTATTTTAAGTTTGTTTTAGGTAGATTGGTTCTATTTTGTAAATTTGTTCTATTCAAGTAGTATAAATACCCCTCATATTTTAAGGAAAGGCTTATAGAATGAAAATTTATGATTTCTCCTCTCCTCCTCTTCCTCATTTAGAGTCTATATCTACTCTAAAGATGACATTCTTTCTTGAATCATCAAGAAGCTTATCAGGCATGAATCTAGTAAGGCTGGTTATTCACAACTTTCCTACTGTAGCTATCTTTGGTTTTGGCTTCCTTGTTATTTTTGTATTATAGCAATAATTGATTCGTGCTATTTTGGGGATGACAGTTGCTGTCTTGATGGAATTGAGGATGCCGAAATTGAAACTTATAGTTTTTAACCAGATCTTGTGGGATTCTGAAAAGCTAACTATTTTGGGTTTTAATTTGTTATAAATGGGGCTCCTGAGACATGTAATTTTGAATTTACTGGTTTTATAAGATTCAAGTTTTCCTTCAAATCCATGTTTTGTTGGATGCGAGTTTTTTGAGTGTGCTGTAGGGTGTTTATAATAGCTTTTGAGGGCAGCTTTTTCCTTATACCGATGTGAGTTTTGGATCAACACTTTGATGATTTGTCTCTTTTATCTCTCCCATCTTTTTAGTTGGTTGAGTGTGTGATTGAGATTTGATCACATTTGATCCAAATTTTTTTCTTTAATGAGAATTCTAGTCATGTTATGATTTCCTTTCAATCTCAGACATTTTTTGTAAAATTTAAATTTTGACGGTCTTTAAATTATTGTTTGGAGCCTGTTTTTATGTGTGTTTTTATTTTGCACTTTTTTTTTTAATTAAAAGCTGCTGGAGTGTGAATTTTGATCTTTGACTTGCTTCTCTATGCATCTCATTATAGGTTACATTAGTAAACCCTAAATATCTTTAATTAACGGGCATGAGATTTAATACCTTTTAAAAAGCCTTTTACGATACCTCATCATCCTCTTGATTTTTTATTTACTCTATTAGTGCGTCTTCTTGAAACATACTATGTCACTTATCAATTATGTTAATGCCACTATTAATTAGTGTCATAGGAATCAGCTTTCTGTATGAGGACATGCAATTCTTCTTTCCAACGTGTATATAATTCTACATTTGGTTTTCTTTACTCTTATATCCGTTTCAAGTTTTTGAATTATTTCCTTTTAGCTCATTTGTGGTCTATTGTTGATTATGCTATCACATTTATTTTCTTGTTTATAGGCAATGCCAGCAGCAGCTGGAGCTGTTGCTGCAGCAGCTGTGGCTGATCAGATGCATGAACCAAAAGAAGATCGACGCCTGGCAATTGTTTTGGTAGTATGAGGCAAACAATTGTTGCATTTTCTCTTAATTGTGATGGCTGTATTTCTTGTTGCAACAGCTAGTATGCAACACCACAATTACTAAGATACTTGATTTTCTTTAATTAACACAACAATTTACATAAAATATTATCTTGTGTATAATACACATCATCATCATCACCACCTTCTCTCATTAATTTGTTTTTGTTGAATGGATAGTAGGCTATTCATTTGGTGCATCCATGCTTAGTAATAACTTACCCTCTAGTTCTCAATGCTAGACTTTTTTTTTCTCCTGCATATTCTTATAAGAAAAATTGTTTATTTAAATTGCAAAAATTATGAATTTATTGCGAGTGAAAGTTTATGTATCCAACATCGCTTATTAGTTTTTGATTTTAAGTTGAATGGGTGAGAAATGAAAAATAAAATAAAATATTATCATAGGATTAGATGGGGGTATTTAAAGACCGCTGATAAAAATATTTTGAAGGAAGATTCAAGATCTTAAGATTTGGGTTGTTCATAGGAAAATTAATATTATGTGAGAAAAAATAGATAGCGATATTAAGAATATTGTAAAATATGTGTTTGGAGAATTAAAAGACAAAAGCTCATAATAGTAAAAAAATAGTTGATGATGGAATCATAATGTGCACGAAATAGATAAAAGTAAGAAGTTTTTATAAAAATTAATTTATATATAAAAACTCGAAAAATTGGGAAAAATATGGAGGAGCCTGTAGGGATTCTAAAAAAGTTATTTGAGATCTAAAGAATTTAGTTTTTAATAATTTATATAATAGATTAGATACTAAGGAGGGTGAAATATGTATATATAAGTTAGCCTAGTAAACAGATAGGAAAATTAAGATTTAGTCATGTAAAGTGCATTAAGGATGAAAATAATAAAGTGCTTTATTTAGAAGAGGATCTTCAACATATATGGATGAGATATTTCAAATAAACTTTTTATGAAGTGTGAGAATATGATTGACTTTAGTGACCTTAGCACCCTAAATCAAATATAAAGATTTTTGTTTTTATCTTCGTATTAGTAAAATCGAAGTTGGAGAGACTTAAAAAAAAAATGAAGTGTGAAAAACAGTCGGACCTGATGACATTCCAATAGAATTGTAGAAATGCTTAGGAGATCAATGAATTTCTTGCTTACTAAACTTTTGATATTATTTTGAAGTCAAAAAATGCCTAATGAGTGGAGTGTATTGGTTCCTATTTTTAAGAATAAATGTGATGCACAATAGTGTGCGAATTATAGAGGAATTAAATTAATATATCATACATTAAAATTATGGGGAGAGTAATTGAGCATGGGTTATGATATGATACTAATATTTGTAAAAATTAGTTTGTTGCCAGATAGGCCTGTTATGAAAGCTGTACATTTGTTGAGAGGTTTGATGGAGAAGTATAGAGAGAGTAAGGAGGATCTTTGTGTTAATGAATCTTCCAAGCTTGAGATATGATAGATTGCCGATTTTTTTCATTCAACTTTAATCCTAAATTGAGTTATCAATATTGTAGTATATATTCATATAACTAAACCTTTTGAACTGAACAAATATGTTAGATGTTTATATATTGATTTTAGTGTTATTAAAAGTGCATATTAAAGCATGTTTTAGGAGTGAAGCGAAGAGATGCATGGTATCACGACTCGGCCCGGAGGCTCGAATTAATGAGGCGGGAACAAACGGTCGGGCGGTAGGTAAAATTTTTATTTGCTCAATCTATCTTCAATATACTGAAAGAGACACTAAAGCTTTAAAAAAAATGATATAAAATGTATTAAATACCTTTCATTTGGTGCATCACGTCTACGGTATACATTTTCACATCTACTCATTTTGATTATGTTAAATTATACCTGAAAATATTAGAGCAACTAAAAGTAAGTCGCAGCTCAGTGAGTAAAACATGCTTCTAAATTACAGTAACTCAAAGCAATTTAAAGCATTACGCATGATCCCTTTTTCATTTCATATCATAAATAATTATATTAAATCATATCATTTCATTCATATTACATTACTTTATGCTTTATGCAATAATGTAAGGTAAATTATTTAATATGTGAGAGATGGATCATTTGCAATACAGTTAGAAGAAACGATAAGATAAATCATTTGCAATAATAATTAAATGCAATTAAAAGCAATACAATTAACATAATATAGAAACATGCATACTCACCTTGATTCGGATTGCTTGCACTTATTATCCTTGCTCTAACTTCAATAAATGACACCTATAATAATACATAATTTCATAAGGTTATTTTAACTTATATACATATAATCATATCTCTCTCTAATTAATTATTAAGTATATTTAGATAGTTCTTACTTTTAAATAAGAGAATTTGTTATCATCCTTTTAACAGTTATGTACGAACTATAATTTAATTGTCATTAATTTATAATATTTTATATTTAATAACTTCTCATTTTAATTTAATTAAATATACTCTCTTTTAAAATTAATAATTTAATTAAATGAAATGTCTCTTAAGCTCTCTCTCTCTAATTACTTAGTTAATTTACTAATTAGAATTTAAATTTAAGATATGCACTCTCTCTCTATATATATGAAATAATATTTTTTTTAATATTTACCTTTACTAAATTTCTATTCTTTGTCAATTATTACGAATCCTTTAATTCATATTTGTATAATTAATTATCTTAATTAATATTTTCAATTAAAATTCATATCTTATTTGAATATCATAATTTCTCATGTAAATACCAATTTATCTCATTTTAATTATTAGTTTCTAATATTAATGTTTCTTAATATTTTTCTTATCTTTTTTATTATTTTTTATCAAAATAATATTAATAAAAGAATAAAAATCTTACCTTCTCCTAGTTGACGAAGTCCTCACTCACGCTCGCCTCCCTCGCATGCTGATAAAACTCAAGCTCTAACCTGCACGCACACGTCTTCTTCTTCCTCCCTTATTCCTTCACTTTCTCTCTATTTCTTCCCTTCTCCTTCTTCCTCGTTTTGGCACAACTTCCTCTCATTCAAAGCCTCTTCGGTTCAAAAGGAGGGAACGAAATGCAGTTATTCTTCACGAGGATTTGCTATTTTTCTCCCTTGGACGCAAACCGCCAGATGTCCCCACGCTCGTAGTCGGCTCGCTCCTTTGCTTGCTAGGTCGACTGTTGGCCCGTCATTGTTTGTTATATTAAATGGCCGGTTCACTTGAACCGGCCAGACCGGTTCTTACACATGGCCATGTGCATTGCTTGACTATGAAGCGCACATGCCATGTTTTACCATGACCCATCATAGCGTTGTGCATTTGGCTCCAATATAAAATGAAATTCTGGTTGACATTTCATGATTTAATTTAACATATGTTGCAATAACTAGGCACAAAAATTTGCTTATCCTCACCATTGCTTGATGCCATTGTCTGTTGCTCATTGGTTATATGTTTTATCTTATTGGAACTATTCTTGATGGTCCTTTTTTTAAGTAGTCTTGTCCACTAGTGTTCTTATGCTCTTTGTATTGGTTCTTGCTGTTGGTACTAGTAGCTTCTCGTTCACAAGCTTCTTCCTGAGAATACATCTCAATGCCTCATCTTTGCACTCTCTCTATTTGGTTGGCATGCGAAAAGTTTTCCTTTTTATATTTATTCTTGTTTTGATTCCAAAGCTCTTATTAATGTCTGGATAATAGTTCTTCATCTTGGGCATAGTGATTACAAGAAACTGCACTTCTACTTCCCATAATTTTCCTGTATCTTTAGTTCTATAAAGTAGACATAAAGACATGCATGCCTACAACTATTTTGTGGATCAATTTGAATCAGCTGTAGCAATTAGGGCTAGCCGGCTAGGATATCCTTTGCTCTTCAAAACTTCATTATATTTCTTCTCTTTCATACTTTAAATAGAAGGGGACTTCTGCTAAGCTGCTTTTGAAATACAATTTGTGATGTCTGTTTTATTTTGAGGTTTTTCTTTAATCATGCAATTCATCGATAGGGTCTTACTTTTTCAAGTAAACTATTTACCTATGTTTTTTATTGAAGGTGGGTTTACCGGCTCGAGGCAAGACTTTTACAGCGGCCAAACTTACAAGATACTTGCGGTGGCTCGGTAATGAAACAAAAAATTTTAATGTTGGCAAGGTGAAAATTATGTCTCTATACAAATTCCTATATGTTACAGCTGGTAATTGGTCCATTTCTTTGTCCTTACTAATACACTAATAAAATTTTTGCTGGACAGTATCGTCGTCTTAAGCATGGATCAAATCAGGTATGATAAAGAACATCAATTCTGCTTTCTCAATCATTTCTAATTCGTCTAAAGGCAGACTAATATAAAACCATTTTCAGCTATCTTCTCTTTTATTTTCTATAATTTCCCTCTTTACTTATTTCCTTGTGGAAGTTTTCCTTATTTGGTTTCCTTTTGTAGTGCAGTTTGAGTAATTATATGATGATGTTACTTGATGTTTACAATTGTTATTCTGGACGCCTCTCTTTCACTCTTCCCCCCCCCCCCCCCCCCCACCAATCTGTTAAGCATGATGCTAAAAAATGAGAGCGCAGAAAATTTTGTTGTAATTGCTAGGCTATCTTTTATTTTTCTTTTTAGTAGATTATGATTGAGAAATCATCAAGTTTAGGTTACTACGACTCTTTTTGTCGCATTTTGAAGATCCTAAATTTGTACCTATTCAAGTTTTTAATTAAAAGCAAATCATCCCAAGGGAAGAGGGCATTGGCCTCCTTAATGTTTTCTAAGTAGTTTTGTCTTTTAAGCATGATTAGAAGTTAACATATATTGCCAGTTTTTTACTTGAACTTGTTCTTTAGGAGATGGATTTAGAGATTAATTCGTTTTGTTTGCTGTGTACTGCCTGCCATCCAATTCATGCTCATCAAGATTGATAGGATCATCTTTATATATTTGGATTTACTAGATATTATCTTTTTTTATTAAAATAGTTTATTCTTTTCAACACGTTATTATATTATTTGTTCGTAGGTGTTGTTTAGATTTTTAGTTAACCGGCTATTTCTATAAATAATCTTTATGCTTAGTAAAACTTGGTTATGATGGCTGGATGAAACTTTCCTTCACAATACATTTGGCTTCATATTTTTCTTCTGTGCTTTGAGGAATCAATACAGATTGCTATGAGCTTAGAGGCTTTAATAATTCAGCATCAATTACTTGATGATTCATTATATCGGTATTTCTTTTTTTCTTTCATTCATTTCAATTTCCTATTGAATCAATTATTCGGCAGCCTACTCTGTTCCATTGACGTGTAACTTTGTAATGAATTTCCAAGCCGAAAGAAGCATTCTTTCTTTGGCATCTTTATTATGCAAGATTTTTATTATGGAAGATTTAGGGAAATCAAGATAATCTTTAGATTGTAGATGAAAGGTTCATGATGCTCTAGAGGTTTTTTTTTTCCCATACATACTGTCTTCTGTGCCCTAAAATGTAGTGTCAAGTGTAATATGTCCAAAACTTGCTTTCTGTATAATTAAGTCTTCAACAAGTGCAGATAACTTTTTTTTCTATTAATTGAGCCACCCTAACCTAAATGTCTAAACTCTCGTTTTAGTATTCATATTTCCCATGCATTCCAGCGATGGTGTGGCCCGTAGCTTTTGCTGTGCTAAGAGCCTGTGTGCCAAGAGTAATTTCTTCCAAATAGATGAGTTTGGTTGGATCCTAAGTGAATCATCCCACTGTTGCAATTCGGGAGCCTGAGCTTGTGTTTTGAAATTGAACTTTTAATAGATATCAGAGCAGATTTTCTATATTTGTGGTTTAAAAACCTAGAGAAAAGATATAATGGCATACTTTGGAAATATGAATACTGTTGAGGGTTATTCAATAACCCGTCCACCGCTGTTTGATAATATCCCATTTAATTTTTTGAAAATTCGTATGTTTATATTTTTTGCAATCGATTGATTTTAGAATGTGGCATATGATTCAAGTTGATTATTCTATTCCTTTTCACATTGTGAATGGTATTAAAGTAGAAATCCTGTTTATTGAAATGAGTATACAAGATTTGGATTTGGCTTAACTCAATACAAAATGTTTGAATTATTTCTTTTGTGCCTTGAAATTTGATGACTATATGCGTGTATCAACATGTTCTTCCTCCCTTTTTCATTCTCTCGATCGCACGCAAGAACCAAGACCTATGCCCGTTTCCCTTAACATCACGAGCCGACCTCGCCGACCCCACGACGCTGTCCTGTCTCGAGCCTGCACGCGCAATTTTTGCCCAAGCCACCCGCATCCGATCCTTGTCGATCCCAAGCCGGTCGCGCCCGACTGAGCCAATCCCATCTAGCTCGATCCCATACATCTCGCTCGATCTTCAGCCGGGAATCCGTAGACCCGTCCAATCGCCCGACTCAATTCCGCTCTTGTCTCCCACTCGCGCCTGAGCCCTCTTGTTTCTTGCGACAGCAAGGGCCGAGCCCCTCTACTTGATTTCTGCTCTGTTGGACTCGACCCAATCTCCCAACTCGCCATTCTGTTTAAGTTATTAAATAAATTTTCTGTATATTGAAATAAAATGTATGATAAACAGGTATAGCCAATTTAAAGACCTGCGCTGTTGTATGTTTGATTCGGGCAGAAATGTTTGATTTGGCTTATGTTAAGAAAGATAGAGGTAGACCTACAAAGACTTGGCTAGAAAATATTAGAAATGACATTTCTTTATTAGATTTAAATGAGAATTTGACTCTTAACAAGACAGTGGAGAAAAAAAGATTCATGTAGCTAACCCCACGTAGTGGGATAAAGGCTTGATGTTGTTGTTGTTGTTGGACAATCACATATTTTTGCTTTAGTTAGAGGATTCGCATTTTATAAATTTCCTTCTCTAAACTTCAATCACTTACATTTTCTTTGTCATTAGAAAAAGAAACTTCTAAACCAAAATTTCTTATCTTTCTCTCCCAATTTCTTTCCTTTGCCTTCAATAAAAATATTGGTCTCTGCTTAAACTAAAATCACATGAAAATTTGTACAAAAATGAAAATTTGATGAACTTACATCCCTTCTCCTCCTTTCTCTCGGTCACGACTTTCTCTTGGCTGTTTCTTTCATTTGCCCGTTTGATTCAACTGGAGTGAGCGAATCAGAGTTATTTCCCATAAGGAGTCGTTACTTTTCACTCCCGCACACATTTCCTCACTTATCTGCGTGATCCGATCCCACCAGCCACACCCGTGCTTGTGTTCAGGCTGCTGGTGCTCGCTCACTCGGTTT
Organism: Dendrobium chrysotoxum; assembly: GCA_019925795.1. Lineage (NCBI taxonomy): Eukaryota > Viridiplantae > Streptophyta > Magnoliopsida > Asparagales > Orchidaceae > Dendrobium > Dendrobium chrysotoxum. Next base: position 14,260,660 of record CM034311.1, on the reverse strand, counting down.
TACTTTGCCCGCTTTAGTTAGTGGCCGGTTCAATTGAATCGACCATGCTTGGTTCTTACATAAAGTAACCCACATGATTGGTGATGTAGAATCCATGAGCATATGGATTGATGAGGTGGCATGCAAGGAGTTGATCATGCCATAATTCACATAGGGTAATTGCTATGAGTGTTGATAATATATTTTGATAATGTGCATAATTTGAATTTTTTTATTATTTAATTGTTAATCCATTAGATGCATAAAAAATTTCATAATGGATGTATCCGAATACATAAAAAGATAATTGCCATGTCAAAATATATGGTTTCAAATGACTTGGAATTAAATACATTAGTTGATGATATCACATGTAGCTGACAATTTTAGTTGGTGAAATACATGAGTATAACTATATTTTTAATACATAGCTTTTGCATGCGGTATGTTTATCTTTACATTTTTCATATGCTTGATAAATGATTAAAACATCATGAAATTTAATGAAACTAGACACCTCTAAAATTCTTCTGTTATAGATCAGAATTACGCTTATGATCATTAGTTTGAAGATTGTAGAAAGTAATGGGTGCCAAAAAAAAAAAAAAAATCGAGGAGAAAATTCCAACATATATATACACACACATTGTTATATTTTGTTACAGATTGCATGATTGTTAGCCTGACATTTAAATAGGCACCAAACGGTATATGCACCTGATTTAATAAAAAAAATTAGCTTAGTATCTCGTCTTGAACCATGGTTTAAAATTGTGTAATAAAAGGCGCGCCTCAGCGCAATTTTAAACTTTTAAGCCTCAAAGCCTACGCAATGAGAGCTGTCATTGAGGTGTACGCCTCAAGTTCATTGAGGCGTGCCTCGACTCATATTTTAGAGGCATCCGCCTCTTAAAATTAAAAAAAAAACCTTAACCTAGTATATATATCTATTCGGTTCGGCCCCCCACCCTCGCTTTTGCTGCTCTTTCACTGCACTTTTGTTGCGCTTTCACTACACATTTGCAATGGCTTATAGGACTGAGGTGTTGTTTATTTATAATTTTAAATTACCTTATTTTTATCGTTTTGAGGCTTACTACTGAGGGGTACCGAATAGAAGTTACCCCTCACAATAAAAATTATTCTTACAATAAAAATTACTCTTACAATAAAAATTTGTTCCGGAGGTGTTGCCAGGTCGAACCCCGCTAGGGGGCAGAGCCCCCTCGGACCCCCGGCTGCCCGGCATATTGTTGTATTCATCATCTTTAGAATAAGTGAAGCTTATGTTTAGGGGTTTGATATATTACACTAATATATTCTTCTCATAAAGGATGGTCAGAAGTAAGGATAAAGCTGCATCAGGTCATAGAAAGGATCCAGCATTGAAACATAGCACTCAGGTGGATGCAATTTATCATTTACGCAATTTTTTTTTATTTTTGAGGCTTACGCCTCAAAACGCCTTGAGGCTTACGCCTCGCCTCACAAACGAAAAATGCCTTAATACCTGATTACGCAATTATTACATTGTTTTGAACTACAAACAAATTTAAGCTTTTATCAACAATGGACCTTCGACTTTCTTTGTTCATTTGACAAAGTTGCTGGGATTTTTTTCCACATCATTTTGAACTCATCATGGTACCATCTCATGCATTGACTTCTTTTCGCTCTCAAGGAATCCCTCCCTTCTCGTTGTAAGTAGCCCCACCTTGTCATCAAGTGCCTCCCAACCGTTTTTACTATAATGTTTCCTAGCTAGCTTATCATATCCGATTTCTTGGCTGGTTAATTTACCTGTTAGAGCTCTGTTTTGGTTGGTGACACTCACTGACTTACTCTGAATGCAAATTCGGAAATAGATTTACCAGTAAGGTAGAATAGGGATGGAATGTGTTGGCTGATAAAAAAGAGAACAAGTAAAAAAAATGATGATGAATGAATGGAACAGAAATCGAAGGACATGTATCCCTTCACGCTCTCAATCGTGTTTGCTGGTAGTTTAATATCATCATGCTTTGTCTCTACACCTTGGGTGGATTTATCTCTAGCAACAAATCTCACTAACCAAGAGACTATGAACACCGAGATATTAAATCTAATAATATTATCCTTGATGGTGATGTGGAAGCTCACTTCAATACCTTCATTTTAGGCAAATCTCTCATAATCAAATGAGTCAAATGTTCCTAGTTCATCTCCATCTAACAAATTGTAGATAAATTCTCATGAGAAGTGCAGGAACTCCAACTAGAATTTGTGATATACTCAAGAAAGTATCTCCAAGAATGATCAGAAACTTTAATTCCATGTTTATAACAGGAAACATTGCCACCTAAGGTTCAGTGCACTTAACAGCTTGCATTGGAGCTGGAATAAACTATGAGCACATTTTTAATAATCTTTCGTCACCTACACAAGTAATTAACCTTCTTAGATCCATAAACATTAGCAAAGTTAAACTTTACAATGCTGATCAAAATGCCCGCAGTTCTTTCCTCAACTTAAATTCATCATTGAAGCAGGAACTCAGATTGTTGAGAGCATATAGAAAATAACAGCTCTGTTAAGGATTATAGGCTATCTTTTCATAACCAAAAGCGATTTCATACCTCTGATCATTCATGAACCAGATGCACATATAGGATATGACAAGAATATCTAACCCGATTCCGATAGAAGATGCAAAGATTAGACAAAAAAGGAGAAGTGGAACCCATCATAAAAATCCCTACATTTCTACAATAGCTTCCGGCTTCTATTCACTATCTAGTCTGCTGATGGAGTTGATGAGGTGTTGACAAATAAAAAAAAAGGAAGAATAAAAAAAAAAGAAAAAAGAAAAGAAGAAGAATTTTTGAATTGAAAAGTTGTATCTCTTCATGGTTCAAATCGGTCCCACTGCCAGCAATAGACAGTCAATGGATACATCTTTTCGGCACAGTAACTACCTCCAATAATCAAATTGATAAAAGGAGGAAGAAAGAAAGAAAAAAAAAGAAGACTTACGCTCTATCTTCCTGACGCCGTACTCAAGTGGCCTCGCATAAATACCCTTCGCCTCCAATCTACCGAAGGGGCCAACCAATCTACAATTCCTTGTTGTCTGATACTTCCAAACAGGTAATGCCTTACGCACAAAGAAAAAAAAAACTTTTGTCCCTGCAGCCTTTTATCCCTTTATCCCGACGTCCACTTCTCTTGTTCACGCAAGCGAAATCCTCTTCCACGCTTGTCTTCGAATTTTTTAAGCAAAACTCATAATTTGTCAGTTATAACTCTCCACGTATAAATAAAAAATAAAAAGAGAGGAGAATTCAGAGCCGTAAATATAAATACCTATGCACTGACATAATTCTTAATGATGGTTTTGTCCTTTGCTTTAATCCGGATGAACCATTTGCTTGTTGCTATATATGAGATTACAGTAAACTGTATTGTAAAAAAAAAAGCTATTTGTTGCAATAGTCTTAAGGCTTTAAGTAATTAACAAATGTTGATTTAAATAATTGAAGTTACAGTTAACAAGGTGGATTTAAAAGAACTAAATAAATTATATGGAATGAAATGAACTATTTATTTTGGTAATTATACAGCAACAGGTATTCTAATTTCAAGACCCGCGCCGTGATTTTTAATCCGGGCGGATGGTTTTAATTTTGAAGGCCATACGCTGTCGATCTTTGATCCGGGTATGATGATTTTAAAATTTTGAAGGGCCATACGCCATCGATCTTTGATCCGGGTATGATGGTTTTAAATTTTGAAGGTCATACGCCGTCGATCTTTGATCCGGGTATGATGGTTTTAAATTTAAAGACCTCGCGCCGTCGATCTTTGATCCGGGCCGGACGAAAATACGGTAAATACTGTCTCGACCTCCCCCGGCGGGGAGGGGACGCCGGGAGGTTGCCGAAAATTTTTAGAGTATTGCCGAAATACCTTTGTCGCCATTGGAGAGCAATATCATAACTTTACTAATTAAAATAACTAATTCATTAATTGATCTAATTAATTAAAATAATCAAATATAATATATATATATATATATATATATATATATATATAAATAAAAATTAATTAATTAATTAGTCAAACGTTTAACATAAATCTGAAATTTAAAACTCTTTAAACATGTTTCTTGTTCTTAAATATGCCTGAAGTCTCCTTAGAGAGCAAATCAATTGAAATAGAATAATTTGTACTCAAAATTGTAAGTAGCATAATTACTTAGTTCAGCCTAGGTAGATCAACTCATTTACTATATTTAATGAAACTATTAGATAAATGCCATGTGCAGATGATGTCGCTGTTTTAACATAATTAGCTTGGGTTGTTATTCTACACTACTTTTATTCTAATTTTAAGCTGTTGCAAAGCTAAGGATATTTCTCATGACTTTTGCTATAACTTTGTACTTCTAGTTGCATGTTTTGTAATTATGGGTTGATGAAAGAATATACATGAAAAATGCACTTGAAGAGCTCAGCAGGTCAGCAGTTACATAATCAATCATTTATGTGCCCTGCTAATAACATATTTTGCACTCAAAAACACAGGCGAATATATGTATAAATGTCCATTACTATTTTCTTGCTTTCATCCTTGCTGATTGCATCCCGACATGATTATGAATAGCATGAGAGGGCTTTGGTGTGAGTGGGGACATGTGACAGATCACAATTGTTCTTTGAGCCATTTAAGGTGGTCCTCTTGAGACAGTTCTCCCTATATTGTGGCTCACTTTAGTGCCATATTCATAAGGCTAACCATTTTTTTAAAATCATAATTAATTTGTCAAATGTTAACGTCATCTCGTTGAATTATTTAAAATTTATTTTTTTTAAAAAAAAAATCCAGCCAACAAATTTAAAATAAAACAAAATACATAATAAAAATATTCACATTCAACAAATTCAAACTCAACTAAAACAACAAGCTCTCAAACTTTCCAACAATAATTCTCAAATTCAAACAACAAACAACATTGAAACTCAAGTAAAACTCTTCAAACAAAACAACTCTTAAACTCAACAAAACGCTACAAACTCAACAAACTCTCAAATCAAACTCAACAACTCAAAACAAAGCTCTCTAAAAACTCTCAAACAAACTGAACAACTCTCCCCACAACACATTGCAAACTCTCCAAAGTCTCTCCTGTACGAGCTCCTGTAATAAATAAATGAAATTCTTTTAGCATTGCAATTAAATCAATATTAAATTATATGCTAAAGCCAGAAAGGGAGCAAGCTACTATACTAATGCAGGAAAAGTAATCTACTAAAACAGGAAAAGAACCTATTATGGCAAGGAACACTAGTGTCACAACGACAATTGGCCAAACTAGTAGGTACAACTGCTAGAAAATAACCAACTAGAAACCACGATCTGGCGTCAAACAACTACTGTTCATGAAACAAACAAACAATCAAACCAAATTTAAACTCATGGGCATCCTAGTCTATAGGATTAGGTTGTAAGACCCGTCAACGGGCAACTTCTAAGCAAAGTCGTAAGACCCACTTTTTAGAAAAATTGTTAAAATAAATTGCTATGATCCTAAAACCCCAAATAATTAAATTTAAACTCATGGGCATCTTAATTTAAAGGGATTAAGTTGTAAGACCCACTTTTCAGATAATTTCTTAAGGGAAATCATAAGACCTACAAACAAATTAAATCCTTGGGCAGCCTTGCTGTAGAGTTAGGTTGTAGCCCCACCTTTGGCATAAATAGAGCATCAAGCCCCATTTCAAATCAAATATCTGGGCCACTTTCTACAAAAGCTATAAGTCCCAATCTAAATTTGACTCCTCGGGCTACTTTCTACGAAAGCCATAAGTCTCGATCTAAATTTAACTCCCCGGGCTACTTTCTACGAAAGCTATAAGTCCCTATCTAAATCTAAATACCTAGGCTACTTCCTAAAGAAGTCATAAGACCCGCTCAATCCAAACTCCTGTATAACTTCTAAACGAAGTTATAAATCCCCAAACTAAACTAACTTCTGGGTATTCTAATAGATGTAAACCCCAAAAATCTTGAAATAAAATTAAAATTAAAACTCAAATCTTACCAATTCAGTCTACTCGGGATCCATGAGAGGAGGCAACCCATGGCTGCTAATCAGATTCTCTGGACACTACGGTCAATGATTGTTAGTGTTGGTAGATTGAAACTACGGTATACCCGGGACGATGGAACCATGAGATCTTGATTGGGTTTACCTCCATTTGCCCCATAATTGAGACTAAAAACACCTAAAATTTATTCATCCTTAATCTAGAGTTCTCTCTTACGCGTTAAGAGGGGTAATTAACTATGAGTGCTTGCGCTTATGGGAAGTAAGGACCCCGGATCTTTAAACCCTAATACTACCCTCAGGGGAAATTTGGTTAATTCTAATCTGATTTAAGGGAAATGGAATCTTATAGCTGCAAAGCGGGATTCATATATTCGTGCCGTTTTTCTTGAGCCAACAGAATGTGCATAAATTGGAAATGCAGGCAACTACTTGGTCTTTTATGTGTATCATGCGAGATATTTTTGCACCTTTGCGAGTCCTAATCAGCATATAATATGAAAGATTATTGACACGTGTATCTGTGGGTATATTCAGAGGGATATGGCATACCAAAATTAGTCATAATTTTATGTGTTTTTAGATCTAATCATCTAGTCAATTTAGTGGAATTATGGATGCTATGCATTTATTATAGTATTGAAAATGCAATTTTATTTTAATTATTTTGTTAGACGCTGAGATGATATGATTGCTTTTTGAATATACTAAAGTGCCTTGTTGCTTTTTTCGTCGATTGTAAGATCCTTCTGTTATACGTTTTTTCTCTTTTGTGCTTGTATTGACCGCTGTTTCAATAAGTAAAGAGCATTCATTGCAGGCTGCTGATTTTTTCCGGGGAGATAATCCGGAAGGCATGGAAGCACGGAATGAGGTTATTACTGTTTTTCATTTTTTTTGGCCTAAATCATGGTACTTTATCTTTCTGAAGTTTGAATCATCTGCTAGTTTTCTTGTTCCATTCTGACCCCAACGTAGTTACATTTCATGAAACTATATCACTATGCAATTAATTTTGATGGTTTTTGGGCATGTTATGATCTTTCTTCTCAATGTCTTCATTAAAATCCCTGCTTTTTTCACAGCACAAAATTTGGCAGTGATGGTTGTTTTCTGAACTTTTTGTAGTTCTAATACTTTACTTTGTTTCCTTTATCTATTCTGTTTGACAACTCTTCTTGTACATAATAAATTAACTTTTCATAGCTGAATATCTTCTTTGCACCTTGTTTCATTGAATTATGGTGACAGGTTGCAGCCTTAGCAATGGAAGATATGCTATCCTGGATGCAAGAAGGAGGTCAGGTAATATGCTTGATTTTATTTCTCCAACTATGACCATTTTAACAGTCTTGTTCTGATTTGCCTGTAGGTTGGTATATTTGATGCCACTAATAGCAGCAGACAGCGAAGAAATATGCTTATGAAAATGGCTGAAGGAATCTGTAAGGTACCTTTTAATTACGCCTTAATACAGATGCATATATTATGTAATTCTATAGTAGAATTGCTTTTTGTCCCCTCAATTAATTTTTTCACTTTCTGCTACAACTCAACTTAATCCATGTTTGACCCAGAAGTTTCATTTTTTCCCTTTTAGTTTTACGGGTTGTGTTGTGTGAACTAAATACAGCCTGGGAATTTTTTTTTTCAGATAAGAGAGCTTAGAACTCTAAATTAGCCCCTTTACTATTTGAGTCTAGAGGTGCATTTTGTGCTTTTGATGATAATGGGTATCACTGATTAAACCCATTCTATGAGTCAGTACCATTCAATCAGCAGCCTTGTTCTCTCCTAGCATTAATCCACCATCATTTACAGAGACATTACACATTTTTGGCATTGGCTTGACCATTGGCTGCGATGGCCATGGGTTCTCTATTTATTGAGATTTCATCCTCTCCTTATTGCCTTCCTACATTGGTTCTTCATCTGCAGAGACTTCATACTGCTATTGCTGTCCTACTCTCATCCATTTATTCCGTTCTTCTGTCATTTCACCTCTAGCAGCTGGTTACCAGATCAACTGGTACTCCGTTCCAGTGGCCCTCCTTGAATCTTAATCCATAGAAGGGACTAAGCTTATCGAGAAACCGTCATCCAACCCCTTAAGAGCATGTTGTCGGGCTCCCCAAGCTAATTATCTGCACTTGCAGCTCGGTCCCAGTAAGAATTTCTTGAAGTAGTTTTGTTCTTAAACTTATTCCTCTAATAGCAATGTCTGCATTTTCCTTAGGGAGGCATTCGCCTTAATTTGGAGACTTGTCATCTTCTCAGCAGGTCTATTAGTGTAGTGCAAGCCAAGGTTTTAAATTGCGCACGCGTAAGCCTCAAAATTCAAAAGATGCATAAAATAAAAATGAAGGTTAAAAATAATTTTTATATAATACCCAAATAATATGTTAAAGGATGATATATTAACTTTCTATTAAACTATGAAGTAATAAATTGGCATACATATAAAATAAAAAATTGGCAAGATATAACGTGCTAAATAATAAATTGTGTGAAATAGAATTGAAATTCAAATATTACAAGTGCAAAAATTGGCAAGATGTAACGTGATTTGCTCTTGCAAATTTTCCTCACTTGGATCTTTGTCCTCTCGTCCCACGTGCAGGATATTTTCATGAGGTATCTGATAGGAAACACTTGAAGATCTCAAGTATTTCCTATGGTTCTATGAAAACAGCGGAAAATCTCACCAAAAACACAATAAAATCTGAGAGAAACACAACGATTTCCACTAATCAAGCAAAGCAACAAACAAGATACAATGTTCTTCAATTCGAGAGGAAGAACAAGTCTCCTAATCTCCGGCAACGCCAAGAGCCCAAGCAAGAAACCCTAGATCTCAAAAATACATTCAAATTCAAGATGTCCCTCAATTCCCCCCAATCCTCCTAATTAACCATAAAGGAGTATTACAAAAAGTCTAAACAACCCTTCCCATTCAAAATTTCCCTCCAATTGGGCCCACAGAACCCCCGCCCCCTTCCAGGGCTTCCGCTCGGTTCCCGCTCGCCTGGTTCCGCCCGCTCCTGGGCCGGCGGGTGTAGAACCGGACCGGTCCCTGCTAGACCGGTCCAGCCGGCCCCTCCTGGGTCGGCGTAATCCTAACATTACTCCCCTTCCAAAAACTCACCTTGTCCTCAAGGTGAAAAGAGGGGAATTGCTCTTTCACTCTTTCAAACGGCTCCCAAGTAGCGTCGAAATCAGGAAGGCCTCTCCATTTGATTAGCACTTCTGTGTTGCCCCTTTCATCTGATCGGACTCCTGCAAGCTCTAGTGGTTCTAAAACCACTTCTAAATCTTCTGTCATAGTGGCTGGTAGTTCTGCACTCGCTGCATGCTCCCCTATGGCTCTCCTTAGCTGAGACACATGGAATACTGGGTGTATAGTGGCTGAGGGGGATAACTTCAATCTGTATGCCACTGCTCCAATCCTGTCCAACACTTCATAGGGGTCAAAGTACCTTGGTGCCAATTTCTCATTCCTCCTTCTAGCCACTGTCCTCTGTCTGTAGGGTCGTAGTTTCAGGAACACCTTCTCCCCTACTTCAAACTGCATGTCTCTTCTGTGTGAGTCTGCCTGCTTCTTCATGATCTGTTGTGCCCTCATCAGATGTTTCTTCAGTTCCTCCAGCACCTTGTCGCTTTCCTCTAAGTACTGCTCAACTGACGATGCTGGTGTACTACCTTTCCCATAGTGCACTAGGTGTTGAGGGTCCCTTCCGTAAAGCACTTTGAATGGGGTCATCTGGGACGCAGAATGGTACGAGATATTGTACCAATACTCCGCCCAAGGCAACCACCTTGCCCACGCCCGTGGAGTTTCAGAAACAAAACACCTCAAATAGGTCTCCACACTTCGGTTTACCACCTCCGTTTGTTCGTTAGTCTGTGGGTGATAGGCGGCGCTTCTCTTTAAAACGGTGCCCTGCAGCCTGAACAGCTCTCTTCAAAACTGGCTGAGGAACACTTTGTCTCGATCAGACACAATTGATTCAGGAACCCCATGCAGTCTCACCACCTCCCTGATAAAAGCTGCAGCTACCGACACTGCGGTGTATGGATGTCTTAAGAGAATGAAATGCGCATACTTACTAAGTCTGTCAACCACCACCATGATGACTATGAACCCCTCCGATCTTGGTAAACCATCAATGAAATCCATGGACACTTCCTCCCAAACTCTGTTTGGAAGTGTCAATGGTTGTAGTAATCCTCCCGGAGCCATGACCATGTACTTATTTCTCTGGCACACTTCACACCTTGCCACCATCTCCTCCACATCTTTATGCATCCCCTTCCAATAGAGCTCGGATGCTAGCCTCCTGTATGTCTTCTGAACTCCTGAATGACCTCCAACTGCGCTGCCATGAAACTCCTGCAACAAGTGGGGAATGTGTATGGAAGTCCGTGGCATTACAAACCTCCCCTGATACAATAGTCTCTCCCCCTCAATGCAGTAGCCCGGGTGACTACTCTTGTCCTTCCCAGATCCTCCCTGATCTTCCTCAACTCTTTACTCAATTTACTTTCTTCCTTAATGGCCCCGCAATCTACCATCAATGGAATTGACACGGCTAATTCCTGAAGCTCCCCAACACGTCTGGATAAGGCGTCGACTGCTTTATTCTCCAAACCAGGCTTGTATTAGATCTCAAAATCATAGCCTAGCAATTTGGATAACGACCTCTGATGCTCCTCAGTCACCATCCTTTGCTCTAACAGATATTTCAAACTTCTCTGATCAGTCCTTACAATGAAATGTCTTCCCAAAAGATATGGCCGCCACTTCTGAATAGCCAAGACAATGGCCATTAGCTCCCTCTCATATACTGACTTCAATCTAGCCCTGGCTGACAGTACTTGACTGAAGTATGCTATTGGCCTGTGATTCTGCATCAATACTGCCCCCAGCCCATATCCTGACGCATCAGTTTCCATTACAAAGACCTGGCTAAAATCTGGAAGTGCTAATACTGGGACTGTAGTCATGGCTTTTTTTAGTTTCTCAAAAGCCCGGGTTGCTGCCTCTCCCCATAAAAACCCATCCTTCTTCAGTTGCTCAGTCAAAGGTCATGCGATAGCACTGTATCCCTTCACAAATCTCCTGTAGTATCCAGTTAACCCCAAGAATCCCCTTAACTCCTTTAGGTTCCTAGGCATTGGCCACTTCTGCATTGCTTCTATTTTACTCTGATCGGCTGCCACTCCTTCTTGTGAGACCACGTGTCCCAAGTACTCAACACTGGTCTGGGCAAAGCTGCACTTCTTCAGGTTGGCTTGTAACTGATGTTCCTGTAACACTCCCAAAACCGTCTTCAAGTGCTCCAAATGCTCCCCTTCAGTCTTGCTATACACCAAAATGTCATCAAAGAATACCAGTACAAACTTCCTGAGGTACTGCTTGAAGACCCTGTTCATCAAGGATTGAAAAGTAGCAGGTGCGTTAGTCAAACCAAAGGGCATTACCAGAAACTCATAATGCCCTTCATGTGTTCTGAATGCTGTCTTGGGAACATCTGCCTCCTTCATTCTGATCTGGTGGTATCCGGACTTTAAGTCCAACTTGGAAAATACCACTGCCCCAAAAAGCTCATCCAAGAGTTCATCAATCACGAGAATTGGGAACTTGTCTGGTATAGTGCTCTTATTCAGAGCCCTGTAATCCACACAGAATCTCCAACTCCCATCCTTCTTCTTGACCAAGAGGACTGGACTAGAGAAAGGACTTACACTTGGTCTGATGATCCCAGCCTCCAGCATCTCCCGAATCAGCCTTTCAATCTCATCTTTTTGAATCTGAGGGTAACGGTAAGGGCGGACACTGATCGGGGTCTCCCCTTCCTTCAAAGTGATGGCATGCTCCAGCTCCCTTTGCGGTGGCAAACCCTGTGGAGGTTGAAAAACCTCCCTGAACTGCTGTATGACCGGTTGCACTTCAAGAGGAATGTCTCCCTCTTCCCCCACACTGACTTTCTCCAGTTGTTGCAGCTCCACCAAGTATCCACCCCCAACCTCCTGGATGGTTCGGATCATGGACTTGAGAGACACCCCCGTCCTAGACAGGCCGACATCTCCCTGTATCACCATTCTCCTTCCCCCCACTACCAGTTCAATCCGCAGTTCTCCCCAGTTCACCTTGGTCTCCCCCAAAGTTTGCAGCCACTTCATCCCCAAAATCACATATGTACTCTCCAATTCTAAGGGAAGAAAATCCTCCCTCACCTGTATTCCCTGAATAGCCAGCACCACTCCCTTACAAACTCTTCTACCCATTTCTACCTTTCCAGTGCCCATCATCACCCCATAACCTCCTGTATCCACTAACTCCATTCCAAGCAGCTCAATAATTTGGGTGGAAATGAAGTTGTGGGTTGCCCCACTATCTATCAACACTACAACTTCATGGCCAGCTATCACCCCTTTAACTTTCATAGTGTGACTCGAAGTGAATCCCACCACGGAGTTCAGAGAGACTTCTGCCACATCCAGGTGCAACTTCTCCTCCTCCTCTTCTGACCTGCTCCCACCTCCCTCTTCATCTTCCTCATCTTCACAAACGAGGAGAACCTGAAGAGTCCGGTCCTTGCACCTATGACCCGGCATGTACTTCTCATCACATCGGAAGCACACCTCCTTTGCCCTCTTCTCCTGTAACTCCTTTTCAGTCAGCTTCTTGAACTGTCCTCCATTTCCTCCTCCTCCCATCTTCTCCTTCTGCACTTCCTTCAAACCCCCTGGGGTTGGCCCCTTGGAAGGTAAGAAAGTGGTCGTCATTCTGTACGATCCCCCCGAGTAATTTCCTCGGGCTCCCCTTTCTGACTTCCTCTGATCTTCCACCAGCTGTGCCAGTTCCATAGCTTTTCCTAATATCCTCGGCTCCAACACTGACTGCTGATCGTATCTCCGGTTTCAGCCCTTTCATGAAGTTCCCTTCCAACGCTGACTCCGAGATATGATCCAACCGGCTGGCCAAAAACTCGAACCTGTCGGGTAATCCGCCACAGTCCCCTCCTGAGTCAGGGCAAAGAATTGCTCATAGAAGTCTCCTCCCCCATCGGCTCGGAAACGCTCTAGTAAGCATTCTTTGAACTCTCTCCAGTTCCGGATAGGCTCCCTCCTGTCCCGCCATTGATACCATGCCAGCGCCTTTCCCTCCAAACACAGACCTGCCGCCGTCAACTTCTCCTCCTCCGTCAACCCGTTGACGGCAAAGTACCGTTCCACCTTGTATATCCATCCATGGCCATCCTCTCTCTCAAAGATGGGCATCTTCAGTTTTCTTACCTTGGGATCTCCTCCATATCCTCGGTATCCCCCGTATCCTCCCATTCCTCGAGGAGGAGGTGCTCCCCAAGTGTCCCGATCATCCCTCCGGCGATTATACCCGAACCCATCATCATAGTCCTCCCTTCTACCTTCAAAATCCGTGCCTCGGCGATGGAATTCCTCCCTTCTCCCGCCAAAATCAGCACCCCTTCTATCATATCCCATGCTCATCTCCTCTCTAGAAAGCGGTTCTAAAGGAGGCATGTCGTTCTCCCCCTCAAGGATCTCCACCTCCGGCATCCTCCTCCCTCGGGATGGGTTCGGATTTCCTCCTATGCCATGGCCGTCGGTGGCCTCTCTTACTTCCGATGTCGCCGGATTGGTCTTCATTTCAAGTAATTTCTTCATCATTTCCTCCATAGCAGAAAACCTCCCTTCCAACCTTTCATTGTTGGTGGAGATTTCAAGGAACTTTCCCTCCAGATCTAATTTCAATTGACCGAATTCGCCTTTCAAGACTTCCACCTTCTTTCCGGCCATCCTTTCTTCCATGAAACACAAGAAAACTTTCTCCGATTGCCCAAAATCCCGCTGAAATTTCTGGATTTCAGCCGCCGATGGCCCTAAGTCGTTGCTCTGATACCAATTTGATAGGAAACACTTGAAGATCTCAAGTATTTCCTATGGTTCTATGAAAACAGCGGAAAATCTCACCAAAACACAATAAAATCTGAGAGAAACACAACGATTTCCACTAATCAAGCAAAGCAACAAACAAGATACAATGTTCTTCAATTCGAGAGGAAGAACAACTCTCCTAATCTCCGGCAACGCCAAGAGCCCAAGCAAGAAACCCTAGATCTCAAAAATACATTCAAATTCAAGATGTCCCTCAATTCCCCCCAATCCTCCTAATTAACCATAAAGGAGTATTACAAAAAGTCTAAACAACCCTTCCCATTCAAAATTTCCCTCCAATTGGGCCCACAGAACCCCCGCCCCCTTCCAGGGCTTCCGCTCGGTTCCCGCTCGCCTGGTTCCGCCCGCTCCTGGGCCGGCGGGTGTAGAACTGGACCGGTCCCTGCTGGACCGGTCCAGCCGGCCCCTCTTGGGCCGGCGTAAGCCTAACAATATCTTTCTTGGGCGTTTAAGATGTTTTGAATGCGTCTGCAATATTCATTTTACAAAAATGAGTGAAGATAACATGATTTTGAGTACAGTTGAGGCATTTTGACACGATTCCACTTTGTTGTTTGTTGTTTCCTTTGCATTTGATTAGGTCGAGCTGTGGAGGTCAACAGTAATAATTCCTATTTTATGATTTTGGTTAAGCTTTTGCCTGGTTAATGTAGCGATTTCATTAGAAATCAAATGTTTGAAGACACAAGTTTCTGAATTCAGCCTACCCTTCTAATCTGCAACCGTATCTGCAGATCTGTATATTTCTCAAAGGAAGTATTATATTTTCTTGAAAAATAATAGTAAGCATAACACAGGTTTAGACCATTGGGCGAAACACAATTTAAGACTGAGCTGGTAAAATGGAAATCAAAAGAGCTGTTTGAGAGGACACAATTTGATGGAAAGGAGCTACTTAGGAAAAGATTCGGCTACTTTTAGCAGGATAGCAAGATTTAACTTCCCTGGAAGTAAAACTCGGATAGTGTTCATAAAAAATAATTAACAAAGAATCATAAAATCAACTCCCAATAGTTGGGAAAAGACTGCTGATACCTGATTGACGATGCTTCTGCTTTCTAGGATGTCAGTAAGCACTTCTACAAGAAAGCTCATTAATCATGTTTTTATTTGTGACGATGAATCAAAAAACACCTTGCAATGTCTGCCTGAACTTTGTTATACAGATGGTATTTCTTTAATTATTTAATAGTGACTTGCTTTAATTCCTTAAACTATACAGGCTTTGATTAGATGTTTCTTTTGCATGCAGATAATATTTTTGGAAACAATTTGTAATGATGAACGTATAATTGAAAGAAATGTACGTCTTAAAATTCAGCAAAGTCCAGATTATGCGGAAGAGTGAGTTGCTTTTTCTATGTCACTTTCCAATTATATCCGGATTGTTTTGATATTTCAGAAATGTAGGTTCCTTGTGTTTTAGGACTGATTTTGAAGCTGGACTACGAGACTTCAAGGAGCGCCTTGACAATTATGACAAGGTTCTAACATTGCTTTCTAGTAGAGGAACAATTTGTACCTTTAGTGATCTTATTTTTTCATGCTTTCTCCGTCTCCATAACAAAGTCTGTATCTTGTCAAAGCAGGTCTATGAGCCTGTGGAAGAAGGTTCCTATATTAAGATGATTGACATGGCCAGTGGGAACGGAGGGCAGATACAAGTAAGCGTTCTTCATTTTTTTGTTGACTTCAACCAGAATTCTAACTTCTACATCCTTTACAGCTAGAACAGTCCCCTGTAGAGTTGAGGAATGGAGGAATAGTTTTTTACCAGCACTTCCTCTATTGAGATAGGTGCAGTTGAGTGGTAGAATTGTAGTGAGAACTTGCCAATTTTCATTTGATGCCACATATATCATTCGATGAGATTTTTTAAGCCCAATCTTCCAACTAGCTAAACTACACTTTAATTGTAAATAATGGTTTAAGCTTTAAAAATAAAGTGTCTAAACATAGCATGCTAGCAGGAGAGTAAGAAAAAAGTGAGGTTTTGGTGGAGAGGGAGAGGAGGTAGAAAGAGTATGAAAAGATGAATGTGGAGAAAGTGGGAGAGGGGGAAGAGAGGTGCTTAGGGAGGGAAAGAGGGGAGAAAAGCATCCATGACATGAAGTTTCATTTCTTCACATTATTATCATCAATCCTTCATAATATATGGAATCCCTTTTTTAAAGAGAATACGGGAGAGGCTAAGATGACAACTTTGGCCATGAACTTTTTTGCAAATATCTCATGCATCCTAGTGACACGAAAATGAACGTAAATGTAACAAAATGAAAAAATATGTTATGACACAAAGTAAAGAGACAATGTCAACTTTGAAAGCAAGTCTAGAAGCATGTCAAATATTTGTGTCTATGGGGTTGTACTACAGCTCGTGTTTGGAAGAACTTTCCTCTAAAGATTGGATGCCAATTTAATCATCCAAAATAGAGGTGTCATCAAGGAAAATCCTAGAGGTTCATAATGGAAAACGCTCGAGTTATTCTCAGGAGGACAGTCTCACTAGTGAATCAAGAATCAATGCTATGTAGATTGTCTAGTAGTTATCTCGTCAGTAAGGATCTTCTAAAAAATGGTGTTAGAAGGAGGTTTTCGACGGCAAGATGCATGTTAATACTAAAAAAGTCACATCGCTTCCCAATTGAGAGGTTGAATTTATGTCTACCTGTTTATTCATATAAGAGTGTTTGGAAGAGCAATGTTTAATAGGGTTTATAGATAGAGAGAGATAAACTAAATATAATGTTTGGGGAAGCAATAGTTATTTTGACTAATTGTAGTAAAATAAGGGGTTAGAGGCCTCTTGAGAGACTTAGAGTTGTGCTCTGGATGCATCATGTATATTTTTATTTAGATGTTCTACATCTTATAGATCTAAGTGCAAGTTCCATTGAGGGCAAGTATTTTCATTGTGGATAGTATTGCCACATGTAAAGTAAGTAACACTAATGGCTTTAGAACTAGAGGTTCCAGGTGCAGTTTTTTTTTAATCACTGGGTCCTTGGGAGCTAATGTGGTGAAAGTTGTGAGACGTGGTTGGGATTGCTTTCAAATGAAGTCATAAATTTTTTGAGTTTGGGATCTAAGATAATGCTCACTCTGAGCTGCAACTCAAAATGCATCCTCAAGGTAGTAAATATCTCAAGTTAATATTTCATGATGGATATCAGTTCTTAACCCAAATTGAAATCTTAAGATCATGGTATGATGATCCTCTCTCACATCAGAATAACTCATAAGCTCATCAAAGTGTCATATACTCAACAGATGCCATAGATCCTTAGCAAAGTGTGGTCATCTCATTTATCAATTATTCATGAAAACTCAAGGGGGCATATATTTTCATTTTAAACTCTCTTTCATGTCATCCCATAAAGCAATAGGTGGTTTTCCTAAAGTTGGATTTTTGTGTAAGGTTAATCTAGTATGTCTTGGCATGACTAGTTAGTTTCATACAAGTAAAATGAACTTTTACTCTTCAAATATAGGCATTCAATTAATACTGGTCTATATTAATCAATCAATCAAGGACATTTTTATGTCAAGCCGATCATCAAAAGTAGTTGGATCAATTTGACTCTCCAAATGATATCATCATGAGGTTCTTGATATGTATGTTGTAGGGCAGCATAACATTGTGTTGGGAGAATAAATCCAACATATTTTGAATTTCTATTTTTGTAATCGAATACGATATTGTGAATAATATATTATCTCGAAAGAAGTATCTGAAACTATCTCATTATTAGGTTTTGCAGTTTTGGGATTGAAATTTAGTGTTTGAGTTGACTTTTTCATATAAGTTTGGGACTTATATTCTTAATCATATGATCAATAAAATGCTAGGAGAGTGAGGGCTTATGATATGGAATCAGCCTCAAAAATATAGAACTCAGGTGAGTACTACAAGGTAGTAGCTCGAACCTACTCTATCGAAATGTAAAAGTGAGATGGGGCTTTTGTATTTAAACCTTTGAGGGATTCAAGAAAGTTTGACTCTACTAGACTTACACCTTTTATGAAGTGAAATGCCAGTGTTAGACCAGTCACTGGACATGTCCAGCCGATCCATCATGTACCAACTCTACTTTATCAGAGGCAAAATAGGAGTTCTGCCCCCACTGCGTGGGGTCTAGCAGCCGGCTATTATGAAGGGATTAATGTGGTTTAGGAGGGAAAATTCAAAGGAGGTGCTGTTTAGGAATTTCCTTTATTTTTGTATGCTTTAAGGAGGAAAATTTTCCTAGGGTGAGGGGATCTCTGGTTTTGGCTGAAATTAATTAGATCTAAGGTTTGTTTGGGCTTTAGCTAGCGGCTAGAGATTGGGAGAGCCGGATCTTCCTCTCGAATTGAAGGTCCATTGTATCTTGTTCTTCTTTTTCCCTAGTTCATCAATTATAAAGGTTCCCTCTACATTTTCCACGTAGTTCTTCTCAATCGTTGTTTGCCTTTTTGCTGAAATTCAATTTCAGCCAACAATTTTTTGGTTTTTTACCAGTGTTTCCTATCATATTGGTATCAGAGCAATATCCTGGGCTGAAATCGAAGCCTTTCCTTGCTGATTTCTACGGAATTTTCCCCTCTGAAGTGTAGATTATTGTTGTTTGAAGACCAAAATTACTGATTTTTGCCTTGGAAGAATGACTTGGAGGAGAGATGAGCCAAATCAAAACAATGGTGGAGGACAAAATTTCCTCCATGGAGGATAAGTTCTCCAACCTGGAGGATAAGTTCTCCAACCTAGAGGAAATGATGAAAAAGGTGTTGGATCTTCACAACCAAATGGCGGTATTGGAGGAAAGAGTGCCGGTTGGAGGCAATACAAATTCTAGCAACCGGAGGGATGATCACAATGTGGAGATCTTGGAGGGAGAAGAAAGAAGACCTCCTTTAGAGCCTATTCATAGGGAGGAGATAGGGAGAAGGTATTGGGAGAGGCGTATGTTGGGTATGAGCGAATGGGTGCTGATTTTGAAAGGAGAGGGGTTGATCCTGATCGGAGAGGTGCTGATTTTGAAAGGAGGGGGGGGGGGGGATTTGAAGATAGGTTTAGGGTATGAGCACGGAAGGGATGATCAAAAGACTTGGGGGGACCACCCACTTGGGGAATGGGGAATTATGGAGGAATCAGGGGGAACGGGAGAGATCCGAAGGTAAGAAAGCTAAAGATGCTTATTTTTGAGGGAGAGGATGCATATGGGTGGATCTATAGGGTGGAGAGGTATTTTGCTGTCAATGGGTTGACGGAGAAGGAGAGACTGATGGTAGCTGGCATGTGTTTGGAGGGGAAAGTATTGACGTGGTACTAGTGGAGAGACATGAGGTGGCCCATACAGAGCTGGGGAGAGTTCAAGGATAGCTTGCTGGAATGTTTTCGAATCAGCAGGGGAGGGAATTTTTCTTAGCAGTTTTTTGCCATGACACAGGAAGGATTTGTGCCGTTGATCTCTGATACGGGCAGGAAGAAACAACGGCAAATGCTGTCTTGACCTCCCCGCTAGAGGAGTGGATGTCAGGAGGTTGCAAAAATTGCCTAAGAAAACTACCCAATTGGAGAGCAATTAAATTTGAATTTTAATTGATTAATTCAAATAATCAACTGATTAAATTTAATTAAATTTAATTAATTAATAAAAATAATTAATTAATGAAAATTAATTGATTAATTAAAATTAATTAATTGATTAGAATTAATTGAAATTAATTAATCAAAATTAATCAATTGATTAAAATTAATCAATTGATTGAAATTAATTAATTAAATGAAATTAATTACTGGAAATCTATTAGTTAATTAGATTTAATTAATTAAAATCAAAATTAATTAATTAGTTGAATTAATTAATTGCTTAATTGAAATTAATTAAAAAATATTGATTGGTTAAAAAATTCGAGAGCATTTAAAATCTGAGAGCTATTAGTTAATAAAAAATCCGAGAGCAGTTTAAAATTCGGGAGCCTATTAATTAGTTAAGTGAGAGCAATCAAATTTATTATTAGTTAATTAATTATTGCAATTAATTAGAAAATTTATTTTGGATTAATTAGTTATTTAATTAATTAAGCAATTATAAAAGAAAATACAGTAAAATAGTGTTTGCACTAAGAAGTAAAACTCAGCACCAATTCAACATTGTACAACCAACAATTGCTCTCTAAACTCTCCAATTCACAGACTGAAGAAACTCACACTCAAACTCTCTCAATGCTCTCCAATCTCTCCAAAAACACTAACACCTATACAACTTTGCATACTCTCCAATACTCCTGAGTAAGCTACAGAGTAACAAAACTCCACGCACCTGCAACTCAAGAAATAAAAATTGATTAGTACCAAAACAACTACTAAAGAAAGTAAAACAGGGTACTGTTAAGTAAACTACGGTATTGAAAGTAAAAGTATGGTACTGAAAGTAAAACATGGCAGTTGTACAAGAAAGAAAAGCAGGTACTATGAATTAAACTACCGTACTGTCAAGAAGAGCAGGGTACTGAAACCAAACACTAGCGTAAAGACAGAACTGAACTAAAGTAACTATTGTATAACCTATTTAAGCAAGAAAACACTCAATCTACTTCCAAAGGGAAGCAGTATGTCATACAAATCTATAGGCTACTTTCTAAGGGAAGGCGTAAAACCTAAAAAATCAAAATAAACAGGCAGCTTAACCTATAAGGCTATGTTATAAGACCCCACCTCCCCCCCCCCCTTCAAAAAAAAAAAAAAAAATTTCAGGCATCTTCCAAAGAAAGGTATAGGACCTATTTTTTGAGAGAAAATCTCAGGGGAAACATTAAACTCTCAAATTAAATTTGAATTAATAGGCAATCTTGCTGTAGAGCTAGGTTATAAGACTCATCCATAGACAACTTCTATGGGAGTCATAAGACCTGTCTAAAGCAAACCTACGGGCAATTTTTAGGAGAAGCTTTAAGTCCCACTCCAAATTAAGCCTACAAGTAACTTGTAAAGGGAAGTAATACGACCTATCCAAGTAAACCATCGAGTTATTTCCAACAGAAGCAGTAAGACCCGTTTTCCAAAATAAAACCAACGGATAGCCTTGCTTTTAGAGCTTGGTTGTAAGACCCATCATTAGGTTACTTCTAAATCTAGAAGTCGTAAGACCTACTAAAATAGCCAGGCATCTTCTAAGGGAAGTTGTAAGACTTGCTATTTGGGAAATTTCTGTAAGAAATAGTGAACTAAACCAATCTACAAGCTACTTCTAATAGAAGCCGTAAGACCCACTTTTAAAACATACAGGTAGCTTTCAATTGAAGTCGAAACTCCCAACTCAAATTCATACAATCGGGCTACTTCCTACAGAAAACGTAAGCCCCGAGCCAATTCAAACAAATGGATAACTCCTAAAGGAAGTCATAAATTCCAAAGTAAATTAACTATTGGGTATTCTAATAGATGTAAACCCCAAACCACCTTTAAAAAAAAACTACAACCCACATCTAACCACCTTAGTCTACTTGGGATTCCTGAAAAGAGAACCTATGGCTGCTAATCAGATTCTCTCGACACTACGCTCAACGATTGCTAGTGTTGGTGAACTGAACCCTATGGTATACCCAGGACGACGGAACTATGGGATCTTGATCGGGTTTACCTCCATTTCCCCTATAACTAAGACTAAAAACATTTAAAATTATTTATTCTTAATCGAGAGTTCTCTCTTAGCATTAAGAGGGGTAATTTACTATGAGTGCTTGCACTCATGGGAGTAAGGACCCAGATCTAACTAAATCCTGATACTATCCTTAGGGAAAATCTGGTTAACTATAATCTGCCTCAAGGGGAATGAATCTTATGTCTGTAAAGCGGGATTCATGCCGACACACCGTTTTTCTTTAGCCTACAGTGTGATCCTCCTAGCTTTCCCACTTGAGTCAACCAAATTCCCGACCTCACTATTGAGCCTGTCTTAATGCTGCTCACTTGATCTCCTCCACAACAACTCATCATTTCCATAGTTTACCTCACCCTCAACACCACTGTACACCTCTCCTTCGCACAATCGTTGGCAAACAACTCCCCTTCTCCACACAACAACTCTATGCCTTCATCCTCTTCCCTCGCTAGCAAATATCCCTTGCATGTCTTTCCTCCAAATGCGGACATAGATTGATGACCTTAAGTCTACTCTACTGCATCCGCTATCAACTCTTGAACCAACCTCTCTCCCACATCTCAAACTAACCACTACCTCTACCCTTAGTAGTAATCTCACTTTTGGTAATCATATCCTCTTTGGTTACTTCATCACCCTATCGTTAATCCAATGTCAACTCCAGCTATATACAATTCTCGCCACGAACACTTCCATCTCTCTTGTAATAGCCAACAAGCTCACAAAACTCCATCTGAACCTGAACTTGCAACTCATCTCTCGCATATGCTTGTCAGGCTTTACAATCGCGTCTCCTTTCTCGACTCAGTAGATAAGAACTTAATCTTGATAATTTCCACCAAACAAGCATCCTCCAATCTTCCTCAGTCATTGATTTCTGCTATATATGACAATCCGTCCATCACTAGCAACTTCTATTCGTCAGCAAACCTATAGCATTAGGTTATTATTCTTACTATAATAGTATCTTTAAGACCTTTTTGGGATCATGAATATGTTAAAATATGTGGTCCTTTGGGGTTCACCTAAAGACTATGAGCATCTGAATATCTTTTAAATATTCATATTGGCAAATAAATATAGTATCTCTTAATGATCTTGTAAAAATAATTTGTACATCTTTTGAAAATTCATTGAAATAAGTATATAAACTTCCTTTGGATACCGAAAATGATCCCTATTTAGTAAAAGAAACTAGGATAATCATTATGGCTTGTGAAAACCTCTAAATCAACATGAAAGTTTGCTCTGGGAAACTTAATATCTAGTGCTCACCTTGCTTTCTTGAGATCACTTGTATATACTGCTCATTCATTTTATTTATTAAGCTTGCTATTTTGATCATCTCTTTCTCAATCATCTTATTCTGCTCCAGGTCAACAACATTAGTGGATATCTTCCGGGTCGAATTGTCTTTTTCCTGGTACATTTTCAACTTCTAAAATATTTCTTATCATTATGTGAAGAAAAATCAAATGTATTGCCAATTATGCGGCGAACATAAGAATCTGTTTTTTAGTTTTCTGGTTCACCTTTCAAACATAATCCAGAGATGCAGTGGAATTTGTCCTGTCCTTATTTTTGTCTTACCGGATGCCTTACTGTCTCTGAGCTGACAGTGTAGGAGTGGGAGTCATTACCCTCAGTTTTCTGCTGGAACAACGGAGTTTTGTTATTCATGCTTGGATGTAGCTTCAGTTTGTTGTTTGTTGGACATTGTGAGCTCTTATAATGACACGAGCTTGATATGATTGCTAAAAACATATCCGAGTCAGAAATGCTCTGTGGAGATGCTATGTGATTTTAATATGAGCTCAAGCATGGCGGATAGATTGGAGGATGGATGAACTATTAAAAACAAAAAAATATGAACTCTACTCATTACATTCAGATTCCTCTTGATTTTCTTAATTCATAAGCTAGTATCAATGAGATGAACATGTAAAATAAAGATGTAATTAACAAGTGGATTCTGTAATTCTTTAAAGCAAGCTCATTCACCGTGACAATGTGAAATAGAAATTTCGGCACTGGAAACCTCTCAGTACCTGCTTTCTTCTGAAATCTTCCTGAAACCCCTCAATTCCTGCTATCTTGAAGTTATTTGAACATAAAATCATAAAAAATTCACATCAGGTGCTAATGATATTCTCAATATGAAAACTTTTATAAGCATGTACATAATATTTCAATACACTTATAGAAATTTATGAACTTTAAATATATGAATAATTTGCTTCATATATTGGAGATTAGGTATCTTAAAGAAATTATATGTTCTTCCTTGGAGCAGATTTTTTAATTTCTGTAGTCTCAACATTCCGTTCTCTTATATACATCTAATAAAACAATTTCCCCAATTCAATGTAAATTTCTAAATTAACAAATCGGATCTAAAACAAATGATTTCTAATGACATTTTTACTTTGAAAGAATCTCTCCTCATTAATGCTTTCAAGTCTATGAACTTGAATTCAAACTTAATTTGGGGAAGAAAAATGAAAATCGGATTTTACCTTAAGTTCTAACCTCTCCTTTTCTTCCTTCTTTTTCTTTCCTCCTCCTCCTCCTCCTTCCGTTATTCTTTCCTCATTCTTCTTCTCTTCTCCTCTTCTTCTCATTGCCTGCACCAACACACCTGAGCCCTAATCTCTTTATTCCACCTCTAGCTTGTTAGAGGAGAATTGAATAATTGAATAAGGAAAAGTGTTAAATGGTTATAT
The DNA here is from genome assembly GCA_019925795.1 of Dendrobium chrysotoxum. Lineage (NCBI taxonomy): Eukaryota > Viridiplantae > Streptophyta > Magnoliopsida > Asparagales > Orchidaceae > Dendrobium > Dendrobium chrysotoxum. The sequence goes on along the minus strand of CM034311.1, from coordinate 14,236,244 downwards.
ATATATATATATATATATATATATATATATATATATATATATATATATAGGTCATAACAGCTGTCCAACTACCAACTATAGGTCATGCATTTATGGATGAATGCCGAAATTGCCACAACACTATGGCTTGCGACAGTAATATTAAATGATAACCTAAATTATTTTTGTAAGAAAATAATTAATAATTGCTAATATAATTATGTATATATATACTTCTATATATCAAAATAACTAAATTATAATATAAAATCTTATAAAAATACTACTGATTATTTTCAGGATGTGTGAAAAATAGGGTAGAGTTTTAGGTGCAATTTAAATATTGCCTTTTTTTTTAAATCTTGAGTATTACAAAAGCCATCCTTTGATTTATTTATCACCAAGCTGTAAAGATAGTATGACTGAAGAGAAACTTTACTAAGAATATTAACCCATATATATGATCCAACCAAAAAAAAAGCTATTTTCAAAGTACTAAAGCCGTCCAAAGCAAGTTGCATTAAGGTGCATGAATGGAAAGATTAGTAAGAGTTGTCAGTGAAGAGACCAGTGGAGTATAGCAACCACTTTGGTGAATCATGGTTGTAATTAAGGATGATCTGATGGACATCGAAGTATAGATTAGAAACATCTTGCCCAAAGAATAGCAATAATATCTTCCCATTGAATTTGCTAGGAACTAAGAAATTGAGACATCACCAAGCAGTTTTGGTTCCAAGCTAATTGAAACAGACGCGGATAAATAGATACAAGAGCCTTAGCTTGAGTTGATTAATCTTTCCCTTTCTTAGCACTAATTACCATTTTGGATGTTCCAAAAAATCTAAATGATGAAAGTAGTGGAAGCTCTTCTCACCCCTTTGCTTGTCTTTATAAATTTTTTTTGTTTTTTTTAATATTATTATCAATTTTCCTATGCTGCGTTTGCAGGTCAACACTCATCTCACACCACGCCCTATTCTGCTGACTCGGCATGGTGAAAGCCAAGATAATGTTAGAGGAAGAATTGGCGGTGATTCAGTTTTGAGGTTTGATTTTTTTTGTGCGTGTGTATGACTGCAGTTCATTTATTTTTTTATTTTTCTCCCCATTTTTTTTAAACCTGAGCACTTCAGTGAGGGTAGGATTCTTTCCATTCAAGAAGTTAATAGATTATCATTAACTTAATTTTGGTTAGAATATGGGGTTTAGTACTGCAGTTCAAGCAAACACATATTGGAGCTTTCTGCAGCATGCATGAGAGAAGGATGTCATTATCACGTTGATCATCATCCTATTTTCAATCACTAAAGCTAAATGAATTTAGTTTTGATTGATTTAAGAACACACGTCCTTTTCTTTTACTTTTTGAGCTACATGCTATGTAACGTGTGTCTAATTATCTTTCTCATGGTAATGTGCATTTTCAAGCATCAGATTAAATGGATAAAAGACATGTTCTTCTCTGTTTATTCTTCAGTCATTTCTGCGGTAAAGAAATCTTATCATCATTTAATCTAGATAACTTTTGTGTTTGAAACAATTCCAGGAATCCTTATATTCACATTGTTATGATAGGTGAATTTTGACACACCTTTTATAGCCATTTTTTGGGAGAAGGTAAAATGTTGTTATTACTTCCAAGAACTAAATGTTTCCCTTATTGAAAACGTGTCATGCTAACTATCAGTTTTTGCAAACCCATTGCTGAAACAACTTTAATTTTGATTCTTAATTCATTATTAACGTAGTAACATATTAATTAGATTACTTCGAACAGTGACTCGGGCAATATTTACTCGAAGAAGCTTGCAAACTTTGTTGAGAAAAGACTGAAATCTGAGAGGACTGCTTCTGTAAGAATTATTTTGATTCCTCTGCTTCTCTCTCATTGTGACAAATGGCTTCGAATTTCACTAAAGGAATTATCAACATATGCCTTCTTAACTCAATTACGAGAATTCAATTGTTATGTATCACATTCTTCCATTTAATTTTTTTTTGCTTATGAAGTACTACTGCAAATTGATAAATTTATTCCCCTCTGTTAATAGGTAAGACTTTTGAAAGAAATTCTTTAAGTTTGCAGGCAGGATAGAAAATTTTGCAGATTGATAATGTAATTGCCTTTAAATAATTTCTTGCATGTTAAATGGCAGTGATAGTTACTACTACAAAGTGTTATCATTTTCTTATTGGTGCTAGTATGAATTTGATAATTAACTTATAAATTTACAGTTTTGATGCTATTATGACCATGTGTCAGTTTTATAGGAATGGTCTTGATAATTCTGTTAGCAAATTTATTTTTAATGTGGATGTCTCTTTGTAAATGAGAGTAAGAATTAGTACTACAATAATGGTGACCTCTATTTAGATGCCTTTGGTGTGGAAATTCCATAGTATGTGCGACCCACAACAGTCTCATTGAGCATTCCGGTGCTTTAATTATATTAACCGTAGGATGATTGTGCACCTTAATAATCTGTGTGCTCTGATTATTCCTGTTTTGATTATCATTTTCTTTTTGAATTATTCTATTACTTTCGGGACTAGTAACTATTTGTGTTTAGCACCTCTAAATATGTACTTTTTTTTCATGATTTGGAATAGAAAAAAAGATTTGAGTTTTTTCCGGTAGTATTGGTCTCTTGTTTTTATATGGCATCAGAGACATTTACTTTATCTCACTCGGTGAAAGTGATGAGGAAATCCACTCTAATATTTTTGTTTTATGTTTATTTTATTATTTGATGTATTAGATTTATTTTAATATTTATCGTCTTTTTCAATTTTGCCCTTACTTAAGGGTTTAGACATATGTAAGCCCAAGGGGCATTTTAGTACTTTTGATTGTCTATTTATTTTGGGCTATTTAAAGCCCTCCCCTCCTCCTTTGAGAGGGGATGATGATAATGAAAAGAAATTCCTGCATAGTGTTCTCTTTGTGAGTTCTAGTTGTGCTTTGATCTCTTCGTGAGTTCATGAGAGGAGAGAGCTTAGGAGAGGCCAAACACAATACCCATCAATCGGTGGAAGCGTCCCCGGTTCGTGGTTCTTTCTTTCTCTATCTCTCTTTGTTTTCTTTCTCTTCTTTATCTCCACCCTATAACTGACGGCCACCCCAAACTTCCACCCTTTTGAAGCCGCCGGCCACCCCATAACCACCTCCCCTCTTCCCCACCACCCGCCCACGGTCACCTCCACCGCCGGCCCATCTTATCTCCTCCTCCATCTCCAATCGCCACCAATCTTTTCCCAAATTAGATTTCATAATTATGGTAACTCTATCAATGATTAAATTCAAATTAATTTGAATTTGAAATAGTTGTCTAATTTATAAATCCTATTTTAGGAAACTACTAAATCAATTGCTATTTAAATTTTAAATTAAGAGGTGATGAGATATTTCTTTCCAAACTTAATTTATTAATTTAAGTAGGCATTGAATGCCACATTAAACTCCTCCCTCTATCTATAGCTGCCGCCCCCCCTCTTGGATCCCATTGGAGATTATTTCCAAAATCCAAGTTACTCTCTTGGAAAGATTTCAAATCTCCATCTCTCTCATTAAATTTTGCCATCAATGACTCCTAATTAAATCCCCAAATCAAATCTGATCCAGATTCAAATTGAGCTTGATTTACTCCAGTCATTCCTAATGGAAAGCTACTGATTTGGCAAGCACTTAACGCCCCCACCTGGAAGGAAATCTCTGAAATTCCCTCCTCCCGTTGCTGCCCAGAATTTTGGATTGGTTCCAAGGGCTGTCCTAGTGCCAGGATCCTTATTGACTGCTGTCCGGACCTTACAAGCTGCTGTCCCTGACTGTCCAGTTGCTGTCCAGCAATCCAGGATGGTGTAATTTTGCTATCCAGAATTTCGGAGTCAAGAAAAACTGCTCCAGCTGGCTGTCCTGGAATTCGGCAACTCCAAATTGATTGTCCAGGAAGTTTCGGCCATCATTACTGCTGCCAGCCTTTTGTTTCCAGCAGAAGGAACCTGCTGTTCCATATCTCGGAAGGCCATATGCTAGGGTGCAAAGCATCCAAGACCACATAGGAGTTGTCCAAATTATTTCCCACAGTGCAGTTTGTTGTCCAGGGAAAATCTGCACATATTTCTTACTGTCCAGCCAATTGGGAGGTCTTCAAATGCTGTCCAGACGTTTCAGATCGCTGACCACGCCTTCAAGAAGGCTCTCGGATGCCACCTGCTTCCTTCCAAACCTTCCTACAGTTATCGGAACTTCGTATCTTCTGATTATTTGGGTAAACTCTCATCCAAATCTTTTAATCTCCTAGTCGCTTTCCGATTGTGATTTATAAGTGATTCATAAAGGTTCTTGTGATTCTCTCCGCTAACGCCTAGTAATTAGAAGAGTCGAGTGAGGGATCTCCTTCATAGTGCCCATCTCATTGTTAGTTTAGGGATTTATGGTTGAAAATCATTCATGTATGCAACGTTGAATTAAGTTGACTGTTTTACAATCTTAACTTCTATGCATGTAATTCGGCCTAAACTTATTTTACCGTTCATTATGTTTTACTTCGTCGTTTAAACTCACTTGAAGGATATAAGTATTTTGTTCTCGAAATACTAAGCGTGCAAATTCATTAAGCATTTCATCCATTCATGTATTGTTCTACATCATCTTGGTATCAGAGCATGGCTAGCATGCATTACATATGCTAGATGCATCCTAAGAGTCTACTTAACTATCCCTTAGCTTGTTTACATGCATACCATTGCATTATTATTTTACATCACTGTTTTATTTTGCTGTCCACTGTTTTTCTGCACTCATTTAGTGAGTTGTAAGCCAATTTCTTAAATGTTTAAGTACTGTCCACATCCTAAACTGATTCCCTTACACTTAGACTACTTAATCCATTAGGTTATGCTCGCTGTCCACTCATTTTCTGCACTATCTAGTGACAATTTGGAGAGTCTAACTTAGTGTTTAAGTGTTGTCCACACTCTAGAGGCCTTCCTCAACACTTAGACAACTTTATGACCTTCTATAGTTTGCTGTCCACATCATTCCTGCACACATATAGTGAACTGTAGGCTAGTTTCTTAAGTGTTTAAGTGCTGTCCTCCACCTAAAAACCTTCCTAAGTGCCTAGGTTACGTAACCCACTCGTGTAGCTTGCTGTCCAAATAATCTTTGCACCCTTAAGTGAGTTTAAGTGAGCGTAACTTAGTGTCTCATTGATGTCCCTTACACCCAATCATTTTTGAGTGTCACTTGACGTTTCCCATGGACCCGATAGGACTTCAAAAGAAGTTAGATGACCTAATTAGTTTAGTGGGCTCTATGACTCAAACCATGAAGGAGAGACGTGTTCACCCTCCCCACTCTAGGAATGTGCCCCATTCAATCAATCATGATAGTCGGAAGATATCCCACTCTGTTTATCAACCTAGAACTGAGCCTGAGCCACAACAACCTCACTTAGGGTCACATTACAGTCTACCCACCTTTGATGGTTCCTCAGACCCTTACTACTTTGGGGAATGGGTTAGACAATTAGAGGACTATTTTGAATCACGTGATATCACTGAGTCCCACCGGGTTAGCATCGCTAAGTCTCACCTAAAAGGTCCGGCTCTTCAATTGTGGATGAGGTTGGAAGATCATAAAGAGTCTCGCGGTGAGTACCCTACTTGGAAAGACATGAGGCGAGAACTTAATCTAAAATACTTGCCCTCTACCAGTGACCAACCATCTGGTTTTAAGTTTAGGTCACCCCCTGTTCATCAAACCTTTGGGTGTTGCACTTTCAAAAGCCCTACACGCGAAAGTCAGTCCTACCCACCTGTTACACCCCCATCGGATATCATGACTCCTAGTCCTCACCACACATTAGTTACCCATTTCCCTACAACTGTGGTTACCCCTAAACCTATTCGATACACCACTCCCACCCACATAACTAACCAAAGAGTGACCCCTACATCTAGTGACCGTCATCCAGAGCACCATCCTACCTCTTTTGTTGGGACAAACCGTGGAAATTACTGTGGTCAAGACCACCCATTCCTTAGTAACATCAGGGTTGCTGCCCCACCCTGTAGGTCTTCACCTAGCCTTGATGGCTGACCCTCTATTGGGTTTTCTGTTGGGTCGGGCCCCTATGACTCCCCACTTGGACCGACTCTTAGCCATCCCAGTAAACCTGTAGCCTCACCTGTTCTTGACCCTGTAACTATAGTTGTATTAATGAAATGCATTAAAAAGAAAAAGTCCTCTGAACCTAAGACAGAGTGCATCCATTTTGTGGATGCTAATGATATCACTGATAACGAGGACTTCTTTGAGGATGAAACTGAAGTAGTTAAATCAGACTCCCTATATGATTTAAAACCTGATTTAGGAAATTTGGAATCTTTACACTTGGATACCTTAGCCCATCCCGATCCTAACCTCATTAAGAATATTTCTTTGGATAAGGTCCACCTGGATGACATTAATTTGATCTCGAAAGAAACTGATCTAACCATGAGCACAACAAAGATGAATTCGGAAGACAGTAATTTAAATTCAGATGATACTGAGCCTAAGTGGAACAATGAGCCTCCTCTTGTTATATTAGAGTCTATTATGAGAGTTGCTCCTCTAGACTTACATTTGACTGAGTGTGTCCTTCTTGACTGGACCTATCTCACCCTTCCTCGTACCAACTTTAGTGTTAGAGAGAGTCTTAGCCCATACTTTCATGTCACCTCTCTAACTATTGTACCCACTTCTGTTATAGGTACTCTACGCCATCTCTTGAGTCCCATACCTGCTGGTGACTTTGTGGGCTATCCTACTATACTAGTGAGTCATGACCCATTGTCTTCTCATACTCCTGACTCCTACATTTTGCCCTCTATACCCTTGTTCTTCCCTGTTAAGGACTTTCCCTCTCCTAGTTGGATGATCTTACTAGATTACCTTACTGCCCCTAGGAGATATTCTGTGACCCTAGATGAGACTCCCTGTGGAGATTCCCTTTTAGCTAAGGATGTTTTCATTGCTCCTCCTACACCAGTTCCCTTAAATACAAAAGTTTTATGTCTTTTCATTTTGTGACTGATCCATCTTTATTGTCATATGTGTTTGTGAGTCAGTGTGTTTGTGTGTGTTTTGTAGTTTGTTGTCTTCCACTATGTTCAATAATATGTGTGAGAGTCCACAATTTTTCTTCAGGCATATCAAGTCTCTAGCATCATATTTTCTCATATCATTGATCTTGTTGATTCTTGAATTTTGTGCACTTGAGTCGCATAAAACATGCCGCATTTACATCACATCTGCATTAACTACTTAAGGAATTGCACGCCTAATTGAACAGAACTATATTAATTATAAACTTCATAATGAACCCAAACGACGATTTAAAACTTTTGAGGTTGGTAATTCAGTGATGGTACGGATTCGTCCGGCTCAGTTCCCACAAGGAACTGTAAAGGAATTACATGCTAGAAGTGCGAGATCAGTTAAAATAGTCAATAAAATCAATGACAATGCTTACGTGGTGGATCTGCTTGCAGAGTTCAACATTCATTCCTTTTCTAACATAGAAGATGTAGTAATCTATGAAGGTCCAGAGTTTAAACCCCACATCCACTTCAATTTAAGCCTTGTGTGACCCCACCTGGTGAGAACCTCAAGCCTACCTCTACTCCTAAAAATATTCCAAAAATACCTATAGCGGAGAAGGTTGACATGATTCTGAGTGATGACATTATTTCCACAAAAGAGAGTGGACGAAGAAGGTATTTGTTGAGGTGGAGAGGTAAACCAGAGTCAGAGGATCCGTCGTCAGAGCGTGAGGGTACATCAGATCGATCCAGATGCACTAGAGTCTACAAGAGCACCCGGGGTGCTTACTCGACGGAGTCGAGTTTTCTCCCACCCCGGGAGAATGATGAGGACATCCACTCTAATATTTTTGTTTTATGTTTATTTTATTATTTGATGTATTAGATTTATTTTAATGTTCATCGTCTTTTCCAATTTTGCCCTTACTTAAGGGTTTAGACATATGTAAGCCCAAGGGGCATTTTAGTACTTTTGATTGTCTCTTTATTTTGGGCTATTTAAAGCCCTCCTCTCCTCCTTTGAGAGGGGATGATGATAATGAAAAGAAATTTCTGCATAGTGTTCTCTTTGTGAGTTCTAGTTGTGCTTTGATCTCTTTGTGAGTTCATAAGAGGAGAGAGCCTAGGAGAGGCCAAACACAATACCCATCAATCGGTGGAAGCGTCCCCGGTTCGTGGTTCTTTCTTTCTCTATCTCTCTTTGTTTTCTTTCTCTTCTTTATCTCCACCCTATAACTGACGGCCACCCCAAACTTCCACCCTTTTGAAGCCGCCGGCCACCCCATAACCACCTCCCCTCTTCCCCACCACCCGCCCACGGTCACCTCCACCGCCGGCCCATCTTATCTCCTCCTCCATCTCCAATCGCCACCAATGCTTTCCTAAATTAGATTTCATAATTATGGTAACTCTATCAATGATTAAATTCAAATTAATTTGAATTTGAAATAGTTGTCTAATTTATAAATCCTATTTTAGGAAACTACTAAATCAATTGCTATTTAAATTTTAAATTAAGAGGTGATGAGATATTTCTTTCCAAACTTAATTTATTAATTTAAGTAGGCATTGAATGCCACATTAAACTCCTCCCTCTCTCTATAGCTGCCGCCCCCCCTCTTGGATCCCATTGGAGATTATTTCCAAAATCCAAGTTACTCTCTTGGAAAGATTTCAAATCTCCATCTCTCTCATTAAATTTTGCCATCAATGACTCCTAATTAAATCCCCAAATCAAATCTGATCCAGATTCAAATTGAGCTTGATTTACTCCAGTCATTCCTAATGGAAAGCTACTGATTTGGCAAGCACTTAACGCCCCCACCTAGAAGGAAATCTCTGAAATTCCCTCCTGCCGTTGCTGCCCAGAATTTTGGATTGGTTCCAAGGGCTGTCCTAGTGCCAGGATCCTTGTTGACTGCTGTCCGGACCTTACAAGCTGCTTTCCCTGACTGTCCAGTTGCTGTCTAGCAATCCAGGATGGTGTAATTTTGCTGTCCAGAATTTCGGAGTCAAGAAAACTGCTCCAGCTAGCTGTCCTGGAATTCGGCAACTCCAAATTGACTGTTCAGGAAATTTCAGCCATCATTACTGCTGCCAGCCTTTTGTTTCCAGCAGAAGGAACCTGCTGTTCCATATCTCGGAAGGCCTTATGCTAGGGTGCAAAGCATCCAAGACCACATAGGAGTTGTCCAAATTATTTCCCACAGTGCAGTTTGCTGTCCAGGGAAAATCTGCACATATTTCTTGCTGTCCAGCCAATTGGGAGGTCTTCAAATGCTGTCCAGACGTTTCAGATCGCTGACCACGCCTTCAAGAAGGCTCTCGGATGCCACCTGCTTCCTTCCAAACCTTCCTACAGCTATCGGAACTTCGTATCTTCTGATTATTTGGGTAAACTCTCATCCAAATCTTTTAATCTCCTAGTCGCTTTCCGATTGTGGTTTATAAGTGATTCATAAAGGTTCTTGTCATTCTCTCCGCTAACGTCTAGTAATTAGAAGAGTCGAGTGAGGGATCTCCTTCATAGTGCCCATCTCTTTGTTAGTTTAGGGATTTATGGTTGAAAATCATTCATGTATGCAACGTTGAATTAAGTTGACTGTTTTACAATTTTAACTTCTATGCATGTTATTCGGCCTAATCTTGTTTTACCGTTCATTATGTTTTACTTCGTCGTTTAAACTCACTTGAAGGATATAAGTATTTTGTTCTCGAAATACTAAGCGTGCAAATTCATTAAGCATTTCATCCATTCATGTATTGTTCTACATCAGAAAGACTCTGAGAGGTTGCCTGCTCTCGAACCGTTGTTCATCTCTCTAATGCATGATGACTGCGATTCATACATACCTTGCCCATGATTCTCCTACGATTCATTAATCTCGTGAGAAACATTCAGGTCACGCTTGTTCTCGAAACTCACCATCACCTCTCCTAAAAAGTCTGCTTCATGGCTAGGTAGGAGAAAAATCCATCCTACGGTGCCTATTAGAACTAATTTGGCTTCTCTCACTTAACTTTTGTCATTTGCCATCTAAAATCTAATTTATCTCTCAATTAACCATAACTATGATTAAACATGGAACGGCTTTCGAAAAAACTTTTCTAATGCCACCTCTAATCATGAACTAATTATTCATTGTTACAATCAGAAAGCTTCATCTTAAATATTTCACTTGTTGGACGCAACTAAATGTGCAAAATTGTGTCTAATGTGCTTAGGCGGTTCTGATGTTCATTAGTGGAAATTGAAAAGATGATCTCATCGGTGCATCAATTCCTTAAAAAGAAAATCCAAAATTTAGAATATGACAGTCTAATAATAAAATGATTATATAATCGGCTTATCAACACCATGAAATATAAAATTGTCCAAAATTTCATGTTTGGGGTGCAACAAAAGAGACTTACTCAAATGATGACAATACCGCCGATTTAAGATATAATTACCTACTTTGCTTTTCTTTTGAAGGTTTAAAATTTTCTCTTATGAATTCTAAAATTCTTAATTTGCCTTCCTTGTGGTACAATCTACCATCAAGAGTATAATTATGTCAATCTACGTAGGTATAATATTAAATTCAAATTAAATTTTCATTAACAATTTGACCCTTACCTAATCTTTTTCCAATAACGTTCGCTTACAATACTTTTTTCCTTAGCGATACTACTTGATTCTCCAACTCAAAATTTTTTTCAGGATTTTCACCAACTGAACTTCTTCCTATTGAATAATCATACACTAATTGTTTTGATCAAAAATAAAAATTATACTTTTCTTTTTTTTCTAAATTTGAATCGAAAATTCACTTACACTTTCTCCTTCATCCCTATCAATACACAAAATTTTTGTTCTTCTCAGCTAAAAATGAAATCTTACAAATTCCTCTTTTTATCCTTCCTCTTACTCTTGGTCGAGCATGAATCCTTTGTCAACTACGAACCCATGTCTCCTATGATCGGAGCCACAAAATCACTAGCAACTTTTTCTCTGACTTCTGTACGTGGTTTCGCTCAAATCCTCTATCTCCAATTGAATTCTCAAACCTACTTCTATGCATGTGGAGTCATATTCAAACTGTCGTACTTGCAAGACCGCTTCGCTTTATGCTATCCCGCTCGCTCTCGTGGTTCGTTTGTTCACTCGCCCACTCACCGCCATCATTCAGCCCTTTGGTCAACCTATTAATTCATTACTGTATTGTTTCGACTAAAACGATCCAGTTGGGTATTATATAATCAGATCTTATTTATGAAAAGATCCCCCACTAATTAAATCACTTTCCTAATTGATTATATTGATGATATTATCTTAATTGGCAATGATGATGAAGAAATTAGGCAGCTATAGTAGATTTTAATAAAAAAATTGAAATTAAAGATCTAATATCATAAAATTATTTATTGGTATGAAAATTGTAAGAGTATAAAGAAAATGGGATGTTAGGATGCAAACTTGTAAATACTCAATGGATCATATCAACAAAATAAGAACAAATGGTAATACTCTCTAAGCTGACAAAGAAAGTATCATCATTTGGTTGAAAATTTTATTTACCTCTTCATTACTCATCCTGATATATGTTATTTAGTTAGTGTGATTTGTTGATTTATGAATACTTCCATTACGGGAACATCTTGATATAGTCCACAGGATACTAATATACCTAAAAAGGACTCTTGGGAAATGCCTATTTTTATAGAAGGAAATCAGTATAAAAATTTTTAGTGATGCTAGTTGGGTGGGTCCATAACTGATGGAAAATTTACATCTAGCTATTATTCATTCATATGGGGAAATCTTGTTGGCTGAAGTAAAAATAGACAGTAGTTGATAGAAATAGTATTGAAGCTGAAATGAGGGTCGTAGCTATGAAGGAATGTAGTTTAAGAAATTATTAGATCTAAACATCCATATTATGATATATGACAAGCTACACTTAACATTGCAAAAGATCTATTCCACTATGATAATACTATGCAATGCTAATCGATAGACATTTTATATAAAAAGATGATTGTTGACCTCTAACTGCAAAACCGACACCACTAACACATGATCTCACAATTGCCCACTACCCCACTCACACATGATCTCACAACCGCCCACCACCCTACACACACATCATCTTACAACTGCCCACTACCCCACTCACACATGATCTCACAACCGCCCACTAGCCCACTCTCCAAATTCTTAGTGTATGGGAACCATTGTAGGAATGAGTGATTTAGATTCACTACGGTGGCCTAACTCGAAGTGGCATAATCTACAGGTGGAATGGGATGAACCCGGTTATGATGAGAAACCAAATAGGGCTTCAGATTATAGAAGCGGAGATCTGCATACCTTAAGATCAAAACATAATGAAGAAGGTAATCATGCAACAAAGTTCTCTTCCTAGAAGTGAAATTGGATGCCACCAATTAGTCTTTGCAACTATTTTATAAAAAAAATCAAGGCTAGTATCTTCCCTGCAATCTCATCGTCAACTTTACCAACTCTCATGGTAACACAATTGAAGCTCGAAGACTTATGTAGGGATCAGCCAATGTCCTCAAACCCTTGGCTGTTGAATCCTATCCGATTGGGCGGATTTGAAAGGGCAAATGTCCTCCCCAACCTCCTCTCGTGGGAAAGGGCGCTGTAAGGCTGCCTGATTTTCAAGGAGAATGAAAAATGAGTATTTTAAAATACAAAATTAACAGGTTTCACAACAAGGATCATCGAAGACCTATACCGGGACCAGCCAACGTCCCGAAGCCCTAGGCCATCGAATCCTATCCGGCTGGGCGGATTTGAAAGGGCAAGTGCCCTCCCTACCTTCTTTCGCGGGGAGGGTGTAAAACCCGCCAAATAGCATTTTAGGCTTCGCACGCTTTTCGATGCGTCGCGACGAACTTTAAGTGAAAAATTTCGAAGTCGTCGGAATTCGACGCAAATAATTTTATAAAATAGGGCGCAAAATTCTGAACAAAATGATGTATAGAACCCATATTGGATTTTAGATATTTTGAGAGTTAAAATTTCCGGAAAACTCAATATGACGATTTTGCCCTTGAGGTCATTTAAATAGAAATAACTTAAATGAGGGTAGTTTGGACTTTAGGCAATTGAAGTGGACCTCCCACTCTTATTAGGGGACCGAAATATTTCGGTCCCCCATCCTTTTCGTGCGGCCCGAACCGAGAGAAGGGAGAGGCGGACGCAAGAGGCGCACGGGCAAGAGGCAAACGGCGTCCCTAGGGGCGGTTTTCGGCGGCGTTTGCGAGGGGGATTTGAAGGGAAAGTTAAGAGGAGGCTAAGGTAAGTTGTATGCAAGAGTTTTCTTATCCTTTTCTTGAGTTTTCTTAGGGAGAAATTTCTAGGGTTTGTTCCAAACTCAATTTTTCTTTAAGATAATGATAGGGAAGACTTAGGAGATGTTTTTGTGCATGGAAATGAAAAGTTTTCTTGAAAACCTTAAGTTTTAAGAATTAGGGTTTTTCTCCAAATTCCATTTATCTTAAAAATTCTTTGTAGGATTGTTTCTAAATGACTTAAGAGAGCCTCTATTGGAGGGTAATGTGATATTTATAGGAAATTTCAAGTTTTAAGGATTAGGGCTTTGCCCTAATCATGCAAACCCTTAAGCTTTATGGTTCCAAATAGACTTAGGGAGGATTTGAGAGGTGAAATTTAGGGTTTTTCACCAAAATGCTATTTTTGTAGTTTTAATTTAAATTAATCCGAAAATTTATGATATTTTAATAATTATTTAAGTGTAAGGGAGATTCATTAGACATGAAAGGGATTTCCAAAACATTAAGATTTTTATTAAATCCCAATTTAGAGAAATTAGAAAATAAATTAAGTATGAATGGGGAAAGGGTTCAATTAGAAGATTTAAAAATAGTGTATGGGTGGGTTCCTTGTTTTCCTAGTTTAGGGCTTTGAGAAGTTTGTGTGGAGACAAGCAATGTTTACATTTATGTTATTTTTCTTTTAGATATTGATCGTGTAAGAAGGGGAAAAGCTCGTAAGGTTATCCGGCAAAGCGCATTGTATTGAGGTAGGTAAATGTGGCACAGTTAAATTTAGTAGAGACTTTCTTCTTTCCCTAATGGCCTTTGAATTGTTGTGTTAATGTTTAGAAACCTTGTAATTGAACTCATGCTATATTTTATTATACACTAATTGATATGCATATGCTTTATGTCTTATGTTATTATATGAATTTATGTGGTAAAGGGTTTGGTTACTTTTGACCCTATGGTTACTAACTAGTTTATGTTTTCTTTTGCTCATGAGACATCTTACATTACAATTACATTTTCATGTGATGACTTAGCTCTTCATTTATGATATCATTTAACCAAGTAGCATGTAGAGGACATTTGATCATATGTATGAAATGATGAAAGAAATGATAAGGATCTTCTATGAATAGTTTTAGAATGAATGTATGTGCATGCTGATGCGGAAGTATCTTGGTAAAGGGGCTCTTTGAGCCATTGGTAAAGGGACTCTTTTGAGTCAATTGGTAAAGGGGTTCTTATGAACCAAATGGAAAAGGGTTTGGCCAAACGAAATGTACCTGATCAGTACAATAGATACTTCCGAGACGGGTGCTTACGATATACTTATATTACATTAAAGGCATATGGATATAGAGTATTTTATGATCCATTGAGCAATTTATGTATTGTGTAAAGAGGAGGATTGTAAACTTGACTAAAGAATGAGGCTTAATGGATAACCACGGAGGCATTTTACTTAATTGTAATGATTTGTTTAATGTTCATATACAAAGCATTGATATACATGTTGTTTCTCTTACCTTGTTTTCTAAATTTAACTGAAAAAGCATTTACCTATTGAGTTGTGACTCACCCATGTTGTGGGAACATTTTTTCAGGAGGATCTGGGAAAGATAAATGATGGATAGACCACCCCTCACGTACCGTCGTAGGGAGACGACGGGCGGCAGGTTTCTTTTGGGTTATTTTGTCTTTTTGATGTTTTGAGTTAGAAGGATTTTTGTTGAATTGTAAAGAAAGGTTAGTTTTTGGATACTTTTTGTAGTTTGAAAACTATATGTTTTGATGTTAATATGATTGATAGATGCAATGAAATGAAAAAAATTTTATTTGGAGTTTTTAGTGGCTCTTCCTCCATGTTTGAGATTGTTTACATAACTTTGGTGATATGACATTAGAGAATAGTGAAGTTATATTTATGTTCCTCATGTCCGACTTCTGTTCCCGCCTCGCACTTGCGAGCTAACCGGGCCGGGTCGTGACAGAGGGGATGTTGGGAGGTTGTCAAAATTCGAACTAACGACATACAAAATCAGACTTGTAAATTGAACCACAAGGAACAGAACTAAAGCTTACAAACTTTAAACGATATAAACAAGTAAAATGCAAATTAAAGTATTTATGTTAAAATGCAAGAAAATAAATCTCAAAACAGAGATGGCAATGAGGAGCATTTAATGTAAGCAAGGAATTGAACAATGGTGAGAAATTTATAATGAGCATGACAGCTTTCATGTGAATGACCAAAGCAAACTAGAAATGAACAAAGCAGTGAGCGACAGTCTTGAATGCGCTAATCTGCTTGTGAGCGACGACAGCAGATAGGCTATGAATCTCACAGTCTCCTTAGGATCTATGATGCACAGACACGGACACAATGACACGGATAAGACATGACACGGACATGGCGACACGGATATGACACGACACGGACACGGGACACGTCAATTATTAAAAATATAGGACACGGACACGGGTTGGACACGGTATTATAGTTTTTATATTTTAAAAATAATGTATAAAAATTAAATAAGTATAATTTTAAAAATAATTTAGAAATAATAAGTCGTTTAACTAGATTTTGTGCTTAAAAAGATTAATATTAGGATGTCAAGAGTCAGGTGTCGATGCCATTTATCAGTCATCAAAAGAGGAGATGATAATGCTATTGAGAGTCGAGCATTGATGTTATGCAATAAATATTGGGCATCAATATTGTGAGGGCGTTTATCGTCGATGTTGAGAGGGTGTTGGTCGTCGATATTGAGAAGGCGTTGGACAAAGATGAGATGTCAAGTTGTGGGTATAGAAATTGCTAGCATCGAGCATCAATGTAAAGACAACGTAAGACTTTGATATGGAGATCATTTTGAAATGTTGATGTTGTAACGACATCAGATGTCGATGTTGAGATGACATCGGGCATTGTTATGAAATCAAAGTTGTAACCTATCAAAGAGAAATGAAAATGAGAATATTCGATGAATGGGGTATTAAGTGTGGTATTAAATTTTGCCGACCCCACATAGTGGGACAAAGGCTTGATGTTGTTGTTGTTGTGGGGTATTAAGTGCGGGTGATTGATTTGATGTTATGGATAGGAAATAAGAAATTTAGTTTTTATATTTTAAATAAGTAAATTTTAAATACAAAAATTATATTTAAAAAAATTCATAAAATATTTAAGATACGTGTGTCAGACATGCGTGTCCAACTTGTATTTAATATTTTTTTAATCGGTCATGTTTTCGGCTTGTCCGACACGTGTCAGAGGAGTGTCAAACGCGTGTCGTGTCGGATACGTGTCGGACACTGCACACCTCTTTGAGGAGAAGTGTCGGTGCATCATAGCTTATGATTGATGTTAGCTAGCTTGTAGATACATGTGGTAGCTCCCACAAACATTGAAAGACATGCAAGCGAATGCAGTAATTCACCAATCAACATGCATGAAGAAATAAATGGTGAATGCAACCCTACCGATAGTTAATAGTAACATGCAAGTGAGCACACTAAATCTGCCTGCAAGCAACATCAGTTAATGTGTTGAAAATATGTGTCACCTGCAAGTGTGCACAGGATCTTTGCAGCAAATGTGACAGCCCGCGCGGATCTCCTGCAAAAATGAATGAGAGGATTACAATGAGTGTGAAATACTATCTATCATCGAAAGTAGTAACTTCATGATGAATACGAGCTCCTATGAGTCACTGTAGAAAGCTAGTCATGCACATAGCAGCATGGTTATGTGTAGCAGCTGGAGACTTAAAATGTACATAACAACCCACCTACTGGCAATGCTAAGAGGATGCGCAGTGCACAACAGCATGCTTGCAGAAAGTGGCACTTGCAAACAATAGCAAATGACCCCAACACTAGAAAATTTGCATTCAATATAGCTTGCCCACAGATAACAGTGGAAGGCTTGTAATGCATACAGTGATCATATCTACAAGTAATGATAGTGAATGTATTGCAAGTATGGTGGATCCTCTACAAGCATGAATAAGAGGATTGTAGCAAGTGCGACGCACGTCCTGCAAGCAATAACAAAAAGCCCGTGATAAATGCAAGCATCTACGAGCAACTGCAGGAAACTCGTTTGTGCATGGCCGTTCGTCTGCAAGAAGCAACAAGTGACCTATAACGCAGCGTTGCACAACCAGATCTGCAACCTATGTTGCACCGATACACCTATTTATGAAGGCGTGCTATATCAGATACGTGTCGGATACGGATACACATTCGATACGGCACAGATACACGTGTCCTAATTAAACATAAAAAAACATGTATCGGACGCGTAAACTGCTGATGCCCATATATTATTACCGCGACTACAGTAAGGGCATTTAATTTTATGTTTTGTGGTTACGTGTTATGCTAGCAGAAGGCGAGCATGTGTTAGGAGAGCGGGAAGGCGACGGGCTATGCGACTTACGCGAGCAGGAAGGTGACGTTCTCGTGAGAGGGAAGGCAACGGGCTCTTGAGCAAGAATCGACGGGCCTCACGAGCTGTGAAGCCGCGCGTGTTAGGAGAGCAAGAAGGAGACAAGTGATGGCTCATGAGCAGCGAGACCACTGAACTCATCAATTTTGGGCTTTAGCAAATTTGAGGTATTCCATTTTTAGAAATTCTTCATATTTAGAAATTCATTTATAAATTTTGGGCTTAAGCAAATTTTAGGTATTCCATTTTTCGTTTTTCAGAAATTCTTTCTAGGGTTTCAAGTAGAGTGACTTTAAGATAGAATTTCTATGTTAGAACTGAGAAGAACTTGTGCATTCCTCTATCAAAGAACTGAGAAGAACTTGTGCATTCCTCTATCATAGAAATGGGCTATCACTGAGGAGCTCTTGATTCCTAGGAACATATAACAAAATTTTGGGTGGTATTGGCTATCACTGAGGAGCTCTATGACTTTAAGATAGAATTTTTATGTCATTTCAAATATTATGCCTTGATTGCTTTCTTAATTTTTATGTATGATTTATAAATTATAATGTCGTGTCCGCGCCGTACACGTATCCTGTATTTTTAAGAACTGATGTGTCATGTATCCGTATCGTATTGTATCCATGTCGTTGTATTCGTATCGGTGCAACATAGTCCGCAACCCATTTGTACAAGCTGACAAAAAGCGATATCTCTAGAATAACTCCAATCTATATGGTAAAAATGCATCTTGCATGGGCCCTGACGAACGTGATATATGCACACACATGACGTCTGAGGATGCTGTGTGGGCTAATAAATGAATTTAAGATTGAGCCCGATCCTTCTATGTGAGTAGATATGAGTCGACATAGGCTAGGTTTTAAGATCCACTAACGGACTACTTTCAGTGAGAGATGTGAACAATGATCAATGGATCATTCAAATGTAGTACACTCCGACAAAACTTTAGATAGAATACATCTTGACAATAACCAATAATCAATCACAATTAGTTTATATAACTTCCAAACTTGGAATGATCAAAATATATTTTCAACTTGAGGGAGGAGTGTGAAAATTCCATAATATTGGGGTCTGGTCTCCCATCAAACAATCTGTGTGCTTTGATTATATCAACCGTATGATGATTGGTCACCTTAACTATCTGTATGCTTTGATTCTACTAATTTTAATTACTATTGATTCCATCTTAATTATTTTCATAATTTAAGAACTAATAATTAATTTTTTTTAGTACTTAGAAATATATACTTTTTCTATAGTTTGTAATAAGAAATAAGAGTTAAGTTTTATTCTTTATTATTGGTCTCTTATTTTTACATACGGCATAGGCTTAGTAGAAGGCTTTATAGGTAGTACTAATTCTATAGAACCGAAGGGACCTACCTAACTTACCTTGACATGAATCTAATTTTGGCTACCTAATCTTTCTTGACATGAATTTGATTTAGGCTAGCCCTAGTTAGGTTGACACGTGAATAAATCCTTAGATGAACTCTAACTAGGATAAGCCCTGCCCAATCCTAGACACTGTTAACATAAGGGATCTAGTAGACTCTTCTAGGTGACCCTTAAATCTTGGCTTTAACTAACATCTAACCTTAGTTAAACTAGGTCAACATCAGCCCTAGGATAAAACTAGCACCTACCTAGTAGGCTAAATCTAGATCTAACTGATTATTGTAGTTGACTAAACTTCAAATTACCCTTTGACCCCCATAAATTAACATTTGACCTAGAGTAAAGTGGGTCAATGGGCTAGTAGGGTTAAGTCATACCATTAGCTCTAGGGTCAAATTCTAGTTGAATTAGGTTAACTTATATTATATTCAACAAAGGTGGATGAGATATTTTGCTAAACTTTTTAATGAAGAATGTGAAAATAAAATTGACTGTAGTGACCTTAGCACCTTAAATGAAAATAAAGATTTCTGTTTTTATCGGCGTATTAGTAAAACCGAAGTTAGAGAGGCTTTAAAGAAAATGAAGGGTGGAAAAGCTGTTGGACCTGATGATATTCCAATAGAGGTGTGGAAATGCTTAGGAGATGAAGGAATTTCTTGGCTTACTAAACTTTCTAATACTGTTTTGAAGACTAAAAAGATGCCAGATGAGTGGAGAATGAGTGTGTTAATCCCTATTTTTAAGAATAAAGGTGATGCACAAGATTGTGCGAATTATAGAGGAATTAAGTTAATGTGTCATACTTTAAAACTATGGGAACGAGTTATGGAGCATAGGTT
Source organism: Dendrobium chrysotoxum (assembly GCA_019925795.1). NCBI lineage: Eukaryota > Viridiplantae > Streptophyta > Magnoliopsida > Asparagales > Orchidaceae > Dendrobium > Dendrobium chrysotoxum. The sequence goes on along the minus strand of CM034311.1, from coordinate 14,216,168 downwards.
GCGGCGTGATACTAATGTTTCTCAAAATCAATTTGGATTTATGCCGGGTAGGTCTACTATGGAAGCCATACATTTATTAAGAGGTTTGATGGAGAAATATAGAGAGAATAAGGAGGATTTACATATGATATTTATTGATTTAGAAAAAGCATATGATAAAGTTCCAAGAGAAGTGTTATGGAGAGTTCTTGAAAAGAAAGAAGTTAATAACGCTTATATTCAAATCATTAAAGATATGTATGCAGGAGCTATTACTTGTGTTCAAACACAAGGTGGTTTGACCAAGTATTTTCCTATTTCGGTTGGATTACACCAAGGATCAGCCTTAAGCCCATATCTTTTTGCTTTAGTCATCGATGTTCTCACTAGACATTTGCAAGAGGAAGATATGTATGCAGGAGCTATTACTTGTGTTCAAACACAAGGTGGTTTGACCAAGTATTTTCCTATTTCGGTTGGATTACACCAAGGATCAGCCTTAAGCCCATATCTTTTTGCTTTAGTCATCGATGTTCTCACTAGACATTTGCAAGAGGATGTACCTTGGTGTATGCTTTTTGCTGATGATATTCTTCTTGTTGATAAGACTAGAGAGGGAGTTGAAGGTAAACTAGAATTGTGGAGGTCAACCTTAGAGTCTAAAGGTTTTCGCTTGAGTAGATCTAAAACGGAATATATGGAGTGTAATTTTAGTAATAATAGACCTAGTGAGGGCATTGTGACTTTGGCCGATCAAGTCATTAATAAGAGTACACGTTTTAGATATCTTGGATCTATTGTTCAGAGTGATGGTGATATAGATGGGGATATTATCAGCAGAATCCAAGTTGGATGGTTGAAGTGGAGGAATGCATCGGGCTTATTGTGTGATAGAAAAGTACCCCTCAAACTTAAGGGAAAATTCTATAAGATGGTGGTGAGACCTGCAATGCTTTATGGTGCTGAATGTTGGCCATTAAAAGAGAAGCATAATTCTAAGTTAAGTGTTGCAGAGATGAGGATGCTCAGGTGGATGAGTGGCTTTACCCTTAGAGATAGGATACAAAATGAGCATATTCGTGAAAAGGTTGGAGTAGCTCCAGTGGAAGATAAGATTAGAGAGAGTCGCCTTAGATGGTTTGGTCACGTAAAACGGCGGCCTCCCGATGACCCGGTTAGGAAAGTAGAGGTCTTAGATTTGACTTATGTTAAGAAAAGTAGAGGTAGACCTAAAAAGACTTGGTTAGAAAATATTAGAAATGATCTTTCTTTATTAGATTTAAACGAGAATTTGACTTTTAATAGGACACAATGGAGAAAAAGGATTCATGTAGCCGACCCCACGTAGTGGGATAAAGGCTTGATGTTGTTGTTGTTGTTGTATATTTAATTCATGGTCTAACTTAATCAAACCTAGAGCTAATTGCATGACTTAACCCTAATGGACTTGTTGACGCCCAGCTTATTCTTTACCCCTTATGTTGTCATGTTTTCTCGATTCAAACTCATTTCCTATTCATTTGGATTCCCTGTTTGCATCATTTCAATGCTCTCTTCCATGCTTGCACTTGATTAGCAACTATGCCCTTATTTGCATTTTAGCCCCTTCACACGCATGGCTGCTCATGCATTAAGCATTAACACTTCTACTATGGGCCGATGTATCCTTAGCGTAGATGCTTATGCCATCTTCGGTCACATGCCTAGGGTAGCACTCTTATTTCTTTGATCTGTTGACCTCTAATCAGCCTACGGGCCCACCTACCCACATTTCGCACAACTGTCTCCTCCCAAGAGACACGATCGCTCAAACAAAACTACCTCTCATTTTCTATATATCTCACACAAAGTAATCGTTCGCCTCGCCCGATTCATTCAAACTCATGCACGCTCCAGAGATCGCTCGCCTCTCTCTGTTTGTTCGTGTATCCCACAATCGAAACCCCAGCAAACCGCATGCTCTCGCGTGCCTGCTTCCTCACCCTACACCACCTTCCTCCATCCCGTGTGATCCCAGACACTTTACACGACTCTGCCCGTAGGACCAGACTTCCGCCCCGGCACACGCCCGACTAACCCGAGCCCAGTTCTATCTCGTCGCCCTCTCCATTCCAGCCTCCTGCACTTCAACCGCAGCACCAGCCCGCACGCGCCTGTGCGATACGCACTTGATCTGCTCTGTCCCACCTCCTCTGCTCGTGTTGCCTCCCTCTCTGTCTGAGCGTTCTGACCCCAACTAGAGCTGAAGCCCCTTTAGCCACACGCCAAACCCTTTCCACTTCGTCTCTTGCCCCTTGAATTCGATTAATCCTTCACCGTCAACAGTATTAAAATAAAAATGTATAAATATCTTTCTTAATTGCTTGTTTAAATGACAGGTACACTTTGATTGAAGACCTATGTCATTGTATCTTAGATTCGGCCAAGAATGTTTAATTTGAAGATTTTGCGCCGTTGTAACTTAGATCGGGCCGGGAAGAACTTGAAATGAAGACTTCACGCCGTCGTATCTTAGATCTGGCCGGAAAGAACCAAAGGCAAGTGCCTCCCAACCTCTGTTCGGGGGAAGGGACGTGAGGAGGCTGTCGAAATTTTAAATGATAAAGGATCCCTCACAATTAATTTCAAATAAAGTTGTCATTAAATGATTTTAAAAAGAAAGATTAAAAATGGCACATTTAAATTAATAATTCAAATTAATGAGAACACCTTATGAAATATTTACTCGCCACAATTACAATTTGTGTTAAAAAACCTCTTAACAAGAAGATATTTCAAAATCATATTATTAGTGGGCAATCTTCTAATGAAAAGCATGATTGACAACTTGGAGAAAGACCTATCACCTTTCACACTTAAGCATTTTGTACTAAAGACTTAAGGATGCCATGCTTAGCTACTATCTGCCTTTCTATATTGCATGAATTTTATGCCAGTGGATTCATCCTAATAGAAGAGAAATATCAAACCGACAAGAACCTTCAAATCAAAGAAAATGCTAGCAGTTCATCTCATGTAGTTGTGAAATCTATATATGCAACTAAGTTATTGGATAATGATGGTGATCCATTGGTAGGAAAACATTTAATAAATAAACATGGAATTACCTAAAATATTAGTGATAGTTTAAAGAGAAAATTGTTAGCAGAGATTTTTTGTAAAGACTACATTTCAAATGAAGGTGAAATTTCTCTGGAAGCCTATGGGGAGAGGATGATTAAACAGGCTCTGTTGAATGCTGAAAATTGCACACTGAGCAATTCAAAGAGATTCAGTGCAGTAGTTTATGGTTCTAGCTTTGTATAAAGTAAAATAAAGAAGGAGAAGAGTGTGGTAGACACACATGTAAGAGTTATTCTTGGTTTTAAAGAGAAAAGTGATCCCCATGATGCACAGGGCAAGCTATTCTCAACATTCACGTATGCTGGACTGTATGATGTGGAGTCATACTGGTAGGAGAGAGGTTCTCATGGCGTTAATGTTTTTTCAAGTTCCAGTTGAAAAGGAAGCCTGGGCAACCGGAGCTTGCCTTTAAAGAACTCAAAAGGTCAACGATGTTAAGAATCCGTGAAGGTCTTAGCAACTGAAGGGGCTTATTGTAAAAATTGCAACAAAAAAAAAAAAAGAAACAAGATAAGTTCAAACTGTTCCAGCAAGATGTGGATGTCATAAATCAGGACGTGTAAAATTATAAATTCCTAGCTTCAGTCGATGATGCTTGTGGTAAAAGAGGGATTGAGAACATAACAGAAGTTCGTGTGCTTGCAGAAAATCAGATTAGTTCAAATTCAGCTGATAAGGCTTGCCAGCTGGGTGGAATTGAGGAATCAGATACTAGGAAGGTCTTTTTGTCAAGAAAGTAAGTCAGCTTGCTGACTACAGCTCAGAATGCAATAGAAGTTTCTCATGTTGAGAAGGCTGGGAATCATAAGTGTACAAAAGTCGAGGAAAATAAAAGTAAAGTCACCGGATCCGCTACTCACTTGTACAAGTGAACAGAAGGGGACATCTTATAATAGTTTTGATCCATACGTCAAAATAAATCTTGTACATGTTCTGATCGTCACATTTGATTCCTAAATCCAACGGTCCGAAAATAGTGTGAGTCAAATATTCCAAGTTTCGTCTTCTTCCTTGAAATAATTAGAGTAGACCTAACTCGGATTAACAAACGAACGTCTAATCATAAATCTATTGTATCCCTTCAAAGGCTCTCTAAACGAAACTCATCATAAAATAGAAGTCTTCGATTTTAGCGTTTACATAATCGTCAATTATTAAACTAAATTAAAATAGTTCTATTTGTTGTCTCATTTGGAAGATTAGAATACATTAAAATAGTTCCGTTTGGCATCTCATTACCGGAGGTAAGAGGAGCTGTAAGATCAAAATTAAGAATGCAAATAACATGACCCTTAGAGCTTAGAAGACATAAACATCTGCCATGGACGGTCTTCGTTTAGGGGGGAGAGAGGAGCAAAAGGGAAAACAAAAGCCGTGCTCGAGATCGTGAGTCGCGAGAGAGGAGCAAAGGGTAGAATGGACCATTGATGCCTTTCATGTGTCCATAAATAGATGTTGGTTGCTTCTCTGGATTAATAAATAACTGTAAAAGGAATAATTACAAAAATTAGAGCAAATTTCCTCCTTGGCGAACTAGTTGCTCTGTTAAGCCACTAAAACAATTAGCTTTTCATCATTCCGTCCACAATGGAAAGTCATTCCTCCCTCTCTCTTTTAATATTTTACCCCATTAGTCTTTCTCTCTCTATAGTTGAAACATTGCATTGTCCGGGTAGAGGTGGATTGAAGACTTGAAATGTAAAAAGCCTGTAAGAAATAAAATGAAAGCTGACAAGCGGTTGTACCATAATGGATGCTTGAGATGTAGAGAGTAAGTGATTTTTTTTAGGGGTGCACGTGCCCCCCCTCCCTCTGCCCTTGCTATGACTAAGTAGACCAACAAACATGACAGCCCGGGATAACGTGAGATCTTTATTGAGCTCGTCTTCATTCACCCATCACCCATTTTAAGTTTTTGATGATAAATTTCAAATCTTAAAAATCCCCAATAATACAATTTGAAAATCCCTAAAGTTACTGTTGTTATATGCTGGGTACTCAGTGCTTATCTCACGACTAGCCTTAATCGAAAGTTCTCTCTTGTAATTAGGAGGAGTAATTACCTATAAGGGCTTGCGAGTATAGGAAACCAGAACTCTGATCATAAAGTTCTCATAAAATAAGGGCGAAATCTCTGGGTAGTGTTTTATCTAAAACCTAACCTGTCTTTTGAAAATTTACCAGGAACTTAAATCCATTAAAGCTCTTTCCGTCACAAAAGACAGGCGTATAGAGGCCGGGGCGCAAATTTTCGGATCACACCTGATCTAGCTCGCCACTTATCAGTTTTTATTTTGTACCTTATATTTGGCATTGTCTCCTCGCTTCTTTTGGATTCAGATCATTCATTCGTATCCATTCCGTTAAGTGCTTTTTAAGAATTACTAAAATGCGAGGCTTCCCTTGTACCCACTCTTGCTCCTAGGATTTCACCCGTTGTGGAAGATTCATTATATTTCCTTGTGCTCCTTGTTCTCCTTGTTCATTGTGGGCTCCGAAAACTCGTGCCCCGGCGTCCCTGTTGCTTTTCAGGGAGTTTTAACAAATTAAATTTCGAGGTAAATTTTGGGAAGACAGATTAGGTTTGTAGATAAGACACTACCCAGATATTTCTCCCTTATTTTGCAAGGACTTTATAATCTAATTTCCTATAGGCGCAAGCCCCTATAGTTAATTACCCCTCCCGATAACGAGAGAGAACTTTCGATTAAGGCTATTCGTCGATCAGGTACGTAGAGATAGGTGTTATATGGCATATAGTAGCAGCATTGGCTTGGGTATTTTGTACTTTATCTGCCATTTGGCGACAAACCGCTCCGTTCAGAGGGCCCCAGTAATAACCGTTTATCTGCTGTGCCATTTGGCGGCAAAATTGCCGGTTAGAGGACATGTGCCACGTCCCCGCTGACAGGAGATTGTTTGAGAATGAATTCTAGTGATATTCTCAACTAGACATTAGCTTTTTGTGAGCTGAAGTTATATTCGAATTTGTCCACCTCGGCAAATTGTTGCGGAGGATGGATGGATTTTGTTTTAAGTGTTTTGATAGGTAATTTCAATTTTAAATATTTTTGGATTTTGGTATTTTAGGTTTTTTTGGATTTTTATGGGTATTTGGGTGGAATTTTGAATTTTTAGAATTAACCCTTCCAGTTGAGATCTACGTTCAACACGACCATTATCGAGGTATTTATGGGGAATTGCATTTGTAGATTGAACATTGTCAACCATGTCTACTTGTTGATAGAGGATCGGGTCTGTCATTGGATTTATGTTTTGTTAATGAATTTTCATTGTTATAGGCCTCGAAGGTCTAATATGAATGTATTAAAACAAATATACTGGTCGCCATAACTGTATATTTATTTGATGGTTCGAACCTTGTCGAGCCATATTGACCCTCATAGAAAGATCGGGTTCGAATTTGAATTCACTTATTGTCCCACGTAGCATCCCTAGACATCACGTGTGTACTCATAACGTGCTCGTCGAGGCTCGTGTGGATGTGTGATTGCACATGCATTTCTTATGTTTATGTGTATACAAATTATAGTGCACATGTGGGGGCATTTTGAAATATTCCAGTTTTGTAGGCAACAGTCGTTTGAATGTGCGTAACATTCAATTTGAAAGCTTATACACACATTGTATCCGCTTGTATGAGTGTTGCAGATCTGGTGGCGTGGTGTTGTGTTTCAGGTTTAGTTTTATCCACTGCTTTGTACATGTAGAATATTGTGTACTACTTGTTTCTTGCTACAAGTAGATCGTTGTGCACTAACGAATCTCATGCTATTGCAGAAGCTCATAGGAACTTGCACTTGTTGAAACTTTTCTATATTTGCTCGAGGATAGCACTTCATGTACATGATAGGTCTCATGTGATGGTTCGTAGGTATTTACATTTGCTGCATATCACCCTTCCTGCTTGTAATGGATCAATGTGTTTGTTGGTCATTTGAATGGTAATTGATCATAGGGTATTATAACATCTACAAATTGTTAATCAGCACCCACATATATATTACTGTGTATATGGCAAAGTTTTCGTCATTGCCAGATATCATGTTGTATACATGACAGGCCTCCTACAACGACTTGTTAGAGCTTCCACTTGTTGTAGTCCTTTTATATTTTGCTCGTAGATTGCATCTGGTGCGTATGACGGGTCTTCTATAGCGGCCTATAGGTCTTTATGTTTGTCGCATTCTTTATGCATTTTGCTGTAGTCTTTGGTTCGTAGATGACATTTTGCATATATAGCGGGTCTCCTACAACCCTGCAGACATTTACATTTATTTCCCAGATGGTTGTTGATCGCTCACCTTTTGCTTACAAGGGATCTATGTATTTGTCTTTCCTTGGATGGTTGTTAACTGTAGGAGTATTACAGCATTCTCTTTCACGACCCAACCTGATAAGCTCGAATTAACAAGACGGAAACAGACGGTCTTAAGAAAAATTAAAAACCTTCATTCTAATATAACATAGCATAATAATCATCTAAGTAAAAGTAAGAAAGAGCCACTAACTTTAAATAATATTTTATTTCAGCGATAAACAAGTACATGTTATTCTACTACAAAAAGTATTTATCCTTCTATCACATGACATCAAAAACAATAAAAAAAATCTGCCTCCTTGTGATTCCCTACGACGATAGGTGAACGGTTGTCTACCAATCATCACGGATTAGCAGGCTCTCCTAAGAAATATCCCACAACTATGGTGAGCTAAAGCTCAGTAGGTAACATACTATTCTATCAATTTTAGAAAATAAGATAAAGAAGCATATTATGCATGCTTATTTCATGGTATAATACAGTGATAAACTGAAGAAAGAAACAATAAACGTGTCATGCAGTAGCAACTGATGTGCTTAAGTTTGTATGTTATCCTATATGACCATTTTACTTTTCATATATCTGTAACATTTTACATTTTACATTTTTCATGTTTTTTTTATACCCTTTATGCATAACATATTCATATCTTATACAACCGTAACGGAGTATCAAATTTGTACTGATCATGTACATATTTAATTGGCCATTTATTTCATTTTATGTCTGCTCTGAAGAGCCATATTTTTCTTTACCATTTTGATACTCCGTGCTAACATACACATGCAATCATACAATATAATTATTGTAGGAAGGTGGCTAACATTTCAATCGAACATATGTCCATACATAATGTAATGTTTTCATGCATTTCTATATGTAAATATTTTAAAAGAAAAATATATGCATTCTAAACTATCCATCACAAGCTGCCAAAGTACATTGCATTTAAAGAAGAAAACATGTTATTACTAAACTGAATAATAATGCTAAAGTATATGACGCTTTTAATAAAAATTTAGAGAAGCAAATTTTGAAATTAAAAGAATTACATTTTCCTACCTCAGATATAAACAAATAAATATCGGACGTGTGCAAATTGCAGTTTATCCTTTCGGCGTCTTTCTCTTTCACTTCCAACGCCTAAAAGAATATATTTTTTATCACCCAATATTAACCATAATTCATTTTTATTAACTTAGCTTTTTAATATCATTATTTTCGGATTTAAACAAACCCTAAATTTTTAAAATCCAAAATTTGGTCTAATCTCATAATTTATCCTTTTTAACCTTTTACAATTACTTAATTTTATTTAAAGTAACCTTAATTTTCAGTTTTGCCCCTAAAATCCCAAATTTGAAAACCTAAATTTTATTATTTTGCATCACATATTCATGCTAAAATTTCTCATTTACCTAATTAACATTTAGGGCATTATTATTTTTGGATTTCTTTTAATTAAAAATTAGGAAAAATGTAAAATTATGAAAAACCCTAATTTTTTATCCTTAAAACATTCCTGGGATTATTAGGAATAATATTTGTTAAGGTATTCTCAAAGAAATTGAATTTTGCAAAAAGCCCTAATTTTAGAATTCTAAAAAATTTTGGAAGAAAACAAAAATTAAGGTTTAGAATTCACCATTAAGCTTCTCTAAACATTTCCCTTTTAAAATTTTTCAAATTTGGAAAACTCCAAATTTTGCAACATAAAAAAATCTAAGCGAAAAGAAGAAATTTTTGGTTTAGAAATATACATTCTTCTTGTAAAACCTGAAATTGTCGTGCGAACGCGTCGCACGCATTTCGATGCACCGCGATGAATTTCGACGAAATTTCAATGTCTTCGGAATTTGACAAAATAAATTTTATTAGATTCTACATGAAATTTCGATCGAAATGGTATAAAGAACCTATATCTAATTTCGCATGGTTTTAAAACGAAAAATCGGCGAAGATATTTTAAGTAACTTTTAGACGTTTTGACCAATTTGACCTCATGATAGCCTTAAGAGAAATGTTTCGAGAGGGGTACATGCGTAAATAGGCTTTTATTTTTCCCTTTCTTAAGCCCCATCCGCCTAAGGGATCGATTCATTCGATCTCTTGGCTCTTTCATTTGGCCGCACGCGAGAAGAAAGAGGAGGGGCGACAGGAGCTTGGCGGAGGCGGCGGCCGGCGGCTTTTCCGACGGTGGTTTTAGGAGAAATCAAAGGGGAAGGCTTGGGATTGGTTAAGGTATGTTTTTCGTTAGCTAATTCTAGATTTTTTAAAAGATTTTTTTAAGAGAGATTTTAGGGTTTGCTCAAAACTCAAAGTTTTAAAAGAAAAATTATAGGGAAGGTTTTTTTCCATGAAATATGAAATTTTCTTAAAGGATTTTCAAAGTTCAAAACTAGGGTTTGCTTAAATGAAGGGGTTTTCATCGCAGAATGTTATGGTATGTATGGAAGCATAATTCTAAGCCTTAATATTGAATTTAGTAAGAAAATTTTAGATTTTCAAATTAGGGCTTTTCCAAAACTAAGTTTTTTTTTAAACTAGGAAGTGAACAAATGTTGTTCCTAACGGTCATGGGAGGTCTCTAATGAAGAGAAATTGAAATTTTGAAAACAAAAATTTAGGTTTTATGTAAAACCAAAAATGATTTAAGAAAAATTATAATTAGTGTAGGGATGATGATATATAATGATATATAAATGCTATTTTCATGTTATTGTTATTGTTGTATTTCTTTTACCTTGAGATAAGGGGAGTTTGTTTAGATATGGCATGTGTAGGATTAGTGTGTCTTAGTGGTTTGAATTGTAGCGTAAGAGATTTATATTGTGGTATTTTCCCTTAGGTTTAGGAGAAGAAAAATTAAGAATAGGTTGGTGAAGTGGAAGCTTTCAAAGTGCATTTGAGGTAGGAACCTCTTTCCATACATGATCATATTCCTTTATGTTTTATTGTGCATTTATGTTTTATATCTTTACGTAATTGATTTATGAAAATTTAATATCTTTACTTAATTGATACATGGCAAGTGCAATATTTAGATGATGTGATACAACCAAATGCATTGTTTATGTTTAACATTCTAAGCATCCATAGAAATTCTTTTCATACACTTCATGTTTAAGATGAATGGTTGTTATAAAAAGGGGCTACATTTCATACATACGCCTATATGGAAAGAGTTTGCATACATATGCCTATATGGAAAGAGTATGAAATTGATTGTGCATGTTGAAAGCGGAGTATCAAAAATGGTGCAAAAGCACGAATATGGCTCTTATGAGTAATACGGGAACAATATGACCCTTTTGGGGCAAAAGAGGAAAAGAAATAAATGTTCAAAAATAAAAAATATTTGTGTACCTGATCAGCACACCCCTGGTACTCTGGTACGGTTGTATAAATTATATATATGAATATCATATGATATGCATAGGCTATGAAATCCCTATGGCACATAATATACATATGGCATATGACATTTATGAGGCACCCAACATTCCTGAGACATGAAATCTAGCATGTGAAGCAAAACAATCTAGGCATTTCACCTTTAGCTTATAATGTGAATTTTCATTTCAAAGGCATGTGAAGATGTTAGGATTAGAGTTTTCCTATTGATATTTAGCTCACTCCCTTGTGTTGGGAAATTTTTAGGAGAACCTGCTGCAAGAAATAGCTGACAACCCAAGGTTCATCTACAGTCGTCGTGTACCGTTTGACGGGTTCTTTTGATGTTTTTCTTAGTTGTAGTTTATCTCGTTTTGGGTGGTTTAGCATGCTTTAGATTTTTAAAGCCACTTATGTAAATGTGGAATGATATGAAATGATATGAAATGAAGTGTTTTAGAGGCACTTTTAGTGTATTGTGAAGTCTTTTAAATTTATTAAATATATGTTTTAAGAAAATTGAAATGTTTCAAATGTCCGATTTCGTTCCCGCCTCATTTACACGAGCTAACCAGGCCGGGTCATGACAAGAGTGGTATCAGAGCCCAAGTTTAGGCTATGGATCAGTATAAAGCCCCCTTAGGATGATTTATACATTTTAGATATTTTAGGTTTGTATAAGTATGTGATGATTATTGAATTGAATTTCTTTTATTTGGTTTAGGGCGATGGATCAGGAGCCCAATGCTACTGATGGCAATACTGATGGGAATAATGAGCAAGCTGGTAAAGAAGTTCCAGCGGTATCATCTGTGATACAACCTCTTATAGGTAGTAGCAGTGCTACCATAGATACCTTCACTCAGATAATGGCGGCTGTGACACATTTGATCCAGTGGTCTCATGAGCAGCCACAGTCCAGTTCCAGGGGAGAGCCATCTATAGATAAGTATTTGAAAATCTTTCAGGACATGTGACCACCTCTCTTTACAAGAGTAGGTGAGCCAGTTGATGCTAAAAGCTGGCTTATGAGAGTGGAGAAAATTTTGGAAGGTATGCATTGTCCGGCTGATCGAATGGTGGCTTTAGCCACCTTTATTTTGGATGGGGAAGCTGAAAGATGGTGGAGAGGACAGATGTTGGAAAGGTTTGGTGGAAGAGCAACATCTCAGATCTTATGGGATAAATTTGTTAAAGTTTTCAGAGACTGGTTCGTGCCTCTTTCTGCGATGAGGCAGATGCAGGAGCAATTTATTCGGTTGGTACAAGGGGATCAAACAGTTTTACAGTATGAAGCGGAGTTCACCAAGCTCGCATGTTATGCAGCTCATTTTATCCCTATTGCTGGGGAAAAATGCCATCGATTTTTGTCAGGGCTTCGCGATGTTATTCGCCAGCTGTTGATCCCTTTTGGCCTTGATGATTATTCTGTTTTGGTTGAGAGAGCAAAGTGGATAGAGATTGATTTTCAAGCTACTCAGAAGAGGAGAGATTTTCTACAGAAAAGGAAGGATTTTGAGAAGACCAGGAGCTTCCAGACTCATTATGGAGTTCCTAGTATGAAGAAGACCAGATCTGATAGTGGTGGGAGTTCATCCAGTGTCAGAGCATATGATAAATGTGGCAAGCTGCACAGAGGTGAATGTTTATCTGGCTCTAATGTCTGCTTTTGGTGCCATCAGGCTGGGCACATGGCTAGGAATTGCCCAAGGGGTCCAAAGGAGGGGAGGTCTAGTGCTCCTCCACCTCAGCAGAGTACTGGGAGACATCAGACAGTTGGTAGACCTAGAGCTCTAGAGTCTTCTGCTTCAACATCAGTACCTAGTCATCCAGCTACGAGACCTGTTTTGCAACCAAGGGTCTATGCTCTTACGCAGCAAGAAACCAAAGAATCTCCTGATGTGATCACATGTACTATTTATGTTCAATGTCTCCCTAGTAGAGTACTTTTTGATACCGGTGCATTACATTCATTCATTAGTCAGGAGTTTGTTATGAAGCATGCATTGAATGTCTACACTATGCCCACTGTACTGTTAGTTTTACTACCTGATGGATCTAGTATGATAGCCTCAAGTGTATGTTCACCATTACTTTCTATATGTGAGAGGAATTTTGAAGTGGAGTTGATTGTATTACCACTTAAGGAATTTGATGTGATTCTAGGGATGGATTGGATGGCTAACCAGTTCATCTTCATAGACTGTAATAAAAAGGTAGTGAAGATCAGACTTCCTGGAGGAGAGAAACTTGTCTTTCAAGGCGATAGAGGTGTATCTTCTATGATCATCTCATCTATGAAAGCTTGTAGTTTGATTTTAAAAGAGCACCCAAGCTTTTTAGCTCATGTAAGGGACACTTCAAAACAAGTGCCAGAATTAAAGGAGATTGCTGTGGTAAGGGACTTTCCTGATGTGTTCCTTGAAGTCTTACCTGGTATGCCTCTTGTTAGAGAGATTGATTTCTCTATTGATCTTATACTTGGTGCTGAGCCTGTTTCAAAAGCACCCTATCGTATGGCAGTTAAGAAACTTCAGGAGCTGAAGTCACAATTGCAAGACCTGTTGGAGAAGGGATTTATTCGTCCTAGCACCTCACCTTGGGGAGCACCAGTTCTCTTTGTAAAGAAGAAGGATGGTAGCATGTGACTCTGCATCGATTACAAAGAGTTGAACAAACTTATCATTAATAACAAGTATCCTTTGCCGAGGATAGATGATTTATTTGATCAGCTAGTGGGAGCCACAGTCTTCTCCAAGATTGATTTGAGGTCTGGCTTGGCTATTATCAGTTAAGATTTAAGGAGGAAGATATCACTAAGACAACGTTTAGTTTAAGGTATGGACACTATGAGTTTACAGTGTTACCTTTTGGACTAACAAATGCTCCAGCTGCTTTTATGGATTTGATGAATCGGGTTTTCAAGCCAATGCTTGATAGTTTTGTTATTGCCTTCATAGATGACATTTTGATTTATTCTTGTGATGAAGAGCATCATGCCAATCATCTGCAGGCAGTGTTGCAAATGTTAAAAGGCAATGAATTGTATGTCAAGTTCAGCAAGTGTGAGTTTTGGCTGAAGAATGTGACTTTTATGGGTCATGTTATTAGTGGAGATGGTATTTCTGTGGATCAGCATAAAGTGCAAGCTATAGCTGATTGGCCCAGACCTATAACAGTGATTGAGATATGGAGTTTTCTTGGGCTTGCTGGCTACTACAGAAGGTTTGTAGAGGGATTTTTCAAGATTGCTGCACCTTTGAGTAGATTGACTCAGAATGCAGTTAAATTTGAGTTGAGCAGTCAATATGAGGAAGCTTTTCAGGAGTTGAAGGCTCGTTTGATGACTGCACCGATTCTTACTCTTCCTTCAGGCACTGAAGAATTTCATATTTACAGTGATGCATCATTGAAGGGTTTGGGTTGTGTCTTGATGCAACATGGGAGAGTAGTTGGCTACGCCTCTAGGAAATTGAAAAGTCATGAGAAGAACTACCCAACCCACGATTTGAAACTTGCCGCTGTAGTGTTTGCGTTGAAGATTTGGAGGCACTATCTTTATGGTGTTCATTGTGAAGTATTTACAGATCACCAGAATCTGAAATACATTTTCACTCAGAAAGAGCTGAATCTAAGGCAAAGAAGGTGGATGGAATTGCTTAATGATTATGAATTGGACATTCAGTATCATCCAGGAAGAGCTAATGCTGTTGCTGATGCATTGAGTAGAAAGTTGCCGATGAAATTGAATGGTTTACTAACTCAGCAAGAGAAGCTAATTGAGGAGATGGATAGATTAGAGTTGTCTGTAATACTTCCTACAACTGAAAATGTAGGATGGTTAAGTCAATTGGTAGTGCAATCTGATTTGAAGAGCAAGATAGCTGAAGCTTTATGGAAAGATCCAGATTTTGTGAAGATTATTGATCTAGTGAAGGCAGGACATGAAGAGGATTTCATTCTTGATGAAGACAATCTCCTTTGATATAAGGGCAAAGTTTGTGTGCCAAATGTTGATGATTTGAGAAGATATGTTCTTTATGAAGCTCATCATTCTGCTTATACTATTCATCCTGGTAGCAACAAGATGTTTCAAGACCTTAAGGAATTATTTTGGTGGCCTGGAATGAAGAGGAGTGTAGCTGATTTTGTTGCAAAGTGTTCTACTTGCCAATTAGTCAAAGCTGAACATCAAAGGCCAAGTGGATTACTTCAACCCTTACCTATTCCAAAGTGGAAGTGGGATGACATTGTTATGAATTTTGTGTCAGGTTTACCCAGATCTCGATAGGGTCATGATGCTATTTGGGTTATTATTGATAGGCTTACAAAATCTGCTCACTTTTTGCCTATCCGACTGGCTGACTCAGTTGAGAAATTAGCAATGTTGTATGTGGCTGAGATTGTTCGTTTACATGGTGTGCCTAAGTCTATAGTATATGATCGTGATGGTAGATTTACTTCTAGACTTTGGAGGAAAGTCCAAGAGGCTATGGGCACCAAATTGACTTTCAGTACGGCTTTTCATCCTCAGAGCGATGGACAAACTGAAAGGACTATTCAAACTCTTGAAGATTTGTTGAGGCTGTGTTCTTGACTTTGGTGGAGGTTGGAAATCTCATACTCCTTTGATAGAGTTTGCCTACAATAATAGTTACCAAGCTAGCATAGGAATGGCCCCTTATGAAGCCCTCCATAGAAGGAAATGCAGAACACCTCTTTGTTGGACAGAGGCAGGTGAGAGGAAAGTAATTGGATCAGATTTGGTTAACGATACTACAAGCAAGATCAGAATGATCAGGGAGAGGTTGCTAGCAGTACAAGATAGGCAGAAAAAATATTATGATGCTAAGCACCGTTTTGTGGAGTTCAGTGTAGGGGATTGTCTTCATAAAGATCAGACCTATGAAGGGTGTACTCCGTTTTGGCAAGATTGGCAAACTCAGTCCCCGCTACGTTAATCCTTTTGAAATAGTGGAAAATATTGGGAAGGTGGCTTACAGAGTGGCTTTACCAGCTACATATGTTGTCCACAACGTATTTCATGTTTCTTCCTTGAGGAAGTTTATATCTGATGATCCTGCTAAGATCATAACAGGAGATGTGGACTTACAGCCAGATTTTACTTATATGGAAGAACCGAAGCGTGTTTTGGAGTTTAGTGTGAGGCAACTCAGGAGAAGGGATATACCTTTTGTTAAGTTGCTATGGATGCACGGGTCAGAGAAAAATGCTACTTGGGAGAAAGAGTCTGAAATGAGGAAATGCTATCATCATCTCTTTGCTTAAGGTATGTTTGTTTTTCCTCTCATTTAAATTTCGTGGACAAAATTTTTATTAGGAGGGAAGAATTGTAAAACCCGAAATTGTCGTTCTAACGCGTCGCACGCATTTCGATGCACCGTGACGAATTTTGACGAATTGTCAATGTCGTCAGAATTTGACAAAATAAATTTTATTAGATTCTACACGAAATTTCAATCGAAATAGTATAAAGAACCTATATCTAATTTCGCATGGTTTTAAAATGAAAAATCGGCAAAGATATTTTAAGTAACTTTTAGACGTTTTGACCAATTTGCCCTCATGATAGCCTTAAGAGAAATGTTTGGAGAGGGGTACATGCGTAAATAGGCTTTTATTTTTCCTCTCCTTAAGCCCCATCCGCCTAAGGGATCGATTCATTCGATCCCTTGGCTCTTTCATTTGGCCGCACGCGAGAAGGAAGAGGAGGGGCGACGGGAGCTTAGCGGAGGCGGCGGCCAGCGGCTTTTCCGACGGTGGTTTTAGGAGAAATTAAAGGGGAAGGATTGGGATAGGTTAGGGTATTTTTTTCGCTAGCTAATTCTAGATTTTTGAAAAGATTTTCTAAAGAGAGATTTTAGGGTTTGCTCAAAACTCAAAGGTTTAAAAGAAAAATTATAGGGAAGGATTAGGGAAGGTTTTTCTCCATGAAATATGAAATTTCTTTAAAAGATTTTCAAAGTTCAAAACTAGCGTTTGCTTAAATGAAGGGGTTTTCATAGGAGAATGTTAGGGTATGTATGTGAGCATAATTCTAAGCCTTAATATTGAATTTAATAAGAAAATTTTAGATTTTCAAATTAGGGCTTTTTCAAAACTAAGTTTTTTTTTTAACTAGGAAGTGAACAAATGTTGTTCCTAAAGGTCATGGGAGGTCTCTAATGAAGAGAAATTGAAATTTTAAAAACAAAAATTTGGTTTCTAAAATTTAGGTTTTATGTAAAACCGAAAATAATTTAAGAAAAATTATAATTAGTGTAGGGATGATGATATATAATGATATATAAATGCTATTTTCATGTTGTTATTGTTGTATTTCTTTTACCTTGAGGTAAGGGGAGTTTGTTTAGATATGGCATGTGTAGGATTAGTGTGTCTTAGTGGTTTGAATTGTAGCGTAAGAGATTTATGTTGTGATATTTTTCCTTAGGTTTGGGAGAAGAAAAAGTAAGTATAGGTTGGTGAAGTGGAAGCTTTTAAAGTGCATTTGAGGTAGGAACCTCTTTCCCTACATGATCATATTCCTTTATGTTTTATTGTGCATTTATGTTTTATATCTTTACTTAATTGATTCATGAAAATTTCATATCTTTACTTAATTGATACATGGCAAGTGCAATACTTAGATGATGTGATACATACCAAATGCATTGTTTATGTTTAACATTCTAAGCATCCATAGAAATTCTTTTCATACACTTACTTCATGTTCAAGATGAATGGTTGTTATAAAAAGGGGCTACATTTCATACATACGCCTATATGGAAAGAGTTTGCATACATATGCCTATATGGAAAGAGTATGAAATTGATTGTACATGTTGAAAGCGGAGTATCAAATATGGTGCAAAAGCACGAATATGGCTCTTCATAAATATGGCTCTTATGAGCAATACGGGAACAATATGGCCCTTTTGGGGAAAAAGAGGAAAAGAAATAAATATTCAAAAACAAAAGATGTTTGTGTACCTGATTAGTACACCCCTGGTACTCCGGTACAGTTGTATAAATTATATATATGAATATCATATAATATGCATAAGCTATGACATCCCTACGACACATAATATACATATGCCATATGACATTTATGAGCACCCAACATTCCTCAGACATATGAAATCTAGCATGTGAAGCAAAACAATCAAGGCATTTCACATTTAGCTTATAATGTGAATTTTCGTTTCAATGGCATGTGAAGATCTTAGGATTAGAGTTTTCCTATTGAGCTTTAGCTCACTACCTTATGTTGGAAAATTTTTAGGAGAACCTACTGCAAGAAATGCTGACAACCCAAGGTTCATCTATAGTCGTCGTATATCGGTTGACAGATTCTTTTGATGTTTTTTTTAGTTGTAATTTATCTCTTTTTGGGTGGTTTAACATGCTTTAGATATTTAAAGCCACCTATGTAAATGTGGAATGACATGAAATGATATGAAATGAAGTGTTTTACAGGCCCTTTTAGTGTATTGTGAAGTCTTTTAAATTTATTAAATATATGTTTTAAGAAAATTGAAATGTTTCAAATGTCTAATTTCGTTCCCGCCTCGTTTACACGAGCTAACCGGGCCGGGTCGTCACACTTCTTTCTTAAGACTTCCCCTTTGATTTCTTCTAAAAATTAGTCGCCGAAAATCGCCGCCGCTAACGCTAAGCCATTTGCCATCGCTTTCTCCCTCTCTTACTTTGAAAATTCATCTATTTTTGTCGCCTGCATCGCAACGTGTCACGATGCTATGATTTGACATTTTCGAGTTTTACAATTCTCCCCCCTAATAAAAATTTCGTCATCGAACTTTAAAAGCAAGAGAAGATAGGCATACCTTAGTAAAAAAGATGAGGATAACATTCTTTCATTTCTGATTATTTCTTCCAATACCGGAAGTCTTTCTACTTAAGGCATCTGCAACTTCATTTGCTTTACCTGGATGATATTAGATATCTAAATCATAGTCTTTAATGAGTTCCAGCCATCTCCTCTGCCTTAGATTTAATTTTTTTTCTGTGTGAAGATATATTTTAATCTTTGATGGTCGGTAATAATTTCATACCTCACCCCATACAAATAATGTCTCCATATCTTCAAGGCGAAAATAACAGCAGCTTATTCCAAATCATGAGTTGGATAATCCTTTCATGATTTTTAAGTTGTCTAGAGGCACAAGCAATAACTCTTCCATTCTGCATCAATACACATCCCAACCTTTTAGTGAAGCATCACTATAAAGTTGGAATCTGTCTGACCTTGATGGTATAGTTAATACCAGAGCAGTTATTAAACACTTCTTTAATCTTTGAAAAGCTTATTCACACTGAGCTGCCCATTCAAATTTCACTTCCTTTTGGATTAGTCTGGATAATGGCATAGCAATTTGTGAAAATCCCTCAATAAACCTTCGGTAGTAGCCAACTAAACCCAAAAAGCTCCTGACATCAGTCACTGTAGCTGGTCGTAGCCAATCTGCTACAGATTGTACCTTATGTTGATCCACAGATATTGCTCCATTGCTGATTACATGCCCCAGAAAAGAAATACTCTTCAGCCAAAATTCATATTTAAAAAATTTAGCATACAACTCATTTCTCTTTAATGTTTGCAACACAGCATGTAAGTGATTAGCATGAGCTGCTTCATCTAGAGAGTATACCAAATTATCATCTATGAATACAATCACGAATAAATCTAAAAATGGCTTAAAGATCCTATTCATGAGGTCTATAAATACAGCAGGGGCATTTGTAAGACCAAAAGGCATCAGCACGAATTTATAATGCCCATATCTAATATTGAATGCAGTCTTCGCTATATCTTTTTCCCTAATCCTCAGCTGATGATACCCTGACCTCAAATCAATCTTTTAAAACACAGAGGTACCTTCCAACTGATCAAATAAATCATTAATTCTTGGGAGAGGATATGTACTCTTCATGGTCAATTTGTTCAATTCTCTATAATTTATACAAAGCCTTAAGCTTCCATCCTTCTTCTTTATAAAAAGTACAGGAGCACCCTAAGGTGAGGTACTAGATTTGATAAATCCCTTTTCAAGTAATTCTTGTAACTGATCTTTCAATTCTCTCAGTTCTTTTATTGTCATTCTATAGGGAGCTTTAGCAACATGTTTAGCTTTAGTAATTAATTCAATAGAAAAATCAATTTTTCTGATTGAAGGTAAGCCAGGTAACTAATCTGTGAAAACTTCTGAATACTCCTGCACAATTGGTATATCTTTCAATTCTTTTACTTTCTTTGCCACCTTCTTAATATAAGCCAAAAAGCCCTCATGTCCTCTCCTCAATAACTTGTAAGCCTCCATAGATGAAACCAGCATGGATGTTATTCCTCTTTCCCCTTGAAATTTAAATTATTCCTCTCCTGGCATATAAAATCTAATTTTCTTATTACAATCTATCGTCACGAAGTGGCAAGATAACCAATCCATGCCAAAAGGAGAAGTCCACTGTCTGAGAATAAAAAGGGCCTCATATCTTGAAATAACTTCAGGTACTTATCCATAAGAGCATTCCCGCTACCACTAGCCTAAGTCTAGGAGCTCTTAATCAGTTGTGTCATTGTTGCCATCATTTGAGTGAATGTTTCCATAGTAGTGTTGACTGTATACCTATAATCCACGTAAGACTCAACTGCCGACCAACTCTCGCTCCCCACGATCACCCACGTTCGCTAAAACTGACTCTCACAACTGCTCCTCACAACTCAAAACAACGAAAATCCCTCATTCTCGGGGACGCTCTCAGAACCGAAAATACACACTCCGAGAACGAGAAGAGATCGCAAGAGAAGGAAGATCCGGACTCACCTCTGGCCTCCCGTCGAACACCAACCCGCCGCCTCTGCCTTCGGCCGCCGGTCCAGCCTCCGCAGCCGACTCCAACTGACTCGCCGCCGAACCGAGCACGACCCATCTTCGGCCCGATCTCCTTCTTCTACCGGCCTCCAAACTCACCGACCTCTTGCCTCCACCGACTGTCGAGCCCGCCACCGCCTCTGACTCTGAGCACCGGACAGAGCTCGACTCGTCGACCTCCTGCCTGAGCCGCCGCCGCCTGCAGACCCGAAGTCCTTCGCCCGTGCCCTAGCAACCAGCAGGATAGAGCCCGACTCTCCAGCCTGACCCCGCACACCTCCTCCGACTTCGGCCAACCCCAACTCGCCGACCGCCGCCTGCACCTCGCCGACCCGAAGCTCCTCCCGTGCGTGACTCCGGCTCCGATCCCTAGCCCGATCGGGGGCTTCTCCCGACCCCTTCTTCCTCTCTGTTATATATAATATTATATAATTTATATATATTATATTATATAGATTATAATATTATATAACAGATTATAATATATATAATATAATATTATGTATAATATAATATATATTATATATGATATTATATAACAGATATAATATCATATCATATATATATAATATTATTTAATATAATAATAATAATTTATTATTATTATTATCATTATTATTATATATAATAATATTATATTATATATAATTAAAAATAAAAGAGAGAGAGAGAGAGAGATAAAAAAAAATGAAAAATGAGAGGACTTTCAAACAGGGATCGACAAATTTTGACAATCATCTACATCCAATCGTCCGCAACCATTCAATCTGCGTCCAATCTTCTACAACTAATCTGCAACCAATCTTCGTCGATCAGAGCTTCTGAAGACCGATTCCCGGGCCCGACAACGCCCTGAAGCCCCGGCCGTTGACTATCTTTCCGGCCGGGTGGACTTGAAAGGGCAAATGCCCTCCTTACCTCCCGGCGCCGGGGAGGGGACGCCGGGAGGCTGCCGAAATTTTCTCAAAATCCGGGACTTAGCCAAATTTTGAAAATTTTGGAGAAGCGTGCATTGATTTAATTTGGGATTAATTAATTAATTAATTATTAAATCAAATTTTAATTTTAATTAATTCATTTAATCAATTAGAAATGAGGAAAATGAGGAGCTTCAATTGAACATTCAGCAAAAATCACCGGCAATCGTCCGCAACCACTCGATCTGCGTCCAATCTTCTGCAACCACTCGATCTGCATCTAATCATCGGCAATCTTCGTCAATCAGAACTTCCAAAGACCATTCCGGGGCCCGACAACGCCCCGAAGCCCTCGGCCGTCGATTATCTTTCCGGCCGGGCGGACTTGAAAGGGCAAATGCCCTCCTTACCTCCCGGCGCCGGGGAGGGGACGCCGGAAGGCTGCCGAAATTTTCAGTGAACAACAGGGGACTTGGACAGAAATTTGGAAATTGATTTGAACATAATTCAAACATAAAATCAATTTTAAATTAAATTTGAGCGAATAATGTTGAATATAAATTCAAATTGGACTCCAATTTGAACTCAATTTAAAATTAAATCGACATGTGATAAATGGTGTATACAAATCAAGCTTCTCATCATAATCTCGTACTTCAAGAAATAACTACTAGATTTGAGCCACTATCAAGTCATAAATGATATTGATTTCTATTGAGGTTCAAATAGACTATGCTAATATTGGATTATCTTTATCAAATATTCAAACTTTTAAATTAACATTAGTTTAAAAGCTCTTGAATCATTAATTGATAAGATGCCATCACATTGCAATTTGTCTAAAATTAGATTGTTGAATGAAGTTATACTCTTGAGCGATGAGTGGTGAAATTTCCATGGACCTATAGCAATCTTCTAATGATTTTTGATCAAAACCATATCCATATCTTGGGGAATCATGATTTGATACTTCATTTGGTATTTCTCCAAAGGACGTTGTTATGTTAAGAGAAGAAAAAGAAAATAATTGTCTACAAAAGAGAAATATCATTTTCTATATCTTGCAAGTTCATCTGTTGCAAGTACCTTAAGTTGCAATGATAGAGGAAAAATGATCTTATAGCTTTAGTGATAGATAACAAAATCATCTATTATCACATAAGCAATCACATATGTGCCGCAAGATACCCTTGACATATGTTCGATAGTTTCCTAACATATGTTCGATAGTCTCTTACAAACACAAAATTCATGTGTTAGGAACATGATACTCCACACTATCATTGTCTTTCTTTAAACAATTTTGCTGAGAATAAATGAGTATCTCTGCTCTCACTAAAGCATTTTCATGATAGTTGTGATAACACCTCCAAGATCATTTATGAATCCTTAAAAGAAACATGAAATTTCAATCATCAAGTTAGTAACGGCATAAGGGTGATTATAAGGTCCTTTGTACCCCCTGAGTATGGTGGAGATGCACTAAGAAAAGAAGAGAAAGAAGAAAAATATCAAGAATTAAACATTGGAACATGGAATCTGTAGTGCCCATAACAACTAGCCTATAAGTAAGGACAAGGGGATTGTATTGAACAAATTAGATCAGCTACGGGAGAGAATATGAGAACTTAACGCCACCGGATCCGCAACATGAGTACAAGCGGACAGAAGGCGTTCGTAGGCCTTTTAAAAGAAATCTCGGCCTTTTCTAAATGAAATCACTTGCTTAAATGGGTCATATTTAAATATTTTAAAATACCACTTATATATTAGATATGGTCCCTTAAACTGAAATACACCCCTGCATGTGCTCCGATCAACGTGTTAAAGTTACAAATACAAATGTCCGAGAATGCTGCGCAGGGTCAAATGCTATAACCCGCATGTGTTCCGACCACCGCATACGATTTTAAAATCTAATGGTCTGAGAATGTTGCGCGGGTCTAAATTCAAGTCTCATCCTCCTCCTCGAAAGGACTGGAGTCGACACGACTTAAATCACAAAATGTCTCCCAAAATCCTACGAAAAACACTAGTGACTGTAACGCCACCCCGATGATGGCCGTGTCGATCGGAAATCTCAACCGGAGGGGTTTCAAATCTCAAATCAAATAAAATTCCAAATCTCTGAAATGAAATCTATTAACTAAAAACTAAAAACCAATCCACCTCCCGCAACTGTTTGTCGGGGGTGATAAATTTGAAATTAATCTCAGCTCACAAAGAGCGAATGCGTGTCGGGTGTACCGCTACGATTCATCCTCAAATAGTCTCTTGTCAATAGGGACGTGGCACGTGCCCTCTGATCGGGTGGTTTTGCCGCAAAATGGCACCATTATATTACGATCACGGCCAAAGCCCGTATGTTCCCTAACGGCGTCAAACCCTTGAGCGATGAATCATAGGGTATAGTCGATAGGCACAAAGCCCTCTGTCAGCTAAGGTGGATTCAGATCTATCCCCTTAGACAAACACCAACCCAGGTCTACAAGGTATTCTTGGACGAAGCAACCCATGGCTGCCGACAAGGTGCCTTCTGTCAGGTTGGGTCGACTACCTCCTCTGACGAAGTAGACCAGGGATCATGACAGCCCGGGACGACGGAACCATGGGATCTTGATCGGGCTCGTCTTCACTCCCCCCACCCCAGTTTTAAGTTTATAGTGATAAATTCTAAATCATAAATTCAAACCCTAAATTTGTTGCTATTATATACTGGATTTTAGATCCATGAGATCACTTTAATAACTAGCCTTAATCGAAAGTTCTCTCTCGTTATCGGGAGGGGTAATTAACTATAGGGGCTTGCGCCTATAGGAAACCAGAACTCAGATCATAAAGTCCTCACAAAATGAGGGCGAAATCTCTGGGTAGTGTCATATCTAAAACCCAATCTGCCTTCTGAAAATTCATCCGGAACCTAATTTTGTTAAAACTCTCTGCCGTCATCACTATCAGAAAAGAAAATAGACCGATGGCGCGGAGAGGCCGGGAGTGCATCCAATGGAATTTTCAGAGCCCACAGATTTCTGGCGACTCCACTGGGGACTGGTTTCTCTTTTCATCTTTGGCTAGATATACATAAATTACAATAGTAACAAAAATGTTGAAATTCTAATAAATTTGTTAAAATCAGGGTTTTTGAAATAATGCAATAAAAAAATTTATTATATATATATATATTTATATATATAATATTTTATTCTGTCTAGTCTCTGCACTTTGAAAGTGTGGGGTGATGTATCAATTTTTGACTACTAACCCTTACCTTTCTTTTGTGCAGAATGGAACTACAGAATACTCCATTTACCGTCCAACTGGGACGAGGCGCTAACATCCAGCTAGCGAATGCCGTCATTAACACCGGAGACTCTGAAGCCACTATCCGATTTGGAAGTTTAGAGTTCTCTGCAGCTACTGCAATGGCTGCCGCCGTACCTATTCACGGCATGATTGTTCAAGGCCATTCTGCGAGGCCTGACTCTGCTGAAACTTATGCACGACGTGCCTATTCCGTGCAACAACCACGAACTGCTAGAACTGCTACTGCTAAAGCAGTTCAACAAAATAGAACCTCTGTCTTCGAAAGATTATCGCAGCCCAAGGCCCCAACCATAGAGAGGGTCGTAACTGGAGGAAGAATATCCGTGGTACCTACTAGGGCCACCACTCTGCCAACCGGGTTATCTGCACCTGGAAAGGATGATGCTGAAGCCTCCTCATCTGGAGGAAGGCTCACAAGAAGGCAAAGGAGAAAGTTAAATGCCAAACTACGAGCTCAACAACCACTGCCAGTGCATCCATCAACACTCCCAGCCTTGGAACCAGAGGTTAACGTTCCCACCCATAACAAGTTTACAAATCTAAAATGGGTGAAGAGGAACAGCCCTACTGGCGAGTTGAAACAGTCATTTTGGGATCAGCAGCCCCAAACCCCTATTCCTCAAATGAAGAAGCATGAAACTCTGTCCGCTAGGGTGCACAGAGTTTTGAAAGTTGCAAGAGAAAATGGCCTGATAAGAAAGAAATATCAAAGGCCATCAACATTTAAGGTTAGGAGGATCCCACAAAGAGAGTTACCAACTGCCATGGTAGCTCAGGAGAAATCGAGATCAACTCCATGCGGTGAATATTGGAGCGTGAATCCTAGACCTCGTGTTCAGGATTCCGCTATCAAAAGATCCCAGTGGAAGGGAAAAGAAATTTGGAGGCCGAGACCTCCTGAAAAAAGATCACTGCAAAAGAAAGTCAATATAGGCGTGACATCTGGTGCAGCCTCCCAGAGATCCGCCTTTAATAAGAATCGTCAACAATGGGTACCTAAGGAAAAGGTTCCTATTACTGACACTTGTAATAGTCGACACCTTGGAAAATTTTCCAAGGAATCCTATTGCCAGCTAACTTCAGCCTCTCAGAAGAAGGTTAATTTTGATCATACTCCTCCAATTGAAGAAGTTCCTGTACCACATACAGAGCCAGAGATCTATTGGAAGCGTCGCTCTGAGATTCGAGTACAAGAAAATGATGACGATGAAGATGAAGACACCATGGAAGTCGAGGTAGTTTACATGGTGGGGCATGGTGATGAGCCACATCAAACACGTGGCTATCGACGACGCAACGAAGCAGGACCCGCCTCTTCTAAAACAACAACCTCTCAAGAAGATCAAGCTCAGCATGAGCAGTCAGAAGAAGGAGTTCCCTCAGACGGTGAACAAAATGATGATCAAGATGAAGAAGTGCTTGCTGAGACGTTAGCACAAGCACAAAGGCGTTTGAAACTCCAGATGAAAGAGAAAGATAAGGAGATATCCGATCTGAACAGCAAGATGACAGAAATGATGACACAGATGACTGCGATGATGCAGTTAATGCAGAAGAACATCATTACTACTCCTGTACTTGCTCAACCAATTGATCATCATACGTCGGGTCAGCCCGTTAATCAGCAGATATCCAGTAGTGTTCCTGCTAATTTGCCAGCCGGCCCAATACCCCAGGTGTCTGGAATACGAACCATACATAAAGAAGGAAATGAGGCTGATCAACCTGTTCATCTACAAGCTCACCAAAATGTTACAAGTACATCTGAGCCGATGATGACTCCCCAATTAGAATCAATCATCAATGAAAAGATTAAGGCTGTCATTGCCTCAGAGCAGGTAGAGAAGTTTGTGAGCAAGGGTCGCCCGTATCCGGCCGAGTATGATCAGGTGCCCTACCCTAAAGGCTATTCAGTGCCTAAGTTTAATACTTTTAATGGCACCGGCAATCCTAAACAACACTTGGCTCAGTTTAAAGCAACATGTGGAAATACTGGGGGCGTTGATGCTCTGCTCTTCCGCCAATTCATTAGTAGTTTGACTGTAACTGCTTTTGAATGGTACACTGAGCTGCCCAATGATTCTGTTAAGACATTTTCAGAACTAGAGAATATATTTGTAAAAAGGTTCGCCAGTGCTACGGAGAAGACTACTATCGCTGACCTTGCCTTAGAGAAACGAAAAAAGGGTGAGTCAGTGACAAAGTACATCACTCGTTGGCGTAATATGAGTATGAAATGCGAACAACAGTTAGAAGAGGAGCATGCTGTTCAACTACTTTTGGGAAACATCGATGATAAGATGTTACCATTTTTATGTATGGCCTCTATCAGCACTTATCAAGAGCTACTGGACAGAGTAGCTAAGTTTGAAAAGTTGAACCTGTCCAAGTCTGAAAATTATTCAGATAGACCCCGAAGAAATAAAGTTGCAGATACTAGAAGGGATGAGATCTATTCTGCATCATCTTTAAGGATCGATAAAGAAAAACAATCTACTCCTAAAGATGATAAAGGAAGACAGTATTCTAAACCCCAGCCAAAACTAGTATTGGGAGGAAACGACAGGTCTCAAACTTTTCGTGATGGAGGAGAACGTTCGAAGCCAAGAACTGGTGATCGAATCACATCCCTTAAAGAGAAAATGAATAGAGAATATTCTTTTAAGAGGGAAAGTGTGGCAAAGTTATTCAAGCAAGCGCTTAATGCTGGTCTTGAATTACCTGAGTGTAAAAGACCAGAAGAAGCTGAGCAGAAAGATAATCCAAATTATTGCCCGTATCACCGAGTTATCAGCCACCCTATTGAAGATTGTTATGTCTTCAAAGACTGGCTTGAAAAGAAATATAGAGATGGTGAGTTCACGCTATCAAATAGCGTTCTAGTTCACCCAAAGAAGGAATCTGTGAAGGTGATTGTGTCTTCTCCTATACCTCCAATGAAGGAAGGAGACAAAATGAAGGAAAAAATGATGCCAGAAAAAGATGAATGGCAGACTGCAATCTCCAAGAAGACAAGGAAGATGATTAAGCAACTGGAAGGAGTTCCTGGTGTAGAATGGAAATCCTCTACGGAACCAGTGCTTGAATTGAAAGGAAATCAAAATTCAGGTGCATCCACTTCCAGGTCATCAACTCGAAGACGTTCTAATACTAAGCGGTTCTATAAAACATCCTCTAAGAAGTCTGACAGCTCAAATAAGCGTAACAGGCTAAAGAAGAAGAGGACAGTGCTTCAAAAGATTATCAACAATTTGGAGGATTATCTTCAACCGTTGAGACGGCCCATAACACTTGCAGATTTTATGTCTGAGCTTCAAATAGATCAATCAAAAGCAGAAGATGATGAACAAGAAGATGAAGAATCACTCCATGTAGAAACATGTCGAGTCATCTCAGTAGCATCGATTGCATGCCAAAGAGATTTTGTTAAAGATTACAATAGGAGTCATATAGCAATGTCTTCTACAAAAATGACTGATAAAGTGACATCTGAGTCATGTCTGATGGTACTGCGGACAAATGGTGACTCAGAAGAAGAGTTGTGTTTTCCAAGTGACGATGAGTCGGATCAACAAATAGCTTCACAAATGGAGCGTGTAAAGCTGAGTGAAGACTCTGAACATATAACAAAATCTTCATCAGATGAGACTAAGTTGAATGAAGTTGTTCAAGTACAGTTGAGAAGTGGTAAAGTGCTGCCACCACCACTAAAAAAGGGATCATCAAGCAAAGACAAGGAAAAAGATATAATCATCAATGAAGAAATCATCCCTAAAGATCATAAGAAGAAATATGATACAAATAAAGGGATAGAGTATAATATCATTTCCCATTTGAGAAAAATCCCAGCACAGCTCAGCATCTATGAAGCTCTCCTAATGTCAAAAGATCTTCGAGAAATCTTGATACAAGCTCTTAAGAATCCAGAGAGATATGAAGCATATTTCGCAGAAAGATGTTTGAGCGAAGTTCTTCATGCCAGAAATGAACCTGTTGTTACATTCTCTGAAGAAGATCTCATGCTGGGGACTACAGAACATAATCGTCCTCTATATGTTACGGCAGAAAGTGATGGCATCATAATCAAGCGAATCTTGATTGACCCCGGGTCTTCAATAAATCTCATGAGCTTACGCACGCTAAGATCATTGTCCCTAGATATTCAACATCTCGGGCCAGATAAACTTATGGTGCACGGCTTTAATGAGAAAGGGCAAAAAACTATAGGGTCATTTGTTCTTCCCCTTAAATTTGGAGAGCTATGCACAGAAGCCAAATTTCATATTATCGATGCAGACACTTCATTCAAGGCGCTTTTAGGTAGACCTTGGCTTCATGAGAATGGTCTGGTTCCATCAACTATGCACCAATGTATGAAATATCTAAAGGATGGAGAAGAGTTCCGGATCTCTGGAGATATACAACCCTTCGCAGTCCACGAAGTAAAAATTTATGATGATGCAAAATACTTCATTCCAAATGAAGTAAAACCGATAAAATCTCCAGAAGTTAAAGCATCGACCTCAAGGAGTACAAAACAACCCAAAGAAGTTGAAGAAAAGCAGACAGGAAGAAAGGGCGTGTCACCCAATTTTCCTAAAAAGACTAACACATTCACTAAATCAAATAAAGTTGTACTTCATCTAGGAAGTGACACGGAGGAAGAGGATGACATCTCTGAAACCTACAAGCCTTTGGTTAACGAAAAGCCAAAGGAAAATACTTTTGTAGTTACATTAATCCCTCCACAACATTTCAGGGAAATCGTATCCCGCGAGGTGCATAATATTGAAGAGCTTAAAACATTTTATGTACCTCCCAAACACGGAAGTAGAGGACCAGGAAGCTTATTTTATAAATTTGGAGAATATCAAGAAGAGAATCTCAATGAGCATGAGAATTTCAATGAAGATGTAGAGATAATTCATACAGAAATGCCCAGATATTGTCCCAAAAGAATTCAGCAGATGATACAGAAAGCTGGAATTCATAATATGGTTACTTGGCGACGAGCACGTTTCTTTCAAAGAATGTGGTGCCAAGAATTATCAAAGATGGGTAGTCGCGATACAAAAGGTCTTGGATTTATCGTAGCAGAACATACTCAGAAAAATATATGTTATGCGATAATGGATAAATGTCTGACTACTGAAGATACAGATACAAATAAAGAGAAAGATGTGGAAACTAAACCTGCACCAGAAGAACTTGAAGATGGTGGACAGGCTGCTACCATGGATGCGCTAAAAGAAATAAACTTGGGAACTGATGAGGACCCTCGCCCGACCTTCATCAGTGCTCTTCTCTCCAAGAATAAAGTTGAAAAGATGAAATTATTACTCAGTGAATTCAGGGACTGCTTTGCTTGGACATACGATGAAATGCCAGGCTTATCCCCTGATATAGCTGTTCATAAACTAGCCATTAAACCAGATGCAGTACCTGTAAAGCAAGCTCCAAGGCGAATGAGGCTAGAAATCGAAAAGCAAGTGATTGCAGAAACTAAGAAGCTTATCGAAGCAGGTTTCATTCGAGAAGAGAAATATGCTGATTGGATAGCCAATATTGTCCCAGTGAAAAAGAAGAACGGACAAATTCGTATATGTATTGACTATCGAGACCTGAATAAGGCATGTCCAAAAGATGACTTTCCACTTCCAATATCAGAATTGCTGGTTGACAATACGTCCAACTACGACATATTCTCATTTATGGATGGATCGTCGGGCTACAACCAAATCAGAATGGCACCTGAAGATGAGAAACATACATCTTTTAGGACTCCCATCGGCATATTCTGCTACACAGTTATGCCCTTTGGCTTAAAAAATGCTGGAGCTACATACCAAAGAGCTATGACACATATATTTGACGACCTCATCCACCAGAAAGTTGAATGCTATGTGGATGATCTTGTTGTCAAAAGTATAGATCGAAAAGATCATTTTGAAGATTTGAGAATTGTATTCGAAAGGATCAGAAAATTCAATCTCAAAATGAACCCACTCAAATGTGCCTTCGGAGTTTCCTCAGGAAAGTTTCTTGGGTATGTAGTACGACATGGAGGGATTGAGGTTGATCCTAACAAAGTCAAGGCAATTATAGAAATGCCGCCTCCAAAAAGTCTTCGTCAACTTCGTTCTTTACAAGGACAGCTTGCGTTTATACGGCGATTTATCTCAAATCTATCTGGCAGATGTCAACCATTTGTAAAGCTAATGAAGAAAGATGTTCATTTCAAATGGGATGATGAATGTCAAGAAGCTTTTAATAGTATCAAGAGATATTTGTTAAGTCCGCCTATTCTTGCAGCACCAATTCCAGGGAAGCCTCTTATCCTATACACCGCAGCATTGGAAGAGTCCCTTGGGGCATTGCTAGCTCAGCACAATGAAGAAGGCAAAGAAAATGCACTCTACTACATCAGTCGAAGATTGATTGGAGCAGAGATACGTTACTCTCCAATTGAGAAACATTGTCTGGCGCTGATTTTTGCAGTTCAAAAACTCCGCCACTATATGCTATCTCATAAAATTACGCTGATATCAAAGATCGATCCGCTGAAGTTCTTGATGACAAGACCAGCGTTGACAGGTCGCCTAGCCAGGTGGGCAGTGATACTTCTGCAGTTCGATATCACCTATGTTCCACAAAAGGCAGTGAAAGGGCAAGTCCTAGCAGATTTTCTTGCCGCACATCCCGTTCCTGCAGACTCGTCGCTCAATGATGATCTTCCCGATGAACAAATCCTATTTGTTCTAGAAGGAGAAGAATCACAAATATGGGAAATGTATTTTGATGGTGCATCGTCAATTAAACCTGCCCAATCTCCAAACCTCCCAAAAGCACGAGCTGGTGTTGGTCTTATTTTCATAGCACCTAATGGAGGGATAATGAGATTTTCATTTGGTTTAACTGAACCCAGAACTAACAACGAAGCAGAATATGAAGCTTTAATAGCGGGTCTCGAGATCGCTATTTCAATGAAAATTCAAAACCTCAAAATTTTTGGTGATTCTCAGCTCATTATAAATCAAGTACTGGGTATCTATAAAATCGGCAGAGTCGGGTTGATTTACTATCATAGACGGGTCCTTGAACTCATGAAGCAAATTACAAATGTTACATTGATTCAAGTATCTCGAGCTCATAATAGTAAAGCAGATTCTTTAGCAAAACTCGCTAAGGAAATGGCGAGCATGAATGACGAGCCGGTGCTGATCAATGTCAACACTCGTCGAGTACTGGAGCCAGCAATTCTATGTTCCCCGCAGGCAGAGGGGTCAACAAATTTAAGCCAGCAGGACACAACTTCAATTGTTCCTCAACCTCCCCAACAAATTATCCCTAAAAATCAAATAGATAAACCTCCAATATTTACAGGAAAAAGATTTGGCAGAACCTCTGAATTCTGGCTTGAATGCCTAGAGGTTGAAGAGCAAAATGATTGGAGGCAGCCTTTCATCGACTACTTCAGAGAAGGCAAACTCCCGACAGATAAATCATTAGCTACACAGATCAAAAAGAGAGCGTTGCGATATGCATTTGTTAACAACATGTTATATCGAAGATCGTTCGATCAAATGTGGCTACGATGTTTAGGGAGAGATGAAGCTGATAAAGTTATCTCTGAAGTTCACGAAGGACTATGTGGCGCACATCAATCGGGTCCTAAAATGGCCATTAAAATTAAAAGAATGGGTTATTACTGGCCATCAATGGTAAAGGATTGCACCAATCATGCAGATATATGCCATGAATGTCAAATTCATGGTAATATTATACATCAACCTCCAAATCATTTACATCCCACTATAGCCTCTTGGCCTTTTGAATGCTGGGGGACAGATGTAATAGGGCCAATTGATCCACCATCATCTGCTGGACACCGATTTATATTAGCTGCAACAGATTATTTTTCTAAATGGGCTGAAGCGGTACCATTCAAAGAAGTCACTGCTCATCATGTGATCAACTTCTTTACTCATAACGTTGTCTACAGATTTGGTGTACCACGCCGCATAATATCAGACAACGGTCCAGCTTTCAAAAGTACAAAGATATACAAATTCATTGAGCAGCATAAAATTGATTGGCGATATTCATCGATCTATAATCCAAGAGCAAATGGATTGGCAGAAGCCTTCAACAAGACGCTCGTAAAGCTGATCAAGAAAATCCTCACTAAAAATAAAAGAGAGTGGCATACTAAGATGGCAGAAGCATTATGGGCATATCGTACTACATATAAGACACCAACAAAAGCAACTCCTTATGCGTTAGTGTTTGGAGCTGAAGCAGTACTTCCACTCGAAGTTGAATTGCCGTCGCTTCGAGTAGCTGTTCAGTACGACCTCACAGAAGAACAAAATGCTCGCCTACGGATGGAAGAGCTTGACGCACTGGATGAAGTCCGTCTCCAAGCTCAACAAAATTTAGAAATTTATCGAGCAAGAATGATAAAATCTTTTGACCGTATGGTACGCCCTCGAGCATTTCAAGAAGGAGAATTGGTCCTAGTGCTGAGAAGACCAATTATCCCACACCGAAGAATGGGTGGCAAATTTGAACCAAACTGGGAAGGCCCTTTTGTCATCGAGAAGGTGTACCAGGGAGGAGCCTATCAACTCATCGATATGGAAGGTCGACGACCTATGCCCCCGATCAATGGGAGATATCTCAAGAAGTACTATTCTTAAAAAAAGCAAGTTATAGATCATTTTCTGCAAAGAAAGAAAATATTTCTAAGATATTTTAGAAATTCTCCCACAAGACAGGGGGCATTTTTAAATATTTATTTGGGTTAACATTGATCCCCAAATAAATATTTAAAATAATTCATGAAGCTACCACTGCATAAATATAGAGCAGAAGCTCAGGAGCTGGTGACTTCAAGCAAGCAAATATGCAATCATTGAAGAATCATCTTTAAAAACGTCAAACTCCTAAAGTTCAAATAAAAAGACTTTTGGTCTGATAACCTCAACAAATCAAATTCAACAAGTACAAGCTATTATAGTACAAGTCCAGAGCTTAAACAGGTATAATATCAGTCTCAACAAGCCTATATGCGGCCGAGTCACTGATAGCTTTACCTACTCAACAAGCCATGATAAGAGGCCGTAGTAGGAAAGCACTTGTTTTGTTAGCTCAATGACAAATACTGCCATGTTTGATATTTGCCAAAGTTATTAAATCAAAGTAGTTCAGATTCAGAAGATTTCCTCAACTAAGGAATGGAAGAGGCGAAATTTAGAAGAAAATTCACAATCAACTCAAAGGCACCAAGCCACAATGAAGATTGTTGTCAAATTTAGAAGCATTATCCTTCAATAAATCTGTCAAGCACAAAGCTAAGATCGAAGGACCTTCTCTTCTTCAGCATGTCCGACAAAGAACAAAGCTTAGGACCAAAGAA
Organism: Dendrobium chrysotoxum; assembly: GCA_019925795.1. Classification (NCBI taxonomy): domain Eukaryota; kingdom Viridiplantae; phylum Streptophyta; class Magnoliopsida; order Asparagales; family Orchidaceae; genus Dendrobium; species Dendrobium chrysotoxum. The sequence goes on along the minus strand of CM034311.1, from coordinate 14,181,775 downwards.
GTTATCTCGTGGTTCTTATAAAGCCATAGGCCGAACAAAGGAAATATTGTTATCATCAAAGTCCGCCATGCATAAAGCCCTGGACAGATGACTATTTGCCATTGACCTAATACAAATCTAAAGTGTATAGGTCACTGATATGAATTCTTTATCAAGCCCATGAAAGCACAAAGCTAGGGCAGAAGAAATGTTAATTGACAAATCGAGAGGATAAATCAGAAATATCTAGAAGACCCTCTATGTGACATTTAAATCAAATTTTAGAGATCCATAGAGTAAGCTAGCTTTCAACAAACATGATATGCTATAGGACACATATCAAATTTGTTGGGGGGCATTTGTTGACTGTATACCTATAATCCACGTAAGACTCAACTGCCGACCAACTCTCGCTCCCCACGATCACCCACGTTCGCTAAAACTGACTCTCACAACTGCTCCTCACAACTCAAAACAACGAAAATCCCTCATTCTCGGGGACGCTCTCAGAACCGAAAATACACACTCCGAGAACGAGAAGAGATCGCAAGAGAAGGAAGATCCGGACTCACCTCTGGCCTCCCGTCGAACACCAACCCGCCGCCTCTGCCTTCGGCCGCCGGTCCAGCCTCCGCAGCCGACTCCAACTGACTCGCCGCCGAACCGAGCACGACCCATCTTCGGCCCGATCTCCTTCTTCTACCGGCCTCCAAACTCACCGACCTCTTGCCTCCACCGACTGTCGAGCCCGCCACCGCCTCTGACTCTGAGCACCGGACAGAGCTCGACTCGTCGACCTCCTGCCTGAGCCGCCGCCGCCTGCAGACCCGAAGTCCTTCGCCCGTGCCCTAGCAACCAGCCGGATAGAGCCCGACTCTCCAGCCTGACCCCGCACACCTCCTCCGACTTCGGCCAACCCCAACTCGCCGACCGCCGCCTGCACCTCGCCGACCCGAAGCTCCTCCCGTGCGTGACTCCGGCTCCGATCCCTAGCCCGATCGGGGGCTTCTCCCGACCCCTTCTTCCTCTCTGTTATATATAATATTATATAATTTATATATATTATATTATATAGATTATAATATTATATAACAGATTATAATATATATAATATAATATTATGTATAATATAATATATATTATATATGATATTATATAACAGATATAATATCATATCATATATATATAATATTATTTAATATAATAATAATAATTTATTATTATTATTATCATTATTATTATATATAATAATATTATATTATATATAATTAAAAATAAAAGAGAGAGAGAGAGAGAGATAAAAAAAAATGAAAAATGAGAGGACTTTCAAACAGGGATCGACAAATTTTGACAATCATCTACATCCAATCGTCCGCAACCATTCAATCTGCGTCCAATCTTCTACAACTAATCTGCAACCAATCTTCGTCGATCAGAGCTTCTGAAGACCGATTCCCGGGCCCGACAACGCCCTGAAGCCCCGGCCGTTGACTATCTTTCCGGCCGGGTGGACTTGAAAGGGCAAATGCCCTCCTTACCTCCCGGCGCCAGGGAGGGGACGCCGGGAGGCTGCCGAAATTTTCTCAAAATCCGGGACTTAGCCAAATTTTGAAAATTTTGGAGAAGCGTGCATTGATTTAATTTGGGATTAATTAATTAATTAATTATTAAATCAAATTTTAATTTTAATTAATTCATTTAATCAATTAGAAAGGAGGAAAATGAGGAGCTTCAATTGAACATTCAGCAAAAATCACCGGCAATCGTCCGCAACCACTCGATCTGCGTCCAATCTTCTGCAACCACTCGATCTGCATCTAATCATCGGCAATCTTCGTCAATCAGAACTTCCAAAGACCATTCCGGGGCCCGACAACGCCCCGAAGCCCTCGGCCGTCGATTATCTTTCCGGCCGGGCGGACTTGAAAGGGCAAATGCCCTCCTTACCTCCCGGCGCCGGGGAGGGGACGCCGGAAGGCTGCCGAAATTTTCAGTGAACAACAGGGGACTTGGACAGAAATTTGGAAATTGATTTGAACATAATTCAAACATAAAATCAATTTTAAATTAAATTTGAGCGAATAATGTTGAATATAAATTCAAATTGGACTCCAATTTGAACTCAATTTAAAATTAAATCGACATGTGATAAATGGTGTATACAAATCAAGCTTCTCATCATAATCTCGTACTTCAAGAAATAACTACTAGATTTGAGCCACTATCAAGTCATAAATGATATTGATTTCTATTGAGGTTCAAATAGACTATGCTAATATTGGATTATCTTTATTAAATATTCAAACTTTTAAATTAACATTAGTTTAAAAGCTCTTGAATCATTAATTGATAAGATGCCATCACATTGCAATTTGTCTAAAATTAGATTGTTGAATGAAGTTATACTCTTGAGCGATGAGTGGTGAAATTTCCATGGACCTATAGCAATCTTCTAATGATTTTTGATCAAAACCATATCCATATCTTGGGGAATCATGATTTGATACTTCATTTGGTATTTCTCCAAAGGACGTTGTTATGTTAAGAGAAGAAAAAGAAAATAATTGTCTACAAAAGAGAAATATCATTTTCTATATCTTGCAAGTTCATCTGTTGCAAGTACCTTAAGTTGCAATGATAGAGGAAAAATGATCTTATAGCTTTAGTGATAGATAACAAAATCATCTATTATCACATAAGCAATCACATATGTGCCGCAAGATACCCTTGACATATGTTCGATAGTTTCCTAACATATGTTCGATAGTCTCTTACAAACACAAAATTCATGTGTTAGGAACATGATACTCCACACTATCATTGTCTTTCTTTAAACAATTTTGCTGAGAATAAATGAGTATCTCTGCTCTCACTAAAGCATTTTCATGATAGTTGTGATAACACCTCCAAGATCATTTATGAATCCTTAAAAGAAACATGAAATTTCAATCATCAAGTTAGTAACGGCATAAGGGTGATTATAAGGTCCTTTGTACCCCCTGAGTATGGTGGAGATGCACTAAGAAAAGAAGAGAAAGAAGAAAAATATCAAGAATTAAACATTGGAACATGGAATCTGTAGTGCCCATAACAACTAGCCTATAAGTAAGGACAAGGGGATTGTATTGAACAAATTAGATCAGCTACGGGAGAGAATATGAGAACTTAACGCCACCGGATCCGCAACATGAGTACAAGCGGACAGAAGGCGTTCGTAGGCCTTTTAAAAGAAATCTCGGCCTTTTCTAAATGAAATCACTTGCTTAAATGGGTCATATTTAAATATTTTAAAATACCACTTATATATTAGATATGGTCCCTTAAACTGAAATACACCCCTGCATGTGCTCCGATCAACGTGTTAAAGTTACAAATACAAATGTCCGAGAATGCTGCGCAGGGTCAAATGCTATAACCCGCATGTGTTCCGACCACCGCATACGATTTTAAAATCTAATGGTCTGAGAATGTTGCGCGGGTCTAAATTCAAGTCTCATCCTCCTCCTCGAAAGGACTGGAGTCGACACGACTTAAATCACAAAATGTCTCCCAAAATCCTACGAAAAACACTAGTGACTGTAACGCCACCCCGATGATGGCCGTGTCGATCGGAAATCTCAACCGGAGGGGTTTCAAATCTCAAATCAAATAAAATTCCAAATCTCTGAAATGAAATCTATTAACTAAAAACTAAAAACCAATCCACCTCCCGCAACTGTTTGTCGGGGGTGATAAATTTGAAATTAATCTCAGCTCACAAAGAGCGAATGCGTGTCGGGTGTACCGCTACGATTCATCCTCAAATAGTCTCTTGTCAATAGGGACGTGGCACGTGCCCTCTGATCGGGTGGTTTTGCCGCAAAATGGCACCATTATATTACGATCACGGCCAAAGCCCGTATGTTCCCTAACGGCGTCAAACCCTTGAGCGATGAATCATAGGGTATAGTCGATAGGCACAAAGCCCTCTGTCAGCTAAGGTGGATTCAGATCTATCCCCTTAGACAAACACCAACCCAGGTCTACAAGGTATTCTTGGACGAAGCAACCCATGGCTGCCGACAAGGTGCCTTCTGTCAGGTTGGGTCGACTACCTCCTCTGACTAAGTAGACCAGGGATCATGACAGCCCGGGACGACGGAACCATGGGATCTTGATCGGGCTCGTCTTCACTCCCCCCACCCCAGTTTTAAGTTTATAGTGATAAATTCTAAATCATAAATTCAAACCCTAAATTTGTTGCTATTATATACTGGATTTTAGATCCATGAGATCACTTTAATAACTAGCCTTAATCGAAAGTTCTCTCTCGTTATCGGGAGGGGTAATTAACTATAGGGGCTTGCGCCTATAGGAAACCAGAACTCAGATCATAAAGTCCTCACAAAATGAGGGCGAAATCTCTGGGTAGTGTCATATCTAAAACCCAATCTGCCTTCTGAAAATTCATCCGGAACCTAATTTTGTTAAAACTCTCTGCCGTCATCACTATCAGAAAAGAAAATAGACCGATGGCGCGGAGAGGCCGGGAGTGCATCCAATGGAATTTTCAGAGCCCACAAGTAGTATTATTGTTATCACTCGGAGGTTCTACTACAGTTGGTAGCTTCCTCCTAACTTCACCTGTATAGCCATCAGTGACATCACACTTATGATCCATGGCCCTGAGATATAACGCAATGCAATATATTACATATTTCACAAAACATGCATCCTATATATTCTATAACATATAAAATCATCATATTGGCTCTTTCATATTGATCAGTATTTTAAAATATTAGCTCTGATACCACTCTTGTCACGACCCGGCACGATAAGCTCGAATTAACGAGGTAGGAATAAACAGTCGTATGAAAAATTTAAAACTTTCATTCCAATGTAACATATCATAATAATCATCCAAGTAAAACTAAGAAAGAACCACTAACTAAATAATATTTTATTTCAGCGATAAATAAGTACATATAATTCTACTACAAAAAGTATATGTCCTTCTGTCACATGACATCAAAAACAACAAAAAGAATCTGTCCTCTAGTGATTCCCTATGACGATAGGTGAATGATTGTCTGTCAGCCATCACGGATTAACAGACTCCTAAGAAGTATCCCACGACAAGCGTGAGTTAAAATTCAATATGTAACATGTTATTCTATCAATTCAGAAAATAAGATAAAGAAGCACATTATGCATGCTTATTTTATGATGTAGTGCAGTGATAAACTAAAGAAAGAAACAGTAAATATGTCATGCAGTAGTATCTGATGTGCCTAAGTCTGTCTATATGATCGTTTTACTTTTCATGTCTGTAACATTTTACATTTCACATTTTTCATATTTTCTTTTATACTCTTTATGCATAACATATTCATATCTTATACAACCATAACGGAGTATCAATTTTGTACTGAGCATGTAAACATTTAATTGGTCATTTCTTTCATTTTTTGTCTGCTCCGAGGAGCCATATTTTTCTTTACCATTTTTCCTTTATTATATTGATACTTCGTGCCAACATACATATACAATCATACAATATAATTATTATAGGAGGGTGGTTAACATTTCAATCGAGCATATGTCCCTACATAATATAATATTTTCATGCATTTATATATGTAGACATTTTAAAAGAAAAAGATATGCATTCTAAACTATCTATCACAAGCTGTCAAAGTACATTACATTTAAAGAAGGAAACATGTTATTATTAAATTGAATAACAATGCTAAAGTATATGACACTTTTAATAAAAATTAAGAGAAGAAGCAAATTCTGAAATAAAAAGAATTACATTTACCTACTTCAGATATAAACAAATAAATCTCGGGCGTGCGCAAATCGTAATTTATCCTTTCTGCGTCTTTCCTCTCCCACTTCCAACACCTACAAGAATATAATTTATATTATCCAACATTAACCATAATTCATTTTTATTAACTTAGCATTTTAATATCATTATTTTCGGATTTAAATAAACCCTAAATTTTTAAAATCCAAATTTTGGTCTAATCCCATAATTTATTTTTTTTAACTCTTTATAATTATCTAATTTAATTTAAAGTAACCTTAATTTTCGTTTTTGCCCTAAAATCCCAAATTTGGAAACCTAAATTCCATTATTTTTATCACATATTCATGCTAAAACCTCCTATTTACCTAATTAACATTTAGGGCATGATTATTTTTGGATTTTTTTAATTAAAAATTAGAAAAAAAATAAAATTATGAAAAATTCTAATTTTTTAACCCTTAAAGATATTCCTAGGGTTATTAGGAATAATATTTGTTAAAGTATTCTCAAAGAAATTGAATTTCGAAAAAAGCCCTAATTTTGAAAATCTCAAAAATTTTGGAAGAAAATAAAGTTAAGGTTTTGAATTCACCATTAAGCTTCTCTAAACATTACCCATTTAAAATTTTAAGAATTTGGAAAACCTTAGATTTTCAACATAAGAAAATCTAAGTGAAAAGAGGAAATTTTTGGTTTAGAGACATACCTTCTTCTTTCTTAAGACTTCCCAAAATTTAGCCGCCGAAAATCGCCTCCGCCGCTCACCCTAAGCTCCTTGCCGCCACAGTCTCCCTCTCTTGCGTTCAGCCGAAAAAGAAAAACACGTAAGGAATGAAGGGACCGAAAGTTTCCGTCCCTTTAGGCTATTTGGGCGGTGGGGCAAAGGCCAATTTATGCATGTGCCCTTACATGCTATGATGGACTATTTAGTAATTTGCCCTTAAATAAAGTTTGCCGATTTTTAATTTCATATCAATGTGAAATTAACCTAAGTCCTTTATACCAAATCGATCGAAATTTAATGTAGAATTTTATAAAATTTATTTCGTCGAATTCTGACAACTTCGAAAATTCATCTATTTTCGTCGCGGTGTGTCGCAACGCGTCGCAATGCTACGATTTGACATTTTCAGGTTTTACATTCTCTGTCTGATATCGATCACCATCCGCAAGTGTATTATTATGCGTATAAGAGATCTTCATAAAGAATCTTTTGCCATCAGTAGCAGATATTTGCATTCCTTGTGCGCTCCATTGGGCGAATTTGCAAGAGGCTGTGTTGCTTGATTAATGTCGATTGTTTGAACATCCTGGCATTTACTACATGATGCCTGCATATGCTTATGGGGGGCTCATATTCACCATACACACTACTATGTGTGTTTGCAGTAGGTTACATTATTCGCAGGTGAATTAGTATATTCATTTGGGATCAAATGGCATTGATCGCATGAGAACTGCATTTGCGTCGAACTTTTGAATATGCCTTTCGTCAACAATTCGTTGTAGGTTGAACCCCTTGGCTACTTGTAAGTATTGACATTAATCACCTGCCACTTCCTGTACATCCACCAATATTTTCTTAGATGCACATATAGGAAATGTTATTTTTTGCATGTGAGCTTATGCTCATCTATAAGCTTCTTCATGCATGTTGACTGTCGTCATTCGCAAGGAACTGTTATATTCGTCTATGAGTGGATTGGCATTGATTGCTGGAGTATCATTGTATTCATTATGACTCTTCTAAGGTCATTTGTGAATACACAGTATTCCTTGTGCGTGATCATCACTAAGTCATCATATTCATCGTATGTGTATCATTGCCATTCATAGGTGATCTATTTCATATGTATTACAAGTCACTTGCTACTTGTCAACGTTTGTATATTGATTTACATAGCTTTCATATCCATCGAAAGTTTACATTGTTGCTTGTACTTCAACCAATCATAATAATTTTTGGTACCCATTATGAATTTTGTATCATTGCTTGTGAGCAGTTTCAATAGGTTCAATGCCATGACTTGTAAATAAGTTGTATTTTTCAGTAATTTCGTCATTGCTTGTAGAAAAGTTAAAATTCCGAACTCCTTGTCTCCACATGTTGTTTGTAACATGCATGATGATTCCACACAAGTCTTTCTTTTGATTATGAGCAAATTATATTCGTTGAGATTTTAACATAAGTCTTTTGTTGTTTCATTGATCTCTTATTTACATGAACAAAACTTTTAATCAACATTTATGTTTATAAGGGTGATCATGCATTCATTAACTTGAAGTTTGGTTCCCTGCGGTCCATATTGTTCAAGTCCTTTACGGCCGATTCATTCGAATTCGAGTTTAATTCAAATCCCATATGATCATTCATTTGAATTTAAACCGGGTTATTTGTATTATTCATTTGAATTCAATTATAGTCCTTTGCCAATGCATTTAAGTTCAATTTGAGTCTAACCCAGAATCTTTTGCATTCGTTCAAGTCCACATTAAGTTCATTGTAGTTCAGTTTCAGTTCGCTGTCGGTTCACGTTCAAGTCCAAGTTTGCAAATTCCTGTTAATTATTCAAGTCATTGTTATTTCATTTTATTTCAAGTTTAGTTATAGTCATCTATAGTTCATGTAAGTTCAAGTACAAATTTGTTCATAGCTTGGGAGGAGGAAGATCGGGGCTAGGTCAGGAGGAGGCGTCGTTCGGCTGCTCTGTTGGAGTTCGGCAAGTAGAGGCGACGTCGGATCGAAGGTAAGAGTCAGATGAGGTAAGGGAGATGGATCGAGTGAGCAGGAAGTCGGAAAGGGTTGTTTGGTTATACAGGTAGAGGCGACTGAGGTAGAATTGGAACAGTAGAGGTAGGGTGACTTCAGGTCAGGATTTGGTTTGAAGGAAGAGACGTCGGAGCAAGGGCCTGATTTCGGCACAGTGGAGGATTTGGGTCGGAACTCCTATTCGCAGATGGGATCTTGCGGGAAGAAATCGGAAGTAGCGACGGACGGTTGAGGGGATTGGGAGCTTGAGGAAGATCGCATATGGGATGCTCGGTTGTGTGTGGAGAAGAGGAAAGCCCAAAGGCTTCATTCACTCGGTATTTAACGACGTTCTCTAGGCGTGACGGGCTGGATTTTTGCACGCGAGAGGATGGGCATTCTGGCTTTGGCGCTGCTCGTAGACTGGGCACTGTAGCAGACGGCGTGATTCTTGCAGGATTTGCGCAGGATTCGATAGGGTTTACAGGTAATGATTTTAAAACTTTTATATGTTATTTCTCCTCTTTTGGCTGTAGTGTTGAGGTCAACATTCATTTGTTGAGGCAAGTAGGGGAATAAGGGTCCTAGTCCACAGTTCATCTCCTCGTGCTTCCAATCATATAGTAAGTATGGTCTTATAACAACTCAGCAGAAGCTACCATTTTCCTATCATGAAATACTAGTACTCATATTTTTTGGCTGGCAGATCTCTACGTCGGCATTTTCTTTTTTTCTTTCTCCCTTGTTGGCAAGTTTCATTGAGGTTGTTCACTATGGAGATTGATCGTAGATTTGTGGCTGAGTTGAGATTGGTTAGGAGTATACAATTGGATTTATTGTTTTCATTCGGTTATTATCAAGTTGTCCCTAGAATTTGATTACTCAAGACTCTTTTTACGGAGATCATATAATGTGGATGGATTTCCAATATGTAACCTTTTTTTGATTGTTTTGGGAAACCTCATGATATTATTATTTGGGTTGCTTTTTGACATTTACAGTTTCACTATTTTAAACAATCTATTTCCTATTCCTTTGGCTTAATTGTTGGTGAACTATCTTAGGTGGATACTTTTACTACAAAGCTATTATTATTTGACACAAATTGGGGGTATTATTCTCTAATATTCTCTAATATTTGTTTCCTTATGATATCTTCTTATATGCTTAACATATTTTTAGTCAATAATATAGTAGTTAGGTATCTCTCCATAGATAGATTAAAAAATGATTATATTAGAATAATGGTTGGAATGACATCTATCGAAGATAATTTAATTGAAAATAGATTTAAGTGATTCTTACATATACAATGAAGATTAAAATTTGCACCTACGAAATGAGTAGATCAAATTAGTTTAACACCTTCTTTAGCAATGCTCAATAGAAACTAATGAAAAATTTAGATTCACAAAGCTGGTCCCAAATATTTGGGATAAGTTAATGTTAATGATGAGCCTATTATAATCAACTTGAATTTGTAGTTATTTCTTTATATAACCCATATATACTATTTAACTTTGTATTTAAAACGAAAAACCATTCATTGATTGTTTTCTTTTTTTCTTTTTTGTATGGTAGAGAAAAAAAAACCTATCTTTTCGTTGGTTGGCTACTTCTGTTTGGGTAGGTTATATTTGATTTAATGTAATGCATAGCATAATGACTGTTTACAGTCACTTCCATTTAAACAACTGATATATTTAAAAAAAATCTTATATATAATATCATCATTGTATGTGATTTTGTATATCAAAGTTTTCTTCATGTAATATTCTTATAACTTGTTGGCTGATTACTCAGATTTGGACTAGCACTCTTCAGCGGACAATAATAACTGCAACTCCAATTGTCGGATTCCCCAAGGTCATACTGATGATATTTTAGTTCTACAAGTTCCTCAAATTTTTAGTTCATGCATATCCTTATCAAATATTAAAGTTCATTTATCTTAATTGAATATAAATGGTATAGTAAAAACTCACATGGAGTGATTGAGCCATGCAAAATACTTAGTTGAAATTTTTTTAATAAATAAATAAATAAATAATAGAATATAAATGATATAGTAAAATTGCTACTTATACAAGCAGGTGCAATGGCGTGCCCTTGATGAAATAAATGCAGGGGTATGTGATGGAATGGCATATGAAGAAATAAAGAGGAACATGCCTGAGGAATATCAGTATGTACTCTTTCATAATGTTTATTATTCTAACGAAGGACAGTTATGTTTCGTGTTACTTTTGAAGCCCTCAAAATCTACACAAACTTTGAAGTTATCATGTGCAGTTTATATCGGCCAAGCATTTCATTTTGTTTTGAGGTGTTTTCACCAAGATTGGCGAAGCAGTTTATTCCCTGAGTCATGATCCATTTAGTAGGTTAACAAATAGAAACAACTAACTACTAGAGGCAATTTAAAGAGAACGAGAAATTTTGTTTTTTTTTTTCATGCTTGAATATTTAGATAAAACATGCTCATATATCTATTATGATTTATTACTCCTTATTTTAAAAGTTATTAATACTATTTAAAAAAGTATCATTGGTTAAATAAATATAATTTAAAAATATATTAATATGGCCCATTAATCATTAGATAAATAACTTTTTCAGGGAAAAAGTGAGTGTCATGCTCAATCATTTTCATCGATCATAAAATTTTATATTTATATATTTTTAGAAAGCAGTGAGAAAATAATAGCAAAATAAAAGTGTGGTTATTATCTGAAAAATAAAGAAATAAGAAAGTTATTCCAAACAGACCATAAGTCTCTAGTGGTACTTTTTGGTTGACTTGTTGCATCACGTTTCAGTAAAAATTAATTAAAAGGTTGACTTGTGCAGATCTCGTAAAAAAGACAAGCTGAGATATCGATATCCTCGTGGTGAATCTTATCTTGATGTCATTCAAAGGTCATATGTTATAATACTTTTGTTGGGAATGCATTTACATTCCTTTTTTTTTTCAAGTACAATTGCAGTTGCATTCTACTTGGTTCACAATCCGGCTTAAGTTTTACTTTTATTATGTTCAGGTTAGAACCTGTAATTATTGAGCTTGAGCGACAGCGTGCCCCTGTAGTTGTTATTTCTCATCAGGTATACGTGATCTGATGCCTTTTTGGTTTTTAGTTCATCGTCTTTTTAATGAGGTTTTGTAAGCTTTTCTGCTGCTTTGTCTTGTGTATGTGTGTGTGCAGGCTGTCTTGAGGGCTTTGTATGCTTATTTTGCCGACAAGCCTTTGAAAGAAATTCCCCATATTGAGGCAAGCCTTTAACGCACTACTAATGTTTTCTAGTTTTCCTGAATAGGCTTGAGGCTGAGTTATTTCTTCATAATATTATTTATAGGTCCCTCTCCATACCATAATAGAGATTCAGATGGGGGTTACTGGTGTCCAGGAAAAAAGATACAAGCTTATGGATTAAATCATGCTCAAGATTTTATGCATTACCAATTGATATAGAAAGATAACACAAATCATTGCCTGTTCGGACAGATATAGGTTGTAATAAAATCAATTTCCTAACATTTTGTATCAACAACAATATATCAAATTCCCATTATATTGTATCAGAATAATCTGTTCACTTTTTCATTGAAGTTCCCTTTCAATGCGTGAATGTCCCCTCACACGCTGTTATGCAAAGTAGCATAGCATAGATGTATCATTCATTAAAGAGAGGGAGAACAGTTTAATGTCAGTAGCTATCAAACAAATTATTTTTAAAATTTTTTGTCGTTTATGCTGAGTACCATGTAATTGGGTTTGTAACAGAATTGCTTTTCGACTGGAACTTCTCTTTTGTAAATGTTAGGATTTACCGTTTGAAATCTGCCGAGGGGCTGATTAAACTACTAGTGTTTTTTTTTTTTTTTTGTCATATAGCTTTTCAGCATATGAAGCATACAGAAGCGTTTGGCCTTTGAAAACTGGGTTTCACTGCATTTTAAGGGCTACTAAAAATTTACCCAAAAACTTTTTTTTTTTTTTTGGTATGGATCCTCATTCTAAAGTAGCTGTCAAAATTGGTGTGAGTTTTTATTTAGAGGGCTAAACACAATCCGCATGACAACATTTCAACCGCGTTTTGGAGCCCTCTGATGCCAAAGGAGGTAACCTTCTTATCTGTTTTGCACTGAGTTGTTCCTGATGCAGTTTTCATTCATAAATTAGGACGCTCGAAATTCTTGCAGCCGTTTCTTGCATCGGGCTTCTAATTGTGTACTTCTGAGAAACTCATAATTCTTGTCATCCTTCAGCTTGTTTATTTCAGGGTTCAGCAATACTGTATCTTTTTTGTGGAGAAAAACCTCAAAATAGTCTTCAACTATTGATATATATGATCAATTTAGTTTAAGAATATTACATATCTCCAGTATACGTTTTCAAATGTACAAAATTGATCTTAAATAGTTCTCAAGTATAAATTGATAGAAATTAAAATGCAAAATTAATTTTAGTTTTATTTTTCAACTATATAAAATTGATCTCAAATCAGTTTCTAAGATATCATTTGGAATCAATTTTATAAAGTGAGGGATTTGAAAAAATGTGATGACTTTTTAGACTAACATTTCACATACGTATGATGGGAGATTATTTTAGAATTATTTTCCCCTATTTTGTTCAAACAAGTCTGTATTTTGGCAGTAGCACAAGAAGGCGAAGGCATCTCCTTGTTACATCCAGCAACATTGAGCAAGTCTCCTAATATGACGGTACCTTCTTGCTGCTTGTGGTATCATACTTCCTGCTGCTCTCTGTCTTCAATTTTTGTTAATGTTGCAAATATGTTCTTGAGCCTTTATGTATTTTGCTTTGGAATGGGTAGTTTTTTTGCTTCCATTAAAAGAGAAGCATACAATTAGTTAAGTGTAGCAGAAATGAGGATGTTGAGGTGGATGAGTGGTTTTACTCTTAGAGATAGAATGCGAAACGAGCATATACGTGAAAAGATTGAAGTAGCTCTAGTGGCAGATAAGATTAGAGAGTCGCCTTAGATGGTTTGGTCACAAAACGTCGGTCTTCTGATGACCCAGTTAAGAGAGTAGATGTATTAGATTTGGCTTAAGTTAAGAGAGGTAGAGGTAGACCTCAAAGACTTGGTTAGAAAATGTTAGAAATGACATTTTTTATTAGATTTAAATGAGAATGACTCTTAACAAGGCACAATGGAGAAAAAAGATTCATCTAGCCGACCCCATGTAGTGGGTAAAGACTTGATGTTATTATTTCTTTTAGGGTAATTCTTCGAACAAGTGTAGTGCACTTGTTGCCCATACATATTACGGGACATAAAGGTGCATGCCTACAAACAATTATGCTTTTTAAAAGGCAATTTATCATTATTTTAATTGAGAGATTTGATCATATATTAAGTTTAATTTGAGTTTTAATGGCAGTCTTAGAGGAGAGTTGTCTGACACTTTACAATAGCTGGGTTTCTTGTGCATTAGGCTCATTTGTTATTTTGCTATTCTCGAGATTTAGGCTTCGTTTGGGACGGCTTTCTTATTGCTTTTTAAAGTAGCTTTTTAATACAAAAATTAAATTTTTTGTACTAAAAAGCCGCTTTAAGCAGCAGTAAAAAAGCCGTCCCAAACGAAGCCTCAATCTACCCCTAAATTTGAAATGGTTTAAAGAGGTAGGAACTTTTGAATTAATGCCCGTTCTTATTAACCAAGTAAATAAGATATTAAATTTTTAGGATTGTGAAAATCTCATATTATCATTTAGAAAAATTCAAAAGGGCTGAATTCATTTAGAAAAATTAATTAGGAGTTGTAACAAGATCAGAATGATGTAAAAATATTACAATATTGCTAAATATTGCAAATAGGATCATCCTGTTCAATTTAATGTCATCAACATTGCCCAATTTTGACATTTGAAGACGCATGATTTACTTGTAATTTTCAATCAGGAGTGAACGAGTCTATTGAGCTGAATCGGGTTTAATCAAGATGATCTTTCAAGCATGTGATGATGTATATACGGGGCATGGAGTTTGGTGGTGTAGGCTTGTCTATTAGCTCCTCCGATTGCGGGTGTGTTGATGTGCTCTTTCTAACATGCAAATTATTGACTTCTACATAGATTTATTTTGATCTCCATTTCACAACCCTTTTGAGACAATGATAGCTCTCAAAAGAGAAAATTTTGATATAAAAATGTTGAGGTATTGTTTTAGGTTTTGAATGCATCCAAATTTGAGTAATGAATCATCCCAAAGTCAATTATCAATTTAAATTTTGACTATCATCTCAATTATAATTGTTGAATTGAGATTTATGAAGTTGTAAATTAAGATTTCATCTAAGATGATTTTTTTATTATTTTTTAAAGCAGTTTTTTAATACAATTTTTAATTTTTGTATTAAAAAGTTTCTTTAAGAAGCAGTAAGAAACCCGTCCCAAACGAAGTTTAAATCTACCCATTTAAGACATTGTTAATGATAGTTGTTGCTAGATCACCATTAGTTTCCCTTGTCAAGTTTAGTCTTCGGTGGGCTACTGAGGTTAATTAGAGGATAATATCTATTGATCCTATGAGGTTATGTGACTCATGTGTGAGTCATTAGTAATTTGATAATAATTTATTTTATGTTATTTTGATTTATTATCTCGATAAATATTCTCTCAGGTCAATGATTTAATAGCTATTGTGAGGATGATGATGATGATGATGTTCATTAAGCTACTTAAGAGTTTTTTTTTTTTGTTTAGAGGAGTGATCCTGATGTACATTTAAGAATAATCAAAATATAAGTACAATATTCTAAATTTATTTACCTTCGTATGTGAGTTGAGTTAAAATGTTTCTTATTATAAATTAATTGATTTTGATTCAACCAAAATTTAAAGACAGATGAATACAAATAAATGAACGTAGATTTTAATTATAAGTATTCAAAATATTTCTTTTTAGTTTCTTCCTTTGGTTATTCTCATTTCCTTTAGCACTACTAATAAATCAGTTTTCACATTATTTTTTATGACCTACTGCAGTGGTTTAAACACCTACTAATTTATTTGCAGCGGTTTAGCAACCGCTACAAATCTGTTGTATTTGTGTTCGCTACAAAGGCTTTAACAGCAGTTTTATGAGTGCTGCTGTAGGAAGGTTTTAGCAGTATTTTTATCAGGGATTAAAATCTTTGCTAAAGGGTAGCACAGTTTTAAGAAAATATAATGTCAAAAAAAATAAATTTTATAATCAAATTATAAATATCAATAATATTATACAAATATAAATTGAGTGAATATTAATAATATATAAATCAATAGTTAAAGAACTCTTTTTCAATACGAAGAAAAAAACTTTTTCCCATCCTTTAGGTACACAAGATCAAAACAAGATAAAACGACGTATCATTTATGTGCCCTTCAAACCATCCTTGACGTCTCTTCCATTACTAAATTAATAATAAGAAAAGTCAACTATAGATGATTCATCCATAAGCTATAAAGAAGTCAGTCATTTGTTGGATATAATAGCTATTGCATCTCCAGTAGCGATTAACCTGAATTGAGTAAAATGAAACAAAGTAATACTATACTTTCTTAATAATATAGGCACTGATCATAGATATCTGGTTACAGAAACAAAACTAGAAGTGGGTCAAGAAAAAAAATACCTTTAGTTGAAGTCATCATTAGAGAAGAAGAAGACCTCGGTGATGGTAGTTGTGGTTGCTTTAGAAGCTTCAAACCATCCAAACATGTTACATCATTACCATAGGAAATATAAAGATATTTCATAGCAACCATATGCAACCGATGGCTAAATTCTGATCGTTATAATCTCCCTCACAAATTCTTACTAGAAAGAGACATCAACGGCACACTACTGCATGTTATTTGTATGTCATTAATCTTGATAATTGTCATATGATTAAGCCCTCCCAACTGTATTTCAACGTAGATATAAAGCTAATAATAGGATTTCCCTATGAAAATTATAAATATTTGTTTCTATAATGTAGTTTCATTTCTTTTTTTTTCTTTTTTATAACAAAAGATTATGATATTACACCTCCTCAAGCAACATCACTCCTCCTCAGAGCTACAAAACTTCATCATGTGGATATAAATTCTATAGGACATAAACATCACTCCTTTATAATGAGAAGTATGACAACAGAAAGGAACACAACATTTATTTGCAAAGGTCCTTAATTTATTTGCCCAAACCACTTCTATATTTCTGAAATAATGGAAACAAATTTGAAAAGCTAAGAACATACAAAATTCCAATAAATATGTTCAAATTAAAAAAAGCAACCATATTTGTGGCATGCATTTTTTTCGAGCTTTGCTTTCATGCATTCCATTTAATAAAAATTCCAGCATACCAGCATATGATTTTCTTTCACCAGTTCGATTCAATTGCCTAACTCTCCCTGCAAATAGACAGGAATCAAACAGGCATTTGAGAGAAAAAATGACTAGAAGGAAGGGAGCAAGAAAAAGAACAATAACAGGGATAAGGAAAAGAGGGCTTTGCTAATTATCGTTGAAAGATATGTTGTTACAAATCTGGACCCAGGTCTTGTAAGTAAAATATTACAATCAAAATACTATGGCGAAGACAGATTACGATTTGGAGTTATAATGACTCCAGAAAAAATTTGGCAAAGTCAACATACGGGATATTACAATCTACCCACCTTAAGAAAATATCGTCCCCGACATTTCTCTTAAGGATTCGGGCATAAAATTGATATAAACCAAATCAGTCCAATCAAAACTCAAATCAAATCTAAATCAACTCATCAAAATCATACAGTCATGCAGTTCATTCTATCACATGTCATTCAACTATGAATGATATGTTATGTCATTCAATCTTTCAAATAAATTTCTTACCAGTAGAGCTTTCAGGTTAGTGTGATCTTCTAGATACTGTAAGTTGTACACATGTGGCATCACTGGAGTAGGTACAGTAGGTCATGGTGCAACAGTCTCTCTCTGACTACCACTAACAGCTCTATCATCCTCCCTGTTTGTTGATCTTTCACTATATGCTCTTGACCCGACAGTCCTATGTCTTGCAGCATGTTTGGACTGTCCTGCACCAGAATCATCACTTCCTCCAAATCCCCTCTGAGGATAGTCTACTACCTTATGTCCCTGCTGTCCATAGTGAAAATATCACCCCATCAACAAGTAGCACTGACCTGTATGTCGTCAACCACAATGCATGCACTCGCTGTAACTGACAGAAGATGTTACTGATGCAGATCTCCTTGAATTACTATACTTGCTTTTCTTGTCACCATATCTCTCTCTGCTTGGTTCATCTCTACTCCTCCTGCTGACATCATATCTAGAGCCCACCTCATATATGGATGTTGGTGCTGCCAAATTAATCTCTATCAGTCTGTCCTGCTCCACTAACTCAGAAAACTCCTGAATCCATAGAGGTACAAGCAGGTGTCTGAGCTCCCTATTCAATCCTTGCAAAAATCTATAGCACTGTTCTTCAATAGTAGGCATTAAGTGAGGAGCATACCAAGCAAGAGCAGTAAATTCGATCTCATACTGCATCACTATCTTGCGTCCTTGCTCCAACTTAATGAAAGCTTCCTGCATTTGTCGTCGGGCTGACAGAGGTACAAACCACATCCTGAATACTATAGTGAACTCGTCCCAAGTGATCTCAGCATTTGTCTTCCCTTGAAATTTCTCTCTATGTTGGCCAACCCACCATCTTCAGCCTCTCCTTCAAAGAGGAACAAAGCCAATGGCACCTTCCGGCTCTCCAGACATTGCATGTTGTCAAAAATTTTCTCTATCCTCAACAACTAGTCTTTTGCAGCTTGAGGTCCTACAGCTCCTTTGAATAATGGAGGCTTCAGCTTATGAAATATCTGTAAATGCTTGTCTCCCTCTTCTTCTTTGCTCTCAACTGACTTACTCTGTATGTCCCCCATTACCTGTGCTATAATAGTAGCCAACTGCATCATACTTTCTGATGACACTGGAGCTGCACTGTGTTGCTCATTTAGTACATTTAACTCTAGATGATCCATTTAACTTTTCACCTGCACAGTTTAGTATGATCTGAATAATACATACATGTAATTATATATGCAAAATAATGCATCTTATACTACCCATTCTACCTAACTCTCAATCAAATCTTATAGCTTTGGTAACAATCAATTCTTCCAACAACTATGCTCTGATATCAATTGTAATATCCCATAATCTAAATTAGAAGAATTATTCTTTTAATCTTTTAATAAATAACAACTAGAGCTATTTAATATCATATATTAGTAATAAATAGTATAACAGATTCTATAATTTAAAACATCAATGTACAACTCAATGTACATACACTACTCAGGATTTATACAATCAAATCATAACTATTCTATCATGAGTATAAAAAAGAGCTAAAATAAAAAGAAATAGAACCTGAAGAATCATGATCAGTCTCATACTCCTGCTCCTCTGTTCTAACCTGAAATCATTTAACCATATATAATGAGCTTAAAAAGCCCAGCAAGTCACCAAAGCCTACAACTTAAATCAAAGCACGACAAAGGAGCAATATGCATGTCAACAGTCAAATCACAGCAGTTACATTCATATGATCATTGAATTCATATAGAAATAGTAAAATTCATATGCAACAGTAGTACAATCTGTAAATAGTAAAACACTAAGGTACGAAAGCTAGTAAAGCAGATAAACCAATATAAGTGTCAAATCTATAAAACAATCATCGTATCTATAATACCAATTAGTAAAAAAATTGGATAAAATATCGAATCAAAATATCAATAAAGACAGTTAAATCAAATCAATGTATCAAAATTATATAGGAGTGTTCACATACTATCTAGTTATTATATAGTAGCATTTAAATCAGTATCTCATTTTAAAGCTTAATATCTCAATCACATGCTTAATAAATTCTGTATATCATGTGCTCAATATTAATATAGTGAATCAGTAATATCAAATAATATCAGTATCTATATCTGTAACAGTTCAGTGGCAGGAGTAATAAAATAATACAGTAACAATAAATCTATGTAGTAATAATAAATTCATATAATAATAAGAATAATACCTCAAGAATATGTATTTTAGTAGTCATACTAAACAAGTAAGAAGTATTGGTGTTGCAAATTTGGTTTTGATGATGACAAACATGTCTCTATTGTGTTTTGCTTGGCTAACCCGTTTCAGGCACAAAAGATCACGAGCAACTCAAGCCAACTCAAGATCAGGTCCAAGTGTGTCTAAGTGTATTATTTTCTTTTTCTTGAGTCAATTGTAATGTAACTGATCCCCTAGCTAAGTAACCTTGCACACACACACTCAGAGGAAGAGCTTGAGTGAGTTAAAGTTTCTGTTCATTTTTTTGTTCAGATCATCCTGGATGATTTTCACATCGTCCTAGACGATCCAGTAAAAACAAAAACCCTAATTAGGATGACCAAGTTAAGAGGGCCTGATTAAGCAGATCGTCCTAGACAATATTTGGATCGTACGGGACGATATGCTCAAATTAGAAATTCTCACCTGCCAGATCAAATTAGGCAAGTTTTTATTTTTAGATATTTGGTCTGATCGTCCCGGACGATACGTGTATCGTCCTGGACGATTTAGTACAATCATGCCTAAATTAATCTGGTAATTAAGGAAAGCAATTTATATTTGATTGATACGATCATATCGTCCGGGATGATCGACGATCGCAGGATCGCCCCGGACGATTATGATCGTCTTGTGCATTTCAGCTGTACGACCCGAACTGTGCTCAGGATGATTTTGGCACTTTTTGAACTAATCGTACATGATGATACCCTTATCGTCCCGGATGATCAAGTCATTTTTTGGTCGTCCAGCACAGTTTTCTTTGGACGACCCGAACTGTCTTATGGACGATATTCCTCGATTTACACTAATCATCCCGGACGATCGCAAAATCATACGGGACGATATGAACAACTTTTTCTACTGATCGTCTAGAAGAGCCAGATCGTCCAGGCTGAATCAACTGATTTTGAACTGATCGTACAGGATGATCTATCGATCGTCCTGGACAATCTTGGCCGACCAGTTGAGATTTAGGAAAAATTTTAAGCCCTCCTATAAAAGAACTTTTTCTTGAAACAAGAAAAATCTTTTGCCACTTTCCTTCCCAGAGAAACCCTAGAGAGAGAGAGTTTGGGAGAGAGAGAGAGAGGATCTTGTGAGGAGGTGTTAGTGAGGGATTCACTAAGGTTGCTCCAAGCACGGATCAGAGTCGTCTTCTCCGCTCGTTGTCTTTCGTCTAGTTGGTGTTCGTTGTGGGAGGATCGTTCGGAAGAAGATCCGGGATTCTCTGCCCGCTTCAGGTGGAAGCAAAAGGAGTTCGAAGGTTCTCTGCCTGCTTCAGGAGGAAGCAAAAGGATGTTAGGTTCTCTGCCTCACCTGGTGGTGAAAAGAATGTTTTTGTACAGGCTTCTCCGCCTTATTGTGGGAGCAAAAGGAGAGTCACTTTTTGTTTAGTACAATACCCGGAGGGGAGGCTCCAGGGAGTGGACGTAGGTCAAGTTGACCGAACCACTATAAAATCTGATTTGCTTTTCTGATTTTGTTTTGTACTTTACTTTTCCGATATTAACTGCTTGGGTGAATATCTATAATTAATCTTTTCGTTCTTGTTTACTTGTTTCCTCTACTAAGTATCGAAAAGATTTTTTTGTTGCTAGTGAAATTTTTAAATAACCAATTCACCCCCCCTCTTAGTTAGCCTCGGGACTAGTTCACTAGGGCTTAACATCCCTATCGAACTTTCAAGTGGTATCAGAGCGGGATTCAAAATTTAAGTTTAAAAACTTTTGAATTTGATCCATGGCTAACTATAATAATCATAATACTGCTGAAGGTTATTCTATTACAAGACCACCGTTGTTTGATAATATTCCTTTTGATTTTTGGAAAACACGCATGTCTACTTTTCTTCAATCAATCGATTATCGTATGTGGATGCTAGTTAAGGATGGATACGAACCACCTTTTAGATTGATTAATAATGTGAAAACTGAATTGCCCTTTGCTGATTGGACTTTTGATAATCGTGATTTAGCACAATTAAATGCAAAATATTTGAACTGTTTCTTTTGTGCTTTAAAATCTGAAGACTATATGCGTGTTTCTACTTGTAAAACGGGTAAAGAAATCTGGGATAGATTGTGTATAACATATGAATGTATAACTGAAGTCAAACAGTCTAGGTTAAACTTCTTGTTACATAATTATAAACTTTTTCGCATGAAACCTAGTGAGACAATTTCAGAAATGTACACAAGGTTCACTCAAATCGTTACCTCTTTGCATGCTCTAGGAAGAGAACTAACTAACTACGAAAGAGTGAATAAAATTCTTAGATGTTTGCCTTCTTCATACGATGCTAAGATTACTGTGATCACGAAATCTAAAGATTTAAATACTTACTCTATTGACAGCTTACTTGGATCACTCATTGCTTACGAGCAAGGGGTGAATCAAAGACAACTTGATGCAGGTGAACGAAAGAAGGAGAAGTTAGTGGCGCTAAAGGCCAAAGATTCAGATGCTAGCACTTTCGGATCTGGTAGCGATGATGTTGCCATAATCACAAGGCAATTCAAGAGCTTTCTAAGGAAGAAGAATAAGAACTTTCAAAAGTGGAACAAAGGTAAGACCAGTAGAAATTTTAAAGGTTCATCTGAATCTGTTTGTTTTGAATGCAGGAAGCCTGGACACATAAAGGCGGATTGTCCTACACTCAAGGCTCACCCAAGTAAGGAGAAGGGTGAGGAGAAACCAAAGTTCAGAAAGGACAAGAAGCGGATACAAAAGGCGTTCTGGGCAGACTCTGCATCCGACTCCTCTGAGACTGGAGCTGAAGAGGAGGAAACAAATTTATGTCTGATGGCTGATGATCAACCTGGTCAGTCGGACCAGGAAGTGGTATGTGAGCTTACTTACGATCAATTACTTGAAGTATCTGAAAAAATTCAAGCAACGTATAGGAAGCTTAAGAAAACCCATGCTAGCTTGAAACTAGATTATTTGACTTTGCAAAAAGAGCATGATGTTTTGATTAAAGATCATTCAACTATTGATAGCAATCACATGTCTTTACTTGATGAGTTTGATGAACTGAATAGAAAGCATTCTGATTTATTTGTTGAGCATGATGCATTAAAAATATCGCATGTTCAATTAGAAGCTGCTTTTAAGAAATTGAATGATATGGCATGTGAATTAGAAAGTAATGAAAGTGCAAGAACTTTTGAGATTGCTAGTCTTAACAAGGAGAACGAATTTTTAAGAGTGAAAATTACTGCTTTTGAAAAGAACAAAAAATCACCTACTTTTGAATAATTTTATGCACCGCCACCTTTTGAAAAATCTATTGAAAATTTATCAAAGCATGTTTCATACACTTATAGGAAGAGGCACTATCACTCACGATGTTTAGTTAATCCTTTTCCTGGTGTTAGATATTTTTTATGTGGCATGTTAGGACACCTTTCCCACACCTGTATTGTTTACCGTAGTACACATTGGGTGTGGAGACCCAAACTGCCTGTTTCACAGCACAGCACGCATGTATTGCATTCTTCTTTTCATAAGAAGGAACCCAAACCTATTTGGGTTCCTAAGACTGACGTTTGATATTTTTGTAGGGGTGCTCTCACACAAGACCTCGTGACAGCATGTGGTACCTAGACAGCGGATGTTCTAGACACATGACTAGAGATGCAAATCAGTTCATTTCGCTGGAGGCCAGGGCTGGAGGCAAGGTTACACTTGGAGATAACACCACCAGAAGGGTGGTAGGCTCAGGTATAATTGGTGATTCAAAAAATTTTATGATTGATAATATTTTGCTTATAGATGGACTGAAACACAACTTGCTGAGCATCAGTCAACTTTGTGACAAAGGATACAGCATCAAATTCCTTCCCATTGGCTGCATTTTAAGCTTAAATGATAAAGTTTTTTTGCAGGGGCAAAGGATCAACAACGTCTATAAGCTGGATGTAAGTTGCATTAAATCTGATAATTCAATTTGCTTAAAAAACTGCTGCTGATGAGTCTTGGTTGTAGTATAGGAGATTGTGTTATGCCAGTATAAAAATCCTTAGGAGAGTCACCCAAAAGGACTTAGTTAGAGATGTGCCCAAGCTTAAGTTCACCAGGGATCACCTGTGTGATGCCTGTCAGTTAGGGAAGCAAGTCCAGTCCTCTTTTCACTATGTTAAGGACATTAGCACATCTAGACCTTTAGAAGTTCTTCACATGGACCGCTTTTGACCCATTAGCACTGCCAGCTTAGGGGGGAGAGTCTATGGATTTGTGATTGTAGATGACTACTCGAGGTTCACTTAGATTAAATTTTTATCTCACAAATATGAGTCATTTGATGAGTTTAAGTCCTTCTCCACTTGGATTCAGAGGAAGTTAGGCTATGAAATCCTGACTATTCATAGTGATCATGGTGGAGAGTTTGAGAATGTGAAGTTTGGAAGTTTTTGTGAGGAGCAAGGGATTAGTCACAATTTTTTAGCTCTTAGGACCCCGCAGCAGAACGGGATAGCTGAAAGGAAGAACAGGACCTTAGTGGAAGTCGCTAGAGCCATGCTTGCCGAGTATTCACTTCCAAAATACTTCTGGGCTGAAGCGGTGAACACGGCCTGTTATGTGCTGAATAGGGTGAAAGTGAGATCAAAACTGAACAAGACACCTTATGAGATCATTAAGGGTAGAACTCCAAACCTGTCCCACCTCCATGTCTTTGGCTGTAAGGTTTTCATTCTGAACAACGGAAAATCACCCTTAGGAAAGTTTGACCCCAAATCTGATGAAGGAGTATTTTTAGGCTATTCTAGTGTGGGAAAATCCTTTAGAGTGTTTAATAAAAGGACTTTGGTGGTGGAAGAGACAACCCATGTGGTGTTTAATAAATCTGATCTTAAGGTGAATAGAATTGAGGAAGAAGAAGAGGTAGAGGAGATTACCCAAGGGATTGGAAATGCAAATCTGGAGGAGAGGGTAGAACCTCAAACCACACTGCCTAGAGATTGGAGATATTCTTCGAGTCATCCTAAAGAACTGATCTTAGGAGACCCTTCTGAAGGTGTTAGGACTAGGCATGGACTTAGGAATGAAGTAAACCATTATGCCTTTATCTCAATGACTGAACCCACCAACATCAATCAAGCCCTTTCGGATGAGTTTTGGATCTTAGCTATGCATGAAGAATTGAATCAATTTGTAAGGAATGATGTTTGGCAGTTAGTAGAAAGACCTAGAAATTAAAGTATAGTGGGAACCAAGTGGGTCTTTAAGAATAAGATGAATGATTCTGGTGTGGTGGTGAGAAATAAGGCAAGATTGGTGGCTAAGGGGTATAATCAGATAGAAGGGATTGATTTTGAGGAGACCTTTACCCCTGTAGCTAGATTGGAAACCATTAGAGTGCTACTAGCCTTTGCCTATTATAAAGGATTTAAGCTGTTTCAAATAGATGTCAAGAGTGCCTTTTAAATGGGATAATAAAAGAGGATATTTTTGTAAAATAACCCCCAGGTTTTGAGAGTTCCCAATATTCAAATCATGTTTATAAATTAAAAAAGGCCTTGTATGGATTGAAATAGACACCCAGAGTTTGGTATGAGAGGCTTAGCACATTCCTATTAGAAAGAGAGTTTGTTAAGGGGAGCGTAGACACCACCCTTTTTCTGAGGAGAATAGGGGATGGCTTACTTATTGTCCAAATCTATGTTGATGATATAATTTTTGGATCTTTTGATAAATATTTGTGTGATGAGTTTTCTAAAATAATGAGTAAGGAGTTTAAGATGAGTATGATGGGAGGATTGTCCTACTTTTTGGGGTTTAGCATAAGGTAAACGGATGATGGAACCTTTCTCAATCAATCTAAATACACTAAAGACAGTTTGAAGAAATATGAAATGGACAAAGCCAAGCCAATCAATACTCCCATGAGCTCCTCTGTTCAGTTAGATAAGGATTCAAGTGGAAAATCTATTGATCAGAAGAAGTATAGAGAAATGATAGGATAACTGCTTTACCTGACTGCTAGCCGACCTGATATCATGTTTAGTGTCTGTCTTTGTGCTAGGTTTCAGGCTGATCCTAAAGAGTCCCATCTGACTGCTGTTAAGAGAATTCTTAGATATCTTTTAGTGACCTCAAACCTAGAAATCTGGTACCCTAGGCACAGTACCTCTTTTGAGATAATTGGATATTCTGATTCTGACTTTGTAGGGTGTAGGGTGGATAGAAATAGCACTTCTGGAACTTGTCAATTCATAGGACAGTCGTTAGTCTCCTAGTCTAGTAGAAAATAAAACTCAGTTGCACTTTCCACTGCTGAAGCTGAGTACATTGCCTTAGGAAGTTGTATGGCCCAAGTTCTTTGGTTAAAGCAACAAGTTTTGGATTTAGGCTTACCTGTTGGCACAATTTCTGTTCTGTGTGATAATACTAGTGTCATCTGCATCACTAAGAATCCAATCCAACATTCTAGGACCAAACATATTGATATAAGGCATCACTTCATTAGGGACCATGTTACAAAAGGGGACATTGAGCTACATCATGTAGCGACTGAAAATCAGCTGGCTGACATATTCACTAAACCACTGGCCTTTGACTCATTCAGCATTTTGAGAACCAGATTAGTAGTGATTGATATAAATGCTTGATTCTGATGGCTGTTGATTTCTGATTTTTCTGATCTTTATTTTTGTTTTTGTTAGTTAGTTATTTGATTTGATTATTTTTCTTTCCATTGTTTTTATTTTTTTTCTTCTGCTTTCTATTTTAGCGTTAGTGTCAATTTAATTTGAGTATTTATTTTGATATGATTTAGTTTTTATCTGTTTTATTTACTGATTCATCTCGTTTATCTACTATTTTATGTGTTTGAAAATAAAAAAAAAATGGATTTCTGATTAAGAGTTTTGCCTTGTTTTATCTGAAAGCTTGTAAGCAGTGATTGATTCCACTGGATCTGTTAAAGGGAAGAAATATTGATGATTGTTTCTCTTCCTCTAACTCTTTTACTGGTGTATGGTTTCTTTTGAATCTTTTTCAAAATTAAAATATTAGTTTTTGAAATAGAGATTTGTTTTATCTTCCTACAGTAATCTACCTCATATGAATAGTATTTTCAAAGTCTTGAGTCACTATTATGATTTTCTAAACCAAGTGATTGCATTTATCATAAGATGTATGACTTTCGTTTTGTGAATCATTCTTCCTTATTGTGGAGAGTCATCTCCTATGTCTGAAAGATAATTTCATAGCTGAGACTCTTTAATGATTATGAAAAGGAGAAAGCTTATAAAAGATGCGCAGTGCGCCAAATAAATTGAAAAAGAGGTATAAAATGAGCCTAAAGCTGAAAAGATGCGAAATATCGGCAACTAAAAGATACACAAAGTGTATCAAAAATCAAAAGATGCGCAAAGCGCCAACCAAATTGAAAAAAAGAGGCACAAAATGAGCCAAAACCAAGCTTTCTTCCCTTTCAGATTGTTAAATGTCTTAGAAAAATTCGTGCACCACCTAATATTTTCAATAGCTTCAGTTTGAAAATCCTGATTTCTGATTTTTTACTTTGTAATACTATTATATCAGATATTTTTCTGGAACGAGGCTTGAAAGGATCTCTTTTTTTAATCTAATTTTTTTTCTTCTGAATTAAAATTTTGTTTTGAAAGAGGTTTACATCGATAAGGTGCATGGGATCAGAGTTATGAAAGTCAATTTTTCCAACTTTTTTTGGATTTCAGCGCTGTCAACCGTCTTCTTATTGGTCTTTAGATCGAAAATCAAGGGAGAATTCTATTTTACTAGAGCAGACTGGTCAAAAAAAATGTTGTTTTTTCTGTGTTCTCGTTCCGAGTTTTCTTTATTTTTTGTTTTGTCTTTTCATTTTAATGGTTGTGTTTTTGGGATCTTGATCTGTCATCTCCATCCTCCATCCTTTTCTATTTTCTACACATCATCCTGGACGATTCACCGATCGTCCTGGACGATCTTCTTCGTCCTGGACGATACATAAATCGTCCTGGATGATCCATTCAAAATCGTCTCCACTCTGCTCTTGCTACTGAGAAACTCCAATTATTGGTGATCGTCCTGGACGATCATTACATCATCCTGGACGATATGATCCATATCTTCCTGATCTGATCAAACAGCTGATATTACACCAATTATTGTCCATCATCCTGGACGATCTACCTCATCATCCTGGACGATCCACGTGTCAGCCGCTGGACAATTGGAATTCGGCCCGTCCGTCACACTTATTACACATCGTCCGGGACGATCCACCTAATCGTTCTAGACGATACCTTTTCGTCAACGGTCGTCCGGCCTGACTCCTCGGGACAATCATCTGTGTCTAATCGTCCTGGACGATCTCTGATCGTCCCGAACGATCAGACCGCCTTTTTGACCAATCGTCCAGGCCGTAATAATTGCACCTATCGTCCTGGACGATCTCGCGATCGAACGGGACGATCAGGCCAAGTTCTATATAAATAGTCATTTTCTTAAGGATTTTCCACACTCTTTCTTCCAAACTCCCTCTACTTCCCTTCACTTTTGATTTCTAATGGCTGGTGGCAAACATTGACGGCAAAAGGATGCAAGCTCCTCCCGGGAGCCTGTTGATCCTCGCTTCCCAAATGCAGCCGATCAGCCTGCCTACGAGCGCTATTGTGAGGTGGGCATCACACCATCCAAAATAGTAAATTCCTGCACTCTGACTTATCCTGTTCTTGACCTCTTCGCACACACCTCCCTCACTTTCATTATGACTCTCACCTTTCCTTTTAGCACGGAACTTCTTTGCGTTTTCTTTATAAATTTGTATATTACGGCTGATTATTCCACCCTCCGCTCGTATGTAAATCAGCATCCCGTCGAACTCACTTACCAGGACTTTCATAACATTCTCCAACTTTCTGTCACTAGCGACAAACTCCACACGCTTATCACCGACCCTGACTATGATTGGAGTGTCGCCAATCATTTCCTTTGCAATACAAATACCCCCTATCATGACAATGCTTGCACTACACTTCTTAAGGACACCCGGACCATTCAGCATGTCCTTCGTTCCTCCGTCATTCCAAAGGCGGGGGATCAAATTCACATCACCCCACTACTGTCCTTGACCACATACTACATCTTGGCCCATAGGGAATTTAATGCCACTAACCTTATTATCCGGTATATTGAGCACCTCACCACTATTAGGGATCCAGGTCATCGTCGTCGTCCCAATCTAGCCTTAGGACATATCATTGCCTATGCCCTAGAAACTAAATATGACCTGCAGTATCCCGCAGCTCCAAATGTCCCTCCTTCCTTCTTCACCAACAATTCCTTCCATGTCCTACACAGCACCCGACTACATCCGGAGCCCGCCCCGGATGTTGAGGAGGAAGAGGAAGAGGCTATTCCAGTTCCTGCTGCACCAGATACACCTGCTCCCCTTCGCATTGCCTCTCCTTTTGACCACCTGGTGCAGCGCTTCGATCAGTGGGAGGTCAGATTCGACTCCTATATGGCGGCCCATGAGCAGCGGCACGCTGAGGACCTCCAGCGCTTCACTGACTATGCTGCGCAGCAGCAACAGCAGCATGACCAGGACATTGCCTGGACAGGAGCTCACTTTTAGGCCATTCATGGTTACTTCAACCCACCACCGCCACCTCTTCCTTCCGATCAGGATCCGCCTCAGTTCTAGTTTTTTGTTTTGTACTTATTTTCTTTTTTATTTTGTACGTCTGTTTCAGTGTTCTGTTTTACCCTCCTCTTTTTTGTGATGTCAAAAGGGGGAGTCAGTTGTAGTCGTTTCTATTTTTGTTATGTGTTATATTTCCTGTATTAGTTTCGTTGTTAAATAAAAATTTGAAAAAAAATTATTTTTCGATATTCTAGTTATTTTTCAAGCTACTGTCCAAATATTTGTCATCATCAAAAATGGGGAGATTGCTGCAAATCTGGTTTTGATGATGACAAACATGTCTCTATTGTGTTTTGCTTGGGTAACCCATTTTAGGCACAAAAGATCACGAGCAACTCAAGCCAACTCAAGATCGGGTCCAAGTGTGTCTAAGTGTATTGTTTTCTTTTTCTTGAGTCAAATGTAATGTAACTGATCCCCTAGCTAAGTAACCTTGCGCACACACACTCAGGGGGAGAGCTTGAGTGAGTTAAAGTTTCTGTTCATTTTTTTGTTCGATGATATTCACATCGTCCTGGATGATATTTATATCGTCCTGGACGATCCAGTAAAAACAGAAACCCTAATTAGGGCGACCAAGTTAAGAGGGCCTAATTAAGCAGATCGTCCTAGACGATATTTGGATCGTACGGGATGATATGCTCAAATCAGAAATTCTCAGCCGCCAGATCAAGTTAGGCAAATTTTTATTTTTAGATATTTGGTCTGATCGTCCCGGACGATACGTGTATCGTCCTGGATGATTTAGTACAATCATGCCTAAATTAATCTGGTAATTAAGGAAAGTAATTTATATTTGATTGATACGATCATATCGTCCTTGACGATCGCAGGATCGTCCCGGACGATCATGATCGTCTTGTGCATTTCAGCTGTACGACCCGAACTGTGCTCAGGACGATTTTAGCACTTTTTGAACTAATCGTACAGGACGATACCCTTATTGTCCCGGACGATCAAGTCATTTTTTGGTCGTCCAGCATAGTTTTCTCTGGACGACCCGAATTGTCTTCTGGACGATATTCCTCTATTTACACTGATCGTCCCGGACGATCGCAAAATCATACGGGACGATATAAACAACTTTTTCTACTGATCGTCCAAAAGAGCCAGATCATCCAGGCTTAATCAACTGATTTTGAACTGATCGTACAGGACGATCTATCGATCGTACTGGACGATCTTGGCCGACCAGTGGAGATTTAGGGTAAATTTTAAGCCCTCCTATAAAAGAACTTTTTCTTGAAATAAGAAAAATCTTTTGCCACTTTTCTTCCCAGAGAAACCCTAGAGAGAGAGAGAGAGTTTGGGAGAGAGAGAGAGGATCTTGTGAGGGGGAGTTAGTAAGGGATTCACTAAGGTTGCTCCAAGTACGGATCAGAGTTGTCTTCTCCGCTCGTCGTCTTTCGTCTAGTTAGTGTTCGTTGTGGGAGGATCGTTCGCAAGAAGATCCGGGGTTCTCTGTCCGCTTCAGGTGGAAGCAAAAGGAGTCCGAAGGTTCTCTGCCTGCTTCAGGAGGAAGCAAAAGGAGGTTAGGTTCTAATTTCTCTCTCCTCTCATTTCTCTCATTTCAAGTCTCTATTTGCCGAAATTTAGTGGGGAAAAGGAATATAAAAGCTTTTTAATGAGTGGCATTAGATATTTTTATTAAAATAATATTTTTTTTATTATATAATTTATTTAAATAATTTTTTAATATAAAATTTAAATAAATTATTTTAGGACTCAAAAAATTACAAAAAAATTATTTATAAAATCATTTTAATTATAAAATATCAGTGAAATTGGTTTACATATCACACACTTGAAGATCTCGAAATCTTCACTTGTACCAATAGATACAAATTCCTTAAGGATTTTTGTCGGTGCCCAAAAATTATGAAAAAATTTGAGTAAGTAAAATATTACAATCAAAATACTATGGCAAAGACAGATTATGATTTAGAGTTATAATGACTCCAAAAAAAATTTGGCAAAGTCAACATACAGGATATTATAATTACAATCCCTGGTAATTTGATAATTTTCTAAAAATATGCATTTTTGTCTAATAGGATTCTTTGTTGTCTACCGTTATGACATTTTGGCATCTTCTTCATTAAGCTCAATTTTGCATTATTTGTTGCTATATTTTAGAAATTAATATGGAATATATGATTAAAATTACTATTATAGTAGTGTGATACTACTATATATGTAAAAGATAAGTAAAGACTGGTTGATTCGTTGGTTGGAGACTGATTGACCTGCATAGGACGATGAGCTGGCAAGCTTCCCTTTAAATATTATGATTTGGTGTTATCCTCTACTGATTCATGTGATACTGATTGGGAGTTATAAGGAGATGATTACTGTGCCGACGGGCAAAGAGTGACGACTCTATTTACTGAGCTAACGGTTTACTGATACTTATATAATATGAAAAACACCGTGATAGCTAGTGCTTTTTACTTGTTTAGTATGACTACTGAAATACATGTTCTTGAAATATTATTCTTATTATTGTATAGATTTATTGTTACTATATGGATTTACTATTACTACATTATTTTATTACTCCTACCATTGAACTATTACTGATATAGATATTGATATTATTTGATATTACTGATTCACTGTAATAATACTGAGCACATGATATACAAAATTTATTGAGCATGTAATTGAGATATTAAGCTTTAAAATGAGATATTGATTTAAATGCTACTATATAATAACTAGATAGCATGTGAACACTCATATATAATTTTGCTATATTGATTTGATTTAACTATTTTTACTGATATTTTAATTCGATATTTTATCTGATTTCTTTACTAATTGGTATTATGGATACAACGATTGCTTTATAGATTTGACACTTATGCTGGTTTATCTACTTTACTAGCTTTCATACTTTAGTATTTTACTATTTATATATTATACTACTATTGCATGTGAATTTTATTGTTTCTACACTAATTCAATGATCATATGATTATAATTACTGTGATTTGATAGTTGACATGCATATTGCTCCTTTGTCGTGCTTTGATTTCAATTTTAAGTTTTGGTGACCTGCTAGGCTTTTTAAGCTCATTATATATGGTTAAATAATTTCAGGTCAGGGCAGGGGAGCAGAAGTGTGAGGCAGGTTAGAATTCTTCATGTTCTATTTCTTTTTGTTTTAGCTATTTTTTATACTCAGGATAGAATAATTATGATTTGATTGTGTAGATCCTGAGTAGTGTACATTGAGGTGTATATTGATATTTTAAATTATAGAATTTATTGTATTATTTATTACTGATAGATGATATTATATAGCTCTGATTGTTATTTATTAAAAGATTAAAAGAATAATTCTTCCAATTTAGATTCTGAGACATCACAATATATTACTTTGGGAATGAATATATATGCTTATATTAATGTTTTGAATTCTAGAATCTATTTTGTTATTTATTAATGATAGATATGATTAGATTATTTTAGTTATTATTTATTGAAAAAATAATAATTCTTCCAATTTAGATCCTAGGGCATCACAAAGATACTTGAAAATTAAAATTGCCCCAATCTGATCTCTCTTGGAAGACATCAAGAAGTGCAGACAAATAATAATTTCCATCTCATACTCAGCAATCTCATTATAAGTGAACCATCGGTGTTGATAATGGAGCCATTAAGAAGTATTGCCTCCTTAAAAAGCTGAGTATTGAGGAGAATGATGACCTAGTTTCATTTCCCAATAAGGCAGAGTAGTGGTTTCTGAAAGTTAGAAAGTCCATACATCTCTTGTGAGCTAAAATTTACTTACCAGAAATTGGAACCACCTTCACCGGTAACGTCAGCCTCTCCATCTCGCTTTCCTCCCCCTCATCGTCGGCTTAGGAGGCAAATAAGGCATCAGGATGCATCGAGATGAGTGGATTAGGCATCAGGACAGCATGATTCGACATTGGGATGGTAGGATTCAACATCGAGAAGGATGTCTTTGGCATCAGAGCTGGCTAATTCGGCATTGATGATCGTCGAATGGAGATCTCAGAAGATAAAGCTGCGATCAAGAAGGAGATAGGATGTTTATGAGCGGCGTGCCTTAGATGGCAGTTTGAAACCGCTTCTACAAAATATTATGATAACTTTAACTTTTTGATAGTGAATCTAGCAGCGTTTAAAATCACTGTCTATATCTATCTATAGCAGTGGTTTTAAAACTGCTGCTATAAATTACTGCAAAAATATTAACTTTTTGGTAGTGACCCTAAGATGAAATTTTTAAAAAATATTCAAAATATTTAGAATCTCAATCTCTATAATATATAAAATATTATATGGTTAAAGTTTTTCTAGTGCAAAGTTATCCATATTTTTTATAACTTAAATATAAATTTAATAAAAAAATTCAAAAAAAACTTCATATTTTTAAAAACTTATATATATATATATATATATATATATATATATATATATATATATATATATATATATATATATATATATATATATATATATATATTGACCTATCTTGATTTGGACAACTTTCACAATTGAACTAACGGCTTAAAATGACCCAAAGCGACTAAAAAATCCTTCTTTCCTCTCAAAATCCCTCTTCTTCAGCTACTAATGTCAAGCAAAATGAATGGAATAGTTGATTTAATATTATATTTAAGTGCAAAAGGTGGCCTAGCATTACAACGCTAGTCTAAACTTTAAATTCTCGAGATTACAATAGTGCAATGTCACTATTTAGTACCTAGGCACTATTAGAACGCCGCGACGCTCAAACACCCAACATTACGGTACACCAGGGGAAAAATTTTAAAATTTTTCAACATGCATTCCAAACCCCTGAGACTCATTCCATAACACATACAAACCTTTTTCATACACCAAAACACTTCCAAACAAATACAAATGGGTTCCAAAATATAAAATTTCAAATATTTACATTCTTCAAGTTAGGTCAGAATAGGTAGAACTGAACACTGAATTTGGAGGTATCACACCTCTCCCATCAGGAAAATATCATCATCGATATTTCAAAACTCTGATCTCAAATCACAAAAATAGGTTGAGATGTAGCTATCTTTTCTCAAATTTTTTCTCCTAAGTAGCTTCTCTTTTAGTTTTGTTCATTCTCTGAACTTTAACTGTTGAAATATGTTTATTTCTTAACTATATGACATCATAAGCTAATACCCTCCCCGATTCTTCCATGAAGCTCATATTTGGATGTACCTCAATATCTTCAACTGATTTCTTATTTCTAGAATCAGATACCTACTTCCTCAAAATTGTCACTTGAAACACATTATGAATTTCAGACATATGATTTAGCAATTATAACCTGTAAGTAGACTACCCAATCCTTTTAACTACTTTAAAGGATTCAACATACATTGGATTCAACTTTTTTTCTTGCCAAATCTATTAATGTCTTTCATCGATCTGATCTTTAGGTGTACAAAATCTATTATCTAGACTCTACAACCTGATGCTTAGCATCAAAATGCCATTTCTACCTATCATGTTTATCTTTCAATTAGTCTATCTAATCAAATAGATCTTTTCATTAGCATTATTAACCAAGGTTAGCCTGATAAAATGTTTATCACCCACCTTGGTGCAAGGCAGTGGTGCACGACACTTCGTATCATACAAAGCTTCATATGGAGTCATACCTATGTTTGAATGAAAACTATTATTATAAGCAAACTCGATCAAAGGAATGTGATCCTCCCAACCATCACTAAAATCCAAAACACAACCTCAAATGATCTTCCAATACCTGTATAGTCCTCTCAGACTATTCATCAGTCTGAGAATGACATGCTATACTAAAATATAGTTTAGTACCAAAACCTTATTGAATACCTCTTTATAACTTAAAGGTAAACCTGCCATATTTGTCAGAGACTATAATCTTTGATATTCCATGTAATCTAATAATTTCAAGCATATATACATGTGCCAGACTATATATACTAAATCAGACTATCAGATCAAAATAAAATGAGAAGACTTTGGTAGCCAATCAACTATAACCCAAATGATATCATGTCCCTATCGCAACATAAAAAAATCCATATCAAAATTCATTGTTATCTCTTTCCATTTCTACTCTAGAATTGGTAATGGCTATAGAAAATCTCCTGGTTGCTGATGCTCTGCATTCATTAACTGACAGACTTTGCATTTTGTAACAAAATATGCAATATTCTTTTTTAATCCAAGCCACAAAAATATATCTTTCAAATCATTGTACATTTTACTGCTTTCTGGATAAATAGTATACCTTGAATAGTGAGCTTTATACAAAATAACCAATCTCAAATCTTATAACTAGGAGCTCAAAGTCTGTTCTTTCAGAAAATAATACTAGAATTGAACCCTCATAATTCAAATTTCTTAACAGATTTGATAGGATCAATCAACTTTGAATATTTTACATCTAATGTTGAGGTTCTTGAATTTTTTTTATAAAGAAGGCTGATTGATTATGTAATTCAATATACTAGAATCTTGATCAATTGAATAAATCACCTCCAACTATAATCTCTCCATATCCCGTATCCATCACTCATCAAAAGTAAGCTGAATACATGATAGTTTAAAAGATTTCCTACTCAGAGCATTCACCACTGCATTAGTCTTATTTAAACTGATATTGAATAGTTAAATTATTATCTTTAGTTAACTCAAACCATCACTTTTGACCTAGATTCTGATCCTTGAATGAATATATACTTCAAATTTTGATGATTAGTGAAAATTTCACACCTGACAACATACAGATAATGTCTCACGATCTTTAGCAAAAATCATAGCAGCAAGTTTCAATTGTGTCAAATAGTTCCTCTCATGTGGCTTCAATTGTTTGTAGGCATAATCTATCACATATTCATGCTGCATTAAAATGCATCCCAAAACTTTTAGTGAAGAATCATTGAACACCTGAAATTCTTCTATACTAGATGGAGAGCCAAAATTATAGTAGAAGTCAAATAATTCTTCAGTGTCTAAAAACTCTCCTCATATTCAAGTTTCAAGGTAATAGTTAATGACTTATGAGTTAATATTATCAGAGGCTAGGTGTAAAAATCTAAGAAACCCCTCTTATAAAATTCTTATATTATCTGACCATACAAAAGAAATTGCATACATCAAATACAGTAGCAGGCCTGACCATGCTGTAATTGCCTAAATTTTCCAGAGATCTACAAAAATACCAGCATTACTCATCACGTGCCCAAAAAAAGAAATCATCCTAAACCAGAACTCATATTTAAAGAATTTTGTATATAGTTGATGTTGCTTGAGAGTCTGTAAAATAATCATCAGATTGTTTGGCATTATCTTCCTCAGAAGCAGAATAATCCAAAATATTGTCAATGAACACTATCACAAATTGATCCAAATAATATCTGAATATCATATTCATCAAGTGTATTGATCATCAATATGAGAGAGTTTGATATGACACAATTATTCACAATATTGTCCAGTTTGACTCGCAAGCAACATCAACGATATTGTCCTTTTCTTCACAAATAAAATCCTCAATTAACTAACTCCTGAAGCTCCTTAGGTGTCATCCTATATGGAGCTTTGAAAATTAAGGTAATACCTAAAAATACATCAATATAGAACTATATAACTCTATTTAGAGGCAAACTAATTGATAAGTGTAAATTGCATATTATTTTTGTTATATTAAATAGTGAAAAAGTGTTATTTTAGTTATTTTTGTATAGAAATTATGTAGGAAAAAGCCAAATTTATAAGTGTCAGGCAGTGCCGTAGTGCCAATAAGTTTAATGTCGCAGCACCGTATTGATCCTTGTCAAAGCACCAATTTCAATGCGGTGGTGATGACCTTCTCTGTTTGCAAGCATCGCAGTGGAAACAGAAATACCTATATTAATAGCACCAGAAATGTTATGCTGATGCACAAGACTACCCCTCTTCCAGAAAGCTTCATTGTTAAAAAAGCGAATCTTCATAGGGCGATTGTCACTGCTTATGGACCCGAACTTCGGTGATTTATCCATGACCAGGATGAAGCTTCGGTGAAACTAAGTTCTAAAACCTTCAATAATCAGTGAACCAAATCCTTTAGTTGAGATAAAGTACTGAAGCCAACAAGAATTCTCAAGGAGAGCTTAGATAAGATTACATATATGTTAATGGGAAATTTATTTGAAATTAATAATAGTATAGTTGTAAAATAATAATGCAAATTTATGAAGTTGTGTATGTTACATTAGATATTACATTAAAGAAGGTTTTATAACATCTAAAGGAATTTGGAAGAGTGCTAATACACAAAAAAGAATGAAAGTGGGTGATTATAAATTTTTTTATAGTAGTTATAATTTTCCATTTTATTTCAATAAAATAATTTGAATTGTATTATGCATTTATACTAATTAAATTCTAAACTATTTATTATGCATTATATAGAAGAATATTAAGTAATCAGTGTTACAATATAATATATACAATTATAGAAATTATTTATACAAAATGATATGCATATGCGAAGGAAAATCAAATGACTAAATTGAATTATAATATATAAATGAAAGTATAAAAGAGAAAAAAAGTATGTATATGCAAATACAGGAGTTTATCCCCTTATAGTACTGGCTAGGGACACAATGTACTCATTCATGTTAAATGAAAGTAGAAATTATTGTACCTTCATTGATACAAAATAAGATGGTGCTTCTGTAATCAATGAAATTGAAAAAGGAATAAATTGTTTAAAAGAATAGAATTATGATATACAATTATATTAAAAATTCATATATATGCTAAATGAAAAGTTTGAAAAATGAATATGACTACTTATATGCATATTTAATTGTTATACTATAAATTATAATTGTCCACTTAGTTTATTATGAAAAACTCAAATTGTTAAATTGAAATATAAAGTAAATCTCTTGTGAATTAAATGGCTAAAAGAAAAGAGTTCGTGATTAGAAGAATATGATTAAATAAAAATAAATAAGAATTGGTTTGTTATATGTTCAAATCTAAAATTGTTTTAGTGGCTCTTCAGTTATATTTTGGATATTAGTCTATTGAGTATTTATGGTTATTAAAATTACTATATTAACCATCTGATCGTCTCTTATTACCTCATTAACTTGAGCTTCTGAGCTGGATTGTGACAAGATGATGGCTCTGGAGGAGTAGATTAGTACTTGTGATTGAAAGTTTTGGTGTTCTCATTAAGACATATCAAACCTTAAGAAAAATTGAACTCATAGTAACTTGTCAATGTCCCTAATTCCCGTCATTTTGATAATCATTGCCCATCAAATCAATGTTACAAGTGTGGCCTTTCATGTTATCTTCTCTTTGTACCATGCAATGATGCTTGAGATTACTCAAAACAAAATCATCACATAAGCAAGTCGAACCCTTAAGAAAACGGAGAAGTCATCGGAAGTCACGACAGCTTGCCGTTTGTTGGATCGGAAGTAACGACGATAGAAGCTCGCATTGCGAAGGTAAATAATTTCTCCCATGATTTCGTGTCGGGTCAGGTCAACTCGGAAACCCGACGGGTCTGGTATGGATTGAAATTTCTGACCCTTTTGCAAAAATGGATAGGGTTCAGGTCGTGTCAAGCATTGGAGGGTCAGAATCGGGTGTGACGTGAACCTGGCCTGCAACCCGATTTTGACACCCCTAATAACAACACTTCAAATCAATCCCATATCCCGCCTTATTTATACAAATATATTGATAAAAGTAATCAATTATAATAAAAGTGAATCCTCATGAAAGATTTGCCATGTTTTCAACATATTCAAGGTCCAAGAGGCACCAAAGGCTCTTTAATTGTTGATTTGATGGAACAACACATTATTTAGTTGGAGCAAGTAGGGGAACATTGAACAAGACATTTTTCTCAACATTCATATAGTGGTGAATAGTTGTCAAAGCTCCATCCATCATGAAGATCAACTCAATTATAGTCAGCTACTATATATCAACAAAAACCTACATAGAATGAAGATGTGGATGATATATATATATATATGATTTCTCAATTCTTTCACATCAACAAAAAAGCTATTGCTTTGGTTTAATTACCGAATCCAAAAGCTAAACAAATACAAAAAGAAAGTCAAGAAATTAACAAACCGAACCAAACATAGGATTCCAACAACTATTATAGCTTCTCTGTAGGGAACGAAAGGCTTCCATTAGAGAAAGAACGTAGCGATAAAGTCATCGGAGTAGTGGGAAATCGGGTCCCTTTGGACCAAAGGAACTTAACAAGTCACGGAGTTTGAGGTGGGAGGCCGTTGGCTTTGCTATCCTTCACATGGGACGAACCATTAAATAAAAAAATTATATATATAAAATAGAAAAGCTATTTTTATTATAAATATTTTTTATTTCACATATCATATATTATATTTTAATATATTCAAAGTGAAAAGTTATTAAATAAATATAATTAAATTATCAAATCATATATCAAATCATATAAGTAAATTTATTTTTAAAATTTAATTATATTATCTAATATTTAAAGAAAAATTTCAAAATAATACTATTTGTGTATGGCCAATTTAATCTCAGAGAATCACTTTGTTCTAATTTAGTCCACCAACCATATAAAATTGATCACATTTAAGCCATCGTCTTTGTAAAATTGAGCCCAATTTAGCTACGAATGAATCGCTTGGGATCAATTTTATATAATAAAGAGATTAAATTGGAATAATATTTTGCTCTGGGATTAAAATAATCATATAAGAATAACTGGGAGATTATTTTAAAATTTAACTATATATATATATAGAGAGAGAGAGAGAGAGAGAGAGAGAGAGGAGGATTATATATGTAAAAAATATTTTATTATTAAAATTTAGAAGGTATCAGTAGCTCTAATATATATATCAAACCGAATCTGTTTCCTTTGTTTAGTCGCAAAGCAGTCCACAGAAGAGTTGCTCGTCAAATCCTCGGGATCTGACTCCTCAAAAAACGGAAAAATAAAGAAAAGAAAAGTATGGAAATGTATGCATACGAGCTTTTGCTTTCCCAACTTTGTGCTTCTTTTATGCGGAAACAAATTAAAAATATTCAGTTCTTTTTTAAGGAATAAGTCCTTTTTAGATGCATTTAAATAAAATAGTTCGGAATATTTCAAAGATTTTTTTTGTTATTATTACACAAATTATTTGTTTTTTTATTATGAGGTTTTGATAAGGGCGTAATTTTAATGAATAATAGTAATTTTTTTTATTATATGAGGGATTCAATTTGAAAATTAGGAATATGTAAAATTTCGAATAATATTTTAATCAAATTTATGAAAAATTAGGATTGTAAATAGATAAAATTTACATCTTGGAATTCATTTGGGACAATATTCTCACTAATTTATTTTTCATACCATAAACATAGTTCTATTTTGTTATTATTTTCTTGTTATTTTTTATTATTTTTTAGAAATATATGTTGCGAATGTGAAGCTATTTTTGAAAAATTAGGATTGTAAATAGATAAAATTTAGATCTTCGATTCATTTGGGACAATATTCTTACTACTTTATTTTTCAGATCATAAACATAGTTCTATTTCGCTATTATTTTCTTGTATTTTTTATTATTTTTAATATATATATGAGCATATTTTATTCATCTAAAAAAAATGTCAAATTTATATATAATAAATAAATAAAATAATAAAAGCATAGTGTATTAAAATAGTTTGACATATTTTTTCCCTTAAGTTGAAGTTTATAGTTTGAAAACCGGTGGCCAAAATAAAAGAACGCTGCCGTCGCCTTCACGAGACTCTCACTTCAGTCCCGTCCCCCACCTCTTGGAAAAGCTCAAGCCGATGCCGAAAGGCAATGCCAAAGCCGAAGCCGGAGCTGACACATTAAAGAGAAAAAAAAAAAAAAAAAAAACTGTCAGAATATTTGACTCAATCTTCATCAAAATAATTTTAAAAATTGAAATTTAATTTTCTAATTTTTTATTTTATAGCCAATATTTTGATAATATTAAAATTATCAATAATTCAAAATAAAAAAAATTCTTTATTTTAAAATTTGATAAAAATTAAAGTCATGTATCAATTTGTTAAGCCTGATCTAAATGAAATATCCCGATCTTTTTTTTTTGCAAGTTTTAAATTCATTTAGGATTTGTTTGAGATGATTGCAATATTTTTTAAAATTAATTGTGTAGTTATTGTGGAGTTAACAATTTCGTTATTATGATTCCAGAAAGAAAATTTTCATTACAGAAATATTAGAAAAATAGTAAAAAAAATAAAAAAGTAGTAGCAAGATAAAATTGTGATAGTTGGGTGAAATTATTTTGTGGCGTCACCGAACGGCGTCCAAAGACGAATGAGAACGTGTCACGTCATTTTTTTGCTATGTACCGCTGCTGTGTACCGCTCGGTACCTGGTGACATGGCTCGTTCTGATTCGTCTCTGAATCTTTCACTGACCACACAGAATAATTTTTTCCCAAATGAATCCTTAATTAGTTCAGGAGTAATGCAATAAAATGCAAAAATTCTTTTTTTCATCAATTTGAATAAATTATGTGAGATTTGATCCTTATTTTAATGTACAAAATAATGCATCTTTAAAAAAAATCCTCATGCAAAAATTTGCCCTTTTTTAATTAGAAGATGCCCTTCTTCTCTGGATCAGCGCTCATCCTGTCCCACCTGCAGCATCCAACCTTCTATCGACTATTTAACTATTCTCTCCTCCTAAGAGACCCACCCTTAATTCCATGCGTCTTCTATGAGATTCCCATACCCTCCCTTCTCCACTTAATTAATCACCCTCCGTCCTCTGACACCATAATGCAAGATCCCTACAACGGTAAAGTTCTCCTCGCCGCCGTCATTTGCTTATCCGTAGTCATCCTCTTCGTCATCCTCCTCCACCTCTACGGGCGCTGGCTTCTTCACCGCAGCCGCACCGCCCACACAAACAGTGTATTTACTGACTTCCACCTCCGTCGCCGGAGCTCGGTCGATGAAACGGCGGCTGTTGCAGTATCTTCCAGAGATATTGGGATGGATTCGACGGCGGTGGCGGCGTTGCCGATATTCGTTTATAATGGAATGGAGCAGAATGGGAAAATAGTGGACTGTGTGGTTTGTTTGAGTGTGATGGAGGAAGGGGAAAAGGGGAGAATTTTACCGAGATGTGGGCATGGGTTTCATGTTCGCTGTATTGATGTGTGGCTGATGGCGAATTCTACTTGTCCGATTTGTCGGGCGCCAGCGGCGGCGGTGGCGGTGGACGAGGAGGAGGATTGTGAGGTGATGGTGGTGGTGGTGGAGAGTAATGAGGGGGTTGGGGAGGTGACTGAGATGACGGTGGTGGAGATGGGGGATGTTGAGAAAGAAGAGTCTTCTTCTTCTTCTTCTTCTACTACTACTACTATGGTTGGTGGTTCTCTGAAGAGAATGTTGAGCAGAAGCAGATCGGATAAGAGAGTTTTCCCCTCTGTTCTTGAGAATTAGAGTTTTTATTTATTTGTAAATGTGTAATGAATTTATTTTTGGAAGATGGATTTTTGGATTATGTGGAAGGGCTTTTGTGGAAGTTCATCTTAGCTAAAACTCTAAAATTAATAGGAAATTTTGCTCGGCTTTTGATTCCAGAACATTTTGTTTACCAGTTAGATATTGTTCTTTTACAAAGGAAAGTGACTATTCCTCTGTAGTCTGTGCTACGTTCTAATGGGCCTTGGCAGAAGACGAAGATGACCCTGCAGGCTGAGGACACACCCATTGAGATGATCTAAGGAGGCCTGGTAATGGCCGGCCCAACATTAGGCCTGACTT
The DNA here is from genome assembly GCA_019925795.1 of Dendrobium chrysotoxum. Taxonomy (NCBI): domain Eukaryota; kingdom Viridiplantae; phylum Streptophyta; class Magnoliopsida; order Asparagales; family Orchidaceae; genus Dendrobium; species Dendrobium chrysotoxum. Next base: position 14,138,606 of record CM034311.1, on the reverse strand, counting down.
ACTTCAGTTCTCAATTAGCGCATTTTAACGCTATTACTTCACAAAATGAGCAGATTTTGTGCTGATTTGCCCAGTACGGCCTTAATTTTCATTCATTAAATGGACCGTGAATGATTAATGAAGCCCAATGGTAATAAGCTCAATTAAGCTAGCTCATGGTCATCTTAACTTCACATGGGTTATTTCAACTTTATCCCTAGCTCACTAACTAAAAATTTAATTAGCCCCATTTGAGCCTATTTCAAATCAAAATTAGACCTTATGGCTGAACTCAAGTAGTTCATCGTATTAGGCTATATGCCCAATTACACTTAATGTTCATTTGGGATGGCCATAACTTCTTATAAAGGTGGTCATAAAACTGTTATGAGGAAAGCAAACTTTTTAAAGGCTTTTGTTTAAAGCAACTTCTTAGTATAATTTTTTTAAAGTAGTGAAAAAGAAGTGATCAAATAGAAATTATAATTACAGTATGAAAAATAAAACAGTAAGAAAGTTGTACCAAACCAAACCAATTGAGTCTGAGCCTCACCAACTTTGCCCAATCACTTACTTTGCATTCTGATTCATTCAATTCATATGAATCATACTAATTTGAATAGTTAGCCCAACATAAGTCAAGTTGCATCACCAAACTAAGCCCAATTGAGTTAATCATTTTAAAATAGATAAATATGATTTCTATTAACCATATGGGGAGGTTGAATTAAATTTCATGAATTGTAAACAACACCCAATTATTCCCATATCCAATTAGTTTTGAAAATTGGTTCAATTGACTCCAGTTATATAGCTCACCCTTAGCACATTATGAGTTGTTAGGTCACAATTGCATGTAACTCCCTAGTTTAGCCTACCTCATTAATATATCAAAACTACTAGTTTGAAGTGGTAGTTTTCTGATGGTTTTTTCCCACCAGATTTCTTTCGGCAAATTTTTTTGCCATTTCCTGCTTGAATCCTGTATTGTCCATTTCTAGAGGATTTGATTTCAGAAATTCATCGAAAAACTGCAACAAAAATGAAAAAAATATCCCTTTAATATTTTTTCTCTTATGACACCAAGCAACATATTATATTGAAGCAACATATCGTAACAATATAACACACATAAATAATAAACCAAATCAATTTGAATAATAATTTTAATAAAAGTAAACATTTTGAAATTTAGGACCCCGGCCTATTATTTTTATAATTATAAATATTATTATTTTAATCATTTATTATTCTCTGCATTATATATATAATTTTCTTTTGTGGGTTACTAATTGGTGTGGGGTGTGGATGAATAAGGAAGGCTCTAACACTCTCTGAAGTTTTTGTCGAGAATGGAATCCTTAATTTTACTACAGAAAAATCTCCCATTACCGGCGGATTTCCGGCCGACATTTTTTCGGTGGCTTTCTGGCGATTTTTCGGCAGTTTATGATGAAATATCTCCAATTGATTTTTGGTAGACTTTCTGGCAGCTTTCCGGCGGCTTCCTGACGGATTTTAATAATTTCTTAAAAATTCATATATCCGTAATTTAATTAATTCATAAATTTATAGTCTAGTTTAATTAATTATTAATTAATAATTTATTTTAATAAATTGTTAAATTAATAACTAAGTCTAATAACTTATTTAATTAATTATTAACTTTAATATTTTTAACTACTTTTTAATTTTAATTTTTGTTTGGAATATATTAAATCAAAAAAGAATAACAATTTCAGGGCATTTGCCCTTCTAGCAAACTGGTTGAGACTTTGGAATAGGATCCCATGGCCTTCACGCAGCGAACAGCGCTGGCCGGCAATCCCAGGCAACATGGGAGGGCAGCAGGCAGCAGGGCGGAGTGGGGTGGGGCAACGTAGGAGGAATTCGGGCGGGCGAGCGGGTAGCGCAGTCACACAATCGCAGGCAGGCCGCGGGAGGGCAGCGGGAGGCGGGCAGGGCAGACGGGCACCACGGGCGGGCAATCGAGTAGCTTCATTTTTTAATAATTTTTTTTTAATTTTTCAGCGGCTATGATCGCCGGAAAACCACTAAAAATAAATGACGCTGGAAATAAACCGCCATTTTTATTTCCTACGCAGTTTATACTGGCGGAAAAAAATCTGTCGGAAAACTGTCGAAAAATCTCATTACCGTCGAAAATTTGCCCAGTTCCGCTGGAAAAATCCACCGTTAATGGCCAATTTTCTTGTAGTGTTTGCAACTTATGTAACTTGATGTACAATACTCCAATTAGGAAAAATAAGGTCTTTATTAAAATTTAAAGATGTCTAAATAAGTTTTGGAGAGTTTGGTGATGTTTGGTGAGGGATTTATGGAGTTATGTGTTTTAGAACCCAAATGGGTTAGATTTGTCCAGAACCAACCAGCCTTGAGAAAATGTTTGGAACTTTTAGAATTCTCAATGGATTTTGATGATTTAAAGTGGGTTGGGTTAAGAAAAAATGGAATGTTTGATACGGAGTGGTTGGGGATATCTAGATGAGCTTACACTAGGTTTTAGGGTCCACAATCCACCAAACATAAATTATAGAAAGAAAAAAAATAGAAATAGAGGATAGATCTAGGGCATCAATTAACTCCAAAATTTTTGAATAAATACTAGATCTTTTATATTATGGTCACGAGATGAAAGACGAATAAATAAACACAAAAATATAAAATTTATTGACAATTTATGGGTCAATTTAATGTTCTTCAAAACTATTCCAGAAATTTTCTAAATTCACCAAATCAATCACTTGAACATGAAATTCCTCAGGGGAAAGAAAGACGAAACAAGCAAAAAATACAAGAAACAATACCAAATCCACAATCATAGAGAACTAAACACAAAATTAGATAAAGTTGCCAGTAAATAAGAAGTCTCCTTACCAAAGTAGGGTAGCACAAGAACTCACCCAAGTTCTTGCTTGGTTGACCACCTAGCCTACCAATTTTGCATGGAATTAATCCAGGCAATGATTAATCCACAAGCATTCATTAACTTCGAAAAAAAAGTGTTTCAATACATAAATTTCTCTCCACAAAAATCCCATAACTTCCCCATTCAAATTAAAAAGTAAGGAGGGAATATTTAGTGCTAATTTTTTTACTTGTAACCACCCAAAACTACAAGCATAACTACTTCCTCTCCTCATATGGCCATCCTACTCCTCTTTCCACATGGAATTTGACCATTTTTTGACTAAGGATTAGTGCCACATCATCTTAATTTGACTCTACATTATTAGACTTTGACTATCAATAAGACATCACTTTTATAACTCAATAATTCACACAAATTATATCAATACAAACACAAATTCAAATACTACATCATAATAAAACTAAACTTCCAAATCAACTTCATATCTTTAATTCCTCAAATGGATTTGACCCTTTGATTTGGCTCTAGCAATGGGGCCTCCTCCTTTGGCTCTTGATCTAGTGATGGGGCCATCCCTATATGCCACTTCAGTTCCCGTAGGTTGTAAAGAATTCTTATCCAGAGAGTTAAAATCCAAATAATTTTCTTGAAAGTCAGGTGCAAGCTTTTAAAGGTCTTCCATTGTAAGTCAAGTATCATCATTTGGTGGCATGTCCTTCCACCTCACTAAGAATATGTGATCTAGTGTCATGCTCTCCTCATAAGTAATGATGTGAACCACCTCAAAGAAGGAGTGTTGGATTGGTGTCTATAAAAATGATCTTTTTCACCTATAACAGGAGTATCTTGCAATTTTGGAGGTTGGCAAACTCCTTCATGAGATATTAAATTTTTTGCATTAAAAACATGGCTAATAAACATGTCTTTAGGTAATTTTATTAGATAAGCATTAGCACCAAGTTTTCTAATAATCTCAAATGGCCCATATGCCCTATATTGAATTTTTCTAAATATAGTGGATGGTTACTTCTCAGGGCATATTCGAATTAACTTAGAATCACGTACATTAAATTTCCAAATAAATTTATTTTTATTTTTAGCTTCTGGATATTTTGTAAGGGATGCTTATAACTATTGCTTTACATTTTCCTGAAGGCGTTGAAAATCTTTGGCAAATATAAAAGTTGAATCAGAAAATGTATGAGTGGGAGTGTTAGTAAGATTAACTAGTTATCTATGATTATTAAAATAAACTATCTCAAATGGTGTTTTTTTGTAGTCCTAGAAATTGAACTATTATATGCAAATTTGGCAGTAGGTAAATGTAGATCCCAATTTCCTTGGATTTTATCCACTAAACTCCTAAGAAGATTTCCTAGGGTTTTATTAACTACCTCGGTCTAGCTGTTAGTTTGTGAGTGAAAAGCTGAGGGAAACTTAAGTGTAGTGCCCATAATCTTCCATAATATTTTCCAAAAGTAAGATACAAATTTGACATCATGATCAGAAATAATTTTGGAAGGAAGTGCATGAAGTTTAACAATGCCTTTGAAGAATATCCTAGGTATATGTGAGGCATCATTAGATTTTGAGCAAGGCAAGAAATGTGCCATTTTAGAGAATCAATCAACCACTACAATAATATTATCATGTCCTCTAGGTGACCTAGGTAAGCCTAACATAAAATACATGGAAATATCTGACCAGGGCCTAAAGGGAATATGTAAAGCACAATATTTTTTAGAAGAATGTTAAGTTATTTTGGCCTTTTTATAAGTGTAACCCTAACTCACAACCCTTTTAGTATTTCATTTGAGGGAAGGACAAAAGAATCTAGATTCTAGGAGGTGAATAGTATTCATCATCCTAAAGTGTCATGCAATGACTCCAGAGTGCAACTTAAAGATGAGGTATATTTAAAGGTATGTCCTTGGAATGCACAACTTTCTTCCCTTATATATATTCCCATAATAGATGGAATAGTCATTAGTGAGGGTAATAAAGGGAGGTTCATGTAATGACCTTGAATTACTTTTTTTTTCATAAATTTTAGAAATTTGGTCGATTGAGCACTGCGATGTTGGGTGGTCAGCACTGTGGCATTAAACTCTCTAGTAGATTTGTGAAAAATAAACTAACGCTACAGTTCTGAGGTTGGGCACTGCAAAACTGTGCTCTCTAGGATCTACAGTGTTATGATGCTAAGTCTATAAAATTACTATTTTTTAAATATATATTTAAAAGTTTTTTCTCTTCATCCCTTACCTAAGCCTCCCCATTCACAATTTTTAGTTCCTTGATTGGGTAAGAAAGAGAGAGAAAGGGAGAAAAAAGAAGTGACGGAAGGAAAAATGAGGAGAGAGTAAGTAAGTTTGAGCCATTATTTTCTATTATCCCAGTTGCAAAAAGTGTTTTAATCATGGTAAGAAACCCTAACCCTACCTCTATTTTCACTGATTTCATGTTTTGCCCATTTTTCTTCCTCTTGAAATCAATAAAAATGTCATCTTTCTCATTTTAATAATTTTCCACTTAGTAACTTTTGATATGTAATAGATATCATAATCTTGAGTATTTTGACTTATAAATATTAAAATTTTATTGGATGATATTGCTTATATGTCATTTTAAATGAAATGGGTAGTATAATGTTGGGTATAAAATGACTAAAAGTCAGTATATCATCTTTGTATATGAAATACATGATATGTATAGATTTAATGTTCAATTAGTCAAACATACATTTTTGGCGTATTCCAGGAATACTAAAAATGTTTAGTTGATTTAAATTTGTTGGACATATATTACCTTGTATAGGAGGGTGGGATGATATACTTTTCTTTAAATAAAGGTTATAGTGTAATCTTTAGTGATATGAAAGGGGAGAATAAGAAGACTAATTGATATAATATAATATAATATATTGACAGATAGAAAGTGAAGAATTCTTTTATGAAAACCACTTAACCTATAACTTATGACATGTAATATAGGATTGATTCCTTATAATAAGACTGTTATGATTGAGAATAACTCCTATAGGATTGGCCTATAAGACATGATAATAGGAAAATTACCATAGGTAGCTAGGTGTCTTATCTTATTTATAAATGCATATGACATGAGTATATATATGATAAATCATATAAGTGATATGATATGATATGTTTATGCTATAGGAAATAACTGATACAAACATATGACATGACTAATAAGATTTATATAAGGGCGCGTGAAATATATGAACTATATGATATACATGATATATATTGTATATGATATGGATGTTTTACAAGAAGCATAAATATTATGGCATATGACACTACACATAAGATTGACACAATTGATAATTGATACATTGTATTTAATAGGAATAATGATATATAGATATATGAGGTACATGGATATAATAGACATGTGTCATAATTTATATGAGATAATACATGAACTTTTTTTAAAAAATGACAGAATGTATTAATCCTTTATATGGTTATTGATCACTGATTATGAATCACCCTACATATATTAATTTTCATTGCTCATATAAAGATCTTAATGTTTACACTAACTGTCATATATTTTTATAGTTATATTTTTATATAGATATTTTTTGGATAATTATATGCATATTGCTTATGTTCCTTGCATTGATTATAATTGTAGGTTTTAATAGCCTACTGAGCTATTAGCTCACTCTATGGCTTTTAAATATTTTTAGAAAGGGGTCAGGATCTAGTAGAGTGAGAAAGATCAAGCTTTTCCAAGTTTTCTTTTATTTCTATATTTTGGTTTCTTTTGTAGTCACGAGTAGAGAAAGATAGAATGATGTATTGATCAATATATTAGCCAATGTGTATGGAATTTTGATGAATGCATGTGAAAATATTTTTGATGTATACGATTTAGAGTTGCTTTTACTGGTTTCTATTTATTGAAATGAGATTAGTAACTCTGATAGATTAATTAAGAGTTTTAAATTAGATAATTCTTTCAAAATTTGATCTGAAACCATAATAGTTTTGTATCAGACCCAATGTTAATAGAAGAATTCAATTGTAATGAGAGCTATAGGAAATGATTGAGATGAGTGGAAATGGGCAGTGTTAAGATTTATTTCCTTTACAGTTCATATAATTCATAAAAGTTTGTGAAGGTTGTTAAACCTTATGGAACTAGCCTGAGGCTCACCAAGAGAGGGGGAGGGGGGATGAATTGGTGCTTTATAAAGTTTTCTTAAACTTCAAAATAACAATAATAATATTTTTGAAAAACTTTTCAGTATTTGAAAATACCAAAACCTAATTGATTGTGGAAGCGAGAAATTTTATCAAAAATATTAAAGTTTACTACGATGAAATTTTGATCTACATGACAGAGCAATAATCAACATTTTTCCCAAGCAGTTATTAATGAAAATGAAATGCAGGAAATATAAAGTGCGAAAAGGAAAAGATACACTAGAGATTTGTATAGTGGTTTGGTCAACCTTGACCTATGTCCACTCCCCTGAGTCCTCCACTCCAAGTATTGTACTAACACTAAGTGACTCTTCTTTTACTCCCTTAGTAAGGCGGAGAAGCCCTTACAGTCTCATTTTCATCGAACCTTTGATGCAATGGAGTGCTGAACGCTATGTCACCCTCTCGGTGATGGCAATGGATCTTGACTCATTTTTCTCCCTCCTGGAGAAGGCAAAGAATCTCAGCTCCTTTTTATCCCTGCTGGAGAAGGCAAAGAACCTTGAGGACTATACTAAGAAGCCTTTCTCCCTAGAGAGCTTCCAAAAGACTCACCAAGGCCACATGAGGAGCAAGTGCGTAGCTAACCCAGAGTAATCGTGTGATCCCCTCACACTACTTCTCCCTCACGCTCAAGCTCAGCTTCTCCTTCCTCTCTCAAACCCTAATTTTCTTGTCAAAAGCTCTTCTCTCAAAGTTTCTTCAACAGTCACATATTTCTCTCTTCATTACTCAAGAAAATCTTAAAACATAGCTTAAGTATTAGCTTCAAGAAACCCTAAAAATATAATTTAGTCGTCTCTATTCGTATAATATGAATATGGTTCGTACAGCACAATCAGTTCAAAGCTAGTTCTATCTAGTACGATGTAAACAGTCATTCAAACAAACTGTTCAAATTTTATGAACACATCATACAGTACGGTCAATAAATCGTCTAGTACGATCTATTCTATTTTCTATATTCGTACGGTATGATTTCTAGGATGAATGAAAATCATCTCTATTAATCATCCTGTATTGCTCTCATCATACAGTACATTTAGTTAATTTCAAGTAAGTCGTCTAGTATGGTATGAATATCGTACTATACAATTAGTTACAAAGTCATCATTTCATTTGGTACGATCTTTAGGAAGACCAAATTTTGCCTCTGTTAATCGTTTGGTATGATTGATATCATACATTATGATCGACTACCATTAATTAAACCATAATTTGATTAACTAATTATGGGGGTTAATTTTAGCAAGATTTCAAATATTCATATAGTATGATTGGAATCGTACAGTATGATTAGTTCAAAAATTAAATTTCAAAATTCTAAATTAATCTTGCAGCTACGATTTTTAGATCGTAATGAATCGTACAATACAATCACGATTATACAGTATGATTAGTTCATAGAAACTAATTTTTTAATTAGTCGTTAAGCCTATTTTCAGATAACAGATTGTATAGTATAATGGTAAATTATACAGTATGATTAGTTAAAAAAATTAACTTTAAAAATATTTTTCTCTCCCCCTGTGTATGTGCATGATCACTTAATTTGCATACACTCTTATGTGGCTAGACCCAAAAAGTGAAAAATAAAGAAAATAAGATTACAGACTCTTTTACATCCTATCCTACCCAATCTTGAGCGGTGTATATCTTACCTAAAATATTAGTGCTCACATATACAAGAATTATCTAAAATATTTAATAAGAAAAGTAATAATTCAATCAAAAACATTTGTCATCATCAAAATCATAGACTAGGGATCCTGGATTATAATAGTCTCCCCCTTTTTGATGATGTCAAATAATGTTTGTTGATAGGCAAAATAGAAATGCTTTTCTCCTAAGCTCCCCCTTACTAGGTGATCATTTTAAAAATTGGGGGTTATAAATTTTATTAATTTTTTTTTATTTTTTTTAAAAGGACAATAATTAAATAAGAGCAAAAAATAGTAAATAAAAGCAGAAAATAGAGTAACATAAACACAAGATTTAATTAAGATGAAACATAACATAACATACATTTTCTCCCACTTTTGACATCACCAAAAAGAGAAGGAATAAATAAACAAAGAAAATAATACAAGAAAAAAATAGTAAGACAAAAACATACAAACACTACAGGTAAGGTGGATCCTGATCAGGTGGTGGTGGTTGAAAGTACTAATGGATGGAGGTAAATTGATTATTTATCGAGGAAAATCTTTCTTCAAACCATCTCATGTCATCCTCGTGCTACTGTTGTTATTATTGTATCTGATAATCAAGTTGGGTTTCAAACCTCTTGAGCCAGTGAATTATATCATCATGAGGGTATGTAGGGTAGGAAGGTATAGGTGGTGGTACTAGTGGCGGTGGTGGTCCACATGTAGGAGCAGCTTTCCCTTGTTGATCAAATTCTGGCTCGGTGTGCTCTTATCCCCAATGGAAAAGGATGCAAAAGGAGGCATCCATATAGAAAATAGGGACATTATCGGGTGGAGCAGGAAAGGTGAGTTGGTATTTTTTTGTTGAGGATATATCCTATGTTATGTCCTAAGGTAACATTTTATTTTCTTCGGGTATTTAAATGTCAAATATGAGTCATATTATGGATATAATCAGAATAATTTAGGCTTCATCAAATTGAGTATTCGACATTATGAGGTAAGTGACGACAGAAAGAAGTGGAGTTATGTTAACCCGATCCCCAGCCTTGGGTATAATAGAAGTGTGAAGGACATGCTGGATGATCTGGGCATTTCGATTTAAAGTGTAGACTTGTGGTTGATGTTGGCTCAGTGGCACATTCCTAATGGTCAAGTTAATAGAAGTCCAGTCAAAATCATTTGAGATAAGGGAATGAGGGCGAGGTCCTTTAATAGAAAAACTGATATATTCTTCTAAATCAACCTTGGTAATTTCTATGTTTTGACGGCAAACAAAAGAATTCATGGTTGAGATTTCTAGATTAAGCCTAAGGTTGGCTAAGAATTCATAAAGATATTTAAAGTTGTAGGGAAAAGCCAGTGTAAGGAGAAATTGAAGAGTAGTGGAGGCAAAGAGGTTCATCACCTCGAAGTTAAGGGCATGTTGATTTAACATTCAAAAAGGGGTGATTTTTGCCTCTTTATACTTATGATACGCATCTTCATCCCTTATGGAGAGGAAGCAATCGTGAAAATGACTAGAGGAGGAGGAGCTCCCCACAGTCATTCTACCGTGTTTGCTTCTACCTGTCATTGGACAGGAAGTTTAGAAAGTATGAGTTGGAGGAAGTAGTGAGTTAAGTGAATGGAACTGTTCAAACCTGACCAATTTATAGATTTTGGGCAAATCATACAGTATGATCGAGGTTCGTACAGTACGATCAGGGAATTTAATTTGTTTGGATGACTTGTCAGAAAAAGTGGTCAAATTGTATAGTACGATCAGTATCGTACTGGATGATATTAAGGAAATGGGATCATCTCGAGGAGTCATCGGTATGCTATTGGATGAAAAGTATTATATAGTACGAACGTGTGTTCATATAGTATGAAATGTAATTATTATTATGCCGGCCGAATTAAATTTGTCCTAATCCAGTTTGACACGTTTATCGTACAGTATGAAGGGATACATCATACAGTATGAATGTCAATAATTTTGTATCAAACAAATTAAATTCCTCAATAGTTTGTGACATGTGGATCGTACAGTATGAGTAGAGGTTCGTACAATATGATGTGTATATTAGTGATCAAATCTAGCCCATTGATTAAACGGAGGGTTGTGATATGTGTATTTGTGCATATCATACAATACGATCAAAATCATATAATTCGATAAGAATAAAATTTTGAAAGATTTTTTATGAGTCAGTGAGGTGTGTGTGTGATGATCAGGAAATATCTTAAAACAAACATAATTTTTTATTTTTTTTTTAATTTTTATTTTATTTTTAACATAAATAATAAGCAATAACATAAAAACATGAACAATAACAACACACAAACAAAGTAACACATGTGAATGAATGATTAAAAAAATAATTTACCTTATGTCTATAACACCTAATTTTATTATCAAGGTGCTAAAGGTGTCATAGGTTAGGGGTTTTATGAAGATGTCTGCCAATTGATCTCCTGTAGATGTATGATGTAATTCTATATATCCCTTGGCTACATGATCTCTTATAAAGTGGTGCCTAATTCCTACAGGTAGTCCAAGATCCAAGAGTTGTTGCCTTAGCCATAAGACTTAAGCAACACAGCTCCCTACTGCTATATATTCTTCCTTAGCTGTGAAAAGGACTACTGAGTTTTATTTTCTACTAGACCAAAAAATTAATGATTGTCCTATAAATTGACAAGTTCTAGAAGTACTTTTTTTATCTACCTTACATCCTAAAAAATAAGAATCTGAATATCCTATGATTTCAAAAGAAATGCTATGTCTAGGATACCAAATTCTTAGGTTTGGAGTGCCTAACAGATATCTAAGGATTCTCTTAACAACAGTCATATGGGATTCTTTTGGATCAGCTTGAAATCTAGCACAAAGGTAAATACTGAACATGATATCTGGTCTGGAACCAGTTAAGTAAAGAAGTGATCTAATTATTCGCCTATACATTTTCTAATATACTAATTTTTTATTTAGGTCCTTGTCTAATTAAATAGTAGAGCTCATGGGAGTGTTCATGGACTTAGCATGATCCATTTCATACTTTTTAAGGATGTATTTGATGTATTTATGTTGGCTATGGAAGGTTCCATCATCCATATGCTTTACACTAAATCTAAGAAAGTAACTTAGCTCTCCCATCATACTCATCTCAAATTCTTTACTCATTGTATTTGAAAATTCATCTCATAGATTTTTATTTGAGAATCCAAACAAGATGTCATCAACATAAATTTGAATAATGAGTAATTCTTCTCCTTCTTTCTTTAGGAAGAGGGTGGTGTCTACACTACCCTTAACAAATTCTCTATTTAAAAGGAAGGTGCTCAGCCTTTCATACCAGGTTCTAGGTGCTTGCTTCAACCTAAACAAGGCCTTCTTTAGTTTGAATACATGACTTGGGAATTGTGAAATTTCAAAACCTGGGGGTTGCTTAATATAAATAACCTCTTGAATCACCCTATTTAAAAAGGCACTCTTAACATCCATTTGATATAATTTAAAACCCTTAAAGCAAGTAAAGGCTAACAGCACCCTAATGGCTTCTAGTCTACCTACAGGGGCAAAGGTTCCCTCAAAATCTATTCCTTCGATCTTGTTATACCTCTTAGCTACTAATCTAGCCTTATTCCTCACAACTTATCTAAAGTCATTCATCTTATTTTTGAAAATCCACTTTGTTCCAACCACACTATGGTCCTTAGGTCTCTTGACTAATTCCCATATATCATTTCTAATAAATTGGTTTAGCTCTTCTTGCGTTGCTAGGATCCAAAATTCATTAGCTAGGGCTTGATCTATGTTGGTGGGTTCTATCATAGAGATAATGGCTGAATGACTAACCTGCTTCCAAAGTCCATACCTAGATCTAACACCTTTATATAGGTCTCCTAAAATAAGTTCTTTAGGATGACTAGGAGAATATCTTCAATCTCTAGGTGATTTTTCTTGAGGTCTACTCTATCTCATATAGAAATGGTTTCTACCCCTTGAATAACCTCCACTTCTTCTACTTTAGGTTTAGGTTCAGAGGTCTTATCTAATTCTTCAAATGCCACATGGGTTGACTCTTCTACTACCAGGGTCCTCTTATTAATGATTATATAGGCCTTATCTATAGATGAGTAACCTAAGAAGACACCTTTATCAAATTTAGGATCAAATTTTCCTAAGGGTGATTTTCTATTAATTAAGATGAAGCATCTATAGCCAAAGATATGCAAGTGAGAAAGGTTGGGTGTCCTACCCTTAAGGAGTTCATGCGGTATCTTATTAAGCTTGGATCTAACATTCACCCTATTTAAAACATAACAAGCAGTATTAACTGCTTTTGCCCAAAAATACCTAGGAAGTGAATACTCAGCTAGCATTGCCCTAGCAGCTTCCACCAAGGTTCTATTTTTTCTTTCAGCTATTCCATTCTATTACAGGGTCCTAGGGGCATAGAATTTATGTTCTATTCTTATTTCTTGATAGAAGGATTCAAACTTATCATTTTTGAACTCTCTACTATGATCACTATAAATTATTGAGATTTCACATCCTAATTTCCTTTGAATCCAAGTGGAGAATATTCTAAATTTCTCAAATAACTTACTCTTATGTGCTAGGAATCTAACCTAAGTAAATCTAGAGTAGTCATCCACTATTATAAATCTATATGTCTTCCCTCCTAGGCTTGCTGTACTAACAGGTCCAAATAGGTCAATATGAAGGATTTTTAGTGGCTTAGAGGTGTTAATGTCTTTAATTGAATGACATGAAGAACTTATTTATTTTCCTAGTTGGCAAGCATAACATATGTGGTCCTTATTGAAGTCTAACTTAGACATGCCTCTAAATAGATTTTTTTAGGTGATATTCCTAAGAGTCTTCATGCTCGCATAATATAGTCTCCTATGCCATAACTAAGATTCATCAATTATATATTTTAGGTATAATGAATTTGAATAATCAATGTAGTTCAAGTATAACATGTAAACATTGTTCATCCATTTTTCTTCTAGCATAAGTTTTTTATTTAAATTAATCATGCATTTGTTAGAAAGAAATTTTATATCAAAGCCTTTATCGTATAGTTGACTAATACTTAATAAATTATATTTTAAACAGTCAACTAACAAAATATTTTAAATCATAAAATATTTAGAGTTTCCAATTATACGTCAGCCCATCACTTTCCTAGTGGTGTTGTCTCATAGTGTCACCTTGCCTCCTAACTAGGCCTCTAGTGTAATGAATTGCTTCATATCACCAATCATATGCCTCGAGCAACAACTATCTAGGTACCACATGCTCTCACTAGGTCTTTTATGAGAGTACCCCTACAATGTCATTTAAATATTAGATTTGGGAACCCAAGTGAGTTAGGATTCTACCTTATGCTTGAATGAATGACATGAATGTATGTTATGCTGTGATGAATGCAATTTAGGCCTCCACACTAGATGTGTCCTACGGTGGATTATGCAAGTGCAGGCTATGTGTCCTAACATGCCACAAGAGTAACACCAAACACCAGGAAATAGGTTCACTAACCTATGTGGGTGATGGTGCCTCTTCCTTGGTTTATGTGATACATGCTGTGTCGAGGGTTTGTGCCACTGAGTTAGTGAAGGTGATAGTTTATTATTCTCAAATGTAGCAATTTTACTCTTAAAAATTCATTTATATTTTCATAGCTTGCCACTTCCAGTTTATTGTATGCTCACTGCTATCTAATTGATATACAAGTTCTTCTAATTCCTTAAATACTTTTTCTAGTTTAATATGTGATGTTTTCAAAGAATTATTTACATTAGATATGTCAATATGCTTCTTATTTAATGTATCAAACTCATCTAATAAAGCCATATGATCGCTATCTAAAGTAGAGTGCTTGGTAATTAAACTAGCATGGTGTTTTTGTAAAGTAGAAAATTTAGTATTAAGACTAGCATGCATCTTTTTAAGCTTCCTATATAAATCATGAATTTTTTAGAAATGATAAATAATTCATCATAAGAGAGTTGACATACCTCATCTTGATCTGATTGATCAAGATTATCATTAGCCATAAGATACAGGTTTGTTACCTCCTCCTCTCCTTCTTCTTATAATTATTCTAAGGTAGAGTCAGCTCAAAAATCTTTTTGTATCTTTTGCTTTCCCCTCTTATACTTTAGCTTCTCTTTACCCTTCTCCTTGTTCAGGTGAGTCTTCAGGTTGGGGCAGTCAGCTCAAAGGTGGCCTGGTTTCCTACACTCAAAGCAAATTATGTCAGATCAAATTTTAGTAGTTTTGTGGCCTGGTTTCCTACATTTACTTTTAGTGCTATAGTTCTCTCCTGCATCACTTTGCCTTTGACTCACTCTTTACTCGTAAGTAATGAGTGACCCAAGAAAATTGTCAATGTAATAAATATTTAAGTCTTTAGATTTAGTTATTATAGTTATCTTGGCATCATAAAAACTAGATAAATAGCATAAAATCTTATTAACATTTTTAGAATTTGATAGTTCTCTACCTAGTGCATGTAAGGATGTTACTATCTGGATGAACCTAGTATACATTTTAGATACAGTCTCGCTAGATTTCATGCGAAAGAGTTTATAGTCATACAATAGTATGTTTAGCCTAAACTTTTTAACTTCACTAGTTCCCTCATAGGTGATACATAACCTATTCCAAAAACCCTTTTCTTGTAGTGTAGAAACTCGCATATAGTCTTTGGATTTTAAAGCACAAAAGAAAAATAATTCAAACACTTAACATTTAACTGTGTGAGTTCCCTATCCTCATAACTCCATTCAGTAAAAGGAATATCTATTTTTAAACCATTAACTACATGTGATGGAAGTGAATAGCCATTTTGAATCATATGCCAAACTCTATAGTCAATGGATTGCAAAAAGGTAGATATGTGTATTTTTTAGAAATCGAAAGGGATATTTTAAAATAGTGGTGGACGGGTTATAGAATAACCCCCCCCCCCCCCCCCCCCCCCCTCTGCGCATAGTGTTACGATTATCAAAATGAGCCATTGATCAATTTTTAAAAGTTTTCTAAAACTTTATTTTTGAAATCCCACTCTCGTACCACTTGAAAGTTCACGAAGGTTGTTAATCCTTATGGAACTAGCTCAAGGCTCATCAAGAGGGGGGTGAATTGGTGCTTTAAAAAGTTTTCTTAAACCTCAAAATAATAATAATAATATTTTAGAAAAACTTTTTAGTAATTAGAAGTACCAAAACCTATTTGATTGCGAAAGTGAGATATTTTATAAAAAATATTAAATTTTACTATGATGAAATTTTGATCTACATGACAGGGCAATAATCAATATTTTTCCAAAGCAGTTATTAATGGAAATGAAATGCAAAAAATGTAGAAGTGTGAAAAGAAAAAAAAACACATTATAGATTTTTATAGTGGTTCGGTCAATCGTGACCTATGTCCATTCCTTGGAGTCCTCCACTCTGAGTATTGCACTAACACTAAGTGACTCTCCTTTTGCTCCCTCAGCAAGGTGGAGAAGCCCTTACAAACTCACTTTCATTAAACCTTTGATGCGATGAAGTGTCAGACGCTATGCCACCCTCCCGGTGATGGTAGTAGAACTTGACTCATTTTTCTCTATCCTGAAGAAGGAAGAGAACCTCAGCTCCTTTTCTCTCTCTTATAGAAGGCAAAGAACCTCGGAGATTGGACTAAGAAGCCTCTCTCCCTAGAGAGCTTCCAAAAAAACTCATCAAGGCCACAGGAGAAGTAAGTGTGCAACTAGCCCAGAGCATCCATGTAATCCCCTCACCCTACTTCTCCCTCACGCTCAAGCTCACCTTCTCCTTCCTCTCTCAAACCCTAATTTTCTTCTCAAAAGCTCCTCTCTTGGAGTTCCTTCAACAATCACATGTTCCTCTCTTCATTATTCAAGAAGATCTTAAAACATAGCTTAAGTATTAGGCTTCAAGAAACCCTAAAAAATTAATTTAGCCATTTCTATTTGTACTGTATGAATTATATTCATACAGTACGATCAATTCAAAACTAGTCCCATCCAGTACGATATAAAGAGTCATTTAAATGAATAGGTGAAATTTTATAAACACATCATATAATACGATCAATAGATCATCAGGTACGATATATTCTATTTCCTCTATTTGTACGGCATGATTTCTAAGATGACCAAAAATTATCTATATTAATCATCTCATACTGCTCTTATCATACAGTACTTTTAGTTGATTTCAAGTCGTCCAATATGATATAAATATCACACTGTACGATTAGTTCAAAAATCATTTTTTAATTTGGTACGAACATTAGGAAGACCAAATTTCATCTCTATTAATCATTTGGTATGATCGATATTGTATATTACGATCATCTATCATTAATTAAACTATGATTTAATTGACTAATTATGGGGGTTAATTTTAGTAAGATTTCAAATGTTCATACAATATGATTGAAATCATATAGTATAATTAGTTCAAAAATCAAATTTCAAAATCTTACTTAAATTAATCTGGCGGCTAGGGTTTTCAGATCATAACAAATCATACAGTACTATCAAGATCTTACAGTATGGTTAGTTCACAGAAACTATTTTTTAATTAGCTATTAAGCCTATTTTTAGATAATAGATCATACAGTACAATGGTAAATTATATAGCATGCATGATCACCTAATTTGCATACACCCTTATGTGGCTAGACTCAAGGAGTAAAAAATAAAGAAAATAAACTTATAAACTCTTTTACATCCTATTCTACCCAATCTTGAGTCTTCAGCAGTCTTAAGTGGTGTATATCTTACCTGAAATGATAGTGCTTACAGACACAAGAAATATCTAAAATATTTAATGAGATAAGTAACAATTCAATCAAATATGTTTGTCATTATCAAAATCACAGACTAGGGATCTTGGATTGCAATAATTCATATCTATGATTGAATTATAAATTTTTAGGAAAGAGAATATATTATGCAATGGATCAACCTAGCAATGAAGTTCCAAATGAATAGAGTATAGTGGCCTTGTAAGTTCAGATAGCATGATGCATTTTATCAGTTTGATAGTTTAATTAATGAGTGATGTACTAAGCAAGTAGATTGGGAGCAAGGAGACTAAAGAGGATAAGCACTTATAGATGTTTCATAAGTTAAAACCCCCACTATTTAAGGGAGTTGTAAAGCAATAGGAAGAAGATGAATGGTTGCAAAGGATAAAAAAATTCTTTGATAGCATGCAGTAACCAGAGAACAATAAAGTATCACTAATAGTAATTTTATTTGAAAGAAAAGATGAGAGATGGTAGATAGGATAGCAGAGAGAAAAGTTTCAGAGCAAGTTTGTTAGTACCTTCAAAGATTAATTTGTACATCCTTCAGCATGATAATAAATGTAGGAAGCTTTTATGAGACTGGAATAGGGAAATATGATAGTAATGTAATATTAAGTTGAGTTTAATACACTGGCTAATATGCACCTAAAGTGATAAGTACAACTGAAGAGAAATGTTATAGGTTCTTAAAGAGATTGAAGGATGAGTCTAAACATCCACTTGTACCACAAGAATTTTAGAGTTAGTGGAGAAAGCCAGATTGGTAGAAAATAATTTGGTTATTCCTCAGTTTTGACATAACATGAATAAGAAGAGAGCATGTGAAGAGATGACAAGGAGAGAATAGAGTAAAGAAAGTAGATATGCTAATATCAGGAGAAGACCCATGATACCAAATGATAGTACACAAGAGTGCCCCAGATATGATGCCCTAGAATCTTAATTGAAAAAAATACATATCCTTCGATCTTTTAAACATCAATAAGAGCTCACAGGATTCAATATAAGCATAAAACATAATTACATTACTGTTGATGGCATATTTACATATCTGATAAGTTCCCAAAATATATATATACAATAGCCTACAAATGCTACAAAGTAACATATACAACTAAAAGTGGGAATTAAAACCTAAGCTATTACCCACTTATTAACCTCACTCTATAGGCTCCTTACCCTTACCTGAAGAAATGTAAAAATTATATACTGAGTACATAGCCCACTAAGTAACCAAATCTTACCATATTATTTATTACAAGATAGAATAATTAATATGACTGCTCCAGTTTCAATTAATATCATTCAATAAGCTATCAGTATGAACAATAAATAATATATGAAATCAATATCAATCAATAGCAAAACCAATATGATCCATAAATTATATAATTCAATAAGCAAAAGAAGTCTATTAATGTATAAGAACATCAGTGAAAGACTATCAATCAATAATATATACAATATAGTAAAATAAGCCTTAATTATATATCATTTATATTCATAATGATGGTTCTATTACATGCTTATATCAATAATTTGTTACGAATTTGGATTCAAGGATTATGATTTTGATGATAACAAATATTTCTATTTTTGTTTGATTGTCTAACCTTTCAGGTTCACAGGATCAATTGCAAATTCAAGCTAGCTCAAGATAGAGTCAGTCTGTTTTGCAGTTCAGGTTCAATGTACTTTTTTTGTGTTTATTGAGTCAAGTGTAATGTTGAAAGTTCGATAGGGATGTTAAGCCCTAGTGAACTACGCCTGAGGCTAACCAAGAGGGGGGGTGAATTGGTTATTTAAAAATTTCACAACAACAATGAAAAATCTTTTTGATATTTAGCAGCAGAAACAAATAAACATAAACGAAAAGATCAATCTCAGATATTCACCCACGCAGTTAATATCAAAAAGTAAAGTGCAGAACTGAATCAGAAAAGCAAACAAAATTTTATAGTGGTTCGATCAACTTGACCTACGTCCACTCCCCGGAGCCTCCCCTCCGGGTATTGCACTAAACAAAAAGTTTCTCTCCTTTTGCTCCCACAGCAAGGCGGAGAAGCCTGTACAAGAACTCCTTTTCACCACACGGTGGGGCAGAGAACCCGACCTCCTTTTGCTTCCTCCTGAAGCAGGCAGAGAACCTTCGAACTCCTTTTGCTTCCACCTGAAGCGGGAAGAGAACCCTGGATCTTCTTGCGAATGATCCTCCCACGACGAACACCGACTAGACAAAAGACGACGAGCGGAGAAGACGACTCTAATCCGTGCTTGGAGCAACCTTAGTGAATCCCTCACTAACTCCCCCTCACAAGTTCCTCTCTCTCTCTCCCAACTCTCTTTCTCTTTAGGGTTTCTCAGGGAAGGAAGGTGGCAAAAGATTTTTCTTGTTTCAAGAAAAAGTTCTTTTATAGGAGGGCTTAAAATTTGCCCTAAATCTCAACTGGTCGGCCAAGATCATCCAGGACGATCGGTATATCATCCTGTACGATCAGTTCAAATTCAACTGTTTCAGCCTGGACGATCTGGTTCTTCTGGAAGACCAGTAGAAAAAATTATTCATATCGTCCCGTACGATCCTGCGATCGTCCGGGACGATTAGTGCAAATCAAGGAATATCGTCCAGAAGATAGTTCGGGTCGTCCAGAGAAACTTGTGCTGGACGACCAAAAAATGACTTGATCGTCCAGGACGATACGGGTATCGTCCTGTACGATTAGTTCAAAAAGTGCCCAAATCATCCTGAACACAGTTCGGAACGTACAACTGAAATGCACTAGACGATCATGATCATCCGGGACGATCCGGCGATCGTCCAGGACGATATGATCGTATCAATTAAATATTAATTGCTTTCCTTAATTACCAGACTAATTTAGTTATGATTGTACTAAATCGTCCAGGACGATACACGTATCGTCCGGGACGATCAGACCAAATAACTAAAAATAAAAACTTGCCTAAGTTGTTCTGGCGGCTGAGAATTTCTGATTTGAGCATATCGTCCCGTACGATCCAAAGATCGTCCAGGACGATCTACTTACTCACTTAACTTGGTCGCCCTAATTAGGGTTTCTATTTTGGCTGGATCGTCCAGGACGATGTGAATATCGTCCAGGACGATCTGAACAAAACATGAACAGAAACTCTAATTCACTCAATCTCTCTCCCTGAGTGTGTGTGCGCAAGGTTACTTAGCTCGGGGATCAGTTACATTACAATTGACTCAATAAAAAGAAAAATCATACATTTGACACACTTGGGCCCGATCTTGAGTTAGCTTGATTTGCTCGTGATCTTTTGTGCCTGAAACGGGTTAGCCAAGCAAAACACACTGGAAATATGTTTGTCATCATCAAAACCAGATTTACAACAATCTCCCCTTTTTGATGATGACAAATATTTGTACAGTAGTTTGAAAATAAACATAAACAGGAGATCGAATAACAGATATATATATATTTCAAATTTTTATTTAACAATCAAACTAATACAGAAAATATAACACGTACCAAAGACTGAAACGACTACAACTGACTCCCCCTTTGACATCATAAAAAGGAGGAGGGTAAAACAGAACACGAAAATACAAGCACAAAAACATAAAAGAGAACAACTACAAAACAGAAAAAGATGGATGATGAAGATGACCAATCAGAATCCCAAACACACAACCATGAAATCAAAATAACACAAAAACGAATAAAACTCCCAGAAAAAACACGCAAAAGCAAAGATTTTTTTTTTTGATCAAGCTGCTTGAGTAAATCAGAATTTTTCCTTGATTTTAGATTCAAAAACTAATAAGAAGATGATTGACAGCGCTAAAATCCAGAAAAGGTTGGAAAAATCAACTTTCGTAACTCAGACCCCGGGCTCCTTATCGATGCAAACCTCTTTCAAAGCAAAAATCTGATTCAGAAGAAACGACTTTAGATTTGAAAAGAGATCCTTTCAAGCCTCGTTCCAGAAAAATGTCTGATATAATAGTGTTACAAAGTGAGGAATCAGAAATCAGGATTTCCAAACTCAAGCTTTTGAAAATATTAAGTGGCTCACAGATTTTTCTAAGATATTTAACAATCTGAAAGGGAAGAAAGCTTGGTTTGGGCTCATTTTGTGCCTCTTTTTCAAATTGGTTGGCGCTTTGCGTATCTTTTTATTTTTGATACACTTTGTGTATCCAATTTGGCAATTTTGCATCTTTTCAGTTTTGGGCTCATTTTATGCTTCTTTTTCAATTTATTTGGCGCACTGCGCATCTTTTGTAAGCTTTCTCCTTTTCATAATCATTAAAGAATCTCAGCTGTGAGATTATCTTTCAGACATAGGAGATGATCTCCACAGTAAGGAAGAATGATTCACAAAACAAAAGCCATATAGCATATGATAAATGCAATTACTTGGTTTAGAAAATCAAACTAATGACTCAAGACTTTGAAAAACACTATTGATATGAGGCAGATTACTGTAGGAAGATAAAATAATCTCTATTTCAAACACTAACATTTTAATTTTGAAGAGGATTTTTATCCAAAAGAAATTATACACCAGTAAAGGAGTTAGAGGAAGAGAAACAATCATTAATGTTTCTTCCCTTTAATAGATTCAGTGGAATCAATCACTGCGTATGAGCTTCCAAACCAAAACAAGGTAAAAACTCCCAGTCAGAAATTCAGATTATCAGAAGTAGTGAGCGGTGATCAGATTTTAAAAAGCATAAAATAGTAAGTGCAAGATATGAACCAGTGAATAAAAACAGGTAGAAAATCACATCCAAGTAAATACTCAAATCAAACTAACAGTGAGGCTAAAATAGAAATCAGCAGAAGAAATAAAATCAACTGAAAGCAAATAATCAAACCAAAAACTAACTAACAGAAAATAGAATATCAATCAGAATAATCAAAAATCAGCAGTCATCAGAATGAAGCATTTATTTCAATCACTCCTTATCTGGTTCTCAAAATGCTGAATGAGTCAAAGGTCAGTGATTTAGTGAATATGTCAGCCAGCTGATTTTTAGTTGCTACATGATGTAGCTCAATGTCCCCTTTTGTAACATGGTCCCTAATGAAGTGATGCCTTATATCAATGTGTTTGGTCCTAGAATGTTGGATTGGATTCTTAGAGATACAGATGACACTAGTATTATCACACAGAATAGAAATTGTGCCAACAGGTACCCCTAAATCCAAGACTTGTTGCTTCAATCAAAGAACTTGGGCCACACAACTCCCTAAGGTAATGTACTCAGCTTCAGCAGTGGAAAGTGCAACTGAGTTCTATTTTCTTCTGGACCAGGAGACTAATGACAGTCCTATAAACTGACAAGTCCCAGAAGTGCTCTTTCTATCCACCCTGCACCCCGTAAAGTTAGAATCAGAATATCCAATGATCTCAAAAAAGGTGCTGTGCCTAGGGTACCAGATTCCTAGGTTTGGGGTCCCTAAAAGATATCTAAGAATTCTCTTAACAGTAGTCAGGTGGGACTCTTTGGGATCAGCCTGAAACCTAGCACAAAGACAGACACTAAACATGATATCATGTCGGCTAGCAGTCAGGTAAAGCAGTGATCCTATTATCCCTTTATACTTCTTCTGATCAACAGATTTTCCACTTGAATCCTTATCTAACTGAACTGAGGAGGGCATGGGAGTATTGATTGGCTTGGCTTTTTCCATTTCATATTTCTTCAAAATGTCCTTAGTATATTTTGATTGATTGAGAAAGGTTCCATCATCCGTTTGCCTTATGCTAAACCCCAAAAAGTAGGATAATTCTCCCATCATACTCATCTCAAACTCCTTATTCATTATTTTAGAAAACTCATCACATAAATATTTATCAGAAGATTCAAAAATTATATCATCAACATAGATCTGGATAATGAGTAAGTCATCCCCTAATCTCCTCAGAAAAAGGGTGGTGTCTACGCTCCCCTTAACAAACTCTCTTTCTAACATGAATGTGCTAAGCCTCTCATACCAAGCTCTGGGTGCCTGTTGCAATTCATATAAGGCCTTTTTTAATTTATAGACATGATTTGGATATTGGAAACTCTCAAAACTTGGGGGTTATTCTACAAAATTATCTTCTTTAATTACCCCATTTAAAAAGGCACTCTTGACATCCATTTGAAACAGCTTAAATCCCTTATAACAGGCAAAGGCTAGTAGCACTCTAATGGCTTCCAATCTAGCTACAGGGGCAAAAGTCTCCTCAAAACCAATCCCTTATATTTGATTATACCCCTTAGCCACCAATCTTGCCTTATTTCTCACCACCACACTAGAATCATTCATCTTATTCTTAAAGACCCACTTGGTTCCCACAATACTTTGATTTTTGGGTCTTTCTACTAACTCCCAAACATCATTCCTTACAAATTGATTCAATTCTTCCTGCATAGCTAAAATCCAAAACTCATCTGATAAGGCTTGATTGATGTTGGTGGGTTCAATCATTGAGATAAAGGCAGAATGCTTTACTTCCTTCCTAAGTCCATGCCTAGTCCTAACACCTTCAGAAGGGTCTCCTAAGATCAGTTCTTTAGGATGACTCGAAGAATATCTCCAATCTCTAGGCAAAAGTGGTTTCAGGTTCTACCCATTCCTCCAAATTTATATTTCCAACTCCTTGGGTAACCTCAACAATCTCTTCATCTTCTACTTCAGATCTAGACTCCTTAGGATCAAATTCATCAAACACTATATGAGTTGTTTCTTCCACCACCAAAGTCCTCCTATTGAACACCCTAAAGGATTTCCCCACACTTGAATATCCTAAGAACACTCCTTCATCAGATTTGGGGTCAAATTTTCCTAAGGGTGACTTCCCGTTGTTCAGAATAAAAATCTTACAGCCAAAGACATGGAGGTGGGACAGATTTGGAGTTCTACCCTTAATGATCTCATAAGGTGTCTTGTTCAGTTTGACACTCACATTCACCCTATTCAGCACATAACAGGCAGTGTTCACCGCTTCAGCCCAAAAGTATTTTGGAAGTGAATACTCGGTAAGCATGGCTCTAGCAGCTTCCACTAAGGTCCTGTTCTTCCTTTCAGCTATCCCGTTCTGCTGAGGGGTCCTAGGAGCTGAAAAATTATGACTAATCCCTTGATCCTCACAAAAACTTCCAAATCTTTCATTTTCAAACTCCCCTCCGTGATCACTATGGATGGTAATAATCTCACATCCTAACTTCTTCTGAATCCAAGTAGAGAAAGATCTAAACTCATCAAATGACTCAGATTTATGTGACAAAAATTTAACCCAAGTAAACCTCGAATAATCATCTACAATCATCAACCCATAGACTCTCCCCCCTAAGCTGGCAGTGCTAATGGGTCCAAAGAGGTCCATGTGAAGAACTTCTAAAGGTCTAGAGGTGCTAATGTCCTTAACAGAGTGAAAAGAGGACTAGACTTGCTTCCCCAACTGACAGGCATCACACAGGTGATCCTTAGTGAACTTAAGCTTGGGCTACCTCTAACTAAGTCCTTCTGGGTAACTCTCCTAAGGGTTTTCATACTAGTATGACACAATCTCCTATGCCATAACCAAGACTCATCAGCAACAGTTTTTAAGCAAATTGAATTATCAGATTTAATGCAACTTACATCCAGTTTGTAGACGTTGTTGATCCTTTGCCCCTGTGCCTACAACCTTCCTGGTGGTGTTATCTCCAAGTGTAACCTTGCCTCCAGCTCTGGCCTCCAGTGAAATGAACTGATTTGCATCTCCAGTCATATGTCTAGAACATCCGCTGTCCAGGTACCACATGCTCTCACAAGGTCTTGTGTGAGAGCACACCTATAAAAATATCAAACGTCAGTCTTAGAAACCCAAACAGGTTTGGGTTCCTTCTTATGAAAAGAAGAATGCAATGCATGCATGCTGTGCTGTGAAACAGGCAGTTTGGATTTCCACACCCAATGTGTTCTACGGTGAACAGTGCAGGTGTGGGAAATGTGTCCTAACATGCCACATGAAAAACATCTAACACCAGGAAAAGGGTTAACTAATCTACGTGGGTGACAGTGCCTCTTTCTAGATGTATATGAAACATGCTTTGATGAACTTGCAACAGATTTTTCAAAAGGTGGCGGTGCATAAAACTGTTCAAAAGTAGGCGGTATTTTGTTCTTTTCAAAAGTACTTATTTTCACTTTCAAAAACTTAATATGTTTATTTAAACTTGCAATTTCAAAAATTCTTCCACTTTCATTACTTTCTAACTCACATGCCATATCATTCACTTTCTTAAAAGCAACTCCTAATTCAACATGCGATATTTTTAACAAATCATGCTCAACAGTTAAATCAGAATATTTTTTATTCAACTCATCGAATTCATCAAGCAAGGACATGTGACTGGAATCAAGTGTGGAATGATCTTTAACTACAGAATCATGCTCTTTTTACAAAGTCAAATAATCTAATTTCAGACTAGCATGAGTTTTCTTAAGCTTCCTATATGATGTATGAATTTTTTCAGAAACTTCAAATAATTAATCGTAAGTAAGCTCACATACCTCTTCCTGGTCCGACTGACCAGGGTGATCATCAGCCATCAGACACAAGTTTGTTTCCTCCTCTTCAGCTTCAGTCTCAGAAGAGTCGGATGCAGAGTATGCCTAGAACGCCTTCTGAATCCACTTCTTATCATTTCTGAACTTTGGTTTCTCCTCACCCTTCTCCTTGCTTGGGTGAGCCTTGAGTATAAGACAATCCGCCTTTATGTGTCCAGGCTTCCTGCATTCAAAACAAACAGATTCAGATGAACCTTTAAAATTTCTACTGGTCTTACCTTTGTTCCACTTTTAAAAATTCTTATTCTTCTTCCTTAGAAAGCTCTTGAATTGCCTTGTGATTAAGGCAACATCATCGCTATCAGACCCGGAAGTGCTAGCATCTGAATCTTTGGCCTTTAGTGCCACTGTCTTCTCTTTCTTGCGTTCACCTGCATCAAGTTATCTTTGGTTCACCCCTTGCTCGTAAGCAATGAGTGATCCAAGTAAGCTGTCAATAGAGTAAGTATTTAAATCTTTAGATTCAGTGATAGCAGTAATCTTAGCATCATAAGAAGCAGGCAAACATCTAAGAATTTTGTTCACTCTTTCATAGTTAGTAAGTTCTCTACCTAAAGCATGCAAAGAGGTAACAATCTGAGTGAACCTTGTGTACATTTCTGAAATAGTCTCACTAGGTTTCATGCGAAAAAGTTCATAATCATGTAACAAGATGTTTAACCTAGACTGTTTGACTTCAGTTGTACCTTCGTATGTTATACAAAATCTATCCTAGATTTCTTTTCCCGTTGTACAAGTAGAAACACGCATATAGTCTTCAAATTTTAAAGCACAAAAGAAACAGTTCAAGCATTTTGCATTTAACTGTGCTAAATCACGATCATCAAACATCCAATCAGCAAAAGGCAATTCAGTTTTCACATTGTTAATCAATCTAAAAGGTGGTTCGTATCCATCCTTAACTAACATCCACATGCGATAGTCAATCGATTGCAGAAAAGTAGACATGCGTGTTTTCCAAAAATCAAAAGGAATATTATCAAATAATGGTGGTCTTATAATAGAATAACCTTCAGCAGTATTACAATTGTTACAGTTAGCCATGGATCAAATTCAAAAGTTTTTAAACCTAAATTTTGAATCCCGCTCTGATACCAAGTGAAAGTTCGATAGGGATGTTAAGCCCTAGTGAACTAGTCCCGAGGCTAACCAAGAGGGAGGGTGAATTGGTTATTTAAAAATTTCACAACAACAATAAAAAATCTTTTCGATATTTAGCAGCGGAAACAAATAAACATAAACGAAAAGATCAATCTCAGATATTCACCCACGCAGTTAATGTCAAAAAGTAAAGTGCAGAACTGAATCAGAAAAGCAAACCAGATTTTATAGTGGTTCGATCAACTTGACCTACGTCCACTCCCCGGAGCCTCCCGTCTGGGTATTGCACTAAACAAAAAGTGTCTCTCCTTTTACTCCCACAGAAAGGCGGAGAAGCCTGTACAAGACCTCCTTTTCACCATACGGTGGGGCAGAGAACCCGACCTCCTTTTGCTTCCTCCTGAAGCAGGTAGAGAACCTTCGAACTCCTTTTGCTTCCACCTCAAGCGGGCAGAGAACCCTGGATCTTCTTGCGAACGATCCTCCCACGACGAACACCGACTAGACGAAAGACGACGAGCGGAGAAGACGACTCTGATCCATGCTTGGAGCAACGTTAGTGAATCCCTCACTAACTCCCCCTCACATGATCCTCTCTCTCTCTCCCAACTCTCTCTCTCTAGGGTTTCTCAGGGAAGGAAGGTGACAAAAGATTTTTCTTGTTTCAAGAAAAAGTTCTTTTATAGGAGGGCTTAAAATTTGCCCTAAATCTTAACTGGTCGGCCAAGATCATCCAGGACAATCAGTATATTGTCCTATACGATCAGTTCAAATTCAACTGTTTCAGCCTAGACGATCTGGCTCTTTTGGAAGACCAGTAGAAAAAATTATTCATATCGTCCCGTACGATCCTGCGATCGTCCGGGACGATTAGTGCAAATTGAGGAATATCGTCCAGAAGATAGTTCGGGTCGTCCAGAGAAACTTGTGCTGGACGACCAAAAAATGACTTTATCATCCAGGATGATACGGGTATCGTCCTGTACGATTAGTTCAAAAAGTGCCCAAATCGTCCTGAACACAGTTCAGGACGTACAGCTGAAATGCAATAGACGATCATGATCGTCCGGGACTATCCGGCGATCATCCAGGACGATATGATCGTATCAATTAAATATTAATTGCTTTCCTTAATTACCAGACTAATTTAGGCATGATTGCACTGAATCGTCCAGGACGATACACGTATCGTCCGGGATGATCAGACCAAATAACTAAAAATAAAAACTTGCCTAAGTTATTCTAGCGGCTGAGAATTTTTGATTTGAGCATATCGTCCCGTACGATCTAAAGATCATCCAAGATGATCTACTGAATCAGACTCACTTAACTTGGTCGCCCTAATTAGGGTTGCTGTTTTGGCTGGATCGTCTAGGACGATGTGAATATCATCCAGGATGATGTGAATATCGTCCAGAACGATATGAACAAAATATGAATAGAAACTCTAATTCACTCAATCTCTCCCCCTGAGTGTGTGTGTGCAAGGTTACTTAGCTCGGGGATCAGTTACATTACAATTGACTCAATAAAAAAAAAATCATACATTTGACACACTTGGACTCGATCTTGAGTTAGCTTGATTTGCTCGTGATCTTTTGTGCCTGAAATGGGTTAGCCAAGCAAAACACACTGGAAACATGTTTGTCATCATCAAAACCAGATTTACAACAAATATAATAGAGCCCCAAGCTGTAACCTTGCGCACACACACTCAGGGGGAGATTTTTGTGAGTTAGAGTTTCTGTTCTATTTTTATTCATATCGTCTTGGATGATAGTAATATCATTTTGGATGATCCAATGAAAATAGAAACTCTAATTAGGATAACCATGTTAAGTCGGTCTGATTAAGCAGATTATCCTAGATGATACACCCATGTATATGGCGATATGCTCAAATCAGAAATTCCTAGTCGCCAGACTACGTTAGGCAAGTTTTATTTTTAGCTTTTGATCTGATCGTCTTGGATGATACGTGTATCATCCTTGACGATTCCTTATAATCATGCCTAAATTAGTCTAGTGATTAAGGAAAGTAATTTATGTTTGATTGATTCGATCATATCATCCTGGACAATCACAAGATCATCCCGAATGATCAATTAGAAATCCTGACCATCCAAGGCTTTTCACCTGGATGAGCAGAATAATGTGCTGGATGATATTCCCATTTTTGAACTAATCGTACGAGATGATAGAGATATCATCCCGGACGATCAAGTCATTTTTGATCATCTAGCAAAAGTTGCCCTGGACGACATGAGCTATGTGTAGGATGATATTGGCATTTTTGAACTAATCGTACATGACGATAGAGATATCATATTGGATGATCAAGTCATTTTGAGATCGTCCAACATAAGTTGCCCTGGACAACCCGAGCAGTCTTTTGGATGAAATTCTTGATTTACACTAATCGTCCTAGACGATCGCAGAATCATACAGGACGATCTAAACAAATTTTATCTTCTAATCATCTAGAGAAACCCGATTGTCAAGGTTGATATATGTGATTTTGTACTGATTATACAATACAATCTATCGATCGTTCTTGATGATCTTTATCAACCAGTTAAAATTTAGGGTAATTTTTGAGCCCTACTATTTAAGACTCTTGTCTTCTATCATTGAGATCTTTTGCCACCTTCCTTGCTAGAGAGAACTTTGAGAGAGAGAGAGAGAGAGAGAGAGAGCTTGGGAGAGAGAGAGAGGATCTTTTGAGGAGGAGTTTATGAGGTGTTTACAAAGGTTGCTCCCAGTAAGGATCTGAGTCGTCTTCTCCGGTCATCGTCTCTTATCTGGTTAGTGTCTCTGTGGTAGGATAGTCTACAATAAGATCTATGTTCTTTGCCTGCTTCAGGAGGAAGCGAAAGGAGTCCAGGTTCTCTGCCTGCTTTAAGAGGAAGCGAAAGAAGTCTAGGTTCTCTGCCTGCTTCAGGAGGAAGTGAAAGTAGTCCAGGTTCTCTGCCTCACCGGGTTGGTGGAATTAGTTTTGTATAGGCTTCTCCGCCTTGCTGTGGGAGCAGAAGGAGAGTCACTTAGTGTTAGTGCAATACCCGGAGGAGAGGCTTCGGGGAGTGGACGTAGGTCAAGTTGACCGAACCACTATAAAATCTGGTGTGTTCTTTCTGATTATTTTCCGCACTTATTTTTCTATTAATGATTGTGTGATTGTGATTATTATTTTGTTATTATTGAACATCTGCACATCATCGTAAAACTGTAAACGTTTTAAAATATTCAAAAAGATTCTCTAAATTATTTCTGCTCATGAATTTTTAAAATTACCAATTCACCCTCCTCTTGGTTAGCCTTGGGCTAGTTCATAAGGGCTTAACATCCCTAACAATTTTTCATAATTATGTCATTTCTTAATATTTATTAGTATGTTATGTCAATATGTTGCATCTGTATATCTATGAATATTTATTATGTCTCTTATATATACTATGTCATATTATATCAGTATTAATATAGGTTCTATTAGTCCTACTTTAGTTCTATCTATCAATCCATTCATAAGCTATCATGTAAATACAATCATGGCTATAATTATGAATAGTAAGATATGACATCCAACTTTAATGTGATATTTTTTTCTCTCCAAGCCTCTGTAGACGTCATCTTTTGGTCGATGTTTAAGCTCACCACTACAGACATTCTAAAGCCTAGAGGAGTTGAACCCCATTGACCGTGCATTATAAAAGGAGGAAGTACAGTCCCTCTCTTTCCACTTGCACAAGAGAATGGCCATTTCCTTTTGTTTTGATAAAGAAAAAAGTCAGAACCATAACTCTTTTCTGTTTTGGCTCCTATCAAATCATATAGAGTTGCTTGCTGGAATTTGTTGATTGCTCCATACTCATTTATAATGGAAAAAACTCATGTTCATTGTCAGATCACTGAAGGAAAGGTTGTTTATAAATTTGGGGAGTTTGCTTCTACACGAAGATGAAGAACTTCAAGTGAATTTTTTGTATATATAGGAAATTCAAGTGAAGGTTACATTTTCCAATTTCTTATGTAGATATCTAATTGTTCTAGTCAATTTTTTTATTCATAGATATAGCTGCAAGTTACCCCAGTTGTACACTTCCTTCGGAATCCTTGTGGATTCTGAACTTCA
Source organism: Dendrobium chrysotoxum (assembly GCA_019925795.1). NCBI lineage: Eukaryota > Viridiplantae > Streptophyta > Magnoliopsida > Asparagales > Orchidaceae > Dendrobium > Dendrobium chrysotoxum. Next base: position 14,107,191 of record CM034311.1, on the reverse strand, counting down.
TTCATAAAGGAACCAAACCTTTTGATGGGCCAACCCTTTTTTATGCACCACTTGTGGATTCCATGGACATGCAAAATAAGGGACTATTCTTTTGATATCATTGCCTCACACTGCTTGATAAGTTCAGCATACTTCTATACTACCCGATGACCGATAATGACAATGTCATCTCTGAGGACAGTGCAGTCGAAGAATCTCTTACCGAGGTATACTTTCCAAGATGACTACCACACTAACATAGAATGTGTTAGTGCAAATACTATAGGCCATGACAAAGTGCACTGCAAGATAGTGTTCTTCAATTAACCTACCAAAGTTGCAATACTTAGCCTTGAGACCCAGGAGGTGCTAAGCACTATTTAAGTGCTCCAGCAGTACTATGCCCCCAATTCTCCATTTTTGGTAAATAGAGCTCACCCGAACTAAAAGAATGATTGAAGCTCCTTTAGCTTCGTCAGGGCCTGCCACTCAGTGATAGCATGGACCTTCTCCTTGTCCATGCGTATAGTGCCTCCCCCTATCTAGTGGCTGAGGAACATAATTTTGTGCTGCACGAATGAGCACTTCTCCAGTTTCACATAGAATGAATTCTCCCTCAATATCTCTAAAATGCGAACTTGGTAGTACCCAGAACACAAGTGATGCTTTGAAAAGTTACGACCCCCCAAATTACTTAAGGGGCGACTAGAAGTTGAGTCAAGAGTAGAGCATGGGATTAAGTAGGGATTCATTAGTAGAGTTGGCTACCATGCATGGAATGTACTATGATCTCTGTAGAAGAAGATATCATTCCGAGGAAGGAATTCCATCCACTGTTGATGAATGAATTGAAGTTCATATAGTGATGGATAGTGATCCTCATCCAACCTATATTTGTAAATCATTAACAAAACATATGATTTTACAAATCACCCAAGTCTTGAAAGAATTTTGAGACCTCTTAGGTGCTCGAGGTGGGTGTCTTCAAAAGAGTTTACTTTTTGATGTGGGCCAATCAAAGGCAGAAGCTTGTGAAATTTCACTAAATGCCTGGTGGTTTAACCTTCTTTTTTTTTTAAACTTGGTATGGAGCTGTCATCAGCGCCTTGATCCACTAGCTGCAAAGGCAGTAGATACATGTCCACCAAATTTTCCACTACCATAAGCAAGAGCAGTTGCAGAGGCAAAGGAAGGAGCTGGAGTGGTTCCAGGCCCAGTTGTAGATCATTCAATTCTACAACCAACAATATGATATGCTACAGACCTGAGACCGGGCCATGAGACCTTAAAATCCATCATTATTCATAAAACTTAAATTAATTTAAAGGTGGCTTTCAATAATCTATAAAGAATAATCACTATCTACATGTCAACAAAATCTATTAATCGGGATTACACCACAAACCTTCTTTAAAGGAAAGCCCATTCTTCCACCCTTCTATATAAGATATTATATTTTAAGATCCAACCCGTATTAATTATTATATTGACAGGCAAAATTTATTACTTATATGCAAATGCTATATTTATCTTATATCGGCCATATCATTTTTGTTATGCAATGTAAATCAATATTATGTATGACATGCACTAATTTATGAAATATAAAAAAATCTATACAGTATACATTTATGTTATAAAATCAATATTATTAATCTATCTAGTGAAATTTAATGGTATTATAGTCTAAATGCTCATAAAAATTATGCTATCATATATAAAATGTTATACGATGAAAGTTAGGTAAATCAAATAAAAATGTATTTTTGAAAGATTCAAGAGAGATAAAAATCATAGAAATCAAAATTATCAAAAACAAGAGTAAGAGTATAATCACTTACAACAAATAGAATAACTTTCATAACAAGAACGATGGATGGAAAAGCCCTAGAGGACTTCCTCTCCTCTCTCTCTCTCTCTCTCTCTCTCTCTCTCTCTCTCTCTCTCTCTCTCTCTCTCTCTCTCTCTCTCTCTTCCTCCTTCTCCCTTCTTTTCTTCTTATCCCTTCTTTCCTTCCCTATCAAACAAAGTGAAGTGAGGGGAGGAATGGTGGGTGGTAGGGATATTTAAAAGAAAATATGTCAAAAAAATATTTAGTGCCCAGCACTATGGTACTCACAGTACAACATCACAACATTGCATGCTGCCCTTAGCATCATGGTACGCATAATACAATGCTGTAGCATTGCATGCTACTCGTAGAGTTATTATAAAATAGACCTTTTAATATGCGATGATGTTTTTTTGGCACAACAGTGCCCTCAGGGCCATTGCACTTGCTATCAACGCTCCACAATGCTACCTGCTGGAGCATATTTTCATGTTTTACAAACAAATTCATTTTAAAATTTTAGGTTATTTTATCTGATGTGATAGGAGACACACATGGTAGTGCTACTTAATCATAGGATAATATTTTTGGTGTGGTCAATATAAGCACAGGATGATTGATTTCCCTTAAAGAGGATACGAAGGGGGATCAAAATCCAGGATATACCAAACTAGACAGATAAATGGATAGAGACTTATAATAGATCTTGAATGCCTAGTCAAGGTTTAGTGAGCAGGGCTAATATTAGGAATGAGAATATGAGTGAAAGTTAGAGGCAACCCACACAATCAATGAATATAGCACCCATATAACTAAGAGTATATAACTTAAGTCAGCAGGAAGTGAGAGATGCACTAGAAAGGTCCACTAGTATAGTTCTTTATTTTAGATTTTATTTTTATTAATGAATATACTCCATATATTATATAATTGATTGATTGACATGCATAATGTTTGACATACATATATGTTTGAATGAATAAATACATAATTTGATTGATGATTGATATGACCAAGGATTAGTGATTTTGTTTGGGCCATTGTCATCCAAAGTTGGAAATATTAAGGATGATATTTTTCTAAGGTGGGTAGATTGTAATAACCTTGAATTATTTTTTCCTAAATTCCAAGATTTTTTTTGGTTGAATGCTGCAATGCTAGGTGGGTAACATCATGTTATTGAGCTCTTCAACAAATTTATAAAAAGTGAACTAACAATGTAGCCCTGAGCTCAGGCACTGTGATGGTGTGCTTTCAAGGGGAAGTGTTGCAATGCTGGATTTAGAGTGCTGTGATGCTGGATCTAGAGTGTTGCGATGCTGGATTAAGAGTGCTAGGTCATAAAATTATTATTTTTAAATAAATATCTAAAAGCATTTTCTCTTAAATCCCTCACTTAAACCTCCTTATTTTAATTTCCTTGACTAGGTGATAAAGAGGGAGAAAAGAGAGAAAAGATGAGAGAGAAGGAGAAAAAGGAGAAAGAAAGTAGGTTCAAGCCATTATTTTCATCGTTCCAATTACAAAAAGTGTTTTAATCATGGTAGGTAACTTTAACCCAGCCTCTGTTTCCAATAAATTTATATTTTTTCCTATTTTTCACCCTCTTGAAATTGATAAAAATATTATATTTTACATTTTAATGATTTTCCACCACGTAACTTTTGATATGTAATAAATATTGTTATCTTAAGCATTTTGACTGGTAAATCTTGAAATTTCATCTAGTGGTTTTGTTTATATGCCATTTTAAATGAGATGGGTATTATAATACTAGGTATAAATTGATTAGAAGTTAGTATTTCACCTTTGGATTTGAAATACACGATATGTATACATTTATTATTTAATTAGTCAAACATGTAATTTTGACATATTTTAGGCATATTGATGAGTACAATGATAATTGTATTAGTTGTATATGATATTTTTTTTATTATGATCTATATAGTATGAAATGTGTGTAAAGGTCAAAAAGCTAGCTCGAAATGTTTGATTGATTCAGATTGGATAGAGATATTTTATCTTGTGCAGGAGGGTGGGCCAATGATCTTTCTTTTAAATAAGATTTATGGTGTAATCCTCAATGATATAAAAAGGAAGGTATAAGGAGACTGATTAAAATGATATAATTTGCTAATGGGCAAGAAGTGATAACTTCTTACATGAAAGCCACCTGATCTATGATTACTACATGTGATATGAGACTAATTCTTGGTAACAGACCTGATATGATTGCGACTGATTCCTATAGGATTGGCCTATAGAACATGATACAGGAAAAGATACCATATATTGCTAGGTGTCCTATCTTGCTTATAAATGCATATGATATGAGTATATATAATAAATCACATAAGTGACATGATATGATATAATATATACATGTTGTAGGAAGTATCTAATATAGACATGTGATATGGCTGATAAAATTTATATAAGGGCACATGATATATATGAATTATATGATATACGTGATATATATTGCATATGATATTGATGTTTTACGACATACATAAACATTCCATCATATGACACTATATACAAGATTGATATAATAGATACGACTAATAATTGATAAGTTGCATTTGATAGGAATAATAATTTACATATATATGAGGTACATGCATATAACAAATAGTTGCATTAATTTATATGAGATAATACATGAAATATTTTGTAACTGATGGGTATAAAAAATAATAGAATATATTGATCCTTTATATGGCTATAGATAAATGATTAAGAATCAGCCTGCTTACATTGATTTTTATTGCTCATATGAGATGGCATTATTTACATTGATCGCAACATATTGTTATAATTATGTGTTCATACTAATACTAATATTGTTTGGATGATTACATGCATACTACATTGGTTGTATTGTATTGATCAGAGTTATAGGTTTTTGTAATCTACTAAGTTGTTAGGTCACTCTGTGATTTTTACAAAATTTCAAGAAGTGATCAGGATCCAGTGGAGTGAGAAAAATTAATCTTTTCTAGGTTTTCTTTTATTTTTTGTATTTTGGTTTCTTTTGTAGCTAAGAGTAAAGAAAGATAGAATGATATATTGATCGATCTCTTGGCTATTATGTATGCAATTATGATGAATAAATGTGAAAATGTTTTTGATGTCTATGACTTGGAATTACTTCCACTATTTTCCACTTATTGAAATGAGATTAGTAACTCTGGTAGGTTAATTAAGGGATTTAAAATAGATGAATCTTTTAAAATTTAATCTGGGACAATGATAGTTCATTCTAAGTATGCTCACGATAAGTCAAAGGAAAATTTGAACATATTTAATAATCATCTATGATCCTTTCAAATCTAGGAATATGAAATTCTAATGATGAAATTACCAAATTCACCCTTAAAAGTGCATTAGCAGGTTTATTCTCTATTTTAGGTTTATGTTTTAAAACAAAAGTGAAGTCTTGAAGATATTCAACCCACTTTGCATGCTTAATACTCAATTTCTTTTGAGTGTTTATGGATTTTGGAGCATGGTGATCAGTGTTTAGAATGAACTCCCTGTGTAAAAGATAATGTCTCTATTCTTTTACTGTATGAATGATGGAAAAAAATTCTTTGTCATATGTTGAGTATCGTTGATTAGCCTCATTCAAATTTTTACTAGAAAATATATCACGGTTCTCTTAACATAGGAAACCTCTTATGTCTACACCAGATGCATCACATGTGACCTCAAATTTTTTATTTAAACCTGAATGTTTTAAAACAAGAGATGAGGTCCTAAGGACTTTAATTTGTTCCATGACCTTTTGTGTAGATGTAGTCCATTCAAATTTATCCCTTTTAAAATATGTGTGATAGGAGCTACAATAGTACTAAAGTGAACCTTTGATAGAAAGTAGCTAAACCATAGAAGTTGCAGACATCCATAAAGCTCTTCAGGGGAGGTGTGATAGGCCCCTTTTCATTTTGTTTAACAGAAAAGAGTTTAATGGTTTTATCAATAAATTTTAACACATATGTTTTCTCTCTTGTGTAGTGAATGGCATTTATGTCAAAGAGCTAAGGTTGACCTAATAAGACATGTGTGATTTCAATGGGAAGGACATTACACCAATTGTGATCAATATAACTTCCAATCTTAATAGGTAGTAAACATTGAGTAGTAAAAGGTAAGGAAGTGTGATCTACACAAGAAACATGAAATAGCTCTAGATGAGGCTTAGATTTGAGGGTAGCCCTAGTGAGAGCATGAGTGAATACTACATTCAGATTGGTCCCTCCATCGATCACTATTTCACACTTCTTTTCTTTGTATATGATATAAGTGGATAAATAAAAGAGCCACTGATTCATTTTATACTTTTTTAGTCAAAATTGGATAATTAGCATTATTCTATCTCAAAAAATAGACTAATGCTTCATCATCGACTTGAAAAGAGAAATGAAATTTACTTTCATGGTTTAACACAGCATAAAGAATGTTCAATTCATCTCAAAGGATAAAAATTATCATTCACCTATCATTTTAAAAATAAAATTAATCAAGGATATACTTGTAGTTTATGTCCAAATGATTCCCCCCCCCCCCCTCCAGTAAACTAAAATAGGGTTTATTTTAAACTGGGTTCTTGGGATTCTATAGAGGCAACCCTCTATAGTTAGTTACATCTTCTAATATAAAACATTTGATTAAAGTGGAGATTAGATTTTATTTAGGTTTAAAATTTAATAGATTTAATGGTTTAAATCAATCATTTTGAAAAAACTCTAGAGTTTATAAAACTTATTTGAAGGTTAGGAAAATCCTCATGGACGAAAGTTTCAGAGGTGAAAATGTATCTAGGCTTATGCTCGCTTGGAGTGCGCTATGAGCTATCCCCCTAAGCACAAAATTTTGAAATCATGATTACTTGGTCTAATGCATGAAAGTAAATGTACTTTTAATACCAAAATAGAGGATTCTAGTTAACATTTTGATGCAAAGGCACCATAAACTCTAAATCTAAAATCAAAGCTTAATAATATGAGTTGGGTCAGATGCACCTAACTAATACCTTTTAATGCAAAAGCACCATAAACTCTAAATTTTATTTTTAGTCAACACTAAATTTTTTAAATATGAGATTTTCTAGAAAAATCCAGCATTATAATGGCCTTAAGCCTAATGGGAAAAGTAAAGTTCCCCGATAACAAAATGGGCCCCCTATTTACTATTATAGATATGCTTTGGTTTGGTGTATATTGCAAAAATTTAAAATGCATGTATGTATTTTTGTCATGGCAAAGGTGTTCATGTATACAGTACTACTATCATATCATCTTAGAATTAGCATACATGCTCCTACAAAGTCTGGAACATGCATACCGAAAGAAACCTATGAAAAGGCTACCCTCTAATGTAAATCTATCACTCATATGAATGCTATACATGTAACATGAAGCAGTATAAAATAATATTGTATAAATAAAATTTTTATTCATTTATTTTTAATGCACAATACAAACCAATGTTTATTGAAAGATAAGTGGCCAAGCTCCACCACAATAGGCTTAGATTTCTACTCCTATATATGAATATTTATTTAAATGTATTTGTTTATTGTCATCTAGCTTCATGTCTCCTATAAGAATTTAAAAGGTAATGCTTCTTAGAGGAAGAGAAAGCATTTTTTTTGAAGCCCTATGTGTATAGGAAAATACCTTTAATCTTTACAGCTCTTTATACAACTCGATCTAGACACATTTTAGACATTTGACTTTTATATTTATATTGAAAGCCTAAGTAAATTCTAAAGACTCTATACTATAAGCAGAACATATAAGCAGGAAATAAATGTGCAATAGAATCCTACATGCAACTACTAAACATAGTGTACTATGTAGGTAAAAGTGTGTAAACATATATGACTATGCAGAATACTAAAAATAAATAAACAAACATAATATGCCATCCAAGTAAGGCATCTACAAGCACACCCGAACTACTACTGATATAGCCTAAGGTAAAGTTAGTTGTCTTAACAAACTATCTATAGTGTGTAAAGAAGGTTGTGTGGCTTTCATATATCCTAAGGTGTTTTATTATTTAATATATCCTATGGAGTTTTTATTTGAAATTGTTTGTTTATTATAAGTCAAATGGGTTTTGATTTAAGTTTAAATTTTAATGATTTAGAATTTTATTAATCATGTTTTAATGTGTATGAGTTTAATTATTTAATTTTAAAAAACTATATAAGCTAATAACTCCAATGTAAAAAAGTCACTAACGTATAAGTTCTAAGGCTCATAATATAATGCATTCTTTCTCCCTTATAGGATAGAGTGATTGCATAGAGTCCTTGAAGTTTTATTTTAACATTTTGATTAATGATAAAGAAGACAATTATTATAAAGAATATGTTAACCAAAGTACTTCAAATTGCTTAGAAGAACTCAACCTCACATCCTAAGCCTTATAAATAAAATGCATGTATGCCATCCAAAAGGAATCAAACATATGCATATAAGGATTCAATTTATTAAGTGGAATGTGCGGGGTATTGGGTGTTCTTCCTATAACACTTCCCATTAAGTGTTTTCTTTATGTTTAATGCTATGGTGTGGAATGTGCGGGGTATTGGGTGTTCTTCCTCTAGAACCCGTGTTAAAAACTTATGTCGTATCCACAACATTAAGATTCTTGTGTTACTTGAACCTCTTATATCTTTGAACAGGCTTATGAGCACCTCCCGCCTTTTAGGTTTTAATCATGCTATTGCTAAAATTGCTAACAAGATCTGGGTGTTTTGGAAAGATCTGATTATTGTTGATGTGATTGCTGATTTTACTCAAGTTTTACACTGTAAAGTTGAAGCTTTTAATTTCCATTGTTGTGTGTCTTTAGTGTATGCTGCCTCCTCTCTTTACAATAGAAAAGTGTTGTGGAATTAAATTTGTAATTTTCATCAAATTAATGCTTTGCCGTGGCTCATTGGTGGGGATTTCAATGCCATTACTAGTCCTAATGAACGGCTGGGTGGTTCTCCTCCTTCTCACCGTTCTATGGAGGATTTTAACAATATAATTTTTAATTGCAGTCTGATTGATATTGGCTTTACTGGTGATAAGTTCACATGGAATAGGGGTCATTTATGGCAGAGATTAGATCGTATTTTGTTTAATGATTCGTGGATTAACTCTCCCATTATTACTAGTGTCCATAACCTCAGTAGAACGTTGTCTGATCACTCCCCTTTACTTATTACCACTAATACTAGATGTTCTAATGTCATTACTCATTTTAGATTCCAAAACATGTGGCTTCTTCATGATTCCTTTTTTGAGGTGGTTAAGTTTAACTGGAACTCTCCTTTACATCCTGATAATAATGTGTTTGGTATGAAGAGGCTTTGGTTGAAATTTAAAAGATTGAAGCAGGCTCTTAACTGGTGGAATCATCATGTCTTTAAAAACATCTTCTCTAATATTCTTTCTTCTGAGCAACTTGTTTCTTTTCTTGAGACCTCTTTTCAAAATGATCCTACTAATGTCAATTTATCTAGATTAAATCATGCCAAAGAGGATCTTCTTAAGCTTCAAACTCAAGAGGAGGCTTTTTGGAAACAAAAAGCCTCGGATAAAAAGTTGATGGATGGGGATAATAATACTAAGTATTTTCATGCTTTGGTTAAGCAGAGAAGGGCCAAAAATTCTATCAGCAATATTAGTAGGGATGATGGCTCTTTTGCTGATAAGCAAGAGGACATTTCCAATTTAGCTGCCAATCATTTTAAATCTTGCTTTAACAAAACTTTTATTCCTTCCTTCTTTGGAGATCATTCCTTCATTCCTTCCCTTATTGACAATGAGATGAATGGTAATCTTTCTAGGCCTCCTTCTTTAGAGGAGGTCAAGGAGATGATTTTTAATATGAATGGGGATTCTGTGGCCGGGCCTGATGGTTTTACTGGTCTTTTTTTTCAAAAAACTTGGAGCATTATTGAACATGACAACTTTTCTGCTGTTTTAGACTTCTTTGAGGGTAACCCTATTCCTAAGTTTTTTACTTCTACTTCCATTGTGCTTATTCCCAAAAATAATAATGCTAATACGTGGAATGATTTTAGACCTATTAGTCTTTGTACCTTCTTTAATAAGCTTATTTCTAAAATCTTGTCTAATCGGCTTGCTCCTATTCTTCCTGCTATTATCTCTCCTAACCAAATGGGGTTTGTTAAAGATAGGGTCATCACGGACAACATTTTATTGGCTCAGGAATTGTGTCAAGACTTGGATGTTAAGGTGAGAGGTGGTAATGTCATTTTCAAGCTTGATATGGCTAAGGTTTATGATAACTTAAATTGGGATTTTTTATATTTTGTCTTAGATTTGTTTGGTTTTGATTCTAACATTATTAAACTTATTAAGAATTGTATTGAGAATGTTTTTATGTCTATTATTATTAATGGATCTTCTTATGGTTTTTTCAATACTTCTCATGGCTTGAGACAAGGTGATCCTATTTCTCCCACTCTATTCATTATTACGGTTGAATTCCTTTCTAGAGGTTTATCCCAGCTTTTTAATTCTAACACTGGTCTTCATTTTAAAACTAAGGGTTGTGTTTCTATATCCCATTTGTGCTTTGCGGATGATTTTATTGTGTTCTCGAATTCTTCCCGTAACCAAATTCAGAAACTGATGGATTTTCTTTCTAAGTTTGAGATGGCGAGTGGCATCTATTTTAATAAAAATAAAAGCTGCTTTATTGCTTCCAAGAAAATTTCTAGTAGTCGTATTCTTGCCATTGAAAATCTCACTGGTTTTACTCAAGCATTTTTGCCCATTAATTACCTTGGTGTGCCTCTTTTTAAGGGGAGGAGACAATCCTTTTTATTTAACAAGCTTATCGAATCTGTTCATAATAAACTTTTATCATGGGATTCAAATTTTTTGAGCTTTGGTGGTAGAATCACTCTTATTAAAATTGTTCTTGTGGCTTTACCTGTTTACTATTTTCAAACTATCTTTCCCACACAAGCTGTGTATGATAGACTTCATAAGATTATTAATAAATTCTTCTGGAAAGGTACTTCATCTAGCTCTAAAATTACTTGGGCCTCTTGGGATAAGTGCTGTGGTGTGCAGTCTGAAGGTGGGCTTGGGTGTAAGACCTTTATGATCTCTCTAAAGCTTTTACTTTTAAACTTTGGCATAAAATTCGTGCTAATAATAGTTTTTGGGCCAATTTTATGATTTCTAAGTACTATGCTGATAAACATCCTGCTTATTATGTTGCTAAGCATGGTGATTCTAAGGTTTGGAAAAGGTTTTGTAAAGTGAAATGGGAGATTGAACCCTATATTTCGTGGGGGCTTGGAGTTGGGAATATCCACTTCTGGCAAGATAAGTGGATTGGTAAGCACTCTATTGATACTTTATTAAATACTTCCTCTATTTCGTCTGATAAGGTTAAGTGTTACTTCAAAGATAATGCTTGGGATATTGATAAGCTTTCTAATGTTATCCCCCACAGTATTATTAACTGCATTTGAAATGTTCCTTTAAACATTGAGTCTAAGGATGTTATCATTAGTGATTTGTCTAAGGATGGTGGCTTCCATTTAATGGAGGCGTGGCACTCTTTTCGGGTTAAAAACAATTTTGATTGTATTTTTGCGAATATTTGGCATAAAAGCATTCCCTCCACTATATCTATTTTTGCTTGGAGAATCCTTCATAGATATTTACCCACTGAGGACAACCTTATCAAAAAAGGTTTTCAGTTGGCTTCCAAATGCCAATGTTGCTGTCACCTTGAAAGTCACCATGTCTTTATCTCTGGCCCGGTGGCTGTGCGTACTTGGGTTTACTTTGATGACTTATTTCAGATTAACTGTTTTAATGGTAAACTGTCTTTAAAATATTTACTTAATGCTTGGTTTATTAAGTCTAAAGGGCATATCCGTAATGTTATCTCTTGTCTTATATTGTGGTTTATCTGGTTAGAAAGAAATAACTCTGTTTTTAACAATGTCAAAATGAATCATAATAATGTTATTTTTAAGATCAAAGAGAAGGTTTCTTCTCTTATTGCTGTTAGAATTCTTTCTCATAAGAATTTCAAGAACTACTATTCTATTGGCTATACCTTTGGCCTTTCGGCCATGGGGAGTTCTCCTATCAATCTTGTGTTTTGGAACAAGCCTCCTCAGGACTATGTTAAACTGAATGTGGATGGTATTTATTCTGGTAATTTTGGAGGTTGTGGTGGTACTATTAGAGACAGTAGTGGGAAGCTCATTATTGCTTTTGCGGGGCCTATTCACCATGGTAATGCTTCTTTAGCTGTTAACTATGCCATTATCCATGGCATACACCTTTGCTGGACTTTTAAGACTCTGAATGTTGTCATTGAGGCTAATACCAGTTTTGACTTCAGCTCTTTTTTGGCTGGGAGGGAGAACTTGTGTAATGCTGATTTATTTTATTAAAGGCGGTATATTTATAAGATGTTGAGCTATTTTAACCATTCATTTCAGAATATCTCTTTAGATGGGAACAAATGTGCTAATTGGCTCGCTAACTGGGGTTGTCACCTTGCTTCATTCATCGATTTGGTAGGTTCTTATGTTCCGGCTCCCCTACGTGGTTTACTGAAGCTTGATGGGTTTGGTACCCCTTATGTGTGTAGTTAACCTCTTTGTTTTTCTTTTGACTGCTTCTTTGGGCTTTCTGTTCTCTGTTTGTATCCCCTTTATTTGTTTGCCTTTCTGGCTTCTCAATGCCTGTTGTTAAGTTCTTTTGTTATTTATTGCTTGGTGTGGTTCCTTTTGCTGCCTATGCTTTTTTCTGGTTTTATGGGCCGACGGGGTATTTTTTCTTGCTTTTATTTTCTTGGGTTTTCTTTTGGGTCTTACAATCTTATGCTTGTCTTTCTTTTTTTGACTAACCTTTTCGGGTTTGCCTTTGGGTATTCTGTTTGGATCATTTGCTGGGGCTGGTTCCTTCTCTTCTGCTGCCTTTTTTTGGGGAGAGAGGTGGATGACATACTCTTGGTTTGCGCTGGTTGGTTAGATACTTCTGTTGAGTTCTGTTTTATCTCTGTTGCTAGATTTTTAGGGAGGTTTGTTTGCTGGCTTTTCTGTTTGTGTGATTATTGCTGTCCTGTGAAAGGGGAGGTCAATCGTTGTTATGCTTGGATTGGCTATTTTGCCTATGCTGCTTGGGTTTTCTCCACCATTTCAGATTTTCCTGGTTTGGTTGAATCTCTTTGGTGGTGGATGTTCATTTCTTTCCTTGGCCACCCTTGGCTGGTTTCTTATCTGGTGTTACCGATTGCGGATAATCCCCATAATGCTACCCATTTTACTGTTTGCAATCTCTGGTATATTGTGATTTTCTCTTTGCAGGTTTTGTCCTTCATTTTCTAGGATGGCTATTGCTCCACCATTTTTATGGAATGGAAGATCTTCTTGATGGCTGCTAAAGCTCGGTGGAGGTATATTGTCATGTTTTTGATTGAGAAGCAGTTTTGGAATTTTTCTTTTTTGTTTGCTTCGATCTTATTTTTGGGTGCTCGCTCTTGTGCACCATAGAATGTCCCTAGGTTACTGTGTATTGTGCTTTAGCAGGGACCTCGAGCTCGTAGGATTTTCTTTTTTATTTAATTTTGTAGCTCATTCGAGCAGTAGGGAGCTTGTAGTCCCTTTAAGGACCTTGTAACTGTTTTCCTTAATTAACACGTAGGCCCCCACCGAGGGGTAAAAAAAAAAGAAAAAGGATTCAATTTATTAAAGATATATTAAAGACCTATAAATTTAACACATTTAAATCCTCCAATGTAATTAAACAAAATGCATATGGGTCTTCTTAAGCTTTGGTATTTATTAAGTGAGTTGATGTGTTAGCTTTAAGTTTAAATTATTTAGTTTAGTTGTCTTGAGTTTAAGTGAGGTGATTTGAGTAATTGGATTTGATTTTAATGTTTTAAATTTAATTTAAAATTATCTAATTTTATTTTATTTTATTTTATTTATTTATGACTTATTATTATTTATTTAATTCCTTCCTTATAGAATGAACTTGGTTGAGTTTTGATTAATCAAATCAATCTCAAATGTTCAGGTGATCGATACCATTGATTAGGAAAAACCCATGGTTCAATCCCTAAAAATTTGGGTTTAATTGAAAAAATATTTAATTTTATATTAATTTATTTAGTTAATTACAAATTAAAGTTTAATTTTAAATTAATTTAATTTTGATTAAAATTGAAGATTGATTTTAAATTTTCTTGGTTGTAGATTTTTATTTTAGAGTTATTTTATTTTAGTTTATATTTTTTATGATTTTTTAATTAATTATAAATTTTAGAAATTTCTTTTTTTTTCTTTTTTAATTTTAGGGTTTAGGTTTTGACCGACCTAATAAATTCTAATTACGTGAAATTAAATCCTAGGGTTCATCATGTCACTAAGTTTACTTTGTTTAAGTTTTATCCTTGTTGGATGTTAAGGGAATTTCCTTGATTTTAAAAGTTCGTGAGGGTTGTGAAACCCTAAAGAACTAGCCTGAGGCTATCTAAGAGGAGAGGTGAATTGCTGTTTTAAAATTTCTTAAATGAAAAGAATTTTTTTTATCTTTTTAACTATTTTGAAACTAAACAATCTTAAGCGATAGCAGATACCAAAATCAGAGATTTTAACCTCAAAATAAATCATAGAAAAATGTGAAAATAAAATGCAGAAAAAGTAATAAAAAAGAGCACACCAAATTTTATAGTGGTTCGATCATATCTGACTTACGTCCACTCCCCAAAACCTCTAGTTCCAGGTATTGCACTAATCAGTTAGTGTCTCTCATTTTGCCCCCACAACAAGGAGGAGAAGCCCTTACAAAATCTTTCCACTGGCCCAGTGAGGCAGAGAACCTTGAATCCTTTTTCACCCTTCTGGTGGAGGCAGAGAACCCAAAATCCTTTTACTCCCTCTTGGAGTAGGCATAGAACCTGACAATCTTTTTACTCCCTCTTGGAGTAGGCAGAGAACGTAGATCTGATGCTGATGATCATCTCCCCAGAGCCACCAAGGAACCAAGGACGAAGAAGGATGAAGATAATCAAATTCTTGCTTGGAGCAACCTTTGTGAATCCCCTCACAAGATCCTCTCTTCTCTCCCAAACTCTCCTTCTCCTTCTCTAAGCTCTCTTGGGTTAGAATAGCAGTAAAAGATTTATTAAGAAGCAAAATAAGAGAGCTTAAGTAAGAGGCTTAAAAAAAGCCCTGATTTTTAATTTTATATCAAAAATCATCTAGGACGATCCTACGATCATCCTATACGATTAGTACAGCCAGGACAATCACCTTTGCTCTGTACGATCAGAAGAAGTATTTTTTATATAACATAATATATGATTATTCTATCATCCAGGATGATTAGTTCAACGTGGGTGGAAATCGATAAATCATTTTGTAACCCTCTCAGGACGTCCAGGATGATCCCCTGGACAATCAGAAGAAAATTATGGTTTTCATCTTGGATGATAGGAGATCATCCAATGAAATAAAAAGGATCATCCGGGACAATCCAAGTAGATTATCCTGTATGATATGATTGATCAATCTAACCATAATTAGTCTCCTAATCAATCTAACCATAAGTGGATTATTTTAGGCATGATTATCATGAATCGTCTAGGATGATATGGATCATCCGGGATGATTAGAACAAAATTTGAAAAATAAAATATTGCCTAAAATATGATTGGCGGCTATTTTTCTCAATATGTACTAATCGTCCTGTACGACATAAATTGTCCAGGATGATTAGTTAAGAAAACTTAATTATCAGGGATGCCCTAACCAGGGTTCTATTTTTAACTGATTGTCCATGATGATTTATAATTATCCTGTACGATATGATCAATAATAACAAAAACTCTAACTTACCAAATTTCTCCCCCTAAGTGTGTGTGTGCAAGGTTACTTAGCTTTAGGATCCATTACAGTACATTTGACTCAAGAAAAGATAAAAGATGCATTGGAATTGAAATTACAAACTGACTCTATCCTAGTCTATTGATCTTGAGCTGATTGACGTTCCAAGTGAACTTGTAGACCTAAAAGATTAGTGAGCAAGGCAAACAAAGCAGATATGCGAGAATAGCAGTAGTAAAGAATCAGTAATATTTGTTATCAACAAATTCAATGTATTTGGGCCCAGATTTACAACAAATTTATTTTAAGTTTGCTAGCACAACCCTAACTTACTTTTTTCTAGGTGCCTCTAATGTTCAAAAAGGTTTACAATTAGAGGTATTTAACAATTATAAGAATGTAAACAAACTACATAAATTTGGGGACCTAATTATATTTGCATTAGGTGAATTAAATTCCCAAAGTTTTAAGTAAAATAATGAACTCTAACTTTTGGAATTTAAAAATAAAGCTTGGGGACTTTAACTTGTCCAAGAAGAATTTGGGGAAGCTAGGAACATCCCCTAGTTTATCCTGTCCAAAATTTAGTTCAAGTTAGCTCAAGGTTATAGATAATTGAATGAAAAATAATATGCATTCAAGTGTATAATACTCTATTGCCATAAGTCAAAGTCCTCTTAAAATATTTTTAAAAGGTTAATGAGCTCACCCTGGTTCCATATAGTGGTCATTTATGGCATTTGGTCAAGAAATGAAACTAGGGTAAATTTTCTATGTTTCTAGCCATTTAATTAATTTATAATTAATGTTCTAGGGTTTATCTGACAGTGGGCTAACTCAACCTTAGACTTCCACATGTTGATGTTTTTTTTATCCATATGAAAGGTGACGATTAAGCCACTTATCCAGTACAACAGCTACTGGAGCTATTTGATAGCATGTGGAATGATAGAGTGACCAGAATAGAGTCAGACGGATAGTGGGTGTAAGAATGTTAAAATCTCAGTTTGAATGATGGATGAGACGATAAGATCATAACCATTTTTAGAAAAATGTGGGATATTAAGGGTTTTTTATTTCATATTTCCAAACAAATTGTTGAGTAACCTTAGTTTGGAAGAAGCTTAGGATTGTACTTAACTAAATGGCTTCTCCACACAATCTATCAACTGAGCTTGTTGATTGTAGTTTAGGATTTGAATGTTTAGATAACCTTAGATAGAAATGAGTTCAATAAATGAACCCCCAATAGGTGTGATGAACTTGAAAAGTAAATCACAAATATTGGTGTTAATCAAAATCATCAATTGAATCCAAAAGATTTGTTTCGTGATTGGATTTGAGTGTAGATTGATTAAAAATTATTTTGATTTGAGCTAAAATGGATACTTGAAAGAAAATGGTCCTACACAAGTAGATTCAAGTGGTTAGATCAAAATAATATTTGAAATCATATCCCCAATCAACTAGAACTTAAAAGAATGGATGCTACTGAAAAAAACTTATACAATTTTAAGAATTAAGTTTTGAACTCGGATGGGTGGGAGATCTATCCTGAATAATGAGATTTAGATGGTTAGATTAGAATAACTATTCGATCAATTAGAGTTGAAAATGAAAGGATGTCACTTGGGAAAATTACACCAATCCTAGAAAATAAGATTTAAACTTAAATGGGAATTCAAACCCAAATAAGGAGTATAAATGATACCATGTTGAAGGTGGGTTTACACATAACAACTAATTCTAAGTGAAAGTGGAGCTTTTAGAATACCATGAAAATGGGTTTACACCTAATGGCTAATTTTAGATAACCATAAAGCATTTAGGGTACCGTGTTAAAGATGGGTTTACACCTAATAGCTATTTTTGGTTAGAGCATATATGACACCATGTTGAAGATGGGTTTACTCCAAATATCTATTTTTAGGTAGATCAAAATTATACCTTAAAATCGTATCACCAATCAATTAAAATTCAAAAGAAGAGGAGCAATTAGAAGATCACGTCAATCCTTAAGAACCACTAAATTATCTAAAATGAGCTATAGGGATTTTTTTTTTAAATCCATTAGTTTCAATGTAATTCTCCAAACCCAAGCTTATCATCTAGACCCAACTTATTTTTTTAACTTTAACAGTGCTAGGAACTTAAAATTCAAGATTTCTTTTATTGAAATTACTTTTAATAATTCATCCATTATAATACTTCTTAAGGTACCATCTATTGATAGGTAACATGGGAAAATCTTCTTTACAATCAGCCAACTGATAAGAACTACCTAGTTAGACTTTCTCCACCACAAACAAACCCTCCCACATCGATTCAAATTTGCCGCCTTTCTTTCAATGGGCCAAAATTGGTCTTCAGAGAACTAAGACCAAGTCTCATACATGGAAAGATCTTTGACAAACCAATTTATCATGAGCTTGAATCTTTCTAGCTTTGTATAACTTAAGGCTTTATTAAGCTTGGAGTCACTTCTCTTCAAAGCCTTTGAGCTACCTAATCTTAATCAATTCCTCCAACAACAATGCTTTGATACCAATTGTAAATCCCCAGAATCTAATTTAAAAGAATTCTTTCTTTTTTTCTTTTATTATACAACAACCAAAGCTATCTAATTTCATCTATCAGTAATAAATAACTAAAACAAATTCTATATTTCAAAACATCAATACACACCTATATTAATTGATCCAAAAATAAATTATCTATAATACTAAAAAATCATATAATCACAACCTATCCTTCCATTCTTGTGTATAGGTCACTAAAATTGTATAATTAAAATCAAAACATAAAAAGTTGAATAGGTCACTAAAATTGTATAATTAAAATCAAAACATAATAAAAAAAATAGTATGCATGTCATTAGTCAATTCATAATATTAACAGTATATGATCAAGAATTAGTACAAAAATAGTAAAGCTCACACATCATATCAATAGAATATATAAATAGTAAAATAGTATAATATGGAAGCTAAAAAATAGTATAGTGGGGAAACCAGAAAATAAGTATGGGTGTCGAATCAATAAAGTAGCCTTCATATTAGTACTATAAATTAGTAAAAAGTCATATAAAGTGATAAAATCAAAGCATCGATAAAGATTGTTTAAATCATATCAATGTTGTAAGACCCTATAATAATGTACATATGTTATTCAGTTATTTTATATCTGTATCAAATCAATATGTTAATCGCATGCTGTTCAGTATATCATGTGCTTAGTACATCGCATACACAATATTAGTCTAGTGAATCAATAATAATAATAATAATAATAGTAATAGTGAATTAGGAGTATTAAATAGCTTTGATGACCATATCAATAATAGTATCAGTATAGTATCGTTAGTAAAATCAATGACAATAATATTAAAGCAATGCAGTAATAGTAAATATGTACAGTGATAGCAAATAATATAGTATCAGTAAACTTGTATAGTAACAATGAATTTGTAATATGCATTTGGGTGGTCACACTTAAATAAGTAATAATTCCTAGCTATCATGATATTTTTTAGCAGTTAGTAATCATTAATCAGTAACTATTGGCTTATTAAATAGAGTAGTCACTCTTTGCCCATCGACACAGAAATAACTCCTTATAACTCCCAATCATTGTATTATTGTATCATGTGAATCATTAGGGGATAACACCCAACCATAAATATTTAAAGAAAATCCCACCGACCCACCATCCTATACAGGTCAATTAATGTTCAACTAATGGGTTAATAAGTCTTTACTTATCTTTTACAAATATTACAATAAAAGTAATAGTGACCAGCTATTACCCAATCATATATGCATTTCCATTCTCAATGGTTGTATTAACAGCATACAATAACAATAATAACAACATCAAGCCTTTATCCCATAATGTGGAGTCAGCTACATGAATTCTTTTTTCTCTTGTGTTTGGTTAAGAGTCAAATTCTCATTTAGATTTAATAAAGAAATGACATTTTTAATATTTTCTAACCAATTCTTTTTAGGTCTACCTCTACCTTTGTTAACATTAATTAAATTTAATACATCTACTCCTAATCGGGTCATTAGAAGGCCGCCATTTTATGTGACTAAACTATCTAAGGCGACTCTCTCTAATCTAATCTGCCATTGGAGCTACTCCAACCTTTTTACGTATATGCTCATTTTGCATCCTACCTCTAAGAGTAAAGCCACTCATCCACCTGAGCATCCTCATCTTTACAACACTTAATATTATGATTATCTTTTAATGGCCAACATTCTATGCCATAAAACATTACAGGTCTAACCACCATCTTATATAATTTTCTCTTAAATTTGAGTGGTAGTTTAATATCACACAATAAGCCCCATGCATTCCTCCACTTCATCCATCCAACTTGAATTCAATTAATAATATCCCCATCTATTTCACCATCACTCTGAATAATAGACCCAAGATATCTAAAATGTGTACTCTTATTAATGACTTGATCACTCAAAGTCACAAAACCCCCACTAGATCTATTAATACTAAAATTACACTCCATGTATTCAGTTTTAGATCTACTCAAACAAAAACTTTTAAACTCTAAGGTTGACCTCCATAATTCAAGTTTACCTTTAACTCTCTCTTTAGTCTTATAAACAAGAAGAATATCGTCAACAAAAAACATACACCAGGGAACATCCTCTTGCAAATCTCTAGTAAGAACATCCATGACTAAAACAAAAAAGATATGGGATTAAGGTTGATCCTTAATGCAATCCAACTGAAATAGAAAAATACTTGGTCAAACCACCTTGTGTTCGAACACAAGTAATAGCTCCAGCATACATATCACTAATGACTTGAACATAAGCATTATTAATCCCTTTCTTTTTTAGAACTCGCCATAGCACGTCTATGCTTTCTCTAAATAAATAAATATCATATGAATATCTTCCTTTTTCTCTCTATACTTCTCCATCAAACCTCTCAATAAATGTATGGCTTCATTAGTAGACCTACCCGGCATGAATCCAAAAAACTTATGCTCCATAACTCTCTCCAATAGTTTTAAAGTATGACACATCAACTTAATTCTTCTATAATTTGCATAATTTTTCTCATCACCTTTATTCTTAAAGATAGAAATCAACACACTCATTTTCCAAACATATGACATCTTTTAGTCATCAAAATAATATTAAATAGTTTAGTAAGCCAAGAAATTTCTTTATCTCCTAAGCATTTCCACACCTCTATTGGAATAACATCAGGTCCAACAGTTTTCCCACACTTCATTTTCTTTAAAGCCTTGTTAACTTCAGTTTTAGTAATATGCTCATAAAAATAAAATTCTCTATTTTTATTCAGAGTGTTAAAGTCAGTAAAGTCAATCATTTGTTCACAATCTTCCTTGAAAAGCTTAACAAAATATCTCATCCATCTTTGTTGAATATCCTCTTCTAAAAGAAGTACTTTTTTATCTTCATCCTTATTGCACTTCACTTGAACTAAATCCTTACTACTCCTATCTCTTTGTTTAGCTAGCTTATACATATATCTTTCACCCTCTTTAGTATATAATCTATTATATAAATCATTAAAAGATAAAGTCTTTTGCATCGCAGAATGCTTTCTTAGAATCCTTACGGACAACTTTATATCTTTCCATTTTTCAAAATTTTTACATATAAACCAATTTTATAATAGCGCTTCTTATTTTTTATCTTTTCTTACATATTTTAATTCTACCACTAACTATTTTTACTATTAGAAGCTTTTCCTTTTGATATTCCAAGCACATTCTTTGCAACATTCTTAATATTACAAGCTACTATTTCCTACATAATATTAGATTCCTCATGCACCAACAAAAGCTTAAGATCCTGAATCTTACACTCAAAGATGTTTTTGTTATAGTTCTTTAAATGCCACCATCTTATCCTAGAATAATGATATACTATATTTTCATACTCTGCCCCTTCATCTTAAAGTCCAAAACTAATAAGTGATGTTGGGTACATAGACTTTCACTCAGAATAACATACAATCTATGCAATCTAAATGATATATTTTCCTTACAATAAAATAATCAATCTAAATTTTATTATATCCATTCTTATAAGTGATGAGATGTTCATATCTATTCTTAAATAAGGTATTAGTAATAATAATATCATAAGCTAGAGCAAAATATAATATAGTCTCACCACCTTTATTAGTCGCACCAAACCCATAGCCATTATGAATGCTTTTAGAATCCTCTACCTCTCTACCAATATGTCTATTTAAATCTCCCCAAATAAAAACTCTTTGTTCAATAATTATTTTTTGTATTCATTCTTTTAAGTCATTCCACAATTTTAATTTTAATCACATATCCAAACCTACTTAAGGAGCATAAATATTTCTCGTAGGATTCATACTAGAAATGGTGTAGAAGTACAAAATTTCTATACTATGTAAATTATACAAAATTCAATAACTTCTATTTTACCTGGTTAAATTTATAAATATTGTAGTCAAAATATTCAGGATAATTAGTATGATAACATACAAAATATTGTGTGGCGAAAGTTTAATAAAGCAAATTAATTATAATAATAAAATTAGTTTTGAGGAGAAGTCAAAGTTCAAAATGAAAACTTTTTAAAATAGAGATAAGATTTAAAACACCTACTTCGATCTAAACAATTTTCATAAAAGTGGTAAAGCGATCTGTAGACCAAAAATCTAAATTTTATTTTCTCTCTCCTCTGCTAAAAAAATAATTATAATTATTTACAAGTACTGAAAAAAATAATGTGCTCTAGGCCTAACACTATAGTGATCCTCTTTAGATAAAAATTTAGATTTTTTTTTCTTTTTTAATTATTTTTATGAATTATTTTAGGTACAACCAATTCTTGTGGATTTATTATATACTGATTTATACTATCAATAATTTCTTGCAATTTTCATCCCATTGAAAATGAACATCTTTCTTACCCAGAGCTACAAATGGTTGACATTTATGTGAAAGATTTAATATAAATCTTTTAAGATATGCCAATTATCCTTGAAAGATCATAATTAGGTGAGAGTTTTAAGTTGTGACATTTCTATGATTGCTTTTATTTTATTAGGATCAATTTTAATTCAATGATGACGGACTATGAAACCTAAAAAATTTCTTAATGTGACACCAAAAGCACACTTCAGAGGGTTCATTCTTAAATTATATTAATGTTATCTTTAAAAAAGTATTCTCAAGTTATATAGATAATTGTCCCTTTTGAAACTTTTAATGATTATATCATTGACAAAACACTCCAGTTTTTGGTGGATAACTTTTCATAAATCCTCATCATTGCTCACTAGTAGGTTGCTTTAATGTTCTTTAATACAAATGGTATATCTTAACAGTAGTAGTCTCTTATCAGCGTTTGGAATGTCATAGAGTTTTCATCTTTCGGTGCCATTTTAATTTGATTGCATCAAGATGAGCCATTTATAAAGGAAAATTTTGTATGAGACAAAGCAATATAAACCATGAGTTTTGGTATGGAAGCAAAAACTTATCTTTAAATCTCTTTAATATATGCAAACACAAATTTGACCATTCTTCTTCTTTATTGGGATAATGCTATCTGACCAAGTTAGATATTTATCTTCCCTATTGAAGCCAAAGTTGATTAATTTCTTAACTTCAAGTACAATTTATTATTTGACCTTGAGATGCATCCATCGAGGTGCCTACTTTATTGGAACCATTTTAGGATAAATTTTTAATTTATGAACTGCTATGTCTAGTGATAATTTAGGCATTCCCTCATAACTCTAAGCAAAATAATCTTTGAATTTTTTAAGCAACTCGATCTTTTTATTTTAGTCATCCTCATTCAATAAAGAACTTATAAAAATCAAATGAAGGTCTTCTTTAGTGCCAAGATTTATTTCTTTTACATCATCTATTATAAACCTAATCTCCTATTTAAGTTCTAGAGTCTCTAAATAGAGTTCACTACAGGCTTTAATGTTCATTGAAAAAAGTTTTTTGATATGACTAAGAAATATTCGTCATGTTAAATAGATGTAGAGTAGTGAAGCCAATACCTACTCTTGATGCATATTTTTGATCTTCATGTTCTACAGGTTTTCAAATTGTTGGGCTTTACCTCTAGTCCAATTTCATGGTGTTAAACCTTTCTTAGCAAATTTGTTTATATAGTTTGAGTACCAATCAAAACGAAGTCTTATTATCTTATCCATAAATGGATCATCAAAGGCTGCATTGATTTCTATGATTTTACAGGAAGAGGGTGTACAAGTATTGGTTTTGGAATCTAAGTTTAAAGAAGAAGAGACTTTCACCTATAACCTTTTTACATCATTATTGTATAATGGGGTTAAGGTTATATTTTTCATATACTTCTTTAATATTTTCATGCTACATATATTTGAATTATCTTTCATAGAAATTTGGAACTTGTCCTCCTCACTATTAGCTTCTATAGAAATTTTAAAGTTTGGTTGTTCAATACTATTTCCATATTCTACTACCTATTAGTTTTTCTCAAATACATATAATTTATCCTTTGAACTAGATTCCAAGTCGATATGTATTACAGGCTCCTTTATTTGTACATACTTTTTTCATTTTCTTTTTTTATTTAATTTTTCTATCCTTGACTTCTCCCTTTAAATCATTGGGCCATTCTACCACCTCTTCATGAAGGAGGGACAGAATGCTACTGAACATCATGTTCTAGGTCAGAATTCCTTTCATTTTCATTTTCCACTTCTTTTCCTTTCTTTCCTTTTTCTTCTACTTCAACATGTTTAAAATTTCTAGAGAAGATATCATGCTTCTAAGGTAGATAATATGAAGCTTCTTCGTATATACCAACTTCATGAATTGAAAATGATTATAGATCACCTTTAATACAGTGCTCTACTCCCTTGTTGGAGTATTTGATACACTGATGAAGGGTGAAAGATACAATTCTATATTCATGGAGCCAAGGCCTACCCATGAGAGCATTAAGGGAAGCCTCAGAATTTATAATGTAGAATTTGGCTTAAGTTTTCAAGGTTTATATTTCTAAGAGAAGGGATATAGAACCCAAAGTTCTTTTGTCTTTTTCATTGAATCCTCACAACATCATCTTTGGAAAAAATGAGTTTGCGAGTATCCACTTTTAAATTATAAGAGTTCTAAGAGTCATTATGTTGACTGATGCACCTGGATTAACAAGGATATGAGACAATTTAAAATTGTTTATATTCACATAAATGTATAACGAGTGATTATGATATGTGGTTCCTAACAGTCAGTCTTCATCTAAAAATGTGACTCCTTAAACTTTCTTAAAATATAAAACTTCTTCTGACTACATTGATGCTATCTGATCCATACAGATGTCTGGGTCAAGTAAAGCTTTAATTAAAGCCTTCCTCATTTCCCTAGAGAGAATAAGAGCATTATAAATACTGAGTTTCACAAACAGCTTTATGAGATGTACTAAGAAGTTATAATCCACTTTAAGAACTTTTGGATTTACTACATTTAAAACTTAAATTGGTTGAGGTTAATTTAAAGTCTCTAGATTATTTACAATTTACTTTTCTTTATCGACAACTGAAACTTGTGGAGGTAAAACCTTACCACTTTGAAGGTTGACTTCAATTACCTCTTTCGGAGAAGAAATATCATATTTGTTTACTTCTTGATCATTAATTGTCTTCAAATTTTCCTCTGATTACTGTCTAAATAAGACATTTCTAATTCAATGTTAATGGATCACCCTGAATATCGAGACAGGGGAATCACTATCAGACATATATTACAAAGACTCTTTTAATTCATTTAATTTCATTAATATTTTTTTAGAATTATTTTCTCAACATTTGAGTTTTCATTTAGATTATAATCTTTAGAGATAAATGAGATATTCGAAGAATCCTTTTTCATTTACTTCTTATTCCCAAGTGGGATAAAATAAAAGTTATATAGTTTTAAAGGTTAAGGGATTTAAGCTTCATTTATAGAAATAACTATTTTATTAGATACCATTTTAATTTTAGCCTTATCATCCTCCTTTGAGACTTCCAAAGCTTCGCTGACTCGCACTTCCTTTCACTCTCTAATCAAAACTTTATTATGCTTTTCCTTATTACGAGCTACCAAATCAACTGGGATGGGACTCTATCTTCCTGGGGATTTCTGACAAGATGAATAATAGATTTTTTAAGAATTCTTTTGGAGGAATGAGATAATACAACATCCTACCCATCATAAAATTTTAAAATAGAAAGGGATATGGAAGGCAAACTAATTATATATTTAGTGGATCCCTAATTTGAATAAACTAATTATTTCTTGGGTATCACAACTAACCCACATTTTATATTTTTATAGAGAAATTTCTTAAAAGTTATACAATCTTCCAATTCCTGACTAATCATCCAGTGATATGGGCAAAATTTTGGTTAATAAATTTTCAAAAGTTTTAATTATAAAACCCTTGAGTAGAAAAGCTACTGGTCTAAAAATATTTTTTAAAAAGATCTCTATAGCATATTGTTCTTATAACTATGGCTCACATCTTATGCTAAGGTTCCTCCATCTTAGGATGTAATATATTAAGTAAAAGTGCGAATAGGTTGTCAGACCTATTAATTACGTCCCTAAGCTAACCAAGAGGGGGGGGGGGTGAATTGGTACTTTTTAGAAAAAACTCTTGGAAGTTTTGAAAACATTTTATACGAAACTTCAATATATCGTACAGTACGATCCAATTCATATAGTACAATCAGATGTGAAAATTTAGTACTTTGTCAACCACAAAAAAATATAGTACAAAGCAGAAAATAAAAATTATAGAAATCAAAATAAGAATAGAGAACACCAGAATTTATAGTGGTTCGATCAAACACGACCTACATCCACTCCCTAGAGACTCCTTCTCTAAGTATTGCACTAAACCAAAGTGACTCTTCTTTAGCGCCCACAGCAAGACGGAGAAGCCCTTACAAACTTTCTTCCACCAAACCCTGGTGCGACAGAGAACCATCATCCTTTTCACCCTCCTGATGAAGGCAGAGAACCCGCTCATCCTTTCACACCCTCCAGGTGTCGGAAGAGAACCAAGCATCCTTTTTCACCCTCCTGGTGACGGCAAAGAACCGGACCTTCTTCAAAGATCTTCTCTCAAGAGTCTTCAAAGAGATAGGGAAGAGACTTGAAGTCCAAAATAATGAGATCCTCACCTTCGGACAACCTTGTGAATCCCCTAACAATTTCCTCTTCAAAGATCTCACCACACTCACTCCCAAACACTCTCCCTTCCACTCCCAAGAAGAAATTCATAGAAGATTAATGGCAAAGTCAGTTTTTTGGACCCTTATATTTAAAAGACAAGAAAAATCATCCAAAAACTGAAAAATTTCAATTTTTACGCAGTCTGAACGTCCCGTACGATCGATAATCGTCCCGTACAAACACTTCAAAAATGAAACAATTCGTCCTGTACGATATCCCGTACGAACCATATGAGCCCCATTTCGTACTCTGGAAAATGATATACGAAGCCATTTCGTACTATACGAACAGTTCAAAAATGAACAGTTCGTCCCGTACGATACCTCATACAAACCCTGGAACCCCCATTTTATACTCTAAAAATGATATACAAAATCATTTTGTCCCATACGAACAGTTCAAAAATAAACAGTTCGTCTCGTACGATGCCTTGTATAAAGCATGGAACCCCCATTTTATACTCTGGAAAATGATATACGAAGCCATTTCATACTGTACGAACAGTTCAAAAATGAATAGTTCATCACGTACGATACCTCCTACGAACCATAGAAGCCCCATTTCATACTCTGGAAAATGATGAATGAAAATAATTCATATAATATGAGTTATACTTGGATAAAAATTTTAATCAAGCATGTTCGTATTTGAGGAGAAATAACACAAATCATCCCGTATGATCACAAATCATACTGTACGATTAGTTTTTAAAAATAATTATCTCACTCCCCCAATGTGTGTGTGTGCACAGTTATCCAACTTACAATCACACTCTCTCAGACTCAAGAAACATAAAAAATTACAGACTTCACTTACAATAAACTCTAAAAAATTAACTTGAAGTCATGAACAATCTGGAGTGTGAATTTCCTGAAAGACATGTTAGTACACACAAAACAAAATTTCCAATATTTGTTAGGAGAAATAATAAACAAACAATAAGTTTTGTAATCATCAAAATAACTCATATCAAAAACTCACTTTAATAAATAGATTTGCACCATTCTCAACAATCTCCCCCTTTTTGATGATGAAAAAATAATTATTATTTGAGTTAATAATTAAACATAATTTTTTTCCTAAGCTCCCCCTAAACGTAAGCTCCCCCTAAATAAATGATCTATTTGAAATAAGGGGAACTAATCCTTAGAAAAATACAAACAAATACAAAAACTACACACAATATGCAACACACAACATGCAACCATACATAAAATAAAAAAGAAGAACAATCCAAATATCAATGCTAAACTTAAGCAAACTATACAAATAAAAATATCAATGCTAAACATAATCAAATAATACAAATGAACTCCCCCTTTGACAACAACAAAAAGGGAAACAATCAAAGTAGTTGATGATTAAAATAATATTAAATGAAAGTTAACTATAATATTAAAATCAGATACAAAAAGTAATGACTCAAAATGTTTTATTACCACATAATAACAAGGATAAGAGAAGTTGATCTATGTCAATAATCTAATAGATGTATTATATAACTACAATTATTACAAAAATGACGAAATAAAATTACTACTTTTCTAATTCAATAGTGATGATAATTGATTAGTGTAATTAAAAAAATGTTAAAGGAAAGAACTATTGGCGACTTTGCGCATCTTTTCAAATTGAATGGCACACTTTGTGGATCTTGTCAATTTTTAGGCTAATTTTATGCCTTTTTGTAATTTGGCAATATTGTGCATCTTTTGTATTTGTGGCACACTTTGTGCATCTTTTTATTTTTAGGCTCATTTTATGCGTACAAAAAAAAATTCTTTCCAAAAACACGATCTCTTAAACACAAATATAATAATGAACACATTGAGATAGAAATAAGAGCAATATTAAGACATCAAATATGCAATAATTTAAGCTAAGTAATACATATCTAAAAATAATATAAAAGAAAGATCTTCCAATCTACACCAAGTCACAATGTAATCTAAATATTTTGAGAAACTAGATTATGCACATAAATTACTATTGTAGAATAAATTCAATCAATATTTTATAACGATAATAAACTACATTTGAGTGATGAAACATAAAATATTTTTACTCACAATCACAATCATATAACAATATGCACAGAAACATAACTTTTTCTATTCCATTGAACATATAATGAAGCAATCTTACATTCAAATCAATAAAAAATATCAAAGCTTATAAGTATAATCACCATGCAACCAAAGTAATGATAACCAGAACCAACAACAATAACAATAACCACAACAACCAAGCCTAAAAGAACAACAGATACAACCAAATACTAAGACAAATAATAGAAAATCATCACTAGTAATTCGAGGGACCCTGATCTGGAGGTGGTGGTGGAGCAGCGAACATAGAAAAATAGTTATTCATAGTGTCTATATTGGTGTTCACTGCTTCAAGTTGATCACGAACCCAACCTCTATCCTCTGCATAGCGAGCATCCTGCTGGTTTATTCTATTGTCAATTTGATCAAATCACTTATCAAAATGAGTTTCTAGCCTATCAAACCGGTGGAGCATTTTCTGATAGAAATTCTGATCAGGTCCAGGTGTAGGTGCTGGTGCAGGTTCTTCTTCAGAGTCGTCCCCAAAACCCTTTCTCTCAAAGAGTGCTCGAAAAGAAGCATCAGTAAAGTAAATGGGAAGTTCGGTTGGACCATCAGGATGTGTGATATTATACTTCTTCTTCAAAATATAAAAAATCACATGACCCAAGGCAATATTTTTCTTCCTTTTAACACTAGGCTGACCAATATCAATGAGAGAATAAAAGTAATCTAAGAGTAATTGGGCTTCATCTATTGGTTGACTAGTCATTATCAAATAGGCAACAATTGAGAGGAGGGGAATCATATTTACTCGATCTCCAGCTTTTGGAATTATGGAAGTCCTAAGAACATGCTGGATGATTCTTGCATTTTGATTTAAGGTGTAAACTCTATGTAAGTGAGTTGGTTGGTTACAACCCGAAGGACTTAATTCACTTTAGACCAATCATAATCTGCTCTAGAAGTTAGGGTGTGTGCTCAAATACCTAGGGTTTTAAGATAAAGAAATGTCCCAAAATCCTCCTTAGTGAATTCTACTATTTATTTAAGTACATAGGAGGTGATCCTAGTGTGATCCTGATTGAATTTCATGTTTACAAGGAAGACATGAAATAAATCTTTGTTATAGGCATGAATGAGGGTGAGAAGGAATGAGAATTGAGTTGAATTTAAGAGAGGCATTACCGCAAATTGAATCTTTTCTTGCAGTAAGATATGAGAAGGAGTAATTTTAGAAGCACAAAATCTATAGTAAGCCTCTTCATTTTGATCAGTCAAAAAATTATCATCCCAGTATTGCCTAGAGGATGAATCCCTAGCACGTCGTGCTCTTTTCCCACTGCCAGACATCTCTAATTTATGGCTCTGAAAGTTTGGAATGGATGTGAAATGATTGAAAATGACTCTTCCTTATAAAGAAAAAAAGATTATTCGTACAGTATAAAAAACCTTCGTATGGGATGAAATAAACTTCGTACGGGACAAAATAAATTTTGTACGTATGAACGGAAACGACCAAAAATGAAACGGCTTTTCATAAACTACCCTTCCTGAGGCATCCTTTCATCCAAACTTTTTGACTGCAGGATCATACCGATGAATAGGTGTTCGTCTGGGATAATCAGGAAATGAATGGTTGTCCAAAGATGGTTGGGGTCGTCCGCTTGAGAAAATGATAGATCAATCGTATAGACAAACAGGTGTTTATCCAAAACGATCAGAAGATTAAAGATCATTTTTGCGATGATTAGGTTCGTCCTTATCCAAATCGACAACATGGATCGTATAGATGAACGATGTGTTCGTTCGTACAATCATCAATAATAACTGACACTACCCATTAAACTGTCCACATTCATACAGACGAACTTATACACATCGTACGGTATGATGATGTCATCGTATAGTATGAAAAAACTTATGAAATCACAGTTTTGTCTCCTCAACTCTACAGATTCTCCTTACATGCTACAAAATTTGTATAGTATGAAAAAAATTTTATACAGTATGAATAGAACAACAAAAACATAAAAATATTTAACTTATTTCATGCACACACTTGACATAAACAAAACATACACTTACATACAAAATAAAATTGCAAAATTTTCAATTATGCATTAAGATCAATCACACCTAGCCTTATCCTTAAAATACTAAATGTATCAAAAGCTAGTGATTTTATGAAAATATCTGTAAGTTGATCCTTAGTAGCAATATAATGTAATTCAATTTCCCTTTTTGCTACATAATCTCTTATAAAATGTTGCCTTATATCGATATGCTTGGTTCTAGAATGTTGAATAGGATTCTTTGAAATACATATGACACTAGTGTTAACACAAAAGATTGGAATTATGCCAAAAGAAAATCTTAAGCCAATTAGTTATTGTTTTAACCAAAGCACTTGTGTAACACAACTTCCTAAGGCGATATATTCAGCTTCTACAGTTGAAAGGGCTACTGAGTTCTGTTTTCTACTAGACCAATAAACTAAGGAGTTTTCTATAAATTGACAAGTTCCAAAAGTGCTTTTTCTATCAACCCTATAAGCAGTAAAATCTGAATCAGAGTATCCAATAATTTCAAATGTAGTGTTATTCTTAGGATACCAAATTCCTAGGTTTTGAGTCTCCAAAAGATATCTCATAATTCTCTTAACTACAGTCAAATGTGACTCTTTAGGATCTGCTTGAAATCTAGTACACAAATAACTACTAAGCATGATATCAGGTCTGCTAGCTGTCAAGTAAAACAAAGATCCAATCATCCCTCTAAACTTCTTTTGATCAACTAATTTTCCTTTAGGATCCTTATCTAACTACATTGAGAAACTCATGGGTGTAGTCACTGGTTTAGCATTATCCATTTCATATTTTTTGAGGATGTCCTTAACATACTTAGACTGACTAAGAAAAGTTCCTTTCTCATTTTATTTTATGCTAAAACCAAGAAAATAACTCAAGTCTCCCATCAAACTCATCTCAAATTCACTACTCATTATTTTTGAAAATTCATCACATATATTTTTATCAGTTGATCCGAAAAAGATATCATCGACATATATTTGAATAATGAGTATCTCATTTTCTATTCTTTTCAAAAAGAGAGTGGTGTCCAAACTTCCTTTAACAAATGATCCTTTTAATAGAAAAGTGCTTAACCTCTCATACCACGCCCTAGGTGTCTATTTTAGTCCATATAATGGCTTTTTTCAATTTGAAACCATGATTAAGAAATTTAGAATTTTTAAAACCTAGAGGTTGCTCAACATAAATATCTTCTTCTATCACCCCATTCAAAAAGGTACTTTTAACATCCATTTGATACAATTTAAAACGATTAAAATAGGCAAAGGAAAAAAAATCCTAATTACTTCAAGTGTTCCTACAAGGGCAAATGTCTCCTCAAAATTAATCCCTTCTATCTGATTATACCCCTTAGCTACCAATCTAGCCTTATTTCTAATCACAACTCCTAAATCATTCATTTTATTTTTGAACACCCACTTAGTCCCAACCATACTTTGATCCCTTGGCCTTTCAATTAACTCCCAAACATCATTTCTTATAAATTGATTCAATTCTTCTTACATGGCCAAAATCCAAAATTCATCCAAAAGTGCTTAATCTATATTAGTGGGTTCAATCATTGAAATAATGGTTGAGTGATTGACTTCTTTCCTCAAACCATGCCTAGTCCTAACTCCTTCACTTGGGTCTCCTAAAATCAACTCTTTAGGATGACTTTTAACAAATTTTCATTCTTTAGGAAATTGGTTTTCTTCATCATTTTCAACCCTTTCTTCAACTTTTTCATTTTTAAGTCCTTGAATTTTCTCCTCAACTTCATCTTCATCCAACTTAGACCCTTCATAATTAT
The DNA here is from genome assembly GCA_019925795.1 of Dendrobium chrysotoxum. NCBI lineage: Eukaryota > Viridiplantae > Streptophyta > Magnoliopsida > Asparagales > Orchidaceae > Dendrobium > Dendrobium chrysotoxum. The sequence goes on along the minus strand of CM034311.1, from coordinate 14,074,270 downwards.
CTGATTCATAAATAATAATATGAGTGGTCTCTTCAACTACCAAAGTTCTTTTATTAAAAATCCTATAGGATTTTCCAACACTTGAATAACCAAGAAAATTTTCTTCATCAGATTGAGGATCAAATTTTCCTAAGAGAGTTTTACCATTATTATATATGAACACTTTTCATCCAAAAATATGTAGATGTGAGAGGTTACAAATTCTACCTTTAAGAAGTTCATAGGATGTCTTATTTAATTTTGATCTAATGTACACCCTATTTAATACATAGTATGCTGTACTAATTATTTCAGCCAAAAATATTTTGGATGTGAATATTCTGCCAATATGGCTCTAGCAGTTTCAATTAATATCCTATTCTTTCTCTCAACTACTCCCTTCTGTTGAGGTGTCCTAGAAGCTGAGAAGTTTGATCTACCCCATGAGATTTATAAAAATCATCAAATAATTCATTTTCAAATTCTCCCCCATGATCATTTTGGATAGTTACAATTTCAAAACCTAATTTTTTCTGAATCCAAGTGGCAAAATCACTAAACTCCTCAAATAATTCACTCTTATGATTCAAAAATCTAATCCATGTGAATCTTGAATAATCATCCATAATTACATACCCAAATCTTTTTCCTCCTAAATTTAAGGTACTAACGGGTCCAAAGAGATCTATGTGAAGAATTTCTAGGGGCTTGCTAGTTCTAACTTCCTTGATTGAATTGAAGGAGTATTTGACTTATTTTCCTAGTTGACATGCATCACATAAGTAATCTTTTGTAAAGTCTAATTTGGGTACTCCTCTAACTAATTCTTTTTAGGTGACAAAAGAAATCATAAGTAATCTTAAGATTTCTCATGCTAGAATGACAAAGTCTTCTATGCCATAACCATGACTCATCAGATATAATTTTCAAACAAAAAGTAATATAAGATTTTATAGAATTTACATCTATCAGGTAAATATTATTTACTCTATCACCATTCAGCACAACAAAATCATCTTGACTAATAACACAGCTAGTAGGCAAGAATTTTATATGATAACCTTTATCGCACAGTTGACTTATGCTCAACAGATTGTATTTTAAACCTTCTACTAATAGAACATTTTCAATCACAAAATTTTTTAAATTTCCAATCATACCTGTACCTAGCACTCTCTTGGTGGTATTGTCTCTAAGTGTAACCTCCATTCCTGGCTTCCAGCTATATAAATTGATTTGCATCTCCAGTCATATGCTTTGAACATCCGCTGTCCAGGTACTAAATACTCTCATGAGGTCTTGTATGAGAGCGTTCCTATAAAATTATCAAACGTTAGACTTGGAAACCCAAACAAGTTTGGGTTCTCCTCTTGGCAATTTCGAAATAGATGCATGCGTGATATGCTGTGTTTTATGTATCTTAGGTCTCCATACTAAATGTGTTCTATGATGAATAGTATAAGTATGAGAAATATGTCCAATCATACCATAAGAAAAACATTTTACTCTAGGGAAAGGATTCACTAATCTATGTGCACTATAAGATCTTGTTCTAGATTTTGAGTTAATTGACTTATGGTAGATTTTGTGAAAATCTTCAAGTTTAGGTAGTTTCCTATTTTCCTCAAGTGCTTTCAATTTAACTTCAAGATATGCATTTGCACTTTCTAGAATCGAATTATCAATCTTCAAGTTATGCTCTCTACTATCCGATTAATCCATAAAAGTTTTGAAATCATTTTCAAGTTCAGTGTGTGATAATTTTAAAAGTTTATGCTATTTATTTAAATCATCAAACTCATCCAACAATATTATGTGGTTTTTATTAATTAATGCATGATCTTTCCTAAGATTTCATATTCATTTTGCAATTCTAAGTAGTCCAGATTCAGTTTGGCATACAGTTTCTTTAGTTTCCTATATACAGAATGAATGCGTTCAGAAACTCTAAATAATTCATCATAACTTAAGTCACATACCTCCTCTTAATCCAAATGATCAAGATTGTCAGCCATCAAACACAAATTTGTGACTTGCTCTTCAGGTGCTATTTCTAAAGAATTTGAAGCTGAGTCTGTCCAAAATGCTCGTTGAAGTCTTTTTTTCCCCCTTCTATCCTTTGGTTTCTCCTCGGCTTTCTCCTTGATAGGATTGGCCTTATAATTGGGGCATTCAGTCTTTATGTGTCCTGGCTTCCTACACTCATAGCAAATAATATCATTATAAGCCTTAACATTTTTATGGAACTTACCTTTGTTCCACTGCTAACGTCTCCTTTGCTTCCTCTTTAAGAAACTTTTAAACTTCCTTATCAATAAGGCAATATCCTCTTTATCCTCAGGCTAGGATTGATCACTCTCCAAGTCATCCACTTTAAGTGCAATGCTCTTTTCTTTCCTTCTATCAGCTGCATCAATCTATCTTTGAGTCACTCCTTGCTTGTAAGCAATCAGTAAACCAAGTAGATTATCAATAGAGTAAACATTTAAGTCTTTTGACTCTGTTATAGAAGTAATCTTTGAATCGTAGGAAGTACGCAAACAATGTAATATCTTATTAACTTTTTCATAATTAGTTAGTTCCCTACCTAAAGTATGCAATGAAGTTATAATCTGTGTAAAATGAGTATACATGTCAGAGATTGATTCATTTGATTTCAGTGAAACAGTTCATATTCATACAATAGAATATTCAATCTAGATTATTTTACTTCATTTATTCCATCATATGTGATGCAATGCCTATCCCAAATCTCTTTTCTAGATTTATAAGTAGAAACACACTTATAGTCTTTCGATTTCAATGCATAAAAGAAACTATTGAAACACTTAGCATTCAATTGAGTTAAATCACATTTTTCTATCGCCATTCAGAAAAAGGTGTTTGAACTCTAATTCCTTCTACAATTCTAGTAGGTTCAGTGTATCCTTCCTGTACTAAAATCTACATGCGATAGTCAAGTGATTGCAGAAAAGTAGACATGCAAGTTTTCCAAAAATCAAATGGGTCTTATCAAATATTGGAGGTCTAGTGATCAAATAACCCTCAGGTGTATTTCATTTCCAACATTAGCCATGATCGAATTTTAAAAAGTAATTTAAACAGTAATTTTTGAAATAGGCTCTGATACCACTTGAAAGTGTGAATATGTTGTTAGACCTGTTGATTACGTCCCTAAGCTAACCAAGAGAGGGGGGTGAATTGGTACTTTTTTTAAAAACTCTTGGAGGTTTTGAAAATTTTTTATACGAAACTTCAATATATCGTACCGTACGATCCAATTCATACAGTATGATCAGATGTGAAAATTCAGTACTTATCAACCACAGAAAAATACAGTACAAAGAAGAAAATAAAAATTACATAAATAAAAATAAGAATAGAGAACACCAAAATTTGTAGTGGTTCGGCCAAACATGACCTACATCCACTCCCTAGAGACTCCTTCTCTAGGTATTGTACTAAACCAAAGTGAATCTCCTTTAGCCCCCACAGTAAGGCGGAGAAGCAGTTATAAAACTCTCTTCCACCAAACCCCGGTGCGATAGAGAATCATCATCCTTTTTCACCCTCCTGGTGAAGGAAGAGAACCCACTCATCCTTTCACACCCTCCAGGTGTCGGTAGAGAACCAAGCATCCTTTTTCACCCTCCTGGTGATGACAAAGAATCAGACCTTCTTAAAAGATCTTCTCTCAAGTGTCTTCAAAGAGATAGGGAAGAGACTTGAAGTATAAAATAATGAGATCCTCAGCTTTGGACAACCTTGTGAATCCCCTCACAATTTTCTCTTCAAAGATCTCACCACACTGACTCTTAAACACTCTCCCTAATCACTCTCCCTTCCACTCTCAAGAAGAAATTCATAGAAGATTAATGGCAAAGTCAGTTTTTTGAACCCTTATATTCAAAGGATAAGAAAAACCATCCAAAAACTAAAAATTTCAATTTTTACGCAGTTTGATCATCCTGTACGATCGACAATCATCCCGTACGAATAGTTCAAAAATGAAACAGTTCATCCCGTATGATATCCCGTACGAACCATATGAGCCCCATTTCATACTCTGGAAAATGATATACAAAGAAATTTCGTACTGTATAAACATTTCAAAAATGAATAGTTCATCCCGTACGATACCTCGTATGAACCCTAGAAACCCCATTTCATACTCTTGAAAATCATATACAAAACCATTTCATCTCGTACGAATAGTTCAAAAATGAATAGTTCATCCCGTACGATGCCTTGTACGAACCATGAAACCCCCATTTCATACTCTGGAAAATGATATACGAAGCCATTTCGTATTGTACAAATAGTTCAAAAAATGAATAGTTCATCCTGTACGATACCTCCTACGAACCATAGAAGCCCCATTTCGTATTCTGGAAAATGATGTATGAAAATAATTCATAAAATATGAGTTATACTTGGATAAAAATTTTAATCAGGTAGGTTTGTATTTGAGGAGAAATAACATAAATCATCATGTACGATCACACATTGTATTGTACGATTAGTTTAAAAAAAATTATCTCACACCCACAATGTGTGTGTGCACAATTATCCAACTTACAATCACACTCTCACAGACTCAAGAAAAGTAAAAAATTACAGACTTCACTTATAATAAACTCTAAAAAAATTAACTTGAACTCTTCAGCAATCTGGAGTGTGAATTTCCTGAAAGACATGTTAGTATACACAAAACAGAATTTCTAATATTTATTAGGAGAAATAATAAACAAAAAATAAGTTTTATAATCATCAAAATAACTCATATCAAAAACTCACTTGAATAAATAGATTTGCATAATTCTCAATAATCTCCAAATTTGCACAATTCTCAACAATAAGCTTTCACCCAATTTCTGCTTTTCCATAATTAGATCTTCGATGGTGATATGGTGTTTTACTCTTGCGAATATTTGATAAACATGATTTCCACTCATTGAAGGTATGGACTGATCCATCGGGTAATCCAACATACTAATTGAATGCAATACGAGATATATTACTGACAAATTATATGAATAATAGTGCATCACTACTTCTAGCATTACAATAACTATCTATGAAATGCACAAGATGTTTGGGATTACTGGTGCTATGAAAATTTTTGAATGAAGGTGGTACAAACCATTTTGGATAGGGAACCAAGTCCTATTCTTCTAGGCATGGTCTACCCCTTAGAGTACAAAAGTGTCCTAAGACTGAGCTAATGCTTGTTTAAAATGTTAGTCTACCATTTTTTTATGTCGAGTGGTTGAATCAGTTATTTTCAAAATTTGACAGGTTTATTCTACGCTAGTTATATATTAACTTCTTTAGCTTTATTCATCTACACTAACTCGTCCAACGGTGACTTGATATGTGCATATGATGTAGGAGATCCTTTACTCTGCCTGATAGCTATCAAAGCCATCATCTCTTCTATTTTCTTTTCCATCCTTAGAATTTGTTAATCATTTTGATTTAATTATTCTATGAGATGTTGAGTTGAATCTATTGTATCACCTTCATCTACTTTAGTGTCTATGTATTTTTCTTTACCTTTAGCTTTTTCTTTTTCTCTTTGCAAAGATGAACAAGTATATACCATATTGATACTCCCAAATAGAATGCGGAAGCTAGTAGTTTGTTCACAACAATGATATTAGTGACACAATTGCAAATTTCATAATAAACAATCTAAATCAAACTTTTCACCAAATAATTAAGAGCAGAAAATAAAATGCGTGAAAAGTAAAGTGCGGTAAAAATGAAAAAAGCACACCAGAGATTTTTATAGTGGTTCGGTCACTTGACCTACGTCCACTCCCCGGAGTCCTCCACTCTGGGATTTGCACTACTAAAAGTTGACTCTCCTTTTGCTCCCACAGCAAGGCGGAGATACCTTTACAAGACTCACTTTCACCTTCCCCGATGTGGTGGAATACCAAGCGCTATGTCACCCTCCTGGTGACGGCAGCGAACCTTCTCCTTTTTCTCCCTCCTGGAGACGGCAGAGTACCTTGACGATGTTGATCTTGAAGCCTCTCTTCCCTAGAGAACTTTTCGAAGACTCCCCAAAGCCACAAGAGGAACAAAGCATGCAACTAACTTGGAGCCACCGTGTGATCCCCTCACACTCCTTCTCCCTCACGCTCAAGCTCACCTTCACCTTCCTCTCACAAGCCCTACATCTCTCCAAAAAAAAACTTCTCCTTCAAGAGTCCCTTCCTCTCTCAATGCCTCTCATAGTAAGAAGACAGACCAACAACCCTCATAAAAAAAAATTAAGTTATTTTTATATCAGGCTTCAAAAAACCCTAAAAATTTTAACTTTTGCATCTCTATTCGTACAGTACGATATATCATCATACAGTACGATCAGTTCAAGTACAGCTTCGTCCAGTACGAGCACAGATGAACATTTCTCAAATTTTGTATATATCGTACTGTACGATCTGTATATCGTACAGGACGATCATGTTGATTTCTACTGTTCGTACAGGATGATCTGTGGGATAATCCCTGGGACGAGAAAATTCATCTCTGTCAGTCGTCCAGCACTCCACTAGTCGTACAGTATGATTAGTTCATTTCAGGCTATCGTCCTGTATGATATGAATATCATCCAGGATGAATAGAATAAAAAAACTTGGTTTCATCTGGTACGATCGAAGGGATTAATGAAATCATCTCTGTCTATTGTACGGTACGATATATTATCGTACAGTACGATCGCCTTTAAATAAGAAACCAATGTTTATTTCCTGATTATGGGAGATAATTTTGGTAAGTATTCAATTAATCGTACCGTACGATCTGGATCATACAGTACGAATAGTTCAAAAAATTAAAATTATAAACTTACTAAACTTATTCTAGCGGCTAGGGTTTTTCAATTGAATCTCATCGTACAGTATGATAATGATCGTACGATACGATTAGATTACAAAGATAATCATCTAAAAAATAGTCGTTAGCCTGAGTATTATTGATTGATCGTACAGCATGATATTTTTTAAACAAAAATTTTAAATATGAAAATAAATCTCCTCCTGTGTGTGTGCATGGTTGCTCATTTCACATACATGCTTCTGTGGCAGACTCAAGAAAAAAAATAAAAAAATTAAAGATTACAGAATTTTTATCATCCTATTCTACCCGATTTGAGTCTCCAGCAACCTTGAGCAGTGTGCATCTGACCTGAAATGTTAGTGCTCATATACAAGGATAAACATTTGTAATCTTAAGGAAGCCCATATGGATTCAGTAAGTATTAGTTGTCATTATCAAAATTAAGTGCTCGGGATCCTGAATTTCAACAATCTCCCCCTTTTTGATGGTGTCAAATAATATTTTCTGGCCACAGTTGTTATGTCTTCCTTAGCTCCCACTCAGAAGGATAACTTAATTTTTTTTTTTAAATAGGAGGAGGGAAAGAAAAAAAATTTATAATTCTAATTAAGTGATTAGCCAAAATAAAAAAGTGATAATATAAAATAATTAAAATATAGGATAATACAACAATGTCTGGAATTAATAAAAATGAATCAAAGCTATACTTCTAGTTTAAAAAAATACCATAGTTAAGTTTAATTTCTTATTTTTACCTAATTTTAAATTATAGGTTATAGATTTAACCATTAACTTTTAAATGTTGAAGTGAATAATGTAGTTTTAATAATTGGATATGGTTCTAGTTAAAATTATAATTTTATTAGTTCAACATCCCTTACATTATCTTTCTCATCTCATTCTTTATAGTTTTTATATAAGATTGCATTTCAAATTCTTAAGCTTTCACTAATACTATTTTTTAATGTACTCATCTTATTATTTTGATATTTTTATTTTTTATCTTTTAAAAACTATTTGTTCTTTTTTTTTATGGAGTACATAATTAAAAATTTTGAATATCAACTTCTATTTAGAATTCTTATACAATCTTAATAGTTTTAATGTATTGACTTAATGAGATTACTAATTCCATATTCAGGTTAGCTATGATTTTAAATTTTAATCTAATAATATCTTATTTTTAATACTAATTATTCATCTTATAATTTTTAAAATTTAAATTCATAAAGGTGTAGCTTATAAATTCAAATTAGGATAATAGCTCAAATAGTTGAATGAGTCAAGTATTAATTTTTCTAACCTATGAAGTATAAATAGAGTTCATTCAAACTAGGATCTAGGGTTTTATTATTATCTTATTTTTTATAATTGTAAATTATCATTTTAATAAGGATTAATTAAATAATCAAAATATAAAAGTAATGGGAGGACAATAATAATTTAATCTATGAAGAAAATTTGCTAATATGTAAATAAACACATAAATAACACTACAAACACATATTGAGTGATAAAGAGCATATAAAATATGTGTTGAAAATAACACATGACATAACATTCATAACATGACACACTTATAGTATAACAAGTGCACATGGTACCCAACATTCAATGATGACTCTCAAAGACAAAATTTTCAATTAAGTTCAACTACAAAAGCCAATATCTTCCATCACTTCCTTCTCTTCTACAAAATAATAAAGTAGAACAATAAATCACATTTACATCCTTAAGAATTCTTCACTTTTTTAATCACCTGGTTTCAATCAATACCCAATGAATTTGATGGTTTGTAAAATTTTCTTGTCTTGTATCCTGATGGCACGATTAAGAAAAATTTTAATGATAATGGAAGGACCAATCCATTAATATTTAATTTTTTCATGTTAATACTTTTCCTTATAATCAAATAGTAACACATCTTTCTCAAGAAAGAAATCATTCAAGAAAACTCTACAACTATACATCTTCCTTACTTTCGTCATGTACTTCTTCTTATCATCATGCAACTCCTCTTTAAATTCTTTAAACTTATTAATAATGGTAGAACTTTGCATGTGGGTAAGTAAAAAAGAATCCATATTCTTGGTATAATTTTCATTTTAGTTCTTTAAAGAAGAAGATGTATACTTGATTGATAATCAAAAAAAGAAAGTATGATACTCACTCACGAGTTAGAAAAAACTAAAAATAGAACTTCCTCCTTATTGGTTTTATAGATTTAAATGGGAGGATAGTTTGAAAATTTTGAAATTTCAATCATTAAGGCCCATCGAGGTGCTGCGGTGTTCAAATGTATGGCGGCATAGTGCTCCCTTCTTCTCTCAAAGGTTTTTTTTGGAAGCATATTAAGTAAAACTTAACTTAAAAGATAGGATTGCCTCCCTAAAAGTGTTAAGTTTATATTCTTCAATCAGACTAGATAACTGACTAGACCTAAGGTTGGGTTGCCTCCCAAGCAGTGCTAAGTTTATAATCTTCAGCTAGACTTTGCCCATATTTTTTATTTCGCTAAGGTGGATGATTGCTATTCTTCAATTGGGTCCCATTGATATTTCTTTCTCTCTTTAGGATTAACTTCAGTTTTACTAGGAAGAGATCCAATGGGTTTACTACTCACAGAAATTGTAAGCTAACTTAGTTGAGTTTCCAAATTTTTAATTGAAGTAGCTTGGTTTTGTAATTGAGTTCCCAATTACATGACCACATATTCTAATGGTGTATTTCTAGTTCCATACTGATTTCTTTGATTAAATCCAAGAGGATATACTAGTATTGAATTATTATTAGCTTAATTTTGATTATTCCAATTTGTGCCTTGGCTATTTTGATCATAATTTCATTAATTTCCACCATTATTATTTAACTAACTAAAATTTGGGTGATTCTTCCAACCTGGATTATATGTATTTAAATTGGGATTATTTTATCTTCCAATCAAATTTATATTTTCAATCCCTTAGTATTATTTTCATTCATTAAGCTTTTATCTTCTAAATATAAAGATGAATTAGAATTTAAGCCTAAAGTACTCGATTTCTTTGATATTATTACAACTTGTGTAGTCAAAATAGATAACGAATTATTTTTATAAACTCCAGCCACTCTTCTTAGAATTCACTTTATTAGTAGGCCACTAAAAATTATTTTTTGCCATTTCTTCAATTAATTTATAAGCATCTTCAAAATGCTTTGACATCGAAGAACCTCCACCTGCAGCATCAATTATAGCTATAAGGGATCCTAGCAATTCATTATAAAAATTTGAATTATCAACCAATCATGTAAGGCATGGTGAGGGCACTTCCTAAGCATCTTCTTGAATCTCTCTCAACTCTCATAATTATATTCTCCTTCTAATGTAGTAAACGATGTAATGTCATTTCTAAGCTTAAAAATTTTAGAAGGTGGGAAATACTTTCCTAAGAATTTAACCATATTTTTGCCTTATCTCTTAGAAAATTAGGAATAATTTAAGTTTAATGACATCATCACTAACACCATTGTACTAAATATTGCACAAATTTTTATGAAACTTGCTAAATATATATTAGGTTCTTCTATGAGAGTTCCCCGAAATTGAGAATTTGTTACCACTGAATGATTAAGGTTTTAAATTAAAATTAATTTCTTGGATGGTGGATCTATTTATGCTTTAGAGTATTCTGTCAACTAAAGGGTTTAAAAATTCTTTAAGAGGTCTAGAATGATTTAAGTTTTGAACAGGTTTGGTCTTTTTAAAAATCTTTTTGGTGTTTCTAATTTTAGAAATGATTTTCTTAATTTCAGAATAAAAAATTAATCGTGCCTCCCCTCTATATCTTTTAAGCATGTAACCATAGATATGTAATTAGTAAATTAAAATAAAAGAATAAAAGAATATAGTAAGATTAGTTTTACAATTTATACAAAAATATTATAAATTTGTAGATAAAATAAATTATTCCCATTTAATGGCACCAAAAACTTGACGGGGTGGTGGATTAACATACAAAATTATGAAAATGATTTAGGGCTCGATCAATCCTTAAATAATGCTTAGATTTTCTTTGATATAAAAATTATAAAAACTCCACTTAATTAATATACATAAGTATATGTGTTGAACCACTAATATAGTGATAGAGTAGAGTATCGATCCCACGATGAAGAATATTTACTTGCAAATACTAGTATTGTCAACTATAACTATAATAATTATCTTACTCAATTTAAATAAATTTTGGTGGTAATTTAATCACTTAATTTAAAATAAAAAATAATTAAATGAAATACTATTTGGATAAATTATTTTGGAGTGATGGAATGTAAGTACAATATATTTTTAATGATTTTTATATTGATACTATTCAGAGCATATGTAACACCGAATGCTCAGTTAAGCATGAAGAGATAAAGCACAAATTAAACTCTTTAAATCTTAATACAACTCTGAACTCTCATAAAAGTTCACTAGGGATGTTAAGCCCTTGTGAACTAGCCCAAGGCTAACTAAGAGGGTGGGTGAATTGGTTATTTTTTTTAATACTTGAACAAAAAAGATTTTAAAAATATTTTTGGATGTCTTAAAATAATTATAAAAGTACATTAATGAGGACATATTTAATTAAACAGAACAACAACTTTACTACATGATCATCCATAAAAAAGTAAAGTGCAGAAATTAAAAATAGAATAGTAAAAGAACGAACACACCAAATTTTATAGTGGTTCGGTCAACTTGACCTACATCCACACCCCGGAGCCTCCCCTCCAAGTATTGCACTAAAACTCAGTGACTCTCCTTCTACTCCCATAGTAAGGTGGAGAAGCGTTTACAAAACTCCTTTTCACCAACTCAGTGAGGTAGAGAACCTAGACTCCTTTTATTTCCTCCTGAAGCAGGCAGAGAACATTACCTTCTTTCGCTTTCTCGTGAAGCAGGCAGAGAACCTTACTTCATTTCACTTCCTCCTGAAGCAGGTAGAGAACCTTGATCTTCTTGCTGACGATCCTTCCCACAGAGACACCAAGGGATAAGGGACGACGACTCGAATCCTTGCTTGGAGTAACCTTTGTGAACACCTCATAAACTCTCCCTCATAAGATTCTCTCTCCCTCCCAAGCTCTCCCTCTCCCACCCAAGGATCTCTCAGGTGAGGATGGCTGCAAAAGCTTTCAACAGTAGAAAGAAAAAGATATTAAATAGAAAGGCTCAAAAATTGCTCTAAATTTTTAACTTGCCGTCAAAGATCGTCTAGGACGATCCTTCGATCGTCTTGTATAATCAATGTAAAATAAACCCTTTTGGCCTAGATGATCTGGTTCCTCTAGAAGATTAGGCTTTATTCTAATCGTCCGAGATGATTCTATGATTGTCCTGAATGATTAGTTCAAAAATAGGAAAATTGTCCAACACATAGTTTGGGTCGTCCAGGATAACTATACTGGATGATTTCAAAAAGACTTGATCATCCAGGATGATATATTTATCATCCCATATGATTAGTTCAAAAATAGCAATAATGTCTAGCAGACTGTTCGAGTCGTCCAGATGAGATACACTAGACGATAAAGATTTCTAATTGATCATCAAGGCTGATGTAATCAATCAATCAATCCTTAATTACTTTTCCTAATCACCTGGCTAATTTAGGCATGGTTGTAATGAATCATTTTGAATGATGCATGTATCATCTAGGATGATTAGACCAAAATACTAAAAATAAAAACTTGCCTAACTTAGCCTAGCGGCTAAGATTTTCTAATTTGAGCATATCATCCTTTATGATGGGAGGATCGTCCAGGTCGATCTGCTTAATCAATTGACTTAACATGGCTGCCCTAATTAGGGTTTCTATTTTTAATGGATTGTCCAAGATAATATTAATATCATCTAGGGCGATATGAACAAAATTAAAATAGAAACTCTAACTCATAAAAATTCTCCCCCTGAGTGTGTGTGTGTATAAGATTACTTAGCTTGGGGATCCATTACATGATACTTAACTTAAGAAATATGAAAAATTATATTAAACCTAAAATAGACACAAACTAACTTAATCTTGAGCTGGCTTGAATTATAATTGATCTTGTGAACCTGAAAGGTTAGACACTCAAATAGAAACAGAAATATTTATTATCATCAAGATCATAATCCTTGAATCTAGATTTGCAAACAATCTCCCCCTTTTTGATGATGACAAATATTTGTTAGAAAATTTCAATTTAGTAAATAAATATATAGCAAGGAAAATTAAGCAATGCAGATTTTATTAGCTAGGCAAATAGTACAAGAATACTGAACACTGATAACTTAAATAATATAATAACCCAAACCATAAACTACTCCTCCTTTTGACATCTCAAAAAGGAGAAAATAGTATAGAGAAAAACTAAAAAGATAGTACAAACACATCACTAAAAACTAGGAAAAATAATCAAACTAGTAATAAGAGGGACCTTGATTAGGTGGAGGAGGAGGTAGTGGTAGCTGAAATAGACTATGAATGGTGGCAAACTGTTCTCCAAACTAGGCCATATCCTGGTCGTGCTGCTGCTGCTGCTGCTGCATAGGTATTGAATCGGTTCACATCCTCAGTGAGCTGTTGCTCCTGGGCAACCATGTAGGAGTCAAAGCGTGCCTCCCACTGGTCAAACCTATACACCAGGTGATCTAATGGTGATTCCAGACAGAGAGAAGCAGGTGCAACAGGTTCAAGAGTAGCTTCTTACTCTTTTCCCTTAACATCCATGCTGGGCTCCAGATGAAGATGAGTACTGTGAAGAACAACAAAAGAGTTATTAGAGTAGAAGAAAGGAGGGACATTTTCTAGAATTGGATATTATAAATTATATTTTATTTAAATAGCATATGCAATTATGTGTCCTAGGGATAAGCTGGGACATCTTCTGTGGCCTGGATCCCTAATGCTAGTGAGATGTTCAATATAGAGAAATAGGAGATCAGTAGCATTAAAATCATGATAGGCCATGATGTAGTAGGTAGTTATTGATAGTCATGTGGTCCCCAACCTTTAAAATAATAGAGGAGTGAAGAACATGCTGGATTATCCTAGCATCCTTAACTAAGGAAGTGCAAACATTATCGTGGTATAGGGCATTGGTGTTTCTAAGGAAATAGTTAGCGACACTCTAGTTGAAGTTAAGGTCAGAGGATAATAGATGAAGTTTATTGCCAATGATAGAAAGTTGGAGAATGTCATGAAAGTTTTGAGTGGTTAACTCTACGGGGCGTCTGTTAACATAGGGGTGAAGGGAGGTATAGGCATAATCAAAGCAAAGGTTAGCAAAAAAAAAAACACAAAGAAGTTAATGCTAAATAGAAAAGCAAGTGTCAGAATGTAAGGGAGGGATGTGTGAGCAAAGAGGTCCAGTACTGTATAGGTTAGGATGCGTGGATTCACGATTTTGGATTGTGTAATCCCCACATCGAGATAGCCTTAGAATACACCATGATCTGCTGCATCAGTGAATCGGGGATCAATATTCCCCCTGGAGGAACTAGCTCCCTACTGCCTAAACCTTTTGCCACTAGCCATAAGAAGAGGATTGTATGAGAGTAGAAAGGAAGATTGGTGAAATGATGGCTGAAATCAGCTGTTCAAATAGTAATCAGCCATATCGTCCAAGATGATTGAGGGATCATCCAGGATGATAGGTAGCAATAATTACATTCAGGACGTTTGGTCAAAAAGGCAGTCAAATCGTTCAGGATGATTAGACACAAGCGATCGTCCCAAGGAGTCAGACTGGATGACATTTGACTAAAAGGATCATCCAGAATGATTAGGTGGATCGTCTAAGATGATATGCAATAAATGAATCGGACGGGCCAAATTTAAGTCATCCAACTGCTGCCACGTGCATCGTCCAGGATGATGTGGTGTATCATCTAGGATGATCACCAATAATTGGTTCAGATCAGCTGTTGGATTATGATGGAGATGATTTGTCATATCATCCAAGATGATGTGGGAATCGTCCAGGATGATGTGGCCAAAAATAAAAAAGATGAAGGATGGAGAATAATGATCAGGGGACCCAAAAATAAAAAATTCAAAATCAAACCATAGAAAAAGAAAGAAAAAGAAATACAAACGAGGAAACAACACTAAAACTTTTTTTTTTGAATCGATTTGCTCCAGTAAATCAAAATTTTTCCTTAATTTTCAAATCAAAAGCCAATAAGAAGAAATCGATGGTCTTAAATCTAGGAAAGTTGAAAAATCAATTTTTGTAACTCCTACCTCAGATACCTTACAGGTTCAAATTCCTTTGAAATAAAATCTAATTCAGAAAATAAGAAGTTGGATAAGAAACATGATCCTTTCATACCTCATTCCAGAAAAATATCTGATGTGACAGATTTGCAAATTAGAGAATAAGAAATTATGATTTTCACTCTCAAGTGTTTGAAAATATTAAGTGATACATGAATTCTTCTAAGATTTTTTAAAGATTTGAAAGAGGAGGAAGCTTATTTCTTTGTGGGCTCATTTTGTGCCTCTTTTTTAATTATCTGGAGCACTTTATGCATCTTCTAACTGTTGATACACTTTATATATCTTTTCAATTTTAGTGGTGAACATTATGCATCTTTTCAGTGTTGGGCTCATTTTGTGCCTCTTCTTTTTCATTTGATTGGCACACTTTGCGCATCTTTTGCAAGCTTCATTTCTTTCAAAACCTCTAAAAGGCTCTTAGTTGTGAGATTATTTTTCAGATATAAGAGAGAAGGAGAAGACTCACTCTCTTAGATAAGGAACAGTAATCCACAAAATAGAGTCCTTCTCATATAATAAATGCAATCACTTGATTAAGAAAAAATTAAAAGTGATTCAATGATTTGAAACACTACTCATATGAGATAAATTACTTGTAGGAAGATAAAAAAAATCTCTATTTCAAAGTCCAGCCTTTTTAATTTTGAAAAAGATGTCTATTCAAAAAGATAGATACACCCTTAAAGGAGTTAGAGGAACAGAAACAATCATTAATATTTCTTCCCTGTAACTGTTTCAAAGGAGTCAATCACTGCTTACAAACTTCCAAACAAAATAAGGCAAAACTCTCAGTCAAAAATCTAACTTATCAGCAGTAGTGAGCAATGATCTGATTCTTAAGAAAATAAATAATAAATCAACAACCAAGAGAAAAGCACATAAAAAGAAATAACCAAATCTGATAAGCAAATCAAATGAAAATCAGTAGGAAAATAAAAGATCTAAAAAGAACTAGACAATCAAATCAAACAAAAATCAAAAGAAAAATAAAAAATAGAAAAATTTAGAAGTCAGTACTCATCAAATCATGCATTTATGTCAATCACACCCAATCTGGTCTTTAAAATGCTGAATATGTCAAAGGTCAGTGGTTTAGTAAAGATGTCAGCCAGTTGGTTTTCAGTTTCTACATGGTATAACTCAATGTCCTCTTTGGTAAAATGGTCCCTAATAAAGTGATGTCTTGTGTCAATATGTTTGGTTCTTGAATGTTGGATAGGATTCTTAGAGATATAGATGGCTCTAGTGTTATCACATAAAACTAAAATTGTGCCAATAGGTAATCCTAAATCTAGAATTTGTTGCTTCAACCAAAGGACTTGGGTCACACAACTTCCTAAGGCAATGTACTCAGCGTCTATAGTAAAAAGTGCAACAGAGTTCTATTTTCTACTAGACCAGGAGACTAAAGAATGTCCTATGAATTGGCATGTTCCAGAAGTGTTCTTTTTATCCACCCTACACCTATAAAATTAGAATTAGAATGTCTAATAATTTCAAGGGAAGTATTGTACCTAGGATACCAGATTCCTAAGTTTTGGGTCCCTAAGAGATATCTAAGGATTCTCTTAACTACAGTCAGGTGGGATTCATTTAGATCAGCTTGAAATCTAGTACAGAGATAAACACTAAACATGATATCAGGTCTGCTAGCAGTCAGGTAGAGAAGTGATCCAATTATTCCTCTATACTTCTTCTAATCAATAGATTTTCCATTTGAATCCTTATCTAACTGAACACTGAAGCTCATGGGAGTATTGATTGGCTTGGCTTTATCTATTTCATATATCTTCAAGATGTCCTTAGCGTATTTTGATTGATTAAAAAAGATTCCATCATCCAATTACCTTATGCTAAACCCCAAAAAGTAGGATAATTCTCCCATCATACTCATCTTAAACTCTTTACTCATTATTTTAGAAGAATCATCACATAACTTTTAATCAAAAGATCCAAAAAGTATATCACCAATATAGATCTAGATAATGAGTAAATCATCTCCTACTTTCCTTAGAAAAAAGGTGGTGTCTACGCTCCCCTTAACAAACTTTCTTTCTAGTAGGAATGTGCTAAGTCTCTCATACCAAGCTCTGGGTGCCTGTTTTAATCCATGCAAGGCCTTTTTTAATTTATAAACATGATTTGGATATTGAGAACTCTCAAAACCTGGGGATTGCTCTATAAAGACATATTCTTTTATTACCCCATTTAAAAAGACACTCTTGATATCCATTTGAAAAAGCTTAAATCCCTTATACCAGGTAAAGGCTAGTAGCACTCTAATGGCTTCCAATCTAGCTACAGGGGCAAAGGTTTCATTAAAGTCAATCCCTTTTATTTTGTTATACCCCTTAGCCACCAATCTTTCCTTATTCCTAACCACCACACTAGAATCATTTATTTTATTCTTAAAGATCTATTTAGTTCTCACTACACTTTGATTCTTAGGTCTTTCTACTAACTCCCAAATATCATTCCATATAAATTGGTTAAGTTTTTCTTGCATAGTTAAGATCCAAAATTCATCAAAAAGGGCATGATTAATATTGGTGGGTTCAGTCATTGAGATAAAGGCAGAATGGTTTACTTCCTTCTTATGTCTATGCCTAGTTCTAACACCTTCAAAAGTGTCTCCTAAGATCAATTATTTAGGATGACTCGAAGCATATCTCCATTCTCTAGGCAATGTGTTTTGAGGTTTTACCCTTTCCTCCAAATTTGCATTCTCTACTCCTTGGGTAATCTTTCACACTACATCAATGTTTTGAGGCTCTACCCTTTTCTCCCGATTTGTAGTTTATACTCCTTGGGTAGTCTCTCAAATTCATCTTCTTCCTCAGCTTTAGATTTTTTAGGATCAGATTCATCAAACACTACATGAGTAGTCTCCTCCACCATTAATGTCCTCTTCTTAAACACTCTAAAGGATTTTCCCACACTTGAATATCCTAAGAATACTCCTTCATCAGATTTTGGGTCAAATTTTCCTAAAGATGATTTCCCATTATTAAGAATGAAGACTTTATAGCCAAAGACATGGAGGTGGGATAGGTTTGGAGTTCTACCCTTAATGATCTTATAGGGTATCTTATTCAATTTGGATCTAACATTCACCCTATTCAACACATAACAGGCTGTATTCATCGCTTCTGTCCAAAAGTATTTTGGAAGTGAATACTCAGTAAGTATGGCTCTAGTGACTTCTACTAAGGTCCTGTTCTTTCTTTCAGCTACCCCATTTTGTTGAGGGGTCCTAGGAGCTAAAAAGTTATGGCTAATCCCTTGCTCCTCACAGAAAGTTCCAAATCTCATATTTTCAAACACTCCACCATGATCACTATGGATGGTCAAGATCTCACAACCTAATTTCTTCTGAATCCAAGTGGAGAGGGCCCCACAAAAGCAATAATAATATCACCCTTATAATCACGGATAAGCCTACCACAACCAACATTCAAAGTTTTAAAAGAACCATCAGTGTTGAGTTTATGAAAGCCAACAGGAGGTTTCAACCATTTAACAATAGTATCTTTACGAGTAAGACTAATAGAAGATAGCTTAATATCAAAGAACTCAGCTATATAAAGATAGCCATTAAAATTACTCCCATTAATCAGATTGGCCAAAAATAATTGTATAACTTTATCCTTAATCTTAACAATAATACTCAAAGCATTCATGAAAATGTTATCATGTTTCGAATCATTTCTACTTTTCCAAAGATACCAACAAATAATAACAGGAAGAATATTATGAATGTTACCTTTAGAAGAGACAAATCAATCATGCATAATGCTCTTGATATTATAATACCCTTTACAAAATTGATTTTTAAACAACTTGTCAAAGAACAACCACACTTTCATAGCAATGGGACCATTAGCAAACACATGATTTAAATTCTCTAAGTGAAAATAGCATTGGCATTTGGAAGCAATATTTAAACCCCTCTTAATTAAAATACTATCCATAGGAATGAAATTGTGCAAAATTCTCCAAGTAAGAATAGAGTACAAATGAGGGATACCTTTATACTAAATAGAAGAAAAAGATTGAAATTTAGCAAACGACTTCCTAATAGAATGCCAAACATCTTTGAACTTAAAACCACCATCATTAGATTTGTTGAAAATAATGCAGTCCTTCTGGTTAATTTGGAGAGGAATTTTAAGAATAAGATTAATGACAAAGTCTGGCACCATCTCAGTGAGGTAATCCACATTCCACTTACCGTCATGAAAAAATTGTGAAACCTTGCAAGAACTGGTAGTATGAGTGTTAAGCAAATTATCAATAGAAGATAACCCCAACCAATTGTCTTGCCAAAAAAAAATGTCCCCCATCCCCAAACCCCATTGAATAAAGTCCTCAGCATCCCATTTGATGGAAGACATCCTTTTCCAAATAAAAGAGTCCCCTTTCTTAAAAAAAGACAAAAGAGGGTGCTTGCCACCGCAATATTTAATATCCATGAATTTAGCCCAAAGACTTTTCTTCATTCTAAAATTAAACCAAAGTTATAGGAAAAGCCAAGAGCCATATAACTTAAATTTTTGAAACCAAGCTTACCTTTATCTTGGGTACCAGAGCATTTATCCCAAGAAGTCCAATAGATGGCCGACTTACCCTCCTTAGACCCCCAAAAAAACTTGTTGAAAATTCTATCAAGCCTACTGCAAATAGTCATGGTGGGATATAAAGTATGAAATATATAGATGGGAATAGAACATAAGACACTCTTAATTAACACCAATCTACCACCAAAAGAAAGACAATTAAAAGCCCAAGAAGAGAGCTTAGATTGAATAGTAGAAAAAATATCTCCAAATAAATGCGATCTCTTCCTACCTTTGAAAATGGGTGTGCCTAAATACTTAATGGGTAACTATTTATGTAAGAATCCAAAATTGTCCTGAATAAACCTGATCCTTTGAGTAGAAATAGACTTAGTGGTAATAAAGTAACTTTTAAGAGGATTAAATAATAAGCCACTAGAATTTTGGAATTGATGAAGAAATCTAAAAAGAATGTTAAGCATTTTTTTAGACCTGTTAGTGAAAATAATAAAATCATCAGCAAAACTCAGGTGCAAAATAGGTAAACCACCCAAAGTCTGGTATTGTAAATTAGGATGTTTTCTAAAAAGATCATTAAAGCCTCTTGAAAGAAATTCCACCGCCAAAATAAACAAAGCAGGGGATAAAGGATCACCCTGCCTAAGGCCTTGGGAGGACTTAAAAAATCCTTGATTCTTACCATTAATAATAATAGAAAAGAAACAATTCTCAATACAATTTTTGATAATTTTGATAAAACCATCACTGAAACCAAAAATATTAAGCATGGTATAGAGAAAATCCCAATTAAGGTTGGCATACGCTTTGGTAATATCAATTTTGAAGATTGCATTACCACTAGTAATTTTATCCTCCAAATCATGCACTAACTCTTCGGCCAAAAGAACATTATCAAAAATAGAACGCTCTTTGACAAAACCAGCTTGTTCTAAAGAAATAATTTTAGGAAGAATTAAAGCTAATATACTCATGATCATCTTGGCTTTGAATTTGTTGAAAAAGAGCAAAAACTAATGGGCCAAAAATCACTCCAAAAGTTAGTGCTATTACTTTTGGGAATAAGAATAATAGAGGTGGAAGTAAAAAATCTAGGATAAGAATTTCCCTTAAAGAAATCAATAACAGTGCTGACCAAATCATCTTTAATAATATGCCAAGTTTTTTGAAAAAAATTAGTCATAAAACCATTGGGACCCTCAACAGAATCAGTGTTCATATCTTTGATAATCATTCAAATTTCTTCATTAGTGGGAATTTTAGTAAGCATAGTGTTATCCTCATCAGAAATAATAGAAGGAATGAAAGAGAAGTCCACATTCAACACCAGATTAAAATCCTTGTTAAACACATTCTTGAAGTAATGAATACCAGAATCATAAATTAAATCTGGAGAATCAATGTGAGACCCAATAGGGTTAATAATTTTGTGAATAAAACTAGTAACCTTCTTATGATTGGCAATATTGTGAAAAAAATTTAGTATTCCTATCTCCCTCCACAACAAATTTAGAAGCAGCATTTTGTCTCCAAAAAACATCTTCTTGCATTTGAAGTTTAGATAAAACATCTTTATTCTCGTTCAGTAAAGAAAGATTCTCCATAGTAGGATTAAGCATATAATTATTGTCAGCCAGAGCAACTTGATTTTTAGCATGAGTAATATTCGAAAATAAGTTCTTGAACACAACTTTATTCCACCACTTCAATTTCTGTTTAAGGCTTTTGAGCTTAAGCCAAAATCTATTCATACCAGCAATACTGTCAGAAGGAAATAAAGGAGCCTGCCAATTGCTTTCAACAATATTAAGAAAAGATTCATGAAGAAGCCACATATTTTGAAATCTAAAAGGAGAATGAATACTATTCTGCTGCATAAAAATATTTAAAAGTAGGGGAGAATGATCAGATAAGGTTCTAGATAAATGCTCAATGTGAGTACTAGGAAAATTAGATATCCAACTGTTATTAAAGAGAATACGATCCAAATGTTACCACATAGCAGCTTGATTCCATGTAAAAGCATGGCCATTAAAACCAATATCATGCAAATTAGAATTTAATATCATTTCATTGAAGTCTTTCATAGCTTGAAAATTAGGAGGGTTCCCACCCACCCTCTCAGAAGCATTAGTAATAGTGTTAAAATCACCACCAATCATCTAAGAATCGAAAATATTATTAAAAAAATCAGAGATTTGAGACCATAAAATTCTCCTAGTAGTCATAGAACAAGAAGCATAAACGAATGAAGCGTAGCAAGAAAATTGAAGAAACTTAATACTAGTATGAACAAGTTGAGGATAATCATGCAAAATGTTTAAATTAACCCAATGTTTCCAAAAAATCCAAATCTTATTAGAGTAGTTACTATACGAACAATCAAAGCCCAACTTATTACAAGTAGAATCCAGCTTCGAAGAAGAAAATTAAAGGCTCAAGTAAAATCAAAACGTTAATGTTATTAATCCTGCACAAATTTTTAACCCCATCTAAAGAAGGGAGATTGCCCACACCTCTAATATTCCAAATGATGGCTTTAACCATTGGAAGTAGAAGGAATAAAAGCTCGAGTAACCCTAGATGCTTGACCATCAGAGAGTTTAGTATTTTTATTTTTCTATCATACATACATGAATATACTGGATTTTTTCTTATGATTCCAAATGTAATAATAGCTTTTATTTTCTTAATAATATTTATAAAAAAGAAATATTTTAGGGATCCCATGATACATATAACTAATGTGATCAAACTCAAGCAATTTTATTTAATTCCATGAGACCTTTTTTAGCTAAATAGAGAATATATTAATAATAAAAAAGAGTACGAAAGAGTTCAAGGGACAAACTATTAGCTATAGTAGAAGAATCAAGAGAAAATAACAATACATTAAGCTACAACAAAATAATAAAGTAGTTTATATGGATGCCTTCCGTAACATTATAGTCTATCATAAAGTATTGAGCCCCATAATTATAATTAAGGAGTCCTTCAATGAGCTACTTCACAATAGGGATGTGTTCAATCTTTGTGATATTCTCTACCTACCAAAAGAGATAACGTTTTTGTCATTCCTCTAATGACATATATAACAAGCTGCTCCACTTATTGGGATTAAATGGAGACAACCAAGTGTCACCACTTCACTTGGCCTTGACTCTACTGGTATTAAATGGAGACTTCTTCTCACTATCTTTTAATTAAAATGATTTAAAACAAGTTCAATAAGCTAATTAGAGATACAATATTTAATCATTAGTTTAGAAAACCTTGTCTGAATTTCATTATATGAATTTTAACCTTACTGTTTTATGACTCAAAAGTTGATTTAATTTCATGTTTGCCCATATATCAAAAGTTATATTTAACATTTAACATCATGAGAATTTGCAAGAATATTTTTTTCTTAAATATTTTAATTATATATATTTAGTTTATGCAAATGTATTCAGATTTACCCGCATTCACATACTCTGCTAGGGTTTTATCCTAGCCGGCCCATTTTGGTTTCCTCCACCTGGAGCATCCTTTTAGAGCTTCTGGGGTTGTCATCTCTTAGCTATTGGTGATCGGTTGGCATTCTCTACGACCTGGGGCCACTTTTGGCCCCTAGTCTCATCTTTGCTACCCTTCGTTTTAAGAATGGCGGCTCCCTCATCCAATCCTTGGGGGATTCCCAAACCTACAACTCTGGGTAAAAATCAAGATTTTGTTAAAATTTCTGGCACTCTGAATCAACCGATCTCTCGATCCTTTAAAGAGGAAGTTTCTAGTAATGCTTCTTCTTCTTATCCTTCTCCAACAATTTCTTTTGTTTAGACTTCTTTTAAGGGAGTTCTGGTAGTTATATTTTTAGGATGAAGATGATTTAAAACTTGCTGCACCTTATGTTTTTGCTCTTGTGGGTAAGTTCTTGTTTCAACGTCCCAACTTGGATGCTATCCATGCTTTTTTCATGAATCTCAAACAATAAGATTCCTTTTCAATCGATTTATTGGATGGCCATCATGTTGTTATTCAATGTGCAAACGATTTAGATTCTAGCAATGTTTTTGTAAGGAGATCTTATTACTTTAATAGCTATTAGATGTGTTTGCTGAAGTGGATGCCATTTTTTATGTTAAAGAAGAATGCCCAAATGTTCTTGTGTGGATCTCTTTCCCCAATTTACATTTGCATTTATGTAACCATTATGTTTTACATGCTTTAGTTGCTATTTTTTGAAGGCCTTTACAAACTGATCAAGCTACAACTGCTCAGTCCAAGCCCTCTATGGTGTGTGTTATAGTTGAACTTGATATAACTAAAAAATGCTTTATGAAGTTCAGATTGGACCAAAAAATATGGGATGTCTTCAGAAAGTAAAATTAAAAAATGTACCCTTATTTTGTAATCATTGTAAAATTCATAGGCATGTTATAAATGAGTGTTTTATTTTACATCCTTACCTAAGAAAGGAAAATACTAATGATAAAGAGGTTGTTAAGCAGATTCATATGTGGTCTCCTATTGTTGTTACTGATCAGAATAATGCTAATTTGGACCCCTCAATTAATAATATAACTGATGAGCCTAATAATTTAAATCAAAATAATACTCAAAATTTTGATGTGAATGAGTTTGCTAATCAAAAGTATTCTATATCTATGAATGAGGATTTGGCTAATTTTGGTAAGTTGGATGGCATTATGGAGAATAATGAGGATCCGACGCTGAATGCTTCCTTTAAACCATTTCCTGTGTTTCCCTCTTCTGTTAGGAATGGTGAGTTGATTTTAAAAATATTCAATTTGTTGAAATTTCATCTTCAAGTGATTTTGAACCAAACCCTCTCAATGGTACTGTTAATATTGGCCCTAAAGCGCAAATCTATTCTCATTTGACTACTTTTGTTGGTTATATTCCTTTATCTAGTAGTATAGATGTCTCTAATTTTCTCCCCATAATTTCTATTCCTATTTCTCCCTCTTCTGCTAGGTGCCTCAGGTGGATAAGAATTTTGATGTGGATCTGGATGATTTCCCTTCAGACCATTCAGATGCTATTTGGGAACACTGTGAGATTAAATCTACTAAGGATGGTGTCTTCTATAATGATGTTGATTTTAATATATATATATATATATATATATATATATATATATATATATATATCTTCAATTGGTGTCACTTTATAATAACGGATGTCCAAATTATATAAGGAATAATGGACAAAACTATAGTTGATATCTAAATCTATAATTCATATCCGAATTACACAATTATCAATATCTAAAATCTATAGTTGATATCTATATTACATTTTTATGGATAGTAACCTATCCTCACATATTATATATTAAAGAAAAATAGTAACTTGTCCTCATATATCAACTATATATTATATATATAAATACTATAGATTTTAAATAAGGATAGGTTACTATCCTCCTTTATATATTATATATTAAAGGAGGATAGTAACCTATCCTCATATATCAAGAATATAAAAGTGATGCTATTAAGAATATAGAAAAATAAATTAGAAACAAAATGAGGATGATTCATTACCTAAGGAATAGAGATATAATAGAAATCACCCAAAAGAATTAAAAATTTGTGATCCTTCTCAAGGTGTTAAGACTCTTAGAAACCTTAGGGATGAGGTAGAATATTCTACATTTTTATCAGAAATTGAACCTAACAATATAGATAAAGCTTTATATAATAAGTTTTGGATAGTTGCTGTGGAAGAGAAACTTAACTAATTTGTAAGAAATGTTATTTGGCAGTTAGTCACAAGATATCATGATCAAAATATAATTGAAACTAAATGGGTCTTTAAAAATAAGCTAGATGACTCAGGAAGTATTATTAGAAATAAAGCTAGATTAGTTGCACAAGGGTACATATAAATAGAAGAAATAGACTTTGAAAAAATTTTGCACCTTTAGCAAGACTAGAGGCCATTAGATTAATCCTTATATTTGCTTATTTTAAGGACTTCAAACTTTTTCAAATGGATTTCAAAAGTGCATTTTTGAATGGATATATTAATCAAGATGTATTTATAGAACAACCATTAAGTTTTGAAAGTATTAATTTTTCTAATCATGTTTATAAACTAAAGAAAGCATTATATAGTTTAAAACAAGCTCCACGTGCTTAGAATGTTAGGTTTAGTAACTTTTTAAGTGAACATAGTTTAGAAAAGATAAGGTAGATACAACTCTTTTTATCAAAAATATTGTTGATGATTTGATTATTATACAGATTTATGTTAATGATATATTATTTGGAATTATAAATGAAAGTTTATGTCATGAGTTCTCTTCATTAATGTCAAAAAAATTTAAATTAAGTATGATAGGAGAACTCACCTTTTTTCTTAAGACTTTAAGTAAAATAATTAGAGTCTGACACATTAATATGTCAAACCAAGTATATAAATGAATTATTAGAAAAATTTGACATGAAAATATTCAAATTGAGTAAAACCCCTAGAAGCCCATTAACTAGACTTGATTTAAAAGAATCAAGAAAACCAATAGATCAAAAAGTTTATAGGATTATGATAGGTTCACTTTTGTATCTTACTATTAGTAGGCCTAATATTATGTTTGTAGTATATTTATGTGTAGGATTTCAAGCTAATCCCAAGGAATCAAACTTAACAACAATCAAGAGAATATTTTGTTATTTGATAAAAACTCTTAGGTTAGGCTTATGGTATCCTAAAAATTTGTTATCCTGTAATTTAGTTATAAATTTTGATGTAGACTACGCTGGTTATAAAGTTGATAGAAAAAGTATATCTAGAACTTATCAATTTTTATGATCATAACTTATTTCTTAGTCTTCCAAAAAATAAAATTATATAGCTTTATTCACTACTAAAACTGAGTACATAGCTGTAGATAGATGTGTTGCTCAAGTTCTATGGCTAAAATAATAATTAGAAGATTTTAAAATTAAACTTAAAAATATTCCTATTATGCGATAATACTAGTGCTATTAGTTTAACAAAAAAAATCCTATATAATGCTCATGAACTAAACACATAAAAATTAGACATCATTTTATTAGAGATCATATTAATAAGGGTGATGTGGATATAGATTTGTAAACACAGATTCTCAAATAACATATATTTTTATAAAACCATTAGCTAGAGAAAGTTTTGCACGTTATAACATATGTGTAGGATGTTAGACCCTAATATTTAAACTTCTTATATATTTCTGTTATTCTTTTTGTTATTGACAAAGGAGAAGAAGAATTATATATTGGTCATAATTCTTTTTACATGCATATACTTAAGGGGAGAATTATTTTTAAGAAATTAACATTCAAAAATATTTCTCTATTATTATATATGTATTTCTTTTAATACTTCAAATTTATGATAAAAGTTCAATTTGTACATTTGTTATAACTATACCAAATATAAGTTTATCATCATAAAAAAAATGAGAGATTATTGATATTATCTACCTCATGACTTATTCTAGTGATTTTAATGATAACAAACATATGTTTGGATGTTCTAATTTATATGTTAAGTATTTCAGGCATGATGGTTTGATAGATGTGTATGATAATTACTTATATGGTATGTATATTGTACAATTAAGTTTAATCAAAATTTGAGCAAAAAAAATTCAAGATGGACTAAGATGAATAGCTTAAAGGTTTTTTATATTAACATAGGAGTATCTTAGAGGTCCACTGATATTTACTTGCATGATTTAATTTGCCCACAATCTAAATATTTATTAAAATGATTTACATATTATTAATTAAGGATAGTAAGCTTGATTTAGAAATATATAATATTTCTTTATTAAATAAATTTTATATACTGGATAGATTCTGTAAATTTTATCAAATATGAAAAGATACTTAGTTAGAGAAATTAAAAGTAATAAGTTTGTATGACAAAATATTTATTAGGTATTCATTTTGAGTTGAATTGGTTCACATAAATTTACTGATATATAATTAAGTTTATCTAAATTATATCATATTGCTATATAAATATTTAACATATATTTAAATATATTAAAATATGTGTAAGTTTTTACTTTATTATATATAATATTATTTTGTCATAAACATGGCTTAATTTTCATTTCTTTAAATTCCTTAGATTCTATAAATAGTAATCGATTGGCTACATGACCCATTTTGAAGCTAAATTGAATTTATAATGATTTTCCAAATATTATCCTATTTTAATATTATATGTTCGGTAGCCATTTTTATCTTATTTTGGATGTATATGAAAACTTTTTAGCTTTTCCAAGTGACTAGTCATTTTATAGACATTTGAAACTTATATTTATTTAATATAAATAAATATTTTTATCAAATATTATATTATTAATTGATAAAATATTATTAGATTATTAGTTTTATTCAAAATTAGTTTTACTTAATCTTTTCCTTTAAATACCCTACTTTCTCTTCTTGTGAGGGTTCTTCAGAAGAAAAAAACTCCAATAATCTTTTCATTTCTCTTTCTTTCTTTACATGCTAAATCTTGATAGGAGAAATATTGATCTTCATTCCAAGAGCTCTTTATATTTGTTAGATCAAATCCTTAGTTTGAAAACTTCAACGCACAAAATTGTTTAACATCTCTCGGAGTCTTAAGTTTATTTTTTTTTCTCAAAATATTTATTTTTTATTATTTTTTTTATTTTCACAATACATTTTTCTAAAAAAATTTTATTATTTAGTAAAATAGTAGTTGAGAATCTTATATTAAATTTTCTATGTTAAATCTCTTAAATCCATAAAGATAGCAAATAAGTATTTTTATTTTCTTTTATTTGGCATAGATTTTTATTTCAAATCTAATTCATTTTTAAAAGTATTATATGATTTGTGGAGTTATATTTTAAATCAGTAAAAAATATTTTTATTTAAGATATTATTTATAATTATAACAAGATATTAATTTATCTTAAAGTGAGTAAATTTAATTTACTTTTGCAAGTAGTGAGATGATCGAAATTAAATAGTAAAAATTATCTCAAATATCTTGATCATTTTCTTGCAAGATAATTTGAGGTTGTATTATTGACATCAAATTGTATTTTTTTTCCTTAATCTAAGCCATTTAGCTTAGTAAAATTTAAATTGAATAAGATTTGGTTGTACTGATTATTCATGTATGAGAGTACTTAGATTATAAACAACTTTTTTGGTTTAAAAAAGTGAGGTTTGTAAGGTAAACCTAATATTAGTATATTCTAGCCCGAGAGTTGTTTAACGTGAATGTAGTCCGGATTGGAATCCGTGACGAAGCACATAAAAATATTATGCCTGCTATTTTCTTTTTTTACATCTATTTTTATTAATAGAAATTTGTGTGATTATTTATTATTTATCAAATAGTTTCAAAATTATTTTAATTACTTTCTTTTAATAAAAAATTTTAAAATCTAATTCACCCCTCCCTCCTCCCCAGCCTCCCCTCTTGGGGTGCCATAGTCATCCAACATAGCCCTTGTGAGTTGTAGTGGTTAATCATCACATACTATTGGAATGTACAAGCCATTTGCTTATGAATATAAAAATCCTTAGTCTTCTCACACAAGAAAGTACACTTTAGTATGTTAATAAATTTCACAAAAAAGACAACAAATTTCTTTAAAAAGATTATTTGAACTAAAAATTAGAACATAAAGAAGTTTTAACATCAAAAGAGAGAACATCTACATATTCATTTGTAACTTCAAACTAAGGATACACAGTAAAATAAATAAATTTTTAAAGAAAAATGTATTCTCATTATTAAAATGAAAATATAAAATTGGGAACTTTAATTCTAAGAAAAATGAAAAAAAAGGAGCTAAGAGAAAATAAAAGGAAAAAAAGTGATACATATATATTGAACTAGCCAAAAATAATTAAGAAAATAGTTCTAGTTAATTTCCCATGTTGTAGGTTAATTGAGGCTCTAGTTCAATGAGTGGTCTATGCTTTTTCTTGTCTCTATTGTGTTGATTTGAATAAGGTTTCTAGAAGTAAATAGTAGAATATCCATATAGAGATTGCCATTAGATTTGATATTATCAGTAACAAAATTTTAATCTATTTGAGCTCTTGAAATGCCATTAAAAATAAGTGACTTATTTTAGATCTAATGGTTGACTTTCAAAAGGAGATGTTTGATTAGGATATGAAAAACGAGAAAGTGAAGAATAAATCATGTTTATATGAACCACTTAATGGAGAGGCCAATGATGGGTTTCATGAATAATGATTAGTGTTATGTATTGAATTTTTATAACATTTACAAAGAGAGTTATCATGCCAAGAAAAATGCCAATGATTGCATAATTGAGGGTATTTTCAAATATCATTATTTGATTGTAATCATAGTCCTTCAAACCAATCTAGATTGAGGTTGAAAAATATTGGATAACATGTACCTCCACCAAGACTCAACAATGGAATGTCTTTATAGAGTCACAATAGATATATGTATATATGCTTTCAAAAATATGAAGCTAAAGTGAAAAAAAAGAAGTTATGGAACCAAAAATGAGGAAAGCTATCATATAAGGAAAAAAAAGGAGCTAAAATTTACTAAAAGCTATCCAAATAGGAGCACGTGGCATTCTTAAAAAGAGATAATGTTTAGGCAACAATTTGCTTAAACTCAAGAAAAATTGCTAAGTATTAATATCTTGAAACAAAACACTTGGAAAAATCTTCCACCCATTTAAAGTTAAGCAAAGCATTTTTTATATTTAAAAGAGAATTAAATAGAGATCCCATCTCTTGAGTAGTAGCCTTTTAGGTAGTCCTTATTTACTCGCAAATGGGGTCTTCCATCTAGAAAATTACCATTAAGAGAAAATCTAAATGGGGCTATAAAATTTCTTATTCTACTATCGAAAAACATCAACATAATATGGCTGTCACGAGAGGTAGAATCCATTTCTTTTTCTTTTTTTTTTTTGGGGGGGGGGGGGGGGGGACCCACAAAGGGCCCTATGCATTAATTAAAAAAGGGATTACAAGATATTTAAGGGGGACCTTCAGTTCGCTAATGCTCCAAAGGGCTACAAAAAAAGCAAAAAAATAACCTAAGACCAAAAGACCCCTCTAAAAAAAATTACATGATAACCTAATAACAATCTAGGTTGGCTAGTAGCTAGCACCGAAAAAAGAAAGATAAAAATAAAGCCATTAAGCATAATCTTTCTGCAAAAAATGATGAGCCATTGAACCAAAACCAAGAGCCAAAACACCTGCAAGAATCCATTATTTACATATTACTCTCAAAAAAAAAAAATTGGGGAGAAGCTTATTATAGAAGTTAAATTAGAGGTTTGTTCCTCTTCAAGTACAAATACCTAAGAATGGCTCCTCTTTTTTCTAGCGGTATGACTGGTTAGGCTTTGGGTCTTTGGATTCTTTCTTTAACACTCACTCAACTTCCTCTGTGAAAGTTTCTGATTTTAATAGGGATGGCTGCTGAGGTATTGAGCTTTTATCTACCTTTCTCCTTCAGGATATGATTAGTTGAATATGTGATATTACTTTTAACCCCTCCTCTTCTCTTAATGATATTCCTTTATGTAAGGTTTCTTATAATGGTGACTTTTTTTTTAAAAAGGTTTGGCATGTTTTCAGGTATAAAAATGAGAAAAGTCATATTTTTGATAAAGTCTGGAACTCTAGTACTCCTTTATAATTTTTTTTCTTTATCTTGGAGAATTTGAAAGGGCTTTATCTCTGTGGATAGTAGGCTTCAAGATAAGGGTATTTGCTTGGTCTCCAAATGTTAATGTTGTTATCAATTTGAAACTATTAATCATGTCTTTTTGAATGGACCTTTTTCTTTCAGGATTTTGTCTGATTTGGAGAATGGTATATGGATTAAGTTGCCCTTTAATTGCAACATCATTTATTCATTTTTGGCTTTTTGGTTTTATGAAACCCAAGG
The DNA here is from genome assembly GCA_019925795.1 of Dendrobium chrysotoxum. Lineage (NCBI taxonomy): Eukaryota > Viridiplantae > Streptophyta > Magnoliopsida > Asparagales > Orchidaceae > Dendrobium > Dendrobium chrysotoxum. The sequence goes on along the minus strand of CM034311.1, from coordinate 14,042,634 downwards.
GCCATAATTTTATTATTGTGTCTCAGGTTGTATTATGTCTTATGTGGTTTGAAAGGAATAATTACAAGCATAATAATACTAAAATGAGCTCTACGAGTGTCGTCATTAGCCTCAAAAGCATTTTAGCATAATACAAGCATTTTAGCCTCAAAAGCATTAATAGTCCTATTCCCAATGATTTCATTTTGCCTAATTGTCAAGTAGTTCAAACCTTATCTTCATGAATTTAAGCTCAATATTGATGGTTATGTTGCTATTGGTAATGTCAGTTGTGGTGCTATCTTTAGGAATCATCTGGGTGATTTTTTATTGGGTTTTGCTTCTAGAATTCATGATGGCAATGTTTGGTATGCTGAATTAAGTGCTCTTTATAAAGGGATTTTGGTTTGCAATGAGAAGAACTTTTCAAATATTTGGATTGAATCTGACTTTAAATTGCTGGTCTTTATTGTCAACGCCTGTAAATGCCTTAACCCTAAGCTTTTTTATTTAGTTCCAAATATTTTCTTTCTTCTTTATAAGACCAACTTTAGAATTTCTCACATCTGGAGAAAAGGAAATGTTTGTGGTGATTGATTGCTAAGGAAGTGACTAAGATTCATAACACAGTTATTTCAATATTGACTCTAACCTTGTGCTTCTAAAAGTCATGATAAGGCTTGATAAATTGTGTTTTCCTTATATGAGACATTAATTTTGTGGTTAGTCCAGATTTTATGATCTAGGTTTTTGGATTGTTTCTTTTTTGTTTGTCTACCTTTTTCACTTTCCTGTTTTCTTTTGTTAATGTGGCATTCCTAGTTGTTTCTTAATTTTGGTGATTTCTATCTATTATCTTTGTTATGTATTCATCTGTTTTGGTACATAGGTGCTTTGTTTCATATCCTTCAAGATCCCAGGCTTTGCTAGTTGGGGGTTGTTTGGGCGATGCTTGTAATTTTCTCTCTAATGTTTGGGAGAGTCTACTTGTTGCTGCTAGTCTTATAGGTGAATTTGTTGGTGGTGGCTGGTTGTTTGATTCATTTCAAGATTGGCCTCCCTTTTTTCTGCTATTTTCATGGGCTTATTGATTCATTTTTGGCTTGGTGTAGCTCTCTGAGTGATTTTTAATTTTCTAATTGGTTCCCTTTGCTTCTCTTATTGGGGCTGGCTTGGTAGCTTTTGGTCTCTCTTAAAGTTTGGAATTTTTGATACTACACCTTATGATCGACCGCAAGTTAGAGAAGATATAGAAGAGCCACCTAATATAGAATTGTAGAAGTTTTATGAATTATTATATGTAGCTCATCAACCACATTAAGATTTATACCACTCTCTATCAGGATGCTAAGCATTAAGACAAAATATAATATATTGTGTGAAAGGAAACTAATCTAGTGACAACTTTGTTCCAATTGATTTATATAAGTCAAAAAAGTTAGTATTCAAATTAAATTTGAGTGTTCACAAAATAGATTTCTACTATAATGATTGTATGTTATATATACATCAAGGATAGTTTGATGGAAATTAGTATAGGCATTGCAGCGCCTTGATTCAAACTAGAAGTGAGAATTAAGGTCATCTCCAACCGAAAAACTCATTTTCAACTCCAAAATGCAGTAACACCCCAAAATGCAATAATTCATCTTCAACCAAACTCTATTCCTTAACACCAAAAAAGAATATTCTGTGTATTTTTTTTCTCAACCAATTTTTTTTATTAAAAAAATAATGCATCAGTGAATCACGACATTGCTGCGCGATTTAGAGTTCGGTTGGAACTGCTGGCATACTGCATAAGTGTGTAAAGTGCTTGGTTGACAAAACAAATGGATGTCTCATATAGCTCTAACAAATTCAACGAAATATTTCCCGCATCAAACCAATGGATGTGTGCCATTGGAAAAACTGACAACATTATCCAACTCAAATATGGGTGCACATGTCCACAAATATGTCGCCAATACTTATAGTTGCTCATAAGCTATCAATACAGCCGCCAAAATTAATTTTTTGTGATTTTTTCTATTTCGCCAGTTTTTCCAATTGAAAGTCCGCCGAAAAATTTTCTTGACAACAAAGGCTTCATTTGGGACGGCTTCTCACTGCTTCTTAAAGTAGCTTTTTATTAAAAAATTTTAATTTTTATACTAAATAACTGCTTTAAGAAATAGTGAAAAAGCCATCCCAAATGAAGCCATAATCTATCAGTAACAGCATCCTACAAAGTATTTAGCTTTGGATGGTTATCCATTAGAAATCCTTTAGAAATTTTCTTTATAGACAGAACTTCAGCTTTTAACAGCGAAAAATTTCATTGGTAATGCTTGTTTTTCCTGTGGTGATAGTAACCTATAAGTTGATTAAACATAGAATTTGACAGAGTCTTCAATCTCTGAATGGGACCTATATGAAGAAGGTAAGTACAATTATTCATGTTTATTATGTAGTTGATTCAATATAAAGTTAATAAATCAAATTTATTGCAAATTTTCTTTAAAAATTTATTGTAAATTTGATTTCAGGTTTGAATGTATGTATTTGGATTGCAATAATTTATGATATTTTAATTTATGTATATAATAACCTCTCACTTAACTAGCTACAAATGCCCAGAAAAAGTGTAAAACAATTTAAGGAAACATAAGACTAATACTGAAGTACAAGCAAATGAAGCAATAGAACTACGGATTAGAGAGAATCCAAACTTCATCATAGATACATTTTTGAACACTCTAAACATGATCAATATTTTATCTGGAGGAATTACTTATAAGTGTTCATCACCATTCATTTCTAGATTGATATTTGTTTATAAGTCTTTCTTTTATACAATTTCATGCCAAATTTGTTGATAAGTACTTTAAACATTTTTATATGGGACTTTGTCGGATTCTGTCCCTTCAAAACATAGGAACAAATATGCTGTCGCCAAGATATCTCATGCATTGGAAAAGTTTTAGCATGTTCTGAGCGATACTAGCTTGAGTTGCATTGAGGCCTACTTACAACAATGTATATAGAGCCATTTGTTTGGCAGTAATTCATTGTGAAATTGCTTTAGGGAAAAAAAGGTGTGTAGTACTATCTATGATAAATTGTGGAATTCATCTTCTCTCATTAATTCTTCTACAGTAACTTGGAGAATTTTATAAGGCTATATTCCCGTTGATTGTAGATTAAAAGAGAAGAGTATATGTTTAGTTTCTAAATATCAATATTATATTTTCAGTCTAAAGCTAAGATATGTTTTTTTTTTTTAATTGCTCGGTTGCTTTTAAAGTGTGGTCTATACTAGAACATGGATTAGGCATTAAATTCCAAAGTAATTGTAACCATTTTTTTAACATTTTTGGCCGGTTGGTTTCATAATAAAGCTAAAGGTCACATTCTTACTATTGTTTATTAGATTGTTTTCTGGCTTTTATGGTATGAAAGAAATATCAGTAAGCATAGCAACATTAAGATGAGTTTCAATAGGGTTATCATTTCATTAAAATCATTAATGCATCAAGTTTTTATAGCTAAGGTCTTGACCCCTACACATTTTGGAGGTAATACTGCTTGGTTTTCCTATTTCAGCATCAATGGCCATATTTCTGATAGAACCTACAATATTAAATTAGTTAAATGGATAAACCTCATTCTGATGTGTATAAATTAAATATTGATGGCTCAATTACTAATGATGGAGTTGGTTATGGTGGCTTAATCAAGTATCATCATGGTCAGTTTCTATATGGGTTTGCTTCTATCATATCTAAAGGCTCTATTCTTTTTGCTGAATTGAGTACTTTATTTTATGGGATTTTTGCTTTGTCAAGATATCTGGATTGAAACTGATTCTATGCTTCTTGTTAACTTAATCTATGCTAGAAAATGTCATAATACCAACATGTTTTATGTATATAGATAAACACTTGCCTTGCTTAATAGATTTAATTACAGAATATCACATATTTGGATGGAAATCAATATTTGTGCTAATTCATTGGCTAAGGAAGGTGTTAAAATTTCAAATGTGATTTGGTTTAAAAAAGACTCTTTTCTTGGGATTCTTAAAGGCATGACCAGGCTTAATTCTTTGGCTTTACCTTACATGAGAAAGCATTAGAGTGTGGTCTAGAGCTTTTTTTGGATCCTGCTTTATCTGTTCTAGGTTTCTCCTGCACTATGTTTTGTATTTTCTCTTATTTGGTAAGGTTTTCGCAGTTGTCCTCCAATAGGACTGTGTGGGATATGATTGTTCTTAGTTGGCCATTATTTGAGAATTTCACTTTGGTGATGAAAGTTTGATGTTTTGTTTCTTTCGCTCTTGATTATTTGATGGGGGTATGCTTGGAAATGGTTTTGCTGCTAGTTGTTGGCAGTATAAGTGGTACTTTCTTGGCTGGTGATGCTTTGTGCACTATCCCCTTGGTATAATATCGGCCTATCGGTTCATCCTTTTCTGTGTTCTTGGCCTGCGTATTTGTTTTATCTTATATTCAGTTATCTCTGTTTTTATCTATTCTGCTCTTTGGGAAACAGTGCAACTACCTTTGTCAATTTCTCAAATATTGGCAAAATCTTAATACTACACAAATCTTAGCTTCATATGTCCTCTTCTTAATGTATATCTTTTTCATTTTGTTTATTATTCTTCAGTATTTGCACTCTATGTTTGTGGATTGCCTCTTCCTAGGTGGTGTAGGCTACGACTTGCTCTGGGTCGGTTTTGGTTATATTCATTTGGCTTGTAATTTTGAGTGCTTCCTAGGAGGTTCCTCTTTTTTTTTTGTGCATGGTAGGTGTTGGTTTTGTTGTTGGGTTGTTCATCCCTGTTTCAACATGGTGGGGCTTGTTCTAGTTGTGGCAATTTTCACAGGATTTCTTGATTTGGCTAGTGTTTGTTGATAAATTCAAAATGTGTCACGTATGATTTAGTTTTTTTATTAAACGTATTATTTGTATGGATGTGTCTTTTCATTTGTGTGGATGTGATTTATTTCCTTTAATTAAATGCAGTTAAGTGCAAGTGAAAGGGTGTGTGTGAAGTGATGCTTCATTTAAATAAAAGAGTTGTAATGTAAGAGAGATTAATAGAAGAAAAATGTTTCAGTTTTTCTGTGCTGTGTGCTCTTCCATCTTTCTTCCTCTTCAAATTTTTTTTCAGTGTTTTTACAAATTGGTATCAAAGACATGGCAAATTATGAAAGTTTTCCAATGGGGTAAATACCACTTCCACGACTTACAAAGATAAATTATGACAATTGGAATATTCAGATGCGAGCATTATTGGGTGTACAAGATGCATGGGAAGTCATTGAGAACAGCTTCGTCGAAATAACGGATATGGCGGGCATGACGGCGAACCAATTAAAGGCGTTGAAAGAGACGCGAGCGAAGGATAAAATGGCTCTCTACTTGCTATATCAAGAAATAGATGAGTCGGGCTTTGAGAAGATTGCCATAGCGACAACTTCAAAAGAAGCATGGAACATTTTAGAGAAAGTGTTCAAAGGTGCCGATCGTGTCAAGCAAGTACGCCTCCAAACTTTGAGAGGTGAATTGGAAGGGATGAAGATGAAAGAGTCAGAAGGTGTATCTGATTACATCACTCGTGTGCAGACCGTAGTAAATCAACTCAAGCGAAATAGTGAGATGTTAAATGATGCCCTAGTAGTGGAAAAGATATTGCGGTCATTAACCAATAATTTTGAGAGTGTTGTATGCGTGATTGAAGAATCAAAGGATCTCAGCACACTAAATATTGAAGAGCTTGCTGGCTCTCTTGAGGCACATGAGCAACGAAAGAAGAAAAAGGAGGAGACGCTCGAAGAAGTTCTTCAATTGAAGGCAACAATTAAAGATGATAAGGTACTATATTCTCAACATTTTTGTGGAAGAGGACGAGGAAGAAGAGGTCGTGGAAATGAACGTGGTGGAAAAGGTTGTGGTTATGGAAGACACTTTGAAGAGAAGGAGCAGTCAAATCAACAAAATTGGCGAGGTCGAGTACGAGGTTGTGGAAGAGGCGGTCGGCAAAATAATTCAAATGTTGAATGTTATAAATGTGGCAAGTATGATCACTATGAAAAGGACTACAACTCTGAAAAATGTTACAATTGTGGCAAATTTGGGCACTATGCAAGAGATTGCTATAGTGAAAAGAAGGTTGAGGAGAATACAAATCTTGTAAGAAAAGAAGAGGTGAAAGATGGGCTTCTCATGATAGCTCATGATGAAAAGAACAATAATGACGAGACAAGTTGGTATCTCAACACTGGTGCTAGTAATCACATGTGCGAGCATAAACATTTGTTCAAAGACATGCTGGTCATTGAGGATGAGCATGTTTCATTTGGTGATGCATCAATGATCCAAGTGAAGGGTCAAGGTACAATTTCTTACTTGCAAAAGATGGCGCAAAAGGCCTAATTGAAAATCTGTATTATGTACCTGATCTTAAAAGCAACATGCTTAGTATGGGGCAACTCATGGAGAAAGGATACTCAGTATTCATGAAAGATCAAGTTCTATAATTGAAAGACAAGAAGGGGCAACTAGTTACACAAATTAATATGGCGAAGAATAGAATGTACAAGATCAACCTGGTTTATGTACGAAAAAGATGCTTGCAAAGTGGTGTAGAAGACAAGGCATCTCTATGGCATTTGCGATTTGGTCATTTGCACTATGGAGGCCTACAAAAATTGTTGAAGAAGAAGATGGTGTATGGACTACCAGAGGTAGATTACACAAACAAAATTTGTGAAGATTGTATACTTGGGAAACATGAGAGGAATTCATTTCAGAAAAAGGCGGAATATCGACTATCAAGTATTCTTGAATTGGTACACACTGACATTTATGGGCCAATCACTCCTGAATCTTTCAATGGTAAAAGGTATTCTATTACTTTTATCGATGATTATTCCAGAAAAATTTGGGTTTATTTTTTGAAGGAAAAATCCAAGACTTTTAATGTGTTTAAGAAATTCAAAGTCATGGTAGAGAAGACAACCGGGAAGTTTATTAGAGCATTGCGATCTGATGAGGTGGTGAATACAACTCAGCGGAGTTTATAAGTTACTTTGAGCAACAAGGAGTAAGAAGGTTCCTAACCACACCATATTCACCCCAATAAAATGGTGTGGCCGAGAGAAATAATCGGACCATTCTTGATATGGTTCGATCAATGTTGAAGAGTAAAGAAATGCCTAAAGAATTTTGGGCGGAAGCAGTGTAATGTTCAATTTACATACAAAATAGATGCCCACATATGAAGTTAGAAGATAAAACTCAGCAAGAGGCATGGAGTGGTCAAAAACTGACAGTCTCGCATCTTAAAATATTCGGTAGTGTAGCCTATGCACACGTGCCGGATCAACAAAGAACAAAACTAGAAAATAAAAGCAAGAAGTATGTGTTTATTGGGTATGATGAGAAAACTAAAGGTTACAAACTACTTGACCCAATAAACAAGCAGGTGGTGGTAATTCGAGATGTTCGGATGAATGAAGCAAGCAAATGGGATTGGAACAATTCATCGAAAGAATAAATGGAAAGTGGAGAATCACCAACTATTTCACTAACAAATTTTCCTTCATGTTCTCAGGTACCTAGAAATCTTCAAACATTCGATAACGAGCAAGAACCAAGACAATCAAAAATGCGAAGCCTACAAGAGTTATATGATTCTACAAGTGAAGCACACCTTATTTGTCTTCTTGCTGATGGTGAGAATATAAGTTTTGAAGAAGCGGTGAAGAATGAAAAGTGGAAAGCAGCTATTGAGGAGGAGATCAAGTCTATCAAATGAAACAAGACATGGGAACTTGCATAATTACCTAAAGGAAGTCGACCTATTGGAGTAAAGTGGGTGTTCAAGAAAAAGATGAATGCTCAAGGTGAGATAGATCGATACAAGGCCCGACTTGTGGCAAAGGACTACAAACAAAAGGCGGGTATAGACTATGATGAGGTCTTTGCCTCGATTACAAGAATGGAGACAATTCGACTTCTCATCTCCTATGCGGCACAGTTTGAATGGCCAATATATTAGATGGATGTGAAGTCGGCATTTTTGAATGGAGTGATAGAAGAGAAAATTTATCTTGAACAACCACGTGGTTATAAGAAGATTGGAAAGGAACAAAAAGTATTGAAGTTAAGAAAGGCACTTTATGGGATAAAACAAGCACCTCGAGCTTGGAATACTCGTATCGACATGTATTTCAAGAAAAATGGGTTCACTCAATGCCCATATGAGCATGCACTATATATGAAGAAGAAAAGAGGTAACTTGTTATTTGTAGCTCTTTATGTTGATGATCTTATTTTCATGGGAAATAATGGCAAGTTGGTTGAACAATTTAAAGGCGAGATGAAACAAGAATTTGAAATGACAGATTTGGGCTTAATGAAGTGTTTTCTTGGTCTAGAAGTTAGACAAGGAAAATTAGGAATTTTTGTGTCACAAGAAGCATACTCAAAAGACATCTTAAAGAAGAACAAGATGGAAAATTGTAATCCAGTAACAACGCCAATGGAATTAGGTGCCAAACTCTCAAGATTTGATGGTGGAGAACGAGCTGACGCAACAAAATATCGAAGTTTGGTGGGAAGTTTGCGTTATCTCACATGCACTCGGCCAGATATTTCCTATAGTGTTGGAGTGGTAAGTCGGTTCATGGAAGAGCCGACCTACACGCATTGGAAGGCATTGAAGAGAATTATTCGTTATATCTGAGGAACAGAATCACTCAGATTATTTTACTCGAAGATGGATGAATATAAATTGGTGGGTTACTCCGACAGTGATTGGTGCGAAGACATAGACGATCGAAAAAGTACATCGGGGTATGTATTTTTTATTGGAGATACGACATTCACATGGCTATCAAAGAAGTAACATATAGTGACACTTTTAACATGTGAAGCAGAATATGTGGGGCAGCATTGTGTGTGTGTCATGCAGTTTGGCTAAGGAATTTGCTTTATGAACTGAATCTCCAACAAACAGTGGCTATCGAGATTCGTGTTGATAACAAATATGCAATTAAGTTAGTAAAGAATCCGGTACATCATGAAAGAAGAAAGCATATCGATGTCAACTTTCACTACATCCGTGATCAAACATGTGAAGGAAGGAAGTACGAGAATGATTCATGTTGTAAGTCATGACCAAGTAGCAGATATATTCACAAAGTCATTACCCACAATATTATTCGAGAAATGCAAAATGGCGATTGACATGAAGGATGGAAGGGATTTTGAGTTTAAAGGAGGAATTTGTTGATAAATTCAAAATCTGTCACGTATGATTTAGTTTTTTTATTAAACGTATTATTTGTATGGATGTGTCTTTTCATTTGTGTGGATGCGATTTATTTCCTTTAATTAAATGCAGTTAAGTGCAAGTGAAATGGTGTGTGTGAAGTGATGCTTCATTTAAATAAAAGAGTTGTAATGTGAGTAAGAGAGATTAATAGAAGAAAAACATTTCAATTTTTTTGTGATGTGTGCTCTTCCATCTTTCTTCCTCTTCAATTTTTTTTTCAGTTTTTTTACAGTGTTTGGTTGACACTCTCTATTGTGGCCGTCGAACCAGGTTTTATCTATTATTCTTCATATAGTGTGATTTTTTGCAAGATGAAATTTTTGGCATCTATTGGATTAATGCATCCTGAAGTGGTCTCCTTGCTCCTGAAAGAGTTTTTGGGTTAGGCCAGTGGCCTGCCTTTTTCTTTTTTCATAATAAGTATTTCTTTTTTTATTCTTTTTGAATATCCTCTATGAGCATTTAGAGGGATGTTGATCTCTTTAACGACTGTGAAATTTTTTTTTTACAATGAAATAAAATTAAAATTTCCCAAAAAAGAAGGCACATAGGATTCAAACATCTAGCTTATACTAATGATAGCATTGTCTGAAAACATTCATACGCTGAAAGCAAAGAGAAAATATATGACATTGGTTGAAAGGCAACACATTGATTCTATAAATTGTTAATGTATAGTACTACTTAAATCCACGTTTTTAAATTAAGGCAATATTACTTATCATTTAATTAACACTATAAAAATATTTGAAAGAATCTCGTTGACTTTCTTGTAATAGATAAAATTTCTAACTCAGATACTTGCTTTTCTCAGCATAACAGACTTTGATTCATATAGATGTTTGATTTTATCTGCTATAACACTTCATGCTTAAATATAATATCTTTTATTTAAATATAAGATGGGGTCTGCTCAACAAATAAAGATTTAATAGATATGATGATTTTGACTAATATATAAAGTTCTATAAGATATAAGATATTCAAAATGAATAAAATTAAGTCATCTACTAATATATGAGGATCTATAAATGACATTAATATGGCACATCCTTTTATAGAAATACTATATTCCCCAAAAAGCTTACATTTAAACCCAAACTAATTAGAAGGACTAATAAATGCACTCAAAAGTGTATGATGCTCTTCATTTTGTTTGGTCCATTTGACCAAAAATATATTTTCTTAGATTTTGTTGGGGTGAATAGAAAACTCAAAATTTTATTTTGATAATCAAATTTTAAAAGTGGGTCTATTTAGGGAGCATGGTAGTATTTATTGTAAGCACATGTAAGTGGAACAAATTAAGAGATTGAGGCTTCATTTGGGAGAACTTTCTTATTGCTTTCTAAAATGATTTTCTAGTTCACAAATTTCTAATTCAAGAAATATTTATACTAAAAAGCTGTTTTAGAAAGTAGCAAAACAGTTGCCCCAAACAATCCCTTGAGTTTCAAATACATTTAATAAAAGTGTACGTGTGCTGCTTTGAGACCTTGCATTGCTTAGTTAAATAATTAATTAGTACTACTTTGATCACTTAATTGTCTATTAATATAAAAAAAAATACTTAAATAAATAAAATCAAGATGACTCTTCAGTAATAAATTTCATTGATCAATATTTAAACCTTACATGCCTTAGTTATAACAGCGTAATTATAACATATTAAAACTCCAAGAATTTAGCAGGCATTCTATCACTTTTTATCATTTTATGTATATTGGTATTCTATCAGTTTGTCATTTCATATATTAAGCAATTGACAAACACCATGCCTTTAATTGTAAAAAATGTAAGCAAACATATATTGTTTTCAACAGCCAAAATGCAGCTCAAGTCCATTTTTATCAAGACTTCAGTGAATTATTATACTATTTATTTTTGTTTACTGCATTATTATGTCATCATAAGTAGGGAAAAAAAAAATTATTTGGAATGGCTTTTTACTGTTTTTAAAGCAACTTTTTAGTATAAAAATTTCTTTAAACTAAAAAATTTTGTACTAAAAAATTGTTTCAGAAAGCAATCCCAAACGAAGCCTAAGTTCACATTAATTAGGTTGATATGTGCATAAGAAAAATGGTTTAAGTAAATTGCTCTTCATCAAGGGCTCAAAAACTAAACATGCAAAAACAACGTATGATAATGGCAATTTATATAAATTATAACATCAGTGCTGAGGTGCAAACTTGAAAGATATGAAATGGATGCTGTGATACTGATAATTAGCAACAAAACACAAGCTAATTAAAATTTAATGAGATTTATGACAGTCCTTCGCTAAAACAAGATGTTGCATTAATACCAATTGCACAAATTTATTCCACTGATCAGCATTCATGAAGTTGAGCTGCATGGGAAATTATCCATAAAATTCATAGAGAATCGCAGGAAAAATTTCCATAGCATCTAAATGATGTCTTTAACACATCTTTGATTATAATTAATGAAACTTAACATGATGCGAGTTTAATAAATTCTTTATAAAAGAAAAAAGAGATCACTGGCACTCCAAATAAAGGTGGAAGTGGTAAGAGTTAAGGTTAATCAAATGAGTTAAACACTCCCTAAAAATTTCAGTACAGCAAAAATATAATTTAAATGAGAAGCTACTTAGAAATTATTCGGTGCAGTCATCAGATCGTCCAGAGACGAATTAGAGTGCGCCACGTTATCCGGTACCGAGCGATACATAGAAAAAAAATGACATGACGTACTCTCATTCGTCTCCAAACGCCGTCCGATGACCGCACAGAATAATTAATCCTGAAAGCGCAACTCAAAAATCAACGTTGCGGTCACTGAAGTAAATTATGTGGAGGAAATTAACAAGCGCAAGCTTCTCTTCTAATGCAATCTTGAAATACAAAATTGATAGGAGTCTGATATGCTCGCATAAGGAATGGGGTAATGCAACAGTGCATCTTTTCATGATGAAAAAATTTCTTCACACTCACTCAAGATGATGTATTTTTAATACTATCTTCATAAAATGTCACACAAAATGATGTTTCCCCACCAACTATTCATATACAGTACTCTCCTTTTGCATGAGATGCCACTGAAGGAAAAGTGCTCAAAATATATGTTGATTTTATGCGCGTATTAAGTACTCATAGTCTCTTTGATCTACTTTCAAAGAGAAGGTTCAGTTACATTTCTGCAAATTTATATGTAGAAGATGGAGATTGTACCTATTTGTTCTGAATAGTCAGTTTGAAAGCTATTTCTGTAAAATTATATGAATTGAAACGAGCACATTTGTTATAGAATCAAGAAACTTTATTATGGGCGCTATAGTTGATAAGTCGAGTCTGCTGATTAACTAAAGTTCTCTGAAGACATTAATTTTCGTTTTCTTTTCTTCATCTCAGATATCAAGATTGAGAAACATTAAGAGTTTGGGAGAAGAGAGAGAGAGAGAGAGAGAGAGAGAGAAGTAGAAGTCAATACAAACTATATTAAACCTAGAATTCAATCAGCACTCATAATTAGCAACTAAACAGTATGTTCAACTTAAGAATTTCTTCAAAAGGAAATCCATAAAAGTAAAATTTAGTTCATGAACGAACCTCTACATATTCTTCTGATCAACCCTCCATTTCTCGACCGTTAGTCATCGCCGCAAATCTTCATTTGAAAGGTCTCCTCCTCCTCTTTATCAGCATAGTATTGCACCACAACCAGAACCTTCTTCACCGTGCAAAAACCAAAACTAGCAGTAATATAATAGCCTCTAATTAATGAAAAAAATATATCTATCTATATTAAGAATACAAAAGCATTTGATCTCATCATACAATAACACTGCATGTATATATATTGAGATCAAAACCCTAGCCCATTCGAACCTCAAAAATCGAACAAGAAAGGATCAGCATCATCCCAAAAACACGCACTTGCCATCGAATAATCCTCATAACCCCACCCTCCTCCCATCGACGGCGTAGCTGGAATATCCATCGCTGCCGAACCCACTTCCACAGAAGGCGGCTCCGGCGGGCGAGAAATAGACAGCCCAGAGCTCATTGACCCTACAAGAGAGTTCATTTCCTCAGATCCCATGTTACTGACTCCAACCGTTGGAGTTATAGCGGCAGCGGGGGAGAGTTGGGTGGGATAAGTGTATGGGATAGTGGGGTAGGAGTATGGGAGCATGGGGAGAGGGAAGCCAGTTGGGCGGGGAAGAAGAGGCCGAAGCGTAGTGGTTGATGAAGAGGTGTTAGAAGAGGAAGAAGAGGAATTTCGGCCGTTAGCTCCGTCTGTGGAGCTATTGGAAGAGGAGGGTTGGAGATTTAGCTGAGCGCGGGGGCCGTACAGAATTAGAGCTGCGCGGTCGTAAGCGCGGGCAGCTTCTTCGGCGGTAGAGAAAGTTCCAAGCCATTTGCGCGTGCGTTTTCTCGGCTCTCGGATCTCAGCTACCCATTTTCCCCAACTGCGTTGGCGAACGCCGCGGTAGCGGAACTTGGAGTTGTCAGGACCGCCTTTACCTCTACGGACTTTTCTGGAGCCGCCGCTGCTGCCGCTGCTTGTAGGACTGTTGGGATGGGAAAGAGGGTACTGTTCTATTGGGGAGGGTTGGTTCGAGGAGGAATCCATAGGGAAAGGAGGTCGGTGGAAAGGTGGGGAAGAGAGAGAGGTTTGGGGCTTGTAGGTGGCCTCGTTGTGTGTGTGGAAGTTGAGGAGTGATGAGAGAGAAAGGGAGGAGAAGCTGAAGAGGAAAAGCTTGAGAGGAGGAAGGGGGAGAAGGGGATGGGGGAGAGTGGGGAATCTGTTCTCTGGCTTGTGCTATATGGGTGAGATGGGCGGTGGATTATATATATAGGATTGATTACATGAGCTAATTGCGACTCAAATGAAAAAAAAATTGAATCTTCAATATCTCATAAAACTTTTTGTATTGAAAAAGTTTAAAATTATTAAATTTGTTATAAGATTAGTGACATATAAAATTTATATCCTTTTAAAAGAATTTTTATAATTTCAAGATTCATTTTAATAATTTTTTATTATAATATGCTCACAGAAGAATTTTTATGAAAAAATTAAACTAAAATAAAAAAGATTAAAATTTGCAGTAGATAAATTTGGAACATTAAAAAAAACAAATTAGAAGAAAATCATTAAAGGCGTTGAAGTTAGAATTTATTATAATTATTTTTTTTATTTTTAATAGATGTCTTTCTATTTTTTTATTATGGATATGTATCTCTCAGTTAATTTATTCTAATATAAAAATCATTCGAGGAGTTCTGATACTTTTCTTCTTCATAAAGCGGCCTGCTTGCATGTATTGTTTGGTATTGCGGTCGATCACTAGTTTGCTGCAAGTCGGTTTGAGGAATTTTTATAAACATGTTTATATTAAAGTGGCCATAATGATTTATTTTGGAATTATGATATGTATTAATGTCTCTATCAGCTTATCATTGATTGAAATTTATATAAGAAGAATCTATATCTCAAGTTATCTTAAATAATGATGAGTTAGTTCTTCTGAATATTTTAATGGAGAATTTTTTTTAGTATTTTGGTCAATTATATAAAGGGCTAATATGGAAAGTTCAAACTTATTATATAAATAGGAGGCCGCGTTTACATGAGATGTTTATAACAATTGAGTGCCAAACCAAATTTGAACTCTTCTTCTAAGCAGAAGCAGAAGCAGAAGCTGCAAAGCAAGCTACGTTGCTTGGTATTAAAAATATTAACGTAACTTAAAATTGAAGGAAGAGTTGTATGTATTCTGTCTGAATTGATTGAATGATTTGACTGAGGGAATCACACACATTACTGCAATGTCCAGGAAATGTGTCAAATATTTTGTCAGTATTAAAATAAGAATAGAATTTTGATCATCCCAAAAGCATTTTGGACTGTTCTATCAGTGTGATTACCTTTGATCATTTTCAACAGGCATTGATTTAAAAATGAACTATCCCTAAATCATTCCTGGAAATACATTTTTGTGAGGTGAACTTGTTATATTTGATCTGTGCTTTTTGGTCAGGATTGGCTTTGTGGTGTTTTCTGGTTTATGCTGGTTGTGAGGTTTATTGTGGGCTGGAATTTGTTTTGGCTTTCCTGTATTAGGTGATGAGTTGACATTGTTCTTTCTGCTGGTGGGCGGTTGTTTGGTTGGATTGAGCGGCATCAAGTTAATCCTTATGATGCTTTTGGTTCACTCCTTCCTGAGCTATTTTGGCCCGTTCTACTGTGGTCTTTTCTGTTTGCTGTGTTTGGTGCTAGTTGGTTACGGGCGTATTATGGGTTGGGGTCTCCATCGCTTTGATGGGTTGTTTGTCTGGTTGTTTTTGACCCTTGTTCTGCTTTCTGATCCTTGGTGCTTTCTGAGCCTTTTCCTGCTTCCCTGCTGGGTCGCTGGGGGCTCGGTTCTGTTCAGATGTCATTTGTGGAGTATCGGGTTAGCACCACTGGTAGGATTGAGTGGCTTGTGGACTGGTCTTTTGTAGCTAACACCAATGAGAGTATTCTAAGCTCTATTAGTCTAATGTCTCTGACTAGCTTTACCTTCGGTCTGGGTCTGTTCCCAGGTTGTGCTTCCTGGAGAGTGTCTCCTAGGGGTATCGTCTGTCTTGTTTACTTCCCTTTTTGTTTAATTGTTCTGTGTCCCTAGTTTAGCCTTATTAGAACTATCTTTGATAACAACTGTGGGCTTTGGTATACTAGACTCTACCCTTATTATTTTTATGTCTATATTGGGCATCATCTCTTTTTGCAGATTCTTAACTTTACAGGTACTTATAGAGACCTTGCACTGGAGAAGCGGATGATGCTGGTTGTAGTTTTTTGGTGCTCTCCTTATTTTTGGGTGCTCATCCTTGTGCACCATAGAATGTATCTAGGGAATTTTGTTCTTTTGATTAGTAGAGGCATTGAGCTCCTAGGTTCTTTTTTTTTGTCTTTTTGTAGCTCGTTTGGAGCAGTAGTGAGCTTGAAGCCTCTTTAAGGACTTGTAATTTTTCCCTATATTAACACGTAGGCCCCCACCGAGGGGTTTCCCCTAAAAAAAAAAAAAAAAAAGCTCACCTCACAAAAGCTTTCTTTTATCCCTAGTCATGATGTATGCAAATATGGTGTGTAAAGAAGCTATATATCATCCTCGGATTTAATGAATGAAATAGTAAAAGCTTACTAGTACCCCAACATAATCAAATAAAGAAGATAGGGTGAATGTAAACTTGTCCTGTGTGCAATTTGACTAAGAAGAGTGATATTTAAGATCTCTTGAATTTACTGAGAAAGTTCAAGAGATAGGAGAACAACTTTGAGAATGAAGTTAACTTTGGGAGAAAGACATGAACAAAACGGGGAAATCAAAATCAAGATTAATCATAGTAGAAATTAAATCAATCTTATGATCATAGCTCGTATTCTAATGTTGAAAATTATGTTGAATACTTTGGATGACAAGATTTAAATCATTCTAGATATTGAGCTCTTCATCTCTATGGCTCATAGAATGATTTTTCTTTTTTTTGGAAACCCACTGTCAGACCTACGCATTGATTAAAAGAAAAATTACAAGTCCTTAGAAGAGATCTAATGCTCGCTACAACTTAGAAGAGCATATAATCCAAAAAAAAAAAACTAGGAGCCAAAGATCCCACATAATTACAAGCAAAATAAAACATACAAAAAAAGTACTAGGAATTCTAGGAGCCATCACCTAAAAAAGGATCGCAAAGATGAGATGAATGAATACTGGATCCTACAAAAAAAATAAAAAAACCTACACCAAAAGAGATAGTAGAGAAGTAGCAAAATAGACCTGAAAAAGAAGAGCCAAAGAATAGATGATAAAAGACGCAGATAATTAATAGAGACGTGGATAAAGGTGCCTCAATGTTGAATTGGACATGGGGAATAACATCTATCTGTATTGACGAATAATCTTAAGGAACAATATTGTTTGATTATTTTTGATGGATGCAAAATATTTTCTATAAATTTGAATTTCATGCCAAATCAACTAATATTTAGAGAGAAAAATCTTTATTTCCTCTGAAATAGAAATTTTTACCAAAAATCTCTCCCTAAAATCTAATCAAATTGGAAAGCTAAGAGATATCAATTTTCATAAGGATTCTAATAATTGAGGGCCTTAATACTAAAGAAATAGCTGAGTCCATTCATAGAGGATTTGCAAATAAATATCCCATTGAGAAAAGAATGAATTTGTCAAATATGTATGCTCTTAAATGTTGTAAGAGAGTCCAAATGAGAATGGGTGATTTATTAAAAAGCTCAAAATCATGTTTATTTTCATAATCTAAATAAAAATTCATTAGCCACCATTGATGCTTAGAACTCAACTTAGCCTGATTAATAGTCATTTGTCTTGGCCTATAAATCCTATTGCACTCGATGCCTTGGGAGCGAATTAAGAAAATCATAATTTCATTTGTGATAATATCAACCAAAAGATGGCCACTAAATCTCTACTATTTATTTCAATATAACTTTATCCAATCGATGAGTGAGAGGTAAGAAGGAATGTTACTAGAAAACCCCAAATTTCATTATTGCTCCAGTTAACTTCTTAGATAATAGTAATCTATCTTAACAAAAACTAACTACAATTAATTTTTTCTTATAATTTTTACTAGGTTCTTCTTTTTTGATATATTATTGATAATTTATTTTAGTTTATTTATAGCTCTTTTACTTTAAGATTAAGATTCCCACATTTGTATATTAATTTTTGTAATAAAAATATTTTTCTTTTGTTAGAACAAAAGCATTAACACTCTGGAGTAGAGCTCTTGAACAAGTATATAATAAATATAGTACTAAATAGAAAAATAACTTTATTATAGATAAACATAAAAAAATAAACAAATTTCATTATCATCAACATCTATATATGGAAATATGGTAATATCATCACATTCATTATAATGAAAGAAGTTGATTGTCATCATCATCTCAATTTGAACAGAATGAAGTTAGTATTATCATTATGCAAATATGGAAAGAAAACTTTATATCATTAGTTGAATAATATATTATGTGATCAATCATCGTAAAGACACCCAGGTGAAACCCTTCTAGCAAGGGCTTGGATGAAAATTTGGGCCAAGGAGCATGCTTAGATTTGCCAATCCGATCCATCTGCCTTCCTCACTCAGTCAATCTCTCCTCGCTTCTCTCCTTGTGACACAAATGAAAGAAATGAGGATATTGGTGCTTATTTCAATCAAATATTCAATCACCTTATGGAGAATTCAACCAACGAAGCATGGGAGAATTGCATAAATCAAGGCTTCAAGAATGATGGCAAATTCAAATTCAAGAGCATGCATGTAGCTAGTCTATCCTTCCCTCTCCATGAAAAGATTGTTTTTTTCTTTTGAATAAATGTAATGAAAGATTATAAATATTTAAAAACTTTGTATATATTATAAATTAGAATTGAGTAAATTATAATGAAAATAGTCAAATTTTTGTGCAAAATTTAATAAAAAAAGGCAAATTTTATTAGAAAAGTCATTGCCAAAAAATCCACTAGAAAATATTTCCAATGGATATTTGGGAGAGTTTTTGCAGATTCACAATAGCATAAAAAATAAAAAATTATGCCCGGCTTACATTGTGGCAACTTATATCATTTTTTTTAACAAATAAAATCCCTCAAAAAAATTACCTGCTGAATTTTAGTAGAAAATCTATCAAAAATTTTAGAGGTGCTCCTCTCCTCGGCTGACATTGTGGCAACTTATATCATTTTTTTTAACAAATTTTATGTTGTAAATTTGTTTTAAAAAAATTAACGATATCTCCTTTTATATTTCTCATCACGAACATTTATATTTGCAACGCAACACTTGAAACTTTAAACTTTAAATAATAATATGTTATGTAATAATTTGAAAATACAATCGCCATTTGCTAAACTGAACAACCATTAAACATTGAAAATACATTAATATACATAGTAACTGTATTATAAATAAAACATCGAAATAAATTATTTTTTTCCTCATTAGCCCTCTCCCTAATTATCACTCTTCTTCTTTTATTTTAGGTCAAAAATTTAAAATAAAATCGTTTAAAACTTTTTTACATGAAAAGAATCGGAAAAAGAAAAGTTCAAACTAATGCAAGTCGTTTGCTCAAGCAGCGATTGGCTTGCTGACATAGCGAGCAAGGACAATCTGGCGGGTGCGGACGACATGGCGGAGGATAACCTAGCATGCGTGGACGATGTGGCGGCGGATGACATGGCGGTGAGCCAATCGTTTACCCCGCCAAATGACTCAGCTTGGGGAAAAAATTATTGAATAATTTATATATCATTTTATAAAATTGAAATTTTTTATTTATAATTAAATTAAAATAATTTACATCATAATTTAGCAGGGTTATTTTTTTTAAAATTAAAACCCACAGAGGCCTTATGTGTTAATTAGGAAAATAAGATACAATGTCCTTAAAATGGATCGAAAACCCAGTAAACGCTCAAAGAGCTACAATCAAAAAGAAAATAAAACCCTAAGGAGTCTAAGAGCCCCTGCTAGTTACAAAATAAAGATAATGCTAAACCAAACAAGGGAAAAATTACAGACTAACAATAGAGACTGAATCTAGGAAGCCATAACTATAATCAAACAGCAAAAGGAGAACAACCGAAAGAGCAGGCCCAAATGACATAGGCTGAGAAAATCAACCGAGCCAAATAAAACCAAATGCAAGATCCAAAGTCCCACCGGCAGAAGAAGAGAAACTTCAGATACTGGCTAGTTAACAAAGCCAAATAAATAAAACAACAAACTCAAGAAGGAAACTAACACCCCACCAACAGCCAACCCCACCAGCAAATAGAAGAAACATCTAAATACAACCCACAAATCGAGAATAGCTGAACCAGAGCCATGAACATCCCCAAAAACAACCACCAACATTGGAAGCCAAAGAATTCATCAAGAACCCTGGCAGCCTTAAACAAACAGAAATAACTATTATAAAAAAAGCCAACCCCACCACAGCCAAAAACCATAAAGAACTAAACTTTTCGAGGAAATTTAGATCGATACAAAGTACCAATAGAGTACTTAATGTTTTTCACCAATTTTCTATTTTTAGATTTCTTATTCTTTATCCCCCGAAATAGTATAAAAACCATCATTATCAAATTTCACAATATCCAAATTAATATCCTCTTGCAAAGCATGGCATTGATCAACATTAACTTCCCAAACATCATTGTTTACACATGGAGGATCATTAAACTAGTCAGAATTGTCAACATTGTTACTAGAAGAAAAACCATTCAGATATTGCTGCTCCAAACCCAAAGAAAGCAAAACCTCATCTGGTAATGGAGAGCAAGAAATGGTAATAATGGGCACTTAGTCAAAAATATCTAAATAGTATTTACCATCCATAGCTTCAGAAATCATATGAGCATCATACTCTGTAATATGATTCTCAACAATAGGATCGTTAGTGGTAGGAACCAAATTAGGTGTGTTAACCGCAATGTTTACATCACCCACCATTTTCCCATCCATAAGAGGAAAAGCAATCACAATATTACCACTATTAATATGAGAGACTAGACTAACTTTGTTCGCCGGATGTAAAATAATATCTTCATTAGGAGAATCATCCCTTATAGCAGCAGAAGAATCAATGACATTTTCATTAGAAACAGGGGGAGGGATTGACAACGGTATCGATGTCGAGATTGGGGTTGTTAGTGGAGGGCTGAAAAATAGGATTCTTAGGTATCATATGATGGTTCCTTTTGAGATTGGGATGAAGAATAAAACATTCTTTTTTCGCATGGCCAAGGACCTTGTAGTGATCACAAAAGGAAGGAAAATCTTCCAAAACCACATTTTGCACATAACCAAATTTCTCAGGGCCAATCCAAACATTGTTCGGGTAAGTTTTGGAAATATCCAACTCAACCAAAACCCTAGTAACAGAGGACCTGGTACCATAAGAAGTGACATTATCTTTTTGTGAATGATAGCCAAATAAGGGTCCAAGCCCGTGAAGGAGTCTAAGAGAAAAAAAGTGAGGTCTTAAATCCGGGAATGAGATCCAAATTGGCACTATTAGGTATTCATCGTGGATATCAACCATAAGGGACCATTTAAAAGGATTCATAAAATAGTTAAACACATAGTAAAAATGGTGGCAAAAAATCCTACTATAATCTAAATCATTAGAAAGCTTGATAAGCACATGTCAAGGATCTGGCAAAGTAACAGAAAAATCACAAGATTATTTCATATTAAAAAAGAAATTTCTAATAAGATCCAGTTTGGGTCACTTTGAAGCAAATTTTCCAACAAGAGAAAATGCATTAGGGGCTTCCAAAGCTTCAATTTCTTCCTTCGAGATCCACAATGACTTCAAACCACAATGGGTAGTTTCCTTAAGATCAGGAAAGGAAGGAGAATCCTTAGATCTAGATAAGGCATCTTTGAATGAGCAAGATTTTGCATAACCAATGAGAAAATTGGGATCGTGAAGTTTGTTTGCCATGAAACCAAGAAAAGAAAACCACAGCAGATAGAAAGAAGCACTTCCCTGGAGAAAAAGTTGGAAGCCAAGGAGCACCTGAGCAGTAGGCAAGATAGAGCAATCAAATCAGGAAGTAGAGGAGGCGGCTAGGGCAAAGCCCTAATAGAGCCATCGCGACGCTAATTTAGCAGAGTTATTAGTTTAGTAAATTATTAAAATTAAATTAATATTGTAATAATTAAATTTATTTTAAGAAAAAAAAAGAAACTTTCTTAAAATTAATTCAAATTTCTTAACAACAAGAGTAATTTATGAAAAATAAACTTCTTTTTAATTTTGATGTTAAATATCATTTATTTAATCCATGAACAACTTGTTCATGTCGCCTGCAAGACTCTCCCTACCCTCTCGCCCTCCCCTGCAATCCAATCGAGCCACACGCTAGAGCCCCGCACCCGAGTTCTGTTGTGGTGATCGAGCCTACTTGTGATCTGACGTGATCCCTTTGCTTGGTAAATGACTATGCCGATCGTTCAGTAGGTGAACAACTTATTGTTTGGCCACATCATCTACCATGTCACAGCTTTTCCATGCCACATCATAGCTACGCCATGTCCTAACTCCTCCTGATGCCACATCAGAGCCAATCATTGCTTAAGCAAGGATTGGCACTAGTTCTTTTTTTTTTCAAATACATTTTCATGTATAAAATTTTTAAGTGTTTTTATTTATAAAATTTTCCCTTTATTTTATAACCCTTCTATTTTGCTTCTTATTTTTTTGCTCCACTATTATTCTTGGTGATGTTTTACTTCCATTTCTGTTTGTACTATAATAATATAAGCTTTTAAATATTGTGTTAACATAACTACTCATTACCTCACAATCTCTTATTATAAGCATTCAAATCTTATGTTAACATAACTATTTCTTACCTCACAATCTCTTCTATTGAATCTTCTATAAAGTCAAGATAAGATGTATGAGAGGATTGAGCATCTTAAGTTATATCCTGAAATCCAAACTCATAAATCTTTTCTTTTCTTTAATTGCTCAAAATTCACATTATTAGGACTTTCTTTTGGGTTAAAACCCAATTATGGGCTTACGTGTTGATTAATTAAAAAGATTACAAGTCCTTAAAAGGATCAAAAGCTCACTAATACTCAAAGAGTTATAATCAACAGTAAAAAAGGAAACCTATGGAGCCTATGATCTCAACTAAGATACATTACAAAAGAAAAACAAAGAAAAAGGTAAGGGGGAGGTAAGAAACCATCACCCCAAAAAATAATCTGAAACCTAGATGAACCTTGAAGCTCAACCAAAAACCACCAAACGCGCCTACCAAAAAACCTACAAATAAACTTATTGGGAAAAATGAGGAACAAATAATCAAAGTATACACCAAACTAGTAGGTTAGATCTATAATCAAAGTATACACCAATCTCCAAACACCTAGCACCCCTGAGACACAAAAAAAGGGGGCACCAGCAAGGCATGCAACCAAATGGAGGTAGGACCAGTGAAGAGAGAGGCTCAGCAGAAAGAACAAGTTAGATTAACACCACAAAGATAAATCCCCCACAAGCAGAGGGCAGAAAGAAAACACCCCATAAAAATTCCATGACCATAGGAGCCACCCAACAAGCACCTCCATAACAAAAACACCCAACCAGTACCTCAAAAACAACATCTCCCAACCTGCACCACCAAAAAATTAACTCTATGGCCAAATCACCAACAGAAAACTGGCAACCCAAGCCTAACCAGCCCTAAAAAGACCTAAAAAAGCAAAAAAAAAAAAAAAAGGAAAAAGAGAGAGCAACAATAGAAAGCCCCCACCAGCCGAAGGAAGCAGTAGAAGAATAGAAAAAAAAACCCAGATAGAAGTAGGATGACCACAGCAGAGAAGAATAAAACACTAAGATGAGACAAATTCCATAAGAAAGGGGATCAAGCACCACCCAAAAAGTGAAAACCATCTCCAAACAACCCAAGCTAACCAGACAATTATATAAAGCATATATCCAATAGTAGGAGAAAACACCCAAATAAAAGGAACAGAGGAAAGAAATGAACCAAGCCCAACCAGCCCAAAAAGGACCCAGAAAAATAGAAAACCAAGAAAGAAACATAAAGTATACCATAATAAAAAAAAACTCAACAGCCATAGATAACACCAGATAAATAGAATAAACCAAAAGATACCCAGCCCAAAGTGTTAAAGATAAGCCACAACAAAACACAGACCTGCAGACTAACAATAAAATAATTTGATGGACACAAAAAATGAGAAGCCCCTAAAAGCCCTAACAAAATAAAACCAATAAGGCAACCCCAGGAAAGCAGCCAACCACAACCATAGGGGCCACATAAAACCAACACCGAAAAACCATCCAAAGGGAA
This sequence comes from Dendrobium chrysotoxum, assembly GCA_019925795.1. Taxonomy (NCBI): domain Eukaryota; kingdom Viridiplantae; phylum Streptophyta; class Magnoliopsida; order Asparagales; family Orchidaceae; genus Dendrobium; species Dendrobium chrysotoxum. The sequence goes on along the minus strand of CM034311.1, from coordinate 14,018,416 downwards.
ATAAAAGGTTAACCATGCCACTTAGAACATGAAGTTCATTTAAATTATTAAATAAATCAGTAGAAGTTAAACCAATACCTTTCTTGGCAAGCTAATCTGCATAAATATTACCTTCTCTCCAAATATGAGATATAAATAGTCAAAGTGGTTAAGAAGGCATATGATATTCCTTAACAGGTAATAGTGACTAGCATTATAGTAATTTTTGGAGGAAATTAATTTAACCAATAGAAGGGAGTCAAATTCAACCCAGATATCAGTTAAGTTATGGTCCACACTAAATTTAAGACTAAGCAAAAGAGCAGTAGCCTAAGCATAAATTACTTGGCAATCCGGAATAAAAGAAGCAAAATTAAACAACATAGCATCTTGAGAATCTCTAACAAGACCCTCACAACCATGGGTGGGGGATAATGGGGGCACGTGCCCCCCAAAAAACAAAAAAAAAGTTTTCTTGGTTGCAGACATAAGAGCTTAAAGTAATTTTTTTATTAGAAAAGTAAGAGCTGGAGGTACAAACTATAATTATTTAGTCACGATTTTTACTACATGTAATATATTCATAAAAAAATAATTACAGGATTTATTGATCAATTTTTTTTGTCAAATGGATCTTAAAAGTATTTTATTTATTTTGAGATGTCTAATATACATTTTAATTAAATTTTTTATGTGTTGCACTCATTTAAAGCAAATTTAAGTGTGGAGGATCAGTTTACATAAGAAAATTAACATTATTTTATAAAAAAAAGACCTAACAATTCCATGATTTAATATGCAAGAATATGCTTTAGGATTTGTTCAAAATAGTTTTCTTACTAATTTTCTCAAGAACTTTCTTATAAAAAATTTTACTTTGGCTACAATATCATATCACAGGCTCAAACGGAGACCACCCCCAAATGGCTTACTTTCTCTCAACCAAACGGCCTACTTCATTTTACCCTTTGCTCCTCTCTCACAACTCATGGCCTCGAGCACCGCTTTCATTTTCCCTTTCGCTCCTCTTTCGCCATGTTATTTGCACTCTTAATTTTGATCTTACAGCTTCTCTTAGCTCTAGTAATGAGATGGAAAATGAAACTATTTTAATGTATTCCAACATTTCAGATGAGATGGCAAACAAAACTATTTTAATTTAGGTCCCCCATGAATAAAATTTTGGTTCTATCACTTCCCACAAGAGTAAGGAGGAGGGGCACGTGCTCCCCTAAAAGAAAAAAAAAGTTTTCTTGGCTATAGACATAAGAGCTTAAAGTAAATTTTTTATTAGAAAAGTAAGAGCTGGAGGTACAAACTATAATTATTCAGTCACATTTTTTACTGCATGTAATATATTCATAAAGAAATAGTTACAGGATTTATTGATCATTTTTTTTATCAAATGGATCTTAAAAGTATTATATTTATTTTGAGATATGTGTAGTATACATTTTAATTGAATTTTTTATGTGTTGCACTCATTTAAAGCAAATTTAAGTGTGGAGGATCAGTTTACATAAGAAAATTAGCATTATTTTTATAAAAATAAGACTTAACAATTTCATGATTTAATATATAGAATATGCTTTAGGATTTGTTCGGAATAGTTTTTTTGGTAATTTTCTCAATAACTTTCTTATAAAAATTTTACTTTGGCTACAATATCATATCACAGGCCCAAACGGAGACCACCCCCAAATAGCTTGCTTTCTCTCAACCAAACGACCTACTTCATTTTCCCCTTTGCTCCTCTCTCACGACTCATGACCTCGAGCACAACTTTTATTTTCCCTTTCGCTCCTCTCTCGCCATGTTATTTGCATTCTTAATTTTGATCTTACAGCTCCTCTTAGCTCTGGTAATGAGATGGCAAATGAAACTATTTTAATATATTCTAACATTCCAGATGAGATGACAAATAGAACTATTTTAATTTAGGTTCCCCTTGAATAAAATTTTGGCTCTGTCACTTCCCACAACCAGCTCAAAATTTGGAGACAGAACCATCAATGTCTAACTTAAATTGCAAAATAGGAGGTTTTTTCAATATAGAATCCTAGAGTTGCAATAGTTAATATTAATACTAAAAGAAATGTGAAAGAATAATATCCAACTCATATTACCATTGAAATGCTTGGGAAGAAGTACCTTAGTAGACACAAGCTGATAAATTTTATATTTCAGGGAAAAAATGATCCTATTCTAGCTCATTTTGATACCTTGGTGTTTGCAAATTATTTCTTTCAACCCATAAAAACTAGAAAACTAGCAAAGGAATAATAATTAAGAGATGACCAACCTATCTTTATGAAATAAATTGGCTAAAAGAGAAGAGTAATTTGAGTATAAGTAACTCATATTAACCACCAAAGCATTATTCAGAAATACCAAACATCAATGGCAATCGACCAATCCAGAAAAAAAAATCACGCATTATGGTTTCCAATTGATAACAACTCCAATATTTAAAAGCAATGGAAAACCATATATTCATTAATTTGTCATCCAAGGGAATCAAACCATTCAGTAATCTCCAAGAGAAAATGAAAATATTATAGAATTCTAGATTGTACTAAAAAATTGAGTTGTGAATATTATAGACTTTGAAACTATTCCGAGCAGCTTTATTATAAAAATCACCATTAGTAGAAGGTTTAAAATGGGATGATCTTTATTATTAATATTGAGAGGAATATCACTAATAACATCTACCACAATACTAGGAATGTGCAGAAGAAGATGATTAGCATTCCATTTACCATTCAAAATAAAATAAAAAACTTTTAAATTAGATAAAAAGTGGGTATTAAAAAGAGAATCAAGAGAGCCATTCCCCAAACAGTCATCTTGCCAAAAATAAGAACCATAACTAATGCCCCATTGAATATAATGTTCAGCTTGCCATTTGACCTTATAAAGCCTGAGCCAGACAGGACATTGACCTTCTGGAAAAAAAATATTGAGAGGGTTGAATATCCTTGTAATATTTATTATTCATAAAATTGTCCCATAAAGTGTTGTTAGGGTGAAACTTCCACCATAGTTTAATAAAGAAGCATTTAACTATATCCAAATTGGATTTATAACCAACACCACCCTTGCCATTGAGACCAATACAAGAATTCCAAGCCCACCATTAAATCTTTTTATTCTCTTGAGAGGATCCCCAAAAGAATATGTTAATAATTTTGTCCAATCTATTACAATCCTCTAAGGAGGGGTTGATAGTTTGAAAAGGTAAATGGGTATAGAACTAAGGACAAAACACAAGCTTGCCACCCGTAAAAAGTAACTTGAATTCCTAGGCAGCCAACTTATATGGAATTTTATGGAAGAGTTTATCAAAAAGAAAGGTTTTTCTGACATTTGTAGAGAGGAGCACCCATGTAATAGATAACAAGGGATTCATTGATGAATGCAATAAGCTGGGAAATAATATTGATTTTGCACGAGTTCATACCATTCCCAAAAGTAAATAAACATTTCTTTTTATTAAAAAATAAACCACTTTTCTTTTCAAAGATAGAAAGAAAATGACAAATCTTTTTAATATTCTTAAAGGAACCATTACAAAAAATAATGATATCATCAACAAAACATAAGTGAGAGCTAAGCATACCACAAAAAGGGATATAGGCTAAATTTTTATACTTATAAAAGAGATCATTTAAACCTTTAGAGAAGTATCAACAACAATGATATACAGAGCAGGGAAAAGAGGGTCACCCTATCTAACACCTTGTGTAGCTTTAAAAAAAACTTGAGCTTTGCCATTGATAATAATAGAATGCCGGAGAATTTTGATAATGTTGCTAATCAGATAAATACCTATATCATTAAAACCAAAAAGCTTCAAAATGTTAAATATAAAAGCCCAATTGATATTGTCATAAGCCTTAGAAATATCAAGCTTCATAACTAAATTGTGCACCGTCACCTTAATTTTAATATTGTGAATAAGCTCTTAAGCAAGCAGCACATTATCAGAGATAAACCAACCATTCACAAAGACAGCCAAATTATTAAAAATGATATTAGGGACAAAAGAAGCCATCCTAGATGCAAGAATTTTATAGATTAATTTATTAAAAGTTGTACATAAGCTAATTAGTCTGAAGTCACTCCATTTTTTAAGATTATCACATTTCAGAATAAGGACTAAGGAGGTACTCTTGAAGCATTTAGGGAGAGCTAAATCATTAAAAAAACCCATAATAGCTTTACAATGATCTTTAATAATTTGCTAGCATTTGAAAAAAATAAATAGTAGTAAAATTATCAGGACCAACAGTAGAGTCCTTATTCATCTCCATAAGATTATTATGAATCTTAAGCTCATTAGGACATTTAGTAATTGAAACTTATCATCCTCATTAATGATAGAAGGGATTAAAATAGGATCGAAGATATTCTCTGTAGTATTAGAGTTACCTAATAGTTATTTAAAGTAAGAAACAATAGAAGCAGAGATAAAATCCTTATCCTCCAACCGAGAACCACAATCTAACTTAATTTTATTAATATTAGAAATGGATTTCCTATTGTTATCCCGAGTATTAAAGTATTTCATATTTCTTTCCCCTTTAAAAATAAATTCGGAACAAGACTTCTGATGCAAGTATTCTTCTTCTTTAAATTGGAGATCAAAGAGAAGATTCTTAGCATTAATTAAAAGGTCTATGTTAGTTTCAAGCCCATTAAAGATGTATTTTTTTTTCTAGCAATATAATCACATCATCAGCTTTTAGGATGTTATCAAAAATATTTCCAAAGATATTTTTGTTCCACCACCTAATTACTTATTTAAGCATTTTGATTATAATAACAAATATAATAATATCATTGGGACCATCATAATAGGGAATAGGGGCCACCCAATTGATTTTAACTATTTGGAAAGTATCAGTCAAATGAAGCCACATGTTTTGAAAGTGAAAAGATTCATAACCCTCAAAAATAGAGGGATTAATACAGGTAAAAAGAGGAGCATGATCAGAGGCAGTTCTACTCAGGTGTCCACATAAGTGTTATGAAAGAAGGAAATCTAGTTAAAATTAAACAGGATCCTATCTAGTCTCTACCAGAGCTTTAAGTTAGACCAGGTGAACTTAAGGTTAGTAAAACCAATATAAGTAAGACCACAATCCAAAATCATATTATTAAAGTCTTCCATAGCTGTAATGTCAGGAAGGGAACCTCCAATCCTTTTAGAAGCATTGAAAATGATATTAAAGTCACCCCCATAAATCATGTCCTCTTAAAAGAACAAGTGGAACCATGTAAATATTACCCATAAAGGGAGCCTCCCAGTTTTAGTGCAACTAGCATAACAAATAAAACCCATAACAAGAATATTGTTAATAAGAAAATTACAGAGAAAAATGTTGAATGACTATGACACCCCAAGAGGGGGGGAGGGGGATTGGGGTGAATTGAGTTTTAAAATTTTTATTAAAAGAATGTAATAAAAATAATTTTAATGCTATTTGGAAAAGAATAAGTAATCATATAATTTTTTATGAAAATGATAAAGAAAAATAGATGCAAGAAAAGAAAATAATAGGCATAATATTTTTTCATAGTTCGGTCCAGATTCCAATCCGGCCTACATCCATGCTAGCCAACTCCCGGGCTAGAATCCACTAATCCTAGATTTGCCTTGTAAATCTCACTTCTTTAAACTAAAGAAGTTATAATATACGTACTCTCTTACACGGGCGAGTACAATCCAATCTAATTATAATTTAAACTTTACTAAGCCAAGTGGCTTAGATAAAGAAAAAAGAAAAATATAATTTGATGTAAAAAATACAAGCTTAAATTATCTTGTAACAAAATGACAAAAATATTTGAGGTGATCATATAATTTAATTTTAATTATCTCACTACTTACAAATGGAATATAGAATTTGCTCTCTCACTTTAAGATATATTTATATTTTGATAAAAAAATGAATAATATTTTAAACAAAAATATTTTTCTTACTGACTTAACCTATAACTCCTCAAATAATATAATATTTTAAAAAATGAATTAGATTTGAAATATAAATCTATGCCACATAAAAAAAATAAAAATACTTGCTTTGCTATTTTTATGGATTTAAGGATTTAACATAAGAAACTTAATAATAATCTTAACTAGTATTTCACCAAATAATAAATATTTTCAAGAAAAATATATATATGGTTAAAACGTAAAGAACAACAAAAAATAAACTCTATTTATAATATAACATGTTGAGTTCATTACTTTTGCCTAAAAATACTTTGAAAGTTTATATTCATCTAATATTGATCTTAATAATTCTATCAAAGTACGATTCTTTCTTTCAACTACAACATTTTGTTAAGGAGCCTTAGGAGCTAAAAAATTATGTCTAATTTTATTTTCATCATAATAATTTTCAAATGATTTATTTTGAAATTCTCCTTCATGATTTATTTGAATTCTATGAATCAAATAACTTTGTTCGCTTTGAATATACTTAGCAAATTATCTAAAATCATCAAATGCATTATTTTTATTAGCTAAGAATAATACCCAAGTATATCTTGAATAATCATCTATAATAAATCCATAATTTTTACCACCTAAACTAGTTATATTATTGGCCCAAATAAGTCTATGTATAATAATTCTAAATGCCTACTCATATAAATTATATTTTCTCTTAAGTGAACTTTTTATATGTTTATCATGAATGCACACATCACATATAGAATTAAAATAAAAATTAATTTTTGGTAAACTAATTAATAAATCAGGTTTAAAAATTTTATTTAAAGTGTGGATATTAGCATGACATAGCGTGCTATGCCATAACGAAGCATCATCATTTGTAGATTTCATGCAAAATAAATTCAAATTAATATCATTTAAATTTTCTAAATTAATTAAATAAATATTTTTATATCTATTTCTAATAAGTAAAATAGTTTCATTATTTTTAATAATGCAATGTAAAGTATAGAAAGAAACATTTAAACCTTTATCACATAATTGAGTAACTGATATTAAGTTATGTTTTAAACCAAAAATAAATAAGACTTTTTCTAAAGTAATAGAATTCTTACATATGAATTCAATGCTAATAATATTTCCCTTTGCATGATCTCCATTTATGACATCCTCTATCCCTTGGTTCTAATATAGAGAGTTTTACTATATTGCTCGTCATATGTCTTGAACATCTACTATCTAAGTACAGCATACCTTTATTGATTTTACTTTAAAGGCATCCCTAAAAATGAAAATTAAATGTTAACTTTTAGAACCCAAATATTTTTGTGTCCACATTCTAAATAAGTAGTGTGATATCTGTTATGTATAGTATATAAAGTGCTTATATTTTTTAAACCCATACAAAAGATAATTTTTTAGCATTTTGTGATCTACGAGCATAATAATTAAATGAGATATGTCATTTTCTATCACAATAATTACAACAAATATTAGTATTTGCATATGGCTTAGCATGATATCTATGTGACATATCAGAAGAATTTTTATTTGATGTTGTACTTGAGGGCACTTTATAATAAACATATGATTTCATACATAAATCTAATCTTGCTTTTAATAGAAAATTTTCTCTTCCAAGTTTACAAACAAGTAAAGAATAATCTAATAAAGAACTATTTTTTTTCAAATTATCATATTTATTTTTTAAATAATTAAAATGCATATCTAAATTTTTATGCTCATTTTTTAAAATATTATATTTTCTTTTTTTATTTTTATATTCAATAGTTAATTTTTTAAATGCATAATTTAATTGTTCATAAGATATATCATTATATACCTCTTGAGAATCACAATCAGATTCTCCTCCGGCCATAAGACAGATGTTCACCTCTTCATCTGATAAGCTTGATTCATCTGAATCTCGGTTGGTCCATAGAGCCTTCTTCTTTTTCTTGAAATACTTTTTTCTTTCTTGTCACTCTTTCTCTCTACTTCTATCTCTTTCTTCTTTGAATCGATAAGATTTGGACAATCTCATCTTATATGTCTAGGCTTCTTACAATGGTAACAAATAATCCCTTCTCTTGCTGGAAATTTTTTAGTATGAAATTTATAATTTTTAGATTTCTTTTACCTTTGATTTTTCTTTCTTAGTAACCTTCCAAGTCTTCTTGAATGCATAACCATCTCATCTCTATCTTAATTAGAGCTTAAGGAATTAGATTCATCATTATCATTAACCTATAAAATAATAGTTTTACCTTTCTCTTTCTCTTTCTTAGAAGAGCTATCCAACTTATCCCTTTGTGCTATAATCTATTCATGTGCTATCAAAGATCTAAAAAACTGATCAAGTGGATAAGTAGATAAATCTTTAGCCTCATTAATTACAGTTATTTTAGCATCCTATTCTTTGGTGAGGCATCTAAGAATCTTATAGACTTAAAATTTATAATTTTTAGATTCTTATACCCTTCATTTTTCTTTCTTAGTAAGCTTCCAAGTCTTCTTGAAAGTATAACCACCTCATCGTTATCTTCATTAGAGCTTGAGAAACTAGATTCATCATTACCATCAACTTGTAATGCAATTGCTTTACCTTTTTCTTTCTCTTTCTTAGAAGAGCTATCCAACTTATCTCTTTGAACTATAATCTATTTATGTACTATCAAAGAACTTAAAAGCTGATCAAATGGATAAGTAAATAAATCTTTAGCCTTACTAATTATAGTTACTTTAGTATCCTATTCTTTGGGAAGATATTTAAGAAAATTATAGACTAAGTTGATTCTTATATGTTCTTCCAAGAGAATGTAATATATTAATTATTTTTATAAATCTTTTATACATATCAGAAATAGACTCAGAAGAAGACATAGAAAATAATTCATATTCATGAACAAGTCATATTATGTGAGCATTTCTAACCTCACTAGTACCTTTATAAGTTAAAATTAATTTATTCTAAATTTTATTTGTTGAATTTAACATGAAAATTTTCATGTAATCATATGGAAGAAGTGCATAATGCAAAATATTACATGCCCTAGCATTTAACGCATCTAATTCTCTCTCTAATGTAGTCCATTCATAAAAAAAGTTTTTCAATTTTAATTCCATTAATTTCTTTAGTGGGTGTATCATATTGGTGTATAAGTATGTGCCATATATAGGAGTTTTATTTTTTTTATTTTTATTTTTTATTTTTTTTAGGGGAAACCCCTCGGTGGGGGCCTACGTGTTAATATAAGAAAAAAGATTACAAGTCCTTAAAGAGGCTTCAAGCTCACAACCGCTCCACGAGCTACAAATAGATACAAAATTAAAAAAAAAAGAACCTAAGAGCTCGATGCCTCTACTAAGCAAAAGAATAAAATCCCCTAGATACATTCTACGGTGCACAAGGATAAGCACCCAAAAAATAGGAGAGCACCAAAAAGCAGCAATCAACAAAAACTGCATCTCCAGCGCATGGTCACTATATGTACCTACAAGGTTAAAAATCTGCAAAAAGAGATATTACCCAATATAGACATAAAAATAATAAGGGTATGGTCTATCATACCACAACCCACATCATTTATATAAGAAAGTTCTAACAAGGCTAGTCCAGGTACAAAGAAAAATTGAGCAAAGAGGGGAAGTAGCCCCAACAGGTAAGCATAAACAGGCACGGAGAACATTTAGATTCAGAGATAATAACAATGTCCAAACCCAACCAATTAAACAACCAATCAAAACAACCAAGAGCCCAACACCTAAAACTATCGTAATGAACCAGCACCACATTTAGGATATTAAAAGGGCCACAACAAAACAAACAAAAAAAAAACCTGAGGAATGATTGACCAACCAACATAGCATAAGGATTAACATGATGCCTCTCAGTCCAGCCTAATAACCACCCATTAGCATAAATAACAGAGACAGAACTAACCATCTAGTTAAGAAAAATCAACACATAATCCAGCTTAAAATAAACCTCACCAACAATATGATCCAAGAAACAACACACAAGCAAACCAAATGAGAAGGCACAGCTAAATATCAAGGTAAAACATCCATAACGAAATAGAAACAACAGAAAAAATGAACAGGGCCTGCAAAACCAAACCAGCAAACAACCAATCAATATAGAGAGCACACCAAAGACACAAGAAACACCGAGGACCACCAAGACCATAACGCAACACAAACAGTCAAATAAAAGTAAAAAGAGAATAAAAAGATTTAGTGAACCACATAAGGGACCCCAATTTCATCGAGGTGAAGTAAACCACAAAGATGGGCTGGCACAGAAGAACCAACAACATCAGTGAAACAGTTATGTTGGCACACCCAATGAGCAAGCCAATCAGCACATTCATTACCTTCATTACAGATGTTCTGGAACGAGTGATTAAGATAAGCCAACAACTTATTAAGACCACGAATCCGATAAAACAAAGAAGAGCTACACATAGTGTCCCTACTGTCTAAAATAATCTTATAATCAAAACCAGTATTGACCTCAATAACCAAATTAATGAGGTTGAGGGAGATACAACACTGAATACCATAATGAATGCTAGTAATAGCAGCATAAGAAACATTAACAGGAAGACTAGGCCCCGCAAACGCAAGAATTAGATGACTATTACTATCCCTGATAGTCGCACCACAACCCCCCTTACTAGCACAACAGATCCCACCGACATTTAACTTAACATAGTCCTTACGAGGCTTGGTCCAGTAAACATGGTAGGTAGACAAACCACCCCTGTCAGATAGGCCAAGCACAATACCAACAGAGAGAAAATTTTTAAAATTCTTATATAAGAGTATTCTAACAGCAATCAGGGAAGAAATCTTGTCTTTAATTCTCTGGATCACATTAACATGATTCATTTTCTCATTATTAAAACGTGAATTATTTCTTTCCAAGCAGAGAAACCAAAGAATGAAACAAGGAATAATATTCCAGATATGGCCTTTACTTTTAATAAGCCAAGCATTAAGCAAATACTTAAGAGAAAGCTTACTATTAAAACAATTTAACCGAAGTAGGTCATCAAAGTAAATCCAGGTACGAGCAGCCACCGGGCCAGAAATGAAAATATGGTGCATACTCTCCAGATGCCAACAACAATGGCATTTAGAAACCAGATAAAAACATTTTTTGATGAGGTTATCATCAGTGGGTAAATATCTATGGAGGGCTCTCCAAACAAAGACAGAAATAGTAGAAGGAATGCTCTTGTGCCAAATACACTTAAAAATAGTATCAATATTAATTTTAGCATGAAAGGAATGTCAGGCATCCTTTCAATGAAAAATACCATCAGTAGAAAAGTCACATAAGATAATATCCTTAGAATCGAAGTTAATGGGCAAGTTCAGAATACGTTGAATGATACTATGAGGAATAACATTAGAGAGCTTATCAACATCCCATAAATTATTACTAAAGAAATGATTGACCATGACCGAATCAGTAGAGGAGGTATTGAGAATAGAGTCAATAGAGTCCTTACCCAGCCAGTGATCTTGCTAAAAGTGAATATTCCCATCACCAAGGCCCCAAGAAATAAAGGGCTCCACCTCCCATTTAAACTTACAAAGCCTTTTCCACACTTCGGAATCACCTTGTTTAGCAACACAAATAGTCAGATGATTATCAACACAATACTTGGAAAGCATAAAATTAGCCCAAAGATTATTATTAGAGCGAAGATTAAACCAGAGTTTAAAAGTTAAAGCCTTAGAAAGATCATAAAAATTCTTGCACCCAAGACCACCTTCATCCAAAACACCACAGCATTTCTCCCAATTAGCCCAAAGAATTTTAGAGCTAGAAGAAGTGCCTTTCCAAAAAAATTTGTTAATCAATTTATGGAGTCTATCACACACCGCTTACGTAGATATGAAAGCTATAAACAGGTAATGCAGCAAGAACACTTTTAATTAGAGTGATTCTACCACCAAAACTAAGATAGTTCGAATCCCAAGCTAAGATTTTTTTGTTAACCGAAGAAATAAGATCATCAAACATGAGTGATTTTCTCCTCCCCTTAAAGAGAGGAACACCAAGATATTTTATAGGCAAGTCAGCTTGAGTAAAACCAGTGATATTTTTAATGGTCAAAAGACGATCATTAGAAATTTTGAAAAAACCATTATTAGACCCGTTAATATTAATAGACATATACACATTCTCAATACAATTCTTAATCAGATTAATAAAGGTAGGGTCAAAACCAAAAAAATCTAATATAAGATATAAAAAATTCCAATTTAAATTATCATAGGCCTTAGCCATATCAAGCTTTAAAATTAAGTTACCTCCTCTCACCTTCATATCCAAGTCATTACATAATTCCTGAGCCAACAAAATGTTATCCGTGATAACCCTGCCTTTCACAAAACCCATCTGATTAGAAGATATAATTTTAGGGAGAATAGAAGCAAGACGATTCGTAAGAATTTTAGAGATCAGCTTATTAAAGAAGGTACAAAGACTAATTGATCTAAGATCATTCCACGTATTAACATCATTATTCTTAGGAATAAGCACAAGAGAAGTAGAAGTAAAATACTTAGGTATAGTGTTACCCGCAAAGAAATCCACCACAGCATTAAAGATGTCATGATGAATAATATGCCAAGTTTTTTGAAAGAAAAGAACAGAAAAGCCATCAGGCCAATTAAGAACCAATGAAAGCAGGGGTAAAATTCCTGTTAAAATAGGAGTTAAAATGCTGAACAGCTAAATTAGCAATTTCAACATGATTATCAGTGATAGAACCATCATCCCTACTGATTTTATTAATACTATTTTTAGCCCTTCTTCTCTTAACCATCGCATGAAAATATTTAGTATTTTTATTACCATCCACCAAATGCTTGGCCGCAGCTTTTTGTTTCCAAAAAGCTTCTTCTTGAGAGATCATCTTTGGCTTTCTTCAAAATAGATAAATTAGAATCAGTAGGGACCTCTTGATAAGTCACTTCAAGAGAAGAAACATGTTGTTCAGCATTCAAAATATTAGAAAAAATATTTTTAAAAACATGCTGATTCCACCAATTAAGAACCTATTTCAATCTTTTAAGTTTAAGCCACAATCTTTTCATACCACTAATGGAGTTATCAGGATGCAAAGGAGATTGCCAGTTATGCTTAATAACATCAAAGTAAGACTCATGGAGAAGCCACATATTTTGAAATCTAAACTGAGACTGAATATTGGAACCTCTAGACTTAATAGTAATAAGTAAAGGAGAATGATCTGATAAGGTTCTGCTCAAATGATGCACATTAGTAATAATAGAAGAGTTAAGCCAAGAGTCATTAAATAAAACATGATCCAATCTTTTCCATAAATGCCCCCTATTCCAAGTGAACTTGTCACCAATAAAACCAATATCAATCAAATTGCAATTAGAGATCATATTATTGAAATCCTCCATAGAACGGCTAGAGGGGGAAGAACCACCCATCCGTTCATCAGGATTGGAAATGGCATTAAAATCAACGCCAACAAGCCAAGGAAAGTTATAAATTTGTTGAAAATTAATGAGTTGCTCCCATAACAGTTTTCTATTGTAAAGCGAAGAAGCAGCATACACTAAGGAAACACAGCAATGAAAATTAAAAGCCTCCACATTATAATATAAAACTTTTGTAAAATCAGCAATCACATCTACTTTAATCAGATCTTTCCATGAAACCCAAATTTTGTTAGCAACATTTGCAATGGCATGATTAAAACCCAATAACCGAGAGGTATTCATAAGCCTAGAAGAAGATATAAGCGGCTCTAGAAAAATGAGAATAGTAATGTTATGCACACGACATAAGTTTTTAACATAGATTCTAGAGGAGGAGCAACCAATACCCCTCACATTCCACACAATAGCATTAAACATAAAAAAAAACATTAATGAGAAGTATTTGATCGAGTATTTTTAAGAGGTTGTAGAGAAATAGATTTAGGTTTCCTACCTCTTTTACTATGGACTTTGATAAAACTCAAATCATTATCATCCCTAGTAAAATTTTTAGCAGAAATATTCATCTCATCAGTATCAGTCAACGCATCATTATTATAGTAAACAGGTATAAAATTCTTACTGCCACTTGGAATGAGCCCTGAATGCCATCAACTGAGGGCAGTCATCTTCCATAAACATGTCATCATCTTCCTTATTTAATTCACCCACATTCTCCAACGATACAGACTTATCAATGCCATCATCCAAAGAGGAGCAGTGCATAACATCAATGATTTGCCCCTCTTCTAAGTTCCTTCCATCTCCCTCAACAGGCAATTGAATGACAAGATTAGGTCCAATATCAATTTCCTGTTCAATCAAGGGTATTGCTGATTTATGAGTACATAAATTGATATCATTAGAAACACAATCATTTTGTAAGCAATTAGAAGAAATGAAATCGACAGGAGTAGTATCATTTTGGTTAACTATAATCGGTAAAGCTTGGTCCCCATTAGCCTCACAACCAATAGGCAATAAAGGAATCATTTGAACATCTTGATTCTGGTTCAATGTAGTAGGGCCGTTAACAGTAACATGCAAAGGCTCTCCAGAGACATGCTCCAGGTTAGAAGAAGTGCCCTGTAGAGGATCAGGAATAGACTGATCCTTCTCCTCACTATTAGTTTTCGTGAGTTCTTTCTCTTTTCGAAGGTTAGGATGCTTCCTAAAACACTCATTAACACCATGTCCATGCATCTTGCAAAAAGAACAAAACAAAGGTAAGTTCTCAAAATCCACTTTTTGAAAATACCGCTTCATCTCAGAACCAATCCAGATTTCACTGGGGTGTTTTTTAGAAACATCGAGTTCAACAAGAACACGAGCTACAGATGGCCACGACACAGCAGCCTTGGCCTGGTCAGTTTGTAAAGAACGACCAAAAATGGAGGCCAAACCAAAGAGGATTTGTTGATTAAAGAAATGAAGCCTCAAATTGGGAAAGGAAATCCAAACCGGAGCAATAGGCGATTCCTCCCTAACATCGAAATCAGGGGTCCATTTAAGCAACCTCATATGACAAGCTTGAATATAATAAGTTCTACAGGTAAATATGTGACTATAATCAAGATCGTTAGAGAGTTGGATAGCAACATGTCTTTGATCAAGTAAGCCCACATGGAATGATCCGGAAAGCTTATGATTCAGAAAAAATTTTCAAATAACATCTAGATTCGGGTGTCTTAATATAAATTTACCCACCAAAGTCAAGGCATAAGGAGCAGCCAACTGTTCCACTTACCGAATTCTCAAACAATAGAGCCGGACAGCCCTTAAAAGACGAATGCACAAAATTAACTTTGGAAGAAGTTGAAGATGAGCCGGCCAAAACATCTTTAAAAGATCTAGACTTTCCCTCAAAAATGGAGGAAGAAATAGGGATCGATGACAATGGGGTCGTCATCACCCAGCACCGAAAGCCAAGTAAACCTCAAAATCCAAAAAATAAAGGAAAAAAGCATAAGAAACTGACATAAAAAATGAAGAAACCAAGCCTGAACGGAGCACGCGAAGAGAACCCTAAAATCGCCCAGCAGTTTCCACAGAAACCCTAGATGGAGGTTCTCACGAAAAGACTATGAATGAAAGAACTGACATATAGGAGTTTAATCCTCTTAAGAATGTATTAATTTTATTTTTCTAATAATAAAAAAGAAAATTATATAACAATGGTGATCGATGAGTGGATTGTCCTTCGAGTAGTGAACCCTTAGGAAAATCTTGTGCCATAATCTATAAGTGGATCTACTCTAGGATGTTAGGATAAAAAAAAAGATCCAATGCTTTGATACCAATTATTGGATGACTATGACACCCTAAGAGGGGGGATGAATTGAGTTTTATAATTTTTATTAAAAGAAGGTAATTAAAATAATTTTAATATTATTTGGCAAAGAATAAGTAATCACATAATTTTTTATGAAAATAATAAAGAAAAATAGATATAAAAAAAGTAATAGGCACAATATTTTTATGTTGCTCGGCCCAAATTCTAATCATGCCTACGTCCACACTAGCCAACTCTTGGGCTAGAATCCACTAATTTTAAGTTTATCTTACAAAACCTCACTTCTTTAAGCCAAAGAAGTTATTTACAACCTAAGTACTCTCTTACACAAGTGAGTACAACTCAATCTATTTATAATTTAAACTTTACTAAGTCATATGGCTTAGATCAAGAAAAAAAATATAATTTGATATAAAAAATATAAGCTCAAATTATCTTATAATAAAATGAAAAATATATTAAGGGTGATCTTATAATTTAATTTTAATCATCTCACTACATTAAAATGAAATATAAATTTGAAATGTAAATATATGCCACGTAAAATAAAATAAAAATACTTATTTGTCTATCTTTATAGATTTAAGAGATTTTATATAAAAAACTTCATATAACATTCTCAACTAGTATTTCGTCAAATAATAAATATTTTCAAGAAAAATATATAGTGAAAACTTAAAGAACAACAAGTAAATATTTAGAGAAAGAAATCGAACTCAAGAACTCTAAAAAATGTTATACGATTTAGTGCGTTGAAGCTTTCCAACCAAGAATTTAATCTTGCAAATATAAAGAGCTCTTGGAATAAAGATCAAAGTTTCTCCTCTAAAGATTTAATCTTGCATGTAAAGAAGGAAAGAGGAATGAAAATATTGCTAGTATTTTCTCTTTTGATTAGCCCTCTCAAGAAGAGAAAGAGGGTTATTTAAAGAGAAAGGTTAAGTAAAAACAAATTTAAATAAAATTAATAATCTAATATTAATTTATCAACTAATAATATTATATTTGATAAAGAATTCATTTATATATTAAATAAATATAAGTTTCATAAAAGTCAAAAAATTTTCATATACATTTAAAATAAGTCCAAAATGGCTACCCAACATATAATATTAAAATCTAATAATGTTTAGAAATTTGTCATAAATTCAATTTAGCTCCAATATGGGTCATGTAATCTATCAATTTTTAAATACAGAATCCAAGGAACCTAATGAAACAAAAATTAAATCATGTTTCCATCAACATTTTTTTTTTGGGAAATCCTCTGTCGGGCCTACGTGTTAATTTCAAAAAGGTTGATTACAAGGTCCTTAAAAGGACCTCCAGCTCACTACTGCTCATAAGAGCTACAAAAAAAACACAAAAAGAACATAAGTGCCAGAAGTCCTTACTAAAGAAAAGTACATGCAAGCCTAGAAATATTCTACGAAAAACTAAAATAATAGTCCACATGGAGAAGATTATAAGAGTCTCATTCAGCGCAATCTTCTCGACCAAAA
Organism: Dendrobium chrysotoxum; assembly: GCA_019925795.1. Classification (NCBI taxonomy): domain Eukaryota; kingdom Viridiplantae; phylum Streptophyta; class Magnoliopsida; order Asparagales; family Orchidaceae; genus Dendrobium; species Dendrobium chrysotoxum. Next base: position 14,001,144 of record CM034311.1, on the reverse strand, counting down.
AATGTCCTTGCACAAAATGAGAGAGAATCTCTAAAAACCTGCATAAAAAGAGGCCTGCAGGGACAATAGTAGTAGACAGATAATAAAAGAAAGGGAAAGCATCACAAAAAGCATTAGTAGATAATTGATCATATATCCCTCTGAACAAACGATAAAAACTTAAAGAAACCTCAAAAAAGGTATGGATAGTGTTCCAATATTGGTTTTGAATATTATTCACATAATCCCTGTAACCACAGAGGTACCGCTGATAACCCGAATTTCCAGAAGATTGTAACACCTCATCAAAAAGAAATGTGTATACCAAGATGCAGTGATAAAGAAAACTACAGATCAGAGAAGCCGAAATAAATTCCCAAGAGCAGTTGTCACTATTGCCAACATACGGATATCGACCAGGATTGTAGATGTAAACATTAAGAGAATAAACTACCAGATACGCCAAGATGCAGTTCCAGGAATCCCAATTAATAAAGGCAAAACCACACAAATGATCCTCATGCTTAAAGATAAACCAGCTTTCAGCATACTTTCTAGGGATAGGCCTAATAGAGCAAAAACAACCACTCCAGCCAAAAGCAGTTGAAAGGGAAATGATGCATAAAGCATAATCGGCCCAAACAAGAATGAAAGATACTACATAAAGATATAGGGAAACACTTAAATATGAATAACCAAACAAGCAAAAATAACCAAACTGACAAGTGCCACCAAAAAAGCTCCAGGAAGCCAAAGCCAGAAATAAAGGAAACATCAATATTGGCTCATAATATAAGGAATCCCCATACGGTCCAGCCTATCCAAGCCCATAATGTTGCCATTGATCGAATTGCCCAGAAAATCCACAAAGTCTAGTAAAGTACACCCCATATTAGCCAACCAATCAGCCGCAGAATTGCCCTCTCTATGGATGTGAGAGATGTTAAAAGAGATGAGAGAGAGGCACTATTTAATTTCCCTGATAATGTAAAAGTAAGAGGGATTGACATTAGCATTACTAGTGATATAGTGGATCACAAGCTTGGCATCCACCTTGATCCAAACATGAAGGACCAGCAAAGGCAATAACAATATTACCCAAATGCTCACGGATAAGCCCACCACAACCTGCCTTAACCGTTTTAAAAGACCCATCAGTGTTGAGTTTGTGAACCCCAACCGGAGGTTTCAACCATTTGACAATAATATCTTTGCAAGATGAACTCCTAGAAGCAAGCTTGATATCAAAGAACTCAACAATATAAAGATAGCCCTTGAAATTACTCTCATTAATCAGGTTAGCCGTAAAGATTTACTTAATTTTATCTTTAATCTTCATAATAATATTCAAAGCATTCATACAAATATTTTCATGTTTCGACTCATTTCTACTCTTCCAGAGGTACCAACAAACGATAACAGGAAGAATATTGCGAATGTTGCCTTTAGAAGGAATCAACCAATCATGCAAAATGCTCTTGATATTATAATATTCCTTACAAAATTGGTTTTTAAACAAGTTATCAAAAAACAACCAAACTTTCATGGCAATGGGACCATTAGCAAAAACATGATTTAGATCCTCTAAATGGAAACATCATTAGCATTTGGACACAATAGTTAAACCTCTCTTGATTAAATTAATATCAACAGGAATATAATTATGTAAAATTCTCCAAGTAAGGATAGAATAAGTAATAGGAATACCTTTGTTCCAAATAGCAGTTAAAGCTAGAGATTTAGGAAACGGTTTTCTAATGGAGTGCCAAACCTCTTTGAACTTGAAGCCACCATGTTTCCATCAACATAATATGATATATAGCAAAATAAAAACATATGTATATTTTAATGTATTTAAAGATATATTAAATATTCATACAATAATACAATATAATTTATATAAAATTAATTATATATCAGTAAATTTATATGAAATAAGTTTAATTCAAATTTAATACATAATAAAGTTTTACTATATAAGCTTATTACATTTAATTTCCTTGATTAATTATCTTTTCATATTTGATAACATTTATAATATATATATATATATATATATATATATATATATATATATATATATATATATATATATATATATATATATATATATATATATATTTGATAACATTTATGTAATCTATGAAGCGTATAAAATTTATTTAATAAAGAAATCTTATAGATTTCTAAATCAAGCTTTTTATTTTTAATTAATAATATGTAATTCATTTTAATAGATATTTAAATTGTGAGTAGATCAAACCATACAAGTAAATATTAATGGATATCTAACATACTCCTACGTTAAAATAAAAATCTTTAAGCTATCCATCTTGGTCGATCTTGAGTTCTTTTAGCTCAAATTTTGATTAAACTTAAGTTGTACAATGTTAATCCCATATAAGTAATTATCATGCACATATATCAAATTATTACATCTGAAATACTTAGCACACAAATTAGAACATCCAAACATATGTTTATTATCATCAAAATATCTAGATTCGATAATGAGGTAGATAATATCAATAGAAAACCTGACTAAAATCACCAGGAATATTAAGCTTAAGAGCATAATTCCAAAATAACCAAAATTTTCCACTAAAGCTGGAATAAGGAAAATCAAAACCTAATTGTCATTGATAGAGGGAAATTTTTGAAGCATTAACTATAGGTTCAAGGATAGATAGAAAACCAATTTTATACATCTTATAAAGATTGTAATTATGAGAGCGAGAAGTAAGATTACCCGTACCCCTAATGCTTTAGATACAAGAACTAATCATAAGCAACCGGAATTAATAGCATCTTTAGATCTCATTACTTAAGATTCTAAAGCTATATTATCATGCTTTTATTATTATTTTAGTTATTCTTCTTCTTTTTATTTTTTATTAGAAGCCGCCTTGAAATCCTCTAATAAACCATGAAAAGAGGCAATGTTTAACTCATTGAAATGAGTATAATTTATCTCAAAATATGAATGGATCTAACCTTCTTCCCAATTAGAAGCTTAGTGCTTAGATTGATATTCCTCTTCAAAGGTCTCAATAGTAACATCCTTATGAGAACTGATATGATTAGCAACAATTTGAACCCATATACTTCAAAAGTATTGACAAGCAGTTAGGAGAATGGGCTGAGGAGAGTGGGGGAAGGCAAGACATTTCTATATATAGCAAGAGTATCATCCACATTAGCACTAGTATTAGGAATTATAAGAAGGACAACCATAAGATCAATTCCCTCAAATTTTTTAGCAATAATATAATTAACTCTAAGTAAATTATCATTAGGCATCTGAATAGCCTCAGAATTATGAAGAACACGATTAGTTGTCCCTGTAATAACAGAATATAAAAAAGAATTGGCTTGCTTGTTATTCAAAATATTAATAGGTTTAGAAAAGTTTGCTTTCCTCAAATGAGGATGTAAATGATAGCAATCAACCTTTGTTTTGACCAAGAGATTTATAGTAATCACAGAAATTAGAAAAATTGTTAAAAATAACATTTTGAATATAGCCGAATTTTTTTGGGATCATCCTTGATCAAATATGGATAATTTTTTTTTTGGCATCAAGCTCGACCAAAATACATGCCATATAAAGCCTAGAGCCATGAGTCATAGCACCATCGGTTTGAAGAGGGCAACCAAACAAGGATCCTAACCCCTATAAAATGCGATGAGAAAATAGATGAGGGTGGAGATCTAGAGAAGAAATCCATACAAGAACTACGGACATTTTAACGGGTATATCAAACAATGATGACCCTTTAATAAGTTTCATATAGCAATTTTCACATAGTAAGATCTACGAGAAAAAATTCTTCTATAATTAAGTCGTTTGATAACTTGATCAGAACGAGATTGAGGTCCAACAGGGTAACAAAAAATTCACCCGTTAACTTAAGGAAGAAAAAATATTTCCTAATAGTATCCAGTAAAGGATCAATGTGAGTTGTAAGCTTACCAACAAGCAAAAATTCAAACATAGCTTCTAGGGCTAAAATTTTTTCTTCAGAAATCCATAAAGTAGGCAAACTACAGTGCGAATTATGTTTAAGTTCTCAAAAACTATCTGAAGAATTGGAGCCAGCCAAAACATCCTTACAGGATTTAGACTAGTTCTCTCTCTTATAGATTAAAGAGAATTTTATCTTTGCACTATAATTGTAAAGGAATATTCAAAATATTATCAATTAAAATGTAAGGTATCGTCTCCAAAAGTTTATTAACATTCCAAGAGCCATTATCAATAACTATGAACCTTAATATTCTGAAGAGTATGCGTGTTGAGAAAGCTGTTAATAGAACAAGGGCCTAACCAATTGTCTTGCCAGAAAGAAACATTCCCTTCTCCCAAACCCCATTGAATAAATTGCTCCGCCTCCCATTTGATGTGGCAAAGCCTATTCCAAACCAAAGAGTTGGATCTTTTATAACTACAAACCAGGGGAAGATGCTCTTTGTAATATTTAACATTCATAAACTGAGAACACAGACTGATGTTAGAACGAAAAGAAAACCATAATTTATGAGAAAATGCCTGCACAGTATCCGAGATATTCTTGCAACCTAAACCCCCTTCATTAAGAACCCCATAAATATTCTTCCACGAAACCAAATAAATGCAAGAATTATTATTCTTCGAACCCCAAAAGAACTTATTAAGCAATCTCTCCAATCTAAGGCAAATTATTAATGTAGGTTGCAAAATATGAAGAATAAAAATAGGAATAGAATTTAACACACTTTTAATCAGCACAAGCCTACCACCAAAAGAAAAAAATTAGAATACCAATTTTAAAGTTTCCTTTGACAAAGAGTGAAAACATCATCAAAAAGTTGAGTCCTTTTTCTACCCTTGAATAGAGGAGTACCCAAATACTTAATAGGCAACAAATTGGAATTAAAGCCACAAACCCTTTTGATAGCACTAATTCTACCACAATTAACTAACTTAGCCATAATAAAACTGCTTTTTTCCTTATTGATAGCCAAACCACTCATATCTTGTAATATAGAAAGAAATTTGACTAAAACTTTAATATTATTAATAGAGCTATTTGAAAAAATAATAAACTCATCAGCAAAACTAAGATGAGTGATCGATAAACCACTAATAGTTCGAAAGAGAAGTTTTGGATATCTTTTATATAATTCCTCAAGACCCCTGGAAATATATTCCACAGCGATAATAAAGAGAGCAGGAGACAATGGGTCACCTTGACTTAAACCTTGAGATCGAAGTTTTAAAAAAATTATGATTCCTACCAATAATAATCACAAAAAAGTAACAATTCTCAATACTATTCTTAATAAGTAGAATTAAGGAGTGACTAAATCCAAATAAAGACAAAATAGTATATAAAAATTCCAATTCAGATTATCATAAGCTTTAGTGATATCAAGTTTAAAAATGATATTACCCCCTTTCACTTGAGCATTAATATCATGGGTGATGTCTTGGGCAAGGAGAACATTGTCAAAAATGCTCCTATCTTTCACAAAACCTATTTAATTATAAGAAATAAGTTTAAGCAAAATATTAACCAATCTACTCGAAATGATTTTAGAAATAAGTTTATTAAAAAAGGATCAAAGACTAATCAGTCTAAAATCATTCCAATTATTGACTACCTCCTTTTTAGGAATTAGAATAATATTAATGGAAGAAAACAATTTAGGGTAAGGGTTACCAGCAAAGAAGTCTTTCACTACCTCCAACACATCCAACTTAATGATATTCCAAGTTTCAAAAAAAAAAAATAGTGAACCCATTCGGACCAGCAATGGAATCTCCATTCATATTATTAATAACATTCCAAACTTCAGCCTTAAAAGGAGATTGAGTAAGTAATTGATTCTCATAATCACTAATAATGTGAGGGATCACATGGGGATTAAAAATCAGAATAGTGTTAACATTATTATTGTTAAACATGTTTTTTAAATGTTCAACACTCGAATTGAGGATTAAGTCCTTAGTATCAAAAACCCTCCCATCATTGTTAACAATTTTGTAAATCTGATTCTGATCCTTTTCTTGTTAGCCATAGCATGAAAATATTTGGTATTCCTATCCCTCTCTAGAATGATTTTATTAGTAGATTTTTGCCTCCAAAAAATTTCCTCTAGGTTTTGCAATTGAAAGAGATTAACTTTAGCATTATTAAGACTAGAAAGATTGTCACTAGTAGGATTATCCAAATACACCTTATCCAACTCAACCACCTTATTCTCAACTTCATTAATATTAGCAAAAATATTTTTAAAGATATTTTTATTCCACCATCCTAGGACCTACTTCAACCTACTCAATTTGGCCCAAAGTCTAGACATACCATTAATATTGTTCTTAGGAAAATTCTAAGCATGCCAATTAGTTTGAATTACATTCATAAAATCATTATGAGATAACCACATATTTTGAAATCTGAAGGCAAAGGGAACAAGAGTTCTATTAGCATTAATACTCAAAAGTAAGGGAGCAAGATCAGAAATAGTTCTGCTTAAATATTCCACATGAGTCATAGAAAAATCAGCAATCTAGTCATTATTGAATAAGATTCTATCCAATCTTTTCCATAAAGTGGCTCTACTCCAAGTAAAAGCACCCCGAAAAAAACTAATGTCATGCAGATTGTAATCATTAATCATGGAGTTGAAGTCATCCTTGGCATTAGGATTAGGGGGATTACCCCCTAATCTCTCAGAAGCATTAGAAATAATAATAAAATCCCCACCCACACACCACAGACCATTAATATTCATAGCAAAATCAGTTAATTGCTCCCAAAGGTGAAGCCGACCCAACCTAGAATACATGGCATAAACAAAAGAAGCATTACACTTGAAATTAAAGAAGGAAATTTGAACATGGACAACTTGAGAAAAATCAGAAATAATATTCACATTCATAGCACTATTCCACATAATCCAAATTTTATTAGAACAGTTAGCATACTTCATGGAAAAACCCAACCCAAATGAGAGGTAGTGGAACCAAGCTTATCAATAGATATAAAAGGCTCAATTAAAACCAACAATTGAATATTATGAACTCTACACAAATTTCTAACTCTAATCCTAGAGTCTGGCCCCCAATACCCCTCACATTCCATATAAGAGTATTAACCATTGTAATCTTTAGAAGAAGTTTGAGCTCTAGTAAAACAAGGTTTAGAGGGTAATGAAACTTTCACATTTTTTTCTTTCTTTTTACCCTCTTTAGTAGAACCATCTTCATCAATAGTTTTAGAATCATTATCAACATGATTAGAAGACATAGAGTCCACGTTTCTAGCAATATATGTATGATCCTCACTCAAAGGATCCTATATAGATTTAGGAATAAATTCCCCTTCTTCATAATCCTCATTAGAAACATCCCCCTCTCCCAAACCCCCTTAGCATTTTCTACTTCTCTATTAGCAACCGGCAATGATTAAGAGTGGGGTAAATGAGGATTATCAGTATAATGAAGCATATAGTCAATTGAAACATAAATGTCAGGAACTTTCTCAGCCTCCTTGGGAACATCCACACTAGGAGAACTTTTCTCGGCTAAATCAAGAACTCTATTTTCTGAAAGATCCAATTTGGAATTAACATCATTCTCATGAGTTTCATTAGGATAAGGTTGCTCGATATGATCTAATGGGCTCGGATCATTATCACTCTCGTTTGGCACAATCTCTTTTGAATAAGGTGAAACCTTCCCCACAGACGTGTTTGATGTTTTTTTTTTTAATTCTGGATGTAGTTTAAAGCAATAAGATGAAGCATGACCATGAATCTTACAATGAGAATAAAAATCCAACACCTTTTCAAACTCCACTTTTTGTAAATAACTATAAACTTTGGAACCAACCCAAATTTCCTTTGCATATTTTTTTAAAATATATACTTCAACTAGAACCCTAGCCACAGAAGGGCGGGTCCTAGAAGACGTCGCTTGATCGGTCTGCAATGGGCGACCAAAAATGGAATGAGAGCATATAATACCTTCAGGTTGAAAAAGTGCAATTGTAAATTAGGAAATGAAATCCAAATCAGCACTATAGAATATTCCTCTCTAATGTCAAAAAAAGGTGTCCATTTAAGAATACGCATCTGACAATTATTGATAAAATAAACTATTCTAACAAAAACCCTACTGTAATCTAAGTCATTAGAGAGCTAAATTGCAACATGGAGAGAATCCAACAACCCTACAGAGTAAAATCCAAACAATTTAAGGCTACCAAAAAATTGGTGAATCATATCAAGATTCGGGCGATGTAAACCAAATTTACTAACAAGCATAAATTGAAAAGAAGAAGCTAGTATAAGAACTTCTTCATCAGACAGAAGCACAGCCGGAACACCATTAAAAATCAATTGGGATAAAGTTGGAAGAACATCACCTGCCGAAGCATTTCTAGAGAGAACATCTTTGAAGGATCAAGAACGGGAAGGAGAACTCCCATCAACCTCCAAGCTAAAAAAACCCTTTGTTATTTACCTCATCCGGGCTGGACACTCTCCCCTACGGAGTGGAAGATGAAGCACTCACCATCAGAAACTAGCCTAAGCAGGGCACAACACATAGGAAGCACCAAAGCCATGATTAATAAGAGGAACCGAATGGTCGCAGGCAAAAAGAGGCAAGAAAGGAGAGGAAAGACGGCAGAGAAGGAGCAACCCTAAAATTGCCAGAAATGGCGTGTTAGGGTGTGTGGATGATCTATCCTCGTATGGTAAGTTTAATTTGAAAAAATGCTTGGGATACTATTAGATTTAATTATGAGAAGTCTCACATATATTTAGCTATTTGGAACAACAACATTCCCTTATCTTATTCCATTCTTACTTGGAGATGTATTAAGGGCTTTCTTCCTGTTGATACTTTACTGTGGAGAAAAGGGTTTAATTTTCCTTCTAAATGTCAATGTTGTTTTAATATTGAAAGTATTAACCATGTTTTCGTTAATGGTGACATTGCTCATAAAGTTTGGAACTGTTTTTTTTTTTTAGTTGGCCAACGAAGATATTCGTTATTTTAATAATAATGTGTTGTCTATTTTAAAGTGTTGGTTGATCAATTCTAAAGGCCATATCTACAATTTAATGTGATCCTTATTATGTGGTATCTTTGGAGGGCTAGAAATGACTCCAAACATAATGAGATTAAGATGGATGCTAATCAAATCATTACCAATGTTAAAAATAAGATTTTGCAATTTTACTCTATTAAGTTTATTACGACTAAAAACTTTAAGGATTGCTTAGAGAATTGCTTTAAAGTTGGGCATTTCCTTTGAGGGTGGGCTATTGGATAAAACTGAGAGGATTGTAAGGTGGATCAAACCCTTCCCTCCTTATGTTAAACTAAGAATTCTGATGGGTCTATTGGGGCCTCCTTTGCGGGTGTGGGTAGTATTATTTGTAATCAGTTTGGTGGTGTTATAACTACTTATGCTAGTCCATTAAATCCTTGTAAGGTCATTTCCGCTGAGTTGTTGGGTTTATTCCATAGTCTTGATATTTGTTGTAGAATGGGGATTATGCATGTGTCAATTGAGGTGGATGTTATGCTGTTAATTCAGATCCTTCAAAATGGGGTGCCTGGTAGTCCTCAAAATTTTTACATTATTAGAAGAATCAAGCATTCCCTCTCTACCCTTAATTATTCTATTTCTCATATTTATTGGGAGGGCAATTCTTATATTGATTGGTTGGCCAAATTTTGTTGTCATCTTGATGGTTTTTAGGAGTTTAATGCCACAAATTTACCTCCTCTCATGAGAGGTTTAGTTAATTTGGACAAAAATGGTTTACCTTATATCCGTATCGGTTGATGGTTGATGGTTTTTGGCTTATTTTATGACTTTGGTGGTCTTTGGGGATGGTATTTCTCCGCTTCCTGCTCTTCTGTTTTGGGCGTCTATCCTATATCCTGGTAGGATTTTTATTGACCCTTTAACTTTCTGTATTTTTGTTTTGATGGTTGGGTGGCCTGAGTTCACTTTCTTTAGTATTTGTTGGATGTTGGTTGGTGCTATTTGCTGGCTCGGTTTCATTGGTTGTGGTGGTTGTGATTGTTTGGTTTTCAATTCGGTACTATAGCAGTTTTGGGTTATCTGGCAGGTTTTCTTCCAGTGTTGTTTTGCTATGCATTCTGGCTTGTCGATGGGTGCTGCTTTAACTTGGACGTTTGTTCTGTGGTGCCCTGTTACTTTGTTCTGGGGGTCTGTTGGTTGTTTTGGGTCAGTTGATCATTTGGATCTTGGTTTCTCTGTGTTTCTCTATTTCTCTGCTTATCCGTTTATTTGGTTAGGCCTCATTTGTTGGAGTGTTTGTTTGTTTTGGGTTGGTGATAGTTATCTGTTTTATTGCCAATCTTTTTGTTGTATTACCATTTTGTGTTGGAGTTTTGTCTTCTTACAGGTCTGGAGATTTGAGGATTTAGGTGATGTGGTTGATTCTTTTTGTAGATAGACTATGCTGATTGATTACTTTTGGATCTTTCTTTTTTGGGTGATGGCTCCTTACCGCCCTAGATTGTATCTAGTCAATTTTGTATTTTGGAGTAGTAGGGGACTTACGGCTCATAGGTTTTTTTTTTCTTTATTTAATTTTGTAGCTCTTCGAGCATTAGTGAGCTGAAGGTCCCCTTAAAGACCTTGTAATTTCCCTTTGAATTAAAATAAAAATAAAAATAGTTATTGTCTAACTTCATATATCTCTAATGTTTATGTACTCAATCTATATAAGAATTGTGTTAGCAGTAAATATTATATAAAATTAAATAATTAATAGTATGAATGTAATATTTTTAAATTTCTATATTTACGTTGTGACTAATAATTAACTCACTATTGGTTGTCTTATCTCTGGTGGGTGCCTATGCGTGGCTCCACTTTTTAAGGGGTATATATCTTCCTAACATCTCTTTCTATAATAGGTACTTTTAAGGTTAAGAATACATACCGTTAGATATTTTTATTAAAATAGAATGTTAAGCTACCGATATAAACAATTCAACACTGTTAATAAATTCATTCATCAATTCTTTTTCATCTTGATAATAGTATATCATACATCTATGATTAATGACTTCTTACATCCATGGAATGTAATTATTTAACAAGCCCAATAATATTTCTCTCACATATTAATAGTCAATTTCTATATTATTTACTTCCATAAAATATGCTTGAAAGCATACATACATACATATATATATATATATATATATATATATATATATATATATATATATATATATATATATATATATATATATATATATATATATATATATATATATATATATATATATATATATATATATTTATTTATTTGGGGAAAACTCTCGGTGGGGCCTTCGTGTTAATTTAAAAAAAGGATTACAAGGTCCTTAAGAGGAACCTCCAGCTCACTAATGCTCCCAGGAGCTACAAAAAATAACCAAAAAAATCCTACGAGCCGATGATTCCAGTAGCTAAGAATTACAAAATAACCTAGTAACAATTTAGGGCTGCAAGAAGACAGCACCCAAAAAAGGGAGTTCCAAAGGAAAATAATCAGTAAATACTCCCTGCAAAAATTGAGAGACAGAATCCAGTTACCAATAGAAGAAGAATCCACGATCCTCCTGCAAAGCTTGTCACACCCAAAAATCCTTATACTCTTCTCTATGCTCTGCTTCCAAGATCTCTCAGCAAGTAAGTCCACGAATCCACTACCCACCAGCTTCCGATCCTGCACAAATTGAGGGCAAATCTCCAAAAACCTACCAAACCAGGCTGCAGGGACACTCACCAAAGGGTTAATACAGACAAAGGAAAAAGCAAGCATAACTTTAAAAACCAAAGTAAAGTAAGCAAAGTAAGCAGAATGCGTACAGGTATTAAAATCCTCTTAACCGCAAAGGTAAGTAACATTGAATTGCAAATTATCAATTAGAGGATAGGACATCCCCATTCTCCAGAAAAAGTTGAAGCAGAAAAACTCAGAGCAACCACAGGTCATGATAATAATACTGGACGGTAAAGACTCCCAGCGTAAAAGCCAACAATTCCAGTGAAAATGGAGCAGAAATAGAAAATCAAGATGACAGACAAGGATAACAACACAATATTGCAGGCTAAACATCACCAGACAGCACTAGCCAACAGCCCAGAACCATAAAACAATTGAACCCAGCATACCAGCCAAAATAGAAAAACCAAAACATAGCAAGTAGAAATAGGAAAACAGTAATGGAACAAAATGCACAGCCTGTACCACAACCAGAGGCTAATAACACCTGATATACGACAGCCCCATACGATCCAGCCTAACAAAGCCATTCATAATAAAAGGGATATTGAGCTCAGTATACTCACATAACCCATCCAGACCACAGCCAATCTTGGCAAGAGAATCAGCCACAACAATACCTTCCCTTAAAATATGAGACATTTTAAAAGATATGAGAGAAAGCCAATATTTAACCTCCCTAATAAGATAATAATTAACAAGATTAGGCGGAGCATGCCCATTAATATAATGCATAAGAAGCAGAGCATCAACTTCAACCCATAAGTCAGAAATCTCCAAAGCAATACATAATTGGACCCCAATCAATAGGCTTTCAAGCTCGGCTTGGACAGCCGTATTAGCAGAAGAGGGACTCGCATAAGCCATGACAACCAAACCCTTAGAATCCCAAATAATTCCACCACAGCCCGCACCCAGTCTGCTTTTGGCGCCATTGGTGTTAAATTTAAAACAACCCAAATTAGGTTTCCTCTAGTAGATAATTTTCTCCTTAATAACAGTGTTGGAATTACTTAATTTCACTCCAAAATCAGCAGCCAAATGATAATAGTTTTTAAAAGACTCAACATTGATAAGGTTAGCAACAGAAAGTTGAAAAATCTTGAACTTCACTTTAGAAATAACATTAAGGGCATCCATTTTAGTGTTATCATGCTTGGAATCATTCCTACTGCTCCAAATAAACCAACAAATAATGACAGGGAGAATGTTACGAATGTGACCCTTAATAGGTATAAACCAATTATTAAAAAGATCACTCATAGAATTGATATGCAGAGACGAAATAACATTAAACAAACTGTCAAAATGAAGGCAAACCTTCAAAGCAATAGGTCCTTGAAAAAATACATGGGTCATATTCTCAATATGATAGCAACATTGGCATTTGGAAGCCATGTAAATACCTCTTTTGGACAAGATGGCATCCAAGGGAACGTAGTTATTTAAAATCCTCCAAATAAGAAAAGAGTAAGTAGTAGGAATACATGAATGCCAATAAGCAGTATTGATAAGATTCTTAGGATCAATAGTTCTAATCTTCTTCCAAATTTTTTTAGTGTCAAACATACCATCATTAGTCAAGTTAAAAAGAATGCAATCGTCACAATCCAATCTCACCGGAATTTTAAGAATGAGCTGAAGAATAAATTCAAGAAAAAATTGAAAATCAGATTGATGTTCCAACTGTTGTTGGAGAAGAAATCTTTAACTTTCCAATCAATAGTGGAATGGGTGTTTAAAAGACTATCAATGGAGAAATCCCCAATCCATTTATCTTGCCAAAAGAAAAGGTTCCCAGCACCCAACCACCATTATATAAAATCCTCAGCTTGCCATTTAATCTTACACAGCCTCTTCCAGTTAAAAGAATCCCCACTTTTAAAGAAGCAATTTAAAGGGTGCTTCCCACCACAATACTTAGCAGCCATAAACTTGGCCCACAAGCTTTTATTGGCCCTAAAAGAGTACCACAATTTGTGATTATAGATAGTAATCATGTCTTTAAAATGCCTTAAGCCAAATTTGCCCTCATCCCTAGCACCCGCACAGTTATTCCACGAAACCCAAATAATGGAGCGGTTTCCCTCCTTGGATCCCGACAAAAATTTATTAAATAAAACCTCTAATCTGCTGCAAACATTTAAAGTCGGAGATATAGTATGAAGCAAGTAAATAGGAATAGAAGACAAAACATGCTTAATCAAAACAAATCTCCCACCATAAGACAAGTAATTAAAGGCCCAAGAAGAAAGTTTTTTATGAACGGACGAAAATATGTCATCAAATAAGAAAGAACGTTTCTTGCCTTTATAAAGAGGAGTACCCAAATATTTTAAGGGAAGAGAAGCCATGCTTAAACCAAAGTTATTCTCAATATTATGAATACGAGTCCTCGAAATAGTTTTGGCAGGTATGAAGCCACTCTTCGATTTATTAAAAATTAAACCACTAGCCAATTGAAACGAATCAAGAAATTTAAAGAGAATATGCAGCAATCTAATAGATCCATTAGAGAAGATGATGAAATCATCAACAAAACTCAAATGGGTAATGGAAAAGCCACCACCACCAGTCTTATAGGACATATTAGGTTGCATTCTAAAAATATGTTTTAAACCACGGGAAAGAAATTCAACAGCAATCATAAATAAAGCAGGAGATAAGGGATCTCCTTGTCTTAAACCATGGGAAGATTTAAAAAAACCATGGGACTTACCATTAATGATAACAGAGAAATTGCAAAACTCAATAATATTTTTAACAAGACTCACAAAATGAAGGTTAAAGCCAAACAACCCTAAAATAGTGTAAAGAAAATCCCAGTTAAGGTTATCATAAGCTTTAGTAATGTCTAATTTAAAAATAATGTTGCCACCAACAACTCTGTTGTGCAAATCATGCAACAGATCTTGAGCAAGTAAAACATTATCGAAGATGGACCTACCCTTAACAAAACCAGTTTGTTCAGGAGAAATTATATTAGGGAGAATGAGAGCAAGCCTACCCATTAAGATTTTAGCAATCAATTTACTGAAGAAAGTGCATAAACTAATGGGATGATAGTCATTCCAGAAATTATAATTGGTATTTTTAGGAATTAAAGCAATAGCAGTAGCAGTGAAAAACTTAGGGATCGGATTCCCTTTAAAAAAATCCACAACAGCATCAACAAGATCCATCTTAATAATATTCTACCAACTTTGAAAAAAATTATTAGTAAAGCCATCAGGACCAGCAACAGAATTAGTATTCATACTATTTAAACAAGTCAAAATTTCCTCTTTAGTAGGAATCTTAGTAAGCATATGATTCTCCTCTTCAAAAACCATATAAGGAATAAAATTAAAATCCGTATTAAAATCAGGTTGAAAGTTGGAATTAAAATCTTTTTTAAAGTACTCCATACCAGAAGAATATATATTAGCAGGATCATCAATAATATGACCATCAGGAGTCGTAATTTTATTAATATGTCTACTCACCTTGTTGTAATTAGCAATATTATGAAAATAAGCAGTATTTCGATCACCTTCCACAAGAAATTTGGAAGCCGCTTTTTGCCTCCAAGAAGCCTCCTCCATTTCCCGCAACTTAAACAAAGTAGCCTTAGCCTCATTAAGGTCATTGAGATTTTCAGGTGAAGTGTTGGCCATGTAAACATTTTCTGCACTATCCACAACCTTTTCCGCATTAACAATGTTAGCAAATATATTTTTAAAAACACATTTATTCCACCATGTAAGCTTTTTCTTGAGCCTTTTAAGTTTAAACCAAAACCGAACCAAGCCATACACATTATCCATAGGAAAGAGAGGAGCATCCCAATTATCTTTAACATTGTGATAAAATGTACCATCCATAAGCCACATGTTTTGAAATCTAAAAGGAAAATAGGAGTTATTGGTAGAACTACTAATAGTAAGTAATAACGGGGAATGATCAGAAAGCGTACGGGTTAAATGTTCAGTTGAAGGAATAAAATTAGAAGCAACCTAAAAATTATTGAACAGAAATGGTCAAGTCTTTGCCACATAGTACCTTTATTCTAAGTGAATTTATTTCCAGAAAACACAATATCATGTAAATTGCAATCCCTTATCATATCATTAAAATCTTCCATCGAATGAAAATTAGGAGGTTTACCTCCCAAACGTTCAGAAGCACAGGTTATGCAATTGAAGTCCCCCCCAACCATCCAAGGGGCATTAACCGAACTAGCAAAATTGCAAAGTTGCTCCCAAAGCATTCTCCTACCATACCTGGTGCAAGCAGCATAAACAAAGGATGCATAGCAGAAAATGTGGTTTAAACTAATATTGGTATGAATCAATTGAGGGAGGTCCATAATAATATGTAAAGTGATAGAACGTTTCCAAAAAAGCCAAATTTTATTAGAGCAATTACCAAAAGAAAAATCAAACCCTAAATAAGAACGCATCGAGTCAAGTTTAGTAGAGATGATTAAAGGTTCAATCAAAACAAGAAGATGAATACCATAAATCCTACAAATATTTTTGACTCTATCCCTAGAGAGGGAAACTCCCACACCCCTAATATTCTAAACAAGAGCTTTAACCATTAATGGATTGATTAGCAGCTCTAGTGGTCCTAGGGATGTTACTTGAAATGCTTTTCTTGCTTTTCCCCTTTTTTTTGGAATAGGATATAAAATCATCATCAACAGATTTATCCTTCCCATTTGGTGATGACATAGCATTGGCAGATTCCTTAAGTTCATCCATGGGTAACCAAATTTCAATCGAACCAACTTCCCCTTCTTCCATTTCCTCTATAGGATTAATAGGAAAATTACGATCAGAGTTATTAGCATCAATCCCCTCAATGACATTCTCATTAACATCTAAGGGCAGATTAGAAGCAGCACTTTTTCCAAAGTCCAACCCCTTATTCAATTGAGATTCCAGCACTTCAGCATTTTCCCCAATAGTAACAGGAACAACATTTTCTACACTAGTAACAAAAAAATTGTTTGGGACATCAACAATTTCCTCATTATTTTGATCATTACCAATTTCCTCACCCTCAATATTGTTAATAGGATTATCTAAAGGAATCGTGCCCGCATCATCACCAAACGGTTGTGGATGTTTTAAAAAAGAACCAATCTCATTTCCCAGTCGAGTGGACGGCTCAGTAACAGCTTCCTGCTCACCAGACACAATATTTTTAACCAGCAAATTACTCTTCCGCAACTGAGGATGAGCAACAAAACAGTCGTTGAGTGAGTGGCCATGAATTTTACAATGCATACAAAAATTAAGAACATTCTCAAAATTGACTTTCTGTAAATATACAGCATTCTTAGAACCAATCCAAATTTCTTTCGGATGCTTCAAAGTAATATCAAGTTCAACTAAAATCCTAGTTACAGAAGGTCTGGATCGAGAGGCCGTAGCCTGATCCGTTTGAAGCGGTCTACCAAAAATAGAGCTAAGAGCATGAAGAACTTGAGAGTTAAAAAAATGCAAGTGCAAGTTAGGAAAAGAAATCCATATCGGAACAATCGGCGATTCTTCTTTCACATCAAAAAAGGAGTCCATTTGAGAAGTCTTATTTGGCAATTAAGAATATAATACGATCTTCGCGAGAAAACCCTACTATAGTCTAGGTCGTTAGATAACTGAATAGAGATATGTCTTGCATCTAACATTCCAATGGAAAAATTCCCAGATAGCTTAAGCTTGCCAAAAAAATGTATATGGCATCTAGATTAGGTCTACGAACAGAAAACTTACCGACAAGGGTAAACTGATAAGGTGAAGCAAGTTTACGAATGTCTTCATCAAACATTAAAATAGCAGGTACACCTTTAACTGTCGATTTTGTAAATGAAAAGGTAGGTTCTGTTGCAAATCTGGTTTCAAAAAGTACAGTTTTGATGATGACAAACATGTTTATATTTTGTTTTGCTTGGCTAACCCATTTCAAGTACAAAAAATCAAAAGCAACTCAAGCTAACTCAAGATCGGGTCCAAGTGTGTCTAAATATACTGTTTTCCTTTTCTTGAGTCAATTGTAATATAACTGATCCCTTAGCTAAGTAACCTTGCACACACACACTCAGGGGGAGAGCTTGAGTGAATTAGAGCTTCTGTTCAATTTTTGTTCAGATCGTCCTGGACGATATTCACATCGTCCTTGACGATCAAGTGAAAATAAAAACCTAATTAGAGTGACCAAGTTAAGTTTGTCTGATTAAGACGATCGGCCTGGATGATCTATACATCGTACGGGATGATAGGCTCAAATCAGAAATTCTCAGCCGCTAGATCAAGTTAGGCAAGTTTTTATTTTAAGATATTTGGTCTAATCAACTCGGACGATACGTGTATCATCCTGGATGATACTGTACAATTATGCCTAAATTAGTTTGGTAATTAAGGAAAGCAATTAATATTTGATTGATACGGTCATATCATCCTAGACGATCACAGGATCATCCTGGATGATCATGATCATCTAGTGTGTTTCAGCTGTACGTCCATAGCGGTGATCAGGATGATTTGGGCACATTTTGAACTAATCGTACAGGATGATATCCGTATCGTCCTGGACGATCAACTCATTTTTGGGTCGTCCAGCACAAGTTTCTCTGGACGACCAGAGCGGTCTTCTAGACAAAATTCCTGAATTTACACTAATCATCCTGGATGATCGCAGAATCGTACGAGACGATCAGAACAACTTTTTCACTGATCATCCAGAAGAGCCAGATCGTCCAGGCTGAAACAATTGATTTTGAATTGATCGTACAGGATGATATATCGATTGTCCTGGACGATCTAGGCCGACCAGTTGAGATTTAAGGCATATTTTGAGCCCTCCTATAAAAGATCTTTTTCTTTCAACAAGAAAAATCTTTTGCCACTTTCCTTTCTAGAGAAACCCTACAGAGAGAGTTTGGGAGATAGAGAGAGAGGATCTTGTGAGGGGGAGTTTGTGAGGGATTCATAAAGGTTTCTCCAAGCAAGGATCAGAGTCGTATTCTCTGTTCATCGTCTCTCATCCTGTTGGTGTTCTTTATGAGAGGATCGTTCGCAAGAAGATCCGGGGTTCTCTGCCCGCTTCAGGAGGAAGCGAAAGGAGTCCGGGGTTCTCTGCCCGCTTCAGGAGGAAGCGAAAGGAGTCCGAGGTTCTCTGCCTGCTTCAGGAGGAAGCGAAAGGAGGTTAGGTTCTCTGCCTCACCGTGTCAGTGGAAAGGAGTTTTTGTACAGGCTTCTCCGCCTTGCTGTGGGAGCAGAAGGAGAGTCACTTTGGTTTAGTGCAATACCCGGAGGGGAGGCTCCGAGGAGTGGACGTAGGTCAAGTTGACCGAACCACTATAAAAATCTGGTGTGTTCTTTCTGATTACTTTCTGCACTTTAGTTTCCTGTGATTATCTGCTTGGGTGAAATTTGTGTTTGATCTTTTCGTTTGTGTGTTTTACTTATTTCCACTGAAATCATCGAAAAGATTTTTACTGTCGCTCTCGAATTTTTAAATAATCAATTCACCCCCCCCCCTCTTGGTTAGCCTCGGGGGTAGTTCATCAGGGCTTAACATCCCTATCAAACTTTCAAGTGGTATCAGAGCGGGATTCATAAAATCTAGTTTTGAAAAACTTTTGAATTTGATCCATGGCTAACTTTGTTAATCATAATACTGCTGAAGGTTATTCTATTACATGACCGCCATTGTTTGATAACATTCCTTTTGATTTTTAAAAAACTCACATGTCCACTTTTCTTCAATCAATTGATTATCGCATGTGGATGCTTGTTAAGGATGGATATGAACCACCTTTTAGACTGATTAACAATGTGAAAACTGAACTGCCCTTTACTGATTGGACTTTTGATGATTGTGATTTAGCACAATTGAATGCTAAATGCTTAAACTGTTTTTTCTGTGCTTTAAAATTTGAGGATTACATGCGTGTTTCTACTGGTACAACTGGCAAAGAGATTTAGGATAGATTGTGCATCACTTATGAGGGTACAACTGAAGTCAAACAGTCTAGGTTAAACATATTACTTCATGACTATAAACTTTTTTGCATGAAACCTACTGAAACTATTTCTGAAATGTATACAAGGTTCACTCAAATTGTCACCTCTTTGCATGCCTTAGGTAGAGAACTTATAAATTATGAAAGAGTGAACAAAATTCTTAGATGTTTACCTTCATCGTATGATGCTAAGATAACTACAATCACTGAATCTACAGATTTGAATACTTACTCTATTGATAGCTTGCTTGGATCACTCATTGCTTACGAGCAAGGGGTGAGCCAAATACAGCTTGATGCAGGTGAGAAAAAGAAGGAGAAAACAGTGGCACTGAAGGCCAACGAGAGTGATACTAGTTCTTCCGGGTCTGATAGCGATGACTTTGCCTTGATCACTAGGTAATTCAAAAGCTTTCTACGAAAGAAACACAAGAACTTTCAGAAGTGGAACAAGGGTAAGTCCAACAAAAATTTTAAGGGTTCATTTGATACTGTCTGTTTTGAATGCAGGAAGCCTGGACATATTAAAGCTGATTGTCCTACACTTAAAGCTCACCCAAGCAAGGAGAAGGGTGAGGAGAAACACAAGTTCAGGAAGGATAAGAAGTGGATTCAGAAGGCATTCTGGGCAGATTCTGCATCTGACTCCTCTGAGTTTGAAGCTGAAGAGGAGGAAACAAATTTGTGTCTGATGGCTGATGATCATCCTGGTCAGTCTGACCAGGAAGAGGTATGTGAGCTTACTTATGATCAATTACTTAAAATATCTGAAAGAATTCATTCATCGTATAGGAAGCTTAAGAAAACTCATGCTAGCCTGAAACTAGAATTTCTGAATTTACAAAAAGAGCATGATTCTGTAGTTAAAGATCATTCAATACTAGACAGCAATCACATGTCTTTACTTGATGAGTTTGATGAATTGAATAAAAAATATTCTGATTTAGTTACTGAACATGACTCATTAAAAACCTCACATGTTGATTTAGAAAGAGCTTTTAAAGAATTAGACAATCTGGGATATGAAGTGGAGAGTAGCAATGGTGCATTGAAATTTGAAATTGTAAGTCTTAAAAAGGAGAACGAATTTCTGAAAGTTAAAATCAGTGCTTTTGAGAAAAATAAAACACCTCCTACTTTTGCACAGTTTTATGCACCTCCACCTTTTGAAGAATCTATTTCTAAATCATCAAAGCATATTTCATATAAACCTAGGAAGAGACACTATCACCCACGTAGGTTAGTTAACCCTTTTCCTGGTGTTAGATATTTTTCCTGTGGCAAGTTAGGACACATTTCCCACACCTACACTGTTCACCGTAGTACACATTGGGTGTAGAGGCCCAAAATGCCTGTTTCACAGCACAGCACACATGCATTGCATTCTTCATTTCATAAGAAGGAACCCAAACCTGTTTGGGTTCCTAAATCTGACGTTTGATGATTTTGTAGGTGTGCTCTCACACAAGATCTCGTGAGAGCATATGGTACCTAGACAATGGATATTCAAGACACATGACTGGAGATGCAAATCAGTTCATTTCGCTGGAGGCCAGGGCTGGAGGCAAGGTTATACTTGGAGATAATACCACTAGGAGGGTGGTAGGTTCAGGTATAATTAGTGATTCAAAAAATTTTATGATTGACAATGTTTTGCTTATTGATGGACTGAAACACAACCTTCTGAGCATCAGTCAACTCTGTGACAAAGGATACAACATCAAATTCCTACCCACGTGCTACATTTTAAGCTTAAATGACAAAGTTGTTTTGCAGGGATAAAGGATCAACAATGTCTACAAGCTGGATGTAAGTTACATTAAAGCTAAAAATTCAATTTGCTTAAAAATTGCTGCTGATGAGTCTTGGTTGTGTCATAGAAAATTATGTCATTCCAGTATGAAAACCCTTAGGAGAGTCACTCAAAAGGACTTAGTTAGAGGTGTGCCTAAGCTTAAGTTCACTAAGGACCACCTGTGTGATACCTATCAGTTAGTGAAGCAATCCAGTCCTCTTTTCACTCTGTTAAGGATATTAGCACCTCTAGACCTTTAGAAGTCCTTCACATGGATCTTTTTGGACCCATTAGCACTGCCATCTTAGGGGGAAAAGTCTATGGTTTTGTGATTGTTGATAACTACTCAAGATTCACTTGGATTAAATTTCTGTCACATAAATCTGAGTCATTTGATGAATTTAAGTTCTTCTCCACTTGGATTAAGAGGAAGTTAGGTTGTGAAATCTTGACTATTCATAGTGATCATGGTGGAGAGTTTGAAAATGTGAAGTTTGGAAGTTTCTGTGAGGAGCAAGGGATTAGTCATAATTTTTCAGCTCCTAGGACCCCTCAGCAGAATGGGGTAGCTGAAAGGAAGAACATGACCTTAGTGAAAGCCGTAGAGCCATACTTGCTGAGTATTCACTTCCAAAATACTTTTGGGCTGAAGCGGTGGACATTGCCTTTTATGTGTTGAATAGGATAAATGTGAGATCAAATCTGAACAAGACACCTTATGAGATCATTAAGGGTAGAACTCTAAACATGTCCCACCTCCATGTCTTTGGCTGTAAGGTTATCATTCTGAACAACGAAAAATCATTCTTAGGAAAGTTTGATCCCAAATCTGATGAAGGAGTATTCTTAGGCTACTCTAGTGTGGGGAAATCCTTTAGGGTGTTCAATAAGAGGACTTTGGTGGTAGAAGAGACAACTCATGTGGTGTTTGATGAATCTGATCCAAAGGTGACTAGAGTTGAGGAAGAAGAAGAGGTAGAGGAGATTACCCAAGGGGTTGAAAATGCAAATCTGGAGGAAAGGGTAGAACCTCAAACCACACTGCCTAGAGATTAGAGATATTCTTCGAGTCATCCTAAATAACTGATCTTAGGAGACCCTTCAGAAGGTGTTAGGACTAGGCATGGACTTAGGAAGGAAGTAAACCACTCTGCCTTTATCACAATGACTGAACCCACCAACATCAATTAAGCCCTCTCTGATGAATTCTGGATCTTAGCTATGCAAGAAGAATTGAATCAATTTGTAAGGAATGATGTTTGGGAGTTAGTAGAAAGACCTAAAAATTAAAGTATAGTGGGAACCAAGTGGGTCTTTAAGAATAAGATGAATAATTTTGGTGTAGTGGTTAGGAATAAGACAAGATTGGTGGCTAAGGGGTATAATCAAATTAAAGGGATTGATTTTGAGGAGACCTTTGCCCCTGTAGCTAGATTGGAAGCCATTAAAGAGCTACTAGCCTTTGCCTGTTATAAGGGATTTAAGCTGTTTCAAATGGATGTCAAGAGTACCTTTTTAAATGGGATAATAAAAGAGGATATTTTTGTAGAACAACCCTCAGGTTTTGAGAGTTCCCAATATCCAAATCATGTTTACAAATTAAAAAAGGCCTTATATGGATTGAAACAGGCACCCAGAGCTTGGTATGAGAGGCTTAGCACATTCCTGTTAGAAAGAGAGTTTGTTAAGGGGAGCGTAGACACCACCCTTTTTCTGAGGAGAATAGGGGATGACTTACTCATTGTCCAGATCTATATTAATGATCGAATTTTTAGATCTTCTGATAAATATTTATGTGATGAGTTTTCTAAATAATGAGTAAGGAGTTTGAGATGAGTATGATGGGAGAATTATCCTAATTTTTAGGGTTTAGCATAAGGCAAATAGATGATGGAACCTTTCTCAATCAATCTAAATACACTAAGGATATTTTGAAGAAATATAAAATAAACAAAGCCAAGCCAATCAACACTCCCATAAGCTCCTCTGTTCAGTTAGATAAGGATTCAAGTGGAAAATTTGTTGATCAGAAGAAGTATAGAGGAATAATTGGATCACTGCTTTACCTGACTACTAGCCAACCTGATATCATATTTAGTGTTTTTCTTTGTGCTAGGTTTCAGGTTGATCCTAAAGAGTCCCACCTGACTGCTATTAAGAGAATTCTCAGATATCTTTTAGGAACCTCAAACCTATGAATCTGGTACCCTAGGTACAACACCTCTTTTGAGATTATTAGATATTCTGATTCTAACTTTGTAGGGTGTAGGATGGATAGAAAGAGCACTTCTGAAACTTCTCAATTCATAGGATAGTCTTTAGTCTCATGGTCCAGTAGAAAATAGAACTCAGTTGCACTTTTCACTACTGAAGCTGAGTATATTGCCTTAAGAAGTTGTGTGGCCCAAGTTCTTTGGTTGAAGCAACAAGTCTTGGATTTAGGATTACCTGTGGGCACAATTTCTGTTATGTGTGATAATACTAGTGCCATCTACATCTCTAAGAATCCAATCTAATATTATAGAACCAAACACATTGATATAAGGCATCACTTCATTAGGGACCATGTTACAAAATGGGATATTGAGCTATATCATGTAGCAACTGAAAATCAGCTAGCTGACATATTTACTAAACCACTGCCCTTTGACTCATTCAGTATTTTGAAGACTAGATTAGGAGTGATTGATATAAATGCTTGATTCTGATGAATGCTGATTTCTGATTTGTCTTTTTTATTCTGTTTCTATTAGTTAGCTGTTTGATTTGATTATTTGCTTTCTATTTTTTTTATTTTTTCTACTGATTTCTATTTTAGCCTTGGTATTAGTTTGATTTGAGTATTTATTTTGATGTGATTTTCTACCTATATTTTTTATTTACTGGTTCATCTTTTTTATTTACTGTGTTATGCTTTTCAAAATCCGATCACTGCTCACTACTTCTAGTAAACTGGATTTCTAACTGAGAGTTTTATTTTGTTTTTATTTGGAAGCTGGTAAGCAGTGATTGATTCCACTGGATCTGTTAAAGGGAAGAAACATTGATGATTATTTCTCTTCCTCTAACTCCATTACTGATGTATTGTTTCTTTTGGATAAAAAATCTTCTTTAAAATTAAAATATTAGTTTTTAAAATAGAGATTTATTTTATCTTCCTATAGTAATCTACCTCATATGAATAATATTTTCAAAGTCTTGAGTCATTATTATGATTTTCTAAACCAAGTGATTGCACTTATCATACGATGTATGGTTTTTGTTTTGTGAATTACTCTTCCTTATTGTAGAGAGTAAGCTTTGGCATCTCTTATGTCTGGAAGGTAATTTTATAGCTGAGATCCTTTAACAATTTTGAGAGGGATAAAGCTTACAAAAGATGCGCAGTGCGCCAAACAAATTAAAAAGATGGGCAAAGCGCCAAACAAATTAAAAAAGAGGTACAAAATGAGCTCAAACCAAGCTTTCTTTCCTTTCAGATCATTAAATATCTTAGAAAAATTCGTGTGCCACTTAATATTTTCAAAAGCTTGAGTTTGAAAATCCTGATTTTTTATTTATTACTTTGTAACACTATTATATCAGATATTTTTTTGGAACGAGGTTTGAAAGGATCTCTTTTGGAACCTAATTTTTTTTCTTTTGAATTGGATTTTTATTTTAAAAGGGATTTGCATCTATAAGATATCTGAGGTGGGAGTTCCGAAAGTCGATTTTCCAACTTTTTTAGATTACAGCGCTGTCGATCGTCTTCTTATTGGTTTTTGGATTTAAAATCAAGAGAAAATTTTGATTTACTGGAGCAGTTCGATTAAAAAAAAACCTTTACTTTTGTGTTCTCATTTTGAAGTTTTATTTACTCTGCTTTTGTTTTTTATTTTATTATATGTATTTTTTGTGCTATTTTCTATCTGTACTGTTGTGTCTGTTCATCCTCTTTTTTGTGATGTCAAAAGGGGGAGTCAGTTGTAGTAGTTTTATGTTTTATGTATTGATCTTGGTTTGTGTTATTTATTTCATTTGTAGTTGTTTTTCTGTACTATTTTAGTTATTCAGTGAAATTTGGAAAAAATATTTATTTTTCGTATATGCATTGGTTAACTCCTGGTTATTTTATTTTAAACTACTGCACTAATATTTATCCATCATAAAAAAGGGGGGATTATTACAAATCTGATTTCAAAAAGTACAATTTTGAAGATGACAAACATATTTGTATTCTATTTTGCTTGGCTAACCCATTTCAGGAATAAAAGATCAAAAGCAACTCAAGCTAACTCAAGATTGGGTCCAAGTGTGTCTAAATATACTGTTTTCCTTTTCTTGAGTCATTGTAATGTAACTGATCCCCTAGCTAAGTAACCTTACACACACACTCAGGGGGATAGCTTGAGTGAATTAGAGCTTCTGTTCAATTTTTGTTCAAATCATCCTGGACGATATTCACATCGTCCTGAACGATCAAGTGAAAATAGAAACCCGAATTAGGGCGACCAAGTTAAGTCTGTAGGATTAAGTCGATTATCCTGAATGATCCATACATCGTACCGGATGATAGGCTCAAATCAGAAATTCTCAGCCGCTAGATCAAGTTAGGCAAGTTTTTATTTTAAGATTTTTAGTCTGATCGTCCCGGATGATACGTGTATCGTCTTGGACGATACTGTATAATCATGCCTAAATTTATCTGGTAATTAAAAAAAGTAATTAATATTTGATTGATACGATCATATCGTCCTGGATGATTGCAGGATCGTCTTGGACGATCATGATCATCTAGTGTATTTCAGTTGTACGTCCAGAGCGGTGATCAGGACGATTTGGGCACATTTTGAACTAATCGTACAGGACAATATCCGTATCGCCCTGGACGATCAACTCATTTTTGGGTCGTCCAGCACAAGTTTCTCTGGACGACCAGAGCGGTCTTCTGGACGAAATTTTTGAATTTACACTAATCGTCCCGGACGATCGTAGAATCGTACGGGACGATCCGAACAACTTTTTCACTGATCATCCAGAAGAGCCAGATCATCCAGGCTGAAACAGCTGATTTTGAACTGATCGTACAAGACGATATATCGATCGTCTTAGACGATCTAAGCCGACCAGTTGAGATTTAGGGCATATTTTGAGCCCTCCTATAAAAGATCTTTTTCTTTAAACAAGAAAAATCTTTTGCCACTTTCCTTTCCAGAGAAACCCTAGAGAGAGAGTTTGGGAGAGAGAGAGAGGATATTATGAGGGGGAGTTTGTGAGGGATTCACAAAGGTTGCTCCAAGCAAGCATCAGAGTCGTCTTCTCCATTCGTCGTCTCTCATCCTGTTGGTGTTCTTTGTGAGAGGATCGTTCGCAAGAAGATCCGGGGTTCTCTGCCCGCTTCAGGAGGAAGCGAAAGGAATCCGGGGTTCTCTGCTCGCTTCAGGAGGAAGCGAAAGGAGTCCGAGTTTCTCTGCCTGCTTCAGGAGGAAGCGAAAGGAGGTTAGGTTCTCTGCCTCACCGTGTCGGTGGAAAAGAGTTTTTGTACAGGCTTCTCCGCCTTGTTGTGGGAGCAGAAGGAGAGTCACTTTGGTTTAGTGCAATACCCAGAGGGGAGGCTCCGGGGAGTGTACGTAGGTCAAGTTGACCGAACCACTATAAAAATCTGGTATGTTCTTTCTGATTACTTTCTGCACTTTAGTTTCCTGTGATTATCTACTTGGGTGAAATTTGTGTTTGATCTTTTCGTTTGTGTGTTTTACTTATTTTCGCTGTAAATCATCGAAAAGATTTTTACTATCGATCTCGAATTTTTAAATAACCAATTCACCCCCCCCCCCCTCTTGGTTAGCCTCGGGACTAGTTCATCAGGGCTTAACATCCCTATCAAACTTTCAGGTTCCTTCGAAGATGAGGAGCCCGCTAACACATCACGGATTTAGAGGAAAAATCAGAAGAACCTTTTACCGATAAACCTTTAACAACCAAGTTAGATGTCGCAGGAGGAGCACTCTACGCATCAGGGACCGCAGAGGACGGCCCCGCCTCCATCCGGAGAAGAGCCGACCTAGGGCACAAAGGCCAGTGACAAGGAAAATAGATCGGGTGCTAAAAAATCACAAATATTAAGTGGATCTACAGTAAAGACCACACTGAAGAGCCGCGGATCCAAGTCGCACAGGAATCGCCAGAGCCCAAGACGCAACGGCTAGAATCTCTAGTTCAGATCACTCAAACTCTTAAATTGAATTAAACATATGATTATTATAATTTCAACAATCTCATATGTCTTCATTGAAAGCATACATATATAATTAAATTTGTAAGGGTATACATAGCTTCCACTAATAATGTGCATACATATACATACATAGACTAATCCTACTTATAAACAATTGGATAATTTATCTATTAATATTTAAATTACTTTAATTTAAAATCTTTATTTAGTTAATAAATTAATTAACATACACATAAAATAGTAATTTGATTTAAATAATTTTGTTTAGCCTATATTAATTAACTATAGGGGCTTGTGCCAATAGGAAAGCTAAGCTCTGATCATAAAATCCTCTCAAAATGAGGGCGGAATCTCTTGGTAATGTTTTATTCAAAACCCAATCAGCCTTTTGAAAATTTGCCTTGGAACTTACTTGTTAAAACTCTCCTCGAAGACCCGAAAAGAAAGAAAGGGGCAGTAAAGAGGCCGGGGTACGAATTTTCAGAGCCAGGGGGTGGGGGGTTTATTCATTAAGTTTATAACTATTCTAATGATTTATCATGTAAGATTTCTAAGAAAACCGTAAAATAATCCTTCTAACAGTAAATTTTAGACAAGAATAATCTTTATCCCAATCTTAACTTCTAATGGAAATAAATCATGACCTAAGGATCTTATGAATCTTGGGATATTGACATAAACTTTTTTAAAGCCTCTATCCATCCACAACAGAAATATTTTTATGTCAGGTTTTAGGTATTCTTTTCTTCCACCCAGGTTCACTTAACCTAGCCTAGCAACCATCTTTTTTTTTATTTAATTATTCTTTTTTATAGAATTAGCAAAACTATAGGAAATAAAACCTAAAGTAAGAAATAAAGGCCTAATCCAACAGCTAATTTGGAATCGGCATATAATTTAAAGCTTGAGGAAAGTAGTTTGATATTGAGGATCATCTAGCATAACATATGTCGTTGTTGGGAGAGATTCATAAAATAGAGCATCTTGATAATGACAAAACCACGGACAAGGAGTGGGATGAACAATATCAATATAAAATGAAGGAACACCATCACCCCCTAGAGCAATCAATAGGTTATTAGCTCAATTATTTGATGCATTGAAGTGCCAGCACCAAGATGTTATAGTAATTTCTGAGGTGAATGGACAATATTATGCACATTGGATTCAATAGGTGTCCTTAGAAATGTCGCTTCCGCCCACTCTATTAGGGTTTCTCCCTAGCTGCTTCCTCCCTTCAGAGGAGATCATCTCGTCACTCAAGGAAGCTCTCTCTTTTATTCTTGTTTTTCCTTCTCTATCTATGTGAGCTCTCTTGGTGTTTTTTTTTTCTTTTGGTGCTTGATTTTTCCTCATTTACTCAGTCAAATGGCAGTTAATCATGTACGGCTGATTGATCCTAGCTTTCTTAATGGTAAAAAAATTCCTAAATCATTTATTGAAGCGCTCTCGGGTTTCTCTCCGATGGGTTTTCTGGATCTTAAATCTTCGAGATATCGTGGCATGCCGACGCTTTGGATTTCTGAGGAAATTTTAGCTTTTGTAGCCCCTTTCGAATATTCGTTGGTTGGTAAATTCTCCAACAACAGGCCGACTTTGAAATCAATTAGAAAAAAATTTGATCTTAAGCTTTTTGGAGAATTTTCTGTGACTCTCATGGATCTGAAACATGTTCTGATTAAAATCACTAATGATATGGATTATTGTAGGGTGTTTGCTCATCGTTCTTATTTTGTTAATAATTACTTTATAAAATTGGTTAAATGGTCTCCCTTTTTATATTTCTGTCGAGTCTCCCATCATTCTTATATGGATTTCTTCCCCTAATCTTCGCCGCCACCTGTTCTTCCCCAGATTTTGCATGGCCTAGGCTCATTATTTGGAAGGCCTCTTTGCACATATAATGCTACTTTGGCTAGTTCTCACCATTTGGTTGCTCATGTTTTAGTTGAACTTCATGTTACTAAGTAGTATCTTGATAATATTTGGGTTGGCCCGGATAATTTGGGATATATTCAAACTATGGTGATGGAGGAATTTCCTTCTTTTTGTGATCATTGTAAGGCTTTGGTCATCACAAAAATGAATGTTTAGTTTTACATCCTCATTTAGAGAAGCCCAAATCGATGACTAATATTCATATCGAAAATGTCAGTTTAGATCATAATGAAAATGGTTGCTTAGAACCTTTACTTGTTGTTCCTCATGTGGCCATTTCCCCTATTATTGAGAAGACTTTGGTTATGAATAAAGTTAAGCCTGATAATTTGAGTATAGTGCCTAAGATTAATTTAACTATTAATTCCTATTCTTCGGCTCCAATTTTTGAGCTAGAATGTGGCTCCAATTTTGATTTCTATTGTGAATTCTTATGAGTTGGAAGCTGTCGGGGGTCCTATTAATGTTCACCATCCTATTAACCATTCTGATGTTGTGATTGATTCAGCAGAGCTGGTGCTACTGGGATCTTCTGATCCAACGATCACTCTTGGGTGTTTAGATATTTTTAATAAACACCCATATATTAACTGCCATTTTACTTCTTCCCCTAGAGCTGAACCTGCCATTTATCAAGTTGATAATAGTATCTTGAATGTGGCATCTGACTCTTGTCCTGCGAATGATTCTACTCTCCTTCTTGAAGGAGTGGATGTCTCTAATAAAGTCTCTTCTATCAACTTACCATCATCCCAATTTTTGATGAGGATTTAAATGGTTTAAATGGTGATTTACAACAGGTTTCTATTGACCCTAATGACCACTCCAACTGGATTAGTGATCTTGCAAGTGATAATTATGATGCTTGGGATTTTATTGATACTAGTTGCAATGTGTTGCTGGAAGATATTGATATGAATGTTGTTAAAGTTAACAATGTTGGCTTTGCCACTATTTCAGCCAAGAAAGGCAAGAAGTATAAAAACAAAAACTTGGTGTAGAACTCCAAATATTCTGTTGGTAGAGCTACTAGATCAAAGTATCATTCTTAATTCTTTGGGTTGCTCTTAATTTGTTTTCTTTTGGTCGATTTTGGTTGGCTGTCAGTGTGAGCCTTGTTACTTTGGCTCTATTGGGTCTAGTCTGCTCTTGTTGTGGTTGTGGTGGTGTATTTGTTCTTTTGTTGGCAGTGGTGTCTGGTGTCTTCTAGTTTTCTCTCTGTTCTTCCTTGGACTTATTTATTCATCTAATTTTTTTATAGGTTTTGTTGCTCAGAGGATTTTGTTGTTGGAGGCTTTATGTGGATTGTGGGCTGATGTTTTGTCTATTCTCCTTACACTTGTTTGTCCTTGTGTTGGTGCTTTGTGTTTGTTGGCCTTTGGTGCTTCATTGAATGTCTGGATTCGGTTCCTCTTTTGAGGGCTGGCTTCCTGCCTCCTTGGTTTCATTTTCTCTTCGTTATTGTAATAGATAAGATCATAGGATCATTAAGTTTTCTTCAAATGCTGTATTTTTTAGAGAGCTCTTAATCTTTTAAGGTATTATAACCCATTTTTATTAATTAACACATAGGCCCCTTTATGGTTTTTATTAAAAAAAAAAGGTGTCCTTAGAGATGTATTGCTAAATTTTTGGAGGCATCTTTGGAAATTGGATTCATGCTTTGGTTCTTCAAGTGTGGTTATAGTTTAAAGCACTCTTTGTAGAGGTGATCATGGATGCATCAACGAGAGAAAAAGAAAGGTATTTTGTTGAATTCAACCTTTGGAAGTAACCAATCTTATTTTAACCCCAATTAAACTTCCTTCTCAAAATTATTATAAATACGAAAGTTAAAAACAACTATGACAATCGAGAGTTTAGATGATGAGATACAGGCTAAATTAGTTTTGTAAAGGATGACTAAATATTCATACTGAATAGTAGAGAGCCATGGGATTCCTGAAATAATTGTGCAAGGGAGGGAAAGATAGAAGTTTAAAAGAAGAAGAAGAAGAAGAAGAAGAAGAAGATAGAAAAATGAGAATATTGTGGGACTTAAATAAGGGTATCAAATTAAGGGCGGGTTTCTCATAAATAAGTAATTTATCAAGAAAGCTTATTTCGAATAAAGTTTGAAATAAGCATTTTTATAATGATCATAACACTGCCTATTGTCAACCATGCAGACTTTACAAGAAGTCAATAAACTCATCAAGTCTCTTAAAAAATGATGAATAACATCTAATTGAGGTCAGCCATATTGAAATTTACCTATAAAAGACAGTTTGAATTGGGAAGCGAGATCAATAATCTCATCATTTAAATACTAAAGTAAAAGATGTTACAAATCCTCACAAGAGTACATATTTGAAGGAAAAACCCGAAGAAGCAGAAGAATAATGATGAATATCAGCTGAAGTTTCAAGATGAGATTTTGTGTGAGGACCAACAGAATAACAAGGCCTGAAACTCGTCTTGAAATATCTGCTTTCAAAAAGCATTGAAGGCATAGCCGACGTTCTAAGGAAGAACCAGAGTGAGGGTTCGCGGAGGCCAAGTGGCAAAGTGTTAGTGAAAAACATGCGAATAAGATCCATGGGAAAAAGTCGCGTGAATAGGCTTGATGTTAGGGAGGACGACGTGCCGACGGGGGAGATCGCCAGCTACTGCAGGCTAATTGGAATTCGATGAGGTATACACAATGATAGACCGCAAAGTGGATCGTGCAGGGACCCGAACCCTAAAAATGTTCTCAACTACGAAAGCCAAATTGGTTTAACATAAGGATTTACACATGTTTGCATTAGGCTTCAGCAGCATAGAAAATTGCTTGCAGAATATAACAGTAATTCTCCATAAAAGAGTAAATTCTACAATGCAATTTATATTTTATTTATAAGAGAAACCTGTAGGAGGCAATCTAGAGTACAGCGACATTACGTTCTTGGTCTCGATATATCTTTCTTTTGCTGATTAATTTTTGATAAAAATCTATGATAGACATTTTATCACATCAGACGTGATTTTTTCTCCTGAATTTATGCTCTATGAGGAGAATTATGCCATACATACAAAAACGACTATTTATCTACTATTGATTGCATAGTTATAATAATATTTTTAATAAAAATTCAACATGAATTTATTCATGTTCGAAGCTGTTAGAGAACTATAGTCAGGGTAGAAATTTAGCTACTCCCGTCGATGCAGAAATAACCAGTAATTTCATATATTCGATTAGGGCAGCCTAATTGAAAGACCCAGCCCCGATATCCTCCCAGCTACTAGCCCTCTTTAGAGACTCGAGTAGAATGAAAATCTTAGGGCATCTCAAAGAATTTCGAAGGAGGTGGTACTAGAGAGAGAGAAAGCGAGTGGCGAGAGTGAGCAACTGAGAGGGAAAGCAAGAAGAGCAAAGTGCATGAGAGGCAATCATGTTGATTAAGCTGTTGATCGCCGGACTTCCTAAAAGTAAAAATGATATTTTTAAGTTTTTGCCACTAAAAGAAAAACTTGTGAAGAGGTTTTGATACTTACAAAATTAAAGTGTTTTGGACTAATTAATGTATATAATATAGTTTTCTAATGAGATTTTTAAATTTTAGATATGAATTAGAGCATATGAATCCATAGATCTCTGTCGAGTTTGTATGAGTGAAAAGAAATATTCAATCTTTTCAGTAACATTAAGAGTCAAATCCTAGACATAGTTTTCTATGGCATTTTGTTTGGTGGAGATTCAGTGCTATTCAACACTTATAATTTTTTTTTATTTTCCTATTTATTTCCTGAACAAACACAACTAAAATAATGCATTAGTTGTGTTTGTAGATAACTTTGAAGTTCATTGGTACACCATCATATGTACTAGTTTATTTATTTTGTCCTTTTTTATTTAAGTATTAGAATACATTTGAACTTTTTTTTTTGGAAACCCACAACGGGGCCTACGTATTGATTAAAATAAAATTACAATGTCCTTAAAAGGGACCTCGAGCTCACTACTGCTCGCAAGAGTTACAAGAAAGTAAAAAAGAAAACCTACGAGCTCAAGTTCCCTTTTAAACAAAAATACAAAAAATCCTAGGTATATTATGGGGTGGCAAACAGCCAGCACCCAAAAAATAGGAAAGAACATCTAATAAAATCATAGGCATAATCTTTCCACCAAAAAATTCAGAAACCTGCAAAACAACACTAAAAGGATCCTGCAAAAAAATAAAACAACAGAAGGGAAAAAGCAGAGCAAATATATCTTATGCAATTGAAATTCAGCTCATAACTAAACATGATACTATTAACAGAAATATTTAAATGCGGAAAAAAGGATGCATATCCGATAGCCACATTAGGAGAGGGCATCGAGGGATAAGTATACATACGACCAGAATACAAGATCCAATAGTGAAACCAATTGTGATATGGATCGCACGCCTCTCTGAAGCTAACCAAATTCACCCAAAAACCAACACCATAAAACAAAATGAGAAGGCACTCATGAGCAGACTTAAAATGAAGATATTGCAACCCATCCCCTAAAGATCCACCAACATTAGAAATAGTACAACAAGGGCCACTAATATCCCCAATATTTAACCAGGCACTTAAGTAACACATAGCCAATAAAGATGCTGCCATAAGAACCTACCCAATCAGCAGTAGTAAAATTACACATAACATAACTTAAACGCAATAGCACAACCCATTAAAAAAAGCACCAAAATACAAGCAGCAGTCCCTAGCCCAAACACTTAAAAATTGATTGCAATAAGAAAAAATAGAATGGACACCTAAATGTAAAGGGCTCACCAACAGCCATAACAACATAATAAGGATGCCAGAGACCGAGAAGCCAAGACAGTAGAAGATCAAGATAGCATTAAACTGAAAATTGGAACAACAACCAGTAGGCATCAGGCACCTAGAATGAAGGCAACCAGAATGACAAGTCTTACAGCAAATAATAGGATTGCTAACAAACTTAATAATTCAAATGACAACAATCATCTTAATCATCCAGCCACCTTGATCATAAAAATCTTTCTTAGTCAAAACAACTCAGTAAACAAAGTGAATAAAGTAAAAAAGATTCAGAACAAACAATGACCAAACCAATCAAATCGACCCAACTAAAGACAAAATAACAATCCTGAAGCAAAATCCAACTCAGGCGTGTAGTATCCATGAAATCATGAAGCCAAAAGCCTATCTGCCACTCAATTCTCATGATTAACCAGAATACATAGTGCAAGTTCACACACTAGCAATGACCCCCAGTGATACAACAATACATGCCACTCTTCAAAAAACCATTGCCCACAAAGACACCGAGAAGTAACATAAATTGTTTACCAAACTAGCGAGGATGAACAAAACCAGCCTCTCTCCCAAACATACGAATAAAAACCATATAAGGCCCAATTAAAGCAAACTACACACGCTCAATAGGTAAAACATTGCCAGTAAAAAACTCCACATCATTACAGTCCAGCGATAGAGGGCCAAGGGACAGAACAAAAACACAACCACAACCAAAACCACAACAACCCCAAAGATGACAGAAAAATAAAAAGAAGCCTCCTAACATCGAAGTGAAAACACCACCTAACAAAAAGAGCCCAATAAACACCAAAACAACCCAAAGAAACAAAATAACACTACTCCTAGAGCAAATATCCCCCTAGACTACCAACATCAAAACTGAATTGAAAGTCAAAGAGACCACCAGCAATACATACATCACAGACCAACACCCATAAAAACACCACCGATAGAAACACCACAAACACATGCTGGACTGATCTCTACCCCATCACAAAAAATTCAAAATAAAGATCCAGAGAACCAGAGAACCACAAAAACATAAAAACAAAAACCATCAAGCATTACGGATATAAGGCAGCCCAGATTTGTCTAAATTAATCAAACTTTTCACCATGAGAGATAAATCTATAATAGTGAACTCCTGTAAAACGTCAAGTTGGTTATTGAATTTGGCTAACCAGTCAGCACAAGAATTAGCTTCCCGATAAATATGAGAAATAAAGTAATTAAGGGAAGAGAGGGACTATTTAATTTTTCTAATAATATAAAAGTTTTGAGGATTACCAGCCACCATATTATTAAGGATCTTAATTAATTAATAGCATTGCATCCATCTCTATCCACACATACGCAATCCCTAATCTATGGAAAATATCAAGCCCATAGGATAAACCCATGAGTTTGCCAGTAATAACATTATATAAATTTAAAGGACCAGTGAAGGCAGTTATAACACAACCTAACTGATTACAAATGATGCCATCTGCCCTAGCAGAGGAGGGGTCAACAGAACCATCGGTATTAAGTTTAGCATAAGGAGGGGAAAGTTTGATCCACCTCACTATCCTCTCATTTTTATCCGACGGCACACATTCGATGGAAATTCCCAACTCTAAGGCTATGGCATTGAACTTGTAAAAATTTTTAACAGTAATAAGATTCACAGAGTAAAATTATAAAATTTTATTTCTAACATTGGCAATGATATGATCAGTATCCATCTTAATGTCATTATGCTTGGAATCATTTCTAGCCCTCCTAAGATACCACAAATTAATGATAGGTATATGTGGCCATTCGTGGTAGTTAGCCAACACTTTAAAATAGACATCACATCACTATTACTATTAAAAATCCCC
Source organism: Dendrobium chrysotoxum (assembly GCA_019925795.1). Classification (NCBI taxonomy): domain Eukaryota; kingdom Viridiplantae; phylum Streptophyta; class Magnoliopsida; order Asparagales; family Orchidaceae; genus Dendrobium; species Dendrobium chrysotoxum. The sequence goes on along the minus strand of CM034311.1, from coordinate 13,964,725 downwards.
TTATTAGCCAGAACAAAACTCCAAACATTTTTAGCAATATCCCCATTAACAAAAAAATGATTAACAGTTTCAACATTAGAATAATATTGACATTTAGAAGAAAAAATAAAACTTTTTTCAAAAGCAAATCATCAACAGGAAGAAAACTTTTAAGACACCTTCAAACAATGATGGAATAAGATAAAGGAATGTTGTTTTGCCAAATAGCAGAATAAATGTCAGAATTCTCATAATTTTTTTTTTTTTGGGGGGGGGCGGGGGGGGGGGGGGGGGGGGGGGGCCTTACGTGTTAATTCAGAAAAAAGATTACAAAGTCCTTAAAAGGATCCTCCAACTCGTTGCTATTGCTCAAAAGAGCTACAAAAAAGAACAAAATAAAACCTAAGAGCTGGTGGATCCTTGTACTAAGATTTACAAAATATCCTAATAACATTCTAGGGCTGCAAGAAGACAACACCCAAAAAAGAAAGAAAAATAGGATAGCAATCAGCACATTCTTCCAAGGCCAAAAAAGGGGCTTTCAGTATAAAACTCCCCGAGACATATCCATCCTCCGAATCTGCAAGTAAAAAACACTCGAACACCACAAGACAATATGATAAAAGAGATATAACCAATAAATCCAAAGATAGACAATCAAAAAGTTGTTACTAAATATAGGTGTTAAGGAGACAAACCCAAACTCAGGCAACCATCCAGTATTAATAAGATTCCAAAGCACTACCTCAATAGTAAGAGGCCAGGAATCATAGATACTAACAATCAAATAAACAATAATAATAGGGTAAAGAGTGCCAGAATTCCACCTAGCAGGATGGCAAAGCAGGAGCATGACCCAACAAATAGAAAAGCAGATCTCACCGAAAGGAGAAAATATTAATGGATAATCAGTCAAAGTATGAGCACCCAGAGCAGCATTCACGAAAGCATAGAACCAAAATGCTAATACCCTCCAGATGCCAACTACCAGCAATATCACCACCAAGTAGCAACACAGGCTAACCAAAATAGTAAAACAGACATCCAGATAGTCCTCTAAATAAAAATCAAATAAACCTCAAAAAGCCCCAAGGAATGCCAGCCAACCAGATAAAAACCAATACAAAATAAAGGAAAGACACCACCTAGCATAACAGCCCCACAAAGAACGACCCAGAGAACCAAAAAAGAGAAGATAAACCAACAGTAAAAGAAAATAAAGCCAGCACACAAAACATCACCCATAACAGAGAAGAGAAATAGAGGACAAACCAACCAACTCAACTCAAAATGAACAAAACCAAAGCAGACACCAAAGAGTAAGAAAAACCAGCTAAATACTCTTCCAGAACATCACAACGCAGAAGAACCACCTAAAAAGTAACATAAGGAATGCCCAGTTCATCCAGATTAATCAATCCACGAATTTTAAATGGAATGGAAGAGCCCAAGATATCAGTGAAGCTATCAATAGTACACCCCCAGTTAGCAAGCCAAGATGCACAAGCATTAGCATCCTTATGAATATGATGAAACAAATAATTTAAACTTATCAATAGCTGTTTAATATTCCTAATGAGATAGAAAAGGATCAGGTTATAGAAGATAGCTTTCTCAGCATACAGAAGGTGAAAATCATAGTTCGGGTTAACCTCAATAAGCACATTAGTTAAGCAAAGAGAACTGCATAATTGAATACCGTAGAAGATAACCTTGGTGATAGCCGTAAAGAAGTTCCCATTATGAACAGGACCAGTAAAGGCAAAAATCAGGCGACCATTATCATCCCTGATAATACCACCACACCCAGCAACCAAATGGTTATGAGCCCCATCCACATTCAACTTTAAAGAAGTCATAGGCGGTTTGTTCCAGATAATAATATTAGCCAAAGAATCAGAATTACCATTACTCAAATTAATCCCTAGAGCATTTCCCACAAAATGAAAATTCTTGAAATACTTAAAAGAGAGCAGCTTAACAGTCACAAGGGAGAGGACCTTATCTTTGACCTTCTGAACAACATTAAGATGATTCATCCACACATTATTGAAAACAGAATTATTTCTTTCCAACCAAAGAAACCACAATATGAGCAATGGAATAACATTATGAATATGACCCTTAGAGTTAATAAGCCAAGCCGAAAGCATTATTTTAAGGGAAGAATGAACATTAAAATAATTTAAATTGAATAAGTCATCAAAATAGACCCAAGTTTTAACAGCCACAGGCCCAGAAATAAAGACATGATGAATATTTTCCAAATGCCAACAACATTGACATTTAGAAGCTAAACTAAAACCTTTCTTGGTAAGTATATCATTAGTATATATAGATTTGTGTAAAAGGTGCCAGATAAAAACAGACACAATAGAGGGGATGATCTTATTCCACAAATGAGAGAAGATATTATCAATGTTACCTCTCTTTCTAAATGAATGCCAAACCTTGTTAAGGTGAAAACCACCATCCTTAGTGAGGTCACACAAAATCATATCCTTAGAAGCAATGTTGAAAGGTAAGTTTAAAATTTTGGGAATAATGCAATTAGGAACCTCATTATAAAGCTTATCATAATCCCAACCATACTCATTAAAAAATAATTAACCTTAGTTAAAGCAGTAGAAGAAGAATTCAACATAGAGTCAATCGATTGTTGAGCAAGCCACCTATCTTGCCAGAAAAAAACCTTACCTTCACCCAGACCCCAGGAAATGAAGGGCTTCACTTACCATTTCACCTTGCAAATTCTTTTCCAAATTCTGGAGTCACCAAGCTTAGCAACACAAATAGTAGGATGCTTTTCACCACAATATTTAGCATTCATGAACTTAGCCCACAAACTCAGATTAGTGCGTAAGTTAAACCAAAGTTTAAGAGAAAAACCCTTGGCCAAATCCTTTAAATTCTTGCAACCAAGACCACCCTCATTAAGGACACCACAACAATTATCCCAACTGGCCCAAAGGATTTTAGATGAAGAGGAGGTACCTTTCCAGAAAAATTTGTTAAAAAGCTTGTGTAAAATATCACAGACAGCTTGGGTCGGAAGAATAGTTTAAAAAATATAAATCGGTAAGGAACACAGAACACTTTTAATAAGAACAAGTCTACCCCCAAAGCTAAGAAAATTGGAATCCCAAGATGATAGCTTATTATGAACAGAAGAAATAAGATCATCAAATAAAAAGGTAATCCTCCTACCATTAAAAAGTGGGACACCAAGGTATTTAATAGGCAAGTGAGTATGCGTAAAACTAGTGAGATATTTAATGGCCAAAATACGATCATTAGAGATCCATTTTAGAAGTAATAAAATAGCTTTTATGCTTACTAAAGGATAAACCACTACACAATTCAAATTTGACAAAGAAATGCATCAGTTTACGAATACGATTAATAACCGTATTCGTGAAAACAATAAAGTCATCAGCAAAACACAAATGCGATATGGGTAAACCCCCCATCATTTTAAAATAAAGAGACGGATAGTTGTCAAATAGATTAGTAAGCCCCCTAGGCAAGAATTCCGCAGCAATAATAAAGAAAGCTGGGGAAATAGGGTCACCTTGTCTTAAACTTTGAGAAGAGTGAAAAAAACCATTCGAAGAATCATTCATAATAACTGAGAAATAAACATTTTCAATACAATTTTTAATGAGGTTAATAAACACAGAATTAAAATCAAACAACTCCAAAATGTGATAAATAAAATTCCAATTAATGTTATTATAGGCCTTCGCAATATCCAGTTTCAAAATCAAGTTGCCCCCTCGAACCTTAGCATTAATATCTTGACAAAACTCTTGAGCTAACAAAATGTTATCAGTAATAGCCCTACCTTTCACAAAACCCATCTGGTTAGGAGAAATAATTTGAGGAAAAATAATGGTAAGAAGATTCATAAGAACTTTAGAAATCAATTTATTAAAAAAGGTGCAAATACTAATTGGTCTAAAGTCATTCCAAGTACTAACCGAAATCTGCTTAGGGATCAGAACAATAGAAGTCGAAGAGAAGAACTTAGTGATAGGAGTCCCATTAAAGAAATCCAAAATACCCGCAACAATATCCTCACTAATAATGTGCCAAGTTTTTTGAAAAAACATAGTGGTGAAACCATCAGGGCCAGCCACTGAGTCACTATTCATCTACATCAGAGTGTCTTTAACCTCCTCAAAAGAAGGAGGCATAGAGAGAAAATCATTCTGATCTTGAGATATAAGTTTAGGAATAAAATTATGATCCAAATTAAAAATAGGATTAAAAACTTTATTAAAACTGCTCTGAAAATATTGAACCGCTAAATTGGCAATCTCCTCAAAGTTATCAGTAAAGGAACTATCGTCTCTTTGAATTTTAGAGATAAAGTTTTTAGACCTTTTCCTTTTAACCAAAGCATGAAAGTACTTAGTATTGTTTTCACCTTCAATCAAGTGCTTAGCAGCAGCTTTTTGCTTCCAAAAGGCCTCTTCCTGAGCTTGAAGAAGAAAGAGGTCCTCTTTAGACTTCTTTAAAAGATTAAGATTAGAATCAGAAGGATCAATTTGATAGACATGCTCATTAGAACTAATATTGTGCTCAGCTTGCAAAATATTAGAAAAAGATTCTTAAACACATGCTTGTTCCACCAAGCAAGACTAAATTTCAACCTTTTCAACTTATACCAAAGTCTACGCCTACCATAAATAGAATTATCCGGATGTAAAGGAGCACACCAATTATTATAAACAACATCAAGAAAATTGTTATGAAGAAGCCACATGTTTTAAAATCTGAAATGAGAAAAAGCATTAAATTGTTTTAATTTAAGACTAATAAGCAAAGGGGAATGATCAGAAAGGGTTTTACTAAGATGCTGCACATTAGTGGAGAAGAGAGAGGAAAGCCAAATCTCATTAAAAAGGCATGGTCCAGCCTTTGCCATAAATGACCCCTATTCCAAGTAAAACTATTACAAACAAAGCCAATATCAATCAATTGACATTCCAAAATCATATTGTTGAAATCCTCCATAGACCAGGAAGACGGCAAAGCCCCCCCACATCTCTCAGAGGGATTAGTAATAGCATTAAAATCACCCCCAACAAGCCAAGGTAAAGTAGATGTGTTATGAAAGTTAATGAGTTGATCCCACAGAACTTTCCTAATGTATAAAGAAGAGGCGGCATACACAAAAGAAGCACAACATTGAAAATTAAGAGCTTCAACATTACAATGTAAAACTTGGGTAAAATCACCGATAATGTCAATTTTAATCGGGTCTTTTCAAAAAACCTAAATTTTGTTAGCCACATTAGCAACATCATACTTAAAACCCAAGAACCTAGAAGTACATAATAATTTAGTCGAAGAAACAAGCGGCTCAAGAAGCACAAGAATAGAAATATTTTGAACACGACATAAATTCTTAATGCGGATACAAGAAGAAGAGCAACCAATGCCCCTCACATTCCAGATAATTGTATTAAACATAAGAAAACAAAATCAGTAATGAGTAAATGCTCGGGTGGATTTAGCAGGTTGCAAAGAAAGATGCTTAGCCTTCCTCCCTCTCTTACTTTGCACTTTAATAAAAATAGAATCCATATCATCCTTAGCAAAACATTTAGGACCATTAAACATGTCCTCGGTATCATTAAAAGCATCATTTTTGTAAATAGAATTTGAAGGAGAATTATTGACATGTTGTAGGACTGTCAAGGTATTATTTTGAGGACCTTCATCCTCCAAAAATAAAACATCATCATCTACAAAATCATTTTCGTTTCTAACCATAATTTCCTTACCTTTATCATTAGTAGAGGGACTTACTATAGCCTCAATTTCACCTTCCTCTAAAAGCTTACCATCTTCTTCAACAGGTAACTGGATAATAATATTACGACCAATATCAACTTCCTGCATAACCTCATTAGACGAATGAATAATTAACTGATTTTGTTTCATAGTATCAAGACCATCAAACTTAGAGTTATTATTCACTAAATCTTCCACCAGAGGGAGAGCCACCCGAGAGGAAGGATCCGAAGAGACAGGAGTTGAAGAAGGATTAGGCAAGACAGCTTCATTAATAACATCTAAATTAGTAACAGGGGATATATTAGAAACAACTAAATTAGCCACATCCAAATTAACAATATCACTAAGTTTCCCCTCGTTAGGAGAAATGGCCTTAGATATAGTTTTCTCTTTACGTAATTGCGGATGCAGCTTAAAACAATCATTAACCCCATGCCCATGCATTTTATAATGAGAACAGAATATAGGAAAATTTTCGAATTTAACCTTTTGAAAAAAGCCATTTAGTTCAGAACCTATCCAAATTTCATTCGGATATTTTTTTGAAACATCAATTTTGACAAGCACACGAGCAACAGAAGGGCGAGAAATAGAAGCAGTGGCCTGATCAGTTTGCAAAGGCCTCCCAAAAATTGACGCAAGGCCAAATAAAATTTGCGAGTTAAAAAAATATAGATGCAAGTGGGGAAAGGAAATCCAAACCGGGGCGATGGGAGATTCTTCCCTCACATCGAAATCAGGCGTCCATTTGAGAAGACGCATTTGGCAAGCTTGAATATAGTAAGATCTATGAGCAAAGATGCGACTATAATCAAGATCGTTCGACAGTTGTATCGCTATGTGACGAGGATCCAGCAAACCCACATGAAAAGCACCAGATAGCTTCAAACTCACAAAAAATTTCTAGATAACATCTAGGTTAGGTCTTTTTAAAACAAATTTACCCACCAACGTAAGAGCAAAAGGGGCTGCCAACTGAGAAATCACTGAATCATCGAACATAAGAGCAGGACAACCCTTAAAGGAAGTTTGCACAAAGGATAGTTTAGGATCAGACGAAGAGGATCCAAAAACCACATCCCTGAAAGACCACGAATGGCCATCTGGATGGGAGGAAAATGAAGGGATAGATGACGACGGAGTCGTCATCTCCCACGAAGAGAAAACCATAGAAAAGCCTAAAATGAAAACCACAAGAGACAGAATACTCCCAGCAATTGAAAAAACAAAATCTAAAACCAAAAAGATAAATCAAGCCACGATCTACAGTAAAGAACGCAAGATGAACAGAGAGGCACACCAAAATCACTAGAGCTCACCCAGTACTAGCCATTTTTGAGAATTCTCATAATTAACTCTAATAGTATTCCAAACATTCTTCAAATGAAACTTACCAGAAGGAGACAAATTAAATAAAATTTTATCCTAGCACTGTAATTGTAAAGGAATAGTCAAAATACTATCAATTAACACATTAGAAATGACATCCAAAAGTTTATTGACACTCCCAGAACTTATGAGGGACAAACCTCTTCTACTACTAGCTATTTCACTGGTAGCCAGGAGAGTTTTATAGCCAATAGATGGCTAACTTGACAGCGGAGTTAGAAAATGTCAGAAAAATATTGTCGGACATGAATATTCAGATACTAGATGAGCTTAGGAGATTTAGAGAGAGCAGATTGGCAAAAATTAACCTGCGCCTACAGTGGCCGCATGATAACGAGGACAGATTCCGCCTAGAGTGTCTATAAATACATTTTTTATTTAATTTACTTCTTTTGATGTATAAGAACTATCGAACCTTTAACAATGTTATGACAATTGTAGAATTTTATGGAATGTGATTGTTTATTTGAGATATTGGAATGTTTGTTACTATTTGATTATTATTGCTTCTTATAATTATTGCTTATAATATATTTGGATTTGTAATGTTGGAAAGCTCAATAACTGATTGAAGGAGTTATTTTTTTTATTTATGCTACAGGTTTTAGACGAATTTGCGTTGAAAATTCCATCGTAAAACTTGATCTGATGATCTAGTATCGTTTGTTTGCGACGGAAATATCCATCACAAATGGTGACAGATTTGTGACAAATTTTTTGCCATAATATACGATGGATAGTCTGCCACAAATTGCAGCATAATTTTCATCGCACTTGCGCTGCAAATCCACAACTAAATCGTTCTGATGGATAGTTCCATCGCAAATACTTTTGCGACGTGGGTTTTAGTGTCGAATTCAATTCCGTCACAAATCCACCGCAAACCAGGAATTGCCATGGATTTCTCTTGTTTTGTAGCTGATTATTCCGCCACAAAAAGTTGAATTTCCTGTAGTGCATAAATTAATTTGCTTACACTTTAGTATATCACATATTATAATTGATATATCATTGAAAAATTATCTTGTTCAAGCACAAATCTCGAGGAAAAACTCAAGTTGGAAACTTCAAAAATTAATTCGGAGACCATTTAAACTCCGATTTCAGCAAGCCTATAGTCGAACTGAGCGTCTCGGAAATACGAACCCAACGACACCAAATTCTACTCAATCCGAGCCCAAATGAGTCCAAATCAAGTACCTGAAGCGCTGTTGGAAACCTCGAACAGCAATTTGAGTTACCAAACGGTCTCTGATTTTGACGATCTTATAGTCGAACCGAGCGGCTCAATGAGACAAATCCAACGAGCCCAAGATCGCAAAATTTTGATACCATTAAGACCTCAAAATGCTCAATAAACGGTTCACGATCAAGGGATTCAATATCAGCCGTTCATCCGGATCACTCCTTATTTGCCCCTGATCCCTCATCTATTTACGGGCTATGCCACTCCAGAAAAACTATAAATAGCCCCTCATTTCTCTTAAGGAGGGACCTAAGCCAAGAAGAGAAGAAGAGAAGAGAAGTCTATGAGGGAATAGCTCCTCCTCGACCATCGCCGGAACTTCGCCGGAACACCACCGGGACCCCGGCGGAACATCGACGGAACACCGCTGGGCGCCCGAAGTACGCTGGAGCTCGACCCGACGCCAGAGTAACGTCGTAATTCTACCCAACTTCCAAGTGACGCCAGAATTCTGCTAGACACCCGAGTGACGTCGGAACTCTGCTTGGCCTTGTAATCAACTTTCAATAGTCATTGTAATCTGATCTTCCTGAATTTCAAGGAGGAATCAGCCTCCTGTATTTCAAACAATGCTAGTGGAACTCTTTCAACTGGGCGTGGCCCCGTGGTTTTTTCCCTTTCCAGGGTTTTTCACGCAAAAATCCTGGTGTTACTATTTCGATTCTGTTTGTGTGCTGGATATACGTATAACGCTGAGATGGAAATTTAAACTCTATCACCGCGTATATTTGAGTCTGCAACAGTTTGGCGCCATCTGTGGTAAGGTTATCCCACAACTTCAAGTATTGCTACGATGGTCAACAGGCATAGTAGTCGTATCATTGGAGCTTCTTGCTACAACTCCCACAACTCCAGAAATCAGTCTATAAATCATAGACGCCCGATATCTACCTCTTTCCACCCCGGTGGGCAAAACGCACCTGGAGAAGAGACCTCGGGACCTTCCCTAGAAGAGAGAATTCAAAAGATGGAAGAATCTCAAAATGAGATCCTACAACTCCTGCGAGAGACTCGACGACCGACCCTAGCACCTCAGGAGGAGGTTCTTCTCCCTCGAGATCCACCACATGTTGAAGATGTTCAAATCGAACATCTTCATGCCGAGATTCCTCTTCCTCCACCCAGGAGGCATTCACAGTCATATCAAGATAACGAACTGGCTGATACAACAAGTTCTACCCATCCTTCGCACACAGGTCGGCAGTCTCACCTTCCTTAAGACCTCCCTGAGGAGTTAGCCCGACCTCACATTGCTGAGCTCCCTCGTAATGCCCTACGCCACGAACTGCGACGATTGGTCCAAGAGGAGTTCACTAAAGGAGGTGTAAGGAAATCTCTTCGTCAGAGGGACTTCCAGGAGTCGTCACCCCTGACAGAAGTCATTCTTCAACACTCTATTCCGGCTGGCTTTAAGCTGCCAAGCATCGAGTCCTACGATGGGACATCCGACCCGTACGAGCACATCGACCATTACAGGACCATCATGCATATTCAACGAGCCTCAGACGCACTCCTTTGCCAGGTTTTTGCTGCCACTCTTAAAGGACAAGCTCGAACTTGGTTCTATTCACTTCCAGCCGGAACGATCCCCACATTCATCAAATTGGCCAAAATATTTATCGTACAGTTCGTAGCCAACCGAAGAATTGCTAAAGATTCTTCTCACCTTTTCGGGATCTGTCAAAATGAGGGAGAATCGTTGAAAGAGTACTTTCAACAGTTTTCTATCGAGGCTCGACAAATCCTAGGAGTAGACCCAGAATTGCTCAGAGGGGTCTTTCTTGGAGGTCTTCATCCTAGTCCCTTCTATTTGGCACTCATGCGCGATACTGTTCATTCATATGCCGATCTGATCCATCATATGGAAGCGCAGATATCAGCAGATGAGGCAATAAACGCTCATAGAAAATAGTTCGAGCAACCCACTGGGAAGCGCAAGGGAGCGCCTGAGATGGATAATCCATCATCACAACGGAAAAAGCAAGGAAAGAGCAATCTACCTCCTAGACCCCCATTGCCATGACGAGAACCTCGATAAGAGAAGGAGTACATTCCGCTTAACACATCTCGAGCAAATGTGTTAATGGCGATTCAAGATCAGGACAAAGTGAAGTGGCCGCATCCTTTGAAGCTGAATACAGGAAACCAAGATCAATATTGTCACTTTCATCGTAGTCATGGCCACACTACTGAAGCCTGTAGGCAACTCCAGGAGGAGATTGAAAGACTCATCCGTCAGGGCTATCTTCAACAGTTTATTGGGAATCCACCTACCCGAGAAGAAGCTCATCCCACTAGGGGGAAAAATCAACCACAAAGATAACTACTGAATAACCGGATAATAGTTGGCGAAATTAAAACAATCGCTGGAGGCCCCTTACTATCTGACTAAGTCTTTTTGACTGTGGAAGAAAACTTAACTCCAAAAAAGGCTCATATCGATTATTCCATCACATTTGATGATTCCGACCTGGAAGGAGTAAAAACCCCCCATCAAGATCCGCTTGTCATTAACGCAGGCATAGGTGACCCGTGTTATAATGTCAAAAGAATTCTTATGGACAATGGAAGCTCCATAGATGTCATGTTCTACTCTACTTTTCTCAACATGGGTCTCTCAAGACAAAAACTTCAACCTGCTGCAGGTCCTTTATATGGATTTGATAATCGACCTGTACGAGCGAAAGGTATAATCAATCTCCCAGTAGTACTTGGTGAATTCCCTCGACAAACTACACACTCCATTCAATTTATTGTGGTAAAGTCATAATCAGCTTATAACGCTATCTTCGGGAGGCCGCTCCAATCAATTTTTGGGATTATCGCCTCCATCCCTCACCTCAAGCTAAAGTTCCATACCCCCATCAGGAGTCAATGTAGTATGTGAAGATCAGCAAATAGCATAAACCTACTATCTTAGGCAAGTCAAGCCTCATCCAACGGTTACCCTGAGCATTGAGGACTTTTATCTATGGAGCGAAGATATCCCTCAGAGAGCTTCCCCTCTAGACGATCTTACTACAATATCTATATCTGAATAACATCCTTCAAAGACAGTGTGAATTGGATCACTTCTCTCAGATGACGAGAAGAAAAACTTTGCAGATTTTCTACGAGAAAATCAGGATATTTTTACATGTAGTCCAGTAGATATGCCCAGAATTGACCCCGAAATAATCGTTCACTCCCTCAAAGTAAATCTAACATGCAAATCGATTATCCAGAAGAAACGAAACTTTGCACCAGATCGCCAGCAAGCGACTGAATAAGAAGTGGATAAACTTTTAGAAGCCTGATTTATACGAGAGGTGCACTATCCTACTTGGTTAGCAAATGTTGTCATGGTTCGAAAGGGGAGTGGAGCTTGGAGAATGTGTATAGATTATACAGATCTCAACAATGCTTGCCCAAAAGATAGTTTTCCGCTCCCTCGCATCGACCATTTAGTTGATACCACCTCTGGTCTTCAGATGTTGAGCTTTATGGATGCCTACTCTGGCTATAATCAAATAAAAATGAATCCTGCTGATGAAGAAGCAACAACTTTTCAAACAGACAAAGGATTGTACTGCTACCTAGTGATGCCCTTTGGGCTCAAAAATACTGGAGCAACTTATCAGCGCCTCATGAATAAGGTTTTCAAAAGCCTTATTGGACGTACTATGGAGGTGTACGTGGACGATATCTTGGTAAAAAGTCTTGAGAAATCTCAATATATCTCTGACCTGAAATAATGTTTCCTCTTATTGAGACATTATAATATGCGACTCAACCCTACTAAATGTGCTTTTAGAGTCGCTTCTGGAATGTTTTTGGGGTTTATGGTAACCTATAGAGGAATCGAAACTAATCCAGAAAAGATCAAGGCACTAAGAGATATGGTGCCGCCGAAGAACATTAAGGAGGTTCAAAGGCTGAATGGGAGAATTACAGCATTATCTCGTTTTCTGGCACGATCAGGAGATAAATATCTACCCTTCTTCAAGATACTTAGAGGTGCTCGTAGCTCTGGATTCTAATGGACAGATGAATGTCAAGAAGCCTTCGAACAATTACGAAAGTATTTGGCATCCCCGCCACTACTTTCTAAATCAATACCAGGAGAGAGATTGTATTTGTATATGACTGTATCTGTCCAAGCCATTAGTTTGGTTCTGGTCTGAGAAGAAAATGTTGTATAATGTCCTATCTACTATGTTAGTAAGATTTTATCAGAAATAGAGGGATGTTATCCTTTGGCAGATAAGACAGCATTGGCGTTAGTTTATTCCGCTAGAAAACTACGCCCTAACTTTCAACCCCATTCGATTGGGGTTTACACGAATCTGTCGTTAAAAAGCATTCTACAGAAGGCAGAAGCATCAGGCAGGCTTGTTAAGTGGTCTGTAGAACTGGGAGAATTTGATATCCACTACTTGCCTAGGCCTGATATTAAATCTCAAGCACTAGCAGATTTCATAGTTGAATGTACCGTTCCGGTATCTGATGTACAACCGAGTGCTTCACGTTCTTCTCCATGCTGGACGTTGTATGTCGATGGAGCTTCAGGAAGTTTCGGGGCTGGAATTTTATTAATCTCTCCACAGAAAGTTACCCTTGAGTACGGGCTCCGACTCAAGTTCCCAGCAACCAACAACATAGCCGAATACGAGGCCATTATTACTGGATTAAGACTAGCAATTGACTGTGAAGTTCATAACCTAATAGCCCACACTGATTCCCAACTAGTCGCCTCTCAGGTGGAGGGGGAGTTTGATATTCACAATCCCTCTCAGGTGGAGGGGGAGTTTGATATTCACAATCCTCAACTGGCCCAGTATTGTAGCATTGTGAAGCTACTTTTAGCCCGCATAAGAGAGTATCGTATCATACATATTCCCCGAGAGCAAAATGCAAGAGCGGATGCTCTTTCAAAACTTGCTATATCAACAACAGGGGACATCTATAAGAGAAGATGTATCGAGGAGATCCACTTTCCAAGCATTCAGGGTCCGTGGGTCATACAGTCAATTGACGAGCCAAGAGAGATGTCTTGGATCGAACCCATCTTATTTTTTCTGAAAGAGGGGGTGCTACCTGAAGAACCCATAGCTGCAATATGACTTCGGAGACAAGCCACAAATTTCACCATTATTGGAAACGAGTTGTATAAGCGCTCATTCACTGGGCCGTACCTCAAGTGTCTCCCACCATCAGAAGCTAATTACGCACTTCGAGAAGTTCATTCAGGAGTATGTGGAGAACATTTGAGAGGAAGAGCGTTGGCTTACAAGATTATGAGACAGGGATTCTATTGGCCTACAATGAAACAGGACACACTTGAGTTTACACAAAAGTGCGAAAACTATCAACTGCATTCCAACCTCACTCATACACCCGCTCTGGAGCTTGCATCACTTCAAAGCTCCTGGCCTTTTGCCCAATGGGGAATTGATATAATGGGACCTTTTCCTATAGCCACTGGACAGTGAAAATTTATTATTCTGGCTGTAGATTACTTCACCAAATGGGTGGAGACAGAACCTTTAGCGAAGATTACTGAAGCAAATGCCAAGTAATTCTTATGGAAGAACATAATATGTCGCTTTGGCATTCCTGCAAAAGTCATCACTGATAACGGGACACAGTTCACCGGGAAGATCTTTACATCTTTTTGTAAGGATTTTCATATTCAGCTTGTTCACACAGCTGTTGCCCATCCTCAAGCTAATGGGCAAACAGATGTTACAAATCGAATAATCCTGAAAGGGCTGAAGACACGCCTACGGAAGGCTGGGGGGCAATGGGCCGAAGAACTCCCCAATATCCTCTGGGCTTATCGGACCACCGCCAGAACTCCTACAGGGGAAACCCCATATAACCTTTACTTTGGTACAAAAGCAATCATACCGGTTGATATCAAAGTTCCTAGCCATAGAGTTCAGACTTTTGACTTCAATAACAACGAGGAGAGGCTTAGAGCAAATTTGGATCTCCTCCCAGAAGTAAGAGATGAAGCCTCACTCAGAACCGCTGCATACCACCAAAGGATCGCCCGTCACTACAATTGAAGAGTGAAACCTCGCCCTATCACCATTGGGGACTTAGTACTACGAAGCATTGAAGCAACTGGAAAAGGCCCTCAGCGTAATAAGCTCTCCCCCCTTTAGGAGGGTCCTTATTTAGTAGCGGCTATGATCAAGCCTGGAACCTTCAAACTGATGGATGCCAGTGGAAAAATGCTTCCCCGAACTTGGAATGTGGGTAACCTTCGTAAATACTATCAGTAGGAGTTTGTACTACTATCTGTCTATGTGTTATGTTTATCTTGCATCCTATCTTCTCCTGTAGTCATGTTATGTATCTTTAAAGTTTTTCGTACATCTCTTATGTGTTGATTTTGTATCCCTAAGTTATTCTAGGAAACTGCTATCTTATATTATGAAGTAATGTGATACTCACTTTGTCGTGATATTGTCTCTTCTCTCGAAACTCTTTTTTTTGTGATTCGAGAAATACACAATCTATATTGTATCTCAATCACTGAATGATCAATTCCAGGGGGATTTGATCCGACCTCTTCCACACAGGTTAATGTTATTAAGCAAAGGCTTTGACTAACAACCTTGGATTGGTCGAATATCCTAGGAGGATATCTTGGATATCAAAATCATTTGATAATCAATCCCAAGGGGAGTTGATCTGACCTTTTCCAGATAGGTTAATATCACCAAGCAAATACTTTCACTAATAATCCCGGATAGGTCAAAACCTTTAAAAAAAGAATATCTCACATTTGCTCAAGTCAAAAAGAGCTCACTAAAATACTCTCATCCAAACTAAAGTAAAACTAAGTGAATTTCATTTGCATGTGAGAAAAGAACATCAACAACTTCTTTATATATCACTGAATATCAAGTACATCAAATAGAAACATTAACATCGATCATACATACAATCACTAGAAAGAAAGCAAAGTGATACAAAACAACATCAAAGACATCCTACAGAATCTCAACATCATCCTCGTCCTCCTCCAAGGCAAAGCTCGCTGCAACTCACTCTCCAGCTCTTCACCACCATAGTCTGAAGAAGCATCACCAGAAGCCTAGCTAGGAGTCAACCCCTCGATCTCCACTCCAGTCTTGCGATGTACTGTACGTACGCCCTTTATAAAGCCCCTGATGAAGCCATCCTCTGCGCACTCTACCTCCAAGGCCTTCACCTCCACATCATAAATATGACTGCGAGCTTCCTGAATGTGGTCCTCAGTAATGATCTTGAAAGCATAAGATTTCTTGAACTCTTCAATAACTGCAGATGGCCACTGCTGGGCCTCCTTCTCGGACAGCACACTCTGAAGCCTCTCATTCTCAGCCTCAAGAATTTGCTGAGTCTTTTCCTGCTGCTTGATCGTCACCTGTGCCTCCACCAACTCTATATGCGAACGATCCATCCATTCATTCTGAGAAGAGGTTGAAGTGATCTTATTGGCCAACTCTGCTCTACACCCCTCAAGCTGATCCTCAACCACCTTCATCTCCTTCACTTTGCTGTCATATTTCTTCTTATACTCTCCCTGAAGGTATTTAACCTTCACAAAATCTTTGTTCCAATCATTCAGAGTCTTGGTCATCTCGATCTTGAAATCATAATACTAAGACAAGAGTATATCAGAAATATATTCCTTAAGAAATATAAAAAGAGGAAGAAGTAAAGGAGAACTCACCAACTCCTCAGCCCGCCAACGCCCAATGCACTGATGGTTCAACACATCTTCTGGAATGTACGACTTGGATGGAGAAACTCGAGGACCTTTGCTAACAACTGTCAAAACCTCATCTGCCTTCTTCTTCCTCGATGCCTGTAAACCTTCCTTACTCCCTGGTCGCTTAGAGTGGCTCTTTTGGGGAACCACTTCTGGAACTCTAGCAGACTTCTTCAACATTTGAGCATGTGACCTCCCTGCTTGAGTATATAATCTAACCTTGAATAAATACTCTTCATCTATGTATCTACTTAAGTAACGCACGTCGTAGTGTAGAGCATCTAAATTAGGGAGCTTGAGTATCCTCAACAAATCTTCTGCTCCAATGTGAAGGGGGACAGTTAGCTCTTTCAACTTCCCCCATTTCTCCTGAAGACGCCAATTATTCTGCACATAAAAAAAATTGCTGATCCAACCTTTCAAGGGGTCTCGAGTGCAGATGTCCAACCACTTGGACCTGAAAGAAATACGTCCCTGCGCGTCGCTAAAGAGACGCCCCATCCGAGAAAGACACTCTGAGGAAAGTACCACTCCACGGTCTCTAAAAAGCACTATCAGGCCCATCACGATCGACATGACTCTGTAGGAAAACTGGGATAAGCACACCCCACAAATTGTCAGAATATCGATCAGTTCAGAAGAAGGAGGAAACCGCAGCCTTGCTCGCAAACTAAATTCGTACACCATCACATATCCCGAGGGAGGGAAGCAGGCACGATCAGATCTGGCCGGCACCTTCATCACCAAATCATTAGGAAAATGAAATTTTTTCCTAAATGAGATGAAAGAGTCCTCAGTGATTGTGGAAATCACATCGTCAGCCTTCGGCGCCTTTTGAATCCTCTTTGAAACTTTAGATCATTGCGCAGGACGATCTTCCGAAGGATTTTTAGAGGATACAGGATCACCCATTTCGCTTCCTTTACTAAAGAGGGGCATAAATCTAAGTAGGAAAAATTACATACGAAAGACTACGGAAAGACTCTAAAGTAGGAAAAAAGGGGGGGGGGGGGGAATGGAGCGAGGTAGAGGAGAAGCCTCTAACTTCTGTGCAAAGGGAGGGGTGCCGAGTCAAGTAGAGAAAGTTACCTACTCAAAATTGACGGAAGACCTCAAAATGCCAAAAGCTAAAAAGCCAGAGGGAGAGGGAGATGTGGTGCAAATTTTCATTACCCCAAGGGGGGTATTTATAGGATGAAAAGGGGGAGAAAAAGAGAGGGAAATATAAAAAAAAGGGGGGTGGGGAAAGTTTGAAATTTGGAGGGAGAAAGCTTCTAGAAAAATCTTTGAATTTTTCAGAAATTTTTCGGAATTTTTTTGGGCCAAAAAACAGTTATTTACGATTTTTTTTTTTTAAAAAGGTGGGGCCCGTAAAAAAATTTAAAAGGGGCGGCAACTGCCACGCGCCCGCACGGGCAGCCGCTGGCGGCGGCTACCGGCGGCCAGCCGGTCGGTTCGGCCGCCTACTCGTTACCGGGCTCCGAATTTGGGCCCGGATGGTCCAAATCGGACGTTTTTGGGGTCCCCGGAGACGTTTTTCGACGTTCCGGATTCAATTTTGACACTTTCGGAGCTCAACGAGGCCTCTATAATCAAGATCGAGCAAACGTTTAATTTTTGGAACGCAATTTTTTGCGATTTGGCCAATGAAAAATGTCAGAACAAGTATTTTCAGACTTCTAGAGCTTCGGCGTCTGAAAATAGGGGGGCAACTGATATATCATTGAAAAATTATCTTGATCAAGCACAAATCTCGAGGAAAAACTCAAGTTGAAACTTCAAAAATTAATTCGGAGACCATTTAAACTCCGATTTCAGCAAGCCTATAGTCGAACTGAGCGTCTCGAAAATACAAACCCAACAACACCAAATTCTACTCAATCCGAGCCCAAATGAGTCCAAATAAAGTACCCAAAGCGCTGTTGGAAATCTCGAACAGCAATTTGAGTTACCAAACGGTCTTTGATTTTGACGAGCTTATAGTCGAACCGAGCGGCCCGACGAGACGAATCCAACGAACCCAAGATTGCAGAATTCTGATACCATTAAGACCTTAAAATGCTCAATAAATGGTTCATGATCAAGGGATTCAATATCAGCCGTTCATCCGGATCACTCCTTATTTGCCCCTGATCCCTCATATATTTACGGGCTATGCCACTCCAGAAAAACTATAAATAGCCTCTCATTTCTCTTAAAGAGGGACCTAAGCCAAGAAGAGAAGAAGAGAAGAGAAGTCTATGAGGGAATAGCTCCTCCTCGACTACCGCCGGAACACCACCGGGATCCCGTCGAAACATCGACGGAACACCGCTGGGCGCCCGAAGTACGCCGTAGCTCGACCCGACGCCAGAGTAACGTTGTAATTCTGCCAAACTTCCAAGTGACGCCGGAATTCTGTCGGACACCCGAATGACGTCGGAACTCTGCTTGGCCTTGTAATCAACTTTTGTAATCAGATCTTCCTGAATTTCAAGGAGGAATCAACCTCCTATATTTCAAACAACGCTAGTGGAACTCTTTCAACTGGGCGTGGCCCCGTGGTTTTTTCCCTTTTAAGGGTTTTCCACTTAAAAATCCTGGTGTTACTATTTCGATTCTGTTTGTGTGCTGGATATACGTATAACGCTGAGATGGAAATTTAAACTCTATCGCCGTGTATATTTGAGTCCGCAACAATAATATTTCTTTCCAACCCTCACACATTTAGTGTATCTAAACAAATAAATTGGATTAGTATTCTTATTAATTTATTTGACTCACTATTTGCTCGTATTATCATAAAATTTCATATTTCATAATAATTGAATAGTTTTTAAGTTGGGAATATTTTCAAAAGAACTTATTATCTTATCACTTTACACATAATGCACCTGCACCTGATTCTTATGGTGGGCTTCCAACTTACATAAAGTATGATAAAATTGGGTTACCACTAGAGGTATTTTAGCAAATTATTTGTATTGATGGTAGAAGGCTTCCAAAGCAATCAGCAATTGAAATGCATGATGATTATTTGATTTCTTAGGGCTCCTTTCTTGGGAATTCATGATATATTTTTAAAAATTAATAGTTTTATTTTCATTTATCATATGAGTGACAAAGGAAATAATATTATTTGAGAAGCTTTTAAGATATCTATAGAGTTTAAAATCAAGCATAATATTTAGGTTTCATTTGAGACAGTTTTTTTAATGCTTTCTAAAGCAACTTTTTAGTATGAAAATTTCTCAAGAGTAGTGAAAAATAGTGATCAAAGAATTTCGTAATAGACAACTTTCTTGCTGCTCAATTTATTTTTTATACTACAAGCATAATTTCTATTTGATCATTACTTCTTCAGTGATTTCAACAAATTTTTGTACTATGAATAGGGGTGTCAATATTTGACACGACACGACAACCCGACTCGAACCCGACCCGGAAAACCCGACTCGAACCCGACCCGACTTCAAAACGGGTCGGGTTCGGGTTCGGGTTCAGGAATTCGACCCGTTTGAAAAACGGGTCGGGTTCGGGTTGACCCGACGGGTTGCCGGGTCAACCTGTTTACCTGTTTAAGGCCCTGCCCGAGAAGCCTGCCCGCTCTGCCCGCCCTGCCCGCGCGCATCCGCGAACGCCAGCAGCGCGCCCGCTCCCGCGCGCCCGCGCCCGCGCTCGCCCGCACCCGCGCGCTCGCCCGCACCCGCGCCGCGCGCTCGCCCGCACCCGCGCGCTCGCCCGCCCCGCACCCGCGCGCTAGCCCGCCTCGCGTCCGCCTTCCTGACCCGGGTCGGGTCGGGTTGACCCGCCAACCCGACGGGTCGGGTCCGGGTCCGATTTTCTGACCCATTTCCCTACCTGGGTCGGGTTAGGGTCAACCCGTTTAGCTGCGGGTCATTGCGGGTTCGACCCGAACCCGACCCGAAACCCGATTTTGACACCCCTAACTATGAAGTTGCTCTCTTAACTTTTAGAAAATTATTTTCTTAATAACAACTTTATAATCACTTTTATAAAATATTTTATAAAAAGTTATAACTATCCAAAATAAATTCTTAGTTACATCTTATTAAATATTAAAACCAAATAAATTTATCAACACCTAACAAAATATGTTGTCTTCTAAAAAGGGCCTTTAGTGGAATTCCTCTAAGACTTATATTTTTTTTTTTAAACAAGTGGAAGAGGGCGACAGAAAGATGACTGTGAGTGGTCAGCTCACCGGACAGTAATGGAAAACGGCTGATGTATCATGCATGCGATGCGAGTGAGGTTGAGAAGGCAAGAGAAAGAGATAGGGCGGGGGGAATAGCCTTGGGAACAAGCGAGAAGGCTGTCTTCTCTGCAACGGACAGAAGAATCAAGTTCCTCTTCTTCTTTATTATTATATTACTGTTATCGGGACTGTACTTCCGTCACGCTTCTTTTTTTTTCTCTTTTAGAAAAACAGAAGAAGCGGCTATATATATATATATATATATATATATCTTAAAATTCTTAACTTCTTTCGTACCCTCTTCTTTTTTTTATCTTTTTTAGAACAGATTTTTCTTAAAAAGAAGTATAGAAATTAATTTTATTATTTAAGAGGTTTAAGAATTGAATGTTTATTATTAAAAACATTAAATTATAATTTCATATATATATATTTATACGCTATGTATAAAAATACAATAAAATTTTGGAGGGAATGTGTAGCTATAAAAGAATATGACAAAGAAGACAAATTAATAAATTTATAAAAGATAAAAGGCTCAGCTTTGCTCTTTATTGTGGGTGGTTTCTTGCTGCAGAAAGAAAAAAAAAATACTTGTCAGGTTTCCTATGTTTTCAGCTAAACGAGAGGGAACTGATATGGGACCATCCTTGATGACTTAGTGGCATATTATGCTTCCTGTTGAACAAAATATATATTCTAATATATATGGTGGTATGGAAATGTCGGCTTGATAATGTTAAGAAAGTTGCTTCTGCTATTTTCTGACAAAGCATGTCTTGGAACTTTGGCTGTGATTGCTATATATATACATATATATATATATATATATATATATATATATATATATATATATATATATATATATATATATATAGAATAAGGATCATAGCCTAATTTCATTCACTGTAAAAATTGCTTACAGTAAAGCTAAAAAAATCAAAATTACAACTGGAGAGAAGAGATATGAGAAGTTAAGCTGCAACAAAAATTTAACAATAATAAAAAAAGCTAAAGCTAGGAGGGCTAAGATTAGTACAGCCAAAATGTGGACTCACAATGTGAAAAATCATAATACAATCACAAATCGGCCGGGCTTCTTCTAGTTGCATGAAGACCACCCATGGGGAAGGGGAGATAGTACTATCATTTATTGATCGTCCACAGAAGCCTCAGAAATTTGATAGATAGATCACTTGACCCAAGGTGAAACCCTAGTTTGCTCTGGCGGCTCCCGTGCGATTTTGTCTTCCACTGTTCATCCAAGTGATTTCTTCTGTAGCTGTTGATTTATTCCCAGATCTCGGCTTTGTTTAGATTATCTCCTCTGTTTCCTGGCCGCTGGCCCTAGGTCGTGCTCCCCTCCTAATGGAGGTGAGTCCGTCCCTTGCTTTTCCGGAAGCTGCTGCTCCTGGTGCTTGGGGTTTGCCTCCATAGGCTCCAGTACTTTCGTCTAAAGGTTTGATTAATAACGGTGGATCTGTTTCGGCATCACGCTCTTTTCGTGATGTTCTTGCTGGCTCTTCAGGTTTGGAAAAACCTAACTTTTCTTTCACCAAATCCATGGTTAGAGGCGTTCCTGCGATTTTAATGTCTGATGATGATATTCTTAAGCTTGCTAGTCCTTATCAATATACGCTTGTTGGCAAGTTTTCTGTGCGTCGACCGAATCTTGTTGCTATTCGTAACTTCTTTGCTAAGCTCAAACTTTCGGGTAATTTTTCCATAGGTCTTTTGGATGCAAGGCATGTGTCTATACAGCTTTCTAACGATCTTGACTATAGTAGGGTTTTTGCGAGGAGATCGTATTACATACTTAACTGTCAGATGAGATTGCTAAAATGGACCCCTTATTTTGATGTTAAAGAAGAATCGCCTATTGTTCCTCTCTGGATCTCATTCCCTAGCTTACGCTTACATTTCTTTAACTCCTCTGTTCTGCATGCTTTGGGTTCAATTTTTGGTAGGCCGCTTCAAACGGACCAAGCGACTGCTTCGCGATCGAGGCCTTCTGTGGCTAGAATTTTGGTGGAAGTAGATATAACTAAGAAACATCCTAAAGAACTTTGGCTCGGTTCTGAAAATTCAGGGTATTTGCAAAAAGTTGAATTTGAAAACGTTCCGGATTTTTGTTTGCACTGTAAAATTCATGGTCATTCTATTAATGATTGTTATGTTGCTCATCCTCAACTCCGGAAAAGTACCTTGCCGCTTAAACAGGGAGGTGGCCCTAACAATGCAGAAATTGTTTCTGTCTATGCGCAGGACCCTAAAAATGATACGATTTTGGTGAATTGTGAAGATGACATAGAGAAGGAGAAGGAGACCTTAGATCCACCCGTTGGAAACGAGGGTATAGAGGGTAACATAGTTGATGAAGTGGACACTAATACTGGTAATGATGAGGATAGAATGCCTTCAGGCAAAGGGGATAAAAGGAATGTTGGGGAACAATTAACTAGTCTTGATCCGATGTTCACTCAAGGTGTTGATGTGATTGGGAAAATCCTTACTGTTAATCATCAAGTTTATCCTATTGATAAAGATAATGCTAATGAATTGAATGAGAAGGTTGGTGATAACAATTCCAGTATAAATTTGGAAATTGTTCTTGAAAATAATAATGAGAATGAGGAAAATGATTATGTGGATTTTGAAGAAGGGGAAATTGGGCCCTTCCCTCCTCCCACTTCCACGGGCTTTCTCAAAGGTTCCAACAATCTCTCTATGTCATCTTCCTTAATGAAAGCTAATAAATGTGAAGGAGATTTCTCTGTTGTTTCGAAAAAGAAAGGTAAAAAAAAACTTCAAACGCCCCCTACCACTTCTAGGATCACTAGAGCTTCTAATCTATTGTCTAATGATTAAAGTTATTGTGTGGAATATTAGGGGTGTGGGTGGATCTTTATCTAAAGATAGAGTTAAAAATTTGTGCAAGATTCATAGTGTTTCTTGTCTGGTTTTACTTGAACCGTTGATTTCTGTTGAGAAGTTGGTTTCTATTCGTACTAAATTGGGTTTTGATTACTCCTTTGCTAACTGTACTAATAAAATTTGGATTTTTTGGAATCAGTTTATTCATTTAAATATTATTGCTGATTTGCCTCAGGTGGTTCACACTAATATTTTTGTTAATCAGACTTCTTGCTATGCTTCTTTTGTTTATGCTTCTTGTTCAAGGTTTGGTAGGAAGGAGCTCTGGGAGCAAATCTCTACCTTTTCCTCTTCTATTTCTCAACCCTGGTGTGTTGGTGGGGATTTCAACTGTATTACTAATACTGATGAGAGAGTTGGTGGTAAATCGCCTAGCTTTCTTGCTATAAGTGAATTTAATGATATGATTATGAATAGTAACTTGCATGACATTGGTTTTACTGGGAACAACTTCACCTGGAATAAGGGTAACATGTGGCAAAGATTAGACCATATTTTATTTAATAATTATTGGATTTCTTTTCAGCCGTCTACTTGTGTTGAGCATCTTACCTGTACTTTATCTGATCATTCCCCTCTTCTTATAAGTATTAATAACGCCAATTTTAATAAAGTTCAACCCTTTAGATTTCAAAACATGTGGCTTCTTCATGAGGATTTTATGGCTTCTGTGCAGAGCAATTGGGAAGCTCCCTTATTTCCTTCTGATAATGTCTATGGTATGGTCAGACTTTGGTTCAAACTTAAAAGGCTTAAGCAAAAACTTTCCTGGTGGAACAAATTGGTTTTTAAGAATGTTTTTACTAATATTCTTAATGCTGAAAAAACTGTTGAGGAAGCTAAGTTGAATTATATGAAGGATTCTTCTTTTGAGAATTTAAGGATGCTTAATGATGCTAAAAGTTGTTTGTTTAAGCTGCAGGAAAAAGAAGAAGCCTATTGGAGACAAAAGGCTGCTTCTAAATTTCTTGTGGAGGGCGATCGTAACACCAACTATTTTCACAACATTGCCAATCATAGCAAAGCTAGTAGATTCATTCATAAAGTTTTTTCTCCTGATGGTAATGTTTTGGACAACCCTGATCTGATTCTGGAGTCGGGTATTGATTACTTTACTAAAGTTTTTAATTCTAACTTTCAGCCTGATCTTAATACTGATTTTTCCTTCATTCCTTCTATTATTTCTGTGGAGGAGAATAAGATGCTTTCTAATATTCCTACTGAAGATGAAATTTGGGTCTCTGTTAAAAACATGAACTCTGATTCTGTGGCTGGCCCTGATGGTTTCACTAATAAATTTTTTCAAAAGTCTTGAAATTTTATTAAAGAAGATATTACTAATGTTGTGATCGATTTCTTTAGGGGTAATCCTATCCCCAAATTTTTTACTACCACTTCCCTAGCCTTAATTCCTAAGGCTAATAGTACCAATTTTTGGAATGATTTCCGGCCTATTAGCCTATGTTCTTTCTTTAATAAACTTATTGCTAAAAACCTTTCGGGCAGGCTTGCTTTATTACTTCCCAAAATTATTTCCATGGAGCAAACGGGGTTTGTGAAAGGTAGGTCTATTTTTTATAATGTTTTACTTGCTCAAGAATTAGTTCATGATCTTAATACTAAAATCACTGGTGGAAATATTATCTACAAATATATTACCAAAGCTTACGACAATCTCAATTGGGAATTTCTCTATACTATTTTAGGACTTTTTTGTTTCAATATGCAAGTTATTAACCTTATTAAGAAAAGTATTGAGTATTGCTATTTCTCTGTTATCATTAATGGTAAACCTCATGGCTTTTTTAAATCTACCCATGGCATTAGGCAAGGTGACCCTCTGTCCCCTGCCCTCTTTATTATTGCTGTGGAATTTTTATCTCGTGGTATTAACAATTTGTTTAGGAAGCACCCTGCTTTATACTTTAAAACTCGTGGTGGTTTTCCCATCACCCATTTGAGCTTTGCGGATGATTTCATTGTGTTCTCCAATGGTTCCATTAAAATGATGCATATTCTGTTCAAGTTTCTCACCTCTTTTCAAAATGCTAGTGGCTTAATCATCAATGCCTCTAAAAGTTGCTTTATTCCCGCTAAATCTATTTGCTCTTCTAGGATCAGCACCATTGAAGGGACTTTTGGGCTTAAAAGGAGGCTCCTTCCTTTAAAATATTTAGGATCTCCTCTCTATATTGGGAAGAAAAGGTCCCAATTATTTGATGGTATCTTTTCTTCTATCCATAAGAAACTTTCTTCTTGGGCTTTTAATTTTCTTTCTTATGGTGGTAGGTTGGTTCTTATTAAGCATGTGCTCTGTTCCATTCCGATTTATTTACTTCATACTCTTTGCCCGACGTCTACTATTTGCTCTAGATTGGAGATTTTATTTAATAAATTTCTGTGGGGTTCTAAGGGTGGCAACCGCACCATTATTTGGGGATCCTGGAGCAATTGTTCTGGATCCATTGATGAGGGTAGATTAGGCCTGAGGACGTTTGCGGATATGGTTGCCACCTTTAGCCATAAAATGTGGTTCAATTTTAGGGCTCAGAAAAGTCTTTGGGCTAGATATATGAATTCTAAGTATTGTGCTGGGAAACATTCTTTAAATTGTTACTTTAGACAAGGTGACTCCTCTAATTGGAAAAGGCTTTGTAATATCAAATGGGAAGTGGAGGAATTTATACAATGGGGGTTGGGGAATGGGAATATTTTCTTCTGGCAAGATAAGTGGCTTGGTAATTTTTCTATTAACAATCTTTTATATACTCACTCTATTTCCACCTACAAAGTTAAAGATTTTATTCTTAACGAGAGATGGAATATTTCTTTACTTGCTCTTTTTGTGCCCAATACTATTATTAATTTAATCACTACAATCTCGTTTAACTTGGAGGAAGAGATTGTATTATGTTTAACTGTTCTAATGACGGCAAATTCAATACCAAGCAAGTCTGGCATTCTATTAAGCATACTTTACCTAAAAATAAATTGTATTTGGCTTATTGGCATGCTAGTATTCCCCCTACTTACTCTTTCCTTATGTGGAGGGTTTTGCATGATTACCTCCCTGTGGATTCCAGTTTATTGAAGAAAGGTTTTTATATTGTCTCTAAGTGTCAATGTTGTTTTCATATTGAAAACTTAGTTCATGTTTTTGTTTAAGGCCCTATTGCTATGAGAGTTTTGCTTTATTTTGATAATATGTTCAATGTCCTGTCTTCTTCTAGTTTTAATTCTATTTTTAATCTTTTGAAAGATTGGTTTTCTCCTATTAAGGGGCACATTAGGAATATTCTTCCTGTCCTTATTTGTTGGTTCTTGTGGAATGGTAGGAATGCATCTAAACATGACAATATTAAGATGGATGCTTCGGGTGTGATTGGTAAAATCAAGAATAAAATTACCCAACTTTTAAATGCCAATTTAATTACTGTTGCCTCTTTTAAAGGCTGTCTTCATGTGTCCAATGAGTTTGGCTTGGATTTTAATACTTATAACACTCATGATAAGGTTAGGATTATTGTTTGGAATAAACCTGTGGATGGTTGGGTTAAACTCAACACTGATGGGTCCTTGAATCTTACCAAAGCTGGCTGTGGTGGTTTGATTAGGGATCCCAATGGGGGGCTGATTTTGGCTTTTGCGGGTCCCTCCAAGGCCACCTCTGCTATCCACGCTGAGATTTAGGGTCTACTGTTTGGGATTCAGCTCTGTTTATCTCTTGGTATCACTAAGGTTTGGATTGAGGTTGATGCTTTAACTCTGATTCAGTACTTTAAGAATTACACTTCTTCCAATCCCGCTTATTTTTATATGTTAAGGGATATTAGACAATTGCTCTCTAGCATTACCTACAATATTTCACATATTCTGAGAGAAGGTAATGCTGCGGCCGACTATTTGGCTAAAACTGGTTGTAATTTGACTGAATTTGTTGAGTATAACAGGATTACTCTCCCCAAGTTAATCCATGGTTTGATGAGACTTGATCGTTTGGGGCTTCCATATATTCGCTGTAATTAATTTTGGCCTGCTGGGTTCTGTTTCTTGGGTTGTGTTTCGTCTGGCGGTTATTCCGTTTTGCTCTCTTGTGGTCGTTGGGTTTTTGCTTCTGGAGGTGTTTTCATTCTCTGATGCTGGCCTGCCGTGGATTAATTATTTTTGGTTATTTGGCCTGTCTTGATGTTTTCCTGCTGTTGTTGATCGTGGTTTCTATTCTTTGCTTCTTCTGCCTTGATGGTTCTATCCTTCAGTCTGCTGGCCTTTGGTTGCCTGGGCTGTGGTGCTCTTCGTGTGACTCTATGCTGAGCTTTTTTACTAATTCTGCTGATGTGGCTAATTTTTTTTTGCTACAGGCATCATCTCCTCACTTTGGATTTGGTTCACATTAATTGCCTAATCCTTGTCAATCCCTGGAATGATCTTTGGTTTAAGGACTATACTTGGAGCCACCATAAATTTTGCCACAAGATTCACAACATATCTTGTTTGCTTTGGCTTTTAGCTTTACTTTTTGCTACCCGTAATTACTTTCTTAGGATATCTTTGCTTTTAATCTTTTTGTTCAGCATCCTTGCAGACCTTTTTTCAGGTTTTTGGAGACTTCGTCTCGTTTTGTGCAGGGTGCGGATTGAGCTGGAGCTGGGTTGACAGTGCTGATGGTGATCTCCCTATTTTTGTTTTTCCTAGAATGTTATTAGGTAGCCGTGTACTTGTGCTTAGTAGGGAACTCTGGCTCTTAGAAATTTTTTTAACTTTTTCTGTAGCTCTTCTGAGTAGTAGTGGGCTGGAGGTCCCTTTAAGGACCTTGTACTCCTTTTTTGGTATTAACACGTAGGCCCGACAGAGGGTTTCCCCAAAAAAAATATATATATATATATTTGATAGATAGATTTGCTCAGGGCTTTGAATATATTATTTGCAAACGCTGAGATCGGAAGGAGGATTACTGTTGCAGCTTAATGTGAGTATATTGCTGAATTAGGAAAGAAAGATATCATGAAGAGGAATTGGAGAGACGTTAGTGATATCCTAATATTTCCTTTTTAGTTAATGATTGGGCTTTGCCCCTAATTTTCCCAAAAAAAAAATTAAAAAAAAAATCCTGATATCCAATTTCTCTACTTTTCAATCTCTATTTTTTCTTAACACTGCCGTTGCCAGGTCCCAAGTCCTGGATGAGAAAAGTGGAGGGTTGCGTTAGGTAGTCGACAGCCAGCGTAAAACTTGTCGAATAATAATGACATGAATCCTTTAAGAAATTATGTTAATGCTAGGGCGTCCCCTGGAAGCGACGCATTGTATGGCCTGAATACAGCGACAAGTGTGCAAGGGCCGCTGCACCGCCGCCCGGGTGCAGTGTTAAATAGGCAAGGGTTACCACATCAAGGACGGATGTGGGCAAAGAAGCTAGTCCATGAAACTAAAATTAGGATAGGAACTTGGAATATAGGTTCCCTTACAGAAAAATTAATGGAATTAATAGATATTATGATTCATAGGAAGATAAATATTCTGTGCATTCAGGAAACTAAATGGGTTGGAGAGAAGGCTAAGGAGATTGATAGTTTAGGATTTAAACTTTGGTATTCGGGTAGGAGTCGTACTAGAAATGGTGTAGGTGTGATTTTAGATAAGAGTTTGAAGGATAATGTTATAAATATTAATAGAATTGGAGATAGAATTATAGCTTTAAAGATTATTGTTGATGCTAAGATTGTTAACATTATAAGTGCTTATGCTCCTCAAGTGGGTTTGGATATGGATTCAAAATTAAAATTTTGGAATGACTTAGAAGAATTAATACAAAAGATACCTCTTGAAGAAAGAGTTTTTATTGGAGGAGATTTAAATGGACATGTTGGTAGAGAGGTAGATGATTTTAAAAGCATTCATGGTGGCCATGGGTTTGGAACGACAAATGAAGGTGATAAGTCCATATTAAATTTTTATTTAGCTTATGATTTTTTAATTGCTAATACATTATTTAAGAAAAGGAATGAGCATCTCATTACTTATAAAAATGGATATAGTACAACTCAGATTGATTATTTTCTTATAAGGAAATTAGATCGTTTAGATTGCAAAGATTGTAAAGTTATTCCGAGTGAAAACTTATGTACCCAACATCGTTTATTAGTTTTGGACTTGAAGATAATGGGGAAGAAATTAAAAAATAAAGTAAAACGTTTTCCTAGGATTAGATGGGGGCATTTAAAGAATGTTAACAAAAATATTTTTGAGAGTAAGATTTTAGATCTTAAGATTTTGTCTGTGCATGAGGATGCTAATGTTATGTGGGAAAAAGTGGCTAGTAATATCAAGAATATTGCAAAAGATGTGCTTGGAGTTTCAAAGGGAAAAGCTCCTAATAGTAAAAATAGTTGGTGGTGGAATCTAAATGTGCAAGAGAAGATTAAAAATAAGAAGATTTATTATAAAAATTGGTTTAATTGTAAAAATTCTGATAATTGGAAATTATATAAAGAGGCACGTAAGGAATCTAAGAAAGCAATATGTTATGCAAAGAGTTTAGCTTTTAGTGATTTATATAATAGATTAGATACTAAGGAGGGAGAAAGATATATGTATAAGCTAGCCAAACAAAGAGATAGGAGTAGTAAGGATTTAGTTCAAGTGAAGTGTATTTAGGATGAAGATCAAAAAGTACTTTTTTTAGAAGATGATATTCAACAAAGGTGGATGAGATATTTTGCTAAACTTTTTAATGAAGAATGTGAAAATAAAATTGACTGTAGTGACCTTAGCACCTTAAATGAAAATAAAGATTTCTGTTTTTATCGGCGTATTAGTAAAACCGAAGTTAGAGAGGCTTTAAAGAAAATGAAGGGTGGAAAAGCTGTTGGACCTGATGATATTCCAATAGAGGTGTGGAAATGCTTAGGAGATGAAGGAATTTCTTGGCTTACTAAACTTTTTAATACTGTTTTGAAGACTAAAAAGATGCCAGATGAGTGGAGAATGAGTGTGTTAATCCCTATTTTTAAGAATAAAGGTGATGCACAAGATTGTGCGAATTATAGAGGAATTAAGTTAATGTGTCATACTTTAAAACTATGGGAACGAGTTATGGAGCATAGGTTGCGGCGTGATACTAATGTTTCTCAAAATCAATTTGGATTTATGCCGGGTAGGTCTACTATGGAAGACATACATTTATTAAGAGGTTTGATGGAGAAATATAGAGAGAATAAGGAGGATTTACATATGATATTTATTGATTTAGAAAAAGCATATGATAAAGTTCCAAGAGAAGTGCTATGGAGAGTTCTTGAAAAGAAAGAAGTTAATAACGCTTATATTCAAATCATTAAAGATATGTATGCAGGAGCTATTACTTGTGTTCAAACACAAGGTGGTTTGACTAAGTATTTTCCTATTTCGGTTGGATTACACCAAGGATCAGCCTTAAGCCCATATCTTTTTGCTTTAGTCATCGATGTTCTCACTAGACATTTGCAAGAGGATGTACCTTGGTGTATGCTTTTTGCTGATGATATTCTTCTTGTTGATAAGACTAGAGAGGGAGTTGAAGGTAAACTAGAATTGTGGAGGTCAACCTTAGAGTCTAAAGGTTTTCGCTTGAGTAGATCTAAAACGGAATATATGGAGTGTAATTTTAGTAATAATAGACCTAGTGAGGGCATTGCGACTTTGGCCGATCAAGTCATTAATAAGAGTACACGTTTTAGATATCTTGGATCTATTGTTCAGAGTGATGGTGATATAGATGGGGATATTATCAGCAGAATCCAAGTTGGATGGTTGAAGTGGAGGAATGCATCGGGCTTATTGTGTGATAGAAAAGTACCCCTCAAACTTAAGGGAAAATTCTATAAGATGGTGGTGAGACCTGCAATGCTTTATGGTGTTGAATGTTGGCCATTAAAAGAGAAGCATAATTCTAAGTTAAGTGTTGCAGAGATGAGGATGCTCAGGTGGATGAGTGGCTTTACCCTTAGAGATAGGATACGAAATGAGCATATTCGTGAAAAGGTTGGAGTAGCTCCAGTGGAAGATAAGATTAGAGAGAGTCGCCTTAGATGGTTTGGTCACGTAAAACGGCGGCCTCACGATGACCCGGTTAGGAAAGTAGAGGTCTTAGATTTGACTTATGTTAAGAAAGGTAGAGGTAGACCTAAAAAGACTTGGTTAGAAAATATTAGAAATGATCTTTCTTTATTAGATTTAAACGAGAATTTGACTTTTAATAGGACACAATGGAGAAAAAGGATTCATGTAGCCGACCCCATGTAGTGGGATAAAGGCTTGATGTTGTTGTTGTTGTTGTTGTTGTCAATCTCTATTTTTTCTGGTTAGTAAATTTAATCATAAATGCTAGAAATTAATGGTTACCGTGCTCAAATCTTCAAAGTCAAAGCTTCTGATTATAAGGCCTATAAATCACTTCCTTTCTGTTCTAATCACTTCTTTTCTCACTCGCTATCTATAATGATTTTTAATAAAATTGAGTTAAAGCAGCACAAATTTGCATAGACAATAAATAGATCTAAAAGAATTCCTTAATAGTATTTCTAAAGAAGATGATCCTGAATAAAGGTGCGATTGATTCGATTCAATAAAAAATTTATAATTTTGTACAATCAATTTAATATTAGAGTAAAATCATTAACATTAATTCTTAAAATTTTTAAATCAAGTCATAAAATTTACATTTTTCTCTTAGTAGACTGAACCAAACCAAATCCCTTGCCAGACACAGCACTTGATGCTCTTTGGTTTTAGCTGCATTGATTTAGTTTTAGTTTAAGCGGGTTCGATCTATTTGACGATTCTTTTAAAAAATGCTCAAACCTACTAATTATTAATTTAAAATCTAATTCAGATTGTCATTCGATAATTCTGAAAAAATATCGGTAGAATTAATCGTCCCTGCCACCCTAATTGAATTGCACGATGGGTAATTAGGTTATTACACTGCAGTTAGCATGGACATAGAGATATAATTTGCTATCAATGACCTGAAGGACATTATTTACTTTAGTTTCATCTTTTCCAACCAGCTTCATGTTACTCCTTCATCTGGTCCAATCTACCCACTGCACTTACAAGCTTCTTAGAGATCTCATTGGGCTTTGCTTAATTGCTGCACTTCATATTATTTGGTTAATTGTTGAGAAAAATGCTAGGGTGTTTAGCAGAGGGTCTCCACAAAAGTTCAGATGCAGATCAACTCTATCATTTCCTCTCTCTCTCTCTCTCTCTCTCTCTCTCTCTCTCTCTCTCTCTCTCTCCTTTCAAAATATCAGTTCTATTTATCCACTGGTTAGGTTAACTGGATATAAAATATGTTGTCTCCTATATTAAACCACTTCATCTTTCACTAGCCTGTAGTATAGTTATCACTCATCACTTCCCTATTGTGGAGGCCGCCGATTTCAATCACCTATTGGCCCTATAAATATAGAGCATGTTATAGACCACCATACCTGATAAAGAAATTCCTCTGCATTATATTAGTCAAGATAAATATCAACCTTCAATCACTTCACCGAAAACTTCTCCGATTTGCGCCCATATAAGGAGCCGATGAAGGAAAAATATGAGTGATGATATATGACAATCATAAATGACTTCTTAGTCATTTATGAATGACTAATAATATAGTATAACAATCATAAATGAATGTCTAAGGAGTCATTTATGAATGACTAATAATCATTGAAAAAATAACCATTTACATGCATACCATATTTATATGTCCATAAATACCTCCTTATGCATGCATATATATAGTATGCATGTAAATGATTTTTTTTTCAACTGAACATATGATGATTAGTTTACATAAAATTTTATGCTATAATGCATAATAATTACTATTAAGTTATTATAATATTTAAAAATCTTATTTTTTACATACTATATATATATATATATATATATATATATATATATATATATATATATATATATATATATATAGGGGAAACCCTCTGTCGGGCTTATGTGTTAATTAAAAAAGGACGATACGATACAAGGTCCTTAAAGGGAACCTTCAGCTCGCTAATGCTCGCAGGAGCTACAAAAAAATTTAAAAGAAAACCTAAGAGCCGATGGTTCCCAAAAACTACAGATATATATATATATATATATAGTCATTTTTATCATGGTATTCTACAATAAAAAAGGTGAGCACCAATACATCAGAAATCTAATAATTTTTTTGTAGTCTCATCAGTTCAGCTTGCTATTAATATTAAACAATGGCTTTATTAGTTGATATATTTATTATATATACAAGCATATATTAGTTTTTTTTTTATGATAAAAGTTCTATAATGAAGATTATATTATGATCAAACTTTATTCTTAAATGCATTGATCCTGAAAATTTGAATGACTTTAGGCCTATTAGCTTATGTAACAGTTTTCATAAAATTATTTCTAAAATTCTTTCTTCTAGATTGGCTCAGATCCTCCCTATAATTATCTCGAAAAATCAAACAGAATTTGTTAAAGGTAGATGTATTACTTATAACATCTTATTGGCCATTGGCCAAGGAGTTCACTCACAACATAAATCTTAAAGTTTCTGGGTATAATATTATCTTGAAATTGGACATATCAAAATCATATAATAACATTTATTGGTCTTTGGCATATTTTGATGCTTTTTAGTTTTAATGATCAATGTATTTCTCTGTTTAGAAATATCGATGAAAATGTTTGGTTCTCCATCATAGTGAATGGCAAATCACATGGCTTCTTTAAAGCTGAAAATGGTGTTAGATAGAAGACTCTTCATCTCCTACTTTTTGTATCACTGTTGTTGAATATCTATCCAGAGGTTCAAAGCAATTTTTTTCTAAATATATTACTCTTCCCTTAATTAACTTTGGTGGTTTAATGGTTTCTTACCTTTGTTTTGCTGATGAATTCGTTAAGTTTTGCAATGGCAATATAAGAAATGTTAAAAGGATTAATTATTTTTTGGAGAGATTTAGGTTTGAAAGTGGTCTGCATTTTTTCAGAAAAAAAGCTCCTTTATTGTTGGTAAAGATATGACTAGGGATAAAATTAATAGGATTAGAAATATTACTAGTTTTAATATCCAATCTCTTCCTCTTCAATATTTGGGTATCCCTTCTTATAAAGGTCGTAAGTAAATATTTTTGTTTGATAAAATATTTTCTAATATGCTCAATAAATTTGCTAATTGGAGTTTAACTTACTTTTTATGGGGGCTAGACTTGAGTTAATTAAAATTGTCTTGAATCCCTTCTTGTTTATTTACTTCAAGTTATTAATCCTTCTTTGGAGGTCTATGCTAGATTTGATAAACCTATTAACAACTATTTATGGGGTTCTTCCCAGAATGGTTAGAAGATTCATTGGGCTCCTTGGAACTCCTGTTTTGGCCCTTTCTGTAAGAATGGTTTGGGGTGCAATTCTATAGTTGATATGGTGAAATATTTATCTAACAAATTGTAATGGAAGTTTAGAAGTAATAACTCTTTCTGGGCCAAGTGTATGAATTATAAATAATGTAAGAATATTCATCCCACTCAGCGTGTCTTTAAGAAGGGGAAGTCTCCTACTTGGGCTAGAATGTGAAAAATCAAATGGACTGGGGAGCATCATCTATAATGGGGTATTGACAATGGATCTTCTTACTTCTAGCAAGATTATTGAATGGGATTCAGTTCCTTAGATTCCTCATTTAATACTCATTCTATTTCTAATCTTAAGGTTTCCCATTTTTTCTCGAAAATATCCTTAATTTTATTGTTGATGTTATTTGTGAAATCCCTATTAATTTTCTTTCTCATGATCATCTCATCTTTAAGCACGCTCCTGATGGGGATTTTAATTTTAAATATGTGTGGAATAGATTTAAAAAGAAAAAAGACTTCAAAACCACTTATGATAAAATTTGGAACTTTTCGACTCCGGCCAATATATCCTTATTTCATTGGAGGCCTATCAAAGGTTTCATTCCTGTTGATGTAAGATTGAAAAGGAAAGGGTTCATCATTACTTCCAAATAATAATGTTGCACTAATGAGGAATCCCTTAATCATGTTTTTATCAATGACCCTATTAATGCTAGGGTATGGGCTTTTTTAGGTTATGAATTAGGTATTAATTTTAGGCATGACATTTCTAATTGCTTGGATATGCTATACATATAGTTTTTTAATCATTCTAAGGGCTATATTCTTATTGTTGTTCCTTTGATTATTTTTTGGATTTTATGGAATGAAAGGAACAATAGAAAGCATCAACATATTACTATAAACCTTGATAAAATCATTATTATTATCAAAAATAAAATTCATTAACTGCTCACTATGAACCTCATAAAGCCCAAGCATCTCAGGGGAAAAAATTCTTGGTCTGCTCTGTTTAAAATCCCTGATGGTTGTAATAATAATAGTATTCACCCTTATATCTTTCATTAGCGTAAGCTAGATTTTAATTAGATTAAACTTAATATTGATTGCTCGGTGAATAAGTGGGCTGTTGGGTGTGGTGGTGTTTTTTAGGATAACAACGGTGCTTTTCTTCTTACTTTTGCCTCTTGAATTCCCATGTGTAATGTTATTATGGCTGAAATGCAATCTTTATAATAAGCTCTTCTACTTTGTGTTGATAACCAGTGGAAAAATATATGGATTGAATCAAATTATAAGTTGCTAATTTCTCTCACTGTGAAGAGTTCTTGTTATAATGCTTCTCTTTTCTTTTTGTTCAAAAAAACTATTCACTTGGTAGAGTTGTGTCATTATATGATCTCTCATATATGCAGGTAATGAGACTTGATTGTTGATTGGCTAGCTAAAAGAGGCATTTCTATTCTTAGCATTGTGCGTTACTCTAACATGAATAATCTCTATGATATTAAGGGTATGGTGAAGATGGTGCAATAACCCAAACTCTTAACTATCGATATATTATCCTATTTGGCCTATGGGCCTCACAATTTTATCCCATTGGTGTAACTTCCCAGGAGGTCTCCCATCCCAAGATTTCTCCCAAATGAGCATTCTTAACTGCAGAGTTTCTTAATGAAATTCAAATAATTATATCAAAAGGCACCTCAATATTTAAGAGTTTAGCTTCTTTTTTACTTTAGGGATTTCATAATCTCCCTCACTTAAGTAACTCATGTCATCGTCATTATCTTTATCCTAGAATCATTCACCAAGCAAATAAGATTCGAGTGGTGACCCCTACAAGTTTATGTGCTGACTCCCACCACGTAGTACTTTATCCCATACAGGGTTCAAGAGGTGACTCCAATGGCATAGCACTTTATTTTGTATGGCACATAGTTTTCATCTTGTGGCTTGTGTATTTTTTTATATTATTTGTAATAGCCAAAACTCTTAACTATCGAGATATTATTTGCTTTGGCACAAAGGCCTCATGATTTTTTCCTGTTGGTGTAATTAATTTCCCATGAGGTCACCCATCCCAAGATTTCTTCAAGATGAGCTCGCTTAACTGTGAAGTTTTTAAATAAAATTTCAACCATTATACTAAAACGTGCCTCAATATTTAAGAGTTTAGCATATTTTTACTTAAGGCATTTCATAGATGGATAACATTTGTTACCCATACATCAGAAAAAAGATGATTTTGATTTGGGGTTTCTCTGTTGCTTTTGCTCAGTGCTATTTTGGTTGCTTCTCTCTTTCTGCCCCTTTCTGGTTTTGTTTCGTGTTGGGTTTTTGGCTTGTTAAGGGTTTTCCTTTTATCCATTTAGTCTTGGGTTGGGTCCAGGTAGGGTGTTTTTAGGTTCTACTAGTTTTCATTTTCGGGTTGTTCGGATAGTTTCTACAGGGGCTTGCAGTTACGGTGGTATTTGCTATATATTATTTGATCCTTCTTATTATTGTTGGTTACTACTAGTTGGCTTCTATGTTCTACTATCATTCATTGTGTAGCTTAGTTCTGCTGGTTGTCTCATTCAATGGTTTTTGTTTTGGTTTCATTTTAGGGTTTCTTCCTATTTGGCTTGATTAGGTGGCTTTTTTCCTTTGTGCTTCTAGTTTTATATTGGTGTCTTTTCCTTTTTGCTTGTTGCTTTCTTTGTAGACCTGATCTGGCTGGTTTTGGGAATCATTTGCTTTCTACGATGTGCTCCAATTTACTTATCGACCCACATGTTATTGTTGATGATGGTACTCATGATCGCTAGGTTTGATTTCTTATTATTTTGATAGATTTTTTTTTTTGCAGATTTATTCGCATCGTTGGACTAGACTTGTTATATTCTCAGATGTTGATCTTTGTGGCTATTTTCAAGCTTGGCTTCTTGTCGATCTTTTCTTTTGTTTCAATATAACTAGTAAGGAATCATAGACTCCATAAATTTTATTTTACTTTTTTCTTATAGCTCTTTCTGCATGTACTGAGTCTTCAATCCCTTTTAAGGACATTGTAACCCCTTTTTTATTATTAACATGCTATATATATATATATATATATATATATATATATATATATATATATATATATATATATATATATATATATATAGTTGATATAATTTATATGTAGAGTAGTTACTTCTTAGCATTCATAAGAATAAATAAATAACATAGTTAAGCTAATTATTATGTGATTTTAAAATGATCACGTGAATTACTATGAATAATTGAAGCATATTTTGTAATATATTAAAATAATATCAAGAAAAATGGTCCTAATAAAAATGATATGTTTATCAATTTAACAATATTCAATAAAGAACATAATCAGTTTAATATTCTGATCATGACAATGATCATTCTTACTTCAAAGCATGATGCTCCACAAACTCTAGGTTTAAAATAATCTATATTAAGCATGTCGCTACTACATTGCACATCAAAATATTAAATAATCACAACAATCAATTAAATATATTATTGTGACCACCGATTATATTATTTTTCCTAATTTATACCTCATAATTAATTCCAAATGCCAATGAATCATTCAATATTTTTTATATTAAATACTACTGACCATGGATTCAAAGAATGATGATCATGGTCTAAAATAATCTAGATTAAGCATGCATTGACTACATTGCACATCAAAATATTAAATAATCACAACAATCAATTAAATATTTTATTGTAACCAATGATTCTATTATTTTAATTCCATATCCTTATAATTAATTCCAAAAGCCAATGAATCATTCATTAAGTTTTATATTAAATACCATTAACCATGGATTTATGAAATCTTTAATTCCCTTCTAAGATTTAAATGTTATAAAATCCTTCCATAAATTTAATTAGATAATGTACATACTAATTTATTCTAATATTATTAATAATTCCAAATAATTTATACTAACTAAATCACACTCACAATGAAATCCCAGAAGCTACATAGTATTAAAGAAGAAAAAAAGATTAGGATTGTTACCTCATACAATGAAGAAGAGAAAGACAATTATAAAGAGTATAATGATGGAATGTTTGTATGTCTTCCTCTAGCTATGCAAACTATTAATCCATTCTCTCT
Source organism: Dendrobium chrysotoxum (assembly GCA_019925795.1). Lineage (NCBI taxonomy): Eukaryota > Viridiplantae > Streptophyta > Magnoliopsida > Asparagales > Orchidaceae > Dendrobium > Dendrobium chrysotoxum. The sequence goes on along the minus strand of CM034311.1, from coordinate 13,925,914 downwards.
TTCCAATTTCAAGACCTTGGTTTGCACTCATTGTCATTGCCCAAACCTTTCTTTATCTTGAGCACTCAAATTCAAGATGCTGCCACACATATGTTCACTGTAGAATTTCAGAAATATATAGTAAAATTATAACAAAAAAACAGGATGAGAGAGATACAAAAAAGTAGCAAAATTTTCATCTTCATTTCCTTCCCTATCTACAGAGATACATTTATATATTTCAAGAGTAATGGAAGGAATAAAAAAATTTATAAAACAATTCAATATATGTTTGAAATAGTAATCCAACAACAACTATGAATCGATTTAAAAAGGTTTGAAGTAGTAGAGTAGTTCAAGCGGAGTTGTGAGCAAAATATTAATAACTGCATCAACTTATCTCTTATTCTTATCTGCCCCGCCACCTCCCCACTAGTTAACAATTGTAGGTTGAATTGTTATCTTATCACAAAGTTGAGAAAATCGAGCAGAACTAAGAGATTTGATAAACAATCAGCAGTTGATATTGAGATGTTATGTGGTGAACCGTATCGTGTTTTAATTTGATATATTCTCTGATAAAATAAAAAATTACTTTCTATATGCTTTGTTCGAGCATGGAAGATAGGATTGTTTGCCATTACAAGAGTAGATACATTTCAAAAAATAGCTTAGTCAGATGAGGAATAGACATACAAAATTCTAACAATAACTATTGGAGCCAAATAATGTCATAGCAAGCTCAAACAAACCCCAATATTTAGTCTTAGAAAAGGATCTAGCCATAGAGGTTTGCTTTTTAACACTCTAAGAGATCAAGTTGGAACCAAGAAAAACACAATAACATATGAAAGATTAATGGTCGTTGTAGTCTACAGCCCAATCAGAGTTTACATATGCTTGTAATTTAAGTGTTGAGCAGGAAATAGGAAAGCTAAGGTGTAATGTGCATTAATGTAACAAAGCGCTTGTTTTAGAAACTAAAAATGAATGAGATGAGGATTGTGCATATGCTAACACAAGTGATTTACAATAAAAATAATGTCTGGTCAAGTGACTATCAAGTACTGTAAGGAACCAACTAGCTGACGATAATATGTAGGTTGAGGATAAGGTTCAAAATATGGAGTTAAGTTAGGACTTTTAGTGGGTTAAGGTGTAAGGAAAAGTTTGCGATCCGTCATTCAAGCTTTATGCAGTAATTTAGTAGCATATCTAGCTTGGTTTAGATGAAGACCTCTAGGAGTATTAGTAACTTGCAAACCAAGAAAATAGGCAACCCATCCATGGTTTCTAATAAGAAATAGAGACTTCAAAGTAGATTGTAGAGCTTTAATTGTAGAGTTCTCATTGCTAGTAAGGAGAATATCATCCATAAACATAAGAATATAAAGTTTGGTTGACTGATTATTCTAAAATAAATGTGTAGGGTCACCAGGGCTTACGATAAAGCCATATTGAATCAGCTTTGAGGAAAATGTAGCAAACCATTATCGAGGAGCATACTTTAGGGTGCCATAGATTGCTTTCTTGAGTAAGCAAACATGATTAGTTTATTGCAAATCCGTAAAACCTAGATGTTGTGTCATATAGATTGTTTTGACAAGTGTTCCATATAGGAAAGCATTAGAAAGATCTAGTTGAAGTATTGGACAGTTGTGAGTAACTGCTACTGTAAGAAATATTTGATTATAAGAAATTTCGTAACTAGACTAAAGGTATCATGATAGTTTAAGCCAAACTCTTTCTTACAATTTTGTGCAAGAAAACAAGCTTTATAGTGAGCAATGGTGCCATCAGAATTAAATTTTGCTTTAAAGAGACATTTGCAAACCAAAAACTTTTTGCCCATGAGATGATGTAACCAGAATCCAAGTGCCTTAATTATGAAGAGTTTTAAACTCAACACTTATAATTGCTCTCCAAATATGATATTTAACTGCTTGGGAATATGATGAAGGGTTTGTAGGAATAATAGTATGCTAAAGATCAAGAACTTGCTTTGGTTTAAGACTCCCTGTTTGAAAGTGAGTGACCATTAGGTGACATGGAGGAGGAGAAGCAGGTGTTGGCATATGACAAGGGAATACCCTTCCCTTTGGATCTATGAAGAGGAGATTAAATCTATTGCTTCTCCTTTATAGTTCTCCTTTGTTGGTAAATTTATGGCTTGCCGACCATCATTTGATGTGATTCGAAAGTTCTTTTTAATCTTAAATTTTATGGAGAATTTTTCATTACTTTGCTCAATCCGAGGCTTGTTTAAATTAAGATTTCTAATGATTTAAATTATAGCTGAATCTTTGCTCATGGTTCCTACTATGTTAGCAATTGCTTTATGAAATTAATTAAATGGTATCCTTTTATTGATATTGGAGAGGAATCCCCTATTGTGCCTGTATGAGTTTCTTTCCCTGAACTTAAACCTAACCTCTTTTCTCTTTAAATTTTGTTTAGCTGGGTTCCCTTTTTTGTCACCCTTTGCAAACTGATAACGCCACCATGTCCAGATCGAGACCTTCCATTGCCCATATTATGGTTGAACTTGATAAACAAAAAAATATTTAGATGTTGTTTGGTTGGGTCTTGAAAATTATGGATATGTCCAAAATGTTATTATGAGTGATTTCCCTTCATTTTTTAACATTGCAAATGCCTTGGTCATGAGAAAGTTGGCTGTTATTATTTAAATCCTCATTTGAGAAAATCAAGACGTGTTGCAAAATTTGGGGTTCAAGGTGGCGACCCAGTTGAAACTAGGGGTGAGCCTGAGGTTCAGGTGTCTGAACTAGATGCTCTAATAGCCCGGGTAGATAATAATGGGTTTATTTTTATTAAAAATGCTGAGGGTTTAATCTTGAGGTGAATATTCCTACTCCTCATGAGGATTTCGCACAATTGCTCCAATGTGGAAATATGGATAACTTAGATCTAAATAATGCTATTGAAAATCCTTATGAAAGGAAAAACAAAATGTGGTAAATAATGAGTCCCTTTCAACTCATGCCATTGATATTGTTGTCCCGATATATTCCTCTTCTCCTAGGGGTAACAAAATAGAAGATGATCACTCTCCTTGTGATGATTTGGAGTGTCAGGGGGTACAATATGATTCCAATTGGGAAGAAGGGGAGCTTCATATTGATTCGGATTTAATCATTGCTCCGCCTAGCCTAAAATCTAAGAGATTTGATAAGCTTATTGATTTGGATTATTTTGAGGTTCTCCTTGGCAAGGGTAAACATAAAAAGAAAAGGGGTGTTTCGGTCACAGGATCTTGGTTTAGTAGAGCTAAAGCATTCTAAAAAACATTTAAATTATGATTAATAGTATTTTTTGGAATATTAGGGGAGTTGGGAATATAAAATCCTGATAACGTGTTCATAATTTATGTGGATTACATAATATATCTTTTCTTGCTTTGTTGGAACCAATGTTGGATAAGTCCAAGCTTTCTATTTGTCAAAGTTATCATGGTTTTGACAAATCATATACTAACTCCAATGGTAAAATTTGGCTCTTCTAGAAATGCAATATAGATCTCTCAATCGTTGGTGATTTTGGACAAGCCATTCATGGTTTATTTTGTATTTCTAATGTGGGTTCCATCATTTATGCTAACACTAATAAAACTAGTAGAATGCCTCTTCGGGGTCAACTTTCGGACCCGTCAAATAATTATTCGGGCCTCTGAATTATGGGTGGTGATTTTAGTTTTATTACTAAAGTTAATGAAAGGATTGGTGGTGCCCCTCCCTAATCTAAATGCTATGGAAGACTTTAATAATATGATATTAGATTGAGGCTTACATGATACGGGTTTTTATGGTCCCAAGTTCACTAGGTCTAATTACTGATTAGGGGAAAGGCTTGATAGAATTCGTTTTAACAATGAGTGGCTTTCCAATTTTCCTAATTCTAAAATTAAGCATGTTAGTAGAGCTTATTCTGACCATTCCCCTCTCTTGTTGAGTATTAATCATAAGTTATATCTGGGTCCCTCCCTTTTAGATTCTAAAACATGTGGTTGCTCTCTTCTAATTTTGTTGATGAAGTTAAACCTAATTGGGAGGCTCCTACTTCTTAGAATGCGAAATCAGAGCCCATGGTGCATTTTCTCTTAAGCTTAAAAGACTTAAGCAAATGTTAAGATGGTGGAACAAGAATGTTTTTGGTAACATTTTTAGTAACATTATTAATGCTGAAAAGGATTTAATCATTTGGAGGGGGTTCTTATTAGCAACCCCTATAATGCTAATAAGAACATTTTTATTTTAGCCAAAAACAAACTCACTTATCTTCAGCTTCTTGAGGAAGAATTTTGGCATAAAAAAGCTAAGACAAAACATATTTCTGAAGGTGATAGAAATACTAAATATTATATCCATTGTATGAACATTCTTGCGTTTGCTGGAAGTTTGGTCAAATTATTTTATGTTAGCATTGATGGCTTCATCTGCTGATATTTATGCTTATATATGATGGATTCGATTAGCATACAAATAAACCGTACCTCACATAAGCGCCGAGTAAAAGGGACCAAGATGGATGCCTAAAAAAAAAAACTTCTCTCAGCAACTCAAGATCTACTCTTACAATTTGCCGAGCTTTAGTGGAAAATCATTAAAAATACTCCTTAAGTGATTCTCCTTCATTTTAGTAAATTTCAAAGAGGTTAGAAGAATCCTTAGCAATTCTTTTATTAGCAATGAATTATTCGATGAACACTTTGGTAAATTTGATGAATGTGGGGATAGTTCTGGCTTAAGGTGAATAGAACCATGTTCGAGCTTATCCTTTGAGAGTAGTAGGAAAAACTTGGTAGAGGAGCATATTTGAGACTTGCTGGATATGATTGATGGTTCTATAGTGATCGATGTGCTTATAGGTATTGAACGTCCAATCGTACGATTCTATACTTGGTAATTTGAAGCCTGCCAAAATGGGATGTTGAAGGATGGCTTCAGCCAGGGGTGATGGCTCCTGAAAGTCCCATTGATAAAGAGATGATCTTCCACCTCTCATAGAGAGCTCTTTTCGAACTAATCGATGTAGTTCATGACATTAGACATTATGCGGGAGTTTAACTACATGAGGTCGGGCAAAATCCTCGGTGATAATGGGAGGAACACAGATTGGCCAACCTATATGAGAAGGATGAGTAGAGCTTACTGTGTTAGCAAGTTTGTTATCTCGACATGATGGGGGATACATCCTTGACTGAGGGAGAGGGGGTACTGCTTGAACTTGCTTAGGTTGAGTATCTCCAATTAGTGGCAGATTATGAGGGAGATGAATCTCCTCATGTTGTGCTCACATCAGTTGCTAAGTCTCTCACCGAAGTTGAAGGATGTTATTTTGAGATTCTTCCATCTTTCAGATACAATCTTTTAGGGAAGGTCCTAAAGTTCCTTCTACAGGAAGTTTTTGCCCACCAGGATAAAAACAGGTAGATGCTTGGCATCCTTGACTCATAGACTGATTCTTGGATTGATGTGTGTTGAAGCGGGAGGCTCCCAAGTTATAATTGCTAGGCCTGTTAGCCATTGAAGTAGTGCTTAGGATAGTTGGATTGAGTTTCTCATAGATGGTGCCAAACTATTGCGGGCTAGAATATTCATGACGATAAAGTATGGAAAACTTCTTGTCTTAGTGTTGCACGAGTATCTAGCACACGAATAGAGAAAAAAGAAACACTAGAATTTTTTACGTGGAAAACCCTGAAGGGAAAAACTACTTGCCACACTCAGTTGAAATGATTCCATTAGTGCTTGAATAGATTACAAATGACTAGTTCGTCCTTGAAATTGAGGACGATCATATTGCAATAGTCAATCATTGGGTTGAAATCTAGTGACGAACAGAGTTTGGATGAAAATCTTATGACGTTTAGTGGTCGGGTAGAAATCCGGCATCAGTCAGTGGCTGAGTAGAAATTCGATGTTAGTCGGTGATCGGGCGAAAGTCCGGCGTCAGACGGTGGTCGGGCAGAAGTCTTGCATCAGTCAGTTGCCGGGAAGAAGTCCAACGATAGTCTGACGAGACGACGGTCGTTGGTCCGACGGTGGTCGAGGAGGAGTCTGGTGGCAAGAGAACTCTAATTTCTTTCTCTTCCTTCTCTTCTTCTCTTCCATGCTTGAATCCCCCTTCAATGAAGAATGAAGAGTCTATTTATAATTTTTTTGGGAGTGATATGACTAGTAAATTGGAGGGAGATCAAGGGTACATTGTGAGCGGTTTGAATGGACGCCCAATATTGAGCCCCTTTATCGTGGTCCATTTATTGAGCATTTAAATATCTTAATGATATCAGAATTTGATGATCTTGAGCTTGTTGGATCGAGTTGCTCGATTCGACTATAAGCATGTCATGTTTGAAATTCTTTTAGTAATCTAAATTATTGTTTGAACCTTCCAAAGGTGCTTTGAGTCTTTGATTTGAAACCATTCAGGCTCGAATTGAGTCGAATTTGGTGTCATTGGGTTCGTATTTTCAAGATGTTTAATTCGACTGTTAAGTTTGCTAAAATCAGAGTTTGGATGGTCTAATATTTAATTTTGAAAGCTTTCAACTCAATTTTGTTTCGAGTTTCATGCCCGATCAGAAAATTTTTTTGATGATATATCAGTTTTATAATTAGATTTTCCAATATATATTGACTCATGCATCAAATGACTTTGCGTTTTTTAGGCTGAATCCTTAATTAAATATTTAAATGTAATAAATAAAATTCCAACTTCTAATCAAAACGTTGGCTCTACGTATTGCTTTGACTTGCAGGCCTTGCTACTATGCCATTTGGAGCGTTAAGCAACGACCAGCCGGTAAATCGGTAGTAAAGTTAATTAAGGAAAGTATACTCTCCGGCCATTTCCTGGTAAATGCTACATTGTTCCTGGTAAATGCTACATTGTAAATTCAAGCAGATAAGTATAAATGCTAGATTGTTTCTTCCAACATCTACACATTGCGACATTACTGTTATTAAAAATGGCGAAAGTGCTAATTAATATTTCATTAGATGTTAATCAGGCTCATTTTCTCCGTATAATTATACTTCTGCTATTGTTAATATTAATCTCGGTTGCTACTAAAGCATACCTTGGTGCTGCTACATTCGAAGCAAAGGCTACGTTCGAGTACGATGTTGATCAATCTGTTTGCATTGAATGTAATTAATGCTTAACTGTGGTATTTCTTCTGCTTCTTATGTTATCTCTCTCTCTCTCTCTCTCTCTCTCTCTCTCTCTCTCTGTGAGATATCATGCAAATAATCTGTGTAAATTCATAATAGACGGATAAAATATAAGTAGCTTTATGTGTGTTTGATGTACTTAAAGATGTATCCCAATAAATCTTTGTGTTGTATTTGAAGAATGATAAAGCTGTATGTTGAAATATATACATGTTTTATGTTGAAATATATACATGTTGAAATACGGTTGTAAGCTTGACAGTTTTAAGGAATTTAATATCATAAACCTGCCCCATATGCTTAAGGGTATTACTCTTTTAGATAAAACTGGCTTGCCTTACATTTGGATTGGTTGACGTTGGGTTTATTCTTTGTTATGCTGGGTGGTTATCTTTTAAGTTGGATGTTGGGGTTTTCTTATTGTGGGCTATCTGGTTAGACATGGAGACAATGACGATGATGGTGAGCATTACTGGCTTTAAATTTTTTATCCTCTACAGGTGCTGTACTGCTCTATCTGGGTGTCGTTTCTTATTGCTGGTTGTTGGCTGGGGGTTTGAGTATTACGGAACTTTAACTTTTATGGTTTGGGTTATTAAGATTTGTGTCAATATTCTTTGCTGTGAGCAGTTATATGGCTGTTTTCTTCACTGCGGCTGCACTATTTCGTGTTATCAGTATGGTTATTTGATTCTGAGAAATTTTGGAGACTTTTTTGGGTATTGGAATAGTACCCTGGAACCTTTTATCCTTGCTAAGGATCATCTCTGCTGGGAGTGTCACAACATGTTATTCCTTATTCCTTTCAAGAAGGAGGTTATTTTCCTGACTCTTTTTTGCTGTTATTACTATACTTTTTTGACTTCCACTTTATACTTTTATTATAATCATTTGTCTTGTTGGAAGGTTTTCTCTTTTGCAGGTGGCCGGATCGAGTTTTTGTTTCCTGGCTTGATCAATTTTGATGTTTGGCTGACCTTTATTTCTTTTTTGTTTAGCCTTCTTTTTTGGGCGCGGTCTCCTAGCCGCCCTAGAATGTTCTTAGGTTCTCTTGTATTTTGGAGTAGTTGGGGAACTTCGACTTGTAAGGTTTTACTTTTCTTTTTTATTGTACCTCTTCGGAGCAGTAGTGAGCTGAAGGTCCCCTTAAGGACCTTGTATCCTTTTTTTATATATTAACACGGAAGCCCTGTCAGGGTTTTAACCAAAAAAAAAAAAAAAAAAATACATGTTTTATGTTGTCTATGATCACTTCTATCAAAAGATGTTTTTTTTTGTTTTGTTTTCCTGATATCACTCTTTAATGGGCCCTACGCTTCCTCTTTAATATGTAATATATAAAGATAGTTTTTAAAAAATATATTAAAAAATTGCTATTTAGGGAAAGTTTTGTTTGAAGCAGGGATTTTGAGAATATTGACGTTTGATTTGAAGTAAAACAAATACAGTGTGAAGTTTTGATATATTTGGAATTCACCATCTAGTTCATTTTTGGTGTATCTGAAATTTCTCAAATTTAGGAGAATTCTAAATACATTGAAAATTCATTGCAATTGCAACCGCCCCCTGCAGCCAAGCGTTGACCGCTGACCACCAAAACTTTTCGTTGGAAATTCTGTCGGTAATGAAGTACCCAACAAAATTTTTAGCAAATTTTTTTGTCAAAAATTTTATTTAATTCTGACAGAAAAATCCATCAGGAAAGACCCTATTTTGCCCGAGCCCACCTCCCTCTCCCATTTCATGTTTAGCTCCATTTATTCGAGTTTTGAAAAGTAAAACTTTATCTCTTTAATCATTTTTAATTTATTCTTAAATTTCATCCCTTAGATTTTGTTTTTTTTTTTGAGAGAAACCTGTATCAGGCTTACGTGTTATTATTAAGAAAAGGTTACATGTCCTTAAATGATTCACTTGCCCACTAATGCACAAGGAGCTACAAATAAAAGTAGAAAGAAAGATCCTACTGAGCTAGTGAACTCTTCTACTTATAACATTTAAAGCTCCAAAAACACAAAGGGAGGCAAGATGCCACCACCCAAAAAAGGTCCCAGGAGCTCCTTGAAAAACAGAATTCTGTACCAACTAATAGACCTGCAAAAAATGGTTATAGTGCAGAAATCTAAATAGCACAAGCCTGGCAAAGTAATAGACAGATGAGCATGTTTGTGTAAAACCTAGTTTTCTTTATAAATCTGCCACCTGTTAAACTCCAAGTTCAACAAAACTTTTAGCATTTCCTCATTAGGTTGAAATCCACATAATAACCGAGTTAAAGCCAATTACACCTGCTATGGTCAACACACTTATAGACCTTTAAAATCCCACAGACAAAATGGAAGAAATTGCAACTTGGGTAACCAAAAGGTCTGATCCAGTAGTAACCAAAAGTACAGAGACAGCAGTAAACCACATTCTAAAGGATACAATTACAATAGAACACCTGCAACCACCGCAAGGTCAAGCTATAGCTAGCAATACACCTACAGCCTAGAGCATCCAAGTCATACAGAACAGAAAAGCTATCAGAAACCACTGAATGAAACCAATCAGAAGAACAAATCTCAAACAACCACCAAATCCACCCAGAAAAAAAAAATAGTCAGTCCCAATTAAACCAAGAAAGATAAGGCAAGGTAGAAACCAAACACCTCACACCCCAACATAATAATAACAGCCATCTAACAATTAAATTATCTCTCACTAACCCATTCAATGGGAGGGAAATACCAAAGGAGCTGGCCCACACAAGTATCATTTCTAAAGTTAGCCTTAGAAATCGATATTGAAAAAATCACATAAAGAAATCCAGACTCTAGCAAGCACCTTGACATTAGAAAAAAACATGGTTCAAAGTTTCAACATGCCAACAACACTGACATTTAGAAGATAAATAAAAACCTTTTCTTTGTAAATTGATATCAACAGAAATGAAATTATGTAAAATGCGCCAAGCTAAAATAGAATAAGATAAAGGAATGTAATTGTGCCAATTAGCTTAGAAAAAGGATATTTGTGAAAGTTCGATAGGGATGTTAAGCCCTAGTGAACTAGTCCCGAGGCTAACCAAGAGGGGGGGTGAATTGGTTATTTAAAAATTTCACGATAACTATGAAAATCTTTTTATAACGTGCAGCGGAAAACGAATTAAAACAACGATAAAAAGATCAACCACAGATATTCACCCAAGCAGTTAATATCAAGAAAAATTAAAGTGCAGAATTGAATCAGAAAAGCAAACCAGATTTTATAGTGGTTCGGTCAACTTGACCTACGTCCACTCCCCGGAGCCTCCCCTCCGGGTATTGCACTAAACAGAAGTGTCTCTCCTTTTGCTCCCACAGCAAGGCGGAGAAGCCTGTACAAAAATCTCCTTTTCACCACACGGTGAGGCAGAGAACCCGACCTCCTTTCGCTTCCTCCTGAAGCAGGCAGAGAACCTTCGAACTCCTTTCGCTTCCTTCTGAAGCAGGCAGAGAACCTACGAACTCCTTTCGCTTCCACCTGAAGCGGGCAGAGAACCCGGATCTTCTTGCGAACGATCCTCCCACGACGAACACTGACTAGACGAAAGACGACGAGCGGAGAAGACGACTCTGATCCGTGCTCAGAGCAACCTTAGTGAATCCCTCACTAACTCCCCCTCACAAGATCTTCTCTCTCTCTCCTTACTCTCTCTCTCTCTAGGGTTTCTCAGGGAAGGAAGGCAGCAAAAGATTTTTTCCAATCTTGGAAAAAGTTCTTTTAAAGGAGGGCTTAAAATTTGCCCTAAATCTCAACTGGTCGGCCAAGATCGTCCAGGACGATCGGTAGATCGTCCTGTACGATCAGTTCAAATTCAGCTGTTTCAGCCTGGACGATCTGGCTCTTCTGGACGATCAGTAGAAAAAGTTATTCATATCGTCCCGTACGATCCTGCGATCGTCCGGGACGATTAGTTCAATTTGAGGGAAATCATCCAGAAGATAGTTCGGGTCGTCCAGAGAAATCTGTGCTGGACGACCAAAAAATGACTTGATCGTCCCGGACGATATGGTCATCGTCCGGTACGATTAGTTCAAAAAGGCCCCAAATCGTCCTATACATAGTTCTGGACGTACAGCTTAAATGCACTAGACGATCAAGATCGTCCGGGACGATCCTGCGATCGTCCAGGACGATATGATCGTATCAACCAAAAATAAATTGCTTTCCTTAATTACCAGATTAAATTAGGCATGATTGTACTGGATCGTCCGGGACGATACACGTATCGTCCGGGACGATCAGACCAAGTATCTAAAAATAAGAACTTGCCTAACTTTATCTGGCGGCTGAGAATTTCTGATTTGGGAATATCGTCCCGTACGATCCATAGATCGTCCAGGACGATCGGCTCAATCAGACCCTCTTAACTTAGTCGCCCTAATTAGAGTTTCTATTCTAACTGGATCGTCCAGGACGATGTGGATATCGTCTAGGACGATCTGAACAAATTTTTAACAGAAACTCTAATGCACTCAATCTCTCTCCCTGAGTGTGTGTGTGCAAGGTTACTTAGCTAGGGAATCAGTTACATTACAATTGACTCAACAAAAAGAAAAATCATACATTTGACACACTTGGACCCGATCTTGAGTTGGCTTGAGTGGCTCGCGGTCTTTTGTGCCTGAAACAGATTAGCCAAGCAAAACACACTGGAAACATATTTGTCATCATCAAAACCAGATTTGAAATAATCTCCCCCTTTTTGATGATGGCAAACATTTATAAAGTAGTCTGAACATAAAAGTAAACTAGGAGATCCAACAAACAAAAATTTTTTTTTAAATTTTCATTTAACAGCTAAAATAATACATGAAACATGACTCAGAAAATAAAAACAGACACGACTACAGCTGACTCCCCCTTTTGACATCACAAAAAGGTGGAGCGAAAAACATAACACGAAAATAAAACATAAAATAAAACATACATAGAACAAACTATAAAACAGGAAAATCAGAATTTTTCCTTGAATTTAGATTCAAAAACCAATGACAGGATGATTGACAGCACTGAAATCCAGAAAAGGTTGGAATAATCAACTTTCGTAACTCTGACCCCGGGCACCTTATCGATGCAAACCTCTTTCAACACAAAAATCCGATTCAAAAGAAGAGACATTAGATTTAAAAAGAGATCCTTTCAAGCCTCGTTCCAGAAAAATATCTGATATAATAGTGTTACAAAGTAAAAAATCAGAAATCGGAATTTTCAAAACTCAAGCTTTTGAAAATATTAAGTGGCGCACAGATTTCTCTAAGACATTTAACAATCTGAAAGGAAAGAAAGCTTGTTTTGGGCTCATTTTGTGCCTCTTTTTTAAATTGGTTGGCGCTTTGCACATCTTTTGATTTTTGATACACTTTGTGTATCCAATTTGGCAATTTTGCATCTTTTTAGTGTTGGGCTCATTTTATGCCTCTTTTTCAAATTATCTGGCGCACTGCGTATCTTTTATAAGCTTTCTCCTTTTCATAATTATTAAAGAGTCTCAGCTGTGAGATTATCTTCCAGAAATAGGAGATGACTCTCCGCAGTAAGGAAGAATGATTCACAAAACAAAATCCATACAACATATGATAAATGCAATCACTTGGTTTAGAAAATCAAACTAATGACTCAAGACTTTGAAAAAACACTATTGATATGAGGCAAATTACTGTAGGAAGATAAAATAATCTCTATTTCAAAAACTAACATTTTAATTTTGAAAAGGATTTTTATTCAAAAGAAACTACACACCAGTAAAGGAGTTAGAGGAAGAGAAATAATTATCAATGTTTCTTCCCTTTAACAGATTCAGCGAAGTCAATCACTGCTTATCAGCTTCCAAACCAAAACAAGGTAAAAACTCCCAGTCAAAAATTCAGATCACCAGAAGTAGTGAGTGGTGATCAGATCTTGAAAAGCATAAAACAGTAAGTGCAAGATATGAACCCGTAAATAAATAAAAATAGGTAGAAAATCATAACAAAATAAATACTCAAACCAAACTAACAAAACGGGTAACACAGAAATCAGCAGAAGAAATAAAATCAACTGAAAGCAAATAATCAAACAAAAACTAACTAACAGAAATCAGAAATCAGAATACAAAAACTAACTAACAGAAATCAGAAAATAGAATACAAAAAACTAACTAACAGAAATCAGAATACCAATCATAACAATCATAAATCAGCAGTCATCAGAATCAAGCATTTATATCAATCACTCCTAATCTGGTTCTCAAAATGCTGAATGAGTCAAAGGCCAGTGGTTTAGTGAATATGTCAGCCAGCTGATTTTTAGTTGCTACGTGGTGTAGCTAATGTCCCCTTTTATAACATGGTCCCTAATGAAGTGATGCCTAATGTCAATGTGTTTGGTTCTAGAATGTTGGATTGGATTCTTAGAGATACAGATGGCACTAGTATTATCACATAGAACAGAAATTGTGCCAACAGGTACTCCTAAATCCAAGACTTGCTGCTTCAACCAAAGAACTTGGGCCACACAACTCCCTAAGGCAATGTACTCAGCTTCAGCAGTAGAAAGTGCAACTGAGTTCTGTTTTCTACTGGACCAGGAGACTAACGACTGTCCTATAAATTGACAAGTCCCAGAAGTACTCTTCCTATCCACCCTACACCCCGCAAAGTCAGAATCAGAATATCCAATGATCTCAAAAGAGGTGCTGTGCCTAGGGTACCAAATTCCTAGGTTTGGGGTTCCTAAAAGATATCTAAGAATTCTCTTAACAGCAGTCAGGTGAGACTCTTTAGGATCAGCCTGAAACCTAGCACAAAGACAGACACTAAACATGATATCAGGTCGGCTAGCAGTCAGGTAAAGCAGTGAACCTATTATCCCTCTATACTTCTTCTGATCAACAGATTTTCCATTTGAATCCTTATCTAACTGAACTGAGGAGGGCATGGGAGTATTGATTGGCTTGGCTTTGTCCATTTCATATTTCTTTAAAATGTCCTTAGTGTATTTTGATTGATTGAGAAAGGTTCCATCATCCGTTTGCCTTATGCTAAACCCCAAAAAGTAGGACAATTCTCCCATCATACTCATCTCAAACTCTTTACTCATTGTTTTAGAAAACTCTTCACATAAGTATTTATCAGAAGATCCAAAAATTATATCATCAACATAGATCTGGACAATGAGTAAGTCATCTCTTAATCTCCTCAGAAAAAGGGTGGTGTCTACGCTCCCCTTAACAAACTCTCTTTCTAACAGGAATGTGCTAAGCCTCTCATACCAAGCTCTGGGTGCCTATTTCAATCCATATAAGGCCTTTTTTAATTTATAGACATGATTTGGATATTGGGAACTCCCAAAACCTGAGGGTTGTTCTATGAAAACATCTTCTTTAATTACCCCATTTAAAAACGCACTCTTAACATCCATTTGAAACAGCTTAAATCCCTTATAACAGGCAAAGGCTAGTAGCACTCTAATGGCTTCCAATCTAGCTACAGGGGCAAAAGTCTCCTCAAAATCAATCCCTTCTATCTGATTATACCCCTTAGCCACCAATCTTGCCTTATTTCTCACCACCACACCAGAATCATTCATCTTATTCTTAAAGACCCACTTGGTTCCCACAATACTTTGATTTTTAGGTCTTTCTACTAACTCCCAAACATCATTCCTTACAAATTGATTCAATTCTTCCTGCATAGCTAAAATCCAAAATTCATCTGACAGGGCTTGATTGATGTTGGTGGGTTCAGTCATTGAGATAAAGGCAGAATGGTTTTCTTCCTTCCTAAGTCCATGCCTAGTCCTAACACCTTCAGAAGGGTCTCCTAAGATCAGTTCCTTAGGATGACTCAAAGAATATCTCCAATCTCTAGGCAACTCTATTTGAGATTCTACCCTTTCTTCCAAATTTGTATTTCCACCTCCTTGGGTAATCTCAATAATCTCTTCATCTTCTATTTCAGATCTAGACTCCTTAGGTTCAGATTCATCAAACACTACATGGATTGTTTCTTCCACCACCAAAGTCCTCCTATTGAACACCCTAAAGGATTTCCCCACACTTGAATATCCTAAGAACACTCCTTCATCAGATTTGGGGTCAAATTTTCCTAAGGGTGACTTCCCGTTGTTCAGAATGAAAACCTTACAGCCAAAGACATGGAGGTGGGACAGATTTGGAGTTCTACCCTTAATGATCTCATAAGGTGTCTTGCTCAGTTTGACTCTCACATTCACCCTATTCAGCACATAACAGGCAGTGTTCACCGCTTCAGCCCAAAAGTATTTTGGAAGTGAATACTCGGCAAGCATGGCTCTAGCGGCTTCCACTAAGGTCCTGTTCTTCCTTTCAGCGACCCCGTTCTGCTGAGGGGTCCTAGGAGCTGAAAAATTGTGACTAATCCCATGATCCTCACAAAAGCTTCCAAATCTTTCATTTTCAAACTCCCCTCCGTGATCACTATGGATGGTAATAATCTCACATCCTAACTTCTTCTGAATCAAAATAGAGAAGGATCTAAACTCATCAAATGACTCAGATTTATGTGACAAAAACTTAACCCAAGTGAACCTCGAATAATCATCTACAATCACAAAACCATAAAACTCTCCCCCCTAAGCTGGCAGTGCTAATGGGTCCAAAGAGGTCCATGTGAAGAACTTCTAAAGGTCTAGAGGTGCTAATGTCCTTAACAGAGTGAAAAGAGAACTAGACTTGCTTCCCCAACTGACAGGCATCACACAGGTGATCCTTAGTGAACTTAAGCTTGGGCACACCTCTAACTAAGTCCTTTTGGGTGACTCTCCTAAGGGTTTTCTGACTGATGCTCAGCAGGTTGTGTTTCAGTCCATCTACAAGCAAAACATTATCAATCATAAAGTTCTTTGAATCACCAATTATACCTGAGCCTACCACCTTCCTGGTGGTGTTATCTCCAAGTGTAACCTTGCCTCCAGCTCTGGCCTCCAGCGAAATGAACTGATTTGCATCTCCAGTCATATGTCTAGAACATCCGCTGTCCAGGTACCACATACTCTCACGAGATCTTGTGTGAGAGCACACCTACAAAAGTATCAAACGTCAGTCTTAGGAACACAAATAGGTTTGGGTTCCTTCTTATGAAAAGAAGAATGCAATGCATGCGTGCTGTGCTGTGAAACAGGCAGTTTGGGTTTCCACACCCAATGTGTACTACGGTGAACAGTGCAGGTGTGAGAAATATGTCCTAACATGCCACATGAAAAACATCTAACACCAGGAAAAGGGTTAACTAATCTACGTGGATGATAATGCCTCTTCCTAGTAGTGTATGAAACATGCTTTGATGAACTTGCAACAAAATTTTTAAAAGGTGGCGGTGCATAAAACTGTTCAAAGGTATGCGGTGTTTTGTTCTTTTCAAAAGCACTGATTTTTACTTCCAAAAACTCATTCTCTTTCTTTAAACTTGCAATTTCAAATTTTAAAGCGCCATTGTTACTTTCTACTTCACATGCCATTGTATCTAACTCTTTAAAAGCTTTTTCTAAATCAACATGCATGGTTTTCAAAGAATCATGCTCAGAAACTAAATCAGAATATTTTTTATTCAACTCATCGAATTCATCAAGCAAAGACATGTGATTTGAATCAAGTGTGGAATGATCTTTAACTACAGAATCATGCTCTTTTTGCAATGTTAAGTAATCTAATTTCAAACTAGCATGAGTTTTCTTAAGATTCCTATACGATGTATGAATTCTTTCAGAAACTTCAAATAATTGATCGTAGGTAAGCTCACATACCTCTTCCTGGTCCGACTGACCAGGGTGATCATTAGCCATAAGACACAAGTTTGTTTCCTCCTCTTCAGCTTCAGTCTCAGAAGAGTCGGATGCAGAGTCTGCCCAGAACGCCTTCTGAATCCGCTTCTTGTCCTTTCTGAACTTTGGTTTCTCCTCACCCTTCTCCTTGCTTGGGTGAGCTTTAAGTGTTGGACAATTAGCCTTTATGTGTCCAGGCTTCCTGCATTCAAAACTAATAGATTCAGATGAACTCTTAAAATTTTTATTGGACTTACTCTTGTTCCACTTCTGATAGTTCTTATGTTTCTTCCTTAGAAAGCTTTTAAATTGCCTTGTGATTAAGGCAACATCATCGCTATCAGACCCGGAAGAGCTAGCATCTGAATCCTTGGCCTTTAGTGCCACTGTCTTCTCTTTCTTGCGATCACCTGTATCAAGTTGCCTTTGGTTCACCCCTTGCTCGTAAGCAATAAGTGATCCAAGTAAGCTGTCAATAGAGTAAGTGTTTAAATCTTTAGATTCAGTAATAGCAGTAATCTTAGCATCATAAGAAGCAGGCAAACATCTTAGAATTTTGTTCACTCTTTCGTAGTTAGTAAGTTCTCTACCTAGAACATGCAGAGAGGTAACAATCTGAGTGAACCTTGTGTACATTTCTGAAATAGTCTCACTAGGTTTCATGCGAAAAAGTTCGTAATCATGTAGCAAGATGTTTAACCTAGACTGTTTGACTTCAGTTGTACCTTCATATGTTATGCATAATCTATCCCAGATTTTCTTTCCCATTGTATAAGTAGAAACACGCATATAGTCTTCGGATTTTAAAGCACAAAAGAAATAGTTCAAGCATTTTGCATTTAACTGTGCTAAATCGCGATCATCAAACGTCCAATCAGTAAAAGGCAGTTCAGTTTTCACATTGTTAATCAGTCTAAACGGTGGTTCGTATTCGTCCTTAACTAACATCCACATGCGATAATCAATAGACTGTAGAAAAGTAGACATGCGTGTTTTCCAAAAATCAAAAGGAATATTGTCAAACAACGGTGGTCTCGTAATAGAATATCCTTCAGTAGTATTACGATTATTACAGTTAGCCATGGATCAAATTCAAAAGTTTTTAAACTTAAATTTTGAATCCCTCTCTGATACCACTTGAAAGTTCGATAGGGATGTTAAGCCCTAGTGAACTAGTCCCGAGGCTAACCAAGAGGGGGGGTGAATTGGTTATTTAAAAATTTCACGATAACTATGAAAATCTTTTTATAACGTGCAGCGGAAAACGAATTAAAACAACGATAAAAAGATCAACCACAGATATTCACCCAAGCAGTTAATATCAGAAAAAATTAAAGTGCAGAATTGAATCAGAAAAGCAAACCAGATTTTATAGTGGTTTGGTCAACTTGACCTACGTCCACTCCCCGGAGCCTCCCCTCCGGGTATTGCACTAAACAAAAGTGTCTCTCCTTTTGCTCCCACAGCAAGGCGGAGAAGCCTGTACAAAAATCTCCTTTTCACCACACGGTGAGGCAGAGAACCCGACCTCCTTTCGCTTCCTCCTGAAGCAGGCAGAGAACCTTCGAACTCCTTTCGCTTCCTCCTGAAGCAGGCAGAGAACCTACGAACTCCTTTCGCTTCCACCTGAAGCGGGCAGAGAACCCGGATCTTCTTGCGAATGATCCTCCCACGACGAACACTGACTAGACGAAAGACGACGAGCGGAGAAGACGACTCTGATCCGTGCTCGGAGAAACCTTAGTGAATCCCTCACTAACTCCCCCTCACAAGATCTTCTCTCTCTCTCCCAACTCTCTCTCTCTCTCTAGGGTTTCTCAGGGAAGGAAGGCAGCAAAAGATTTTTTCCAATCTTGGAAAAAGTTCTTTTAAAGGAGGGCTTAAAATTTGCCCTAAATCTCAACTAGTCGGCCAAGATCGTCCAGGACGATCGGTAGATCGTCCTGTACGATCAGTTCAAATTCAGTTGTTTCAGCCTGGACGATCTGGCTCTTCTGGACGATCAGTAGAAAAAGTTGTTCATATCATCCCGTACGATCCTGCGATCGTCCGGGACGATTAGTTCAAATTGAGGGAAATCGTCCAGAAGATAGTTCGGGTCATCCAGAGAAATCTGTGCTGGACGACCAAAAAATGACTTGATCATCCCGGACGATATGGTCATCGTCCGGTACGATTAGTTCAAAAAGGCCCCAAATTGTCCTGTACATAGTTCTGGACGTACAGCTTAAATGCACTAGACGATCAAGATCGTCCGGGACGATCCTGCGATCGTCCAGGACGATATGATCGTATCAACCAAAAATAAATTGCTTTCCTTAATTACCAGATTAAATTAGGCATGATTGTACTGGATCGTCCGGGACGATACACGTATCGTCCGGGACGATCAGACCAAGTATCTAAAAATAAGAACTTGCCTAACTTGATCTGGCGGCTGAGAATTTCTGATTTGGGAATATCGTCCCGTACGATCCGTAGATCGTCCAGGACGATCGGCTCAATCAGACCCTCTTAACTTAGTCGCCCTAATTAGGGTTTCTATTCTAACTGGATCGTCCAGGATGATGTGGATATCGTCCAGGACGATCTGAATAAATTTTTAACAGAAACTCTAATGCACTCAATCTCTCTCCCTGAGTGTGTGTGTGCAAGGTTACTTAGCTAGGGAATCAGTTACATTACAATTGACTCAATAAAAAGAAAAATCATACATTTGACACACTTGGACCCGATCTTGAGTTGGCTTGAGTGGCTCGCGGTCTTTTGTGCCTGAAACAGATTAGCCAAGCAAAACACACTGGAAACATGTTTGTCATCATCAAAACCAGATTTGCAACAATTTGACTTTAGGAATTCTAACCAAATCCCAAATCAACTTCCTAGAGAACTTAGCATCAGAAGACAAGTTAAACATAATGTAATCCTCCTCATCCCTATGTAAAGGGATTTTAATTATTTGGCTGACCAAACTATCAAAAATAACCTCCCTCTATTTGTTGACATTACAAACATAGTTATTAATGAAAACATTGACTTTAATAGCAGTAGTGGAGTGGGTATTAAGAAAATTATCAATTCAAAAATCCCCCAATCATTGATCCTGCCAGAAATAAATATTACCTTGCCCCACACCCCATTGCATAAACTTTTCATCCTCCCACCTAATGGAAAAAAAAATATTTTCAAATAGGGGAATCACTGCCTTTACAAGGATAGATGAGGGGATGTTTACCAACACAATATTTATGCATCACAAAATAAGCCGAAAGACTTTTTAAAGATCTAAAGGAAAACCAAAGCTCGTAAGCAAAAATAGTAGCCATATCCCTCAAGTTCTTGCACCCCAACCCACTTCATCCAAAAAACCGCAGCAATTCGACGAAGCGGCTCAATAAATATAAGATTTATTCAAGTTAGACCCCAACAATTATTTGTTAAGAAGCCTTTCCATGTGATTGCAAACACACAAAGTTGGTTGAATAGTATGAAAAATGTAAATGAAAAAAAAAAACAAATAACACTTTTAATTAAAGCCAGACTACCCCCAAAGGAGAGAAAATTAAAGGCCCAAGAAGGAAATTTTCCCCTAATAGAGGAAAAATTCCCATCAAATTAATGAGAGCGTTTCTTCCCTTGAAAAAGAGGAGTGCGGAAGTACTTAATAGGGAGACATTTAGGAGAAAAGCTAATTTTATTTTGAATAGCAATATTCATATAATGAGAGTTGAACTTAGCAATAATAAAATAACTCTTGTTAGTACTAATACTCAAACCACTAATCTTTTGAGAATCACCCAAAAACTTGCAAAGCAGCTTAATCATTCTCAAAAAGCTATTAGAAAAAATAATGAAATTATTAGGAAAACTCAAATGAGATATCGGAATACCACCCAAAGTATGATATTGTAAATTTGGGTGTTTACCATATAAATCCACAAGCCCTCTAGACATGTACTGCACATCAATAATAAACAACGCCAGAGACAATGGGTCACCTGGTCAAATCCCCTGAGTAGAGTTAAATAAACCATGAATTTTACCATTAATTAACATAAAAAAGAAATAGTTCTCAATGTTATACTTGATCAGATTAATGAAACCCGAATTAAAGCCAAATAAAGAGAGAATGTGATACAAAAATCTCCAATTAAGGTTATCATAAGCTTAGGTAATGTCTAATTTAAAAATAATATTACCCCCTTTCACTTGAGCATTAAGATCATGAATCAACTCCTGAGCCAGTAGAACATTATAAAAAATGGAGCTCCCTTTACAAAAGCTTGTTTGATTAAGAAAGATAATTTTTGGAAGAATAGTAGCGAGCCTGCCCATAATGATTTTAAAAAATAAGCTTTTAAAGAAGTACAGAGGTGAATAGGCCTGAAATCCTCCCAAAAAATAACAACCTCCCTCTTAGGAATCAACGCAATAGAGGAGTTAGAAAAAAACTTGGGGTATGGATTACCATTAAAAAAGTCACAAACAATATCCACCAAATCTATCTTCAGACTATTCCACATTTTTTTGGAAAAACTTAGGAGTAAAACAATCAGGACCAACCATAAAATCAAAGTTCATCCCTTTGAGTGTGTCCAAAATTTTAGCCTCTGAAGGATCTGGGAAAGCATTTGGTTATCATCATCATTAATTAAAGAAGTTATGAAATCTGAGTTAATGCTCAAATTGGGAGAAAAATAATTATTAAATAGGTTTTTAAAATAGTCCACACTAGAGCTAATAATAATAATTTCATCCTCCAAATAAGAGCCATCAGAATTTATAATTTTATGGATATAATTCACATCTATTTTTTCTTCTTGATAATATTATGAAAAATTTTGGTGTTTCTATCCCCTTCCACCAAAAAATTTTAAGAAGCGTTTTGTCTCGAAAGGGCTTCTTCCTTTTATTGAAGTTGGAATAAAACCATTTTAGCATTATTGAGAAGATCAAGATTAATAGTAGAAGTGTCCTCCAAATACTTATAAAGAAGGGTAGAAACATTAGCTTTAGCCTCAATAATATTGGAGAAAAGATTTTTGAAAAATATTTATTCCACCAAACCAATTTTTGCTCTAAACTTTTAATTTTTTAGCAAAAATCTTTTCATACAAAGAATACCATTCTCAGGATATAAAGGGGCATTCCAGTTAATGTCAAACAGATTGTAAAAAGACTCATCAACCATCCACATGTTTTGGAGTATAAAGGAAGCATGCATAGAAGGCTACTAAACATGAAAATTGAGAAGAGGAGGAGAATGATCAAAAAGAGTTCTACTTAAATGCTCAATATTAGAAAGAGGCATATAAAAAATCCATAAATCATTAAACAAAAAATAATCCAATCTTTGTTATATAGTTGTTCTATGCCAGGTGAACTTACTACCAGTAAAACCAATGTCATGAAGATTGCAGTCCATATTCAAATTATTGAAGTCTTCCATAGCTTGAGAATTAGGA
The DNA here is from genome assembly GCA_019925795.1 of Dendrobium chrysotoxum. NCBI lineage: Eukaryota > Viridiplantae > Streptophyta > Magnoliopsida > Asparagales > Orchidaceae > Dendrobium > Dendrobium chrysotoxum. The sequence continues at coordinate 13,903,470 of CM034311.1, read as the reverse complement.
AGCTTACCCCCTATCCTCTCAGCTATGTTAGTAATGGTGTTGAAATCCCCACCCACTATCCATGGAGCATTCACAACATTAGCAAAAGAATTTAATTGAGTCCATAAAGGGATTCTACCATTACGAGTATAAGAAGCGTAAACAAAAGAAACAAAGCACTTAAAAAAAAGACATGTAAGTGTAAATAACCTGAAGAAAAGCCTCAATAATGTCCACACTCACAGGATTATTCTAGAAAATCCAAATTTTGTTAGTGCAATTACCAAAAAAAATTGATTAAAACCAAGTAGCTTAGCAGTTTTAGGTAACTTAGAAGCAAAAATAAGGGGTTCCAACAATGCCAAGAGAACAACATTATGCAACCTATACAGATTTTTGATCCTATCTCTAGAAACCACACTATCCACACGCTGAACATTCCAAATCAGAGCTTTAATCATTAATAATAAGCAAAGAAGTTTAAGCTCTAGTGGACCAAGGGTTAGGAGGAGGGCTATTTCAATTATTTTTATTTTTTCTTTTGCAAACTTTAGTAAACCCTTCATCATTAATCTATTGATCCCCATTTTTATTATGAGAAGATGTTTGATTCACCACTAGATTAGAAGAAATTTTGGTTTCCAAGTGACTAGGTAGATGTAAATCCATAAGAGTGAATTCCCCTTCTTCATAAGCATCAGATCTCATAAGACAAGGGATATCCAAAGCCTTACCCATAGATCTTAAAACATAGAAGAGCTAGCAATGGATTTAGATAAAATGGAATTTTTTTTATTAATAATAAATAAGTCTTGAGAATGCTCTTAAACCTTATCATTCAACATTTGATAATTGTCAACACGAGGTTGAGAAGGAGCCATTGTAACATTATTATAAATCAGACTATTAATAAGTTGATCAACTGACCCTATAAGCACATGTGCTTCCATATTCTTATTGATATCATTGAGTTTTTCAAGATTAAGATCTCTCTCATTATTGGTCACATGCTCCCTACCAAAATTACCACCAAACAAGTTTTGAACCTCCAAAGAATTATGCTCTACCTGTTTGGAATTATCATTATCATACACAACGACACCATTAGCTAAAGGCTCATTCGACCCATTGACATTGGACCCCAACACCATCCCTTTTCCATAAACAATAGGCTGAGACTTTTTAAGAGAAGGGTGAAGAACAAAACACTCATTATTATGATGACCATGAATCTTATAATGACTGCAAAAATCAGGAATGTTTTCAAACTCAACCTTTTACATATATCCAAAAGATTTTGACCCAACCCATATCTCTTTAGGATGTTTTTTAGATATATCCATTTCAATCAACACATGAGCTATAGATGGTCTCGAACTCGAGGCCATAGCTTGGTCCATTTGTAATGGTCTACCAAAGATGGAACCCAATACATGAAGGACATGCGGATTAAAAAGATACAAATGTAGATTTAGAAATGTGATCCAAATAGGGACGACAGGGGACTCTTCTTTAATATCAAAAGAAGGAGTCATTTTGATTAAACAAATTTGACAATCTAAAATGTAATGCAATCTCATCGCGAAGACTTGGCTATAATCTAGATCGTTGGATAGTTGGATCGCAACAAGATGCACTTCCAGTAACCTAGCTGAAAAAAAAAACAGAAAGCTTGAGGTTACCAAAAAAATTACGGATAGAATCGAGGTTAGGACGACGAATAACAAACTTTCCAATAAGAGTAAATTAAAAAGGGGAAGCTAGTTTGAGCACTTCATAATTAAAAATCAAAATTATCTGAACTCCCTTAAAATATAATTACATAAAAGAAAAATTCAAAGCCTTAGAAGAAGAAGGCCCAGCTAGAACATCTTTAAAGGATCTAGAAATAGTATCACTACCATTCACAGCTAATGAAAATAACCCTTATTTCTTAAAATTCTAAGCATTTAAAGAGCCCCCCCCGCCCCCCCTAAGGGTTGTTAATGACAGGGACCACCATAACAAGCTGTAAGAGAAAACAAACTAGGGACCCAAAGGTCTAGGTTAAAAAATAACACTATGAAGCGAAGGATCAAAGATGAACTTACCAAAAAAAATAGAAGAAAAGTGACGAACAGAGCACAAAGATCGCAAGGGAACCAGAATCACCAGAGCACAGCCAAGAAGATGGTTTTGATCCGTTAGATTTTGTTAAAAAATGAGTTATAGTTAGATTTATGGTTTTCACATTTCAATATTTAATGATCTTAGAGTTTGGTTTATGCTTATAATTATAATATTAGAAAGATTTATACTTATAATTATAATATTGGAATGATTTATGCTTACATTTACTAATTGTAATATAGAATATTAATCCTAATAGTGGAGGGGAATATGGGGAATCATATATTTTCCTTCATATATTTTCATTTAGGATTTTCATATTTCTTGGTTGAATCACCTTAGAATTAAATCTATGCTTATAATTATATTATTTGAAAATGAGTTATAACAAAGTTACATTCCTTAATTGGAATAGAAGAATCATAATAGTGGATAAGATATGTGGGGAAATATACCAACTATAAATTTCTATTTTTATTTTTTACATTTTTAAGATCAAGTTATACTTGGATATACGAAGTCAGAGGTCATGAATGTATAATAGATTATTATCATGAATAAAGTCACTAATAGATGAATTTGTTAAGGGTTTTGAATATTTTTTTCATGTGGCATGTCAACTACCATTTTTTATGATGGGAGGTTTAGGTGTTTATTCAAAGCACAGAAATCAAGTATACCTTACACCAGATGACGTCAAGCTTGATTTATATCAAGAGGATTTGTGCCAATGTATTAGTTCTGGACAAAAACATTAGAGGTTGTGAATGTAAAATTGATTATTATCGAGACAAAAGTCACTAACCGATGAATTTGTTAAGGGTGTTGAATATTTTATTCACATGCTAAGACAATTACCTTCATTTTTATCAAATAGGAGGTTTTAGGTGTCCTTGCTCAAAGCACAAAAATTAAGCATACCTTAAACCTGATGAGGTTATACTTCATTTATAATAAGAGGATTTTCCATATTATTAGTTTTGGACCTCACATGGAGAGTATAAGCAACATTCAAACTCTCAATGTGGTAGCTCCACAGTTCCATAATAGTTGAGGATGATCAGAATATAAGAACATACAAAGAAATAAATTTTGATGTAGCAGGCCTGGAATTAAGAGAACATATGGAAGAGCCACCTAACATTGATCTATACAAATTCTATGAATTACTACATGTGTTGAACAACCTATTTTGGATGGGTGCACTACTTATTTAGTGTTTTTAGTTACAGTTAGGATGATCGGTATTAAGATTGAGTACAACATTCTTCAAGAGTGCTTCAATGAGTTCATAGAGTTGTTTAAGAAAACTAATCTAGAGAACAATGTAATACTAAAGATTTGTACAAGACTAAAAAGTTAGTATCCAAAATGGGTTGAGTGCTACATAAAAATACTATTGTATCGATAGCTGTATATTGCAATATAAGAATAACTTGACAGAAGTTATAGTGCACCATGGTACAAATCAATAATTAGAAATTAATAGTAAAAATAGAATGATGTGTCATATTCCAAATTATTTTATTTTCCCCTGATTCCCAAACTTTAATAGGTGTATGCATCAAAAAGTTTCGCTGGTCATATGAGATGACATAAAAAAATTATCTCAATTGGATGTTCTTACTTATCCATCATATGGAGAAGCATAAAAGTACTACGATCATATACATCTTTCATTTAGTGTAGAGTCATGTAACATAAGCTAAGATTATATGTGGATGTTTTCACTAGCTCCATGAAGTATAAAATCCCAAGATCTAAATTTGAAGAATTTGGAATTTTTATCTCTTAATTAATTTGTTAGTGACACTTATTATCTAGCATTTTAAATAAATCCAACAAAATTAACTATAAATCATAAACATCAAAATATTTATATGTTCATTCCTTCAAATGCAATGTATAATAGCCAAGAGATTTAAATAATATCAATCTATACTTTTTAAAACCCCATAATACAAAATAATTGAGCGAAACATAGAAATAAAAGAAAACCAAAAAATATTGATATCCTCACTACTGAGGGTCCTGACCCCTTCCTAAACTTGAAATCAATAAAAATCATATAATTAGCTTACAAAGCCCAACAAGTAACAAAAACTAACCACTGCCTTCAATGAAAATCAAAAGATTTAATATGCTTGCTCTAGTTCTAAATAATATACATCATAAATTTATATGTGTAATAGGAAATATCTAAAATTAAGAATAAAATTAATATGTTTAGTGAAGTTAAAACAGCTCTTTCAAACTATAAGAAAATTGATAAGAAGGACTATCAATCATTAAACCATGTCAATATTTTATGCAATGTTGTATGAATATCAATACAGGTTCTATTAAAATAACTTCAGTTTTATGTAAAAATCAGTTCAATGCATTACCATGTAAATAAAATCATAGTACAATTATGAAGAGCAAGGTAGGGTATCTAGCTTTAATGTGGTATTTTTATCCTTCCATCTATTTTCTATATATTATATCTAACCATTTGTCAACCGCATCTTATCTTACATTTATTTCAATTAATCATTTTATCTTCATAGGTCGCTTCCAATAATCATTTCAGAGTTATTACCCTCTACACACTAGCATAATTCGGTCAATCAATTATATGCTACAACCAGGGTCACACCATCAACATTTTATTTTAGGAAAAGCCTGTCGACTCAGCCTCCTGCATAGGATATTATGATCTAAGAGCCAACTCGAATTATTTATAGTATTAACAGTAAGCCTATCTTGCATACATGCAAATGTATATTTTTTTGTATAATGTAAGTCAATATCATATATATAATGTAGTAATTCATAAAGTGCAGAAAAATCTAAAAAATCTGTTTACTATACATTTGCACAGACTTGTGTCATAAAAAACTCACTTGCAACGACTTGTGTCAATTTTCTACACTACCTCTCAAATTAGAAAAAAATTATGATAATTAAAGCATAATAATATCTATATTATGAAAAAAGATCGTTTGTAAATTTGGTGTATAATTACTTCAATAAAATTAATTGGCTGATTCGAAATATGGGTAATTATAATCTCCACAACATAAAAAATATAGTCCTGGACATTTCCAGTTTCACTGTACAAATGAGATAGAAGTAAGAATAAAATGTGACAAAATTATTTTATTAAGATCAATTTAACAATAAAATCAAATCAAAAGCTAAATGGTATAATCAATAGAAATAATCATTAGCAAATTAAAGAAAATACTAATCAAAGACTCATCAATCATATCATTAAAAAAAATCATAAATTCAATCAATAAGGTAACTCATTCACACATATATACATGTCATTGAATATACAACGCAATGATATGCTCAGTTGGGTCTATCTGTCTACTAATATAATTCTCTTTCATAATCAATCAAGCGTACACACACATACACAGATAAATCAATCAAATATGCAAATAGCAAAATCTATATACCCAACTTCTACCCCACTCATAATCATTCCTAAGATTCTTGAAATAATTTATTTCTCTCAATAACATATACCCTGATACCACTTTTGTCACATCCCATGAGCTCAATTTGGAAGAATTATTAATTTTTATCTCTTAATTAATTTGTTAGTCTCTAAATATCTATCATATTAAGTAAATCCAACAAAAGTAACTATAAACCATATACATAAAAAAAATTATATATTCATTCCTCCAAAATGCAATGTACAATAGTCAAGAGATTTTAATAATATCAATTTATCATTTTTCTAAAACTCCTAATTACAAAAGAAAAAAAATAAAACACAGAAATAAAAGAAAACTTAAAAACATTTATTAGCTTCACTCTTAAGGGTCCTACCCCTTCCCATACTCGAAATTAATAAAAACCACTTAATAAGCTTACAAAGCTTGACAAGTAACCAAAACTTATCACTTCCTTCAACGCAAGCAAAAGATTCAATATGCTTGCTCTAGTTTAAATTAATATCATTCAACAATTTATATGCATGATAAGAAATCTCTAAAATTAAGAATAAAGTTAACATGATAAGTGAAATCAAAAGTGATCTATCAAACTATAATAAAATTGATAAGAAGGACTATCAATCAGTAGGCCATGTCAGTATATTATGCTATGTTGTATCAATATCAATATAGGTTCTATCAAAATAACGTAAGTTTCATCCATGAATTAGTTTAATGCATTATCATGTAAAAAAAATCGTAAGTAATATTATGAAGAGCAAGGTAGGCCATCCAACTTTAATGTTATGTTTTCATCATTCCATCTATTATCTCTCATATCTATCCATATATCAATATAATCTTATCTTTCATTATATTAATTAATCATTTTATTTTCATAAGTGACTTTCAATAATCATTTAGGAGTCATCACCCTCTACCCATCAGCATAATTTGGTTAATCCGTTATAGGTTACAGCCAAGATCACACCATTAACATTTTATTTTAAGGAAAGCCTGTTGGCCAACCCTCTTATACATGATATTATGTGTTAAGAGCTAGTTCATTTTAATTATAGTGTTAACTGTAAGCCTTCCTTACTTACATGCAAATCCTATATTTTTCTAAGCAATATAAGTCATGTACAAAATATATTAATTCATAAAATATAGGGAAATCAAACAAATTTATCTACTAGGTTTTACTTTAGAAAATCACAGCTTCCAATTTACCTGGTGAAATTCCTTAATAATATAATTAAAATGCTCAAGAGGATCATATCTATCATATATAAAATGTTACACGATGAAAGTTTGCTAAAAATAAAGATATCACTACTTTTATGAGTCTTGGCCAAATTAAAATTCATAAAACACAAAATACATTAAATCATTAAAATTAAAGGTAGAGTAATCGTTACCTACATTGAGATGAGGAAAATTTTCAATTGGATTGATTGCCACAAATGGCTCTAAGACCTCTAAATCCTAGCTTCTCTCTTCTCTCTCCTCTCTATTCTTCTCTTTTCCCTATCTTGCTTAGTGAAATTTAAATTGAAATGGGGAAATGGATTAAGTAAAGTCCTATTAATGTAAATTGAATTTTTTTAAATAAAATACGTTAAAGATGCAAATGTTACTTTTTTATTTATTCAATTTTAACATAAAATTCATATAAATCCTTTGAGCAATAAAAATTATTAAAAATATTCATAAATTAGCTAAACATGTTTAGAATGATATAGTGAAATTAGTTTGCAAAACGGTTTTCGAAAGGTCCTAGAAAACCTGCTTATACCGACATGTGTCAATTTTTACACTGCCTCTAAAATTAAAAAAAATTGTTATAATTAACGCATAATAATATATATATTATAATAAAGATAGTTCATAAATTTGACTTATAATGACTTTTAAAAAATTATTTAATTAGGTCAAAATATGAGTTATTATATATATATATATATATATATATATAAATTCAATCAGTTTCACCATACTCCTGCTAGTCTGTTATAGTAACACTCTATAATCTTTCACCTGAGATGTGTATGACTATACATATTTTTTATGCTTATTATACCCAGCATACATTATTTAAAAGCAAAATAGATGTCCTTTTACAATCTTTAATTGATGACCTTAAATTATTATAAGAAGAAAGTGTGTTAACATATGATTTCTCACTAAGAAGAACTTCTTGCTAAAAGCTGCCTTATTATAGACCATCAACTACTTTCTAACATATTGTATGTTAGTTGGTTTGTGCATTGTGGGAGAGTCAGCTTGCCCAAATGATGATAGATTGTGTGTTTATATCTCTATGGACACACAAAATGATTTATGCATGCTTATAGTCACTAATGAGATTTTAAAAGAAAGTTCAAATTTTCTATGGTGTAAGTCCTATTTATGATGCAAGTGCATATTATGCATTAAGTAATAAAATGATGAATAGAGTGTTAATTTCACAAGGAAATAACTGGAAATATCCTACGTTCATTTTATTACAAAGACAAGAAAACTATATTTATCTAGTGAGCTATTAAAAATCATTTGCAATTTAAAAGTAAAAACTTTAAAATGTAAAAAATAAAGTTTTATAATATTTATAAAATCTGAACCTATGAATCCTCAAAAGAACATGATTGCATTAGAGAGATTTTTTTTATAGTTGTTGTGGATCAGAGCAATTATGTTCTTCATCTCTATCGACCTAGTTAGAGCATAAGCTAGGATCCTCACTATCTAAAGTTCAATTATCTCCCTAAGAACCTATTGTAATAGCCCAAATTCCTATGTTTAAAATTTCCTCTACGAGTGCTATGGTGTCAATTAGGTTAGTGGTGCCCCGACATTGACCTCTTAAGTTTTTCGACAAAAGAATATGTTTTGAGTGAGCTCTGAGATGTTAGGTCTCAGGTGGAGAGATTTTGGGGGAATATGGAAGATTCCTTAGGAGCATAGTGATGCGAGGAATGTAAGTGAAATGATGTTATGTCAAGTTAGTGGTTCTTTCATATTGAAACATAAAACTCCATTTCATTAAATCCCTCACCCAACCATCCCGCCCTTCATTTTAGCTTGGCCTAGAGAGAAAGAGGAGAGAGAAGAGAGAAAGTTTTCTCTGAGTCGCTTTCATCCATCACTCCAGTTAGAAAGAGTGTTTTGATCATGGTAGGTAAGTGAATCCCATTTCTATTTTCAGTGTTTCTGATTTCTCAAATTTTATCTCTTTTAAACATGATTAAAATGTAATACCTCTCATTGTAAAATTTCTTATCATGTAACTTTGATGTGTGATATATATCATCATCTTGAGCATTTTGACTGGTTAATAATAAAGTTTCATCAGGTAATTTTGCTTATAGGTCATTTTAATGGAAATCAATAATATAATATTTATTAGAAAATGATCAGTAGTCAATATATATATTTAGGTATCAAATACACAACATGCAAATGTTTACTATTCATTTGGTATATTATGCATTTTAGATATATTGTAGGTATATTATAGGCAAATTGATCAGTACACTAATAATTGTATTAGGTATATATAATAATATAATTGAATTTTATATATTATGTAATGTGTATAAACATAAGGTAGGCTGGTTGGAAATGATTGAATCATTCATGTTGGTTGAAAACATATTTCCCTGTACATGAGGGTAAGCAAGCAGGCTTTCCTTTAAATAAGGTTTGTGGTGTAATCCCTAGCGATATGAAAAGGGAGGTATAAGGAGACTAATTTATATGATATGATATGCTAATGAGTAGGAAATGATGATTTCTTACATAAAAGCCAACTAATTGATGACTTGTTATGTGAAACTAATTCTTGGAAATTGGAATGATATAATTGAGACCGATTTCTATAGCCAGTAGGGTTGAATACAAGAAAAACACCACATATAGCCAAATTTTCAATCTTGCTTATATTATTTAGACATGTATATGACATTAACATACTAAATATATTGTACAAGTGACATGATATGATATGATATGTATATGATGCATGCCATGATTGATACGTGTAAGTGATATGATTGATGATATAGATAAAAAGGGCACTTAATATACATGAATTATATGACATTACATGATACACATTACATATAATATTTATATTATAAACCATGCATGCACATACAACACTACAGATTTGGCTACTATGATTGATACGAATGATACTTGGAATAATACACTTAATAGGAATATGATTTACATTCATTTTGTAGATATTGTATGATATGCATATGATAAATGAAACTGTATTGATTTCATAGAGAGATATATAAACTATTTATAATTAGCTTGTATAAGAATGATAGAATCTACAAGTCCTTTTTATGGTTATTGATAACTGCTCACAAGATATACTATTATACTAATTTTATTGCTCATATGATATAAAACTATTCACATTATACTACTTACTTTTATAGCATATATTCATATTAACATGTTTATATTGATATTAATTGCATGATTACATACATATTATTTCATTGCCTTGCATTGCATATAATTGTATGTTATGGTAACCTACTAGGCTATTAGCTCACTCTATCATTTTTGTGTATTTTTAAGAAGGGATCAAAATCTAGTGGAGTGAGATAGATCAGGCTTTCCCAAGTTTTCTTTTATTATTTTTTTTATATTTTAGGTTATTTCTTTATAATCAAGAGCTTAGAAGGATAAATTGATGTATTGATTGATCTCCTGACTATTATATATAAAATTTGAAAAAAAATTAAAAAATGTTTTTTGATTAACTTGATTTCGAGTATCTTCTAGTAATGATTAAACTAATTAAAAGAGATTAGTGGCTTGAGTAAATAATTGATAGATAAATAGATAATTCTTCCAAAATTAGAGCTTGGGGCATTGTAGTTGGTATCATTATGAAGGTTATTGGAAGAATTTGATTGTAGCCAGAGCATAGGAATTGATTGAGAAGGGATGAAATGGGTTTTGTTAGAATTTACTTTCATTGCATTCATTTCATATATATGTATGACTAAACTATAATTTTATAGGAAGGAGAACTATACTAAGTGGAATGGTTCCATCTAAAGTACCAATTGAGCAGAGTATAATGGTCTAGTGAGTTTTAACAATACAACAAAAGAGTGAGAATAAGGGGGCTGAAGAGAATAAGTATTTATAGATATTTTAAAGTTAAATGCCCTACTATTTAAGGGAGCTATAGAACCACAGATAGCAGAAGACTGGTTATTGAGGATGGAGAAAAGTTTTGACAAAATGTAGTGCCTGGATAATATGATAATACCATTAATAGTATTTTTGTTTGAAGGTGAAGCTGAGAGATGGTGGAATGAATAATAGAGAGAGAAATTTTAGGGTAGGCTAAACTTTATAATGATATGGGAGGAGTTTGTTAACACTTTTTGAGACTAGTTCGTACCCCCACTTACATGAGAACAAATATTGGAGGCCTTTATGAGATTGGAGCAAGTGAACTTGATAGTGATGTAATATGAAGCTGAGTTGTCTACACATGCTAGGTATGCACTTCAACTAGTCAATACTATTGAGGAAGAATGTTAAAAATTTTGGAGAGGATTGAAGGATGAGCTGTGGAATCCACTTGTACCATTAAGAATCCCAAAGCTTTTTGAGTTAGTTGAGAGAGACACATTAATGGTAAATAATTTTTCCATTCCCCAGTTTAGACTTGACATGAGTATGATAGAACGGGTGAAGAGTTCTCTAGAGGAGAGAGTAGTGAAAAGAGAAGTAGATTTACTAATGTTAGGAGAGGACCTATGGTAAAAGATGGTAGTGTTCAAGAATATCCTAGATAAGAGAGGAGACATATAAGATAGTGATATCTGACAAGATAGATGTGGTCAATATCGAGACATGATGATGGATTGCCTGTAGAGAGGATTTGTAGAGAGATTTGGGTCAAATAGTCTAGATAAATATATGGATATAGACTTACATGATCTAGAATGTTTAGATAATGTTTCATAAGAAGAATTAATAATAAGAATGTAAACCTGAGTGATAGTCAAAGGGAGCCCACCCAATTGGCTATGAAAGGACCCATACAACCAAGGTTATATAGTTTGAATTAGCAAGAAGCAAGAGTTAGACCTAAGTGATCCGTTGATATAGTTCTTTATTTTGAATACTATTGCTTTTGCATTAAAATGCACTAAAAATGAATGATGACATATATTCTGATTAACATGCATACATGTGTGAATGAATGAAAATATGATTTGATTGATTATTGAGATCATTAGTGATCAATATCTTTATTCTGTTTATGAGTATTATGTAGTGAGATATATAAAGATGATATTTTTCTAAGGTGGGTAGATTATAAAAATCCAAATTCCTATGTTTTAAACTTTCTCTGTAAGCACTATGGCACCAAGGTTGGTGGCACCCCATCAATAAGCTCTTGGGTGAAAAAAAAAGGGTTTTAAGTGAGCCCTACAACACTACGGTGTAGTATTGGGTCTCAAGTGAAGAGATTCTATAGGAATTTTGAAGATTCCTTGGGGGCACCGTGATTCTAAAAAAATGAGCGTCACGGTGCTAGGACAAGTTAGTAATAATTTTTTTATTAAAATACCAAAATCCATTTAATTAAATCCATCACCTAGCCATCCCTCCCCTTCATCTTTGCTTGGTCGAGAGAGAAAGAGGAGAGGAAGGAGGGAGGGAGGAGGAGAGAAAAGAGAGAGAAAGTTTACCTTGGTTGCTTTTATTCATCGCTCTAGTTGAGAAAAGTTATTTGATCGTGGTAGGTAACCTAAATCTTATTTCTATTTTTAGTTATTTTGATTTCTCAAATTTCGTCTATCCTTAACTTGATTAAAATGCACTAAACCTCGTTGTAGTATTTTGTAGTGTAACTTTTGATATGTGATATATATTAACATCCTAAACATTTTCACCAGTTAATATTTAAATTTCACTAGGTGGTTTTACTTATATATTTTTTAATGTAAATATTTATAAAATAATAATTATAAAATGATCAGGAGTTAATGTGCTGCATATAGACTTAGAAAACATGACAAGCACATGTTTATTATTTATTTGATATAATGTACATTTTTGATATACTATAGACATATTACATACGTACTAACAATTATATAAATAATTACCCAATTAAGAGAGTAGATGAATTAGATTTGGCTTATGTTAAGAAAGGTAGAGGTAGAGCTAAGAAAACTTGGTTAGAAAATATTAGAAATAACCTTTCTTTATTAGATTTAAATGAGAATTTGACTCTTAACATGGAACAATGGAGAAGAAGGATTAATATTGATGACCCTACATAATGGGATAACGGCTTGATATTATTGTTGTTATATGTTGTACGTTGTTATTGGTGGTGGAGTATATGATATTGCTATTATGCTTTATATACTATGAAATGTATGTAAAATCAAGACAAATTAGGGGAAATGATTGACTAAATAAGATTTGCTAGAGACATGTTACCTTATATAGGAGGGTCTGCCAACAAGCTTTTCTTTAAATATGATTTATGGTGTAATTCTATGTGATATGATAAGGGATGTGTAAGAAGACTAATTGCTATGATATGATATATCGATGGGTTGGAAGTGATGAATTATTTTATGAAAGTTACCTGACTAATGACGTATGATATGAAACTGATTCAAGAAAACATGATTGATGTTATTGAGACTGATTCTTGTTGCAAATCTAGATTCAAGGATTATGATTTTGATGATAATAAACATTTCTATTTCTATTTGATTACCTAACCTTTCAGGTTTACAAGATCAATTGCAATTCAATCTAGATCAAGATCGAGTCAATCTATTTTTTTTTAATTCCAATGTAATTTTTCATATTTCTTGAGTCAAATGTAATGTAATGGATCCCTAAGCTAAGTAATCTTGCAGACACACACTCAAGGGGAGATTTTTAGTGAGTTAGAGTTTTTGTTTTGTTTTGTTCATATCATCCTAGACGATTCATTGAAAATAGAAATCCTAATTAGGGCAGCCATATTAAGTTAGTCTGATTAAGTAGATTGTCCTGGATGATACTCCCATCGTATAGGACAATATGCTCAAATCAAAAAATCTCAGCCACCATACTAATTTAGGCATGTTTTTATTTTTAGTATTTTGGTCTAATCATCTTGGACGATACGTGTATTATCCTAGATGATTCATTACAATCATGCCTAAATTAGCCAGGTGATTAAGGAAAGCAATCGAGGATTAATTGATCGATTGCATCATCCTGGATGATCAATTATAAATCCTCGTCATCCAATATATCTCACCTGGATGACCTGAACTGTGTGTTGAATGATATTTCCATTTTTAAACTAATCGTAAAGGATGATAGCTTTATCATCCTAGACGATCAGTTATTTTGAAATCGTCCAGCATAGTTGTATCAAACAACCCGAACTATATATCGAATGATATTGAGCATTTTTGAACTAATCATACAGGATGATAGAGATATCGTCCAGGATGATCAAGTCATTTTCTTAAGATCATCCAGACTTTTCTCCTGGATGTCTCGAATTATGTGTTGGACAATATTCCTGATTTAGAACTAATCATCGAGGATGATCACATAACTATCCCGCACAATCAGAACAAACTATGTCTTCTAATCATCCAAAGGTACCAGATCGTCTAGGGCAAAAGGGGCAGATTTATACTGATCGTACAGGACGATCGCAGAATCATCCTGGACGATCTTTAACGACAAGTTAAAATTTAGGGCAATTTTTTAGCGCTCCTTTTTAAGCTCTCTTATTTGCTACTGTCAAAATCTTTTTCCACTATCCTCACCTGAGAGAGCCTTGAGAGGGAGAGGGAGAGCTTGGGAGAGAGAGAGAGAGAGAATCTTGTGAGGGGGAGTTTGTGAGGTGTTCACAAGGATTACTCTAAGCAAGGATTCGATTCATCATCTCTAATCATCTTCCCTTATCCCGTGGTATCTCTATGGGAAGGATCGTCAGCAAGAAGATCAAGGTTCTCTACCTACATCAGGAGGAAGTGAAAGGAGGTAAGGTTCTTTGCCTACTTCAGGAGGAAGAGAAAGGAGGTAAGATTCTCTGCCTACTTCAGGAGGAAGCAAAAGGTGTTTAGGTTCTGTGCCTCACCAGGTTGGTGAAAAGGAGTTTTATAAAGGCTTCTCCACCTTGCTGTGGGAACAGAAAGAGAGTCACTTAGTTTTAGTACAATACCTTGAGGGGAGGCTCCGGGGAGTGAATGTAGGTCAAGTTGACCAAACCACTATAAAATCTATTGTGTTCTTTCTTTTACTATTCTGCTTTTTAATTTCTGCACTTTAGTTTCTATGGATGATCATGTGGTTAAAGTTATTATTCTATTTGATTAAACATCTCCACATCAACGTGAAATTATAATTATTTTAAAACATTCGAAAAGGTTTTGAAAATTAGTTTTGCTCAAGAATTTTTAAAACTACCAATTCATCCCCCTCTTGGTTAGCCTCGGGCTAATTCACAAGGGATTAACATCCCTAACGAACTTTTAAGTAGTATCAGAGAGGGGTTCAAAAATTATGTTTTAGAAAACTTTTGAGCTTCGATCCATAGCTAACTTTGGTAACCAAAATACTGTAGAAGGGTATTCCATTACTCGACCACCCTTGTTTGATAACACACCTTTTGATTTCTGAAAAACTCGTATGCACACCTTTTTACAATCGATCGATTATTGCATGTGGATGCTTACTAAAGACGATTATGATGCACCTTTTAGATTTGCTAATGGTGTTAAAATTGAACTTCCTTTTACTGAATGGACTCATGATGATATGGACTTTGCATAACTTAATGCAAAATACTTAAACAATTTTTTTTATATTAAAATCTAAGGATTACATGCGTGTCTCTACTTGTACAACTGGTAAAGAAATTTGGGATATATTATGCATTACTTATGAAGGCACATCAGATGTTATGCAATCTAGGTTGAATATCTTGCTTCATAACTATAAACTCTTTCGTATGAAACCTAGTGAGTCAATATTTGAAATGTATACTAGGTTTACATAAATTGTCACCTTCCTACATGCCTTAGAAAGAGAACTCACTAACTATGAGAAAGTTAATAAAATTCTAAGATGTTTGTCTTCTTCCTATAATTCCAAGATAAATGCGATCACTGAATCCAAGGATTTAAACATTATTCTCTTGATAACTTACTTGGATCACCCATTGCTTACGAGCAAGGAGTGAACCAAAGACAACTTGATGCAGGTTAGAAAAAGAAAGAGAAAACTATGGCATTGAAGGCTAACGATACAGAGGCTAATTCTTCTGGGTCTGAAAGTGATGTTGCCTTAATCACTAGGCAATTCAAAAACTTTCTAAGGAAGAAACGCAAGAACTATCAGAAATGGAACAATAGTAAGAATAACAAAAATTTTAAAGGTTCGTTTGATATAATATTTTGAATGCAGGAAGCCATGACATATAAAAGCTGATTATCATATACTTAAGGCTCACCCAAGTAAGGAGAAGGGTGAGGAAAAGCCCAAGTTCAGGAAGGATAAGAAATGGATTCAAAAGGCTTTCTGGGCAAATTTTGCATCTGATTCCTCTGAGACTGAAGCTGAAGAGGAGACTGCAAACTTATGTTTGATGGAGGATAAACATCTTGGTCATTCTAAATATACGATCAGTTACTTGATGTTTCCAAAAGAATCCATTCATTATATAGGAAACTTAAGAAAACTCATGCTAGCCTAAAATTGGAATTCTTGAACCTACAAAAAGAGCAAGAAGTTTTACTTAAGGATCATTCTTCACTTGAAAGAAATCACATGTCATTACTTGATGAATTTGATGAGTTAAATAAAAAGCATTCTGATTTGATTATTGAGCATGATTCATTGAAAGCATCGTATGTTGAATTAGAAATTACATTCAAGGAAGTAGAAACACAAGCATTTGATGTTGAGAGTAGGAGCATGCATTGAGAGTGGAAAATTTAATTCTGGATTGTTCAAATAAATTTTTTGATGCTAAATTAATCGCTCTTATAAAAAATAAATAGCCTCTATCACTTGAAGAATTTTATACACAATCATCAAAGTATGCATCATCCAAACCTAAAAAGAGACACTATCACCCACGTAGATTAGTTAACCCTTTTCCTGGCCTTAGATGTTTCTCTTGTGGCATGTTAGGATATATCTCCCACTCTTGCACTATCCACCATAGTACACATTGGGTTTGGAGGCCCAAATTACATGATTCACAACATAAAACACATGCATTACATTCTTCCTTCCATAAGAAAGAACCTAAACTTGTTTGGGTTCCTAAATCTGATATTTGATAATTTTGTAGGGGTACTCTCACACAAGACCTCATGAGAGAATGTGGTACCTAGACAACAGATGTTCAAGGCAAATTACTGGAGATGTAATCAATTCATTTCGCTGGAGGCCAGGGCTAGAGGTAAGGTCACTCTTGGAGACAACACCACCAGAAAAGTGGTGGGCACAGGTAAAATCAGAAACTCCAAGAACCTTTTAATTGAAAATATTTTACTTGTAGATGGACTGAAATACAACCTACTCAGCATTAGTCAACTCTATGACAAAGGTTTCAGCATAAAGTTCCTGGCAAATACTTATATTATCAGCTTAAATAATAACACTGTTTTGTAGGGAAAGAGGATCAACTATATCTATATGCTTGATTTAAATAACATTGAGTGTGCTGCTTCATTTTGCTTAAAAATTATTGCTGATGAGTCTTAGCTATGGCATAAGAGGTTATGTCATGCCAGCATGAAAACCCTTAGAAGAGTAACCTAAAAGGATTTAATTAGAGGTGTCCCCAAGCTTAAGTTCACTAAGGACCACCTATATAATACATATCAAATAGGAAAATAAGTCCAATCCTCTTTCCACTCCATTAAGGACATCAACACCTCTAGACCTTTAGAAGTCCTTCACATGGATTTATTTGGACCCATTAGCATTGTCAGCTTAGGGGGAAAAGTCTATGGGTTTGTGATTATTGATGACTACTTGAGGTTCACTTGGATTAAATTTTTGTCACATAAAACTGAGTCCTTTGATGAATTTAAAACATTCTCCACTTAGATTCAGAAGAAGCTAGGTTGTGAGATCTTGACCATTCATAGTGATCATGGTGGAGAGTTTGAGAATGTAAGATTTGAAACTTTCTCTGAGGAGCAAGGGATTAGTCACAACTTTTTAGCTCCTAGGCCCCCTCAGCATAATGGGGTAGCTGAAAGAAAGAACAGGACTTTACTGGAAGCCGCTAAAGCCATACTTGCTGAGTATTCACTTTTAAAATATTTTTGGGTAGAAGTGGTGAACACATCCAATTATATGTTGAATAGGGTGAATGTTAGATCCAATATGAATAAGATACCCTATGAGATCATTAAGGGTAGAACACCGAACCTGTCTCACCTCCATATCTTTGGCTATAAGGTCTTCATTCTTAACTATGGGAAATTATCCTTAAGAAAATTTGACCCAAAATCTGATGAAGGAATGTTCTTAGGATATTCAAGTTTAGAGAAATCTTTTAGAGTGTTTAATAAGAGTACATTGGTCGTGGAGGAGACTACTCATATAGTGTTTGATGAATCTGATCCTAAGGAGTTTAGAGGTGAGGAAGAAGAGGAAATAGGAAAGATTACCCAAGGAGTAAAAAATGCAAATTTGGAGGAAAGGGTAGAACCTCAAAATACTTTGCCTAAAGAATGGAGATATTCTTCAAGTCATCCTAAAAACTGATCTTAGGAGACCTTTCTGAAGGTGTTAGAATTAGGCATGGGCTTAAAAAGGAAGTGAACCACTCTGCCTTTATCTCAATGACTGAACTCACCAACATTAATCAAGCCCTTTCTGATGAATTTTAGATCTTAGCTTATATGAAGAACTTAATCAATTTGTGAGGAATGATGTCTGGGAGTTGGTAGAAAGACCCAATGATCAAAGTATAGTAGGAACTAAATGGGTCTTTAAGAATAAAATAAATAATTCTAGTGTGGTGGTTACGAATAAGGCAAGATTGGTGGCTAAGGGGTACAACCAAATAAAAGGAATTGATTTTGAGGAGACCTTTGCCCCTATAGCTAGATTGGAAGTCATTAGAGTGCTACTTTCCTTTACCTATTATAAGGGATTTAAGCTTTTTCAAATGGATGTTAAGAGTGCCTTTTTAAATGGGGTGATAAAAGAAAATATGTTTGTAGAGCAACCCCCAGATTTTGAGAGTTCCCAATATCTAAATCATATTTGCAAATTAAAAAAGGCCTTTTATGGATTAAAATAGGCACCCTGAGCTTGGTATGAGAGGCTTAGCACATTCCTACTGGAAAGGAAGTTTGTTAAGGGGAGCATAGACACCACTCTTTTTCTAAGAAAAGTAGGAGATGATTTACTCATTATCCAGATCTATGTTGATAATATACTTTTTGGATCTTCTGATAAAAATTTATGTGATAATTTTTTTTAAAATAATGAGTGGAGAGTTTGAGATGAGTATGATGGGAGAATTATCCTACTTTTTGGGGTTTAACATAAGGCAAATGAATGATACAATCTTTCTCAATCAATTAAAGTACACTAAGGATATCTTAAAGAAATATAAAATGGATAAATCCAAGCCAATAAACACTCCCATAAGCTCCACTATCAAGTTAGATAAGGATTCAAATGAAAAATTTATTGATCAAAAGAAATACAGAGGAATAATTGGATCACTGCTTTACTTGACTGCTAGCCGACCTGATATAATATTTAGTGTTTATCTCTGTGCTAGGTTTTAAGCTGATCTTAAAGAATCCCACCTGACTGCGGTTAAGAGAATCCTTAGATATCTCTTATGGACCCCAAACTTAGGAATCTGGTATCTTAGACACATCACTTCTTTTGAGATTATCGAATATTCTGATTCTAATTTTATAGGGTATAGGGTGGATAGAAAGAGCACTTCTGGAATTTGCCAATTCATAGGACAATTCTTTATCTCTTGATCCAGTAGAAAATAAAACTCTATTACACTTTCCTTTACTGAAGCTGAGTACATTGCCTTAGGAAGTTGTGTGGCCCAAGTTCTTTGGTTGAAGCAATAAATCTTGGATTTAGGATCACTTGTTAGCACAATTTCAGTTTTATGTGATAACACTAGTGCCATCTGCATCTCTAAAAATTCTATCCAATAATTAAGGACCAAAGACATTGACAGAAGACATCACTTCATTAGAGACCATGTTATCAAAGGAGATATTAAGTTACACCATGTAGCAACTAAAAATTAATTGGCTGACATCTTTACTAAACAACTGGCCTTTAACACATTCAGTATTTTGAGAACTAAATTGGGTGTGATTGACATAAATACATGAATTTGATGATTACTAATTTTTGAAGTTTCTATTTTTCATTTTTTTCTTTTATTTTTGTTTGATTTGATTATCTGTTTCCGTTTTGGTTTTTATTCTCTACTAATTTTCTTTTATTGTTATTGTTTACCCGATTTGGTTATTTCTTTTTAAGCGCTTTCCTATTATTTTTTGATTTGCTGGTTATTTTCTTCAGAATCAGATCACTGCTCACTACTACTGATAAACTAGATTTCTAGCAGAGTATTTTGCCTTATTTTTTTTTGGAAGCTTATAAGCAGTGATTGACTCCTCTGAAATAGTTAAAGAAAAGAAACATTGATGATTGTTCTCTTCCTCTAACTCTTTTAGTGGTGTATTTTTCTTATTGAATAGAAATCTTTTTCAAAATTAAAAAGGCTAGACTTTGAAATAGAGATCTTTTAATCTTCCTATAGTTGTTACGAATCTTGATTCAAGGATTATGATTTTGATGATAGCAAATATTTCTGTTTCTATTTAAGTGCCTAACCTTTCAGGTTCACAAGATCAATTGCAATTCAAGCTAGCTCAAGATCGAGTCAGTCTTTTTCTGTTTCAGCTTTAATGTATTTTTTCATCTTTCTTGAGTCAAGTGTAATGTAACAGATCCCCAAGCTAAGTAACCTTACACACACACACACTCAGGGGGAGAGTTTTAGTGAGTTAGAGTTTCAGTTCTAATTTTATTCAAATCATTCTGGAAGATATTCATATCGTCCTAGATGATCCATTGAGAACATAAACTCTAATTAGGACAGGTATGTTAAGTTGATCTGATTAAGCAGATCATCATAGACGATACTCCCATCATATAAGATAATATGCTTAAATCAGAAATTCTCAACTGCCAGACTAAGTTAGGTAAGTTGTTTTTTTAGTATTTTGGTCTGATCATCCTAGACGATATATGTATCATCCTGGAAGATCTATTATAATCATGCCTAAATTAGTCAGGTGATTAAAGAAAGTAATTAAGGTTTGATTGATTGGATCATAACATCCTGAACGATCACAAGATCATCTTGGATGATTAATGAGAAATCCTGACTGTCCAGTATATTTCACCTAAACAGCTCGAATTGTGTGTAGGATGATATTGGCATTTTTGAACTAATCATACATGATGATATATATATCGTCTTAAACGATCAAGTCATTTTGAGATCATCTAGCATAAGTTATCATGGATGACCCGAACTATGTGCAGTACGATATTGGCATTTTTAAACTAATTATACTGGATAATAGTGATATCATCCTAGATAATTAGGTTATTTTGAGATCATCCAGCTTAAGTTCTCCTATACGCCTCGAGCTATCTTTTGGATGATATTTTTGATTTAAACTAATCATCCAAGATGATCACAAAAATGTCCCAGACGATTAGAACATTTTTTATCTTCTAATCATTTAGAAAAACTAAATTATCCAGGCCAAAAGGGGCTAATTTACACTGATCATATAGGACGATCGAAGGATCAACCTGGATGATCTTTGATGGCAAGTTGAAATTTAGGCAATTTTTGAGCCCTCCTATTTAAGATCTCTTTTGTTCAACTGTTGAGATCTTTCCACTATCCTTTCCTATGAGAGCCTTGAGAAGGAGAGAGAGAGAGAGAGAGAGCTTAGGAGGGAGAGAGAAGATCTTATGAGGGGGGGTTTGTGAGTTGTTCACAATGGTTGCTCCAAGCAAGGATCTGAATCATCTTCTCTGGTCATCATCTCTTGTTCTTTTGGTGTCTCTATGGAAGGATCGTCTACAAAAAGATCAAGGTTCTCTACCTGCTTCAGGAGGAAGCGAAAGGAGCTAAGGTTCTATGCTTACTTCAGGAGGAAGCGAAAGGAGGTAAGATTCTCTGCTTGCTTCAGGAGGAAGAAAAAGGAGTCTGGGTTCTCTGCCTCACCGGGTTAGTGAAAAGGAGGTTTATAAAGGCTTCTCCATCTTACTATGGGAGAAAAAGGAGAGTCACTTAGTTTTAGTGTAATATCTCTAGGGAAGGCTCCGGGGAGTAGACGTAGGTCAAGTTGACCGAACCACTATAAATTTGGCATGTTCTTTCTGATTATTTTTTGCACTTTATTTTACTGTAATTAACTACTTGGGTGAAATCTGTGTTTGATCTTTGTTATTACATTTATTTTAAAACATTCAAAAAGATTTTCAAAATCATTTTTACTCATGAATTTTAAAAACTACCAATTCACCCCCCTCTTGGTTAGCCTCGAGCTAGTTCATAAGGGCTTAACATCCCTAACGAACTTTCAAGTGGTATCAGAGAGGGATTCATAAAATCAAGTTTTGGAAAACTTTTAAATTTGATCCATGGCTAGCTTTGGTAATAAAAACACTGCAGAAGGATATTCTGTTCCTTGACCACCCTTGTTTGATAACATACCTTCTAATTTTTGAAAAACTCGCATGTCCACATTTTTATAATATATAGATTATCGCATGTAGATGCTTGTTAAAGATGGATACTCTACACCATTTAGAATAATTGATGGCGTTAAAACTGAACTTTCTTTTACTGTATGGACATTTGATGATCATAACTTAGCAGAACTGAATGCAATATGCTTGAACTATTTTTTCTGTGTTTTAAAATCTGAGGATTACATGCGTGTCTCTACTTGCACGACATGTAAAGAAATCTGAGATAGATTACACATCACTTATGAAAGCACATCAAAAGTTAATCAATCTAGCTTAAATATCTTACTTCACGATTACGAACTCTATTTCATGAAACCTAGTGAGTCTATATCTGAAATATATACTTGGTTTACACAGATTGTCACTTCCCTGTATGCCTTAGGAAGAGAACTCACCAACTATGAAAAAGTTAACAAAATCTTGAGATGTTTGCCATCTTCTTATGATGCCAAGATAACTACTATCACTAAATCAAAAGATTTGAATAATTATTTAATTGATAACTTACTTGGATCACTAATTACTTACGAGCAAGGAGTGAACCAAAGACAGCTTAATACAAATGAGAAGAAGAAAGAGAAGATTGTGACACTGAAGGTGAATGATACAGATACTGATACTTTCGGGTCTGAAAGCGATGATGTTGCCTTAATCCCTAGGCAATTCAAAAGCTTTCTAAGGAAGAAACACAAGAACTTTCAGAAGTGGAACAAAGGTAAGTCTAACAAAAATTCTAAAGGTTCTTCTGATACAATTTGTTTTGCATATAGGAAGCCAGGACGTATAAAAACTGATTGTCCTATATTTAAGGCTCACCCAAGAAAGGAGAAGGGTTAGGAGAAACCCAAGTTCATGAAGGATAATAAAAGGATTCAAAAGGTATTCTAGGTGGATTCTACATCTGACTCCTTTGAGACTGAAGCTTAAGAGGAGACTACAAACTTGTGTTTGACGGCGGATAAACATCATAGTTAGTCTGACCAAGAAGAGGTATATGAACTGACCTAAGATCAATTACTTAAAGTTTCTAAGAAAATCCATTCATCATATAGAAAACTTAAGAAAATATATTCTAGCCTTAAATTAGACTTTTAAACCTACAAAAAGAGCATGAAGTTTTACTTAAGGATTATTCTTTACTTGATGCCAATCACATATAATTACTTGATGAATTTGATGAGTTAAATAAAAAGCAGTTTGAATTGATTATTGAGCATGATTCATTAAAAATATCACATGTTGATTTAGAAAGAGCTTTTAAAGAACTAGACACCATGACATGTGATTTAGATAGTAGTGAGCAAGCATTAAAATTTGAAATTACAAGTCTTAAAAAAGAGAATGAATTTCTAAGTGTAAAAATTAGTGCATTTAAGAATAATGAAACACCTCTTATATTTGCATAATTTTATAAACCTCCATCACTTGAAGAATCTCATTCAAAAATATTAAAACATGCATCATTCAAGCCTAAGAAGAGGCACTATCACCCCTGTAGATTAGTTAATCCTTTTGCTGGCATTAGATGTTTCTCATGTGTCATGTTAGGACATATCTACCACACTTGCATTGTTCACCATAGTACACATTGGGTGTGGAGGCCCAAATTGCATGATTCACAGCATAACACATATGCATTGTATTCTTCTTTTTATAAGAAGGAACCCAAACTTGTTTGGGTTCATAAATCTAACATTTGATGATTTTATAAGTGTGCTCTCATACCAGATCTCGTGAGTGCATATGGTACCTAGACAGTGGATGCTCAAGATATATGGCTGGAGATGTAAATCAATTCATTTTACTGGAGGCCAGGGCTGGAGGCAATGTCACTCTTAGAGAAAATACCACCAGAAAAGTGGTGGGTGCAGGTAGAATCGAAAACTCCAAGAACCTTTTGATTAAAAATATTTTTCTTGTAGATGGATTGAAACACAACTTGCTGAGCATCCGTCAACTCAATGATAAAGGGTTTAGCTTCAAGTTCCTAGCAAACACTTGTATTATCAACTTAAATAATAACACTATTTTATAGAACAAGAGGATCAATAACATTTACATGCTTGATTTAAATAATATTGAATGTCCTACTTCATTTTGCTTAAAAACTACTATTGATGAGTCTTGGCTGTGGCACAGAAGGTTATGTCATTCCAGTATGAAAATCCTTAGAAGAGTCACCCAAAAGGACCTAGTTAGAGGAGTCCCCAAGCTTAAGTTCACTAAGGACCACCTGTGTGATGCCTGTCAACTAGGGAAATAAGTCTATTCCTCTTTCAACTCAATTAAGGACATCAGCACCTCTAGACCTTTAGAAGTCCTTCACATGAATTTATTTGGACCCATTAGCACTACCAGCTTAGGGGAAAAAGTCTATGGATTTGTGATTATCGATGACCACTCGAGGTTCACTTGGATTAAATTTTTATCACACAAAGCTGAGTCATTTGATGAATTTAAATCTTTTTTCACTTGGATTCAGAAGAAATTAGGTTGTGAGATCTTGACCATTCATAGTGATCATGGTAGAGAGTTTGAAAATATGAGATTTAGAACTTTTTGTGAGGAGAAAAGAATTAGCCATAACTATTTAGCTCATAGAACCCCTCAACAGAACGGGGTTGCTGAAAGAAAGAACATGACCTTAGTGGAAGCTGCTAGAGCCATGCTTGCTGAGTATTCACTTCTAAAATATTTTTGGGCAGAAGCGGTGAACACAACCTGTTATGTGTTGAATAAAGTAAATGTTAGATCCAATCTGAATAAGACACCCTATGAGATCATTAAGGGTAGAACCCAAAACCTATCCTACCTCCATATCCTTGGCTGTAAGGTTTTCATTTTTAATAATGGGAAGTCATCTTTAGGAAAATTTGACCCAAAATTTGATGAAGGAGTGTTCTTATGATATTTAAGTATGGGGAAATCCTTTAGGGTGTTTAACAAGATGCCATTGGTTGTGGACGAGACTAGTCATATGGTGTTTGAAGAATCTGATCCTGAGGAGTCTAGAGTTGAGAAAGAAGAGGAAGTAGGAGAGATTACCCAAGGAGTAAAAAATGCAAATCTGGAGGAAAGGGTAGAACCTCAAAACCTATTGCCTAGAGATTGGAGATATTCTTTGAGTCATCCTAAAGAACTGATCTTAAGAGACCCTTTTGAAGGTGTTAAAACTAGACATGGACTTAGGAAGGAAGTAAACCATTCAGCCTTTATCTCAATGACTAAACCCACCAACATCAATCAAGCCATTTCTGATGAATTTTAAATCTTAGCTATGTAAGAAGAACTTAACCAATTTATGAGAAATGATATTTGGGAGTTAGCAGAAAGACCTAAGAATTAAAGTGTGGTGGGAACCAAATGGGTCTTTAAGAATAAAATGAATGATTCTGGTGTGGTTGTTAGGAATAAGGCAAGATTAGTGGCTAAGGGGTACAACCAAATAGAAGGGATTGATTTTGAGGAGACCTTTGCCCTTGTAGCTAGATTGGATGCCATTAGAATACTACTTGCCTTTGCCTATTATAAGAGATTTAAGCTTTTTCAAATGGATGTCAAGAGTGCCTTTTTAAATGGGGTAATAAATGAAGATGTGTTTATAGAGCAACCCCAAGGTTTTGAGAGTTCTCAATATCCAAATCATGTTTACAAATTAAAAAAGGCCTTATATGGATTGAAACAAGCACCCAAAGCTTGGTATGAGAGGCTTAGCACATTCCTACTAGAAAGAGAGTTTGTTAAGGGGAGCATAGACACCACCCTTTTTGGGGTTTAACATATGACAAATGGATGATGGAACTTTTATCAATCAATCAAAGTATATTAAGGACATCTTGAAGAAATATAAAATGGATAAAGCCAAGCAAATAAACACTCCCATGAGCTCTACTATTCAGTTATATAAAGATTCAAATGGAAAATTTGTTAATCAAAAGAAGTATAGAGGAATCATTGGTTCACTACTTTACTTGATTGCTAGCCGACGTGATATAATATTTAGTGTTTATCTCTGTGCTAAGTTTTAAGCTGATGCTAAAGAATCCCACCTGATTATAGTTAAGAGAATTCTTAAATATCTCTTAGGGATTCTAAACTTAGGAATCTGATATCCTAGACACAGCCCTTCTTTTGAGATTATCAGATATTCTGATTCTAATTTTTTAAGGTGTAGGGTGGATAGAAAGAGCACTTCTAGAACTTGCCAATTCATAGGAAATTCTTTAGTTTCCTGGTCCAGTAGAAAACAAAATTCTATTACACTTTTCACTACTGAAGCTAAGTATATTGCCTTAGGAAGTTATGTGGCCCGAGTCCTTTGGTTAAAGCAATAAGTTATGGATATAGGATTACCTATTAGCACAATTTCAGTTATATGTGATAACACTAGTGCCATTTACATCTCTAAAAATCTTATCTAACATTCAAGAATCAAACACATTGACATAAGGCATCATTTTATTTGGGACCATGCTCCAAAAAGGGACATTGAGCTACACCATGTAGCAACTGAAAACCTACTGGCTGACATCTTTACTAAATCACTGGCCTTTGACTCATTCAGCATTTTAAGGACTAGATTGGGTGTGATTGATATAAATGCATGAATTTGATGATTACTGATTTCTGAATTTCCTTTTTTTCCTTTTTTTCTTTTAATTTTTATTTGATTTGATTGTCTATTTCTTTTTAGATCATTTATTTTCCTACTGATTTTAGTTTATTTGATTTGCTTATTAGATTTGGTTCTTTCTTTTTACATGCTTTCCTCTTAGCTTTTGATTTACTATTTATTTTCTTGAAAATCAGATTGTTGCTCTCTACTATTGATAAACTAGATTTCCGACTGAGAGTTTTACCTTATTTTTATTTCGAAGCTTGTAAGTAGTGATTGACTCCTCTGAATCTGTTAAAGGGAAGAAATATTGATGGTTATTTCTCTTCTGTAACTCCTTTAATGGTGTATTATTTCTTTTAGATAAAAATTTTCTTCAAAATTAAAAGTTGGTTTTTGAATTAGAGATCTATTTTATCTTCCTACAGTAATCTACCTCATATCAATAATATTTTTAAAGCTTTGAATCATTATTATATTTTTCTTAATTAGGTGATTGCACTTATCATATAATGTATGATTTGGTTCTGTGAATTACTCCTCCTTATTGTAGAGAGTAAGTTTGTCTTCTCTTATGTCTAGAAGGTAATTTCACAACTGAGATTTTTTAAAAATTATGAAAGAAAGCAAGCTTACAAAAGAAATAAAAGAGGCATAAAATGAGTTAAAAAAAGATGCGTAATGACGCCAAAAATTAAAAAGATACATAAAGTGTATCAAAAATCAAAAGATGCGTAAAGTAAGCCAAATAAATTTAAAAAGAGGCATAAAATGAGCCAACAAAGAAATAAGCTTTCTTCCCTTTTAAATCTTTAAATGTCTTAGAAAAATCCATGCGACACTTAATACTTTCAAAAACTTGAGATTGAAAATCATGATTTCTGATTCCTTACTTTGTAATATAATTTTATCAGATATTTTTCTGGAATGAGGCTTGAAAGGATCTCTTTTCAATTCTAATTTCTTTTATTCTAAATTAGACTTTTTTTTGAAAGGAATTTGAACCTGTGAGGTGTTCGAGGTAGGAGTTACAAAAATCAATTTTCTAATTTTTCTGGATTTCAACATTGTCAATTTTCTTCTTATTAGCTTTTGAATTGAAAATTAAAGAAAAATTTTGATTTACTAGAGGAGATCAATTCAAAAATAAAAAACAAAAAAAAAACAAAAAAAAAATAAAAAAAAGATAAAGCAAAAAAAAGTAGTTTGTATTATCTTTTTAAGTTTTCTTTGTGCTACTTTTACCTTTTTGAGATGTCAAAAGGGGGAGTATTTTGTGTTCTAGTTTATTGTATGTTTTGAATTATCAATGTTCAAATGTTCAGTGTTCTTGTACTATTCGCCCGGCTAATAGAAATTGCATCTCTTAGTTTTCATGACTTTATTATTTATTTATTGAATTTGGAATTACTAACAAATATTTATCATCATCAAAAAGGGGGAAATTATTGTGAATCTGGATCAAGGATTATGATTTTGATGAGAGTAAATATTTTTATTTCTGTTTGAGAGCCTAACCTTTCAGGTTCACAAGATCAATTTTAATTCAAGCCAGCTCAAGATCGAGTCAGTCTGTTTATGTTTCAGGTTCAATATATTTTTTCATCTTTTTTGAGTTAAGTATAATGTAATAGATCCTCAAGCTAAGTAGCCTTATACACACACACAGGGGGAGAGTTTTGGTGAGTTAAAGTTTCTATTCTAATTTTATTTAAATTGTTCGAAATGATATTCAAATCATCCTAGACGATCCATTGAGAACAGAAACCCTAATTAGGGCAGGCATGTTAAGTCAGTCTTATTAAGCAGATCATCTTGGACGATACTCCCATCATACAAGATAATATGCTTAAATTAAAAATTCTCAGATGTCATACTAAGTTAGGCAAGTTTTATTTTTAGTATCTTGGTCTGATTGTCCTGGACGATAAGTGTATCATTCTAGACGATCTATTACAATCATACCTAAATTAGTCAGATGATTAATGAAAGTAATTAAGATTTGATTGATTTTATCATATCGTCCTTGATGATCGTGAGATCGTCCTTGATGATCAATGAGAAATCGTGACCATCCAGTATGTTTCAGCTAGATAACTCGAACTGTGTGTAGAATAATATTAATATTTTTGAACTAATCATACATGACGATATATATATTATCCTAGACGATCAAGTCATTTTGAGATCGTCCAGCATAAGTTGTCATGGATGACTCGAACTGTATGAAGGATGATATAGACATTTTTAAACTAATCGTACAGGATAATAGCGATATCATCCTAGACGATCAAGTCATTTTGAGATCATCTAGCATAAGTTCTCCTATACACCTCGAACTATCTTTTGGATGATATTTTTGATTTGAACAAATCGTCTAGGACGATCGCAAAATCATCCCGGATGATCAGAATAGATTTTGTCTTCTAATCATCCAGAAGAACTAGATTATCCAGGCCAAAAGCGGCTAATTTACAATGATCGTACAAGATGATCGAAGGATCATTCTAGACGATCATTGATGGCAAGTTGAAATTTAGTTCAATTTTTAAGCCCTCCTATTTAAGATCTCTTTCATTCAACTATTGAGATATTTTGCCACTATCCTTTCCTGTGAGAGCCTTGAGAAGGAGAGAGAGAGCTTGGGAGAGAGAGAGAGAGAGAGGATCTTGTAAGGGAGAGTTTGTGAGGTGTTCATAAAAGTTGCTCCAAGTAAGGATTTGAGTCGTCTCCTTCGATCATTATCTCTTATCCTTTTGGTGTCTCTGTGGAAGGATCGTCTGCAAGAAGATCAAGGTTCTCTACTTGCTTCAGGAGAAAAGCAGAAGGAGGTAAGGTTCTCTGCCTGCTTGAGGAGGAAGCGAAAGGAGGTAAGGTTTTTTGCCTGCTTCAGGAGGAAGCAAAATGAGTTTAGATTCTCTGCCTCACCGGGTTGGTGAAAAGGAGGTTTATAAAGACTTCTCTACCTTGCTGTTGGAGCAGAAGGAGAGTCACTTAGTTTTAGTGCAATACCTGGAGGGGAGGCTCCGGGGAGTGGACGTAGGTCAAGTTGACCAAACCACTATAAATTTTGGTATGTTCTTTCTGATTATTTTCTACACTTTATTTTAATATAATTAATTGCCTGGGTGAAATCTATATTTTATCTATGCTATTGCATTTGTTTTAAAACATTCAAAAAGATTTTTAAAATCATTTTTGCTCATGAATTTTTAAAACTACTAATTCACCCCAACTCTTGGTTAGCCTCGGGCTTGTTCATAAGGCTTAACATCCCTAATGAACTTTTAACAGTAATCTATCTCATATGAGTTGTGTTCTAAGTCATTAAATAACTTTCAGGTTTTCTTAATCAAGTGGTTACATTTATCATATGAGAATGATTCTGTTTTGTGGATTACTATTCCTTATTTAAGAGAGTGAGTCTTCTCTTTTTCTCTTATATCTGAAAGATAATCTAATAACTAAGTATCCTTTAGAGGTTTTAAAAGCTAGGATGCTTACAAAAGATGCACAAAATGCACCAATCAACTAAAAAAGAGGCACAAAATGAGCCAAATACTAAAAAAATGCGTAATGCTTGCCAAATTGAAAAGATACACAAAGTGTATCAAAAATTAAAAGACATGCAAAGTGTGCCAAATATTTAAAAAAGCATCTTATCTAACTTTTTCTTTTTTGAATTAAACTTTGTTTTAAAGGAATTTGGACCTGTAAGGTGTCGGAGGTAGGAGTTACGAAAATTGATTTTTCAACTTTTTTTATTTCAGCCCGTCGATATCCTCTTACTGGCTTTTGAATTGAAAATTAAGGAAAAATTCTGATTTACTAAAGTAGATTGATTCAAATTTTTTTTTTTTGGTTTTTTGTTATTATTTCCTCACTTTTACTTCTTTAGTTTTTCTGTCTTTGCTTTGATTTTGATTTTTTTATGATTTTTGGGTCCCCTGATCATTCCTCTCCATCCTTCATTTTTTTATTACATCATCCTATACGATCCTCACATTATCTTGGATGATATGATCAAATCATCCCCATAATGAACCAATGGCTGATTTGCAGTAATTATTGGTGATCATCTTGGACGATATAACTCATCATCCTGAACGATCCATGTGGTAGCAGTTGGACGACTTAAATTTGTCACGTCTGATTCATTAATTACTGATCATCCTGGACGATCCACCAAATCATCCTGGATGATAATTTTCATCAAAAGTCATCCAGCTTGACTCCTTGGGACGATCGCTTATGTCTAATCATCCTGGATGATATCTGATCATCCTGGATGATATGACTACCTTTTTCACCAATCGTCTTGGATGCAATTACTACTACCTATCATCTTAGATGATATCTCGATCGTCCTAGACGATATGGATGATTTCTATTTAAACAGCCCATTTCAGCCATTTTTCTTCATCACTCCTTCTTTCTACACTCATACACTCTCCTTCTTATGGCTAGTGGCAAAAGGGCTAGGCAGTAGGGAGAGAGTTCCCAAGGGGGAATGTTGATCCTTGCTTCCCTGATGTAGCTGATAAAGATGCATTCCAATACTATCTAGATGTCGGCATTACTCAGTCCAAAATAGTGAATCTACATATCCTCACCTATTCGGTACTACACCTCTCTACTCACACATCTCTTACCTTCATTCCGACACTTGCCTTTCCTTTTAGCACTGAACTTCTTCAGGTCTTCTTTACAAACCTATGCATTAATTCTGCTTATACCTCCCTTCCCTCCTTTGTTAATAGACGATTCGCAAAATTAGCCATTTAGGATTTTCATGACATTCTCCAACTTTCCATCACTAGAGATAAGCTTCACCTCTTGGCCTCTGATCCTAATTTTAACTGGAGTCTCGCCAATCATTTTCTTAGGAACACCAATGCCCCCTACCATGATAATGCTTATACTTCCTTAGTCAAGGATGCTAGAATAATCCAGCATGTACTTTATTCTTCTATTATTCCAAAGGCTGGTGACAGGATCCACATTACTCCCCTGCTATCAATGACTACCTACTACATCATGGCCCATCATGACTTTAATGCTACTGATCTTCTGTTTCACTACATTAAACATTTAACTAGCATTAGGGATCCAGGCCACAGAAGACATCCCAACTTAGCCTTAGGACACATCATAGCCTACGCTCTTAAAGCCAAATATAATCTTTAATATCCAGTTCAACCAAATGTCCCTCCTTCTACTCCAAGAACTCTTTCCATGTTCTTCACAGCACTCATTTTCATCCGGAGCCCAACACGAATGTTGAGGGAGAAGAGGAAGAAGCTGCTCTTGTGCCTGATCGTGCAACTGCTCCTCTCCGCCTAGAGTCATCGTTGGATCAGCTAGTGCACAAATTTGACCAGTGGGAGGCTCGCTTTGACTCCTCCGTGGTTGCACAGGAGCAGCAGCACGCTGACGATGTGGCTCGATTCAATGCATTTCTCCCAGAAGCAGCAACAACATGACCAGGATATGGCCTTATTTGGAGAGCAGTTTGCCACCATTCACAGTCTGTTTCAACCACCACCACATCCTCCTCCACCTGATCAGGATCCCTCTTATTTTTAGCTTGGTTGATTTACCTATTTGTGTTTTCTGTGATGTTTTTATACTGTCTTTCTATATTTTCTATGTATTTTTCTATTTTCTCCTTTTTGAGATGTCAAAAGGGGGACTAATTTGTGTTGTTAGTATTCTAGGTTATTATACTTTTTGAGTTAATAGTGTTTAGTGTCATTATACTATTTTCCTGTGCTAATAGAATTTGTATTATTTAGTTTTCCTTGCTCTATGTTTTATTTACTAAATTGAAAATTATCTAATAAATATTTGCCATCATCAAAAATAGAGAGATTATTATAAATCTAGACTTAAGGATTATGATTTTGATGATAACAAATATTTTTGTTTCTGTTTGATTGCCTAACCTTTCAGGTTCACAAGATCAATTGCAATTTAAGCCAGCTGAAAATCAAGTTAATCTATTTTTTTTCAATTCTAATGTAATTTTTAACCTTACTTGAGTCAAATATAATGTAATGGATCCCCAAGCTAAGTAACCTTGCACATACACACTCAGGGGGAGATGTTTAGTGAGTTAGAGTTTCTGTTCTATTTTGTTCATATCGTCTTGGATGATCCATTGAAAATAGAAATTCTAATTAGGGCAGCCATATTAAGTCGGTCTGATTAAGTGGATCATCTTGGATGATACTCTTATCATATAGGATGATATGCTTAAATTAAAAAATCTCAACCACCAGACTAATTTAGGCATGTTTTTACTTTTAGTATTTTGATCTAATCATCCCAGATGATTCATTACAATCATGCCTAAATTAGCTAGGTGATTAAGAAAAGCAATCGTGGATTAACTGATCGATCACATCATCCTAGATGATCACAAGATCATCTTGGATGATCAATTATAAATCCTCATCTTCTAATATATCTCACCTGGATGACCCAAACTGTGTGCGGGATGATATTACCATTTTGAACTAATCATACAGGATGATAGCTTTATCATCCTTGATGATCAGTTATTTTGAAATCATCCAGCATAGTTGTCCCAGATGACTTGAACTATATACCTGATGATATTGGTCATTTTTGAACTTATCATACAGGATGATAGAGATATCGTCTTAGACAATCAAGTCATTTTTTTATATCATCCAAACTTTTCTCCTGGATGTCCCGAACTATATGCTGGATGATATTCCTGATTTAGAACTAATCATCCAGGATGATCGTGTAATCATCCCGGACGATCAGAACAAACCATGTCTTCTAATCGTCTAGAGGAATCAGATCATCCAGGCCAAAAGGGGTTGATTTACACTGATTGTACAAGACGATCACAGGATTATCCTGGATGATCTTTGATGACAAGTTAAAATTTAGGGCAATTTTTTAGCCCTCTTATTTAAGCTCTCTTATTTGCTACTGTCAAAATATTTTGCTGCTATCCTCACCTGAGAGAGCCTTGAGAGGGAGAGGGAGAGCTTGGGAGAGAGAGAGAGAGAGAGAGAGAGAGAGAGAATCATGTGAGGGGGAGTTTGTGAGGTGTTCACAAAGGTTACTCCAAGTAAGGATTCGAGTCCTCGTCTCCAGTCATTGTCCCTTGTTCTATGGTGTCTTTGTGGGAAGGATCATCAGCAACAAGATTAAGGTTTTCTACCTGCTTCAGGAGGAAGCGAAAGGAGGTAAGGTTCTCTGCCTGCTTCTGGAGGAAGCAAAAGGAGGTAAGGTTCTTACCTGCTTTAGGAGGAAGGAAAAGGAGTCTGGGATCTCTACCTCACCGGGTTGGTAAAAAGGAGATTTGTAAAGGCTTCTCTACCTTACTATGGGAGCAGATGGAGAGTCACTAGTGCAATAGCTGGAGGAGAGGCTCCGGGGAGTAGATGTAGGTCAAGCTGACCAAACCACTATAAAATCTGGTGAAAGTTCGAAAGGGATGTTAAGCCCTAGTGAACTAGTCCCGAGGCTAACCAAGAGGGGGGGTGAATTGGTTATTTAAAAATTTCACGAATATCAGAAAAATCTTTTCAATACTTTGCAGCGAAAACAAGTAAACAAGAACGAAAAGATCAATCACAGATATTCACCCATGCAGTTACTATCAGAAAAGTAAAGTGCAGAATAGAATCAGAAAAGTAAACCAGATTTTATAGTGGTTCGGTCAACTTGACCTACGTCCACTCCCCGGAGCCTCCCCTCCGGGTATTGCACTAAACAAAAAGTGTCTCTCCTTTTGCTCCCACAGCAAGGCGGAGAAGCCTGTACAAAATCTCCTTTTCACCACACGGTGAGGCAGAGAACCCGACCTTCTTTTGCTTCCTCCTAAAGCAGGCAGAGAACCTTCAGACTCCTTTTGCTTCCACCTGAAGCGGGCAGAGAACCCCGGATCTTCTTATGAACGATCTTCCCACAACGAACACCAACTAGACGAAAGACGACGAGCGGAGAAGATGACTCTGATCTGTGCTTGGAGCAACCTTAGTGAATCCCTCACTAACTCCCCCTCATAAGATCCTCTCTTTCTCTCCCAAACTCTCTCTCTCTAGGGTTTCTCTGGGAAGGAAAGTGGCAAAAGATTTTTCTTGTTTCAAGAAAAAGTTTTTTTATAGGAGGGCTTAAAATTTGCCCTAAATCTCAATTGGTCGGCAAAGATCGTCCTGTACGATCAGTTCAAAATCAGCTAATTAAACCTGGACGATCTGGCTCTTCTGGACGATCAGTTCAAAAAGTTATTCATATCGCCCCGTACGATTTTGCGATCGTCCAGGGCGATTAGTGTAAATCGAGGAATATCGTCCAGAAGACAGTTCGGGTCGTCGAGAGAAAACTGTGCTGGACGACCAAAAAATGACTTGATCGTCCAGGACGATAAGGATATCGTCTTATACGATTAGTTCAAAAAGTACCCAAATCTTCCTGTACACAGTTTGGGTCGTACAGCAGAAATGCACTAGACGATCATGATCGTCCGGGATGATCCTGTGATCATCCAGGACGATATGATCGTATCAATCAAATATAAATAGCTTTCCTTAATTACCAGATTAATTTAGGCATGATTGTACTGAATCATCAAGGACGATACACGTATCGTCCGAGATGATCAGACCAAATAACTTAAAATAAAAACTTACCTAACTTGATCTGGCGACTGAGAGTTTCTGATTTGAGCATATCATCCTGTACGATCCAAAGATCATCCAGGACGATCTGCTTAATCAGACCCTCTTAACTTGGTCGCCCTAATTAGGGTTTCTATTTTTACTTTATCATCCCGGATGATGTGACTATCATCCAGGACGATCTGAATAAAAATTTAAATAAAAACTCTAATTCACTCAAGCTCTCCCCCTGAGTGTGTGTGTGTAAGGTTACTTAGCTAGGGGATCAGTTACATTACAATTGACTCAAGAAAAGAAAATAATATAGTTAGACACACTTGGACCCGATCTTGAGTTGGCTTGAGTTTCTCGTGATCTTTTATGCCATAACGGGTTAGCCAAGCAAAACATAATAGAGACATGTTTGTCATCATCAAAACCAGATTTGCAACAATCTCTCCCTTTTTGATGATGACAAACATTTATAGAGTAGCTTGAAAAATAACTAGAATATCAAAAAACAATTTTTTTGAAATTTTCATTTAACAATCAAACTAATATAGGAAACATAACACATAACAAAAATAGAAACGACGACAACTGACTCCCCCTTTTGACATCACAAAAAGGAGGAGGGTAAAATAGAACACTGAAACATAAGTACAAAACATAAAAGAAAACAAGTACAAAATAGAAAACTAGAACTGAGGCGGATCCTGATCGAAAGGAGGAGGTGGTGGTGGTGGTGGGTTGAAGTAGTTGTGAATGGCTTGAAAGTGAGCTCCAATCCAGGCAATGTCCTAGTCATGCTGCAGTTGCTGCTGCGCAGCATAGTCCATGAAGCGCTGGATGTCCTCGGCGTGCCGCTGCTCCTAGGTAGCCACATAGGAGTCAAATCTGGCCTCCCACTGATCGAAGCGCTGCACCAGGTGGTCAAAAAGATAGGCAATGCGAAGGGGAGCAGGTGCATCTGGTGCAGCAGGAACTGGAATAGCCTCTTCCTCTTCCTCCTCAACATCCGGGGCAGGCTCCGAATTAGTCGGGTGCTATATAGGACATGGAAGGAATTGTTGGTCAAGAAGGAAGGAGGGACATTTGGAGCTGCGGGATACTGCAGGTCATATTTGGTTTCTAGGGCATAGGTAATGATATGTCCTAAGGCTAGATTAGGACGACAACGATGACTTGGATCCCTAATAGTGGTGAGGTGCTCGATGTACCAGATAATAAGGTCAGTGGCATTAAATTCCCTACTGGCCAAGATGTAGTAAGTGGTCAAGGATAGTAGTGGGGTGATGTGAATTCGATCCCCCGCCTTTGGAATGATGGAGGACCGAAGGACATGCTGAATGGTCCTTACGTCCTTAAGAAGTGTAGTGCAGGTATTGTCATGATAGGGGGCATTTATATTGTGAAGAAAATGATTGGCGACACTCCAATCATAGTCAGGGTCAGTGATAAGCGTGTGGAGTTTGTCGCCAGTGACAGAAAGTTGGAGAATATTATGAAAGTCCTGGTAAGTGAGTTCAACGGGACGCTGATTAACATAAGAGCGGAGGGTGGAATAATCAGCCGAAATACGTAAATTTGCAAAGAAAATACGAAGAAGTTCCGTGCTAAAAGGAAAGGCGAGAGTCATGATAAAAGTGAGGGAGGTGTGTGCAAAGAGGTCAAGAACAGGATAAGTAAGAGTGCATGAATTTACTATTTTGGACGGTGTGATCCCCACCTCATAATAGTGCTCGTAAGCAGCCTAATCGGCTGCATTTGGGAAGCGAGGATCAACAAGCCCTCGGGAGGAACTTATACCCTTTCGCCGTGAACGTTTGCCACCAGCCATTAGGAATCAAAAGTGAAGGAAAGTAGAGGGAGAAAGAGTGGAAAATTCTAAAAAAAATGGCTGTTTAAATAGATCTTGGCCGGATCGTCCCGTACGATCGCGAGATCATCCAGGATGATAGGTATAATTATTACGGCCTGGATGATTGGTCAAAAAGGCGGTTCGATTGTCCAGGATGATCAGAGATCGTCCAGGATGATTAGACACAGACGATCGTCCCGAGGAGTCATCCTGGACGACCGTTGATGAAAAGTATCGTCTAGGATGATTAGGTGGATCGTCCAGGATGATGTGCAATAAGTGTGACGGACGGGCTAAATTCCAATCGTCTAGCGGCTGACACGTGGATCGTTTAGGACGATAAGGTGGGTTGTCCAGGACGATGACCAATAATTGGTGCAATATCAGCCATTTGATTAGATCATGAAGATATGGATCATATCGTCCAGGACAATTTAGGGATCGTCCAGGATGATCACCAATAATTGGTGTTTCTCAACAGCAGGATCAGACTGGGACATATTTTGAATGGATCGTCCATAACGATTTATGGATCATCCAGGACGAAGTGGATAGTCCAGGACGATTGGGGAATCATCCAGGATGATACGAAGAAAAATAGAAAAAGATGAAGGATGGAGATGACAGATCAGGATCCCAAATACACGAACACAAAACTAAAACAAAGCAAAAAAAACAAATAAAACTCAAAGAGAAAACACATAAAAGCAACCTCTTTTTTTTTTGATCAAACTGCTCCAGTAAATTAGAATTTTTCCTTGATTTCAGATTCAAAAACCAATAAGGAGACGATTGACAGCGCTGAAAACCAGAAAAAGTTAGAAAAATTGACTTTCGTAACTCCCACCTCGGGCACCTCATTGATGCAAATCTCTTTTTAAAACAAAAATCCAATTCAGAAGAAAAAAAATTAGATTCAAAAAGAGATCCTTTCAAGCCTCGTTCCAAAAAAATATCTGATATAATAGTGTTACAAAGTAAACAATTAGAAATCAGGATTTTCAAACACAAGCTTTTGAAAGTATTAAGTGGCGCACGGATTTTTCTAAGACATTTAACGATCTGAAAGAAAAGAAAGCTTGGTTGAGCTCATTTTGTGCCTCTTTTTTAATTTATTTGACGCTTTGTGCATCTTTTCATTTTTGATACACTTTATGTATCTTTTAGTTGGCAACATTTCGCATCTTTTCAGCTTTGGGCTCATTTTGTGCCTCTTTTTCAATTGATTTGGTGCACTACGCATCTTTTGTAAGCTTTCTCCCTCTCAAAATCATTAAAAGATCTTAGCTGTAAAATTACCTTCCAGATATAGGAGATGCTCTCCATGATAAGGAGGAGTAATTCACAAAATAAAAGCCAGACGTCATATGATAAGTGCAATCACTTGGTTTAGAAAATCAAAATAATGACTCAAGACTTTGAAAATACTATCGATATGAGGTAGATTACTGTAGGAAGATAAAATAAATCTCTATTTCAAAAACTAAAATTTTAATTTTGGAGAGGATAATTATCCAAAAGAAATAATACACTAGCAAAGGAGTTAGAGGAAGAGAAACAATCATCAATGTTTCTTCCCTTTAACAGATCCAGTGGAGTCAATCACTGCTTACCAGCTTCCAAACAAAAACAAGGTAAAACTCCCAGTCAGAAATTTAGATTATCAGAAGTAGTGAGTAGTGATCAGACTTTGAAAAGCATAAAACAGTAAGTGCAAGAGATGAACCATTGAATAGGTAGAAAATTATATCGAAGTAAATACTCAAATCAAACTAACAACAAGGCTAACACAGAAATCAATAAAAGAAATAAAACCAACTAAAAATAAATGATCAAATCAAAAAACTAACTAATAGAAAATAGAATAAAAAATAGAACAACCAGAAATCAGCAGTCATCAGAATCAAGCATTTATATCAATCACTCCTAATCTGGTTCTGAAAATGCTGAATGAGTCAAAGGCCAGTGGTTTAGTGAATATGTCTGCCAGCTGATTTTCAGTTGCTACATGATGTAGCTCAATGTCCCCTTTTGTAACATGGTCCATAATGAAGTGATACCTTATGTCAATGTGTTTGGTCCTAAAATATTGGATTGGATTCTTAGAGATTCAGATGGCACTAGTATTATCACACAGAACAGAAATTATGCCAACAGGTAAACCTAAATCCAAAACTTGTTGCTTTAACCAAAGAACTTGGGCCACACAACTTCCTAAGGCAATATACTCAGCTTCAGTAGTGGAAAGTGCAACTGAGTTCTATTTTCTACTGGACCAGGAGACTAGAGACTGTCCTATGAATTGACAAGTTCCAGAAGTGCTCTTTCTATCCACCCTATACCCTGTAAAGTCAGAATCAGAATATCCAATGATCTCAAAAGAGGTGCTGTACCTAGGGTACCAGATTCCTAGGTTTGGGGTCCCTAACAGATATCTAAGAATTCTCTTAACAGCAGTTAGGTGAGACTCTTTAGGATCAGCCTGAAACCTAGCACAAAGACAGACACTAAACATGATATTAGGTCGGCTAGCAGTTAGGTAAAGCAGTGATCCTATTATGCCTCTATACTTCTTCTAATCAATAGATTTTCCACTTGAATTCTTATCTAACTGAACAGAGGAGCTCATGGGAGTATTAATTGGCTTGGCTTTGTCCATTTTATATTTCTTCAAAATATCCTTAGTGTATTTAGATTGATTGAGAAAGGTTCCATCATCCGTTTGCCTTATGCTAAACCCCAAAAAGTAGGATAATTCTCCCATCATACTCTTCTCAAACTCTTTACTCATTATTTTAGAAAACTCATCACATAAATACTTATCAGAAGATCCAAAAATTATATCATCAACATAGATCTGGATAATGAGTAAGTAATCCCCTATTCTCCTCAGAAAAAGAGTGGTGTCTACGCTCCCCTTAACAAACTCTCTTTCTAACAGGAATGTGTTAAGCCTCTCATACCAAGCTCTGGGTGCCTGTTTCAATCCATATAAGACCTTTTTTAATTTATAAACATGATTCGGATATTGGGAACTCTCAAAGCCTGGGGGTTGTTCTACAAATACATCCTCTTTTATTACCTTATTTAAAAAGGCACTCTTGACATCCATTTGAAATAGCTTAAATCCCTTATAACAGGCAAAGGCTAGTAGCACTCTAATGACTTCCAATCTAGCTACAGGGGCAAAAGTCTCCTCAAAATCAATTCCTTCTATCTGATTATACCCCTTAGCCACCAATCTTGCCTCATTCCTAACCACCACACCAGAATCATTCATCTTATTCTTAAAGACCCACTTGGTTCCCATAATATTTTAATTTTTAGGTCTTTCTACTAACTCCCAAATATCATTCCTTACAAATTGATTCAATTCTTTATGCATAGCTAAAATCCAAAACTCATCCGACAAGGCTTGATTGATGTTGGTGGGTTCAGTCATTGAAATAAAGGCAGAATGGTTTACTTCCTTCCTAAGTCCATGCCTAGTTCTAACACCTTCAGAAGGGTCTCCTAAGATCAGTTCTTTAGGATGACTCAAAGAGTATCTCTAATCTCTAGGCAATGTGGCTTGAGGTTCTACCATCTCCTCCAGATTTGCATTTCCAACCCCTTGGGTAACCTCAATAATCTCTTCATCTTCTACTTCAGATCTAGACTCATTAGGATCAGATTCATCAAACACTACATGGGTTGTTTCTTCCACCACCAAAGTCCTCTTATTGAACACCCTAAATGATTTCCCCACACTAGAATATCCTAAGAACACTCCTTCATCAGATTTGGGGTCAAATTTTCCTAAGGGTGACTTCCCGTTGTTCAGAATGAAAACCTTACAGCCGAAGGCATGAAGGTGGGACAGATTTGGAGTTCTACCCTTAATGATCTCATAAGGTGTCTTGTTCAGTTTGACTCTCACATTCACCCTATTCAGCACATAACAGGCAGTGTTCACCGCTTCAACCCAAAAGTATTTTGGAAGTGAATACTCGGCAAGCATGGCTCTAGAGGCTTCCACTAAGGTCCTGTTCTTCCTTTCAGCTACCCCGTTCTGCTGAGGGGTCCTTAGAGCTGAAAAATTATGACTAATCTCTTGCTCCTCACAAAAACTTCCAAATCTTTCATTTTCAAACTCTCCTCCGTGATCACTATGGATGGTAATAATCTCACATCCTAACTTCTTCTGAATCCATGTAGAGAAAGATCTAAACTCATCAAATGAGTCAGATTTATGTGACAAAAATTTCACCAAAGTAAACCTCGAATAATCATCTACAATCACAAACCCATAGACTCTCCCCCCTAAGCTGGCAGTGCTAAGGGGTCCAAAGAGATTCATGTGAAGAACTTCTAAAGGTCTAGAGGTGCTAATGTCCTTAACAGAGTGAAAGGAGGACTGGACTTGCTTCCCTAACTGACAGGCATCACACAGGTGATCCTTAGTGAACTTAAGCTTGGGCACACCTCTAACTAAGTCCTTTTGGGTGACTCTCCTAAGGGTTTTCATACTGGCATGACACAATCTCCTATGCCATAACCAAGACTCATCAGTAGCAGTTTTTAAGCAAATTGAATTCTCAGATTTAATACAACTTACATCCAGCTTGTAGACGTTGTTGATCCTTTGCCCCTGTAAAATAACTTTATCATTTAAGCTTAAAATGCAACCAGTGGGCAGGAATTTGATACTGTATCCTTTGTCACAAAGTTGACTGATGCTCAGCAAGTTGTGTTTCAGTCCATCTACAAGAAAAACATTATCAATCATAAAATTCTTTGAATCACCAATTATACCTGAGCCTACCACCTTCCTGGTGGTGTTATCTCCAAGTGTAACCTTGCCTCCAGCTCTGGCCTCCAGCGAAATGAACTGATTTGCATCTCCAGTTATTTGTCTAGAACATTCGCTGTCCAGGTACCATATGCTCTCACGAGGTCTTGTGTGAGAGCACACCTCTAAAAGTATCAA
Source organism: Dendrobium chrysotoxum (assembly GCA_019925795.1). NCBI lineage: Eukaryota > Viridiplantae > Streptophyta > Magnoliopsida > Asparagales > Orchidaceae > Dendrobium > Dendrobium chrysotoxum. The sequence continues at coordinate 13,860,986 of CM034311.1, read as the reverse complement.
ACGTCAGTCTTAGGAACCCAAACTGGTTTGGATTTCTTCTTATGAAAAGAAGAATGCAATGCATGCGTGCTGTGCTATGAAATAGGCAGTTTGGGCCTCCACACCCAATGTGTACTACGGTGAACAGTGTAGGTATGGGAAATGTGTCCTAACGTGCCACATGAATAACATCTAATACCAGGAAAAGGATTAACTAATCTACGTGAGTGATAGTACCTTTTCCTAGGTTTATATGAAACATGCTTTGATGATTTTAAATCTGAATCTACAAACGATGGAGGTGCATAAAATTGAGCAAAAGTAGGAGGTGCTTGGTTTTTCTCAAAAGCACTGATTTTCACTTTCAAAAATTCATTCTCTTTCTTTAAACTTGCAATTTAAATTTTAAAGCACAGTTGCTACTTTCTACTTCACATGCCATAGTATCTATTTCCTTAAAAGCTCTCTCCAAATCAAGATGAGTGGTTTTCAATGAATCATGCACAGTAACTAACTCAGAATATTTTTTGTTCAATTCATCAAACTCATCAAGTAAAGACATGTGATTGTTGTCAAGTATGGAGTGATCTTTAACTACAGAATCATGCTCTTTTTGTAAAGTCAAATAATCCAATTTTAAGCTAGCATGAGTTTTCTTAAGCTTCCTATACGATGCATGAATTTTTTCAGATATTTTAAATAACTGATCGTAGGTAAGCTCACATACCTCTTCCTGGTCAGACTGACTAGGGTGATCATCATCCATCAGACACAAGTTTGTTTCCTCTTCAGCTTCAGTCTCAGAAGAGTCGGATGCAGAGTCTGCCCAGAACACCTTTTGTATCCGCTTCTTGTCCTTTTTGAACTTTGGTTTCTCCTCACCCTTCTCCTTGCTTGGGTGAGCCTTGAGTGTAGGACAATCCGCCTTTATGTGTTCAGGCTTCCTGCATTCAAAACAAACAGATTCAGATGAACCCTTAAAGTTTCTACTGGTCTTACCTTTGTTCCACTTTTGAAAGTTCTTGTGTTTCTTCCTTAGAAAGCTTTTGAATTGCCTTTTGATCAAGGCCATGTCATCGCTATCAGACCCAAAAGAGCAAGAATCACTATCGTTGGCCTTCAGTGCTACTATTTTCTCCTTCTTTCATTCACCTGCATCAAGTTGTCTTTGGTTCACCCCTTGCTCGTAAGCAATGAGTGATCCAAGTAAGCTGTCAATAGAGTAAGTATTTAAATCTTTAGATTTCATGATCGTAGTAATCTTAGCATCATATGAAGAAGGCAAACATCTAAGAATTTTGTTCACTCTTTCGTAATTAGTTAGTTCTCTTCCTAGAGCATGCAAAGAGGTAACGATTTGAGTGAACCTTGTGTACATTTCTGAAATCGTCTCACTAGGTTTCATGCGAAGAAGTTCTTAATCATGTAACAAGATGTTTAACCTAGACTGTTTGACTTCAGTTGTACCTTCATATATTATACACAATCTATCCCAGATTTCTTTACCCGTTGTACAAGTAGAAACACGCATATAATCTTCAGATTTTAAAGCACAAAAGAAACAGTTCAAACATTTTGCATTTAACTGTGCTAAATCACGATCATCAAAAGTCCAATCTGCAAACGGGTGTTCAGTTTGCACATTGTTAATCATCCTAAAAGGTGGTACGTATCCATCCTTAACTAACATCCACATGCGATAGTCAATCGATTGAAGAAAAGTGGACATGCGAGTTTTCCAAAAGTCAAAAGGAATATTATCAAACAATGGCGGTCTTATAATAGAATAACCTTCAGCAGTATTATGATTGTTATAGTTAGCCATGGATCAAATTCAAAAGTTTTTAAACTTAAATTTTGAATCCCGCTCTGATACCACTTGAAAGTTTGAAAGGGATGTTAAGCCCTAGTGAACTAGTCCTGAGGCTAACCAAGAGGGGGGGTGAATTGGTTATTTAAAAATTTCAAGAACAACAGAAAAAAATTTTAGATACTTTGCAGCGGAAATAAGTAAACAAGAATGAAAAGATCAATCACAGATATTCACCCAAGCAGTTACTATTAAAAAAGTAAAGTGCAAAATAGAATCAGAAAAGCAAACCAGATTTTATAGTGGTTCGGTCAACTTGACCTACGTCCACTCCCCGGAGCCTCCCCTCCGGGTATTGCACTAAACAAAAAGTGTCTCTCCTTTTGCTCCCACAGCAAGGCGGAGAAGCCTGTATAAAACCTCCTTTTCACCACACGGTGAGGCAGAGAACCCGACCTCCTTTTGCTTCCTCCTGAAGCAGGCAGAGAACCTTCGGACTCCTTTTGATTCCACCTGAAGCGGGCAGAGAACCCCGGATCTTCTTGCGAATGATCCTCCCACAACGAACACCAACTAGACGAAAGATGACGAGCAGAGAAGATGACTCTGATCCGTACTTGGAGCAACCTTAGTGAATCCCTCACTAACTCCCCCTCACAAGATCCTCTCTCTCTCTCCCAAACTCTCTCTCTCGCTAGGGTTTCTCTGGGAAGAAAAGTGGTAAAAGATTTTTCTTGTTTCAAGAAAAAGTTCTTTTATAGGAGGGCTTAAAATTTGCCAGAAATCTCAACTGGTCGGCAAAGATCATCCAGGATGGTCGCTAGATCGTCCTGTACAATTAGTTCAAAATCAGCTGATTCGTCCTAGACGATCTAGCTCTTCTGGACGATCAGTTCAAAAAGTTGTTCATATCATCCCGTACGATTTTGCGATCATCCGGGACGATTAGTGTAAATCGAGGAATATCATCCAGAGCAAACTGTGCTGGACGACCAAAAAATGACTTGATCGTCCAGGACGATAAGGATATCGTCCTGTACGATTAGTTCAAAAAGTGCCCAAATCATCCTGTACACAGTTTGGGTCGTACAAAGGAATGCACTAGACGTTCATGATCGTCCGGGACGATCCTGCGATCGTCCGAGATGATATGATCGTATCAATCAAATATAAATAGCTTTCCTTAATTACCAGATTAATTTAGGCATGATGGTACTGAATCGTCCAGGATGATACACGTATCGTCCGGGACGATCAGACCAAATAACTTAAAATAAAAACTTGCCTAACTTGATCTGGCGAGTGAGAGTTTTTGATTTGAGCATATTATCCCGTATGATCCAAAGATCGTCCAGGACGATCTGCTTAATCAGACCCTCTTAACATGGTCTCCCTAATTAGGATTTCTATTTTTACTTGATCGTCCCGGACGATGTGACTATCATCCAGGACGATCTGAATAAAAATTTAAACATAAACTCTAATTCACTCAAGCTCTCCCCCTGAGTGTGTGTGTGCAAGGTTACTTAGCTAGGGGATCAGTTACATTACAATTGACTCAAGAAAAGAAAATAATACACTTAGACACACTTGGACCTGAGCTTGAGTTGGCTTGAGTTTCTCGTGATCTTTTGTGCCTGAAACGGGTTAGCCAAGCAAAACATAATAGAGACATGTTTGGCATCATCAAAACCAGATTTGTAACATCTGGTGTATTCTTTTGTTTACTGTTCTTCTTTTTAATTTCCATAATTTAGTTTCTATATATGATCATATGGTTAAAGTTATTATTCTATTTGATTAAACATCTCCACATTAATGTGAAATTGTAATTATTTTAAAACACCCGAAAAGGTTTTCAAAATTAGTTTTGCTCAAGAATTTTTAAAACTACAAATTCACCTCCCCCCCCCCCCCCCCCCCCGCCCCTCCTCTCGGTTATCCTTGGGTTAGTTCACAAGGGTTTAACATCCCTAATGAACTTTCAATTCTGTTAGGGTTGGCATATAGGAATGGATATAGAAAAAACACTAAACATTGCTAAATGTCTAATCTTGCTTATATTATTTATATATTCATATAACATTGACATACTTAATAAATTACATAAGTGGCATGAAATGATAAGACTTGTATATTATGTTAGACATGATTTATCATGCCCCATAATCTAAATTGGAAAGAATTATATCTTTTATCTTTTATAATAATAATTTGTGCTATCTAATTTCTTGCAAAAATAAATACTACTAGAAATAAACTATTAATCAAAATATCAATATACTTTTGAAATAATTATCCAAAAGTTATATACATCAGTTAGGAGTCATATAAGTACAATGCACTGTTTACCTACTTTAAACTTAAAATAATAACTAAAAGAAAAAATAATAGTGAAACCCAAAGAATCGTAAACATGATCAACCTCACATTCTTAAGCAAGAACCACTTCCTTGACATAAAATCAATTAACCACATATAATGAGCTTAGAAAGCCTAGTAGTTTACTAAAACCTCTCACTAAATTAACGCACAAAATGAAATAGTGTGCTTGCAATCATTAAGTTCATAGCAATAGCCATTTATATGGTCATGAATCTTTGCAAAAGTGGTAAAATATGAATATGTGATGAATTAGTAATGCTGCATAAATCATAATCAATCATTCATATATCTAAAGCTAGATTAGTATTTATCAAATCAACAAGTGAATCATATCAATCGATAAAGTTAAGGCATCTGTACAAAACATTTGGAATCTATACCAATGAAGTTAAAGTCTCAATCATATAGAAATGGTATCATTATCGTACAAGATTCACATATATTGTATATTAAAGTATTCAATAAGCTAGTATTCATAAATCAAAGGAATGTAGTAAATAAAATCATTATAATTCATAGAAAGAATAAAGCTAAAAATTAGGAAAATTATATCTATACAACGATTAAAAATCTATAAAACTTAAAAAAGTATTATCATTCTTACAATCTATAATAAGGAGTTCACACTTACAGTCTCATCAGTAGTATATTGTATTTTTCTTAATCATGCATCCTAATATGGGATATCTTAATCTTGAAATAAAAAACATATTGGTAATAGTACTTACATGCATGTACATGTAATCATACTTATGAAGAAAGAGATTTCTAGCTTTTGTGGTGTTTTAATAGAAATGGTACCTATATCATATTTATTAATCATTATTTTTAATCATAATTTAATAACCAGGCAGTTCAGTATTAAGAGTCATCACTCTTGCCCCATTGGCATATAAACTTCTTATAACTCCCTTATGAATCTTAATCTTGAGAATCTTAAGGATATCACCACAAACCTCTTGTTTAAAAAAAGTTTATTGATCCACCCTCCTGTATAGGGAACATCTTCTCTAGCGAGCCATATCTTAATAACCAGCCCTTATTATACACATTATCAATATAAAGAACAAACAAAAATTGACATCTATGTAGTTAGGTGCCTAAAATCATTCACAATAGTTATCTTATCCAAAGGATTGAATTTAATTGTCAAATAAAAAAAAACAATTTTAAAAAAATATAGAAGATCCTATCACATTGTGTGAAATGCTCATATCAGTAACATATCAAAAGTTACATGATAAAAGACTGCTAAATCCAAAAATACACATATAAAATCACTTTGGGAGGAATCAAATGAAGAAATCAAAATCTTTTAAAACAAAATATGGTTAGAAGTCACCTACAGTATTATGAAGAAATCTTGCAAAAGCTGTGAAATGAAACAATGTTGAAAAACTCCATTTTCTCTCTCCTCACTCTTCCTTTCTCCCTTCTTCCTCTACTTCTCATTTTTTTCCTTTCTTGGGAAGCTATTAGAAATGGGGGAAAGGGGAGAAAAATGGATGAGTGGAGTTTCTCAATATTAAAAAATTATTTTTAGTGCTCAGCATCACAACATTGCATGTTGAATTCAGTTACTTTAGAAATAGAAGGCTCACCATCGTGGTGGCGTTTGCTGACACCGCCCAATGCTAGTGTGCTTGAAATCATAGCACTTCAGAGCTTAACTATTTTTGAAAAAATGAAAGAACTCAGCGTAGGGACCCCACACCCACCAACATTGTAGTGCACCATTTCAAAATTTTTAAATTTTTCATTAAAAATTCATTTTCAAAAATTTAGATTGTTGCATGATTGATATAGGCAAGTGATATGAATATTGAGATTTATACAAGGGGAACATGTTTTATATTACACGATACACATTGCATAGAATATTGATATTATAAAACATGCATAAACATACAACACTATAAATTAGACTTATATAATTGATACAATTAATACCTAGAATAATGCATTTGATATGATTATGATATACATTCATTGCGTAGATATAGTATGAAATGCATATAAAAAGGCAATTGTACTGATTTTATAGAGTGATATATGAACTATTTATAACTGAAGTGTATAGGATTGATAGAAACTACTGGTCTTTTCTATGGTCATTAATCAATAATCACAAGACATACTGTTGTATTGATTTTATTAGTCATATGATATGACATGGTTCACATTAATTGCTACCTTACAACATATGTTCATACTAATGTTCTTTGAATGATTACATACATGTTATTTTCACTGCCTTATATTGATTGAAGTTGTTGTTTTTGTAAGCTACTAAGCTATTAGCCCACTTCGTAATTTTTGTATGTTTTTCAGAATGGGTAAGAATCCAGTGGAATGAGACAAAGCAGGCTTTCCCATGTTTTTTCTTTATTTTTTGTATTTTGTTTATTCCTTTTATTCAGGAGTTTATAATGATAGACTAATATATTGATTGATCTCCTAACTATTATATATGAATTTTAGAAAAAAAATAATATTTAATATGTGTTTTTAAGAACATAATTTATTGTTGCTTCTACTAATGATTTTATTAATTAAAAGAGTTAGTGGCTCTGGTAGACTAATTAATAGATAAATGGAAAATTCATCCAAAATAAGACCTTGGGAGTTACACCCATAATCTTAACCACCACATGTTAATGTTATGGCTATACTACATTTTAAATTCTTTGGTTTTTCTTCTATTCCTTCGTCGAGACTCTAGATCACACTATAATTTTAATCTATGCATGGCCTACAATAAGTCAATTGAAGTGCATGGAAGTTAAAAACAAAGTGGACATAATAAACATCAAACCCTACTCTATGCAATTCCTGTCTTTTAATTCATTATAGATTCAAAAAAGTAAATTAGCTAAATATGGAGGCTTTGCAACAACTAATCAATTAAATAAATAAAACCAAAATTATATTAAAATAACTAGTTCACTAGTGAAAACACATGATATAAGTTAAAACACAAGAAAGTAAAGTTCTAAAATAGGTCTGCAACTGAACCGAGCATTCGAAGAGCTACTCATGGCTCGACTCGATAAGAGCTCATTCATGTTCATTTGATAAGGTAAACAAAAGAGATTGAATACTTGATAGCTAAATAAATGAGCTTGAATAGTTTAGCATTTGGTTTGTTTATGTTCACAAAGAGTAACATTTACGCTCAAGAACAAGCTAGTTAAGACGCTCGATTATAGCTCGACTAAGAAGCTCAATTAGAACTATATTAGATTTGAAAATATAAATATTATTAAATTAAATAATTAAATAATTTATTTTTACTAACCCCATTTAAAATCATTTAATAATTTATTTTTACTTTCAAATTTTACCTAAAATCATGAACAGCATGTGCTTCAAATAAATATAAGATGAATCATAAATCATTTATTCATGAATAAGCTCATTTGGTAGCTTAAAAACATTAATTAGATAGGTTCATAAATGGCCTCATTTGATAGCTCATGAATACTCATTAGATATGTTTGTGAACGAGCTTGTTTGATAGTTTAAAAAATTTTGCTAGATATGCTCATGAACATGCTGGATGTAATTATTTGTTAGAAGGCTCGATAAGGCTTATTTGTTAAGTTAATGTAAATCTAGAAGTATAGCTCACTTCTAACTCGATAAGACTCATTTATTTAAAGGCTTGATAAGAACGAATTTATCGAACATGAATCAAACATGAACATCCATTAATTTAAACAAACCAAGCTTGAACACAAACAAAAAAGCTCAAATAAAACTCAAACCAAACTTGAACAAGCTGATAATAAATAAACTCAAACATGAACATGCATATACTCGGCTGGCTCGATTCGTTTGTTGTCGTACTCAAAAATGACCTGGAAGCAATTTAACACTCTTTGCTCCACACTAATACATGACTCTAGTACAAGAAACATAATTACACCTTCCCCACTACACCTCATAGACACTCCCCACTACACCTCACACACACTCTAATACAGGATGTTGCGTTACAAGAAACTTTCTTTTTTTTTCTGAGCTATCACTGTGGTGTTGGATTGGTGGTGATGTGTCACTGCTAAACCGATAAATCAGTTCATCAATGGTCGCTTTGGTTCACCTATCCAAATGAGTTTCACTGTGATAATAGGAAGTTTGGCACTACAATGTTGACTGAATAGTTCCTTAATGCAAAGCTCTCCAACTGATTTTTGGGAAGCTCACTACTGTGCCATTGAGTGTGACACTATGGCACTAATTGCATTCTATCATTGTGGTGTTGGTTCAATTTTTCTATATTTCTTATAAATTTCTACACAAAACTCAAGGATTACAAGTACAATAATAATATAATCCTAACCAAATAATATAAAATATTTTATCTTATTAAATTTCCCAAAACTTTAAACAGTGACTTATCCTTATATAATTAATATAACCCATGGAAAATTCCATTTTCTTTTTCCTAGAGTTTGTTTTTTTGGAAAAAAAGTAAAATTAATAATCTAAATATTTATACAATACATAAGTTAGAAAATTTTTCAAAAAAATAATTGATGACATCTTGATCCCTCATTTTAAATTAAGATTCATTCTAAACCAAACTTCAATGGTGAATAATTTTGACTTACTTAAGTTTTATAGAATTTTTGGATTTAATGAAATTTCTTATTTAGTTAATCCTTAAATCTAGTTAATAGCTTTCATTAAGTATTACGATTACAATAACTCCCTTAGCAGTATATAAGTAGGGCTTGACATTGCAAGTTTCAACTCATTTTTATTTTAGTATTTAACAACTTTTCCATTTTCTCACCTTTTTACTTTTAATTGGCTTAGTATCTTTTAAACAAATCTTCATTAAGGGTAGGTCTACAATGGATGCTATATAGTTACTGAGAGGTTTGATTGAGAAGTATAGATATAATAAAGAGGATCTACATATAATTTTTATTGATTTAGAGAAATCATATGATAAGGTTTCAAGAGAAGTGCTATGGAGAGTTCTAGAAAAGAAAGGGGTTAATAATTCTTATATTCAAGTCATTAAGGATATGTATGCTGGAGTTGTTACTAGTGTTCAAACATAACATGGTTTAACCAAGTATTTTCTTATTGCAGGTTGATTACTTCAAGGACTAGCCTTAAGCTATCTTTTTGCTTTAGTCATAAATGTTCTTACTAACATTTGCAAGAGAATGTACCCTAGTGAATGCTTTTTGGTGATGATATTCTTCTTATTTATAAGACTAGAGAGGGAGTTCAAGGTAAATTTGAATTATGGAGGTCAACCTTAGAGTCTAAAGTTTCATTTGAGTAGATCTAAAATCGAATACATGGAGTGTAATTTTAGTACTAATAGATCTAGTAGTGGGGGTTCATGACTTTTTGTGATCAAGTCAATAATAAAGTACACATTTTAGATATCTTGGGTCTATTATTCATAGTGATGGTGAAATAGATGGGAATATTATTAGTAGAATTAAAGTTGGTTGGTTGAAGTGGAGGAATGCATTGGGTTTATTGTGTGATAACAAAGTGCCACTAAAACCTAAGGCAAGATGCTTTCTTAGAGTAACCGTGTGAAAACCCCACACACTCCTTCTCCCACTCACACAAGCTCTCCCTTCCCCTTCCCAAAGCTCTCCATGATTTCTTCTCTAAGCTCTCTCTCCAAAAAACCCAATAGCTAAAAACTTGAAATAAATCAATTAAGAGAGCTTAAATACAAGGCTTCACAAAAGGCCCGAAAATTCTATTCTGTCGACACTAATCATACAATATGATTAGTTCAAATAGCCATGTTATTACTGTGTGAAAATATTGTCCCATGCAAAGATTGAGTCATACTATATGGTTTGTCAAATCATCTAGTACGATCTTATTAGATCAATTAATTTAAATTCAATCCCCTAATTACAGGATTAATTTAGGCATGATTTGATTATATCGTTCAGCATGATACCTATCATACAGTATGATTAGTACAAATTTTGAATTTTAAAATATTACCTAAATTATTGTTGGCTACAGAGATCTTGATTTAAATGGACCATCCTGTATGATTAATTTAAATGGCTTTAATTATGCATTAGCTGTTATAATGATTTTTTAAAAAGCCAATCATTTAGTATGATATAGATCGTACAGTACGATTAGTTCAAAAAATTATACTTCAAATTTTCTCATTATCTCACTCCCTTAAGTGTGTGTGTGCACGGTGACCAATTTTAGCATCCAACAAATACATAATTTAACTCAAAAAATATAGAAATAATAAACATAGAAATACAGACTCTTTAAGACACCTAACCTTATTCTACCCAGTCCTGAGTTGATCACTCTATATGGTGTATGGTGGACTTGAAATGTTAGTGCATAAGAAACAAATATGTAATAATAATAATAACAGGATATGGCATAGAAGAAAATCTAATAATATTTGTTATTATCAAAATCACAAGAATCGGGTCCAGATTTGCAACATAAATTGTTATCAGAATATATTGATTTCCAAATGATTGCACAAATGATCTTATAAAATCTAATCCCTAAATATAAAAAATCTTTACATCTAACATAATGCTAAGAGACATTACATTTCTTTTTTTAATGTTACCTACACTCTAATACTGATCAAATATTTTTATTTTTTCATTTTTATCTTTAAATTGGGTTGGACAATAAAGTCTAGATTGAGGAATCTTAGAAACAATTCTAAACCTCCAAAATAATCATAACATTGCCTAATTATTAATTCTACTTCATTCTCAGGGATACATCAACTAATGATTTGGTCATAACACCTCCTAAATAAGAGCAGCTCATCCCAAAAATGGAACTTAACATCATGTAGAAATTTTCTCTTTTAGGTATAAGACATGTTAGCCAGAATAACACCAATGATAATGAAGTTCACAATTTTAACATACCAACACATATCATATGAAGACACAACAAATAAATGTTCATTAGGAAAAATCTCATTGATCTCACACTCATCACAGACAGGGTTTTTAGCCCTATTCTAGATAAGTTTTCAGCCACCTAGTTCTCGGTTCCTCTTCTATCAAGAATTTCTATATTAAATTCTTGAAATAAAAGAATCCACCTCATCAATCTTAGCTTGGCATCTTTTTTTGTTATAAGAAATTTAATAATTAAATGATCAATGTAAACTAGAACACAGGTGACAATCAAAATAAGAGCAAAACTTGTCTAAGGCAAAGAAAATAGAAAATAGTTCTTTTTCAATGGTTTTGTAATTAAATTGAATTGAGTTTAAAGTTTACTACCTTAATAAATAACATTAAATTTTCTATTATTTCTTTTCCTTAACACATCTCCAATAACACAATCACTAGCATAACAAATAATTTCAAAGTGCAGTGTCCAATCAGGTTTAATAATGATAGGTGTAGTGAAAATTGTAGTTTTAAAATAATAAAAGCTTTTAGGCAATCATCATTAAAGTTAAAGGGACATCTTTCTCAAGTAAATGAAATAATGGTTTTGAAATTTAAGAAAAATTCCTAATGAATCTTCAATAGAATCCAACATGACATGAAGCTTCTAATTCCTTTAAAAGAAGTGGGGAGTGGTAGTTTTTTAATTATTTGAACTTTAGCCCTGTCCACTTATAAATCTTTCTTAGAAATTTTATGGCTTATGATTACACCTTATGCTATCATAAATTGACATTTCTCCCAATTCAGTACTAAAGTTTTTCATTACATCTTTTCAAAATCGGAGTTAAATGTTCTAAGCAATAGTCAAAAGTGGTATTAAAAATAGAAAAAAAATCCATAAATATCTTAATGACCTACTCAATTGAATAAAAAAAATTGACATTATACATCTCGGAAATGTAGCAAGGTCATTGCATAAGCCAAAATGCTTCCTCCTAATGGCAAAAGTTCCAGACAAACTACAAAATGTAGTCATATCCTAGTCTTTTAGTGCTATATGAATATGGTGATATCTTGAATAATCATCTTGGAAGCAATAAAAAGAATGTCCTACTACCCTATCTAATATTTGTCAATGAAAGGCCAGGGAAAATGGTCCTTCCAAGTTGCTTTATTAAAGTTTCCAATAGTCTATACAAATTCTCCTATTAGTAACTATTCTAGTAGACATCAGTCCATTTTTCATTGGCTATAGTAGTTAGACCTCTTTTCTTGAGAACACAATGTATCAGAAATGGGATAAATGATTCCTACATCTAACCACTTAAGTATTTCCTTTTTAACTACTTCTTCTATGTTATGTTTCCACAACCTTTTAGGACCAACATTTGGAAAGGAATTCTCCTCCATTATAATCTTATGTATGTAAAAGGATGGACTTATTCCCTTGATATCAGCTATAGTCCAGCCAAAAACTTTCAGTACTCACTAATAACCCTAGTCAACTTACCCTCTTAGACTTCTTCGAATGCAACAGATATAATAACGGGTATGGTTTACTCTTCTCCTAAAATGACATACTTCAAACATACAAGCAAGGCTTTTAATTCTAAGACTAGTGGCTCTATAATGATGGTTTTAATGACTTTTCTAAGGATGTGGATCAAGTACTTCAAACCTATCATTAAAATTCTTGGGGCTTCACGAATAATTTGAATAAAATCTCTACCTTCATCCTTAATGTCATCCTCACATAATGGACTATCCAAAGAACTATCCAAATAGAAATCCTCCACACAGTCATTTACATAATCGTCAACTAAGTCTATGATAACCCTCATTTTGGTCACTAGGAAATTTCATTGACTTTGATATATTGAAGGCCACTTTATGATATTTCACTCTCATAGTCAATTGACCTTTTGCACATCAATACCCTCGAGTAGCTAGGAATGGTTTGCCTAAGATAATCGATATCTCCTTATCTTCTTCCATATCTAAGATAATAAAATCTATAAAGAAGATAAACTTATATACCTTAGCAAGAACATCCTCTATTACCCCCTGAGGGTAATGGTAGTAGTTAGACTTCTCCTAGATTAAATCTTTTAAAATTGGATAAGGGCATTAAATTGATGCTAGCTCCTAAAGCATATAGTTCTCTACCATAAAATTTTTCCCTTAAAGCCATAGGAATGAAAACATTACCAGGGTGCTTGTGAGAAATTTTTTTTTTATAGAATTTCACAACATTCCTCAGTCAAAACTATGGTCTTTAAATCTCCTTATCTTCTTTTCTTACTAAGGAAATTTTTCATCAACTTATCTTAGGTGGGCATTTATTTTAACGCTTTAGTAAATGAAATATTAATAGTTAAATTTTTAAATATCTCCTAAATCCTTGAGAACTACTTATCTAAATTTTATTAAATGCCTCTCTACTCTCTCTCTAACAAGTTTCTTTCTTTATCAGGTTGAGGTGGTTCTTTAAGCTGGTGGCTTCTACTAGTTCTTCTAGAATTAACTCTACATCATATTGATATTTATATTTAGTTTAATTTTCTATCTCCTTTCCACTTCTCAATTGAATTATTGTGCATTATTCTTTACCCTTTTCTTAGGATTTATTTCAATATTACTAGGTAAAGTTCCTTGAGATCTATTAGTTAAAGATCCAACTAATCATCCTAATTAATTTGCAGTATTCCTAAAGGTAGCAGCTTAACTTTACAATTCTGAACCCATTTGCAAAACATATTCTTTTAATGTAGGGTTCTTATCCTTAAGTAGGGTATTAGAGTAAAATCCAGGAGGATAATTAGGCCTATGGTTAGCAAAATTTTGAGAATTTTGGTTCCAGTTACCTACTTGATTTGGCTCGTGAGAGTTTCAATTAGTGTTATTATATTGATTATTATTCCATCTAAATATTGGATGATTTATCCATCCATGATTATAAATGTTGTAGTAGGGATTATTAGCTCTATTGTTAATTTCATTAATTGATTCTACTCTTGAGGTATTAAGATCACTTAAAACTCCACAAATATTATCTTCTAAGATCACGGGTGAACCTTGAGTTGAATTGATTGTTAGGTCAACTTATTTTCTTGAAATAACAACTAGTTAGGAACTTAATATCGACGAGGCATCAATTTCATAAATGTTAGCCACTTTCCTAGGATTGATTCTTTTAAAGGACCAATGGAAATTATTGGTAGACATCTCAATAAGAGCATAAGTCTCATCAAAGGGCTTTGACATTAGTGAACAACTAGTAGTGGCATTAATTATTATTTTAAGGGAACCTATCAGACCATTGTAAAAATTTTAGATTATTAAATAGTTAGGAAGGGCATGGTAAGGATATTTCTTAAGGAGTTCCTTAAATCTTTCCCATGATTTATAAATAGATTCATCATCAAAGTGGGTAAATGAAGTGATATCATTTCGAAGTTTGATCATTTTCTTCTGGTCAAAGATATTTAGCTAAGAAGTTATACACTAGCTCATTCCAAGTTATTAAAAAGGCCAGGGGCAAAAAATTTAGCCAAATTTTAGCTTTATCCCTATGTAAAAATGGAAAGAACTTAAGTCTAACATCATCATCACAAACACAGTTATATTTAAAAGTCATATAGATTTCTTGGAAATAAGCTATGTGAAAATTAGGTTCTTTTAAAGGTATTCCCTCAAATTGAGAGGTTTGCACCATTTTGATAATGGTAGGTTTCAGTTCAAAATAATTTTTTTGTATATTCAGTTTGCTTATACTTTGATAAATACCCTCAACTATAGGGTTGGCATATTCCCTAAGAGGTCTAGGTTGCTCATTTCCAGGTATTTGTTTAGCCATTATTAATTCTTTTTCAAAAATTTCAATTATTTAATTTTTTTAATGTTCATTCAATTTAAGTGCCAAATAGAAATTCTCCCAGTAATTTAATACTACTAATGGAACACTAAGCAATGTAATAGAAAATGTAAAGCACTAAGTAGTAATAGCCAATTAGATATCAAAACAATACTTAGCAGATGAAAATTTAAGAAGATAAAAGAAAACTAGATTAAACTAACAATTATTTTAGCAAAGTAAAATGTAAAGAAGGATAATAACTTCACTAGCTTACTTCCCCGATAATGACACCAAAAATTTGAGGACAGGCTATATGTTTATATCTATGGACACACACAAAGATTTACTTATGCTTATAATCACTAATTAGATTTCAAAAGAAAGTTTATTTTTTCTATGAACTAAATTCTATTTTTAACACAGGTACACATTATCTATCAAGTTGTAAATTGATGAATAGTGTGTTCATCCTGTGAGGGATTAACTAGAAATATCCAATGTTCACTTTACTTCTGCTTATAGGACTGCTATGTTTATTTAATGGGCTAATAAAAAGTGTTCAATGCATCAAGGTAACAAATTATTCATCCTTTATCCCCATCTTAAATACAATTTTGTGTGCAGGTTATTTGTAAATTCATTGCTCATAATAGATTTAAAAGATTCCAAGAGAATAATTGTTGATGAGTTTGCAACATTGTTCAGAACATACACATGTTCATATATTCTTATGATATATAGCTATTTTCCACCACATAACATTTTTTTATTATTTTGAGTTTATAGTCCTTACAATAAAGTGGGAGTTGATGGGTTGCATGAACTTTCGTGGGGACCAATAAGAATAGTCAAAATATGGTCGATTTTCCTTGCAAAGGGCTCTAAATTTCATATTAAGTCAAGATGTAAGAGAAGAAAATTTAAAAACTATGGCGTATGTGTTAGAGGGAACACTCATACTGAAAGTGAAGGTGAGTATTATGGTATTTTAGAGGAGGTTATTCCATTATAATATCTAGGTTAAGAAGATAATCATTCCTATTCAATTATAAGTGGTATGATCTAGTTCTAGATAGAGGCACAATGGTGCATCCTTTATACGGTATAACAAAAGTCAAGCATAATAAGAGATATGCTAGACTTGATCCTTTTGTCATAGTACACTAAGCAAGTCAAGTTTATTATGCTAAATATCCTGTTAAACATAGAGATAAACATGATTGGCTAGCTGTAATAAAGACCAAATCTTGAGGTATTAATGTTATATGAAATGCACATTAAGAGGATGGAATGTTAGAATTTAAAGAACATGGTGGTAATGTACCATAGGAGTCAATCTCTATGCATGAGACATAGTTGGAAGAAGTTGAGAGTTCTAGCAATGAATCTAGTCCAAATGAGACAAGAAATGAAGAGTTAGTAGATATTAGTAAAACCTCTTCTATTGAGGAATAGTCCACTATAAGTTAAATTACTCTACTTTTTTTAAGTGCTACATTTTTTTTTAAATGATATACTTCTACAATTAAACTATTTTTTGCATATTGCATGCTCTAAGATTTCTTAAATAATCTATTGTAATTAATTTAAATTTCATGCAAGGTTTCCCTCATGTTCTAGTGTTATTTATTTATGTTTCATACACTAAAAATTTAATCTCTTATGTTTACATTTCAGGTGGTTTACAGCAATTAGCCTCCTTATAGATCGATCACTTCTATGTTTGGTTGATAGAAGAAGTTGACCACTATCCCAATAGGGCAAAGACCGACTAACCAGGCCCAAGAAACACCTCAAGAAGTACCCACAAGGAGGTAAGGCATTCATTTTCCTACAACTACTAAAACTAGCCCATAATTCCCATCACTAGATCCTACATAGTCCACAGCCTTCAATTCATATTATCCCCACCACCTTCACAAACTATTCCGTCTACGTATCCATATCCTTCTTACAAACATCCTTACTACTACCCACCGTCACCACAGTAACATCAAGAGGGATCATCTACACCTACAGAACAAAGGGGTGACGAGGCATCACCATCAGAGGACCGATGGATGTACATAAAATGTGAAGGTGATATGTAAGTTTGTAATGTTAATTTATTTTTATTTCTTCAATTAGATGAACTTGTATTGATATCTGAATTTTCATGTTTTATGTAGATTTAATCCCTCCAGGAAACCCGCACATAAGAATAGGGACACCATTAGGAGTAGGTATGATGCTTCTTATCTATCTTGGAAGAAAATCCCATGGGATGTTCGCGATATGTGGTTTAGAATTTTGAGATACATTAGCAGTCATATATATATATATATATATATATATATATATATATATATATACATGATTTTATTTCCATTAATATTTATTTCCATGTTCATTAATATATGTTGTTCATTAATATTTATTTCCATGAGCATAGAAGGTCATGAGTTTTTTTTTTATTTTTTAAGTTTTTATATAGGTTTCCAACGGATTTTCGATGGATTTCCTGCCGATAATCTTCAATACCGGAAAACCGACAAATAAAACGAGCAGAAAAATTCACTAGAAATTTAAGCGAAAAATTTAATGGTAATTTTGGCAGAAAATTCTAGTGGAATTTTGGTCACTCTAGGAATTTCCAACGGTTATAAAATCGTTGGTTAATTGGGCAATTTTTCATCGTTAACTCACCGAAAAATCTGTTCGAAATATTTTTGGCTGAAATTATTTCATCAAAAAACATTTTCATACGTGCGTTTTATCGAAGGAAAAAATTCCGTAGGAAATCCTCTAGAAATTAGAATTCCTGACGGAATTTCCATAGTTTCTGAAGAAAAATTTTGCTCGAAATCACTCTTTTTCCTATAGTGTATTTTGACTAATGGGCCTAAAATCTTTCATATTAGAGGCATTATGTAGGATTAACTGTCCATTGCTAAAGGAAAAGAAGGAAACAAAGCAACATGCAAGAAGGAAATCAAAATGCAGCTCATATTAGTCTGTTGGTTGGGGGCTTTAGCTATAATCAAGAGACCTTAGGTTCGAAGCTTGTATATGTGTCTGTGAGTTTGTCTTAATGGCTCAAATGTTCCCCTCCAAAAAAAGAGACGGAAATCAAATGGGTAGGAAAAAAAGGAAAAAAAAAAAGGGTTTCATTCCCCATATGTATATAAGTAACTGTCAATAACCAAAAACAACTTTTAAAGAGAGAATAATTGCTAATGAAGAATAATTCCGACAGTGCATAATCAATTACAATGTTGTGTAATTAACATCGATGTAATCCATGTCCTCTGGAATCCTTTAAATCATGCCAGCAGTCTTTATCCCTTCATGAGTATCACAAGAAGTTTTATGTTGCAACGACTAAATGCATCAATACTCCCCTCCTCATGAAGATTGATTTTGTACCCAAGGTCGAACTAAGGAAAAGAAGGCATAAAGTCGGACAATGATATCCATGAAGAGTCCTCAGTGGTTAAAGCATGCCATTGAACCTACCGTTGGGGTTTCCATGTGGCATCTTGCAAGATGTTGCTATTTCAATTATGAAATTCATAGGCGAAGGAGGTCGAAGGAGGGGCAGCAGTTGCAAAAGTCAAGTGGGAAAAAGAGGTTGATAATTCAAAAATTAGCACTTAGCGTGGGCCAAAATAAATGACAGAACCATCTATTTCTGTAATAAAGGAATTGCTAAAATTTGGAAGGGCAAGCAGGGTGGTGGTGGACAAGGCTGATTTCAAGGTGGCAAAGGAATTTTCTCTTCTGGTGTCCATTAAAAGCAATCTGTCATAAAAAGATTGTTGGAGATGTAGCCATTATGTCAAAGTGGCGAGAAAATGCTGACAGTAACTCCCAAGAATACCCAAGAAACCATAAGTCAAGTTTTTAAAAGAAGATAGCGCTATAAAGTTCACCTTAGAAAACATCAGCAGTTGGAATAAGACATCAATTGGGAATTGTAATCCGATTGAGGGCATGATACTTAACACAAAATTGCTGTCATGTCTAATTTCTTTTTGACAAGAATGACTGGGGAGGAAAACAGGCTCAGAATAGGATGAATAAATCGAGCTTGTCAGTGATCATTTTCTTAATCTCTATTTTTTTTTATAATGAGGATAGAAGTAAGGCCTAATTTGTGTAAGTATGCATGGTGTTTGGTGGTCCTAAGGTCTATGCAAAGGTAACTTGGTTGGATTAGTAAATAAGGAACCAAACTGTACAAGGATATCATTTAAAGTGGGGGAATATGGTCAATTGTACGTGCAGACTGGGAAGGCAGTGCTGAACTTAACCGAAGTACGTAAAAATAAGAGGATATGCCAAGTCAGTTGAAGCTTCTTAATTTTATGTAATTGCATGCGTTCGGCAATGGAATCTGGCTGTCCAAAGAGTTGCATCTGTGTGCAGTTCCATTCGAGTTTCATGTTGGAGAGATTCTGAATCTGTGACACAGTAACTGGATACAATTTTTGTGGATATTTCAACAAGATATTTGGACTACCATACAATCCTAACTTATAAATTCAAAGATGATGTGATGTGAAAGCTCACTCCGACTGCTCTTGACCATTCTAATTCCCGAAAGGGTACACGAAAGGTTCTCCATCTGACCCTTAAATGGAGTCAGAAAATGACAAATACTGAGCAAGTTAGATTAGAGTAGTTGGGAACATTTTATTTATTTATTTATTCTTAAAAGGATGAGTATCAAAGAGTATTTTTATATAAAAAAGCTAAACAAAAATAATTTTAAAAGTTAGTGTTAAAAGCCTCCATCTGTGGATCCAATTACAGCATCTTATCCGGAAGCTTCATTCATTGGTCAACGGCTATTTGCTTCTCTGTGCTTTTCCTTCAAAGATGCTTAACGAGGTAGTTCAGTAACAGCTTCCTCTAATGCTTTCAAGCTGTCGTCTGTTTGAAATGGTAAACCAATGATTATAAAACTCGCCTTCCTATCCGAAATTATGGAAAATTATAGGTTTTATTTGGGACGGCTTTCTTATTGCTTCTTAAAGCAGCTTTATAGTAAAAAATTAAAGTTTTGATTCTAAAAAGTTGTTTAAGAAGCAATAAAAAAGTCGTCCCAAATGAAGCCTTGATTTGAGGTGTTTGGCAATCGTGAAGTTTGATTGTTAGAACATAATCATGTGCTTATTACTCCATCATGACAATGATTATTCTAAAAGAGTTTTCAAAAGAATGTTTTCTACAAATAGTGTCTGCCCCTCTTTTGCTACTTCCTTGCTTGCGTGTTCATTTCATGACTCCTAACCCTATATGCTTTTTTGCGTCTATTTATGATTGCCCTTTAAATAGTTAAGTTTGACATATTTGCATA
The DNA here is from genome assembly GCA_019925795.1 of Dendrobium chrysotoxum. Taxonomy (NCBI): domain Eukaryota; kingdom Viridiplantae; phylum Streptophyta; class Magnoliopsida; order Asparagales; family Orchidaceae; genus Dendrobium; species Dendrobium chrysotoxum. Next base: position 13,840,722 of record CM034311.1, on the reverse strand, counting down.
TTTTGAGAAGGAACTTTGGTTGGGTTGAGAGAAAATTTTTGGATACATCTAAAAGCTGAATTTGATAAAATCTTTCCATTTTGTTCAACTTATCTCCTCAATGGCCACCTCTCCAACGAATATTTTAAACTACATTCCCACTGCAAAAATCAAAGTTCCTATCCCACTTCCAATAATGTCTCTTTCAAAATCTAAAGTGCATCTCTTAGGAATCTGAATGGTTAACTGTGCACATTGCTCCATCCCCTTAGGTTTTGGGAATAAATAATAATCTTGCAGCTCAAATGCATCAAGTAATTTAGATAAATCAATCCTTGGGCTGTTTTTGATGGGTGCAAAGTTCTTGGGGGTCATGTATATTTTTTTCTTAAGGTTGTCATTCCTCATCTAGAGATATCTCTTGCTTGAGATAGTACTCCATTTCATAAACCTCCCCAAGAACTTACATAAGTTATATTGGATGATCCTCTATATGAGATAGGGGTGGAATTAAAAAGAGCTCAGGGTCGGCAATTGCCCACCCTGATATTTTTTTTTTCAAAAAATAAACATTTTACTATTTTGCCCACCTTCAATATATACAGTTGCCCAAATAATAAGAAAAAAAAATTCATTTTCTATTCCATACAGAAGATTGCTCATTTCACAATTATATTTTGCCTACCCTTAAAAGAGAGACTGATTCCATCCCTAATATGTAACTGCCTCTGCTCAAGCTTTAATCTATGAGCCCATACCAAAACAATGATTTAAAAAAGAAAAAAGATTTTCATCACTAAAATAAAAATGATAATAAAAGATAATAAAAGAGAAAGGAATTGAATGTATACATAAAAAAAAAAATCTCCTATCCCATACATAAAATAAAACTAACTGTAGACCCATATAAATGGAGGTTACATGTCTTTTGTTCATGCCTATTCTACATAAAGGGTGAATCCTGGGCCATATTTTATGTGCAAGTTTGCAAGAAGAAATGTAGATATCAATGTACTAAGTGTTTCTGAAACCTATTAAAAAAACTTTCAATGAGCTGTAGAGATTGCAAGTTTTTGTCAAGATTCCAAAATCTACCAAACCAGCTTCTCATGATTTATTCATCTTTAAAAAAAATCAGATTTGGGAGGAGATTATAACATAATCATAAAATGACTAATAAGTATTTTCATTAATCACACATTTAGTGGTTAGTTTATTGTTGTACCACAATATTCATTTGATTATTAATAATTTTATATAATTAGAATTAGAGCTTAATTTATCCCAAAGCACAATTTAAAATTAATTTAATATATAGTTTCATGTATTTGGGATGTTGTCATGTTGCAATAATCCTAAAATTAAAATCCATTTTTTTTTCTTCACATAAGCTACCTTGGCATTTCCTGGACCGAACAAATTAGCTCTCGTTCTTCACATTGGGACTCTACCCTAAAGGATTTTGGTGTGGACCTGCTTCGAGTTGCCAACCCGTTAAGCAACTGCCCGACCTGATAACTTACCTAATGGATCTGATGAGGAATATATGACCTGCTGCAATTTTTTTTGAGGTTTCAAATGGCTATATTGTGATCCCAAATTATTTTATATAACTTCCTAAAAATTTTCTAAACAAAATTTTCTAAACACTGTTTATAAACTTTTTTTATTCCGAAAATACATAAATGGATTTGATATAAATCTGAGTCCTCTTTCTTTAAGGTTTTATTTAGGACAGCTTTCTTGCTGTTTTATAAAACAAATTCTTAGGATAAAAATTTTTAACAAGAAAGTTGTTTTAGAAAATAGTAAGAAAACAGTTCCAATCGAAGCCCAGTTTCCTACTGCTTTATAAAGCAACTTTTTTGTACAAAAATTTTGAGTTCTAGAAATTTTTGTATTAAAGCTATTTTAGAAAGTAGTTAAAAAGATGTTCCAAACGAAGCCTAAATCTCTGTTGACTTTTCAAAAATTGAAAAGTCCTTTTCTTCTCTCAATCCTTCATGCAGAACATTTCAATTGAAACTAGAAAGATTTGAAATCCATTTGGTGTGTGATATCATGAGCTAAATCAAGTGCAAGGCAAAGTGTGTTAAGGGAGTCGATCTTAAGAAGCTTTCTAAGATCATTTTGTAATTTTAACTTTAATTTCCTTCCTGCAATATCGTGTAGGATATTTCAATTACAATATCTATGATCATTTTTTAATATTTCTCTCAAAGTATTGAAATACTTCGTTAGTCTATTCCCTTTGTTAGTCTACATGTTTTAAAAGGCTTGGATATCTCCAAATTCATCGCCCCCGCTCCCCCTCCCCCCCCCCCCCCCCCGAAAAAAAAAAATTAAGGCTTGGATATGTCTATTCACCACCCTTAACCATCATTTTGCTACCAGAATGACTACCATGTAGAAGAGAGACTATTTTTGATGGAAAGCTCTACTAAAGAAGAATGACGATGAAAATAAATGACAACTATAAGTTGTGCATATTCCATAATGACCATGCCTATGATACTGCTCAAAAGGCTCTACTTAAGAAGCTTATTAATGATGGATGTTTAAGAGGTTTTCTTAACCTTCACTATGAAGATAAGTAGCATGTCAAAGAGTAATTCAAAAGGATTATTGTTATTATGAAAGCTGTCAAAATCTTTAGGGCTATTCAAGCTATCATTAGGGGTGCTAGTCCAGAAGAGGACTGGCAATACAACTTGAAAAAAAATCATTTGAGTTTGAATTGCATGCCGCCTCCTTTTCCTCAACTCCTTTTTCTCTGTCTCTCATTATGAATTGCCTCCATATCAAAATATTTAAGATAGTGATATTATCAATCCTATTATTTTAATCATTTTGAAATCTCATACATCATTATTAACATTGAGAGTTTCATGAGCATCCTCTACCTTAAGTTGTCTTGGAAGCTAGGACATAGCCCTCAAAATTTATGGACGTCTAAAGATTCTCTTATTAGATTCTAGGGTTGTGTCAACCTAAAGGCTCCATTACTATTTGGAGACTTATAGGGAACCTTATATGCCTATGAATTCAAATGCTATGACTTTCTTTTAATCTTAATCCTATCTTGCTATAATTATGTTTTTTTAAGGCCCATCCTTATTGCTTCTTATATCATTGTCCATTGAATACTTTGCCATGAAATAGTCATACACTAATAGTTTTATCACTATAATTGATGATCCTCTTCAATCTTGAAGGAGCTATTTAAACTTTCTAATGAAGGGTGCTCTTTTGCTCCTTTTTTGCCTAGTGATTAGACCAAAAAAGAACAAGATCTTAAAAAAGCTAAAGAAATCAGTTTTCATAATCCAACCTGATATAACCCTCAGATAGAATGTGCCATACTGCGATTAATCATGATAGGAAAGAAACCTCAAAACCTAATTAGAGAGAATTACAAAATTTCCAAGTAATTTACATTATAGACTATAAAGCCACTAAGCTTAAGAAAACATAAAAGTACTTATCATCAAAAATCTTTCATTCATCTCAAAAATGATTACAATCAAAATAGTGATCTACAAACAGTGCTTGACATAGACAATATAGATTAGGATAGAGAAAAATCATGACTTGCAAAATCCAACCCGACATTTCTATACAAACCAAGATCTCAGAACCTGCAACCTTTTTTCTACTCAACCTACCCTTTTGCCTTATCCTAACTTAAAATAAATACAGAAAGTAGGCATGAGTAACCACAAATCAGTAGGTCACATTAAACCTACCTAAGTCTTCAAAAATAATAATTTACATAGATGAAGTAGAAGTGGTAAAGTAAATTCATCCACATAGAAGTATAAATAAACTTCTTAGAACAACAGATAGAAGATATTTAAAAGAGGTGGGTCAATTGGTATATAAAAGAAAAAATCTTTTAAAAAATTCTTCTTCAAAAAACTTAACCAAATTCACAACAATAATTTTAAAGCTAATTTTCTCAGGCGGAAGCTAATGTTAAGAAAAATCAAATTTTATATTAAATTATTTTTCTTCTTTTAACTTTTTAGATTTTAGTTTCTCTTTTCAAAAAAAAAAAATTAAATCCAAAACAATATCATCATTCTCAACCTGGATTTGCAAGAAAGTAAAATGTAGAAATTAAAGTTAGGTAAAAAATAAAAATAAACACACTAGAGATTTATAGTGGTTTATTCACCCTTGACCTATGTCCACTCTCGGGAGTCCACTTCGAGAATTACACTAAACCTTTAGTGTATCTCCTTTTGGTCCCATATCAAGGCGGAGAAGCCCTTACTAAATCTCTTCCACCAACCCAGTGTAGTAGAGTAGCCTAATCCCTTTCACCAACGGTGCAACAGAGGAGCCTAATCCCTTTCACTAATGGTGCGATGGAGTAGCTAAATCCCTTTCACTAATGGTGTGGTGGAGTAGTCAAATCTCTTTCACTAATGGTATGGTAGAGTAGTTGGGTCCTTTGTCACCAAAGTTATCTTCTTCCCAAATCTTTCCTCAAGACAAACCTTAACATATGATGGAACTCAGATGCAAGTTCACTGAAGCAACCATATGAGAACACCCTCTCACACTCCCTTGAATCCCACAAGTATCTTCTCTCCCTCACAAACTTCACCTTTTCTCTCCCATGCCCAAGGCTCTCTCTTCAATGCTTTCTCAGAGACGACTCAACCTAATGACTGCCAAAAGCCTCTTACAAAGTCTAATGAGAAAGTTTATACAATTGGCTTCCAAAAATACTAATTATTCAATTTTTTATCTCTATTCATACAGTACGATATGAAGATCATACAATATGATTAATATAAATTTGATATATTAGTACTATATGATTGCTAGTTAGTATAGTATTATTAGTATAGTTCTTGCCTATTAGTATTGTATGATGAATAGTAACACAGTACGATCAGTCCAATTTCTTTATTAATTATACAGTACAAATGAGTAGTAGTACAATATGATTATTTCAATCAAATCATAGTTCATACAGGATGACTAAGTATCATCTCTATTGATCATCCAATATAATCCAGTTTGTACAATACGATCTAAACCTTATTAATATAGATTTGATTGATTAATGAATTTAATTTAATTAGGCAATACTTAAAACTTTGTACTATATGATTATGTTCATATAGTATGAATAGAAAAAAATTTAAAATTATATTATTACTTAATTTAATTAATAGTAGGGTGCTTTTTAATATATAATCATCCTATACGATTGGTTATCATACAGTATGATTGGTTAAATTTATTTCAATTTAACTATCAGTTAATTAAGCATTTTAATTAATTTTTTATTACACGAATCATATAATATGATCCAGATCATCTAGTATGATCTTTAGAAAAGTTAAAATATTAAATCTCACTCCCTACGTGTGTGTGTGTGCAAGGTTATTATACTAACATACACCTTTTTACATTACATTGACTTAAGAAATATAAAAATATAGACTCTCACAAAAATCATTCCTATACTACCCAGTCTTGAGCCATGATCCTTTAGCATTGTTTGGTGTATACGTACCTGAAATGTTAGTACACAAAAAATAATATACAATAATAATGAATAGGAGAAACTATATAATTTGCAATAATATTTATTATCATCATAATATGTGCTCGAGCTCTTGGATTGCAACATAAAATGCTATATCAAAATTATCATAAAGTTTTATAGAGTGTGAAAGTTCGATTTAGGATTTTAAGTCTCGGTAAACTATCCCTATGCACACCGGGGGGGAGGGGGGGTAAATTGATTTTTTTTATAAATTCTTTAACATAAAAATAATTTTTTGAGATTTTTTTAATAATTTAAAAACAAACAAGATTATCACCCGATGCGAAAGCAAATTAAGTAAATAAAACTTATAACAATGATTATGATGAGTTATTTAGATCAACCTAACATTAAATATATAATTTTAAACATGCAATTTTTAGAAAAATTAAAATACAAAAAAGTAAATTACACAAAATAAAACTTAGAATGAACACATAAAAATTTTATAATGGTTCAGTTAAACAATGATCTACGTCCACTCCCAGAGTTCTCCTCTCTGAGTATTGTACTAAAACTTTAATATCTTTCATTTATCCCCCACAGCTAGGAATAGAAACCCTTACAATATTTTCACCAACTCGGTGCACTAGAAAACCTTGACCTCTTTTTTACTCTCCTAGTGAAAGCAAAGAGCCTAATAATGATTATGATAAGTTACTTAGATCAACCTATCATTAAATATATAATTTTAAACATGTAATTTTAGAAAAAATTAAAAACAAAAAGTAAATTACACAAAGTAAAACTCAGAATGAACACACCAAAATTTTATAGTGGTTCGGTCAAATAATGACCTACTCCACTCCCAGAGTCCTCCTCTCCGAGTATTGCACTAAAACTTTAGTATATCTCTATTATCCCCCATAACTAGGAATAGAAACCCTTATAATATTTTCACTAACCCGGTGCGCTAAAGAACCTTGACCTCTTTTTCACTCTCCTGATGAAGGCAGAGAACCTAATAATCCCTTTTTAGCCTCCTAGTGAAGGTAGAGAATCTCGACCTCTTTTTCATCCTCCTAATGAAGGTAGAGAACCTGACAATCCTTTTTCACCCTCCTAGTAAAGGTAGAGAACCTTGACAGTCTTTGAGCTGATGTTCTTCTTCCTAGAGCCACCCAAGAAACTAAGGAAGACACTCGGAGGAAATAAGATAGAAGCTTGCTCGGAGCAACCATACGAAAACCTCTCACAGTCCTTCTCCCTCACACATAAACTCTCATTTCTCCTTCCCAAACCTCTCAAAGATGTCTTCATAAAGCTCTCTCTTCAAAAAACCCAACAGCCAAAGGCTTGAAATAAGTTAATTAAGAGAGCTTAAATACAAGGCTTTATGAAAAGCCCTAATAATTTAATTATGTCAACACTAATTATATAGTATGATCTTATATCGTATAGTACGATTAGTTCAAATAGCCTTGTTAGTATTGTACAAGAATAAGGCGCTATACAACCAGTTTAACTATTTGAGCTGATGGTCCAATATAATATAAGGCATCATCCAGTATGATTAGTTTAATCAAATTATATTATCATCCCATATAATTTGTGGCATAAAATTATCGTCCCATGTAAAGATTAGGTCATTTAGTATGATTGGTCAATTGTATATTATGATGGCCAATCATACAATATGATCTAACTGAATAAATTAATCTAAATTTGTTCCCCTAATCACAGGATTAATTTAGGCAATATTTGATTATATCGCACAGTATGATGCATATCGTACGGTACAATTAGCATAAATTTTAAATTTTAAATATGATTGGCAGCTGAGATCTTAATTTCAACTAATCATCCTACACGATATGGATTGTATAGTACGATGAGTTTATATATCTTTAATTATGTTAATTAGTCATTATAATGATTTTTTGAATAGCTCATCATATAGTACGATTAGTTCAAAAAAATTATACTTCTAATTTTCTCACTTTCTCACTAAGTTTAACATCCATCAATTACAAGACTTTGACTCAAGAAATATAGAATTAGATAAAGTAAAAATACAGGCTCTTAAGGACATTTAAACCTATTCTACTTAGTCTTGTGTTGATCACTTTGCATGGTGTACGGTGAAACTGAAATGTTAGTGCATAAAAATAAATATCCAGTAATATTAATAACATGATACGACATAGTAGATAATTCAAAAAATATTTATTATCATCAAAATCACAAGACTTGAGTCCAGATTTATAACAACCTCCCCCTTTTTGATGATGCAAATATTGTTGGTTATGATTTCAAATAAATTTTACAATATCCTAAACTCCCTATTACTAATTGAGTTTTTAAAAATAGTGAGGTTTTTTTTATTTAAATGAATAAATAACCAATATGCATGAACAAAACAATAACACATAATCATAAAAAAATAGACTAATCAGAGCAAAGTAGAAATATAACCTACCAACAATATTCTACTCCCCCTTTTGACATCAACAAAAAGGAGGAATGACTAAGCATAACAAGAAAAACAAATTAAACAGGATAATAAAAAGAAAAAAAACACACAAATAGGTCACAAACATAAATAATATTCATGATCAATCATAAAACAAATCACATAGAAACAAATAAAAAGTAAACATTTAAGCTTTCAATTTCTAATTCATCCTGAATCAAGTATGAATGTCTATAACACCTAGTTTATTTCTAGAGGTGCTAAAGGTGTCATAAGCAAGGGGTTTTGTAAAGATGTCAGCTAATTGATTTTCATTAGCCATATGATGTAGTTATATATCTCTCTTGGTTACAGGATCTCTAATGAAATAGTGTCTAATGTCTATATGCTTAGTCTGAGAGTGTTGGATTGGATTTTTTGAGATATATATGGTATTAGAGTTATCACACATAATTGCAATAGTGCCGACAGGAAGACCAATGTTAAGGATTTGTTGTTTAAGCCATAAGACTTGAGCAACATAGCTTCCTACAGCTATGTATTCCACTTCAGCGATAGATATAGCTACAAAATGTTCTTTCCTATTGGACCAAGAGACTAAAAATTATCCAATAAATTGATAGATTCTAGAAGTACTTTTTCTATCAACCCTACATCCTATAAAGTTTTAATTAGAATAACTTATGATTTTGAAGGATGGGCTATGTTTAGGATATCAGATTCTTAGGTTTTGAGTTCCTAGAAGATATCTAAGAATTCTCTTAATAGCAATCATATGGGACTCTTTAGGGCCATCCTGAAATCTAACATAAAGATAAACACTAAATATAATATCAGTTCTGCTAGTAATTAAATACAACAGAGATCCTGTAATCCCCCTACACTTCTTCTGATCTACAGATTTTTCACTTGGATGCTTATCTAATTGAATGGTAGAGCTCATAGGTGTATTTATTGCCTTAACATTCTCCATCTCATATTTCTTCAAAATGTCTTAATATGCTTTCCTTGACTAAGAAAAGTTCTATCATCTCATTGATTCATAATAAATCTAAGAAAATAAGTAAGCTCTCCCATCATACTCATCTCAATTTCTTCACTCATTATTTTTGAAAATTTATTGCAAAGATTTTTATTTGTTGATCCAAATAATGTACCATCCACATAGATTTAAACTATGAATAAATCTTCTCATATCCTTTTTAGAAAATAGGTGATATCTACACTACCCTTAACAAAAGATCTATTTAAGAGGAATGAGCTAAGTCTTCATACCACGCTCTAGGTGCTTGCTTTAATCCATATAATACCTTCTTTAATTTGAACACATGATTTTCTAATTATGAATTTTTGAATCCAGGGGGTTGTTCTATATAGACATCTTCCTTAATATTTCCATTGAGAAAGGTACACTTAACATCTATCTGGTACACTTTAAAGCCTCTAAAGCAATCAAAGGCTAGTAAAACCCTAATGGCTTTTAACCTAGCTATAAGGGCAAATGTTTCTTCAAAGTCTATTCCTTCTATTTAATTATACTCCTTAGATACTAACCTAGCCTTATTCCTAATCACTATACCAAAGTCATTCATCTTATTTTAAAATACCCACTTGGTTCCAATAATACTCTGGTCCTTAGGTCTTTTAACAAACTCCCAAACATCATTCCTAATAAATTAATTTAATTCTTCTTGCATGGCTAGGATCTAGAATTCATCAGAAAGGGCTTGATCTATGTTTAAGGGTTCTATCATGGAGAAGAAAGTAGAGTGGCTAACCTCCTTTTTAAGTCCATGCCTAATTTTGACTCCTATAGATAGATCTCGTAAGATGAGCCCCTTATGGGGATTAGTTGAATATCTCTAATCTCTAGGAGAAGGATCATGAGGCTTTACTTTATTTTCTATGTTAATTGATTCTACTCCTTGGGTGACCTCTACCACTTCTTCTTCTTCTGACCTAGGCTCAACAGATCAATCAGATTCATCAAATACTATATGGGTAGTCTCCTCTACCACTAATGTTCTCTTATTGAACACTCTATAGGCTTTACCTACAGAAGATTATCCTAGAGAAACTCCTTCATCAGATTTAGAAATGAATTTTCTTAAGAGAGATTTTCCATTTCTTAGAATGAACAACTTATAACCAAAAATATGAAGGTGAGAGAGATTGGATGTCCTATCTTTGGGTAGTTTATAGGGTATCTTATTGAATTTGGATTTGACATTAACCCTATTAAGAACACAGTAATCAACATTCACTATATCAGCCCATAAATATTAGGAAGTGAATACTCAACTAACATAGCTCTAACAATTTTTACCAATGTTTTATTTTTTTTTTCAGCAACCCCATTCTATTGAGAGTTCTAAGAGCTGAGAAATTATGTTATATTCCTCACTCTTTATAAAATGATTCAAAGTTTTCATTTCAAATTCCCCACCATGATCACTATAGATAGTTGAAATTTCACAACCTAATTTCTTCTGAGTCCATATAGAGAATGTCCTAAATTCCTCGAATGATTCATTTTTATGTGATTAAAATCTAATCCAAGTTAATCTCAAGTAATCATTAATAATCACATATCCATATATTTTTGCACATAAGCTGGCAGTGCTAACTAGTCCAATAGATACATATGAAGAATTTTTAAAGGTCTATAGTTGGTGATATCCTTGACTGAGTGACAGGAAGTTTTGATTTGCTTTCCTAGTTGATAAGCATATCAAAGGTGGTCCTTAGAGAATTCTAGTTTGGATATGCCTCTAACTAGGTCCTTTTGGGTTATCTTTCTAAGTATGTTCATTCTTTCATGGCATAGCCTCCTATGCCATAACCAGGATTCATCAACAATAATTTTCAAACATAAAATACTAGTGCACTAAATATAATTCAAGTCAAGCATGCAAATATTATTAATTCTCCTTTCTTCTAAAATAATAATTCCATTTAAACTGATCACACAACTAGTAGACAAGAATTTAATATGAAAACTTATATCACATAATTGATTGATACTAAGCGAGTTATATTTTAGGCCATCTACTAGTAAGCTATTTTTAATAATTTTTTTTTAAATTACCAATCATACCTGAACCTATCACTTTCTTGGTGGTATTATCTCCAAGTATAACTTTGCCCCCTTGCCTTGGCCTCCAGCATGATGAATTGCTTCATATCTCCAATTATGTGACTTGAGCATCCATTGATAAGGTACCACATACTCTCACTATTCCTTTTATGAGAGCACTTCTATAAAGTCAATCAAAGAATAAAATTCTGAACCCAAGTGAGTTTGGGTTCCACCTTAGGCTTTGATGAATGACTTGTATGCATGCTATACTATGGTACATATAATTTAGGAATCCACACTAAATATGTTCTATAGTGTATTGTGCAAGTGTGGGCTATGCAACCCAGCATGCCACAAGAGTAACACCTAACACTAGGAAAATGATTCACTAATCTATGTGGGGTGGGGTGCCTCTTCCTAGGGGTATGAGATGCATACAGTGATAAGGGGTTATACCATTGTGATAATTTGGGTGATGGTTTATTATTTAGAAGTGCATAGACTTTTGCATTTAAGAATACATTTGCACTTTCAAAGCTTGCTACTTCAAATTTCCATACATGCTCATTATGATCTAGTTCACTTGCAAATGCTTCTAACTATTTGTATGAATCTTCTATCTCAAGATGCTTTAATTTTAAGGAGTTATGTGCATTAGTTAGATCAACATGCTTCTTATTTAATGCATCATACTCATCATGTAAAAATATGTGCTCTTTATCTCATTAAGAATGCTTTACTCTAAGGCTATCAAGCTCTTTTTGCAATATTAAAAATTCAGAATTTAAACTTGCATACATTTTCTTAAGCTTTTTATATACATTATGAATTTTTTCAGAAACTTTAAATAACTCATCATATGAAAGCTCACATACCTCCTCTTGATCAGAATGATTAAGACTATTATCTATCATAAGATATAGATTGGTTACCTCCTCCTCCACTTCCTGTTCTGATGAGTCTGAAGTGGAGTTTTCCCAAATATCTTCTGCATCCTTTGCTTTCCCTTTTTTACTTTAGTCTTCTCCTCACCCTTCTACTTGATTACATGAGCTTTTAGATTGGGGCAATCTTATCTCAAGTGGCCTGGTTTCCTGCATTCAAAGCAAATAGTATTAGATGATGCTTTAAAATTTTTATTTTGTTTACCTTTATTCCACTACTGATGATGCATTTGTTTTCTTTTCAGAATGTTTTTGAATTGATGTGTCATCAGTGCTGTGTCATCATCTTCCTCAGCTATAGAGCTATCACTTTTTGATTCATTTGCTTTCAGTGCCACTACTTTATATTTTCTCTTATCTCGTACATCCTATAATCTTTAACTCACACCTTGCTCATAGGAAATAAGTAAGCCTACCAAGTTATCTATAGAATAAGCATTAAGATCTTTTGATTCACATATGGAAGTAACCTTAGCATCATAATTTCTTAGTAGACAATAAAGAATTTTGTTCACTTTTTTAGAATTTGAAAGCTCTCTACCTAAAGCATGCAGGGATATCACTATTTGAGTAAACCTAGTGTACATGTCTAAGATGACTTCATTAGATTTCATGAAAAAAGTTCATAATCATGCAGTAAGATGTTCAACCAAGATTATTTGACTTCACTAGTACCATCGTATGTAATACACAGTTTATCCCAAATGTCCTTGCTAGTGGTATAGGTAGAAACTCTCATGTAATCTTCAGACTTGAGTGACTAGAAAAAGTAGTTTACACATTTTGCATTCAATTAAGCTAAGTTCCTATCCTCATTGCTCCATTTATTAAATGGTCTTCAGTTTTGATGCCCTTATTAAAATGAGAGGGTCCAAAATAACCTTCTTATACTAAAATTCACATGCAAAAATCAAAATTGTAAGAAAGTAGACATACAGATTTTCCAAAAATCAAATGGTATGTTATCAGATAAAGGTGGATGAGTTATAGAATAACCCTCTGCGGTGTTTCTATTTTTGAAATGTGTTATGGATCATTTTTCTCAAGGTTTTCTAAAATGCAACTTGTCAGAACCTCTATGATAATAATTGAATGTTCAATGTGGGTCGTTAGGCCTCATCGAACTATCCCTAGGCATACCAAGAGGGGGGACCTAATTGGTTATTTTAAAAATTCTTTAAAAAAATATTAAAATATTTTTTAATAATTTAAAAATAAAAAAATTATCACTTTATGTGGAAGAAAATTAACTAAATAGAACTTATAACAGTGGTGATGATGAGTTACCTAGATTAATATATTATCAAATATATAATTTTAAATATGCAATTTTTAGAAATATTAAAATACAAAAAAGAAAATTACAAAATGTAAAACTTAGAATGAACACATCAAAATTTTATAGTGGTTCGATCAAATAATGACCTATGTTCACTCCCTGCAGTCCTCCTCTCTGAGTATTACACTAAAACTTTAGTGTCTTTTCTTTAGTCCACTAACTAGGCGGAGAAGCCCTTACAATCTTTTCACCAAACCAGTGTGGAAGAGAACCTTGACCTCTTTTTTACCCTCCTAGTGAAGGCAAAGAACCTAATAATCCTTTTTCACCCTCCTGGTGAAAGCAGAGGACATCGGCCTCTTTTTCACCCTCCTAGTGATAGCAAAGAACCTAGCAATCCTTTTCACCCTCCTAGTGAAGGCAGAGAACCTCAATTATCTTCGAGTTAACGTTATTCATCACAGAGCAACCCAAGAAACCAAGCAAGGCACTCAAAGGAAATAAGACAAAATCTTTACCAAAGCAACCGTGTGAAAACCCCTCACACTCCTTCACTCTCAGACACAAACTCTCATTTCTCCTTCACAAAGCTCTCAATGATTTCTTCTCAAAGCTCTCTCTTCTAAAAACTCAATAGCCAATAACTTGAAGCATATCTATTACAAGAACTTAAATACAAGGCTTTAAAAAAAGCCCTAATAATTCAATTCTATCAACACTGATCATAAAGCATGATCTCAGATCATACAGCACGATTAGTCCGTGTTAGTACTGTACGAAGAATAAGGCACTGTACGATCAGTTCAAGTACTTGAGTTGAACATCCAGTACGATATAGAGCATCATCCAGCATGATCAGTTCAATCGAATTAGATTATTATCCCATATGATTTGTGGCAATAATTATCATTCTGTGCAAAGATCAAGTCGTATTATATAATTGGTCAAATTGTATAGTTCGATCCGACTAGATCAACTAATCCAAATTTGATCCCCTAATTATAGGATTAATTTAGGCAAGATTTGATTATATCATACAATATGATGTGTATCGTACAATACAATTAGTACAAATTTTAAATTTCAAAATATTACCTAAAATATGATTAGCGGTAGATATCTTGATTTCAACTGATCATCCTGTACGATATAGATCGTACAATACAATGAGTTTAAATGGCTTTAATTATGTTAATTAGCCATTATAATGATTTTCTTAATAGATGATCATACAGTACAATATGGATCATATAATATAATTAGATAAAAAAAATTATACTTTTAATTTTCTTAATCTCACTCTCCTGAGTGTATGTGTGCACAGCCACCAAGTTTAGCATCCACCAATTATAAGACTTTGACTTAGGAAATATAAAATTAAATAAAAGAAAAAATACAAACTCTTAAGGACACTTAAACCTATTCTATCGAGTCTTGAGTTGATCACCTTATATGGTATACGGTGGACTTGAAATGTTAGTGCACAAGAATAAATATCCAATAATAATAACAAGATATTATCTAGTGGATAACCCAATAATATTTTTAATCATCAAAATCACATGTCATGGGTCCATATTTGCAACAGAGTGTCCTATTAGTACCAAAGTAGAGCAAAATTTAGGGAAAACTCAACCACAAATTTTCACATTTTTAAAAATTAACCAAATTATTACTCATTATTTGTAGCTATAGCTTTTATTGTACTATGACACAATTTATAGGTGTTAAAATATTTTTTTAGATCATTAAAATAATGTATTTATAAAACTACCTCATGAAAATTTGTAAATAAAATACTAGAATTTGTATAATAAAGATAACTATATTATATCAAAGTTAAATAGTAAAAGTTTTTTGAGTAATCAGATATACCTAAATTTTTGTTAAAATTTTAATTAAAAAGTAAAAAAATCTGAAAAACATTTAATTATTAAAATTGAGATAGGAAAAATGTAACTTACCTTGGCTCAAAATTTGTTTTGAATAGCCTCGATGAACAAAAATGACCCAAAGCCCCCTAAAATGGATTCTCTTAGAAGAATTCTCTCCCTTTCTCTCTCAAGTTGGCTGCCTATATGAATAAAATGAAAAATGGCATGTGATTAATTTAGTGGAAATTATAATTTCACCTCAATGCTGTTGTGCTTCCTTCTAAAACCCAACCAAGAATATAACATTGTAGCGCCCAAACCATGTGCTACAATGCCCTAGACTAGAACTAATGCCACAATGTGTACCACATAATGCTGCAACGTCCCAAATAAATACCAAAAAAATAGAGAGCTTAGTGTCATAGTGCCACCCTAAGCACAACAGTGTTCCCAAGGGAAATCTTAAGAATTCAAAGTTTTCACACATAGACCATTGAGACATGCTTCAAAATAAAAATGATGTATTCACACACATACAAAAATATTTACAAACATGTACAGAATGGAAGTACAAAATTTCAAATACACATGAATTACCAAATTAGACGAATATAGAGTATTATAATATAGGTGTTATTATATCTCCTCCTTAGAAAAATATTGTCCTCAATATTTCAATATGCAAACTAGTTCAACAAATCATGATATAATTGCATTATCTCAAATTCCTTTTCTCAAGTAGTCTCTATACAAGACCTTTGCTTCCATTCCATTTTAACCATTAAAATCGGTTTACTTAGCAATTTTCTAACATCGCATGTTATAAATTTTTAGGTTCTTCCTTGTAGCTCAAATTTTGTTACACTTCACTTAACTTCTTTTTTCACAAAACTTTACTCATAGCATCAAAAATTATTTTTTCGAAGATAAAACATGAAACATATTGTAAACTTTAGACATATTTAGATAGTAACAGATATAAGCGGCTTTCCAATTCTTTCAATAGCCTCAAATTATCCAATTTACCTTAGATTCAATTTGCCTTCCTTACTAAACCTACTTACCCTTTTTATTGCACTCACCTTCATATAAACAAAATCTTTTACCTAAAAATTCTACAGATCGATGATTTGAATCATAGTACTTTTCTACCTAGACTGTATGGATCTCAATCTATCTCTAATCAAATGGATCTTTTTAGTAGAATCATATAACAAAGCTGGCCCTAACAAATCTCTTTATCCCACCTTTGTCCAAGATAATGTTTTGCATTTCCCATCATACAAAGCTTCTTAAGGGGCCATGCCAATACTAAATTAAATACTATTATTAAATGAAAACTCAATTAGAGAGATGTGGTCTTCCCAACTATCACCAAAATCAAGAATGCATACTGTAACAAGATCTTCTAGTACCTTAATTATTCTTCCAAACTGACTATCTTTCTTGGATTAAAAGAAAAAATGCAATGTAGTTTCTTTCCTAGATTCCTTTAAAAATTTTCTAGAGTTTAAAAGTGAATTTATTGTCACGGTAAAAAATGATTACCTTAGGTATCCGATGCAGTCTGTAAATCTCATGTACATATTCTTGTGCTAACGTTTCTATATAATATATTTGTCAGATCGAATGGAAATGAGAATACTTCATCATATAGTCTATAATGACAAAAATAACAATATATCCTTGCTTTAAACTTGGAATATGCATGGCAATATCCATAATTACCTCATCCCACTTTCACTCAGGAATGGGGCAATGACAGTTGTAAACCACCAGGTCACTGATGTTTTTCCTTCACTAGTTGACAAGCTTCACACTTAGATATAAATTCTTCTACTTCCCTTTTTAATCAAGGCCATCAAAATATTTGTTTCAAATTACTATACATTTTACTGCTCTCAGGGTGAAATATTTGTATAATATATTACTATATCTATTCATACAAAGTTTAGGTTTCTCACCAAAATTAGATCTAATCTACTAACATGAAATCTTCCTCATCAGAATTTTCAGCATCTAGAATTCTTTCCTTTAGAGAAGGTTATACAATAAATTAAGCCAGCTTACCAAGTCCACAACAGTTGAATCAACCTTCAACTCTAACCTTTCCATATCATGAAAAAAAAAAACTCATAAGAATTAAGCGAATAATTTACCAGCCTAGAAGATATTCTACTGAGAGTGTCTGGTACTACATTAGCCAAGTGGGGCTAACACTAAATACTTTGATCATATTCCTTTATTAGCTCAAGCTACCTTCCCTGCTATAAATTTAGTTCATTCTAGTTGAAAATATACTTCAGACTCTAATGCCCAATAAAATCTCATATTTTACACAATAAAGATATTGCCTCCAGATCTTTAAGGAAAAAATAATAGCTAATAACTCCATATCAGTGGTCAGATCATTCTTTTCGTGTTGGTTTAGTTGCCTAAAAGCAGAAACTATAACCTTCCCTTGTTGTATCATAACACATCTCGACCTTTTCAGTAAAGCATAACTGAATATCTGAAATTCTTCTGTACCATATGGGATGGAAGATCGAAGCTAATGCCAGACAATCCTTCAACTTCTGAAATTGCTTTCGTAAGTTATTATCCTCTCAAAAGACCCCGCCTTTCGTGCTAATCTTATTAGAGGGATAGCGTTATGGGAAAATCCTTAAAACTTTTTTATCTATAGTAGCTAGCCATTCTAAAAAAATTATTTACCTCAGACACGATAGTAGGCCTTGGCCAATTAGCAGTTACTTGCACTTCCTACATATCTATAGAAGATCCTTCATTGTTCACCATATAACATAAAAATGAAATGCTCTTCAATCAAAATTCACACTTAGAAAACTTAACATACAACCTATACTACCTTAGAGTCTCCATGATAAATCTCAGATAAATAGTATGATTATTATCAAATTTAGAATATACCAAAGCATCATCAATAAAAATAATAACAAGTATGTTTATATAAATCTTGAATATTTGATTCATCATATCCATAAAGACTATAGGTGCATCATTCACCTCGAATGACATAACTAAAAGCATTAAAGACCATACTTGATATTAAATACAACCATCACTAGCCCTTCTCTTTAGCCTTCAACTGGTAATAACCATATCTCAGATCAATCTTTGAAAGTATAAAAGCACCTACCAACTGATAAAACAAATAATCAATCCTAGGTAGAAGAAATTTATTTTTTATTATCACTTTATTTAATTTTCTATAATCAACACACATCATCATTATCCTATCATTCTTTTTTACAAATAGAATACGTGTATGCCATATGGATACACATGGTCTCAAAAGCCCTCTATCCACCAGTTCCAATGTTGCACTTTTGACTCATGTAAATATTTGGGTGTCATTTTATACGGAGCCTTAGCTATAAGAATTGCACCAAATAGAACCTCAATGTAGAATGCTATCTACCTATCAAGTGGCAACTTACTAACTCCCAAAGGAATACATCAAAGAATTCTCTATCTACTTGAAGAGTAAAATTATATAGGATAATGCTCCTCAACTCCCTAAAAATAATAACTCTCACTATCCATAGATAATGTCACACTTTTTAAAATAATCTCTTTGAGCTCAGCACCAACAAAGCCAATCCATATTCATAATAATATCAAACTCAGATATAGATAAAACTATTAGGCCAAGCATTCCCTTTAAATCAAAAATCTCTATTTCATACAGACAGATATGACTAGCCACCGTAAAATCACCAATAGGAAGAATAATATATAAAGTAGAGTGCAATAATATAGAAGATAATTATAGCAAAGCAAACTGCTTCTAAAAATAAATAAAATCCAACATAAAATTATAGAAATTTAAGAAGTGCCTATCACCACATTAGGTGTAACCCGAGCCTCATGTTGAGTCAAACTATATACTCTGGCCGACATTAGGGTTGCTATAATAGAAATGCCATACTCTTTCTAGCCTCTAAAAATTTGTCTCCTAGTAGATGGACCACCACAGCTGCTAGAGGATCCCTTAGTAAACACACAAGGTGGGATTGCCCATGATCTCCGCAATTATATGGAGCCTCTACTCTCACATACGAATGTCTGTTAGGTCCATCTTATAAATAATCAATAACTCTATGCCCAGTATGGCTACATCAGAAATACTATCCAGTCATTCTACAACATTGACCCAAATATTTCCTCCTATAACACTGATAGATAGGTATTACATTGATAGAACCCAAAGAACCTACTCTACTGCCTTCTATATATATATATATATATATATTCAAGCCTCTCCTAGAATCTACATGTATGAATCCATTCCTTTTCCCAGTATAATCGTTTACCAATAGTCTCTCCACCAAGCCACTTCCTACTAGCAGGCTACATCTGCTAAGTACTTTTTTTAATCATTCTTTATCAATCGGGATCTCACTACCAAGTCAAAAAAGAAAAAAAATACAAAATGGTACTAATGGTTGCTTCAAACTATCTTGAAACCCTCTCAAATATCAATATAATTTCTCTTCAAATATACTAACAAGCGATGAATCATACTTAGCTAATGCAATAAACTCAGTCTAATACTACATCATGGTTATGTTCCCTTGAACCAGCCTTAAAAAATGTCTCTTGTACCTTCTATTTAATAAAAGGAGGTGAAAACAAATCTCAAAAATATCTCAATGAACTTCCCAAGGATATTAAAGAATTCAACCTCCCCTGGAACTTTTCTTTCCACTAGCCCAACCACTAGCATTCAACTTTCCCATCTAAAAAAAAAAACAAAAGGGAACTTTTCAATCCATTAAAAGTCTTATCTAAACTCATAAGATAGCCTATATTACCCTGAGTTCTATAGCAACCTCTAACCTCAGAGGCTTCAGTCATATAAACATCTACAAATGTTTATTAGTATCATCTAATCTAATAATAGACATCATGCTCTAAGCATTGCCCATCAATTATGATATAAACCTACAAATTATGAAATGGAATCAAAACTAATGACCCCTATTATACTCTATACTTGTAAAGTCTAACTATAACTCTTCCTATCTATAATCTCTGGCTCTAGGATATTCATCTAATATAAGAACATAATGAACAAAGCTAAATGATACATGCACATAAAATAAAATACCATGGACATTCCTTCCCATAAACTGCTGATCAATCATATGGCTCTGTTATAATCAATTCCTCCAAAATATTACTCTGGTATTAAAAAGAATTCAATCACAACTTGGCCAAATATAATCCCTAACAGAATGGGTCATATCATGTTAGATCATGATAGGGTAGAAATTCCAAGACCAATTTGGAAAGAATTAAAGAATTTCTAAGCAATTTGTATTACAAACTATAAAGCTACTCAACTTTAATAAATTCAAACGTACTCATCATAAAAAATCTTTTCATTCATCTAAAAATTGTTACACTTAAATAATGATATATAAATAGTGCATGACACAGATAATACATAGCAAAATAGAAAAAGGCATGATTATCTAAATCTAATCATATATTCTTATATTGACCCAATCTTAAAACTTGTAACCTTTTACTACTTAGATTGCCCCTTCACCTATTTTTACAAAATATATACAAAAAGTAGGCATATGACTATAAAACCCCTTAATTAAAAAGAAGACAAACTCTTAACTATCGAGACCATTAGGCTAAAGCAGATAATACCTTGGTAATTAAGAGTTTGGATTGTTTTTACTTAAGTTGTTTCACTATTGTGAAATCTCTTAAGTAAAAAGATGCTAAAATCTTAAACATCCAGGCACCTTTTGGTGTAATAGTTTAAATTTTATTAAGAAACTACAAGGTTAAGCTTGCTCGTGCAGGAGAAAGGTTCGGATGGGCGGCTTCCTAAGAAGTTATTCCAAAGCGACAAAACCATGAGGTCAAAAGGCCAATGTGAATAATACCTTGATAGTTAAGAGTTTGGGCTACTATAAAATGGTATTAGAGTAATACACCAGCCAAAAGATGTAAAGTAAGTACCATATAGGACAAAGTGGTACATACAGGAGTCACCACTTAAGCTTGTAGAGGCCACCTCTACAATCTTATCTACTTAGTGGATGATTCTGAGATAAGGATACTAGCAAGGATATTAATTACTTAAGTGGGGGAAATGGTGAAACCCCTTAAGTAAGAAAAAGCTAAACTTTAAACATCGAGGTGCCTTTTAGTGTAATGGTTAGAATTTTATTAAGAAACTCCATGGTTAAGCATGATCATGTAGGAATAATCTTGGGATGGGTGACCTCCTAGGAAGTTACACTAATGAGATAAATCAGGAGACTAATAGGCCAAAGCAAACAATACCTTGATTGCTAAAGGTTCGGAATGCTACACAACCACTGCTTAAAAAGTCACATTCAATCTGCTCAAGTGTTAAATAATAATAGTTTACATAATTGAAGTAAAAATGGAAAAGTAAATTCATTCGTATAGAATTATAAATAAATTACTCAAAATAATAGATAGCAGATATCGAATTGAACATTCCCTCAAAATAATGAGGTAGCAAAATAGTAAACACATCCATTCTCAGAATAAAATATTTCCCTTAGACCCTTATACTTCCGAATAATTATTATAATTCAAAATTTAGCCCTTATAATTCTATGTTCTAGCATAACAAATGACAAGCCCTTATAACTCCCAACAGATAGTACATAAAAATCTACATTAATCATAAGAATTTCTTTAGAGTTTACACACATCAAATATATAAATATAAAAATAAATATATTTTTAGATATAAAATATAGTACTAGAATTATCATAGTGTCCTACTAGTAGCAATGAAGACATAAATATTTGGAAAACCTGGACACAAGATTCTACATTTTAAAAATTGACCAAATTATCACACATTATTCATAGCTATATGTTAAAGATTTCTAAACACTATGACACTATTTAAAGGTATCAGAATTCTACCTAATGAAATTTCATAAATAAAATACCATATTATGCAGAATATTGAAAACTTCAACATTTCAAAAGTTTTGTGGTGTAAGTTTATCTTGTGATCGGATATACCAACTTTTACCTTAAAATTTTTATAAAAATATCAAAAAAAAAAAACTTAACAACAACAATAACATCAAGCCTTTATCCCACTATGTGGCATTTGCTATATGATTTCTTTTTCCCCATTTTGTAATGTTATGAATCAAATTCTCATTAAACATAAAAAATAAAAAATAAAAAAAACTCCAAATTATTAAGGATTGAGATAGGTAAAATGTACCTACCTCAGCCTAGATAATTTCTTGAACTGCCCTGATGGATGATAATGACCTGAAGATTCCTAAAATAAACTTTCTTTAGCTATAATTCTCACCCTTTCTCTCTGTAATTAGCTACCTAAATAAATAAATGAAAATGGCATTTGATTAATTGAGTGAAAATTATTATTTATAAAATATTTTGCAACAGCATCATGACACTCATAGACCTAATGTTGTAATGTTCCCTTTAGAAACCAAACCAAATAAAGAACTGGGCACCATAGTGTCTAGCCCATACAAAATAATGGAAAAATAAGAATTAGCATCATAGTGCTACACCACACACTGACACATCATCCTATTTAAATACCAAAAAAATAAATGTTGCAAATCTAGTTTTGATGATGACAAACATGTTTCCAGTGTGTTTTGCTTGGCTAACACGTTTCAGGCACAAAAGATCATGAGCCACTCAAGCCAACTCAAGATCGGGTCCAAGTGTGTCCAATGTACTGTTTTTCTTTTTCTTGAGTCAATTGTAATGTAACTGTTCCCCCAGCTAAGTAACCTTGCACACACACACTCAGGGGGAGAGCTTGAGTGAATAAGAGTTTCTGTTCATTTTTTGTTCATATCTTCCTGGATGATATTCACATCATCCTGGACGATCAGGTAAAAACAGAAACCCTAATTAGGGCGACTAAGTTAAGAGGGTCTGATTAAGTAGATCATCCTAGATGATCTTTGGATCGTACGGGACGATATGCTCAAATCAGAAATTCTCAGCCGCCAGATCAAGTTAGGCAAGTTTTTATTTTAAGTTATTTGGTCTGATCGTCCCGGATGATATGTGTATCGTCCTAGACGATTCAGTACAATCATGCCTAATTTAATCTGGTAATTAAGGAAAGCAATTTATTTTTTATTGATACAATCATATCGTCCTGGATGATCGCAGGATCGTCCCGGACGATCATGATCGTCTAGTGTATTTCAGCTATACGACCCGAACTGTGTATATGATGATTTGGGCACTTTTTGAACTAATCGTACAGGACGATATCCCTATCGTCCTGGACGATCAAGTCATTTTTTGGTTGTCCAGCACAAGTTTCTCTAGACGACCCGAACTGTCTTCTGGATGATATTCCTCGATTTGTACTAATCATCCCAGACGATCGTGGGATCGTACGGGATGATATGAATAATTTTTTCTACTGATCGTCCAGAAGAGCCAGATCGTCCAGGCTGAAATAGCAGATTTTGAACTAATCGTACAGGATGATCTTGGCCGACCAGTTGAGATTTAGGGCAAATTTTTAGCCCTCCTATAAAAGATATTTTTCTTCCAACAAGAAAATGTTTTTGCCACATTCCTTCTCAGAGAAACCCTAGAGAAAGAGAGTTTGGGAGAGAGAGAGAGGATCTTGTGAGGGGGAGTTAGTGAGGGATTCACTAAGGTTGCTCCAAGCACAGATCAGAGTCGTCTTCTCCGCTCGTCGTCTTTCGTCTAGTTGGTGTTCGTTGTGGGAGGATTGTTCGTAAGAAGATCCGGGGTTCTCTGCCCGCTTCAGGTGGAAGCAAAAGGAGTTCAGGTTCTCTGCCTCACCGTGTGGTGAAAAGGAGGTTTTGTACAGGCTTCTCTGCCTTACTGTGGGAGCAAAAGGAGAGACACTTTTTGTTTAGTGCAATACCCGAAGGGGAGGCTCCGGGGAGTGGACGTAGGTCAAGTTGACCGAACCACTATAAAATCTGGTTTGCTTTTTTATTCTGTTCTGCACTTTACTTTTCTGATATTAACTACTTGGGTGAATATCTGTGATTGATCTTTTCGTTCTTGTTTACTTGTTTCCGCTGCAAAGTATCGAAAAGATTTTTCTGTTCCTCGTGAAATTTTTAAATAACCAATTCACCCCCCTCTTGGTTAGTCTCGGGACTAGTTCACTAGGGCTTGACATCCCTATCGAACTTTCAAGTGGTATCAGAGCGGGATTCAAAATTTAGGTTTAAATACTTTTGAATTTGATTCATGGCTAACTATAACAATCGTAATACCGCTGAAGGTTATTCTATTACAAGACCACCGTTGTTTGATAATATTCCTTTTAATTTTTGGAAAATACGCATGTCTACTTTTCTTCAATCGATTGACTATCGCATGTGGATGTTAGTTAAGGATGGATACGAACCACCTTTTAGATTGATTAACAATGTGAAAACTGAAATACCATTTACAGATTGGACTTTTGATGATCGTGATTTAGCACAGTTAAATACAAAATATTTGAACTATTTCTTTTGTGCTTTAAAATCTGAAGACTATATGCTTGTTTCTACTTGTACAACGGGTAAAGAAATCTGGGATAGATTGTGTATAACATATGAAGGTATAACTAAAGTCAAACAGTCTAGGTTAAACATCTTGTTACATGATTATGAACTTTTTCGCATGAAACCTAGTGAGACAATTTCAAAAATATACACAAGGTTCACTCAAATAGTTACCTCTTTGCATGCTCTAGGAAGAGAACTAACTAATTACGAAAGAGTGAATAAAATTCTTAGATGTTTGCCTGCTTCTTACATTGCTAAGATTACTGCGATCACAGAATCTAAAGATTTAAATATTTACTCTATTGACAGCTTACTTGGATCACTCATTGCTTACGAGCAAGGGGTGAACCAAAGATAACTTGATGCAGGTAAACAAAAGAAGGAGAAGACAGTGGCGCTAAAGGCCAAAGATTCAGATGCTAGCACTTCCGGGTCTGATAGCGATGATATTGCCTTAATCACAAGGCAATTCAAGAGCTTTCTAAGGAAGAAGAATAAGAATTTTCAAAAGTGGAACAAAGGTAAGACCAGTAGAAACTTTAAAGGTTCATCTGAATCTGTTTGTTTTGAATGCAGGAAGCCTGGACACATAAAGGCAGATTGTCCTACACTCAAGGCTCACCCAAGAAAGGAGAAGGGTGAGGAGAAACCAAAGTTTAGAAAGGATAAGAAGCGGATACAAAAGGCATTCTAGGTAGACTCTACATCCGACTCCTCTAAGACTGAAGCTGAAGAGGACGAAACAAACTTGTGTCTGATGGCTGATGATCACCCTGGTCAGTCGGACCAGGAAGAGGTATGTGAGCTTACTTACGATCAATTATTTGAAGTATCTGAAAAAATTCATGCATCGTATAGGAAGCTTAAGAAAACCCATGCTAACTTGAAACTAGATTATCTGACTTTGCAAAAAGAGCGTGATGTGTTGATTAAAGACCATTCCACTATTGATAGCAATCACATGTCTTTACTAGATGAGTTTGATGAACTGAATAGAAAGCATTCTGATTTAATTGTTGAGCATGATGCATTAAAAACATCGCATGTTGAATTAGAAGCTGCCTTTAAGATATTGAATGATATGGCATGTGAATTAGAAAGTAATGAAAGTGCAAGAACTTTTGAGATTTTTAGTCTTAACAAGGAGAATGATTTTTTAAGAGTGAAAATTGATGCTTTTGAAAAGAACAAAATACCACCTACTTTTGAACAGTTTTATGCACCGCCGCCTTTTGAAAAAATCTGTTGCAAGTTCATCAAAGCATGTTTCATACACTTCTAGGAAGAGGTACTATCACTCACGACGTTTAGTTAATCCTTTTCTTGGTGTTAGATGTTTTTCATGTGGCATGTTACGACATATTTCCCACACCTGCACTGTTCACCATAGTACACATTGGGTGTGGAGACCCAAACTGCCTGTTTCACAGCACATCACGCATGCATTACATTCTTCTTTTCATAAGAAGGAACCCAAACCTGTTTGGGTTCCTAAGACTAACGTTTGATATTTTTGTAGGTGTGCTCTCACACAAGACCTCGTGAGAGCATGTGGTACCTGGACAGCGGATGTTCTAGACACATGATTGGAGATGCAAATAAGTTCATTTCACTGGAGGCCAGAGCTAGAGGCAAGGTTACACTTGGAGATAACACCACCAGGAAGGTGGTAGGCTCAGGTATAATTGGTGATTCAAAGAATTTTATGATTGATAATATTTTGCTTGTAGATGGACTAAAACACAACTTGCTGACCATTAGTCAACTTTGTGACAAGGGATACAGCATCAAATTCCTGCCCACTGGCTGCATTTTAAGCTTAAATGATGAAGTTGTTTTACAGGGGCAAAGGATCAATAACGTCTAGAAGATGGATGTAAGTTGCATTAAATCTGATAATTCAATTTGCTTAAAAACTGCTGCTGATGAGTCTTGGTTATGGCATAGGAGATTGTGTCATGCCAGTATGAAAACCTTTAAAAGAGTCACCCAAAAGGACTTAGTTAGAGGTGTGCCCAAGCTTAAGTTCACTAAGGATCACCTGTGTCATGCCTGTCAGTTAGGGAAGCAAGTCCAGTCCTCTTTTCACTCTGTTAAGGACATTAGCACCTCTAGACCTTTAGATGTTCTTCACATGGACCTCTTTGGACCCATTAGCACTGCTAGCTTAGAGGGGAGAGTCTATGGGTTTGTGATTGTAGATGATTATTCGAGATTCACTTGGGTGAAATTTTTGTCACATAAATCTGAATCATTTGATGAGTTTAGATCTTTCTCTACTTGGATTTAGAAGAAGTTAGAATGTGAGATTATTACCATCCATAGTGACCACGGAGGGGAGTTTGAAAATGAAAGATTTGGAAGTTTTTGTGAGGAGCAAGGGATTAGCCACAATTTTTCAGCTCCTAGGACCCCTCAGCAGAACAGGATAGCTAAAAGAAAGAACAGGACCTTAGTGGAAGCTGCTAGAGCCATACTTGCCGAGTATTCACTTCCAAAATACTTTTGGGCTGAAGCGGTGAACACTGCCTGTTATGTGCTGAATAGGGTGAATGTGAGAGTCAAACTGAACAAGACACCTTATGAGATCATTAAGGGTAGAACTCCAAATCTGGCCCACCTTCATGTCTTTGGCTGTAAGATTTTCATTCTGAACAACGGAAAATCACCCTTAGCAAAATTTGCTGATGAAGGAGTGTTCTTAGGATATTCAAGTGTGGGGAAATCCTTTAGGGTGTTCAATAAGAGGACTTTGGTGGTGGAAGAAACAACATATGTAGTGTTTGATGAATCTGATCCTAAGGAGTCTAGATCTGAAGTAGAAGATAAAGAGATTGTTGAGGTTACCCAAAGGGTTAGAAATACAAATCTTGAGGAAAGGGTAGAACCTCAAACCACGTTGCCTAGAGATTGGAGATATTCTTTGAGTCATCCTAAAAAACTGATCTTAGGAGACCCTTCTGAAGGTGTTAGGACTAGGCATGGACTTAGGAAAGAAGTAAACCATTCTGCCTTTATCTCAATAACTGAACCCACCAACATCAATCAAGCCCTCTCGGATGAGTTTTGGATTTTAGCTATGCAGGAAGAATTAAATCAATTTGTAAGGAATGATATTTGGGAGTTAGTAGAAAGACCTAAAAATCAAAGTATTATGGGAACCAAGTGGGTCTTTAAGAATAAGATGAATGATTCTAGTATGGTGGTGAGAAATAAGGCAAGATTGGTGGCTAAGGGGTATAATCAGATAGAAGGGATTGATTTTGAGGAGACTTTTGCCCCTGTAGCTAGATTGGAAGCCATTAGAGTGCTACTAGCCTTTGCCTGTTATAAGGGATTTAAGCTGTTTCAAATGGATGTCAAGAGTGCCTTTTTAAATGGGGTAATAAAAGAGGATATTTTTGTAGAACAACCCCCAGGTTTTGAGAGTTCCTAATATCCAAATCATGTTTATAAATTAAAAAAGGCCTTATATGGATTGAAACAGGCACCCAGAGCTTGGTATGAGAGGCTTAGCACATTCCTGTTAGAAAGAGAGTTTGTTAAGGGGAGCGTAGACACCACCCTTTTTCTAAGGAGATTAGGGGATGACTTACTCATTGTCCAGATCTATGTTGATGATATAATTGTTGGATCTTCTGATAAATATTTATGTGATGAGTTTTCTAAAATAATGAGTAAGGAGTTTGAGATGAGTATGATGGGAGAATTATCCTACTTTTTGGGGTTTAGCATAAGGCAAACGGATGATGGAACATTTCTCAATCAATCTAAATATACTAAGGACATTTTGAAGAAATATGAAATGGACAAAGCCAAGACAATCAATACTCCCATGACCTCCTCAGTTCAGTTAGATAAGGATTCAAGTGAAAAATCTGTTGATCAAAAGAAGTATAGAGGAATAATAGGATCACTGCTTTACCTGACTGCTAGCCGACCTGATATCATGTTTAGTGTCTGTCTTTATGCTAGGTTTCAGGCTGATCCTAAAGAGTCCCACCTGATTGCTGTTAAGAGAATTCTTAAATATCTTTTAGGGACCCCAAACCTAGGAATCTGGTACCCTAGGCACAGCACCTCTTTTGAGATCATTGGATATTCTGATTCTAACTTTGCGGGGTGTAGGGTGGATAGAAAGAGCACTTCTGGAACTTATCAATTCATAGGATAGTCTCTAGTCTCCTGGTCCGGTAGAAAATAGAACTCAGTTGCACTTTCCACTACTGAAGCTGAGTACATTGCCTAAGGAAGTTGTGTGGCCCAAGTTCTTTGGTTAAAGCAACAAGTTTTGGATTTAGGTTTACCTGTTGGCACAATTTCTGTTCTGTGTGATAATACTAGTGTCATCTTCATATCTAAGAATCTAATCCAACATTCTAGGACCAAACACATTGATATAAGGCATCACTTCATTAGGGACCATGTTACAAAAGGGGACATTGAGCTACATCATGTAGCAACTGAAAATCAGCTGGCAGACATATTCACTAAACCACTGGCCTTTGACTCATTTAGCATTTTGAGAACCAGATTAGGAGTGATTGATATAAATGCTTGATTCTGATGACTGCTGATTTCTGATTATTCTGATTGTTATTCTGTTTTCTGTTAGTTAGTTTTTTAGTTATTTGATTTTATTATTTTCTTTCAGTTGTTTTTAGTTTTTATTCTTCTATTTTCTGTTTTAGCTTTTGTGTCAGTTTAATTTGAGTATTTATTTTGATATGATTTAGTTTTTACCTGTTTTATTTACTGATTCATCTAGTTTATCTAATGTCATATGTGTTTGAAAATCAAAAAGAAAAATGGATTTCTGACTAAGAGTTTTGCCTTGCTTTATCTGAAAGCTTGTAAGCAGTGATTGATTCCACTGGATCTGTTAAAGGGAAGAAACGTTGATGATTGTTTCTCTTCCTCTAACTCCTTTACTGGTGTATGGTTTCTTTTAGATAAAAATCATTTTCAAAATTAAAACATTAGTTTTTGAAATAAAGATTTATTTTATCTTCCTATAGTAATCTACCTCATATGAATAGTATTTTCAAAGTCTTGAGTCACTATTATGATTTTCTAAACCAAATGATTGCATTTATCATATGATGTATGGCTTTTATTTTGTGAATCATTCTTCCTTATTGTGGAGAGTCATCTCCTATGTCTGGAAGATAATTTCATAGCTGAGACTCTTTAATGATTATGAAAAGGAGAAAGCTTACAAAAGATGCACAGTGCTCTAAATAAATTAAAAAAGAGGCATAAAATGAGCCCAAAACTGAAAACATTGCCAAATTGGATACACAAAGTGTATCAAAAATGAAAAGATGCGCAAAGCGCCAACCAAATTGAAAAAGAGGCACAAAAATGAGCCCAAACCAAGCTTTCTTCCCTTTCAGATTACCTCGTACCAATAATGAAGTTGAGTATGAAGCTCTGATTTTAGGACTAGAGTTGGCCATTCAGATGAATGTCATGCGGGTGAAAATCTTTGGAGACTCACAACTGATTATAAACCAAGTAGCGGGAGTCTACAAAGTACTTAAACCTGAGCTCTTGCCCTATCACAACAAAGCAATGGAGCTCCTGTGCTTGATTCCTAAAGTGACCTTAGCTAAAATCCCTAGATCTATAAATGGCAAGGCAGATGCATTAGCTAAGTTAGCAAAGAAACTGGCTGACCCAACTGGCAACCCACTATCTATCATTGTCCAATATTGTCAAGCCCTATGCCTCGCAGACTTATCTTCTCCTGATCAGACCCTCATAGTGTTCTCAGTTGAGGAAGAGTCAGATTGGAGAGTACTCTTTATAGAATATTTGGAGCATGGCAGGCTTCTAGATGATAGATCCCTTGCTGCTCAGATTAGAAAGAGAGCTATATCATTCACTTATGTGAACGACACCTTATATCGATGCTCTTTTGACCAAATGTGGTTGCATTGCCTCAATAATGAGGAGGCTCGCAAGGTCATGGGTGAGATACATGAAGGTCTTTATGGTGCTCATCAGTCCGGACCAAAAATGAAAGCCATGATCAAACGCCTTGGTTACTATTGGCCGACTATGATCTATGATTGTATGGAGCACGCTAGAAAGTGCCACCAGTGCCAAATTCATGGCACGGTGATTCACCAACCCCCTAATCCGCTGCACCCTATTGTATCATTTTGGCCATTTGAGGGCTAGGACACGGATGTAGTGGGTTCTATTGACCCTCATTCCTCTAAGGGTCATAGATTCATTTTAGCTACCACTGATTACTTCTCTAAGTGGGCAGAGGCTGTGCTACTTAAGGAAGTCAAATTAGAAGATGTGATGCATTTCTTTCATGATCATATTGTCTATCGCTTTGGTGTCCCGCACTGTATCATTTTAGATAACGGCCCGTTGTTTAGGAGCACCAAGATTTCTAGATTTGCCTGCCACCATAACATTAATTAGTGCTACTCTTCAATTTACTATCCCAAGGCTAATGGCTTGGCGGAGGCATTCAACAAAACTCTCGTGCAATTAATAAGAAAAATCTTGGTTGTAAACAAGCGAGTGTGGCACGATAGACTTTTCGAGGCACTATGGGCTTATAAGACTACATATCGTACTCCTACTCAGTCTACCCTGTATGCTTTGGCCTTCGGGGTTGAGGCCGTCCTCCCACTTGAGGTCGAGCTCCCCTCATTATGTGTGGCAGTCATCCATAATCTTTCCCATGAAAATAACATCCGACTATGGATGGAAGAGCTTGATGGTTTAGAAGAGTTTCACCTACAAGCTTATCAGAACCTTAAACTATACCAGGCCCGTATGGCTCGATCACATGATCACCTTACCCGACCCCATGCTTTACGGGTTGGCGAGTTGGTCCTTATTTTACATAGGCCTATCATTTTTCATTGTCACCAAAGTGGTAAGTTCGAGCCTATTTAGGAAGGCCCCTTCGCTGTAGAGCAAGTCTATGAAGGTGGAGCCTACCTACTAGTTGATGCCAATAGTGTTCACCCTATGCCTGTCATCAATGGGCAGTACTTGAAAAAGTACTATGCCTGAGTTTTTCTCTTTGAAGGGGGGTCTCCCTACCGCCTGTAAATATCCCTCCATATGTGCACCACTTTGGAGGGGCTTCTTCACTTTTCGGTAGTCTGTGTGGCCACAACGATTTATCCTCTACCACACGACATTTGTTACAAAAAGTACGAGGCTATCCTTAGGGGTGGTGATATGAGATGATATGATTTGTGCACTGGCATAAACTCTAGTCTCTATCATCTCCCTTGTCTGAACTCTTCTAGATCAAATCTTGACCCATATTAGTCCAAATAAAGACCCAAGTTCATCTTTAATGATGGGGTCTTTAAATTCAACGTGCGCAAAATTTCTAAAAGAAAAATTAATCTAAGAAAACTCTGAGAGTTTGAAACACAAAGTAAACTTTTGAGAGAATTTTCCTTGGAAAGTATGTGATTTATTTTTCCTAATGAAAAATTTACCCCTGTCTTCTTTAAAAAGTGAAGTAATTGGTGGTTGACTCCTCTAAACGCTTAAAGAAAAATTGTGATGATTCTTAAAAAAAAAAGAGTGTGTGCCTTCTCTCTCGTCCCTTGCTTGGGATGATTTCAAGTTTTGAACTAAAATCTATATCAAATTGAAATTAGATTTAGAGATGAACATTTTCCCCATCATCATGCAGTTTTCTATCTCATAGGTATCTTTTGCATGCTAATGAATCTTCTTCATAATTTCCTTACTCAAGTTGTTCATTCCTATCATAGGATTGGATTTGCTTTGTGGATTTTTCTTCCTTACATAAGAGAGTGAGTTTTCTTCTCTTATGTTTAGAAGATAATCTTACAACTGAGAAAGTTTTCTTTTTGGGATTTAGAAAGGGAGCCAATTACAAGAATGAAAGATACATAAAGTGTATCAAACAATAAAAAGATGCGCAATGCGTCAAAAATTAAAGATACACAAAGTATATCAAAAGTGAAAAGATGCTTAAAGTGCACCACAAATAAAAGATGCACAAAGTGCATCAAATAATTAAAAGATGCGCAGTGCGCCAAACTAAGTTAAGGGGCATAAAATGAGCCCAAAATGAATAAGTAAATGGCTTCCCTTTCTTATAAATCTTTAAATATCAGAAAATCCATATCCATCGATATTTGTGATACTTGAGTTTGAAAATTATGATTTTGGATTTATCATCGTGCAACGATATTCTATTAGATATAAAAATATTTCCATGCAAGAAAATTAAGAAGATTCAATTTCTTTTGCTAATTTAAACCTTTTTGAATTAGATTTTTATTCAATATATATATATATATATATATATATATATATATATATATATATATATATATATATATATAAGGAAGAGAGCCCAGTTTAGCTTATATGGAGATTAAGCTAGGTTAGCAAAATTTAAATCCCTAACCTTTTTGGGTTTAGGTGGAGTCAACTTATATTACTAAACTTTCGAACCTATTCTAAGATTCAAAATGAATATGAGGTTAATTTTTCATTTCTAAAAATAATCATTTTACTCTCTGATGAACTTTTTACTCTTTAAGAAATATGTGAATCAGACTTCTCTCAGATTAATTCGTAAGTGCTTAACATCTCTTAGTGTCCCCGCTATTGAGTTTGCTTAAATGCTTACCTTATTCTTTTGAAAATTCGTGCACAAAAATATTTTGGACCCCAACATCTGATTATAGCCCATTCTTAAGGACTGATAAGAGTCTCGTATTTATTATATTTTCTCTTTTGAGTTCTGATTATTTGGGAGTTTCCCCCTCTCTGTATCCCCAGTTTCACTCATCAGTTTTAGTGTGGCCTGGGATATCAAAGCCATTGACTTAGATCCCTTAGGGGATATGACGCTGGGTCCATGCCAACCTGTATTTGGCCGGAATGGTGATGTTGATCTACAATCCTAATTTGGATTTCATTCCTATGTTAATTTTGTTATGATTGTGCCCCCAGTTTTGTTCATGTGGCGAATGTGGCCTGGGTTATCAAAGCCAATCCTACCTCCCTCTCTTTGTATTCTAATAATTAGAGGATATCTCATACTAGAGATAACTCACGGATATGGTAAATATCACCTCTACCGTGTGTTACATTCGATAGTACGGGATATACTTAATCTATGATTCTAAACGAATAAAAAATATGCAAAATAAAAAATATGTATTTATAAATTAAAAGAGGGAAGCTCTAAGCAGAGCAAAACTGGTTTCCCTTGTCACAGGTGGAACCCGGTAACACTCTTTAAGAGTTCAAATTCCCCAAGCTTTTCCTTTTCCTCCCCTTTGAAGCATCTAAGTGATTGCTTCAAGGAGGAGTTCACACTCATGTTGCTGCGATCCTTTATGATCATGATAGACTTTGTTAGTGATGTAACATGCCTTGTTCTAAGTGTTAACATCACACCTCTGAGAGCTTGGATCCTCTAGCCAGAAGATCAGCTCTCTAGTTTCCTTTAGCAATCTACTTCTTCATCCTTACCCTGCTCTCGGCTACCAGAGTAGTTCTACGGATGTAGTAGTGTTGCACCCACCTCTCACAGGGTCCCACTAGTCAGGGTGGGTGTTACCACTGTGATGATTGATATTTATTGATCCTATTCATAGCTCATTATCCTTGGTGGCGAGTGTGTCCCCTCACCGCCTTGAATTATCCTTCCAGTAGTGTTGTAGTACACCTGGTCTCAGGTGTTAGCATCACTGCCCTGTGGGGCTCTGAGCTCCTAACAAGAGATCAGCTCCTTCCTTCTTTACATACCCACTCTCTCATCCGTACTCTACTCTTAGCTGCTAGAGTAGTTTTATGGATATGTTGGTATTATTGTCACCCCCTATAGGGTCCCACCAGCTATTGTGGGGATACCACTGTAGTTCTTCATGATTATTTCTATTTGATATAGTTTTGTTCTCTGTAGCAAGTGTATCCCCCTTCCTACCTCAGTTGTTACTCACTAGGAAGGGGATTACCCCTCTCGTACTCCACTAAGGGTGTACCTTTCCCTGTTGCCCCTCGAGGCATCAGTCTGATGCTTCCATTTTTTTTGCATGATCTTAATATTTCCTGGGAAGTTCAGCCAGCATTTAGATACTCATGGCCACGATGATTTATCCTCTACCATGTGGTAACCAAATGCTAGCTTAGGCCTTCTTAGTTGACTCTTCCCCTTAGAATTCTTCAATCTACCTTTCTCCTTTTCCTCACATCCCTACACATATGTGTGTCAGGGTATAGTTGAGATGACTTTCCCCTAATTGCTCTACTGCAGGCATATGCGCCGGGTAGGCATTAGACTTTACTTGGTTGAGAGTGCTCGACAGGGTCCCTGGCGAAGGCATTTCTCACCACCCTTTTACCCTGATTGTCTCACCGTTCTGACAGACGTCAGACTTTACCCTGGTCGTCTTGCTGTTTCCAGCAGACATCAGACCTTACTTGGTTGAGAGTGCCCCGCAGAGTCCCTGCGAGACATATCTCACCACCACTTTCCTCTAATTACTCTACCACAGGCATATGTGTCGGGTGAGCATCAGAATTTACTTGGTTGAGAGTGCCTGAAAGAGCCCCTGGAAGGCATATTTCGCCACTCTTTTTACCCTGATTATCCTATAAAAGACTACACAGGCATCAGATTTTGTGGCTTATTTACTTTTGTTGAGGTTAGATAGAAGTATTGAGTCACCCCTACCCACTGTTCCAAAAGGAGCAAGAGGAAACGGGATCCTTTCACCCTCTATCTTGCTGTTTTGAAATGATCAGTTAGGTAGTCGGTTTTACTTACCGGTTGAGAGAGCCCGACAGAGTCCCTGGGAGGCATTCCTCACCACCCCTTTACTCCAGATGTTCTGTCAAAGACAAAGCAAACTTCCAATTTCATGGCTTATTTACTTTTGTTGAGGTCAGGCAGAAGTATTGAGTCACCCCTATCCGTTATTCTGAAAGGAGTAGGAGGAGACGGGATCCTTTCACCCTCTATCTTTCTTTTTCAAAATGATCAGTTAGGTTGTCAGTTTTACTTACCGGTTGAGAGAGTCCGACAGAGTCCCTAGGAGGCATTCCTCACCACCCCTTTACTCAGGATGTTCTATAAAAGACGAAGCAGACTTTCAATTTCATGGCTTATTTACTTTTATTGAGGTCAGGCAGAAGTGTTGAGTCACCCGTATCCACTGTTTCGAAAGGAACAGGAGGAGATGGGATCCTCTCATCTACTATCCAGCTGTTTGAAATGATCAATCAGGTAGTTGATTTTACTTACCTGGTTGAGAGAGCCCGACAGAGTTCCTGGGAGGCATTCCTCACCACCACTTTTTCCCTGATTGTCTCACTCTGATCAAGCAGACATCAGACTTTACTCGATTGAGAGCACCTTATAGAGCCCCTGGAAGGCATGCCTCACCACCTTTCACCTTCTATTATGTCATTTCAATACGGCCAGGCAGGTAGAGGGTTTCCCTTTACCACTTTACTTTTTGTTCTCTCCTCAGCTCTGCCCTCTCTACAGGGGAAGTCAAGGAGATGATCTCCCTTACTTTGTCAGGAGATCTCCCTTACTCTGTCACCTTTTGGTGGCCTATTACTACTTTACTCTTTGTTCTCTCCTTGGCTCTGCCCTTGCTATAAGGCAAGGCCAGGAGAAGATTCCCCTTTGCTCTCCTTCACCTCTTTTGATGCTCCCTTTTCTTGGGTCTTTACTCTACTTCTCTTGTTACATTCGATCAACGCCAACACAAGCAGTTCAATAGTTTGTTCGCCACTCCTGTTGGGGGTCCGTTTGTTGATCTTGTTTACAGCTCAGACCCAGAGCCTGGGTCAACCCAGTTGACCAGGTCAACCTGGGTTGACCTAATTGACTAATATAGGCCTATTCAAGCTCAAACCCAATCCAAAGGCCCTTGAGCTCAAACCCCTCCATCCCTTGGACCTATTTGACTAGGTTGACCAAGTCAATCCTTGACTTGGTCAACCCAAGTCATTAATGGGTCAATATGACCCATTAAGACCTATCAAAGCCATTTAACACTTTCCTAATGCTCCAAAACCCAAGCCACGGCCTAATCACCCTATTTTCCCTCCTAATCAATCCCTAATTCAATCCTAGCCATCCAACTTAGGTTTAGAGCTATATATAAGAATCTTAGGGTTTGTTTTGGGGGACTCTTGCCCTTGCTCTCTCCCAAGACTCCTAGAACCCGAGAGCTCTTGTGAGAAGGCTCTCACAACCCTCCTCCACCTTTTCCCACTCAAACCTGATGGTCAAAGCTCTCCGATGATGTCCCTCCGGTGAACTAGTGGCCAAATCCTTCCTAGGGGAGTTCCCGATGATCCATAGCTCGTTCGATCGTGTCTTCAACTAGGAAATCAGACGAGGATAGTCTACAAGTGCAACCGAATCGAAATCTCGAAGATCCAACGGTATAATCTCTTACAAACCCTTAGCCTAGGTCTAAACACTTAGAGTTAATTAGGTTTTTATTAAGTGCATATTAAGCCAATAAAGTTATACCACAAAATTTCTGTTCATGCATAGACCTTAGGTTTCAAATTTTGTTTGATTTCATGCGCTGGATCACAAGAATGAGCCCAAAAACTAGTTCTAGGGTTCAGTATACGCTCGCCTGAACTGCGTGGGATCTGAACCATTGATCTTCGGATCAACGGCGAGGATCTGGTCATTTCGCAGTCTCGCTCGAACCACGGTGGTGATCCCACGGTTCCGTTCTCGGTCCGGTGAGATCCAGACCGTCCATATCATACCGCGGGAGATTGAACGGTCCCACGGAGCCATCCTACGTGGCTAAGTCAAGACCGCATCCACGGTCTTTTATTAGGAAATGATGCTGGCAATCATTGCCTGCGGTTGTGGGAGCTAACTGGGATCCACCGCATGTCCCACTAGCCGCTGCCGCGAGCTCTCTCTCCCCAATCATCGCCGAGACCGCGGGAGCCTCTCTCTGCCTGACGCGTGTCCCCTGTCCGCCACCTCCATCTTTCTCTCCTGCATGTTTTGAGTGCATAATTTTTTTTTCTCCAGTTCCTTCTCACTACCTTAGTCCCTCCGGATGCTGATCTGAGCCGTGTATGTTGACTAAGCCTAGTTGAACCTTTCTTTTCCTTTGAGTAGGATTTTCTTAGTTTCTCCCTATGTGCCAATCCCATTTGAGAGTATAATATAGAATCCTTAATCGAGAGTTCTCTTAGGACCCTGCCTGAGATGTAATTAACCACGGAGGCTTGCACCTGTGAGAAACCGAATCCCACTTTCAAATCAACCCCACTCGAGCTGATGTATTGGGTGGGGGAAACCCATTATGATGATTAGATTGCACATATTATTACTCATTGGGATGGGCCGGTGAGAGCCACTATCCTCAATGGCTAATCGTATGTGTGATCGAATCTGCCCTCCCATTGGCAAATACCGTCTCCCTTCGCGGAGCAGTGGTGTTCTGTTTTGTGTCCTTTCGAAGGTCCACAACCAGGAAAAGGATTTATTAATTTATTTGGGTCATAGTGCCTCTTCTTAGGTTTAAATGATGCATACTTTGTTGATGGTTTTTGAAGCTCTTCCAGTGTAGGTGGTTTTTTATTTTCCTTAAAAGCAGCTAATTCATCTTCTAAAAACTTATTTGTACTTTTAAGAATTAAATAACATCAAATGCCCTGGCTTCTTACATTCAAAATCATTAGCCTATTTGAAGTTTTTTTTTCCTTCTTGAACTTAGGTTTTTCTTCACCCTTCTCCTTACATTCAAAATAAATAACATCAAAAGAAACTTTAAAATTTTTATTATTTTTACCTTTATTCCATTTTTTATGATGCTTTTGCTTTTTCCTTAAGAAGCTCTTGAATTGTCTAGTTATTAAAGCAATATCATTATTTTCATAACAAAAAAAAATTATCATCAAAATCATTAGCCTATAAGGCTATAATTTTTTCCTTTTTCTTCTCACCTATATCAAGCTACCTTTGGTTCACTCCTTGCTCATAAGCAATGAGTGATCCAAATAAGTTATCAATTGAATAAATATTCAGATCCTTAGATTCAATGATGGCGTAATTTTTACATCAAAGGAAGAAGGTAAACATCATAAAATTTTGTTAACTTTTTCATAATTTGTAAGCTCTCTTCCTAAGGTATACAAAGAAGTAACAATCTTTGTAAATCTAGTATACATTTTAAAAATTGATTCACTAGGTTTCATACAAAAGAGTTTGTAATCATGAAGCAAAATATTCAGCCTAGATTATTTAACTTTAGTTGTTCCTTCATAGGTTATGCATAATCTATCTCAAATTTTTTTTCTAGTAGAACAAGTAGAGACACGCATGTAATCTTTAGATTTTAAGGCATAAAAGAAACAGTTCAGACATTTGGCATTAAGTTGTGCAAAATCTCTATCATCTAAAGTCCATTTAGCAAAAGGTATTTCAATTTTAATGCCATCCACTAATCTAAAAGGTGTAGAATAACCTTCCTTAACTAGCATCCATATACGATAATCAATTGATTGTAAACAGGTGGACATGCGAGTTTTCCAAAATAAAAAAAAATATTATCAAATAGAGGTGGCCGTGTGATTGAATAACCTTCCACAATATTACGACTACCAAAGTTAGCCATTAATCAAAATTCAAAAGTTTTCTAAAACTTAATTTATGAATCCCTCTCTCATACAACTTGAAAGCTTGTGAGGGTTATGAAACCCTAAAGAACTAGCCCGAGGCTAACCAAGAGGGGGGGGGGGGTGAATTGGTGTTTTAAAAATTCTTA
This sequence comes from Dendrobium chrysotoxum, assembly GCA_019925795.1. Classification (NCBI taxonomy): domain Eukaryota; kingdom Viridiplantae; phylum Streptophyta; class Magnoliopsida; order Asparagales; family Orchidaceae; genus Dendrobium; species Dendrobium chrysotoxum. The sequence continues at coordinate 13,801,209 of CM034311.1, read as the reverse complement.
AATAAAAAGAAAATCTTTTTAATCTTTTAAATATTTTTAAAATAAATAATAACCCTTGATGTGAAAGAAAATATAATTTCACAATAACAACACAATCAGAGATTTTAATCACAAAACAAATCACAGATAAGTGCAGAAATAAAATACATAAAAAGTAATAAAAAAGAGCACATCAAAGTTTATAGTGGTTCGGTCAAATCTGACCTACATCCACACCCTAAAAACCTTCTTTCTAGGTATTGCACTAATCCATTATTGTCTCTTCTTCTGTCCCCGCAGTAAGGTGGAGAAGTCCTTACAAAATCTTTCCACCGACTTGGTGAGACAGTGAACCTTGAATCCTTTTTCACTCTCTTGGTGAAGGCAGAGAATTCAGAATCCTTTTACTCTCCCCTAGAGTTAGTAGAGAACCACAAATCTTTTTACTCCCACCTGGAGTAGGTAAAGAACCTCGATCTAATGCTGAAGATCATCTCCATAGAGCAACCAAGGAACCAAGGATGAAGCTTGAAGAAGATGATCAAATCCTTGCTTGGAGCAACCTTTGTGAATTCCCTCATAAACTCCCCCTCATAAGACTCTCTCTCTTTCTCCCAAACACTCTTTCTCTTTCTCTAAGCTCTCTTAAGTTAGAATAAAAGCAAAAGATTTGCTTAATATAAATTAAGAGAACTTAAATAGGGGGCTTCCAAAAATAGCCTTCATTTCAATTTGGCGACGAAGATTGTCTAGGATGATTCAAATATTGTCCTGTACAATTAGTACAAAATAGCCCTTTCAGACAATATGATCAATATTGCCCTGTACGATCAATTCAAATATTTGAAAGAAACATCCCGTACGATCTTTTGATCATCCTGGATGACTAGTTCATGAGTGTCTATTGATCGTCCAGTACGACGTATGGCGATTAATTATCATCCCATGCAGTAGATAGGTCATCTAATATGATGCCTAATGATTAATTATCATCCCATGCAGCAAACAGATTATCCAGTATGAAGTAGAGGTATTATCTAGGATGATTAGTTAAAAAATTATAATTTTCATCCTTACGACTCCCTTGAGTGTGTGTGTGCAAGGTTACTAGCTTCAGAATCCATCATAGTACATTTGACTCAAGAAAAGGTAAAAGATGAGCTGATTGACGTTCCAAGTGAACTTGTGGACCTGAAAGATTAGTGAACAGGGCAAACCAAAATAGATATGCAAGAACAACAATAGTAAAGAAACAGTAATATTTGTTATCATCAAAATACTATACTTTGGCCCAAATTTGCAACAACACCAAGAGAGTGGAGAATTGGTATTTTTTTTAAAACTTATCTTTTTCAAAAATCTCTTTTGAAAATTGAAAACCAATTTCGCAACTTTACATTTAAAAATTAGATCTTGTAAAGAGAAAGCCATTAATAGGAAAAACTAAATATTAATATTTTTATTTTGATTTTGTAGAAAAATAAATATCAAAATTTTTTCTTCTTTTATTTTTTTAGATTTTTTATTTCTTTTCATTACTGAAAAAACTTTAATCCAAAATAATCTCAATATTGTCAACTAGAATATGTAAGAATGTAACTGTGCAATAGATTAAAATTTTAGAAAATAAAGTGCTAAAAGAAAAAAAATAAGCACACTCAAAATTTTATAGTGGTTCGATCAACCTTAACGTATTGCAACTCCTCGGAGCCCTTCTCTTCAAGTATTGGACTAACTCTTTATTGTTTCTCCTTTTTCTTCTACTATAAGGCTGAGAAACCCTTATAAGAATCACTTCCACCCTTGGTATGACAAAGAACAAAAATCCTTTTCACCCTCCTAGTGAGGCAAATAACTAAAATCCTTTTCACCCTCCTGGTAAGGTATAGATCCTAAATCCCTTACACCCTCCTAGTGAGGTGGAGAAGCCTGAATCCTTTTCACCCTCCTATTGAGTCAGAGAAAACAGAATCCCTTTCAGCAACCTAGTCTGGTGTTGTAGCTGGGCCCTTTTAACCCTAAGAGGTTCTTCTTAGAGTTTACCTCAAGAAGCACTTTAACACATGGAGGAACTAGGGGAATATTGGCTGGTATAACTGTGTATAGAGTCTCTCTCACACACCCCTACACCCATAAGGATCTTCTCCCTTTCTCACAACTTCTCCTCTCTCTGGCTTACCTAGGGATTTCTCTTCAAACCCCTTCTTACAAAAGACTCAATCCCCTTGACTGACCAAAAGACCCTTCAAAATGAAATAAGGGTTCTTTAAATATCACGCTCCAAGAAAAACCCAAAAATTCAATTCAACCATCAAAGTTCATACATCACGATTAGTTCAATTCTCCTTTAGTACTGTACGATAGTTATTTCCCTGAATGATAAGTTTAAAGTTTTCAATTGATCATATATTATGATCTTCTAGTCATACAGTATGATTATCTCAATCGAATAATAGTTTATCGTGGACGAAGCCTGGTGATTAGTTATCATCCTGGTTGCCCCTCCATTTGTACAATATGAACCTTACTTTATATTATATAATCACTAATCATAATTAATTTCAAATTTTATTACTTAATCTTTGGGAGTTCATTAGGCAAGATTTTGAAATATCATACAACATAATTAGTATCATACTGTACAAAAAGAACAAATTTTTATTTTTAAAAAATTACCTAATTATAAATGACGGTGGGAATTTCTAAATACAAACTGATCATCTTGTATAATTAGTTCTTCTTAATTTTAATTTCAATTTTTTTAATATAAATATTTTAATTAATTTATAAATAAACTTTTTGTAAAGTATGTTGTGGATTATCCAATACGATCTTCAAAAAAAGAAATTAAAACATTCTATTTCACTCCCTCATATGTGTTTACATAATTGCTATGCTAACATATACCATTTATAATACGTAGAGTCAAGAAATATAAAAATGCATACTCTTGCATACATCAGCCTATTCTACCCAGTCTTGAGCCCAGATCCTTTGGCAGTGCTTGGTGATGTTATACCTAAAATGTTAGCACATAGAAAATCATATGCAATAATAACAAATAGAAGAATGCAAATAAGGCTAAATAATATTTGTTATCATTAAAACATAAGCTCGAGCTCCCAGATTCCAATAATCTCTCCATATTTTATGATGACAAATACTATTGGTTGAATTCCAAGTTAGTTTTATTTTTCTTTTAAGTTCTATCCTTTACTAAGTGATTTCTTTAAAACTTAGGAGAAAAATTTTGATATAGATATTTATCTATATATATATATATATATATATATATATATATATATATATATATATATATATATATATATATATATATATATATATTACTTTTTTTTTTTTTTTAAATATAGAAAAGTATAAAACTATAAATAAAACAAACTGCACTAGAGATGAAAATGATTATAAACCAACAACTTCTACTCCCCCTTTGACATCCCCAAAAAGGAGGTCTATGAATTGACACCAATATAAAATAAGATTACAAAGAAATTGTGAAAGAGACAACCAAACTTCAAAGAAAAGGAACACAAAACAACACACACTTATCGATAGGTCCAAATTTATCCATAAGAGAGATTTCCAATTATATTTGGTGTTATCATTAAAACATCTCAAACTCTTTCTTCCTAGACTTATCTATTGGTAGGCCTAAATCCATCTACATGAAGTATCACTTAGTGTACTTGTTGGGCACTATATTTTCAATTGAATTGAAAGTGAATTTTGTATTATTTCCTACTTATCATGCTTCACAAAGTTGTTCGAAATGTTTTAACTTAGGAATTCTTTTAGCATACCATAACTAACTAATCCTCCTAAGAATCCTCAAGCTAGCATGCCATGATATAACCATTACTCAAAAATCATTTTCTAAAATAGCAATCATCATTCACTAAAAAATATTTTAAAACTAACAATTATTGTTTAAAAAAATCATTTTGCTATTAATTGTCAAAAATCATTTTCTAAAATCATTTTGAACATAACAATCATTACTTGTTAAAAATCATTTTTCAAAGTAAAAAGTATCACTCACCAAAAATCATTTCCAATGTATTAACTATCATTCAACAAAATCAAATAATCATTGTAATTCAAATCCCTTTATTAATTCTTAATTAATATTCTTTCTTCATTTGATATTTTGCAAATAATTGTGAATATTTTGTAAAAAAATTTAATATTAAATTTTTATCACAATTGAATAATGCTAAATGATTTTTAAAATATTTTAACAAAAATAATTTATCAATTTATACCAGTAATACCTACAAGTACTATCTTTCTGGTAGTGCAATCTCCTAATGTAGCACTACCTTTATTCCTGGTCTCTAGTAGTAATAAATGTTTTAGATCTCCAATTAGGTGCTGCATCAACTATCCAGATACTATTTGCTCTCACTGGACCTTTTGTGAGAGCACACTTACACACTTAATCGAACATCAATTTTGCAAAACCAAGTGGATTTGGGTCCCTCCTTATGCTTAAATGTATGCATACCATGCATGTTATGTTGTAATGAAACTTTGGGCCTCCAAACTAAATATGATAAAAGGTGTAAAGTGCAAGTGTGGGCTATATTTCCTATCATGCCACAGGAATAGCTCCTAACACCTGGGAATGGGTTCACTAACCTATATGGTAGTTGTGCCTCTTCCTAGGGATATGAGATGCAGAGTGTGTCCTAGGTTATGGCTTTATATGCATAGGTCGATGTGCATTCTATTAAAGCACACTCATTGTCTTTAACAAATATTCATTTGCACTTCTTTCAGCACCTAATTGAACTAATGCCTCATGTTCTTTGCTATGCATTTCTACTACAAGTTTTTCTATCACCTTAAATGCTTCTTCTAATTCAATATATTCTATTTTTAAGGATTCATATGAATTTGATAATTCACTATGGCTTTTATTTAATAAATCATATTCATCTAATAGAGATGTATGCTCTTTATCTAATGTGATATAATTAACTTTGAAAGTACAGTGCTCATTAATTAAACTACCATGCTCTTCTTTTAAAGTTAAAAAGTTCCTTTTTCAACACAATATGCTGCTTTTTCATCATCCTAAGTGAATCATGCATTTACTCTGAAATTAAAATAGGTTCATCATAGGGAAGCTCACATACCTCATCTTGATGAGAGTTCACACTTGAGTCCTTTTCCATTAAGCATAGCTTTAATTTGTTATATCCTCCTCTGGCTTTTATTCTGATGAGTCAGAGGCTAAGTCAGCCCAGTTGACTTTTTACATGTTTTCTTTCCCCTTTTTTGAAATAGGCTTATCCTCACCCCTTTTATTAATAGGGTGGCTATTAAGATTAGGACATTCATACCTCAAATATCCAAGTTTCCTGATTAAAGAAAATAATGATAGAAGGAACCTTATTGAATTTAACTATTTTACCTTTGCTCCTATCGAGGTGATGCTTGTGCTTACTAGTTAGGAAGCTCTTGAATTGGCTTGTTATTAAGGTTATTTCCTTACTCCCATTAGCTCCTTAGTCGAAGCTATCTATATCATTGGCCTTTAGTTGCAATGTCTTCTCCTTTTTCTAGTCACCTGCATCTTAAAGTCTTTGCCTCAAATTTTGCACATAAGTAATAAGAGAGCCTAACAGATTATCTATAAAGTATACATTTAGATCTTTAGATTCATAAATTATAGTAACTTTAGCATCAAAACTATCTGGCAAATAGTATAAGATTTTATTTAATTTCTTAGAATTAGATAGTTCCCTTCCTATGGTATGCAAAGATGTCCCTATTTTGCTAAACCTAGTATACATGTTAGATACATATTTTCTAGGTTTCATGAAGAAGAATTCTTGATCATGCAGTAGTAAAATTAGATGGGTTTACATCACTTCATTTGTACTTCATTGGTAACACAAAGCCTATCCCACATTTTCTTACCAGTAGTGCAAGTAGAAACATGCAAGATATCCTTATACTTTAATACATAGAAGAAATAATTCAGACATTTTGCTTTAAGTTATGCATAATCCTTATCCTAAATGCATAATTTAGTAAATAGAATTTTAGTTTTTAACACCATTAATTATACATGAAGGAAAAGAATAACCAACTTCATTCATATACCACATGCGATAATCAATTGATTGCAAGAACTTAGACATGTGAATTTTCTAAAAATCAAATGGACTATTATCAAATAATGGTGGACAGGTTATTGAATAACCGTCCATAATATTCTTATTGTTGAATTATGCTATGGATTGTTTTCTCAGGGTTTTAAACTACTAATTTAGAGAATCCTCTTTGAAACCAATTGAAAGTTTGATTTGTGGTTATTAAACCACTTGAATTACAACAACACTCCAAGAGGGGGGAGAATTGGTGTTTTTTTTTTAAACTTGTCTTTTTCAAAAATCTCTTTTGAAAACTAAAAACCAATTTCACAATTTACATTCAAAAATTGATCTTATAATGTAGAAGCTAAGAATTGGAAAAACAAAAAACTAATATTTTTATTTTGAGTTGTAGAAAAAATATCAAAATATTTTTCTCCTTTTTATTTTTTAAATTTTTTATATATTTTTCTTTGCTCGCAAAAATTCAATAAAAAACAATCTCAATATTTTTACCTAGGATTTGCAAGAATGTAAAGTGGAAGAAATTAAATATTAAGAAAATAAAGTGCTAAAATAAAAAGAAACGAGCACTTTAAAAATTTTATAGTGGTTCAATGAATTTTAACCTATGTCCACTCCTCAGAGTCCTCCTCTCCGGGTATTGCACTAACTTTTTAATGACTCTCCTTTTTCTCTCATAAAAAGGTAGAGAAGCCCTTAAAATAATCACTTCCACCCTTGATGGGACTAAGAAGTGAAATCCTTTTCACCCTCCTCATGACGTAGAGAATCAAAATCCTCTTAACCCACATAGTGTGGCAGATAACCTATATCCCTTTCACCCTCTTGGAGAGGCGAAGAAGCATGAATCCTTTTCACCCTCCTTGTGAGGTAGAGAAGCTCGAATCCCTTTCGCTAACCCGGTGTGGCAAAGTAGCCAATCCCATTTGACCCTAAGAGGGTTTTCTCAGAGTTTCCCTCAAGAAACACTTTGACACAATGAGCTACTAGGTGACTGTTGGATAGAGCAACCATGTATAGACTCCTGCTTAAACTCCCTTACAACCAAAAGGCTCTTCACCATCTCACATAGCATCACATCTCTCCCTTGCCCAAAGTCCTCTCTTTAAACCCTTACTTACAAAAGACTCAAGCCCCTTAACTGCCAAAAGACCCTTCAAAATGAAATAAAAGTTCTTTGAATATCAGGCTCCAAGAAAAGCCCCAATAATTAATTTATCTCTCACAATTCTCACAATATGTAATATGGATCGTACAGTATACTTAGTTCACACGATAGCTCTTTCCATATATGATCAATTCAAAGGTATCAATTGATCATCCAGTATGATCTTATAGTGTATAGTATGATTAGATTAATTAAATAACAGTTAATCCTAGATGAAGCCTGGCAATTAATTATTATCCTCGTCGTCGCTCCGTTCATACAGTACAAACATTACTTTGTACAGTAACTAATCACATATTTCAAATATTATATTGTATGAATAGAACAAATTTAGAATATCAAAATTTTGCCTAATTATATATGGCAGTTGGGATTTCTAAATATAAACTAGGCATCCTGTATGATTAGTTCTTCTAAAATTCAATTTTTATTTTCTTAATTTAATTTTTTAATTAATTTTTGAATGAACTAATCATACAATATGATGCGGGTTGTCCAATATGATCTTCAAAAAAGAAAAAATTCAATACCTTTTGTTGCACTCGCCCATGTGTGTGCATAATTGCTATGCTAATATACACCATTTAGAATGTATACACTCAAGAAATATAAAAGTGCAGACTCATGGATACATCAACCTATTCTACCCAGTCATGAGCCCAAATCCTTTGGCAATACTTGGTGCTATTATACCTGAGATGTTAGTATACATAGAAAGATATACATAACAATAACAAATAGGAGAATCCAAATGATGACCAATAATATTTGTTATCATCAAAATATAAGCTCAAGCTCCCAGATTGCAAAACCAAGCCCTCCCCCCCCCCCCCCCCCCCCCCCCCCCCTGCCCCCCCTTTGATGATGACAAATAATGTTGGTTAAATTCTAAGTTAATTTTATTTTTCTCATAAGTTCTCCCCCTTACTAAGTGATTTCTTTAAAATTTGGGAATATATATATATACTTCTTTTTAAAATATGAAAAACATAAAACTAGAAAACAAAATTGCACTAGAGATAAAAAAGATAACAAATCAATAACTTCTACTCCCCCTTTTGATATCACATAAAGGGAGGTATATGAACTGACACCAAAATAAAATAAGACTACAAAGCAACTGTAAAAGAGGCAACAAAACTATAAATAATAAGGAAAACCAAACCACATACACTTATTGATAGATCCAAATATATCCATAAGAGACATTTCCAATTATATTTGGTGTTATCATCAAAACATCTCAAATTCTTTCTTCCTAGACTTATGTATTGGTTGGTCCAAATCCATATACATGAAGTACCTCTAAGTGTACTGGATGGTCACTACATGTACAATTAAATTAATTAATTGATCCAATTTGATAATAATTTAAAAGATCATATAGTATGAAAGGATTCATACATTATGAAAAATAAAATTTCAAAATTTAAATTTGCCTATTCTACTTAAGCTAGATTCAACAATGGGCTTTTCAATTATAGCTGGTCATCCAATATGATGAGGTGGTTATATTATACGATTAATTATATTTGAATTTAATTTTTCATTTAAAGTAAATAGTTTAATTAATTTCTATTTGAGCTGATCGTAGAGTATGATTAAGATCGTATAGTATGATTTAACAAAGAAAAAATTAAAATCTTTATTTTTTCACTCCCCCATGTGTGTGTGTGTGCACGGTTGCTAAGCTAACATACATCGTTTTACATATGTTGACTTAAAAAAGTAAAAGAATAGACTCCTCAATACATAGTTTAACTCACACTTATAATGCATAATCTTGAGCCTGGATCTTCTATCATCTTTGTGAATATTGTTACATGAAATGTTAATTATACACAGAACAATTATCCAAAATAATATGCAAGATTAAGTAGATAATCATCCAAAAATATTTGTAAACATCAAAACACAAGGTTGGTCTCCTAGATTGTAACACATTTATTTTGGGGTAACTGCATTGTATTGAATAATGGGAATTCTAATTTGAGAAAATTTTATTTTTAATTAGATCAAATAGTATTCTTATGGTAGTTTTCTCTTAGAAAGTCATATAGATTTTATGATAAAAGGACCCTAATTATAAATGATTATGCATATTTTCTATCTTATGAATATAATATATAAAATAAAACTAATGAGATGAAAGATACATAAAATTGAAAATTTTATATTAAAAAGAAGGAATCACTTTCTAGAAAATGAAAATATGCATCAAGTCATCCAAGTAATAGATTATTAGAGATCTAGTTATAAGATTGAGGACTAAGAATGAACATAGAGAGGAAGTAAATAACAATGCTTTTGTCACATTAATAGAGCATAATGGAAAAAAAGTAGCATTGGTTGATGAACTATGGATAGTGGCTATGTAGGAAAAATTAAATTAGTTTACCAAAAATGATATTTGAGGCTTAGTTTTAAGACCTAGTAATCAAAGTATGGTTAGAACTAAATGTATCTTTAAGAATAAGTTGAATTACTATGCTGTGGTTGTTAAATAAAAAATAAGGCTTATTAGAAAGGGAAATAATTAGATAAAAGGAATATATTTTGAATAAAAATATATGCACCAATGGGACAACTTAGGGTCCTTAGACCATTACATTTCAAGGGGATCACTATGCATCAAATCAAGTTGAAGATTTCTTTCTTAAATGGAGATAGAACATAATGTGAATTTTAAGTAACCAATAAATTTTGAAAGCTAAATATAATCTAATGATGTTTTTAAGTTTAAGAAGGTTATGTATGGACTAAATAAGCCTCAAATAGTATGATGTGTAACATCTGTTACAATATTGTTCTGACTCCATCTGGTAAGATTTGTGTAATGGAATTTCTATACTTTCATTTTGCATGTTTGTGATTGTACAACTCAGGATCCCGAGCTTATGATTCTGATAATAACAAACATTATTGATTGTCTTTATTTCTCCTAGTATCTTTATTACATATCTACTTTATGTGTACTAACATTTCAGGAACATAATACATAGTGCAATGAAGATTCAATGCTCAAGATTTGGTAGAATAGGATGATGTTTATAAGAGTATAATTTTTATTTCTTTATTTTTATATTTCTTGAGTCAAAGTCATGTAAGGGTGTATGCTAGCTTGGTGATCGTCCACACACACACAAGGACTGAGAACTTGAATTTCAAATTTTTTTAAAGTTTATAATATATGATATATATCATATTGTATGATATTTTATTTAGAAAATTAATTAGAATGACAAATTGAGAAATTAATGTTCTTAAACTAATCGTATTGTATGAATCAAATTGTACAGGGACAATCACATCAAATCAAAAACCCTAGCTGCCAATCATATTTAGGAGATTTTTTTGAAAATTATAATTTGTACTACCCATAAGGAACAACATGGTTCATACTACATGATATTTTTAAATTTTTCCTAAATTAATCCGTAAGATTAAGTAAATCAAATCCATAATTAATGGTGATTGGTGATCGTACAAGATGAAGGGTTTCGTATAAAACAAACTGAGAAGATATCAAGATAATAATTAATTACTTGGGGTTCATCCTGTACAAATAGATATGCATTTAAAATAATTATACTTAATGAATTACAATCATACAAACCGAGAAGGTACTAGGATGATAATTAATCACTTGTGGTTTATCCTATACGAATGTAAGATTCAATTGAACTAATTGCATAGTACGACATTACATCGTATAAGATGATCAGATCAAATTATTTGAACAAATTGTAATGTGCATCCCTCATCAAACATCATTATCAAGGCTTATTGAACAAATCATATAGTATAATATTTCTATCTTATAGTATGATCAATGACGACTGAATTAAACTTTTAGGGCTTTTGGAGCCCTTCTTTAAATACTCCTCTTAATTCATTTGAGGGGGGTCTTTTGCTAATTTTTCTAAGGGAGAGCTTTTGTAAGAAAGGGTTTGAAGAGGAAGAATTACTTTAGAGAGAGAGAGAGGTGAGAACTTGAGGGAGAAAGTCTTATGGGACAAGAGAGTGTCTATTAAGGGTTTCTACACACAGTTGCTCTATGATCGTGCACTTTCTTCTTCCAAGGTCAGTATCTTTGCTCGAGGGAAAATTTGGGAAGTGTCTTGTCATGGGAAGGATTCATCCACTCCACCTCACCGAGGAGGTGAAAGGGATTTTCTACTCCGTCGCACCGTGAAGGTGAAAGGGTTTCAGCTACTCTGTCACACCGAGAAGGTGGAAGTGATTTGTAAGGGCGTCACCTTGATGTGGGGGAAAAAGGTGAGTGACTAAAGTTTTACTGTAATTCTCATAGTGGAGGAATCTGGGGAATGGACATAGATCAAGGGTGATTGAACCACTATAAATCTCATATGTTTTCATTCTTGATTTGGTTTTACTTTTTTGCACTTTTATTTCTTGCATTTTATTTTCATTGAAATTTATGATTTGTGAGCTTTTGTTTGAATTAGAATTATATTATGAATTTTCTCCACAATAAAAAAGGGTGTTTAAAAATAAAAAAGACAAAAATATTTCTCATTGCAAGTCTGTTATTTACAAAAATTAAATCAAAAATATTTTTTCTTTGCTAGTCCATAAGTTTTTTAAAGAAATTATAATCTTTGAAAAGAGAATTTTTTTTAAACCCCAATTAACCCCCTCCCTCTCGATGTGCTTTTGTAGTTCAAGTAGGTCTAACAACCCACATTCAAATTTTTATGAGAGTATTTGTGAGTGGATAAATGTCTTAAATCTATTCTAGAGCAGGTCCTAGGGGTTTGTATGTTAAAATCCATGAGCCTGACCTAATATTTTGATGATTTTAAATATTATTAGCATGATTATTTGCTGGTCTCTATTTTTATATTGCCTATTTCTTTTATGTGATACTAGCCATTTTAGGTACAACATACATTGAGTTGTATTAAAGAAGCAGAATAATATATAGTACGGTGTTAAGGTCTAGTCAATTTGTTATAAAAGTGTATGAATTATTTTCTTTTCTTGAATCATTTATATAATTAGGTATATACTAACTTGACAACCAATCACACACATACAAGTGGGGATAAAAATTGAATACTTAAATTATATATTAAGTTATATGATACAATCCAAATCATACTGTACAATTTGTGAATCCAAAAATTAATTCAGGATTTTAATTAAATTAAGCAAATTGAATTTGAAACATAATAAATTATAATTTACCATCATTAATCATACATGATGATAAAATATTTTAATAAAGCCCCCTATCAAATCTTTGTTACAAAATTAGGCAAGTTTGAAATTTGATTTAATCATGCTGTATAAAGGATTTTGTACTGGATGATTAGTAATGAATGTTGCCTAATTTTTCCTATAGATTAAGGAATCAAATCAATATCAAATACTAATTAATTATCATATTCAATCATAATCAGACAGTCCAATCAACCTAAAAGCTCACTAGCTGAACCTTGGATCCTCCTAGATAATCTTTGATTCAATATAACCAATCATACTATATGACTTAATATCGTACAGGATGAACTGAGAGGAGAATTGAACTAATTGAATGATATGATCCTTGTATCATATTGTATAATTAGAAGCATTAAATTCAAAAATTATGGTTTTATTTAAATAGCCCACTTTAATTATTTCACACAGGACTTATAGGATTATGTTGAGTAGTCAGAGATGTTTTCCAAGAAAAGAGAGCTTTAGAGATGGAGAAGTGCCTCCTTGCATGTAAGAGAGTATAAACCACTTGGGAGAGAGAATAGGTGAGGTTGAGGGAGAGTTTCCTTGAGGAAGTTAAGGGTGTGAGGTAGTCACATGGTTGTTCCTGTTTTCTTTCACCTTGGGTCCTCTATTTTATATTTATGGAACTTTTTTGAGAAGAGCTTTATAAAAAGTCTTTGAGTGAAAGACTTTACTAACCAAAGGAAGTTGGGCAATGGCATCTATGCCATGCGAGGAGTAAAAGGAGGGAGCAATATCTCCACCGCACTTATGGTGGAAGGAGTGATTGACATCTCCGTCGTGTGTGGAGCAGAAGGAGGGAACGACATCTCTGCCATGCTAGGAGGATGGAGGGAGACTTTTAGGGATAGAAGAGTCTATAAAGGTCATCTTACACCTGGTAATAGAGAAGGGCTTCTCCTCCTAGCTGAGTGCTAAAGGAGCATAACATAATGGAATACCAATAAGGAGACCCTTTGCGGAATGGATGTAAGTTAATTTAGATCAAATTGTTATAGATTTATAGTCTATACTTTTTTATTTACTTTATTATATTTGATTTCATGCATTTTGGCTTACATTACATATCTTGAAGAAATTTATGGTTGTTGATGAAAGTTCGTGAGGGTTGTGAAATCCTAAAGAATAAGCCCAAGGCTAACCAAGAGGTTAGGGGAGAGGGGGGGAGGAATTAGTTATTTTAAAAACTTCTTTAAAATAAAAAGAGAAAAACCCCTTTTTAAAGCTTTTTTTCCAAATATCTGAAAACAAATAATTTAATCACTAGATGCTGAAGCAGATTAGTTCAATAATAACAGATAAATAAAGATTTAAACCACACAATTAATCACCAAAAAATAAAAGTGCAAAAATTAAAATATAAAAATAATAAAAAGAATGAACCCCCTCCAAGGATCTTCTCCCTCTAAAATTCCACCCTTTCCTCTCTCTCCCTTTCAAGGCTCTCTATTCAAGTTTTCTCCAGAAGAAAAGCTACTCAATATATGCCAAAGACTCTTACTGAGTCTTTTGAGAAAGCTTAAATAGATGGCTTTAAAAACCCTAGAAATTCAATTCTGGCGAAAAAGATCGTACAGTACGATCGCAAGATTATCCAATATAATATGTAGAATTTAAAAAACCCTAAAAACTCAATTCTGGCAGTAAAGATCATCCAGTATGATCTGAGGATTGTCCAATATAATGTACAGAATTTGACCTGATAGTATTATACGATCATAATACAGTATAGTAAGATCAGTTCAAATTTATATTGATCGTCCAGTATAATATTGGGGATCATCCAGGATGATTAGATGAATAATTATGGTATTTCATCTTGTACGATATGCAATAAATAATTATCATCCCATGATAGATTTGGGTCAATAGTACGATCATCTATGATTATCTTATATGATCTGATTGAACAAATTAACCATAATTACTTCCCTAATCATAAGATCAATTTAGGCATGATTGTCATAGATCATACAGTACTATGCATATTGTATGGTATGATTAGAATAAAAAATAAAATTCAAAATATTACCTAAATTGTGATTGACAATTGAGTTTCTTGATTTCTACATATCATCCAGTACGATGTGAATTGTACAGTACGATTAGTTTAAAATACATGAATTATCAAAGTTAGGCATTTAGGTGAGCTGATCATACAGTACGATATAAATCATACAATATGATCAGATCAAAATTTAAACTTTTGGTTTTGACTCAACCTCTCTCCCCTTGAGTGTGTGTGTATGGCCACCAAGCTAGCATACACCCTTACATGTCTTGACTCAAGAAATAAAAAATACATCAGTGAATATTACAAAAATCTTTACAGCATAACCTATTCTACCCAACCCTGAGCCTTAAATCTTCGTTGGATGGTGCATGGTGTACCTGAAATATTAGTACACATACAAACAAATATATATTGCAAATACAAGTAGACATAAAGATGTGAGCCAAAATATTTGTTATCATCAAAAACATAAACTCGTGAGCTCGAGTAGTAACAGTTGAATCTCTTGGTAAAGTTCTTTCATAAAGTTAAGAAAAATTATTATTTTAATTATTTTTATTTTATGCTTTTAGTATTTTATTTTCTTAGCTTTCACATAATATTCTGATTTTAAAAAAATATTTTAAAATATCAATTCACCCCCCTCTTGGTGTGACATAGAACTTTTAAGTGGTATCAAAGAGGGGTTCTCACTTTTATTAGTTTAAATACCTATGTTGATCCACATGACACATTTTGGAAAGAAAAATATCTTAGAAGGATATTCTAATACCCAATTGCCTTTATTTAATAACATTTTATTTCAGGAAGATTCAAATGTCCACTTTTCTGCATTCTACTACTTTTCGTATGTGGCACATGATTCAAACTAGTTATTGGTGCTAAAGTAGAAATCTTATTTGCAAAATATAATTTGAAAGATCGTGATCTTGCTCAAATAAATATAAAATATCTTAACTTTTTATTCTTTAAAATTCAAAGATTTCATGTGTGTGCCTACTTATACTAGTTATAAAGTTATTTGGGATAGGTTTTGCATAACATATGAAGGCACTAGTAAAGTAAAACAATCCAACATGAATTTAATTTTACATGAATATGAACTATTCCATGTGTAACTTAGCAAATCTATGTCTGACATGTACATTAGGTTTACTAAAATTATTAAATCATTACATGCTTTAGGTAGAAACATCTCTAATCCTAAAAAATGAGTAAAATACTATGTTGTTTACCAGAATCTTGTGATGCCAAGGTTACTATAATTTTTTAAATAAAATATCATAACACTTACTATATTGACAATTTACTTAGATCATTGATTACCTATGAGCAAAAGGTTAGTCAAAGAAATGTAAACATAGGTCAAGAAAGAAAGAGAATACAATAACACTTAAATATGATGACATGGAAAGTACTAATCCAATTTTGATAGAAATGAAGACATTACGCTAATGACAAGATAGTTCAAGTGATTTCTATAAAATAAATAAAAGTGCCATAATGACAAACATTGAGGTAAAAGTTTAAAATAAAACAAGTTGTCTAGTGATATGGTTTTCTATGATTGTAAATAGCCAAGACATATTCAATTTGATTGCCTGAACTTAAAGAGCCTCCCAGCAAAATAAAAGTGTGATGAGATGAAAACCACAAATAAGAGCAAACAAAGAAGTCAAAAGGCTTTTTCAACAAATTCAGATTCAAATACATCATAGACCGAACCTGAAGAGGAGATAACTAATTTGTATCTCATGGCTAATAATAGCTCTGGAGATTCTGACAGCAATCATGCATGTGAACTTACATATAAATAATTGCTTTCTTTTTCAGAACAATTGCATGATAGTTATAAAATGCTTAAAAATAAGAATTCATGTCTTAAGAAGGAATACTCTATATTTCTAAATGATCAATCTAATCTTATTAGTATTTTTGTAAATTTAAAAGCTGATTATATTGCATTAGAAGAGAATCAAGATTTTTTTAAATAAAGAGCTTATTGAATTAGAAGATACATTTGAGGAGCTAAAAAAAGATGCATTACATTTACAAGAAAATAAGCATTCACTATAAGTTGAAGTAGGCACGTATAAGAGTGCTAATGAAATCATAACACGAGAAATCACTACACTTAAAGAAACTGTATTAGTGCTTAAGCATACTGTTAAGCCATACGTAAGAACACAACATGTTCCATCCACCTATAGAAGGAGAAATCATTTTTCATATAAATTATTGCATTAATTTCTAGGTGTGATGTTTTTTTCTTATGGCATATTAGGGCATATTACATGCATTTTCACACAAAGAATCAATTGTAGATCACATTTGGTCTAAAGGCCTAAGAAATTATCTACACAGCATAGCATACATTCATTACAATATAAGGTGGGACCCAAATTCAGTTGGGTTCCAAAATTACAGCTTGATTGATTTTAAGGGTTCTCTCACAAGAGGTGCAGTGAGAACGTGTGGTACCTCAGTGAAAGTTCTACTTAATGAAGGAAAGGTCAATAACACTACTACAAGGATGTGGGAGTAGGTATAATAAGAAAAACTGATAATTTTTTAATTAAAAATGGTATGCTTATTGAAGTATTAATTCATAATCCACTTAGCATAAGTTAACTATGTAATAACGGATTTGGCATAAAATTTCTTTCTATAAAATACTTAGTGATGTTGAATGGAAAACTGTGTTAGAAGGCTTAAGGATTAATAATGTTTACATGATTGATTTGAATTGCATGCATAAGTTTAATGATGTTTGTTGCTTGAAATCATGGTTATATCCCATAAGGCAATATCGTGCAAGCATGCCAACTCTTAGGAAGATCACCCACTTGGGATTAGCTAGAGGCATCTTAAGCTAGAATTCTTAAAAAAGCATCTTTGTGATGCATGCTAGCTAGGTAAGCAAGTCAAGTCTTCATTCCAATCTATTAAGGATGTAATCACCACTAGCTCATTAGAACTACTTCAAATGTATTTGTTAGGACATATTAGTATAATAAAAGGAAAATATTTTTGTTTTGTAATTATTAGTGATTATTCAAGGTTTATTTAGGTTAGATTCCATACAAACAATAGTGATTCATTCAAGGAATTTAGAATATTTTTAGTTTGTACTTAGTGCAAAATAGGTTGTTTAATTTCCATAATCTATAATGATGACAGAGGTGAATTTGAGAATAAAAGGATTGAAATATTTTTTTTAAGAATCTTGGAAAGAAGATAATTATTTGGTC
This sequence comes from Dendrobium chrysotoxum, assembly GCA_019925795.1. Lineage (NCBI taxonomy): Eukaryota > Viridiplantae > Streptophyta > Magnoliopsida > Asparagales > Orchidaceae > Dendrobium > Dendrobium chrysotoxum. The sequence goes on along the minus strand of CM034311.1, from coordinate 13,783,404 downwards.
GCTAGAACCCCATGGCAGAATGGTGTGTGTGTGTGTGTGTGTGTGTGTGTGTGTGTGTGTGTGTGTGTGTGTGTGTGTGTGTGTGTGTGTGTATATATATAGAGAGAGAAAGAGAGAGAGAGAGAGAGAGAGAACATTGGTAGAGGCTGGTAGGGTGATGCTTTGTGAGTTAGTCTACCCAAGTACTTCTAGACAAAGATAGTGAATACTACTTGTTATATTTTAAATAGGGCAAACATAAGATCTAAGTTAAATAAGTCATCATATGAGTTTATTAAGGGTAAAACACCTAACCTATCTAATCAGTTTGTGTTTAGGCATAAATGCTTTATATTAAATAATTAAAAATCACAACTAAAATAATTTGATGTAAAGGCATATTAAGTAGTGTTTCTATGATATTCCTCGGTAGGTAAGTTGTATAGGATTTCTAGTAAGAGAACCTCAGTTGTTGTGGAGTCCAACCATGTTACATTTGATGAGTCAAATAGGGTTTCTTAAGCTAAAAGAGTTGATGATCAAGAAGAAGATATCACACATAGAATTGAGAATATTGGATTAGAAGATGGAGAAGATGCTCACAATCCATTACTTAGAGAGTGAAGATATGAATCTAGTCACCCTAGATAACTTTGCATTTGAAACCCATCCACGGGGTTAAGACTATGCATGAATTTAGGAAGTAAGTTAGCCACACCACCTTTATCTCTATGGTAGAGTACACTAGTATAAAATAGTCATTGGAAGATGAATTTTTAATTATAGCAATGTAAGAAGAATTAAACTAGTTTGTTAGGAATGATTTGTGGGAGTTAGTGACTACACCCATTGATCAAAGTGTTGTTGGAATGATATGGGTTTTAAAAAATAAATTAAATGACTTTGGATTAGTTCTAGGTTGGTATTGAAGGGTTACAAAAAATAGAAGGAATAAATTTTGAGGAGACCTTTGTCCTACTACCTAGATTAGAATCCATCAGAGTACTGTTCGCATTTATATGTTTCAAGGGATTTAAATTGTAATATATGGATGTGAAGAATGATTTTTAAAAAGGTTATTAAGGAAGATGTTTATGTAGAATAACCCCTAGTTTTAAGAACTTAGCCTTTTTTAAATCATGTTTATAAACTCAAGAAAGCACTGTATGGGCTAAAACTAGCATTTAGGGCATGGTATGATAGGCTAAATAATTTTCTTTTAAAAAAGTCCTTTACTAAGGGCACCATAAATATTGCCCTATTTATTAAAAGAATTTGAGATAATATACTCATTACATAGATATATATTGATGATATTCATTTTGGATCTAACAACAATGATCTATGCAAACAATTTTATTCCATTATGAGTAGAGAATTTGAAATGAGTATGGATGAGTGAGTTGACTTATTTTCTTGGATTTAATGTAAAATAAAGTGAGGATGGAACCTTCTTGAGTCAAAATAAGTACAAAAAACATATTTTAAAGATATTCGATATGGAAGGTTGCAAGAGCATGAATACACCTATGAGCCCAACCACCCAATTAAATAAGGATCGAGCTAAAAAATTAGTTGATCAGATAAAATTTAGAGGGATTATAGGTTCCTTACTTTATATGACTGCTAGTAGGTCTGACATTATGTTTAGCATTTACCTATGTGCTATGTTTGGGGCTGACCTTAATAAATCCCATATGATCATAGTAAAAGGAATTTTAAGATACCTTATAGGCACTTAGAACTTAGGTATATGGTATCCTAAGAATACCTTGATCTTTGAATTAGATGGATACTTAGATTTAGATTTTTTTGGATGTAAATTTGATAAGAAGAGCAACTCCGGAACTCGCCAATTGATAGGATAATTTCTAATTTTTTGGTCTTGTAAAAAGCAAAATTTCGTAGCCCTTTCTACCGTAGAAGATGAGTATATAGTTGCAGGAAGCTGTGTTGCCCAAGTACTTTGGCTAAAGTAATGTCTTCTTGATTTTGGATCACTAATCAAAATAATCTCTATTTGTGATAATATGAGTACGATGTACATCACTTAAAATCCTATTCAGCACTCTCGTACTAAACACATTTATGTGAGACATCACTTTATTAGGGACCATATAGCCATGGGAGATGTAGGCATATAATTATTTGACACTGAAATAAATTGGCCAACATTTTTACCAAACCCTCACATTATGAAAGATTTAACACGCTCAGAACTAGATTAGGAGTCATTAATATAAGTGCTTATGAAATTAGGATCAATGTATGTTATATTTGTTCTTGTGTCTTTATATTTTTATTTTAATTTATGTGCTTTTGTTTGTGTTAGTTTTATTACATCTTTACATATTTTGGGGTTTATGTGCATGTATGTTTGCTTTATAATTTAATTTATATTTTATATATTATTTATTTATTCTCTATTTTCACCTTGTTTTAGGATTTGTATTGTGAAATGCGTTATATACTTATCCTCTTGGAACTGTCCCTGACCATCACACAAAACCCTAGAAATTTCTTCACATCATAATGTACGATACACACATTATACTTATGATACACATAGGATCAAGCCATTATAGACCAATAATTATTAAATTGCTTATTTAGTATGATCACTTATTGTTGATCGTATTGTATGAATTACTCATTATACAGTATGATCCATCAAGTCAAATATTCACACCGATGACTCCTCAAGATGATCAAATTTACACATATCATAATGGATGATCCCCGATCATACTATATGATTTAACTTTCGACTATGTGTTCCCAATAATACACTTTGGATGGATTCTATTAAAAAGTATGATCCCTCGATCGTACTCTACAAACCATTTGAGGCTATATTTGGAGGGTTTTATATCACTTTCTCACTCCACGTTCCACTCACTTCTTCTTCAAATACTTGCACTTTCCTCTTCTTACACTTATAACTCTTAAGCATTGTCAAGTGGCTCATTGACCTAGACTATAAATTAGTGTATATGTTATTTGTACCAATTACTTGTGTCAATTTATCAATTCGATTATAGATCACATATCATTCTGTCTTTATCATTCAATCATTCATGTCAGTCCATCAGTTATCAGTATCCATATTTAGTAACAGTAATCAGTAACAAAAATCTATATTCATCATATCAGTATCCATATAATATCAATAATAGTATTATTATTTGTATTTAGTAATAGTAATTAATAACAGAAATTAGTCTTCATCATACAAGTATCCATACATTATTAGTAACAATAGTTAGTATCAATAATTAGTGTCAGTAGTAATATAATATTTAGTAATGATATCAATACAGTATTAACAATGGCATAAGTATAATATTAGTTTTAAGTATCCATATCAGTATAACAATCATTAATTATTATCTCTGTATCAGATATTCAAATGAGGCTATCTTATTCTTTCTCCTTTTCTTATGACTCCCAATTAATCACCCCTTATAACTAATAATCAGTGAACTCCTTATACTCCCAATCAATGAATTATGTGGATCAGTCGCCCTAACTCCTTATAACTCCCAATCAGTCTCTAGTTTGTTAGGACTCCTATCAGTGATCAATAAATCTTGAGGGTGAAAGTTCGATAGGGATGTTAAGCCCTGATGAACTAGTCTCGACGCTAACCAAGAGGGGGGTGAATTGGTTATTTAAAAAATTCGTGAGCAACAGGAAAAATCTTTTCGATAATTTACAGCGAAAATAAGTAAACATAGAAACAAAAAGATCAACCACAGATTTCACCCCAAGCAGATAATAACAGAAAAATAAAGTGCAAAAAATAATCAGAAAGAGCACACAAGATTTTATAGTGGTTCGGTCAACTTGACCTACATCCACTCCCCAGAGCCTCCCCTCCGGGTATTGCACTAACACAAAAGTGACTCTCCTTCTGCTACCACAGCAAGGCGGAGAAGCCTGTACAAAACTCCTTTCCACCAACTCGATGAGGCAGAGAACCTGAACTCCTTTCGCTTCCTCCTGAAGCAGGCAGAGAACCCAAACTCTTTTCGCTTCCTCCTGAAGCGGGCAAAGAACCCGGATCTTCTTGCAAATGATCCTCCCACAGAAAACAGCGATAAGATGAGAGACGATGAACGGAGAAGACAACTTTGATCCTTACTTGGAGCAACCTTTGTGAATCCCTCACAAACTCCCCCTCATAAGATCCTCTTTCTCTCTCTCTCCCAAGCTCTCTCTCTCTCTCTCTCAAGGTTTCTCTGGAAAGAAAAGTGACAAAAGATTTTTCTTGTTGGAAGAAAAAGATCTTTTATATGAGGGCTCAAAATTTGCCCTAAATCTCAACTAGTCGGCCAATATCGTCCAAGACGATCAATAGATCATCCTGTACGATCAGTTCAAAATCACCTATTTCAGCCTGGATGATTTGGCTCTTCTGGATGATTAGTAGAAAAAGTTATTCAGATTGTTCCATACGATTCTGTTATCATCCGGGACGATTAGTGTAAATTCAGAAATTTCGTCCAAAAGACTGCTCTGGCCGTTCAGAGGAACTTGTGTTAAACGACCTCAAAATGACTTGATCATCGAGGATAATACTTCTATCATCCTATACGATTAGTTAAAAAAGTACCAAAATCATCCTGATCACCGCTTTGGACGTACAGGTGAAACATGCTGAACAGTCAGGATTTTTAACACATCGTCCCGTACGATCCTGCGATCGTCCAGGATGATATGATCGCAGACCTTAATTACTTTCCTTAATCACCAGACTAATTTAGGCATGATTGTAATGGATCGTCTAGGATGATACACGTATCTCCGGGACGATCAGATCAAATTTCTAAAAGTAAAACTTACCTAACTTGATCTAGCGGCTGAGAATTTCTGATTTGAGCCTATCGTCCCGTACGATGGATGGATCATCCAGTACGATCTACTTAATCAGATAGACTTAACTTGGTCGCCCTAATTAGGGTTCATGCAATTGCTTCTTGCACTTTTAAAAAAAATTAGGGTTTATATTTTCACTAGATCGTCCAGGACGATGTGAGTATCATCCAGAATGATCTGAAAAAAAATTGAACAGAAATTCTAATTTACTCAAACTCTCTCCCTGAGTGTGTGTGTGCAAGGTTACTTAGCTAGGAGATCAGTTACATTATATTTGACTCAAGAAAGGGAAAACATTACATTTAGACATACTTGAACCCGATCTTGAGTTAGCTTGAGTTGCTTTTGATCTTTTATACCTGAAATGGGTTAGCCAAGTAAAACAGAATACAAACATGTTTGTCATCATCAAAACTATATTTTTTGAATCCAGATTTGCAACAATCTCCCCATTTTTGATGATGGCAAACATTGATGCAATAGTTTCAAATAAAATAACCAGGAGTTAACTAACGCACATACGAAAAATAAATATTTTTTCAAATTTCACTGAACAACTAGAACAGTACAGAAAAATAACTACAAACAAAATAAATAACTACAAAATAAGAGCAATACATGAAACAAAAACTACTAGTCACTCAACTAACTCCCCCTTTTGACATCACAAAAAGGAGGAGGAACATACACAATATTACAGACAGAAAATAGCACAAAACACAAAACTACGAAGTTTTTTTTTGAATCAATCCGCTCCAGTGAATCAGAATTTTTCTTTGATTTTGAATCCAAAAACCAATAAGATGACGATCAACAGCGCTGAAATCCAGAAAAAGTTAAAAAATTGACTTTCGTAACTCCCACATCGGACACCTTATAGATGCAAATTCCTTTCAAAACAAAAATCCAATTCAGAAGAAAAGAAATTAGATTCTTTCAAGCCTAATTCCAGAAAAATATCTGATATAATAGTATTACAAAGTAAGAAATTAGAAATCATGATTTTTCGTCTCAAGCTTTTGAAAATATTAAAAGTACATAGATTTTTCTAAGATATTTAAAGATCTGAAAGGGAAGAAAGCCTATTTCTTTGTGGGCTAATTTTGTGCCCCTTTTTCTTTCAATTTGTTTGGCGCTTTCCGCATTTTTTGATTTTTGATACACTTTGTGTATTCTTTCAATTTTTGACGATATTACGCATCTTTTTAATTTGGGCTAATTTTGTGCCTCTTTTCATTTTGGCACTCTTTGCACATCTTTTATAGGCTTTCTCCCTCTCAAAATCGTTAAAGAATCTCAGCTGTAAAATTACCTTCCTGACATAAGAGACGACAAAGCTCACTCACTGCAATAAGGAAGAGTAATTCATAAAATAAAAATCATACATCATATGATAAGTGCAATCACTTGGTTCAAAAAATTATAATAATGACTCAAGACTTTGAAAATACTATTCATATGAGATAGATTACTGTAGGAAGATAAAATAGATCTCTATTTCAAAAATCAACTTTTTAATTTTGAAGAAGATTTTTATCCAAAAGAAACAATATACCATTAAAGGAGTTAGAGGAAGAAAAACAATCATCAATGTTTCTTCCCTTTAACAGATTCAGTGGAATCAATCACTGCTTACAAGCTTCCAAATCAAAAAATAAGGCAAAATTTTTAGTCACAAATTCAGTTTATCAGCAGTAGTGAGCAGTGATCAGATTTTAAAAAGTATAAAATAGTAAGTAAAAACCAAGTAGAAAATTGCATCAAAATAAATATTCAAATCAAGCTAACAACAAGATTAAAATAAAAATGAACAGAAAAATAAAAATCAACAGAAAATAGATAATCAAATCAAATAACTAACTAACAGAAACAGAATGAAAAATAGAGAAATCAGAAATCAGTAGTCATCAGAATCAAGCATTTATATAAATCACACCTAATCTGGTCCTCAAAATGCTGAATGACTCAAAGGTCACTGGTTTAGTAAATATATCAGCCAGCTAATTTTCAGTTGCTACATGATGTAGCTCAATATCCCCTTTTGTAACATGGTCCCTAATGAAGTGATACCTTATATCAATGTGTTTGGTTCAAGAATGTTGGATTGGATTCTTAAAAATATAGATGACACTAGTATTATCACACAGAACAGAAATTGTGCACACAGGTAATCCTAAATCCAAGACTTGTTGCTTCAACCAAAGAACTTGGGCCACACAACTTCCTAAGGCAATGTACTCAGCTTCAGCAATGAAAAGTGCAACTGAGTTCTATTTTCTACTGGACCAGGAGACTAAAGACTGTCCTATGAATTGACAAGTTCCAGAAGTGCTCTTTATATCCACCCTACACCCTGTAAAGTCAGAATCATAATATCTAATAATCTCAAAAGAGGTGATGTGCCTAGGGTACCAGATTCCTAGGTTTGGGGTCCTTAAAAGATATATAAGAATTCTCTTAACAGCAGTCAGTTGGGACTCTTTAGGATCAGCTTGAAACCTAGCACAAAAATAAACACTAAACATAATATCAAGTCAGCTAGCAGTCAAGTAAAGTAGTGATCCAATTATTCCTCTATACTTCTTCTGATCAACAGATTTTCCACTTGAATCCTTATCTAACTGAATAGAGGAGCTCATGGGAGTGTTGATTGGCTTGGCTTTGTCCATTTTATATTTCTTCAAAATGTCCTTAGTGTATTTAAATTGATTGAGAAAGGTTCCATCATCCATTTGCCTTAAGTTAAACCCTAAAAAGTAGGACAACTCTCCCATCATACTAATCTCAAACTTCTTACTCATTATTTTAGAAAACTCATCACATAAATATTTATCAGAAGATCTAAAAATTATAGCATCAACATAGATCTGGACAATGAGTAAATCATCCCCTACTCTCCTCAGAAAAAGGGTGGTGTCTACGCTCCCCTTACCAAACTCTCTTTCTAACAGGAATGTGCTAAGCCTCTCATACCAAGCTTTGGGTGCCTGTTTCAATCCATATAAAACTTTTTTAATTTATAAATATGATTTGGATATTGTGAACTCTCAAAACTTAGGGGTTGTTCTACAAAAATATCCTCTTTTATTACCCCATTTAAAAAGGCACTCTTGATATCCATTTGAAACAGCTTAAATCCCTTATAACAGGCAAAGGCTAGTAGCATCCTAATGGCTTCCAATCTAGCTACAGGGGAAAAGGTCTCCTCAAAGTCAATCCCTTCAATCTGATTATACCCCTTAGCCACCAATCTTGCCTTATTCCTAACCACCACACCAGAATCATTCATCTTATTCTTAAAGACCCACTTGGTTCCCACTATACTTTGATTCCTATGTCTTTCTACTAGCTCCCAAATATCGTTCCTTACAAATTGATTCAATTCCTCTTGCATAGCTAAGATCCAAAACTCATCAGAAAGGGCTTGATTGATGTTGGTGGGTTCAGTCATTGAGATAAAGGCAGAATGGTTTACTTCCTTCCTAAGTCCATGCCTAGTCCTAACACCTTAAGAAGGGTCTCCTAAGATCAGTTCTTTAGGATGGCTCGAAGAATATCTCCAATCTCTAGTCAAAGTGTTTTGAGGATCTACCCTTTCCTCCGGATTTGCATTTTCAACCCCTTGGGTAATCTCCCCTACCTCTTCTTCTTCCTCAACTCTAGTCACTTTAGGATCAGATTCATCAAACACCACATGAGTTATCTCTTCCACCACCAAAGTCCTCTTATTAAACACCCTAAAGGATTTCCCCACAATAGAATAGCCTAGGAACACTCCTTTATCAGATTTGGGGTCAAACTTTCCTAAGGATGATTTTTCATTGTTCAGAATGAAAACCTTACAACCAAAGACATGGAGGTGGGACAAGTTTGGAGTTCTACCCTTAAAGATCTCATAAGGTGCCTTGTTCAGTTTGGATCTAACATTCACCCTATTCAACACATAACAGACAGTATTCACCGCTTCAGCCCAAAAGTATTTTGGAAGTGAATACTCAGCAAGCATGGCTCTAGCGGCTTCCACTGAGGTCCTGTTCTTCCTTTCAGCTACCCCGTTCTGCTGAGGGGTCCTAGGAGCTAAAATATTATGACTAATCCCTTGATCCTCACAGAAAGTTCCAAACTTCATATTTTTAAACTCTCCACCATAATCATTATGAATAGTCAAGATCTCACAACCTAACTTCCTCTGAATCCAAGTGGAGAAGGACTTAAATTCATCAAATGACTCAGATTTATGTAACATAAATTTAATTCAAGTGAACCTCGAGTAATCATCAACAATCAACAAATCATAGACTTTCCCCCCTAAGCTGGCGGTGCTAATGGATCCAAAGATATCCATGTGAAGGACTTCTAAAGGTCTAGAGGTGCTAATGTCCTTAACAGAGTGAAAGGAGGACTGGACTTGCTTCCCTAATTGACAGGCATCACATAGGTGGTCCTTAGTGAACTTAAGCTTGGGGACACCTCTAACTAAATCCTTTTGGGTGACTCTCCTAAGGGTTTTCATACTGGCATAACATAATCTCCTGTGCCACAACTAAGACTCATCAGCAGCAGTTTTTAAGCAAATTGAACCATCAACTTTAAAGTAACTTACATCCAGCATATAGACATTGTTGATCCTTTATCCCTACAAAATAATTTTATCATTTAAGCTTAAAATGCAGCAAGTGGGCAGGAATTTGATGTTATATCCTTTGTCACAGAGCTGACTGATGCTCAGCAGGTTGTGCTTCAATCCATCTACAAGCAAAATATTGTCAATCATAAAATTCTTTAAATCACCAATTATACGTGAACCTACCACCCTCCTAGTAGTGTTGTCTCCAAGTGTAACCTTGCCTCCAGCCCTAGCCTCCAGCAAAATGAACTGATTTGCATCTCTAGTCATGTGTCTTGAATATCCACTGTCCAGGCACCACATGCTCTCACGAGGTCTTGTGTGAGAGCATACCTACAAAATCTTCAAATGTCAGATTTAGGAACCCAACATATTTGGGTTCCTTCTTATGAAAAGAAGAATGCAATGCATGTGTGCTGTGCTATAAAACAGGCAATTTGGACCTCCACACCCAATGTGTACTATGGTGAACAGTATAGGTGTGGGAGATGTGTCCTAACATCCCACAAGAAAAACATCTAACACCAGAAAAAGGGTTAACTAATCTACGTGGGTGATAGTGCCTCTTCCTAGGTTTGAATGAAACATGCTTTGATGATTTTGAAACAGATTCTTCAAAAAGTGGAGGTGCATAAAATTGTGCAAAAGTAGGTAGAATTTCATTTTTCTCAAAAGCACAGATTTTTACACCCAAAAATTCATTTTCCTTTTTCAAACTTACAATTTCAAATTTCAGATGGTGTTCACTACTATCTAAATTAGATGCAAGAGTTTCTAATTCTTTAATGCAGCTTTTAATTCAACATACGATCTTTTTAACAGATCATGCTCAACAATTAAATCAGAATGCTTTTTGTTCAACTCATCGAATTCATCAAGTAGTGACATATGATTTCAATCAACAGTAGAATGATCTTTAATCAAAATTTCATGCTCTTTTTGTAAATTTAGAAGTTCTTGTTTCAGGCTAGCATGAGTTTTTTTAAGCTTCCTATATGATGCATGAATTCTTTCAGACACTTCAAATAATTACTCGTCAGTAAACTCACATATCTCTTCCTAGTCAGACTGACCAGGATGATCATCTGCCATCAAACACAAGTTAGTTTCCTCCTCTTCAGCTTCAGTCTCAGAGGAGTCGGATACAGAATCTGCCTAAAATTCCTTTTGAATCCTCCTCTTATCCTTTCTGAATTTTGGTTTCTCCTCACCCTTTTCCTTGCTTGGGTGAGCTTTAAGTGTAGAACAATCAGTCTTAATGTGTCTAGGCTTTCTGCATTCAAAACAAACAGTATCAGATGAGCCTTTAAAATTTTTACTGGACTTACCCTTGTTCCACTTCTGAAAATTCTTATGTTTCTTCCTTAGAAAGCTTTTGAATTGCCTAGTGATTAAGGCAACATCATCGCTATTAGACCCGAAAGAATCAGTGTTAGTATCGTTGGCCTTCAGCACCATAGTTTTCTCCTTCTTCTTCTCACCTGCATCAAGCTGTCTTTGGTTCACCCCTTGCTCGTAGGCAATGAGTGACCCAAGTAAGTTGTCAATAGAATAATTGTTCAAATCTTTCGATTTAGTAATTGTAATTATCTTAGCATCAAATGAATAAGGCAAACATCTCAAAATCTTATTCACTTTTTCATAGTTTGTAAGTTATCTTCCTAAAGCATGCGAAGAAGTAACAATTTGAGTGAACCTCGTATACATTTCAGAAACAGATTCATTAGGTTTCATGTGAAAAAGTTCATAGTTATGCAGTAATATGTTTAGCCTAGACTGTTTGACTTCAATTGTACCTTCATAAATAATACACAATCTATCCCAAATTTCTTTGCCAATTGTACAAGTAGAAACACGCATGTAATCCTCATATTTTAAGGCACGAAAAAAATAGTTCAAACATTTGGCATTCAGTTGGGCTAAGTCACGATCATCAAAAGTCCAATCAGTGAAAGATAGTTCAGTTTAACATTGTTAATCATTCTAAAAGGTGGCTCATAGTCATCCTTAACAAGCATCCACATGCGATAATCAATTGATTGAAGAAAAGTGGACATGCAAGTTTTCCAAAAATCAAAAGGTATGTTATCAAATAATGGCGTTTGTGTAATTGAATAACCTTCAGCAGTATTATGATTACTAAAGTTAGCAATGGATCAAATTCAAAAGTTTTTAAACTTAAATTTTTGAATCACACTCTAATACCACTTAAAAGTTCGATAGGGATGTTAAGCCTTGATGAACTAGTCCCAAGGCTAACCAAAAGGGGGGGTGAATTAGTTATTTAAAAAATTTATGCGCAACAGGAAAAATCTTTTCAATAATTTGCAGCGGAAATAAGTAAACGCAGAAATGAAAAGATCAACCACAGATTTCACCCAAGTAGATAATAACAGAAAAATAAAGTACAGAAAATAATCAGAAAGAGCACACCAGATTTTATAGTGGTTCGGTCAAATTGACCTACGTCCACTCCCCGGAGCCTCCCCTCCGGGTATTGCACTAACACAAAAGTGACCCTCCTTCTGCTCCCACAGCAAGGTGGAGAAGCCTGTACAAAACTCCTTTCCACCAACTCAGTGAGGCAGAAAACCTGAACACCTTTTGCTTCCTCCTGAAGCAGGCAGAGAACCCGAACTCCTTTTGCTTCCTCCTGAAGCGGGCAGAGAACCCGGATCTTCTTGTTGGAAGAAAAAGATCTTTTATAGGAGGGCTCGAAATTTGCCCTAAATCTCAACTGGACGGTAAATATCGTTCAGGACGATCAATAGATCGTCCTGTACGATCAGTTCAAAATCACCTGTTTCAACCTGGACGATCTGGCTCTTCTGGACGATTAGTAGAAAAAGTTGTTCAGATCGTCCGGGATGATTAGTGTAAATTCAAGAATTTTGTCCAGAAGACCGCTCTGGTCGTCCAGAGGAACTTGTGCTGGATGACCTCAAAATGACTTGATCGTCCAGGATGATACTTCTATCGTCCTATACGATTAGTTCAAAAAGTGGAAAAATCATCCTGATCACCGCTCTGGACGTAAAAGTGAAACATGCTAGACGGTCAGGATTTTTAACACATCGTCCCGTATGATCCTGTAATCGTCCAAGACGATATGATCGAATCAATCAGACCTTAATTACTTTCCTTAATCACCAAACTAATTTAGGCATGATTGTAATGGATCGTCTAGGATGATACACGCATCATCCGAGATGATCAGAATAAATCTCTAAAAATAAAACTTGCCTAACTTGATCTGGCGGCTGAGAATTTCTGATTTGAGCCTATCATCTCGTACGATGGATGAATCGTCCAGTACGATCGGCTTAATCATACAGACTTAACTTGGTCACCCTAATTAGGGTTCTTATTTTCACTGGATCATCCAGGACGATGTGAGTATCGTCCAGGATGATCTGAACAAAAATTGAACAGAAACTCTAATTCACTCAAGCTCTCCCCCTGAGTGTGTGTTGTTGCAAATCTAGTTTTGATGATGATAAATATGTTTCCAATGTATTTTGCTTGGCTAACCCGTTTCAGGCACAAAAGATCACGAGCAAATCAAGCCAACTCAAGATCGGGTCCAAGTGTGTCCAATGTACTATTTTTCATTTTATTGAGTCAATTGTAATGTAACTGATCCCCTAGCTAAGTAACCTTGCACACACACACTCAGGGGGAGAGCTTGAGTGAATTAGAGTTTCTGTTCAGTTTTTGTTCAGATCGTCCTGGACGATATTCACATCATCCTGGACGATAGGGTAAAAACAGAAACCCTAATTAGGGCGACTAAGTTAAGAGGGTCTGATTAAGTAGATCGTCCTGGATGATCTTTGAATCGTATGGGACGATATGCCCAAATCAGAAATTCTCAGCCGCCAGATCATGTTAGGCAAGTTTTTATTTTTAGTTATTTGGTCTGATCGTCCCGGACGAGACGTGTATCGTCCTAGACGATTCAGTACAATCATGCCTAATTTAATCTGGTAATTAATGAAAGTAATTTATTTTTAATTGATAAGATCATATCGTCCTGAACGATCGCAGGATCGTCCCGGACGATCCTGATCGTCTAGTGCAATTCAGCTGTACATCCTGAACTGTGTTCAGGATGATTTGGGAACTTTTTGAACTAATCGTACAGGACGATATCCCTATCGTCCTGGACGATCAAGTCATTTTTTGGTCGTCCAGCACAGATTTCTCTAAACAACCCGAACTGTCTTCTGGACGATATTCCTCGATTTGCACTAATCGTCCCGGACGATCGCAGGATCGTACGGGACGATATGATCAATTTTTTCTACTGATCGTTCAGAAGAGCCAGATCGTCCAGGCTGAAACAGCTGAATTTGAACTGATCGTACAGGATATCCTGGACGATCTTGGTGGACCAGTTGAGATTTAAGGCAAATTTTAAGCCCTCATATAGAAGAACTTTTTCTTAAACAAGAAAAATCTTTTGCCACCTTCCTTCCCTGAGAAACCCTAGAGAGAGAGAGAGAGTTGGGAGAGAGAGAGAAGATCTTGTGAGGGGGAGTTAGTGAGGGATTCACTAAGGTTGCTCCAAGCACGGATCAGAGTCTTCTTCTCCGCTCATCGTCTTTCGTCTAGTCAGTGTTCGTCGTGGGAGGATCGTTCGCAAGAAGATCCGGGGTTCTCTGCCCGCTTCAGGTGAAAGCAAAAGGAGTTTGAAGGTTCTCTGCCTGCTTCAGGAGGAACCAAAAGGAGGTCAGGTTCTCTGCCTCACCGTGTGGTAAAAAGGAGGTGTTTGTACAGGCTTCTCTGCCTTGCTGTGGGAGCAAAAGGAGAGACACTTTTTGTTTAGTGTAATACCCGGAGGGGAGGCTCCGGGGAGTGGACGTAGGTCAAGTTGACAGAACCACTATAAAATCTAGTTTGCTTTTCTGATTCAGTTTTGCACTTTACTTTTCCGATATTAACTGCTTGGGTGAATATCTGTGACTGATCTTTTCGTTCTTGTTTATTTGTTTCCGCTGCTAAGTATCGAAACGGTTTTTATTGCTATCGTGAAATTTTTAAATAACCAATTCACCCCCCCTCTTGGTTAGCCTCGGGACTAGTTCACTAGGGCTTAACATCCCTTTCGAACTTTCAAGTGTGTGCAAAGTTACTTGGCTAGGAGATCAGTTACATTACATTTGACTCAAGAAAGAGAAAACATTACATTTAGACACACTTGGACCCAATCTTAAGTTGGCTTGAGTTGCTTTTGATCTTTTGTACCTGAAATAGTTTAGCCAAGCAAAACAGAATACAAACATATTTGTCATCATCAAAACTATACTTTTTGAATCCAGATTTGCAACAGAGGGTATTAGGTGAGGTTATCATATCATGTTTATCTGATATCAGTTATTCAGGTCAACATTAGTATAGTACATCTTTTTAATAAATATATTTCATATTTCAATTATTTCATCCCAAATCATATTTAACTCAACTCACATTTCAATATTATCATATCAAATCATAGTGCATCACTTTCAACCCATTTTTAATTTGCCTTTTCCTTACTCATTTCAGAGAAACATTCATATACATGTTTCTAAGTTATGAAAATGCAATAAAATTGTATCATATTTTTTAAAATGATCAAATCTAGAATATATCAAAAAGTTATATGGTAAAAGCTCACGAAATTATGTGATAATTTATTTTTTGGAAAATTTAGGAGAGATAAAATCTAAAGAAATTAAAACCATTGAAAAAAGTAAGAGGATTGTTACTTACAATAAATAGAACAAAATCCGTAATAGGATCGACAGACAAAAAGCCTCAAAGAGCTTCCTCTCCACTTCTCTCTCTTCCCTTCCCTTCCCTTTCCTTCTCGACTAAGCCACATGAAAATACATGGAGAGGTGAGCGTGTTTGGGAAATTATATATATATATATATATATATATATATATATATATATATATATATATATATATATATATATATAATATTGTTAGTGCCCTAGTGCTACAATCCAGCACTGCAGAACTACATGTTGAATCTAGAATCGCTATAGAATAGAGACTCCAATGTTACAGTGGCATTTTTTGGTGTTGCTGTGATCTCAAGTCTAGCGTCGCAACGCTCAAAAGTGTAGTGCCACTGTGCTCTAGCTTAGATATAAATTCATATTTTTATTTTTAATTACTTTTTTTTATATTTGGGGTTATTATGAGCATGATGCTAATTGTGCCTAATTCTAGGACTAAGTTTCGTCACTTTACTACTACTTCCAGCCGTCGCCACCACCACCACTTTATTAGGGGTATTTTGATGAGTAATTTCTATTTGTATTTTATTTTGTTGTGTTGTTCCCTCTTTTTTTAGTCTTTTTATCACATTGCACTCTTGTTGGTTTACTCTTTCATTTTCAGCCTCTCTATTTTAGTGATGTCAAAAGAGGGAGTAAACTCTTGTTGATTGTGTTGTTTGACTTTTGATTACTATAGGTTTTTTTGCTTAGAGTTTCTGTTTTCATGTTATATATATATATATATATATATATATAATATTGAAAAAAGAATGTAAAAGATAAAAATAAAAATTTAGATGTTTCGCTTGTTAGTTTTAAAGACACCATCTAGTAAGGGAAAGTAATAAAGAGGGAATTAAAATATTAAATTACAAATTTTAATTCCACACAATAATATTTATAATTATTAAAAAGGGAAAGATTACTAAAATCCAGGAACCAACCTAGTGTTTTTATGATTACAAAATATTATTAATTTGATCATTTACTTGTTCCTGCTTTATATCTTGCTTGTTTAATTTTATGTGTCACTAACTATTTTTTGGTACAACATACACTGAGCTAGATTAAGGGGCTATTTTGTTGGCTAAAAAAGGAATGCAATATAAAATGAATGTAATATAAAAGGAATGCAATGTAAAAGGAATGCTTTGGAGTTATTTGGATGAATCTAAAGTAAATAAAAGTGAATTTTTTTTTTTTTTTTGGTTTGAAGAAATGAATGCAGTGTAAAATTTAAAAATAGCAGCAGCCGGTAGAAGAAGTGGAATTGGTGGTGGTGTCTAGCGGTGGGTGGCAGCTTTGGCCGATGGTGGTGGTGGTCGATGGTGGTGGTTGTGGCACTGACGGTGGTGACTAGCCGGGGTGCTGGCCGTCAATGAGTGGTGTTGGCTGCCAATGAGTGGTGGTGGCCATTGATGGTGGTGTCCAGTGGTGGGTGGCAGCTTTGGCTGATGGTGGTGGTGGTTGATGGTGTTGGTTGCGGCACCGATGGTAGTGACTAGCCGGGGTGGTGGTCGTTAGTGAGTGGTGGTGGCTACCTATGAGTAGTGGTGGCCATTGATGGTGGTGGCCGGCGACGGGTGATGGCAGCCACCGATGGTGATGGTGGTTGTTGGCAATGTTGGTGACTAGTGGGAAGTGATGGTTGTGGTTGCCGGTAGTGGGTGATAGTGGTGGGCAGCAAGTGGTGGCGATGATGGGTAGTGGTCAAGTAAACTTGCATATGGTGTAATGAAGTCATAACTAAATTATTGTAATTAAATATACAATTGAACATCATTTTAATCCTCAGGGATTGTATGTAGTTCTTTGCAATAATTCAATTACAATAATTACGATAAAAAAAAAATTTAATATCTGAATCCATTGGAGAATAATATTTTTATCCCCCAAGATAATATATTATTTACAATGTTGCATTCAATTACAATATTGAAAAACCCAAAAAAATCTACACCCAATTTTCCCAAAAAATTAATCATCAAACAATTCTTTTGATCAATTAGTATTAATACAATTTTATAAAGATATCACCAATATCTAAGATCAACATTATTCCTCATGTAGAATACTCTTGGTAACTATCCCTAATGGTGGATGTACATCACATTATCTTATAACTAAAATTTGAGCTTAGAATGATTGGCTTTGTATTGACCTGACTAACTCATAAATTAGAAAAGGCTCACAATGCATGTGAATCATATATTTAGACTTTAAAATTAGGGTTTAGAGTAATGTAACTTATTTTGTCGTAGCTTAGTGCCTATAAATGTTTTTCACATAAGACACTTATAATACCTTCGAAATGTACTAATTAATTCGGAAAAGCTTTAATTAGTAGTCCTGACCTTCGTAGTCGTGACCTCCAAATGATGCAAAATCCAGAAGAAAGTCATGTAATTCGGCCATTAATTTATCCTTCAATCTAGTAATAAGTTGGTAAAGAGCAAAAGCTCCCAAAAAAAAAAAAAACCAATTTTCCTCACGGTTCAAATGGGATCTCGTAGGCCAAGCAGATTTCATTAACAGCCTTTATCACACTATGTGAGGTCGGCTACCTGAATCATTTTTTTTCATTGTGTTATATTAAGAGTCAAAATCTTATTTCAATATAATAAAAACATTATTTTTAATACTTTATAACCAAATCGTTTTAGATCGGCCGCTATTTCTCTTAACATAAGTCCGATCTCCTAAATCTACTCTAAATCTACTCTCCTAATCGGTTCATTGAACGGCCAACGTCTTAAGTGACCAAACGATTTAGGGCCGATGAGTGCTATACAATTTTAAATTAATTTTTTCGTTTATTGTACTTATTTTGAAGGAAATTTAATAGTTTCAAGATCTATTCAAACCAAGGTTTTTTTTTAATTTTATCAACCGTTTGTGTACAAAAAAAGAAAAAAACTATGATAATATTTTGATCAAAATTTCATCATAATAAAATTTAAAACATTTTAAATTTCTTTTAAGACGAGTACAAGACAAATAATAATTAATCATTAATATATTATTCTCATCTCAACATAATTGTAAAAATTTTAGAATCCATCTTTATTAAGGCTTCGTTTGGGATAGATTTCTTACTATTTTTTTAAACAGCTTTCTAGTACCAACATTTCTTGAACTAAAAATTTCTGTACTACAAAACTATTTTAGGCAACAATAAGAAAATTGTTCCAAACAAAACCTAAATTTTAAGTAGCTGCATAAAAAGCATTCATTTATCAGAATTCCTCCAAGCCTACAAGCTCATTCAAAATAAAAGCAGGTAAGGATCTGCCGTTCATTATATCTTTTCTCCCAACAACAACAACAACAAGCCTATTTCTCCCATTATATCTTTTCTCCCACTGTGGGGTCGGCTACACAAATCTTTTTTCTCAATTGTGCCATGTTAAGTGTCAAATTTTCATCTAAATCTAATAAAGAAATGTCATTTCTAATATTTTCTAACCAAGTCTTTTTAGGTCTATATCTATCTTTCTTAACAATAGTCAAATCTAATACATCTACTTTCCTAACCAAATCATCAGAAGGCCGTTGTTTTATATCACCAAACCATCTAAGACGACTCTCTAATCTTATCTTCCACTGGAGCTACTCCAACCTTTCCACGTATATACTCATTATGTATTCTGTCTTTAAGAGTAAAGCCACTCATCCACCAAAGCATCCTCATTTTTGCAACACTTAACTTAATATTATGCTTCTCTTTTAATGGCCAATATTCTGCACCATAAAACATTGCAGGTCTCACTACCATCCTATAGAATTTTCCCTTAAGTTTGAGAGGGACTTTTCTATCACACAATAAGCCCGATGCATTCCTCCACTTTAACCATCCAACTTGAATTCTACTAATAATATACTCATCTATTTTACCATCACTCTGAACAATAGACCGAAGATATTTAAAACGAGTGCTCTTATTAATGACTTGATCGTCCATAGTCACAATTCCCCCACTAGATCTATTATTACTAAAATTACACTCCATATATTTAGTTTTAGATCTACTCAAACGAAAGCCTTTAGACTCTTAAGGTTAACCTCCATAATTCAAGTTTACCTTCAACTCCCTCTCTAGTCTTATCAACAAGAAGAATATCATCAGCAAAAAGCATACACCAGGGTACAACGTCTTGCAAATGTCTAGTGAGAACATCCATGACTAAGCAAAAAGATACGGGCTTAAGGCTGATCCTTGATGTAATCCAACTAAAATAGAAAAATATTTGGTCAAACCACCTTCTGTTTGAACAAAAGTAACAACTCCTGCATACATATCCTTATATCTTTTCTCGCAAGCAAAAGAAAAATAATATTCAGTACGAAGTTGTTCAAGATCATCAACAGGTAGCAGGAAAGACCGTAAAGCTCAAGTCATCTAATTCAAGGAACTGGAAATAAGATAATCATATTTTTTTGTTTGCTAAGTATTAAGGAGATTAGACTTGCACCATGACATCAAGAACATAAGAACCGACTTACGAACTCACAACTCTGAGAGTTTGATGATTTGGGTTCAACAAAAATACAGCCTTAATTAAATTAAAACATACGAGAGCTGATAGAAGCTGCAACCAAACACTTTATGACCACGATCCAGAAAATCTAAAGGAAGAAAATAAAAAGCCAGATACAGCCCAAAAAATGCATTCACCTACTTGGAAAAAAAATATGTGAACACATAAATGCAGCTAGGTGAAATTATTAAGTAGAAAATAGCTCAGTGAAATTTGATTTGACATAATGTATTCCCGGTTTCATCATTTCAGCAGAGTTGACCTTTTAGAATTATGAAACTAAAGGTTGTGCGCTAAAGTGACATCCATATAACCTCAAATTTCATCATGGATTTCATTGCTAGATACAGGTTTAACATTTGATTTGAGGGGACTAAGCAAACATGACAAAGACATCTTGTCTAGATGCAGTAAAGCATCTTGCTCTGTATGACATTTTGTATTCTTTTTATCAGAGTTAGTAATTAGATTTCCAGGAGGAAGGGAAATAAAGGAATAGGCATATGGAATATAAAGAATGTGTAAGCCAGTGAAGAGTAATATATCTTAAGAATCTTCTTTTACAGAATCAAAACTTTCTTTCTTAGCTTAATTAGTTATTTCGTAAGAATTAGACTTTCAAAAACATTTAAGGTGAAGAAAAATCAAATGACAAAACAGTTATATATTTATTTATCTAATAAAACGGCCAAAAAGATGCAACCACATTCTTAAGGTCATGAAGTATGGAACCTTGTGAAGTTTCAGCATCATGACAATTTAGATGTCACAAAGTTATGAAACATGACCTTGGTTGGCATCTCATGGCTCATCAAATGCATAGTCTTTGTACTCTGCAGAAGCACTACTACCACCATTTGGAACTCTGTTGATGCTGTTGGCAGTAGAGTATGGAGCATAGACAGATATCGGGCTACCACGGGAACTCCTGCTTTGTGCCATTGTAGTGCTTCTCGTCGTCTTTTGCCGTGCTTTCCGCCCCTGAAATGACCAGGAACGAAAACTGTCAAGAATATTTGGGGGGAAAAAAAGTAAGGCCAAGGAAAAAGAACCTTCATGTGATAATTTAATCATAGACATGCATACTCTGCATTACAATATCCAAACTAATAGGACTGAACTAATGAATACCCAAGATTCATATAGATCCAATGACAGAAGCAGCAGAAAGAACCCACCTTCCCCATGCACTTCTCTAGGTGAGGTGCGAACCGGCCAGCAACTATTGGTCTCCCACAGTTCATGCAATCAAAGATCTCACTGGCAATAGCAGGATGTGTCTGCCCGAATATATCAACCATGTTCTTGCCATTACCATCACTGCTGCTGCTAGGATCTGCCACCCTTGCCTGAGCCGAGAGTCTAAGTTCTTCCTCCTCCTCTTCCAGATTTCGGTCAAGACCTAGCCGGGCTATCCGGTGGCATTCTGATGCCACATCTACAATTATAGAATCGAGCAAGTCTCCAAACGCTTGAGAGCATAGCTGCATGCCAAATCACAACAGAGAGAAACAAATGTTGCTGGGTTAAGTAATGCAATATAATTATGAGTTGGCTTGTCATAATATACTTAAACCAAATATAATCTCAATTTGGTATTCCTTAGATAAATGGTTATTCTCATGGTTCTTAGGTGGTAAATCAGTCAACCTCTTAATTGCAAGTTCAAACAAGCATTACAAAATCATCTTGTAAAAGCTTTTATTCTAAGCAATCCACAAATTCTTTTCTCAATTTGAACTAGTTTAACACACAACAACCGCAAAGTGGAGCCAATTTATCATTGGAACAATATGACAAATAAGCATTCTTTGAAGAACATTTAATTTCCCTTAACTGAAATAAGAGTTTGCAAAGGAAGCCTCACCTTGCAGTGTTGGATCTCAGGCAAATATTAAATGTAAGCGCTCAATGAGTCATGATTCCTAACGAATTGTACAAAAAGGTTTCAGTGTCTACAATAGCTAATGGTCTGCTAATTACACAATCACGAGCATTTAAGGACTTTGAACATCCATTTAAAAAGAGATCAAACGCCAAACGGTCATTAACTTAAAATTAACTCCAAATTACAATTAACTACTTTGATGATAAAGAAAGGAGCAAACCTGTGATCTAGGTGATGAGCTGCCGTCGTCGGAAGCTGACATTTCAAACTCCGAGCTAAGAATCCACCAGAAATCAAAACTGCTGGCAATTCGCATCAAATCAAAACGTACGAAAACAAGAAAGGGTAATCAAACATAAACCATCTGTAAATGAGATTAATTACAGGAATACCGATGGTATGAACCTGGAACAAATTGTCCAAAAAGTCCTTTGGTCTCAGTTGCGATTGGAACCAACCTTCTGAAGGTACTAGGGAATTCGGAAGAGGGGAAGAATCGAGAGATGGGATCGATACCGGCGAGAAAATCGAGCTAGGGTTTACAAGGATGCAACATAAGAACTAGAAAGTAGTACCGGAGACGCGGGTGGTGATCGGTGGCTGGGAATTTTTGTGGGCTAACAAGGAGTCTTCAGTTGAGTCATTTCCTCTTTTATCAGCGATTGGGAGGAAATAGAAGAAGTATTTGTACTCCCGAAAAGAAGGCAAGCGATGCTTTTGCGTGTATGAGGCACATAGACTCAAATAACAAAATGCAAAAGCATTTAAATAAATTTGTATTCGATTTTAATTAATATCAAATGTACATGGAATAGTTAAGGTGTCTTTAATATTTTTAACTTAGGGTGTTTTCTTTTACATCCTATTGTTCCTAATTTGAGCACTCACAAAAGATATATAACTCTTGAATATAATATTTTATTAAAATATGTTACTTACAAAAATAAACCAATTATAGTAAAAGTTGAGAGGGTTTTTTATTTTAGGGAGATATAAGAGCAAACTCGTTCACTATATTTTATCTTTTTTTGTTGAACTCTGATGTAAAGAGCTCTATTAAGGTTTTATGGGCTCTTCTTTTTCGCATTCTATTTTTATGATGTTATTCTTTACCTTTTTCCTTAAAAAAGATTTGATCACTCTGCTTTCTCTTCATAGATTTTGCTTACCTGTAATTGAGGTAAGTGGTCTTAATGATTCACTTGCCTTCCCCACCTTCTCTTCTTTAGTGAACTGTCCTCCTTCCTCAACCTAAACAAAGCTCTCATCACTAAATCTATATTGCCATCCAACCTTTCTCCGACACAATTTCAAACCTTCACATCCTTTAATCTTTCAATCTCTTCTGCCATCTTCCTCTCTACTTTATATTAGTGGTCTAAACAATTTAGCCCAAGCTCTATATCCTTAGATATGAGACCTTCTATTCCCCTCACTAGTAGGTATGACAATACTCTCAAATAAAAAGGTTTTCCCATTTCTACTAATTTCACTCTCTCTTGTTGTAGTAACTCGAAGCAAAAAGTCAATTTCTTTGAGGAAAAGATCTCTACTAGGATATGATGTTGGTCGATTAAGATTTTAATAAAAAAAAGTTTACTATAATTCACTATTTTTATCGATTAAAATTTATGGAATCTCAAAAGTATAATAAAAACTTTTCATCTTCTCTAGGGGTTTATTTTTGCTTAAGCTTGCTTATCTTGAGTAGCTTGAGTATGTTTGGCATGGAGTACTTAGTTCATTATTTGGAATGCACAGTCTTTTTTTATGTTTTTAGATATCAAACATGTAAGCAAGAATTCTTCGATATCACAACTAGGATAATTTTTTTTAATCTCCCTCTCTGTTACTTAAATGAGGAAGAAAACTCTAAAGTGGCGAGTGAATATAAGTTTCCATTAATTATGGATGCTCTCACTAAGTCTAAATCCATATTGACCATTCTTAGGGTGTATTTCAATCATTCCACCACCTAATTTTTATCTCTATGCAACCCCCACCAATCTAAATGTTCTTAGGTTTTCACAAGAGGTTGAATATATATGATTAGAAGCTTTTATATATTCTTCATCTAATACATTTGCTCTAATTGCACCTCTTTTTCCTCTTCCCACCACATAAATGCTCTATTGATTACTCACCTTCGAAAAGAGAGAAATCATAATATTCATAATATAATGTGAGATAATTGCTTCATAGGCCCATTTCTATATCTCAAATCAGAGCAAATAATACTTAACTTGTTATTGTAATTTTATTTACTTGTCTTTTGGAATTTTATTTGCACTTATTTGAAATTAATTGTGATTAAATTTTAGCAAAAATGCTAAGTTGTATGCAAGCTGGTATTTTAGTCTAACTTGAAATCGAATGTCATATCACTTTGCCACCTCACATTTGTCACTTTATCAAAGTCAAAGCCAAACAATCATGGTTGATCCTCTTTTTTGGATTTAAGTGTGACATTTTATCTTCCAAAAGTATTCAAATGGTTTAATCATCCCTGAATTTTTATAATGGCTACAACAACTTTCAAGTTATATTTATTATAGTTTGACCACCCTTTAAATTTCTTATATTATTATGTATTCTCTGTGTGTAGTTCTTGTAGTTATCATAATATCAATAACAAAACAAGTTATTCATTAATTGAAATAAGATTTTGAAGAAGTATCATTCTTCTCTGTGAAGGTTTGGTGGCATTTCCTTGGTCCTTGCCATTGTGGCCTAGATCAACCCTCTTTGGTGAGAGGTTCTACATCGATACTTATTCCAATGTTATTTCATTTTCTTGCTATTATATTCATTAATTATATTCATAATTACATCTAGTACCATGTCCTTCTTTGACTCCACAGTCCAAAAATTTTAAATATATCCTCAATTAAACCTAACTTCTTCTTCCTAACATATAAGCTATACATAAATATTTTTCATCTATTGTTTATTATTTTACAACCATCTAATAAGCTTTATATAAATTTAGCCACCAAAATCATTACTAAACCCATAACACTTGGATCTCCACCATCCCTACGCCACATAACCCTCTTAGAACTTCTAATAGTTTCCCCAGCATCTCTTAATATCATATAAAATTACATATTCAAACTCGCCACTCCAAATCGTCCACCATACATCATTTTGTATTAAAGGCAACCCAAAGAAGGAATAATAAGACAATTTTGACAAAAAGACTCCATTAAAAGGATATTTTTCTACTATGAGTAACATTTCAAATTCCTTTTATCTCTAAATTTACTATTTGATATACTATTTACTTTGATTATAGGTTTTTGTGGCATGTACTTCATTTTTGGTTATGAACATTTAATATAGTCAATTGTTTCTAAGTAGTATACTATTTCTAATAACCTGACCATTTTCCCAAGAAGAAGCATGTACTTAGCCTTATTTTTTTATTGAGTGCTTATTGTTGTCAGGGAATGTACCATATATAAAACTCTTGCCATCATACATTTGAATGTGATTGGAAGTAGTTTCATCTGAAGTATACTCGTGTATGATTTAATTTTGAATTACAAACAAAATGAATCCATTATATCAAATGATAAGTTATTTGAGTTCATATTGTTAAACATATAATAAACTTTTATTTCTTTTTTTTTTCTCATCACATTTTTATGCTTGCATTATTAGTCATCAAGTCCTATCAAAAGTAATTAAAAAAAAGCATTTTTTCTTCACTCACATCATTATCCATCTGTGTTGCATTGTTATTTCATTTCATTTCTAGAATCACTTATGTGTACAAGCATGTCTAGAATTATGAAAAACTTGCATCCTAAGATATATACACTAAAGTATACACCTTATCCTATCAAAGAAGCACCCTCATTTGATGATTTTAAATTTTTACAGAAATTTTTGATTGGATGAATTAAATAAAAGATTTCTTTGTTTATCATAAAATATTCAATTACCAGAGTATCAGATTTACTCAATTGAAATTAATAAGTGAAGCTAGGGTTGTTCGGAATGCAACACTAAAAAAGAAAGATGGCCAAACTAGTATTACCCAAAACATGATGTTAATAACTTAGTTGAATAATTTAGAAAATGTGCCTATGAGACCATTAGAAAAATAATAATATGCTTAAAATTTCAAGTAAATAAATCAATCATGTTTAATAATTTGTACTAGTCCACAATTAGTCTTACTCCGGATGCATCTATTCTTGGGTCAATTGTTAGTCCTTCACTTTCTATAATAACTCGTATTGTTGCATTTAGTCCTAATAAACCTCTTGAGAAATTGATTAAATATTTTGTTTGGTTTAAATGTATTAAGAAAGGATATATTTATATAGTGAGAATTCTAAGACTTGACATTGGTTGAGAGTCCCACTAATATTAAAGATATTATTCATAAAAATTTTGATGATTTTGTTGATAATTACATTGATTTTAGTGAGATACTTTATGTCATATTTTTAGAATTCTATCTATAATAAGTAGGATAATGGTGATGTATTTGAGGTTTATTTTCTTTGTATGAAAGAAGATATATTATCATCTTATAAGACTCACATAAGTTTTACAGTTTCTCATATTTTTGGCTTATCATTTGACTTAGATGTTATCATGCATCATTATTTTTGCATATAAATGTATGCACTCATACTTCGTTTGATCTCCAAGGCATTCATCTAAGTTCTTTAACCTTTATGATGATATGTTTTTATTAACTTCAATTCAAACCAAGCTCTCTTGTAAGTATATTAATTAATGTTGGTTTTATTTACTTCACATTCATACAATGAGTTTTCATATAAGATGTATGTAAAGGACCTCTAGATTCTATGCTATGCTCTAAATTTGTAGCTTAACATGTTTAACTTTTCATTCTCATTGAATTTCATATGTTTCCTTCTAATAGATTCAGTAACCTATGGAACTCAAAATCTAACCTAATTATAGGAGAGATCAATTCAATTTGGCATTTTTTAGCCTTTATGGTTTACATCCAACTCAAAACACATAACCTCCTAACAAATATTAACTTTAAACTTTGATGCACTTTTTGGCTTCAAACTCATTAGGGAAGTGTTCTTTCGGATTAATTATGATAAGTGCAGCATAGGCCCTAAATACATCTCAAATGATATAATATATTATTTAAATTATAATTTTCTGATATCTTTGACTTTCATTTGCACTTATTTGAAGTTAGTAGTCGTGTAATTTTTTGTAAAATATGATGTTATATATGAGTAGGTATTTTTTGTCTAAGTTTTAATTAAATATTATGCATCATCTCGCCTCCTCACCTTTACCACTTCATCAAATTCTAAGTCAAGCAAGCATGGCCAATATTCTTTTGTAGATGCAAGTTAAATGTTTGATCATCAAAAAGAACCATTCAATGGGATTAATATTCCTTGAAGTTTTAAGATGGTGTTAAGAAGGCTACAACTTGTTACTACAAGCATCTTTTATAGTTTGATCATCTTTTGTTTCTCTTGTATTATTTTGTATTCTCTTTATAAAATTCCTTTAATATTACAAAACCTATAAGCAAAGGAGCTATTAATAAATTGAAATCATATTTTGCAGAAGAATTCTTCTTCTTTAGATAGGTTTAGTAGTACTTTCTTGGCCTTTAGATTGATTTCCTACATCAACTCTATATGGTGAGAGAATTTGTATCCTTACATTTTTTTTCTATAGCTCTCACAAATATTTTAGAATTTCTCCCTATGCTCCTAGACTTTGCTTCTTATTATCCCCTAGTTACATGATTGAAATATTATATATCTCAATCTAATTATTAATGAGAAAAATTGGTTGAGCCAAGATGGCAACTGGGAGTATATATATCAAGGATTCATAGAGAGAGATGGGAATGTGGCGACTTGCATTGCTTACTTAATAAGGAGATAAGAAGGCTTTGAATAATTAGATATTAATAAGAAAAAAGAAGAGATATGCATAGCCATATGTCTTAAAAAGGGCCACATATAGAACCATATTTTCTTTAAAGGTCATACGCAAAACTTGTGTACAACAAAAATTCTATTCTAAGAATAGATTGAGACCCATGAACATAAAAATTATGATGACCCTCTTTCAAAAAATTAAGGTGATTTGGATGATACACTCATGGTCATTGTGAGATACCTTTCAGTTGCTAAATTAAATTTGGAAGACTAGCATCAATGTAATATTTTTTAATAGATAGCAACTTCTAATGAGAAGATATTTATTATTATTGATTATGGGAGTGCAATGAATATTAACTTTACTAGTACCCTTATTCAAGCAAACGTAAAATATGAATTCTTTGTGAGCTATTTCATGTATATTGGGTTAATTATATATCTCTACTTTTGACTTTAAAAGCTTAGGTCTACATAAGATGAGTACTTAAGAGGATCATGTATGGTGTAATGTTTCACCCATGAGCATAGCCCACATCCTATTATGTTGACCTTAGCTTTATGATAGGGATGTGATTCAATATGATCAAATAAATATTTCTAAATTTAAAATTAATTATAAGTCAATTAAGCTACTCCTTATCAAACCATAAGAGAAAAAGGCTGCACAAACATATTATGACTTAAAACATGTGAGTGTCCATTATTAAAGCCAAACTTCAACTTATAGTTACTGCCCACCACCCTCCTCCAAATCCCAACCCCCCCCCCCCCCCCCCCCCCCCCCCCCCCCCCCCCCCCCAAACACACACGCATATCTTTTACCTAATGATTTAAATCTTCCTATTCGGATTCATATTAATTACTTTTGAAAAAAAAACATTTCTGGACTCCACGCTACACTTATTATAAGTAAATGAGCTCCCCACCACCCCCCCCCCCCCCCCGCCCCCCTCCCCACCCAAACACACACGCATAGCTTTTACCTAATGATTTAAAACTTCCTATTCGGATTCATATTAATTACTTTTGAAAGAAAAAAAATTTCTGGACTCCACGCTACACTTATTATAAGTAAATGAGCTCCCCAACCCCCCCCCCCCCCCCCCCCCCCCCCCCCCCCCCCCCCCCCCTCAATGACTTGCATACCTGATGTGTTATCTAATATACTTTCCTAGTTCTCTAATTTGACCCCTGATGAACTTATTGATGAGCTACCACTTGATGGCGATGGAGATTATGATCCCTCCTTTCTCCTCCAAGTTTGATGGAGATCCCATCCCTCCTTTAGCTCTTCTCTCTAGCGAAATGTTAATCCCTCCTTTCACCTTCAGGCTCAGCAAAAATGTCGATCCCTCCTTTCACCTTCAGGATTGGCAGAGATGTCTATCCCTCCCTTCACCTCTCAGGCTGATGGAGATGCCAATCCCTCCTTTTGCCTCCTGTCCCTATGGAGATATCAATCTCTAGCCTCTTTGACTTGTAAGTCTTTCACACAAAGACTTTTTTTCCTATAGCTCTTCTCTAAGAGCTCCACAAAACTCAACAAGAGGACCCAATAAGCAGGCTAGCTGAAGCAACTGTGTGAATCATCTTACACCCCTTGACTCCCGGAAGGGAAACTTCCTTTCTCAACCTAACATCCTCTCTGTCCCTTACGAAGTGGACACCCTCCAAAGCTATCTCTCCATAAGAAAATGTCTTTTTCTACTCAACCTCTCTTGCCCTCAAGCCCTATGATAAGTTTATAAAGTTTTCTCTTTAAAAATCCTAATTTTAAATTTTAGCATCTAATCGTACAGTTCAATTCACATATTATACAATACAATTAGTTTAATGCCCTCGAAGATCATCCTGTATAATGCACAGTTGTCCAGTATAATTACGTATATCAAATCACAGATCAACCAATAAATCTGGGAGTATAGAGGAAATGTAAGGGTGAGGATAAATTGGACATTAGTACCTATAAATAGATCTAGTACTTAATATTGAATGATCTCCTAATGTAGGATCCTTGAAGGAGTGATTTGAGCTGCTCTATATTGGTGATATACAACTTTATCATCAACTGATTGGCATCAGTCATCAACTTGGGATCAAGAGGAATTCCCTTGGAGAATTCGGGCTCTCTTTCCAGCCATTAGGAATGCTAAGGACAAGGACTTGAGGGAAGGAAGGTTTAGATTAGAGAGGTGTGTGTTTAAAATAAAAATTTTCTTTTCTATTTAAAGACTCAATTAGATAATATAGTATGATCAACATCATAATATACGAATAAAAGAATTGAAATCATCATGTATGATATGTATCAAGACTTGTTCAAATCATCTAGTACGATCAGGGATTGTGCAGTACTATCTTCATCTTTTCATTCATCCCAAGGGGTTAACTGTATGATCATTGACTGAAAGGATCATCCATTATGAACAGATATTTGTACAGTACAATATATAATTAAGGATCATACCGACAAATTGAATTTTATCTAGTAGTTATTACTACATCATTTCACATAGTACAAAAGTATTCATGTAGTATGAACCTCAATAATTGACTTAATCTGAGCCATTGGTTTGAATAAATGGTTGATTCTATGATGATTGATATGTATCATACAGTACGATGGTGATTATATATTATGATGTGTGAATTTTAGTGGTGTGTGTAATGATTAGGGACAATTTTATAAGTACAGGCATACATAAAAAATTTAACACAACTCATCAAAACATAATAAAATAGGGAATAAATCAACATCTACATTAGACATAAAAATAAACTACAAAACACACATTCATGCAAACACAGCACTAAAACACATAAACATGCAACAAAATGATACAAACATAAACAAATAAGCCACAACAAAAATATAAAAATACAAACACTAGTTATAACATGAAATTAACCCTTGGAAGAACATATGCTATTGTGGTACCCCATGCTCTCACTAGACCTCTTATGAAGCACACCTACAACATCAATCAAAGGTTAAATTTGAGAACCCAAGTGGGTTTGAGTTCCCTTTTATATTATAATGGAAGTATGATATACTGTGTAGATGATATTTTGGGCCTTCATACCCTATGTGATCTATGGTAAATTTTGTGTGTACAAATGTGTGCAATGTACCCTAATATGGCACAAGATTAACATTTTTTTCCCTTGAAATGGATTCACTAATCTATATAAGGGATCATGTCTCCATTTAGAGGAGGATGGTGCATGTTGTGTTCTAATGTGTGGCTTTTCAACATGTGTAGTCCCTGATTTATTTTCTTCAAGTGCTATGATTTTTTTTATTAAGATTTTATTTAGACATTTAAATATGCCTACTTCAACATTAATTCAAGTTTATCTTCTTTCAAATGTAATGCATCTCTCTCTCTCTAATTTTGTAAATGCTTCCTCTAACTCAAGATGCTCCTTATATAAATATTCATGCTTTTCTTTTAATGCAATATACTCTTTATTTAAGGACTCGTGCTCTTCTTCTAATGCAACAAAATTTGTTTTTAAATTTGTATAATTATAAATAACATTTGAATATTCTTATTTCAAAGTAGAAAACTCTCTTTTAAGATGTGATTGTTGCTTTTTTTAATGTTTTATAAGAATCACCAATTGTTCTGAAAGAGAAAATAATTCATCATAAGATAGATCACATATCTAATCGCTGTCGGAGTCATCAGTGCTATTTTTGGCCTTGAGAAATAAATTAATTACCTCTTTTTAAATTATTATCTTTGATAAGTCTAATTCAAAATTTTCCCATAAAGCCTTCAAGAATTTTTGCTTGCCCTTCTTCATATTTCCTTTTTCCTCGCCATTTTCCTTTGTTTGGTGACTCTCAATGTTCAGGCATTTAGATAAGATATGACCTAGCTTTTTACATTCATAGTAAACAACATTAGTAAAAAAACTATTTTGATTTTGTGTTTTTACCATGTTGTTTGTCAAAGTACCTCATCTTCTTATATTTCAGAAATCATTTGAATTATCTCGTTATTATTGTTATGCCTTCATTTCCATCTAAACCAAACTAGCTTCTATCCATATTTTGAGTTATCTAGTTATTGTCTCTTTGAGTGTTATTGCCTTTTCCTTTTTTCCATTAACCTACATCTACATATCTTTGACTAAACTTTTGCTTGTAGGTAATCAAAAAGCCAACAACAACAACAACAACAATAACAAGCCTTTGTCCCACTACGTGGGGTCGGCGACATGAATCCTTTTTCTCCAGTGTGTCCGGTTCAAAGTCAAATTCTCGTTTAAATCTAATAGAGAAAGATCATTTCTAATATTTTCTAACCAAGTCTTTTTAGGTCTACCTCTACCTTTCTTAACATAAGTCAAATCTAATACCTCTACTATCCTAACTGGGTCATCGGAAGGCCACCGTTTTATGTGACCAAACCATCTAAGGCGACTCTCTCTAATCTTATCTTCCACTGGAGCTACTCCAACCTTTTCACGTATATGCTCATTTCGTATCCTGTCTCTAAGGGTAAATCCACTCATCCACCTAAGCATCCTCATCTCCGCAACACATAACTTAGTATTGTGCTTCTCTTTTAATGGCCAACATTCTGCACCATAAAGCATTGCAGGTCTCACCACCATCTTATAGAATTTTCCCTTAAGTTTAAGGGGGACTTTTCTATCACACAACAAGCCCGATGCATTCCTCCACTTCAACCATCCAACTTGAATTCTACTGATAACATCCCCATCTATTTCACCATCACTCTGAACAATAGATCCAAGATATCTAAAACGTGTACTCTTATTAATGACTTGATCGCCCAAAGTCACAATCCCCTCACTAGGTCTATTACTGCTAAATTACACTCCATATATTCAGTTTTAGATCTACTCAAGCGAAAACCTTTAGACTCTAAGGTTGATCTCCAGACTTCAAGTTTACCTTCAACTCCCTCTTTAGTCTTGTCAACAAGAAGAATATCATCAGCAAAAAGCATACACCAGGGTACATCCTCTTGTAAATGTCTAGTGAGAACATCCATGACTAACGCGAAAAGATATGGGCTTAAAGCTGATCCTTGATGTAATCCAACCGAAATAGGGAAATACTTGGTCAAACCACCTTGTGTTTGAACACAAGTAGTAGCTCCTTCATACATATCTTTAATGATTTGAATATAAGCATTATTAACTCCTTTCTTTTCAAGAACTCTCCATAGCACTTCTCTTGGAACTTTATCATATGCTTTCTCTAAATCAATAAATATCATATGTAGATCCTCCTTATTCTCCCTATATTTCTCCATCAAACCTCTCAATAAATGTATGGCTTCCATAGTAGACCTACCAGGCATGAATCCAAATTGATTTTGAGAAACATTAGTATCACGCCGCAGCCTACGCTCCATAACTCGCTCCCATAGTTTTAAAGTGTGACACATTAACTTAATTCCTCTATAATTCGCACAATCTTGTGCATCACCTTTATTCTTATAAATAGGAATCAATACACTCATTCTCCACGCATCTGGCATCTTTTTAGTCTTCAAAATATTATTAAAAAGTTTAGTTAGCCAAGAAATTCCTTCATCTCCTAAGCATTTCCACATCTCTATTGGGATATCATCAGGTCCAACAGCTTTTCCACACTTCATTTTCTTTAAAGCCTCTCTAACTTCGGTTTTACTAATACGCCGATAAAAACAGAAATCTTTATTTTCATTTAGGATGCTAAGGTCACTAAAGTCAATTGTATTCCTACAATCTTCATTAAAAAGTTTATCAAAATATCTCATCCACCTTTGTTGAATATCATCTTCTAAGAATTTAAATCTTTTTTATTCAGAAATTGTTGTAATTTTTGCTTCTGAAATTCTAGGTGAACAGCACATGATTTTATTAACTTTTTTAGAGTTAGGAATTTCTCTACCCAAAGTATATAATGATGTAATGAATTTTGTAAACCTAGTACACATGTTAGAAATTGATTCACTAGATTTCATGTGAAAAAGTTCATATTAGTGAAATAATAGATTTATGAATGATTGGTTCCTTCAAATGTTATGCAAAGTCTATCACAAATATCTTTACCATTAGTACAAGTTGAAATATGAATGTAAACTTCATATTTTAAAGCACATAAAATCAATTATGATATTTGACATTAAGTTGTGCTAAATCACAAACTTCTATGGACCATTTAGTAAAGGAATTTATGTTTTTACTCCATTCATAATTCTAAATGGTACAAAATAACTTGTTTGTATCATATGCCATATACGCAAATCAATCAATTTTAGAAAAGTGGACATATGAATCTTCCAAAGTGCTTATGGCTTACCAAGAGGGACGGGATCATAAAAGAGAAATATAAAAGCATTTAAGTAAATGTCATAGCACAAACCCAAAAAAAGTAAATAAGATCTTTTTTTTAACTATTAGAAAATAAATAATTTTTTTTGCTTTTAAAAAAATTCAACCAGAGATTTATTACCCAAAAAATATTTCACCGAGATAACCAAAAGTAAGCTCTAGAAATCATTCACAAAGATAACCAAACATAAACTAGAGTGAGAAAAATAACTTGCAAGAAAGTAAAGAGGATGCAAATTAGACTTATAGAGGTACGATCAAAATTAACCATTGTCCACTCCCTTGAGTTCCTCCTCTTTGGGTATTGCACTAAAAGTGACTCTCCTTTAATCCATAGCTCAACAGAGAAGCCCTTCTCCCTTTTCAGGTAAAGAATGACCTTTATATATTTGAAAGAATCTCCCTCCTTCCACCTCTCAGTCAAGTGGAGATGCCATCCCTCCTTTATCTCCTTAATCCAACGAAGATGCTGATCTCTTATTTCACCTCCAAGCCCAACTAAGATGTCATCCCTCCTTTAGCCCCTCACTCAGATAGAGATGGAGATCCCTCCTTTCACCTCCCATCCTGTCAGAGATGCTGGTCATAAGCTTTAACTCTACATAATAGATTGCTTTGAGGACTTACAAATTTGATGCTACACCTAAATAAAGTCCAAAGATATGGTCATAATTAATCAAGGATCACATCACATTTTGGGTCATTTATTTTACATAACTCTCTATACAAACTAATGAATGACCCATAATCTGTTTAAAATTATGAGATGATAATTAAAAAGCTTAATTTAAAGTCACTTGATGGGTAGATGCGCCTTAGCATCCATGGAAGTAAAACTTTTCATAAGCTAATTGATTTAAAGACCACTCACTTACCTTATTTGGCCAATCCAATTTATTATATTTTTAAATCTTTAAATTTTATTTTATTTTTCTTTATTTTATGTTATTAGGATAAGTTATCAATCTATGTAATAGTATTTTATTTGGTCCATTGACTTTTAAAGCTATTTAGGCTTGAAAAAGGCTTATAAATAGGACCTTACTTTATACATTTTTATTAATTAAAATAAAATTTATTTTTCTTGTGCAAATTTCTAGTGAGAGACTTAGTGGATGCTCTACTCTATGGTGAAGTTTGGTGGTCGATCTCTTAGGGCTTATGTGAGTCCTTAGTCATCCCTTATCACCCAAATCTCTCATCCTTCCCATCACAATTCTCATCGTGTATACATAGCCTCAAGCCTAGCTTTCCTCAAACTAAAAGGCATCCAACCTCTTCAAAACTCTCTTAAACATTCCCCTCACATCCCTTATAGCCTCCCAAGGATCTCTAATGTAACACTTACTATTCCAAGATTTAGGTAATCAGTGAAATTTAGAATGAATTCTTGTTTAATCTTGATGTAATTAGTAATTATAAGTTCTATGGTTCTTAATGACCCCTATAAAGTTAAGAAATTGAAATGGGGGAAGAGAAATTTATGTTGCTAATTTATTTGAGGATCACTGCATTACTGGGAATAGCACTTCCATAGTGCCAAGCTCCCTATTTGAAAGATTCTAGGAAGATTTGGAATATTTAGGTTAGCGCAGCGGTGCTGCAAAGCCTAGAGCCATGGTATTAAACCTAATGAGTATTTTCCTATATAAAATATCTTAATCCATTTTCTTACTTCACACCCCCCCCCCCCCCCCCCCCCCCCCCCCTCGCTAGCCACCTCTTTAGAGAAGAAAGGCAAGAGAAGAGAGGAGAGAAAAAGAAAGAGAAATTTTGGAGGCTAAAGCTCGGGTTTCATACGTCAGACTATTAGGGATTTTATAGAGCTCGAGGTAAACTTTTGAACTCTAATCTCTTATTTCAATTCTAGTAGTTTTATAATAATATGTGATTAAAAATATATTTTTCTTAAGTTTTATGTCAATTTACCATGTATGTTTTAGTATGTTGTTGTGTTCTTTATTTTGAACATTTTAACTATAAGAAGTTGAATTTCTATAATTTAGTTTTCTCTATGATGATTTTCATGTGTATCAGGCAAATGAGGCTTTTTTGGTTTAGGTAACAATTTATAAAAGGCTTCAAATATTGTTTTAAATATCCCTCTAAAATTTTAAGTGGATTGGAAAATGTTTAGTGGGTAAGCCTTTACACATATAATCCATATTATCTGTGGGATCCAAAAATTCGGCCCCGGCCTCCGCCCGTTTTGCTTTCTTCGGGGGGAGTTTTAACGGATTAAGTTCTGGGGTAAATTTTGGAAGGCAGATGAGTTTATAGATAAGACACTACCCAGAGATTTCGCCCTCATTTTGCGAGGACTATATGATCTGAGTTCTGGTTTCCTATAGGCGCAAGCCCCTATAATTAATTACACCTCCCGATCACGAGAGAGAACTTTCAATTAAGGCTAGTCGTTAATCAGATACATAGAGATACGTATATTTGGCATATAGTAGCAGCATGGGTTGAATGTTTGAAAATTTAAAGATTTGATATTTAAAATAAGAAATTTCACCATCTTGTACTTAGAGCGAATGGTGGGTGAATGGATGATGGACCTGATTAAGATCCCATGGTTTCGTTATCCCGGGCCATCGTGGTCCCTTGTCCACTTAGTCAGAGAAGGTAGTCGACCCAACCTAACAGAAGGATCCTTGACAGTAGCCATGGGTTGCTTCGTCCAAGGGTACCTTATAGACCTGGGGGAGTGTTTGTCTAAGGGGAAAAATTTGAATCCACCTTACCTAACAGAGGGCCTTGTGCCCTATTGATCATGTCCTATTGATTCATATCTCAAGGATTTGATGCCAATAAGAAACGTATTTGCTCTGGCCATAACTAGTATTACGTGGTGCCATTTGGCGGCAAAACCACTCGATTCTGAGGGCCCCGGGTCATAACCGATTATCCTACAGTTCCATTTGGTGGCGAAACCGCCGGTTAGAGGATACGTACCACGTCCTTACTGGCAAAAAATTTTTTGAGAATGGATCCTAGTAATATTCTCGACCAGGCGTTAGCTCTATGTGAGCTGAAGTAAATTTCAATTTGTCCACTTCGGCAAACCATTACGGAGGGTGGGTAGATTTTGCTTTAAATGTTTGGCGGTGATTTATTTCAATTTTAAACATCTGGATCTTGAGATTTTTGGATTTTGGTATTTTTGGAAATTTGGATTTTATGAGAATTTTGAAATATTGAAATTAACCCCTCCGGTTGAGATCTGCATTCAACATGAGCATCATCAGGGTGGAAAGGGGTCATTTGTATTTATGGATTGAACCTTGTCGACTCTATCAGGCTGTCGACAGAGGATCGAGTTTCATATACTTTATGCCTTTGTAAGTGAATTCTCTTGATCATAGGCCTTGAAGGCCTAATATGAGCGTATAAAATAAATATCCCGGTCGATCTTGTGACCGTATATTTATCTAATAGTTTGAGCCGTGCCGACTCCTACTAACCCACATAGAAGGATCAGTCTCGGATTTGAATTCAAACCCGTGCAACATCCCTAGACGTCACGTGTGTACCAATAACACGCTCGCCGGGGCCCAAGCAGGTGTTTAGCGATATTTTATAATTATTTGTTGAACCTCATCAACTCCTATTTACTTGCATTAGGAGGATCGAGTTCAAACTTATTGACCCGTGTAACATCCCTAGATGTCACATGTGTATCAATAACACGTTCGTCGGGGCCCATGCAGGTATACAGTAACACATACATTTTAGTGTACCTATATACGTATATATTATGGTGCACGTGCGGGGGAATTTAAAATATTTCAGTTAAGCAGTTGCACTGGCAACTGTCATTTGAATGTAGCATTCAATTTGGAAGCTCGTAGATGCCTTCTGTCTTATTGTATGAGTGTTGCAGATCCGTTGGCGTATTGCAGCAGCTTTTGAATTGAGTTGCTTACTGTTTTGTACAGGTGGACTGTCGTGTACTACTCATTATTTTCCAGAGGTACATTGTAATACACTAACAAATCTCCTGCCTCCTTTTGCAAGAGCTTGGATTTGTTTTGGAGTTTTCATATTTCTTATAGATAGCACTTTGCATATGTGAGAGACTTCTTAGGATGGCTTGTAGGTATTTGAATGTTCTGCAGCCTTATATCTTTGATTGCGAAGAACATATATACTTATGCCCATAGAAGATTTATCATACTTACTTCATATCTAGTGTTTTTATCCACAAGTATTTTCATTGATCATTGTAGCTCACAAGGGAATGGTTGTATTCGGCTACAAGTGACTGACCTTAGCCATAGAGATATTATAACCTTAGCTGCATACTACTTGAGTGTGTTTGTCTCCTATTAGATGATTGTCGGCTGTAGAGATGCTACAATATCCTTGCTTCAATAGCTCGTAGGTAATGTGCATTATGCCATCTTTTCTTATAAATAGTATGCTTGTTTGTATCTTGATGTTGACTACGAGAATGCTAGACTATTCTTGTTACAAGAACACGCAGGTGCCTTGTATTCATTGTGATTATGCTGCCTCTATTTGAGGAAGATATGTTGTATGTGTATCTGTACTTTGATATTGATTGCAGGGAGTTATTGCAGTCTCCTTAGATATGTTCTTAGGATAGCCGCCATATATATGACGCATTCCGTATTATCACTTCCTGGTACGCTAGGAGGATTGATGTATGTTGATTGCAATTCGGAGATGTAGATTGCATCAATCGTCATTGTTCGTAGACGTTGCATTGTATTCATCGCCCACCAACTTCTTTTGTTTGTAGAAAGTTTGATGTGTTTGCTTGAATGTTGATGTTAACTAAGTCATACTCACCAACAATTTCTTTGTGCATATTAGCTAGTAACTCCAGAACTTGTAAGAAACTGTAGTCTTTTACTTGCTTGACATTGCAAGATTGTGAGTGGTAGAGATGTTGTTGCAGGTTGATTAATCTTTATTATTGCATATAATCACTCACAAGTATTGCTACGTTCGTTGCAAATCAATCCTTATATATATTCATTTGCATATCACTTATGTTTGGAGGCTTTCCGCCACAAGTTCTTTGCTTGCATTAAATGTTGGTGTTCATAAGAGTTTTGAATTATAACTTATGATTTTCATATTTTAATTGCATTGAAGTTCGATTCTCTGCTGATGTGCAAAGTTCAGGTTCCTTGTAGTTGTCCCAAGTTACAATCTCAAGTCATTGCTCTTTTAGGTTCAGATCAAGTTCAAATCAAAACCTTCTACATTCAAACTGTAATTGATGTTGCTCAACTCAAACTCAATGTCCACAAGCTCCTGATTTGAGTTCAAATTCTTGTTGAGTGTTTGATGTCAAGTCCATATCCTTTGTAATTTGCTCTAGTCTAGGTCCAACTTGAGTTCATGTCAAACTCCTTGTACTTAGTTCATTTGAGTTCTTGTTTATTAATATTGAGCTCAAGTCTTCTGTCATTTTTCATTCAAATCAAGCTCAAAGTCATTTGAGTTCAAGGAATGGTTCTCTGTTGTCCAAGAGTTCTCAAGTTTGGTCCCCTGCCATTCGTTGTCACTTGTTTGGATTCAAATTCATTTAAGTCCATTTCACTGTTCATTTTGAAATTTTTTTTTCATTTAAGTTCGAATTCAAGTCCAGATCCTCTTCTTTTGAGTTCAATCAAGTCCAAGTACGGTCTCAAGTTCACCTAAAATTTTGGCAGCCTCCCGTCGTCTCCCCCGTTTATGGGAAACTACAGGAAACTGGGTCTTTCCCATCACGCTTAAGAAAGCGTGTATGGTAGGTGTCTTCAGACACCGTGGCTGTATTTTCTTCGTCCCCCCACCACGCTTAAGAAAGTGTGTATAAGTCTTCAAACGTACCTGAAAAAGAAGAGCATTTATTTCCCCGTAGGTACAGAGCCGCGTACGAGTACTTAAGATTTTCCCCGACCACGCTAAGAAAAGCGTGTATAGGGCTTACCCACCTCACCGTAGGTGTCGCACTGGGTTCCCTTCCCACCACGCTTAGGAAAGCGTATATGAGTGATTTGTCAGCTCTACACGAATGCCAAGAACGGGATTTTTAGGTGATTACCCGCCTCATTGTAGGCACCGTACCATGGTCCCATCCCACCATGCTTAGGAAAGCGTGTATGGGCGATTTGCTAGTGCGACGCAAACGACGAAAACGAGTTCTAGGAGTTTTAGGGTTGAGGGATTATACCTTTGTAAGCGTCAGTGGTGATGATCGGAAATGCACAAAACTACAAAATATTTCACAAACTCTTTTTTTTTTTTTGAAAATTCCTTTTTCTTTTTTTTTTTTTTGCATTATTTCTCTTTTCTTTTTTTTTTGCATATATATATATATATATATATATATATATATATATATATATATATATATATATATATATATATATATATATTATAATAATAATACAAATAATAACATCAATCAATAATCATAGTAGTAAAAACATTAACTAATGATGATAACTATAAAAAAAAGAAAAAAAGGAACTTACTGTTCGGAATTTGGATATAATTTAGTGGAGATATTTGGTTTGGACCTAGTTTAGGTTTAGGTCAAGTAATTTTGGCTGAGTTTAGGAAATGAGATGGGCTTTATTTATAGTGAACTTTGGGCTACTTGGATGGGGAAATCGGGTGAGACAAAGGAGCAGAGCCACTTGACTGGATGGAGATTTGGGAGGTAGAAGGCTCTACGTCGGATGAGGTGCGACTGAAGGGGTTCGGGTAGAAGACCTGGGAGGTGTCGGGTATGAGGAGCGGCAGTAAAGGGGATTTGGCCAGGTAGGGGAGCTCTCTCACTTGTTCTCACTCTCTCTCTCTCTCTGTGGATCGATGGGATCGGAAGACTAAGGCAGGGATCTGTCGGCCTTGGCTTGAGGAGATGGAAGCCTGTGGTTTTGGTGGAGATCTGATGGAGAGGAATTGGGCTTGGGGAAGTTTGGTCATCGGCAAGGATGGGAGGAGACCTCGGCTTGGCAAATTTAGGGGTTCTAGAGGCTCGACAGGAGTGGGGAAGTCAGAACAGAGCTTCGCCTAGCTCTGTAGGTTCGGCAGCAGGGTAGGTCTTTGGTTTGGTCAGCCTGGTGGAGTTGCAGCTAAGGTAGGGGAAATGCTCCCTCTCTCTCTCTCTCTCTCTCTCTCTCTCTCTCTCTCTCTCTCTCTCTCTCTCTCTCTCTCTCTCTCTATGGATCGACGACTCGATGGAGAAGAGGAAGGAGTCGGTGGCTTGGGGTTTGGCTACAGGTTATGGCAAGATGGAGACCGGTTGTGGGTTAGAAAATGAGATCAGGATGGAATTTTGGTTGGGTTGTGGTCTTCTGATGGGGCTTGGACCGACAACTGGAAGAGGTGGAGATGGAATAGAGTTCGGCTCTTATCCATCTATGGGGATTCAGAAGTAGCTACGGGAGTTCTGTGGATCTATGAGGGTATGGGAAGATCGATCTGAAGAAATAGGGAGGGAGGATCGGCTATAGTGGCTAAGGGTCGTGAGTTGAAGCAGGAAGATTTCGTGTCCGAGAGAAATGAACGAGAACCAGGGGGCTGAAGGTCTCATTCGTCTGGCTTTTAACGATAAGGATGGACAACTTCACACATGTGAGATATAATGTGAGTTCGGTGTTGCTCACAGA
This sequence comes from Dendrobium chrysotoxum, assembly GCA_019925795.1. Lineage (NCBI taxonomy): Eukaryota > Viridiplantae > Streptophyta > Magnoliopsida > Asparagales > Orchidaceae > Dendrobium > Dendrobium chrysotoxum. The sequence goes on along the minus strand of CM034311.1, from coordinate 13,741,819 downwards.
GGTATGGGCAAACGAGATTTCAATATGATTTGGGAGCAGGTAATCATTTAAGCATTTTTTTTATTTTCAATTTTTTGCTTATCTGGTAGAGGTCAACAAATGCCCCCCAAAAAATATGGTTCACGTCCAGAGGAATCACGTTTGTTGTATGTTGATTGACCCTGTGGATCTCCAAATATTTGCTCTGGATATCACACTAGGGTTTTCACTTAGTGGATCTCCAAGATTTGCTTGGGTGTCACACTAAGATTTTTTATTTTGCGGATGTCCAAGAGTCTATCTCGGTGTCTTCATAGATCTTTAGATGCACTTGTACTCTTTGGTATAGTTGATATATTTGTTCTTGGTCAAGTAGAGCTCCATGGGATAGGGACAGGAAACTTTGTACTTAGGTCTCTAGAGCATCACTCTATAAATTGACAATGGCAGATAGAATCACCATCATTTGTTCTCTTTTAACACCACTATCACTTAGTTTATGAACTTTTTGTATATGCTCAACATTCTTCTTTGTCATTATCATGTGTAGATGTGATATTTCTGTCACTTTTATTGATTGTATCTTGCTTAGATTACACTTTATGATGATAACACGTTTAGTCCATGGAGGATCTTCCATTCTTCCCTCCTTTAGCTGCATTTTGGCAAAAAATTTTAAATATTTATTTAGGCATCTCAGCACGCAGCACGATATCGACCCAAATAAATATTTAAAATGTCCCCAGTCTTGAGGGACACTTGTAGAAGTCATTCAGAATACTTCTTTGGTAGCTTTAGATTGAGTCGTGAGATTTTGATTTCTTCTACCCTGTGCTTTATGCTACGGTCATTGATGGAGAATTACCTGATTTATCTTTACTGACTTATCAGGTAATTTTTGTACCTTCGACCCTTTGCTTTTAGCTTTAGTGGGCTGATGAAGAAGTAGATGCCGGTGACCTAACCTTTTAGGTTCGTACTAGGTCAATGGTGAAAAGTCATCAGTCCAGAGCTTTGTGCGTAACGGATTTATTGATGACAAAATCCTCAAAGTTTAGCTTTAAGCTTTTCATGAACTTTGGGATAATTTCTTCAGTCCTTTGCTTTGTGCTTTAATGGACTTGTTGAAGAAAAGTTCCTTCGATCCTCGCTTTGTGCTTTACAAATTTGTTAAAGGATTTGTAGGTTTTTGGATTCAGTTGATAGTACCAAATTTAGGTAGTATCCTGATCCTTAACCACTTGATAAGACTTTAATATGAGTTACTTGAGTTCTTCAGATCGGGCGAGCTGGGATTTGACAGCTCTTCATCCTCTGGTTACTGAAATGGGGGTTCCTCTACTGCGGCCTTTCTTATGGCATGTTGTGTATACAAAGCTGCCAGCGATCCGGCCATATTTGGGCGTGTTGGATCCTACCTTTTACACCCATTCAGGCTTCAGACTTGAGCTAGGGGAAATGTGCTTCCTAATACTGATTTTACTAAAGTTGGTAGATTTGGGGTTCTCTTTTTTTGGTTGAAGATTTGGAGCCTACGTACATTCGATAGTTTCTCGAGATTCCTCCTTTCCACTAGAACTTTGATTCTCTGGTATTTAGGAGAATTCAGTAGACTATGATCACTTGAACTTATCAAGTCAAATTAGCTTTCGTACTTCCTATAGTCCCTACTGACGAGTTGACGAAGTGGGGATTCCACTACTACGGCCTTTCTTATGGCGTATTGAGTAGACGGAGCTGCCAGCGATCCGGCCATATTTGGGCTTGTTGGATCCGATCTCTTACACCCACCTGAACCTTAAGCTTCAAGCTGTTGGAAAACTTCAAGCTATTCTGGCTCAATTTGTTAGAGTGTGTAGTTACAAAAGTCTCTTTCTTGACTTTTAAAATCTTGGTACATTGGAGAAGGTGGTGTCTCGGTCTTTTGAAAGATCACCTGCACATACTTTGAAAAGAATTCATTGTATTCTTCAGCATGACAGAATATTTGTAATGTTGATTTTAAATATTTATACGGGGATCTCGGCATACAGCGCGATGTCGACCCGAATAAATATTTAAAATGCCCATGTCTCGCAGGGACATTTCATAATAGAATAAAATTAAAGTTTTGTGACTTTAAATATTTATTTGGGAATCTCGACATGTAACACGATGTCCACCCAAATAAATATTTAAAACTGCAGGGAGATTTTTAAATATATTCTTGCAATATAAGAGAATTTCAAATATACGAAATATATAATATATTAAACATAATATTTCTTTGGGCAATTTTATACATAGTACTTCTTCAGATGTCGACCGTTGATCGACGGAATAGGCCTCTGACCGTACAGATCGATAAGTTGATAGGCTCCTCCTTGGCACACATTCTCGATGACAAAGAGACCCTCCTAATTAGATACAAATTTACCACCGACCTTTCGGTGTGGGATGATTGGCCTTCTCAGCACCAGGACCAATTCCCCTTCTTGAAATGCCTGAGGATGCACCATCCGATCAAATGATTTTTCCATTCTTCCTCGATAGATTTTCAGGTTTTGTTAGGCTTGCAATCTAACTTCATCAAGTGCATCGAGCTCTTTCATTCTTAGGCGAGCATTCTGCTCTTGAGTTAGATCATGTTTGATCGCTACTCGAAGTGACGGTAGTTCGATCTCTAGTGGCAACACTGCTTCAGCTCTGAACACCAATGAGTAAGGAGTGGCTTTGGTCGATGTTTTGTAGGTTGTACGATATGCCCACAACGCTTCTGCCATCTTCGTATGCCACTCTCTTTTATTCTTGGTGAGGATCTCTTTCAATAACTTCACCAACATCTTCTTGAACGCCTCTGTCAGGTCATTCGCCCTTAGCTTGTATATACCGCCAATCGATCTTATGTCGATCGACAAATTTATAAATTTTTGTACTTTTGAATTTTGTGTCATTGTCTGAGATCACACGGTGCGGTACACCGAATATGTAGATGACATTGTGGGTGAAGAAGTTAATCACGTGCTCGGATGTGACTACTTTGAATGGTGCTGCTTCTGCCCACTTGGAGAAGTAGTCTGTGGCTACCAGTATAAAATGGTGTCCTGCTAAAGACGGCAGATCTATTGGCCCGATTATGTCAGTGCCCCAACACTCAAATGGCCAGGATGCTACTGTTGGGTGCAGTGGATTTGGCGGTTGATGTATAACATCACCGTGGATCTGACACTCGTGGCACCTCTTAGCATGATCAATACAATATCTCACCATTGTCGGCTGATAATAACCCATTCTTTTGATCTTGGCAGCCATCTTGGGACCTGACTGATGTGCTCCATAGAGCCCTTCATGAACTTCTGCTATTACTTTATCAGCTTCCTTGGTCCCTAGGCATTGCAGCCACGTCTGATCAAAAGCTCATCGATACAGCGTATCGTTGACAAACGCATATCGTAACGCTCTTTTCGGATTTGCATAGCTAGAGATTTATCTGTCGAGAGTTTGCTTTCTTTGAAGTAGTCGACAAGTGGTTACCTCCAATCATCTTCAACTTCAATATCTAGGAAATGTAGCCACGACTCCAAGCATCTATTGGTTCTTCTTCTCTTGACTACATGGCGTTCTCCTGGTTGATTTTCAGTAGTGATCTATTGGGGAGGTCAGGGATCAATCGGGGTTGTATCCTGCTGGCTTAAATCTGGTATTCTCTCTACCTGCGGGAATTACAAGATTGCTGGCTCTAAGACCCGATAATTTTCAACCGCAATAAATATGGGTAGCCCCTTGTTTTCATTTCCCAACTCCTTGGCCAATTTGGCCAGACAATCTGCTTTTGCATTATGTCCTCAGGGGATTCAAGCTATCCTAACATTTGGCACTTATTTTAGGAGCTCGAGAGCCCGTCGGTGATAGTGGGCTAATTCAAGTTTGCAAATCTTATAAATTTGTAGAACTTGATTTATCACAAGTTAAGAATCACCAAAAACTTAGAGGTTTGTGATTTGGACACCAATCGCAATCTCCAGCCCCGCTATTAGAGCTTCGTATTCGACTTTATTATTGGTCCGAGGTTCAATTAGACTGAACGAGAATCTCATGATGCCTCCCTCGGGTTCTATAAAGACAAGACTGATGCCAGCTTGAGCCTTTGCAAGATTTGGAGGTCTGAAAGATTTGATCGCGATGCTCCATCAAAATACATCTCCCAAAATTATAGTTTCTCCTCTTCCTCGACCTGCATGATTTGTTCATCTAGCAAATCATCATTGAGCGGGGAGTGTGCTGGAATTGGATGTGCTGCGAAAAAATCCACCAAAGCTTGTCCCTTTACTGCCTTCTGCGGCATGTATATAATATGAAATAGCAGTAATAACACTGCCCACCTTGCTAAATAACCTATCAACACTGGTCTTGTCATCAAGAACTTCAGCGGATCGATCTTTAATGTCAAGGTAATTTTGTGCGAGAGCATGTAATGACGGAGCTTCTAGACTGCGAAGATCAACACTAGACAATGCTTCTCAATTAGGGAATATCGCACTTCGGCTCCAATTAATCTCTGACTGATGTAATAGAGTGTATTCACTTTGCCTTCCTCATTGTGCTGGGCTAATAACACTCCGAGGGACTCTTCTAGTGCTGTTGTATACAGTATAAGAGGCTTCCCTAGAATTGGCACTACAAGAATGGGTGGGCTCAACAAGTATCGTTTAATACTGTCAAATGCCTCCTGACATTCTGTATCCCATTTGAAGAGGACATCCTTCTTCATTAGCTTTGAAAATGGCTGGCACCTACCTGATAGATTCGATATGAATCGCCGATTGAAAGCTAGCTGTCCTTGTAAGGAACAAAGTTATCGAAGGTTTCTGGGAGGCGGCATCTGAATGATTACCTTGATCTTATTGGGGTCGATCTCGATTCCTCTGTGACGATAACATACCCCAGAAATTTGTCAGAGGAGACTCCGAAAGAAAATTTGAGAGGATTCATCTTCAGATCAAACATTTTGATTCTCTCAAATATGATCCTTAGGTCACTTAGATGATCTTTCCGGTCTATGCTCTTAACGACCAAGTCGTCTACATAACACTCGACCTTTTGATGTATCAACTCATCAAATATACACGTCATCGCCTGTTGGTACGTGGCACTGGCATTCTTCAGGCTAAAGGGAATGACCGTGTAGTAGAAAATACTGATGGGCGTTCTGAATGATATATGCTTTTTCATCTTCAAGTGCCATCTTAATCTGATTGTAGCCTGATGATCCATCCATAAATGAGAACATATCATAATTGGAAGTGTTGTCAACCAGAAGTTCTAACACTGGGAGTGGAAAGTCATCTTTTTGACACGCCTTATTGAGATCCCTGAAATCAATATAGATACGTATCTGACCGTTCTTCTTCTTAATGGGGACAATATTGGCGATCCAGTCGACATATTTCTCTTCTCGTATGAAGCCCGCCTATATGAGCTTCTTCGTCTCTGCAATTACATGTTCTTCAATCTCCATTCTCATTCTCCTTGGAGCTTGTTTAACAGGTGTCACATCTGGTTTGATGGCCAATCTATGAACTACTACATCAGAGGATAAGCCAGGCATTTCAGCGTATGTCCAGGCAAAGCAGTCCCTGAATTAACAAAGGAGTTCTTTTATCTCTTTTGCTTGCTCTTCTGGCAAAAGAGAACTAATGAAGGTTGGGCGAGGGTTATCCTCGGTTCCCAAGTTAACTTCTTTTAGTTCATCCATAGTGGCTGCCTGTTCATCATCTTCCAAATCTTCTGGTGCAGGCTTGGCTTTTATGGGCTGCTCATCATGAGTATCAACTTCATATGTTTCCTCATTACCGCTGTCACCGGATTCAATTTCCTCACCAGTAATTGATCGGCATATTTCCTTCCGGAGATATTTTTGCTTGAAGAATTCGATGCCTTTATAGACATCCATATCCTTCCATCGTAAAGGATGCAGTTTCCTTCCGTACCAGAGGCAAAGGCATGTACGAAGCTGTCATTTGGAGGTAGGAATATTGATCTGCTTTCACAATATTCCTTGAATACCTTTGGTATTAAACCTAGGTAGCCTCGTAGGTAGTAATTCTTCAGAATCCACGAGCATATGGCACCAGTCACGATTCACTTCTTTGAGCTTTCCCACAGAATAGAGTATATTTCCTGGCTTAATCCCCTTTTTAAAAAGAGACAAATAAAGGGTTGCAAGTTCTTCAACTTTATGCACATCTCGTGGAATTATTTCTTTGAAATACTGTAGGGGAACACGCGTGACTACGAGAATGCTATCTGAGATTGACAAGCTATCTATTCTTCTAGAGAATACATCTTGTACCGTGTTCATGTAGATGGAGTCATAGTCATAATCATCATTTAAATATTTGACCTCCCTACTCTATTCGTCCATCGAATGGCATACCTTCTGAGATTTTGTAGGGGTGACGTCATCTTCATCTGTGTCGCTCCCAAGGTGAGGTACACATTTTCTTTCTTTAGAAGAGGCAGCTTCCTTGGGAAGAGTCAGCGACGCCTTCTTTCTCCCCACCTGCTTCTTCCTATTTTCTTGTCCAGGCCAGTTTGTAGCCTTTGAGTTTGATGCTTTAGCCTCAAGAGAGCTTAATGGCTTCTGCTTCTTTGGAAGGAAATACTACGCATCTTCATAGACTGTTACTTCATGGACTGCAAAGGGCTGGATGTCACTAGAAATTCTGAATTCTTCCCCATCCTTAAGGTGTTTCATGCACTGGTGTAGTGTTGATGGGACAATACCATACTCATGTAACTAGGGGTGACCCAGGAGTGTCTTGAATGAGGTATCTGCATCAATCACATGAAATTTAGCTTCTATATGTAGTTATCCAAATGTGAGGGAGAGCATAAATGATCCTAGGATTTTTTATCCCTTCTCATTGAAGCCATGCACCATCAGTTTATCTGGCCCGAGGTGTTCTATGTCAAGGCACAACGATCTCAACACCTTCAATCTTATAAGGTTGATAGAAGACCCGGGGTCGATTAAAATTTGACTGATTATCATTTGGTCACTCTCTGCAGTAACATACAGAGGGTGATTATGATCTACTGTTCCGAGCATCATATCTTCTTCGAAGAAAGTAATGAATGGCTCATTGTGGGCTTGTAAAACTTCAGTCAGGTTGCGCTCACGGAATTAAGCTTTGTATCTTTCAGGATCCTTGAGAGCCTGAATCAAGGTTTCCCGTAGATCTTTAGACATCACTAGAGCGTCGTATATACTGAGCTGGGCTGGGATCTTTCTCAGATGGGATAAGATATTATAATCTATCCCTTTGATTGGAGTATCTTTCTTTTGGTGGTCCTTGGGGATAATGTCTTGGTTAACAACTATCTCCTTTCCCTTGTCTTTATCGGAGATCCCTTTTTTCAGTGGAGGTGGCACTACCTTGCCACTCCTTAACTGCATTTGAGCAATCTCCTCTAGCTCAGACTCATCTGATGGTGTATTTTCTTCTGAGTCAGCCATCGTCGTGTCTAGAGATTCGTCTGTTGATTCAGAGTCACCTTTCAGATTTACATGTCCCATCTGCGATGCTATATTGGGGTATAATTCATCTATCTTTAGAAAATATAGATCCTCCTCTAAACTGTAATCCATTGGTGATACCATCATACAAGATTCAGAGGGGTGCTTCTTTAGTGTATTCCTCATTTATCAGCATATTTGGCGCCACTGAGATGACCCGATATACTTCTACCTTAAGAGGGTCTTCATTATCTTCCTCAGCTTCTTCAATCTTAAGCTCTGATATAAAGTCAGTGAGCTTAATAGGACGTCTTGTGGTCTGGTAGTATTCATCCAAACTATCGATAACCCTTTGAGTTATAGTTTTCTTCTCTCTTGGTTTCTTCAATCTAGTCTTCTTCTTGGACTTTGCCTTTCCAAATTTTGAAGGGCCAGCATGGTTAAAGAATTGCTTAGTATTAGAAGCTCGCACTACAGGCAATGCCTTAGGGTCTATCATCGGCTCAGTGGGAGATTTCCACTTTATACCTGAAACTCCTTCAAGCAGTTTCAGCATTTTCATAGTTTTTTTGGAGACCGTAGTCTCCCACTGTTCTTCTTGGGTTGGTTTATTTTCCTTTCCTTTTTCCTCAACCGGGGGTAGGAGGAAGTCGTAACTACCCAAGTTGATTCTTTCCTAGGATGAGTCAACACATTGTCGGACAATGTGAGCTCTCCTCTTCAATATTTCTTCTCCAGCCAATCTTTGAAGACATAGCAATCTTCGATTGGATGACTAATTACCCGATGATATGGGCAGTAGTTTGGATTGCTACTGTATTTTGACTCCTCGGGCATCTTGCATTCAGGCAGTTCTAAGTTTGCTTTCAGTGCCTGTCGAAATAGCTTGGCGATGCTCTCCCTTTTGAATGAATATTCTTTATTCAACTTATCTTTGAGGGAGGGGAACGTTCGATCACCAGTTCTCGTTGTTTGCCGTGGACGTTCTCCACCACCCTGATAAGTTTGTTATTTGTCATTAACCCTGAGTATCAGCTTCGATTGGGGGTTAGGGTTGTAGGCCTATTTTGGCTTCTCCTCATATTGCATTGGCTGCTTGCCTTTGTTTATATTATAAACCACACGTTTTTCTTTATCAGCTCAGGAGAAAAATTTAGAATCGGCCTCACCTCTTCTAGCACCTAACGCTTTAACCTTCTTAGGCTTATTAGAGTAGTTCTTTGATTTTGACAAGTTTAATTTCTCAAACTTTGCCACTCTGTCCAGCAAATCTTGAAATGTGGTGATAGTAGCCATGCACAAGAATGGTTACATTTTATCGTCAATGTTTCCCATTAACAACTATATGGCATGCTCTTCTTCGAGCTACTGATCACATTTCATGCTCAGGTTTTGCCAACGGATGATGTATTTTGTTACTAACTCATCCCTTCTCCTCTTTTTTAGGGCGACGTCAGCGATCGCTATCTTCTCGATCGCACTGGCGAACCTCTTCACAAACATAGTTTCTAACTCCGCAAATGTCTTTACAGAGTCATTTGGTAGCTCAACATACCATTTGAAAGTAGCTGCTATCAAACTGCTAACGAATTTTTGAAAGAGCAATGCATCATTTTACCCAGTATTCCCGCATGTGGCCTTGAACTGTGCTAGGTGTTGTCTAGGATTTTTGTTACCATCAAAAGTGTTAAACTTTGGCACAGAATATCCCTTCAGGTACGGCACCTGATCATATTCAGTGGGATATGGGCGGCATATGGGCGACCCTTGCCCACTAATTTCTCCGCTTGATCAACGGTTATGATAGCCTTGATCTTCTCGGTGATGATTCCTTTGAGCTGCGCAGCAGTTATAGGCTCGAAGGTGCTTGTGATGTTCTGTGGAGTGGGATGGAGGATGGTATTATGGGCTTCACGACCACCTTCAGAAGTGTCCCGTACTCCCGAGACTTGCGGTACTTGGAAGTTTGGAGGGTCAGCAGGAGGATTAGGCATAGGACCAACGGCAGCATTTCTGTACATCATCTGCATCATTATTGTCATTTAAGCCGTCATCTCAGTCATCTTCTCATTTAATTGAGAAATTTCTCTATCATTGGCTCTCATCTGTCGCCTCATCTATCTTCTCATATCGACGAGTGTGGCATTTTCATCATCAGGGGGATTCCCCTTAACTTCTTCCGCCTCATCTTCTCCTTAAGAATGGCCACCTCTACCAGTGGTGGACCCAGCTTCATTGTGACGACGATATTCTCGCCTAGGTGGTGGTTGCCAACGGCCATCACCATCTTCACCTTCGTAGTAATAAGCCTCATCATCGATATTGATGTGCCTCAACATGTAGACCACTTCCATGTCTAAGGTGTAATTTTCTTCTTCTAAGTTTTCTTCAATATATTCTTCGATATTTTCTTCTTCCATATCTTCTATATATTCTTCCTCTTCCATATCTTCTTTCCTTTCTTATTCTAGTACTCGGATCTCCGAGCGGCGGCGCCACTGGATCTCCAGTTCTTGGCTCGGTAAGAAAATTTCTTCGATCTGCGGGCTGCGATCGAAGTTGGATTCATTCTTGAGAGGAGTTAGTGCGCGAGGGGATCCCCTAGAAGATTCTCTAAGGTGCCGACCGTCGGGAGGGACATCATCGTGGGTTTTTTTTTGGACCCACTTTTGACGTTATTTGTAGCTGGGGGCGGATCTCCGGGAAGCTGCACTGGATGTCACACCCAGATCAATTCTTCTTTTTCTCTTATATTCTTCTTCTCTATGAGGCCTTGGCCTCCAGATTTCTTTTGCTTTCTACCGAAACCTTTCGGCGGCGGATCCCTGAACATGAGGTTCAGGTGTCACGCTCTGATGCTCACCACACGGGACATATCTTCTTTCATTTCTCTCCATAGCAAGAGATAGACATTCTCTTGGTGGAGTTCTCATGGTTTCGATCATGAGTGGTCACTGATACCTTCTCTTCTTCAGTCCTCTCTCTTTCATGGTCTTCAGGACCCTATAGACCTGGGCTGAGAGAGTTTCAGGCTCCTTCTTCTGAGGGGGCTGGGACTTCAGACTGCTGATCCCAGAAAGACTTCTTCATCCCTCCAGTAGAGGTGTTTCTCTTGACCCATCTCAGGTTTCTAAACTCATTTCGGGTTGGAATAGTTACCTTAGGCTCCTGGGCCGGCAGATTTGATGGGTGGATCGGGAGTTGTTGCTGAGCTCGAAGCTCAGCATTCTTCTTCCTCCTCTGCCTCCTGGTGAGCCTCCCTCCAGATGAGGAAGCTTCAGCATTATTCTCACCATGTGCAGATAACCCGGTCAGTAGAGATTTGGCGTTTGCAGTCACCACAGAGATTCTTCCATCAACCACAATTCTCTTGGTGGCTGGTGCCTCTAGTTGCGACAGCCGTTCAAGTACAGAAATCCTCCTACAAGGATTCTCATCAGCAGTAGGTCATGGCACTGGCAGATGTGCACGACGTGTGGCAACTTCAGTAGAGCGTGGCCTCCTGGCAGGCCCTTCAACATTCCCGCCATTCGTAGGAATGTTGGTAGTCCTTGCAACAATTGCTGGAAAGTCAACACTACCGAATTGAATGGTAGCTCTGGCATTTCCAGTATTAATGATCGCATTTGCTAGGTAGATGCTGGCACCACGTCCCAGTTGGACAGTGAATGAGGTGTTCTGTAGATCCATCGGCACAAATGAAAGGTAAGGGTTAGTAATCAGAATCTGATACCTCACCCCATACTTTCAAAATGCAGAGACTTGCACAGAACAGAAAAAACAAAACAAAGTAGATAACGTTAGCAAGCAAATAAAAATAAATTCAAAAATCCTGCTAAAGGCGTTATCTTAATGAATTTGTTTGAACGATCATTTTTAGAATATTCAAAATTTTAATTCTTGGTTGAAATAGTTGCTACTATAGCACTGAGATGACTAAACAAAGATGGAAAGAGAAATCATTCCCCAGCAAAGTTGCCAGAAATCTGTGGGCTCCAAAAATTTGGCCCTGGCCTCTGCCTACATTGCTTTCTTCAGGAAGAGTTTTAACGGATTATGTTCTGGGGTAAATTTTGGAAGGCAGATGAGTTTGTAGATAAGACAGTAGGTAATTCTAGTAATTCATGCATCATAGAAATAATGAATTAAAGTTATAATTAATTAATATTGCATTTAAATTTCATAATTCATGGCATGACATTGCAAAAATTCTGACACTAAAAGTTAAAAGCGCACTCTCTGAAATGTTATGGGCCCTACATGTTATGTTATGCCCCCATCTGCCTTGTGTACATATGAGAGGGATTCTAGTCCCACTTGCTATATGTAGGTGTGGGAGGTTATTTTGTTATATTCTATTTTGATTCTATCCCCAATTAATATATGTAAGTGTTGGAGGTTAAATATAATTAATAAGCTAGCGACGATACAGGTACATTATATTTAGACATCGCATATTTTGATAAATTAATAAGTTAAATATAAATATTTATTTTATCTATTTCTTGTATTTTCTAAATTTTTGTATGAATTCTAATGAAATGCAAAAGTTAAATGCAAGTGAAACTCTTATGGTAAGTTTTGTTTGACCTCTTTGAAAATTCTTTGGAAGTGAGTTATAAAAATGTATTAGTAATTCTAAATCTAAGTACACTCTATTAACCTTAAGAAACCATATCTTACTAGTACTTTATTTATTCTTTGCTAATTATTGAGTATTAAATTAAATTGTTATTTAATAATTTGATTGGATATTGATATCTATGATGGGTAGGTGATAAAAACCTATTGAGCTAGTTGGGCTCATTTTATAAATATATTGTTATTTCTTGAAAAGGAAAGGGCTCAGTAGAGCAGAAAAAGGGTAGAGACTGGACCGTCTGGATCAAGATAGTCAAGGTATTATTTTGTAATCCAACCTTTAATTCTTTTGATACATAGATTCAATGTATACTAGATTATTATATAAGTGTTTTGATAAGATGAAATGAAATGTTACTAAATTACTTTAATTAATTAGATTTCATAGTAGCACTGGTTGATTATATTTATGGTTGAGTTAAATTATAGGCTTAGATTGTCAAATCTTTTCATTAGATCATAGGGCATTATAGGTGCTATTAGAGCAACGATTTGGAAGGATTAGAAAATAACCAGAGCTATATAAAATGGTTAGTAGCAGTAAGAGAAGAAGTTGGTGGTTTATTATATAAATTTCTTTGTTAGTTTATGATAAATTTGTATGAAATTGGATGCTTCTATTCTTATTCTAGATAAAATTATTATTGCATTATAAACCCCCAAGTGCAAGAAGTAGCTGATAAGGAGAGTTCTAGTCAAACTATTGCATTTCAGAGTATTGTAGGGGCTATAAGCTCATATTTTATGTTACAAATTACTAGTTTATTTGCTTATCTAATGAGTGAAGCCCAGCGTTGAATGGTTAGAGTTAAGGGAGATGAGGTAGATAAGCACCTATAGTTATTTCTAAGATTAAAGCCACATCATTTTTAGGGTGAAATAGAGCCTCATGTGGATAAGGATTTGCTGGTGAATGTAGAGAAATTATTTAGTATCATGTAGTGTCTAGAGGGTAAGAAGGTCCCATTATTTATATTTCTATATATAGGCAAAGCACTGGTGGATAAACCAACAAAAGGAGAGATTTTAAGGAGGTGGAATGCAAAGATTTCTTGGGAGCACTTTATAGAAACTTTTAGGAGCTTATTCTTATTATCATCTACCATTCAATATATATAGGAATTATTTTTGAGTTTGGTGCAAGGGAGCATGATAGTAATGCAGTATGAGGTAGAGTTCATAGCTATTCTCAGGTATACTCCTCAGTTGATCACCACCTTAGACAAGAAGTGTTATGTTTTTCTTTTAAGGCATCCTTTGGCTCCATTACTAGCTTGCGGAGAGAGCTAGGTTGGTACAGAATGATCTAATGTCTACCTCGTAAAGATGGGATGCGAGCAAGGAGAGAGTTGGCGGAGAGTCCTCCAGGATATAGCCAGTAGGAAGAAGTCCAATTTGTAGATTAGTGAGCTAAAGATGGGAGGACATATAGTACTTGGGAGCATTGGAGGATTATTGTCAATTATTGATGCTTCTATCAATGGATTTTATCGAAGAAGGAATACAGTTCATTACTTTCTATATGCACATTAGTTCTTCAGGAGTGGCTAATTTTATTACAAAGTGGTGCAATATTTACTGAGAGTGTTGGGAGGTAGACCTAAGGTCGGGGGCAGTTAGAGTTAGAGGCAACATCTAGCCCCTTCTAGAGCAGTTAGTTAGACTTCTTTAACCCATGGTGGTGGAAGATTTAGAAGCAAGTAGTAGTCAACAGGGTCAGTAGGATGAGTTTTGAGGGAGTATATTATAGTAGCCACTTCAACCCAAAATATATAGTCTGATTGAGTAGGAGATGAACAGTGCTCTAGAGGTAGTGACAAGTTTGACACTTATCTCTACAATGTATTACTATATTTTATTTTATTGAGTAAGCCATTCTTTTTTAGCAGTGCATGTATTGAAAGAATTGGCTCTAGTTCCAGAATTGTTAGCCTCTTGTTTATCTATTATATTACCCACTAGAGATTTTTTAGTTGCTAGTTAGCTCTATAAATGTAATATTTAAATTACAAATAAGAAGATGGAATTAAAGTTTATTGTGTTATTACCTCTAAAGGAATTTTATGTGATAGTGGGTATGGACTGGCTGAGTAAATATGAAGTTCATATTGATTGCTGAAAGAACAAAGTGAGTCTATGTGTAGAAGGAGAGGCATTACATTTCTAAGGTACCAGAAGCATCTTATCATCTCTTATATATGTCTTGAAAGTAGATGAGGCTTGGAGGAAGGGGAGTTTATATTTCTAGCCTATGTTAAGTATTTGAATAAATTTATTAAAGCCATTTAAGAAGTCTTAGTAGTATGAGAATTCCCCGATATCATTCCTGGGGAATTATTTGAATTACCTTCAAAAAGGGATATAGAGTTCTATATCGTGGTGGTGTCAAGCATAACCCCAAAATCAAACACTCCTTATAGAATGGAACTAAGAGAATTATAGGAGTTCAAGATTAAGTTGTAGGAGTTGTTGGATAGAGTTTTATTAGATCGAGCGGGTCGCCCTGGCGAGATCTTGTACTATTTATGAAGAAGAAGGATGGATGTATAAGGATGTGTATTGATTATTTGAAGCTAAATAAGGTGATTGTGAAGAATAAGTATCAATTGCCTAAAATAGATTATTTATTTGAATAGCTGTAGGGTGTAGCTATATAATCAAAGATTAATCCACAGTTTGGTTACCATTAGTTGAAGGTGAAAGCTGAAGAAGTGGAAAGACAGTTTTCAACACAAAATATGGGCAGAATGAGTGTCTGTTGATACCATTTGGTGTGACAAATGCACCGTCAGTCTTCATGGATTTGATGCATATAGTATTCTTGGAATACTTAGATCAATTTACGAGTGTTTTTATTGATGCTATCCTGGTAGATTCAAAATCTAAGGAAGAATATGCAGTTCATTTGAGATTAACTAGTGAGACTCTAAGACAACATAAGTTGTATGCTAAGTTTTGAAAATGTGAATTCTAGTTAAAGTTTGTGGCTTTTCTAGGGCTTGTGGTAAGCGAGGATGGAATCATAATGGATCTCTAGAAGGTGCAAACTATAGTAGATTGGCTGAATCTAATGTCTGTGATTGAGGTTTATAGTTTTTTTGGATATGGCAAGGTATTACAAGAAGTTTACAAGAGGCATCATACAAGTTACAATCCCTCTAACAAGACTGACTATGAAAGCCATGCCATTTGACTAGACACTAGAGTGTGAAGAAGGATTTTAGAAATTGAAAATGTTTGGTGTCAACCCTTATTTTGGCCATCTTATTGGGGACAGAAGGATTTTAGGTGTATAGTAATAAAGATAATTAAGTTATATATTCATTTGTAGTTAATTTAATGGGTAATTATAAGCTTTAGAATGTGTAATGAGGCTTGAATGAACAAAGGTTTGATTGGGGAAATGAAAACTCAAGGTTTGAAAATGTCCTGTGTGCCCTATGGTACTCAAAATTTCAACATCATGATATTGACCTATCATAAAAATGGATTAAAAATAGGTTTTGGGGCATGCTTTGTGGTGCCAGGAGTGCCATTGTTGTGCCAGGTCTCAGGTGAGGATATTCTGAGAGTATTTGGAAGATTCTCTTGGGAAACTGTGGTACTGGGAATGTGAGCACTGTGGTTTGGAATTATTATATTAAAATATATAAAACCTATTAAAGAATGACCTTATTGAAGAAGAGAAGAGAGGGGATGAAGAGAAGAGAAAGAGAAAGAAAGAGAGAGAGATTTGGAGGTAAAAGCTGGGGTTTTAATCATCTGTCTAGTTAAGGAAATTTTAGAGAGCAAGGTAGACTTTTGAATCCTTGTCTCTTATTTTAATTTCCCCTATTTTATAGAAAGTTATGGATTAATATTTTTTTTCGTAGGTTTTTAAATTTTTTCACAGCGTAACTTTTTATACGTTGTTGTATGCTCTATTTTGAATGTTTTTACTATAAGCAAACAAATTTTTACCAATTTTTTTCCTACATAAATTTTTTAGTATATATTTTGATTAAGGCTTTACTTGAAATAACAATATTTATGTAAAAGTCTTAAAATGTTTATGTGGATTCTCCTCTGAAATTGGAAGTGAAATAGGAAAGGTTCAGTGAGTATACTAGTATACGTGCAATGCGACTTTTTACAGGTGATTTATGCAGTATTTGGATAATTCATTAGATTTCTTATTTAATTAATATTACATTGCATTTGTACTATGCATAACATTTCATTAGAGATGTTCTGATAGGTGAAAAGTGCACTCATTTTTAAGTGATAAGGACCTTAAATGTTTTATTATGGACTCATCTGCTTAGTGATTATCTTGCAGAGATTTTGGCCTCGCTTGTTAAAAGTATGTGTGGGAGGTTATGTAACACTGTATGTACTCTTCTGGCCCCATTTTCTTAGGGTAAATATGTGAGGGATTCTGTCTTCACTCGCTATACGAGGGTGTGAGAGGTAAAAGGAAGACATAAGTGGAAGTGGAGTTATAAGTAGGCAATATGATATGTGCATGATAATTATTGCACTGCATTGATGTTAATGAAATAAGTATAAGTAACAATCTAAAATTAATATTTAAAATTTAGAAACTCGATATCAATTATGATGAAGTACAAAAGTCAAGTATAAAAGAATCTCTAAGGCCTAGTATTCTATGAGATATCTGAAATTTTTATACAAGTAGCTTTACAAGTAAGTTAAAATGTTATGTTCTTGAACCCTAAAATTATGTTTTAGTGTTTTAGTGTTATTATATTACTTTAATGATTTCTTATTACATTTTTATTTATATTATAATTGCCCTTTTTAATTTGAATATTGATATCTGTGATGAGTCAAGATAGGGAGTCTACTAAGCTAGTTAGGCTCATTTTGTTCTATTAATGTTTCAGAAATCCGTAAAGGCCCTCCTAAGTAGGTCATATGTAGAGGTTGGATTAATACTGGTTAATAAGGTACTAATTTTGTAATTTAGCTTTTAATTATTTTATGTATAGACTTCTGTGATTTGGATAAATGTAATTATGTTATACTAGAATAGAATTTGGTTATATTGCTTTTATGATTTTAAATGTTAGTATCATCTGGTTGTTATTATTGAATGATTAAGTAAAATAATAATATGTTTAGGCAAAATAATCCTTTCATTAGATCCTAGGGTGTCAAACGTCGAACCAGCCTCCTCTACAGGGTAACATGCCTCCATCTAACCTTAACCAATCAATCATTCCTACTATCCTTTCTTGCTTTCACACACATTTCATATCATATATAATATAATATCAATATTATGGGCACATCATATGTAATGATTATAACATGTGAATCTATTCAATATATTTATCAGCATATATATATATATATATATATATATTGCCAAAAATTTATGATTGATTAAATGAAAAATAAATATATGCATATCATATATCTTATATCCAGAAGCAATATACTAACTCTTGATTATTTTATACTCAGTGTTACCCTTCTCATTTTAATTAAAATGATATAAATATTCAAAACCAACTGGTGAACTTTAAATATAAATTAGTCAAAATGCTCATAAAGGATAATATCAACAACATATTAAAAGTTACAAGATGAAAGTTCATTAAACAGAAGATATTTTATTTTTATCAATTTTAAGAGGGAGAAAATAGGTAAACCATAAAATCATTGAAAACAGAGTTAGGGTTAAGGCAACCTACAATGTTAGAATAATTTTCATAACTGGAGCGACAAACAAAAAATGACTCAGGAAGAAATAGGGAGGGGATGGTTGGGTGATGATTTTTATTAAAATGGTTTTATATATTTTATTAAAAATTTAATTTTTGTGACCCATCACCATGGCATCCAATATCCTAGTGTCATTGTACGCACTAAAATTCTAGAAAACTAGAGAGCTTGGCACCACAACACTCACAAGCTCAACTAGTGAAAATTTAGTGAAACTAAATTTAGGGCTATTACATACTACCCACCTTAAATACTGTCATCCATGACATTTCTCACTACGGACCACTAGCAGACATAATAAAAATACTCATTACTGATCATATCAATCATATAAATCAAATAATGTATTCATTTATTCACACATGTATGTAGGTCAATAAATCAATCTTGTGGAATATAATGCAATGCATGTCAATCATAAATAGTCATATTTAGAATAGAGAACTATACCAGAAGACCTCTATGGTGCATCTCTCACTTCCTGCTAACTCAAGCTATACATCCTTGGTTGAATGGGTACTATCATCATTGATAGTGTCGTCTGCCTTTGACTCCCACTCATATTCCTTCTATTTATCCCACATATAGAACCTAGATTAGAAATTTGAGATCTCATAATCCTTTGTCCATATGCCTATCTAAAATGATCTTTTCAGGATCCTTGTCTCTCTCTATATCCTTCCTATGAGTAGTCCATTATCTTATATCCATATAGACCACATCTAAAGTATTATCATGTGATCAGATAACACTAGCCTACATGCCTCCTTTCACATCTGGGACACTATAGTATACTATCAACTTGTACCATGCCTCCTCTTCTAAAATCAATAAACCTACTTTTCTTCTCATTACTTTCCCTTCTTATCACCTCCTTGCCTTCTCTTCCTATTCATATCCTTTCTAGACTGAAGAATTTACCAAATCATTTTTCACTAATCTAGCTCTCTCAACTAACTTTGAAAACTCTTGAATTCATATTGGTACAAATGGGTGTCTTAGTTCATCTTTTAATCCTCTCAAGAATCTAAAGAATTTCTCCCCAACAGTACTAATAAGTTAAAGTGCATACCTGATATTATTTGAAGGTGAGTAGATTAAACTCAGCTTTATATTGTATCACTCACTAGTTCCCTTGCTCTAACCTCATGAAAGCTTCCTTCATCTACTATCAAGCTGACAGAGGTACAAACCAATCTTTAAATGTGCTAACAAACTCCTCCCATATGATTAAGGATTTCAACTTGCCCTAAAACGTTTCTCTCTATTATCATATCCACATCTTTCAACTTCTCCTTTAAATAGAGACACTTATAATGGTATCTTCCTATTCTCTGGGCATATCATATTGTCAAATATCTTCTACACCTCAATAGGTAGTTCTCTTCTAGTGCGGCTCTACTACTCCCTTAAATAATAGATGTTTCAATTTGTGAAGCATCTATAAGTGTTTATCCTTTTCAGTCTCCTTGCTCCCATGTTATTTACTTTGAGCATCACTAATCATCAAAGCTATGAAACTAAAAAATTGGAGCATACTATTAGAACTCACTGGGGCTACTATACATTGCTCATTTGGTACTTCGTGGCTAGTGAATCCATCACACTTGGTATAGTTATCTTTCCTATCAAAAGATAATTTAATCATATATATATATATATATATATATATATATTATAAATGCAAAGAAATAAATATTATCACTATCCATTTGTACCCCTACATTCAATTCCTATAGCTCAAGCTAAAATCAAATTCTTCCAAAACTATTGCTCTGATGCCAAAAACTTATGACACCCCAAGATATAATTTTGGAAGAATTATCTACTTTATCTCTTAATAACCCTATAAAAGGAACAAATCTCATTTCTTTGATGAAAACCAATGAAATCAACTATATACATCAAACATTTTCAATATATTCATTAATTATCAAAATTTATTTACAATAGCCAAATGTTTAACTAATATATTAGTTTATCTCCCTATACTTCTGACTACAAAAGAATAAAATAACAGTATAAAAAATAAGACTAAACCAAAATATTTTGATCGATTTCACATCACTGAATCCTAACCCCTACCTAAAAAATAAATTAAAATCATAGAGTGAGTTAACAGCTTAGTAGGTTAATAGAACCTACAACTGCAATCAATGCAAGGCAATAGAGGTAATATACATGTAATCATGCAATCCATATTAGAATAAACATGTAACTATAAGAATATATAGCAGACAAGATAAATAAATTCATTTCATATGAGCAATGTAAATAAACAAAAGTAATATAATTTAGATTCAGTGATTAGTAGTCATATAAAGGATCAATGTGTTCTATCATTCCTATAGTTGTGTTAAGAATAACACAATGGGTCAGTTACAAATCTATACATGTCTATAAATTATACTATATTTCAATATATATATATATATATATATATATATATATATATATCATACAGTATCATGTATGTATGTCTTGTCTCTATCAAATGCAATGCATCATGTATATCGTGTAATTCATATGTTTTGTATACCCTTGTATCAATCTTATCATTCTTTTTGTCGTATTATATATTTGTATCAGTCACATCATGTATCACGTTCACATCAAATTATATAATGTCACTTATGCAATTTATCATGTATGCTTATGTCATATGTATATGTAAGCAAGGTAAGACATTTGGCTACCTATAGTATTTTCTCTGTATCAAGTCATGTAGGCTAGCTTTATAAGAATTAGTCTAAATTATATAAGTCATGTTTTTAGGAATCAATCTCATTTTACATCTCACAAGTCAGGTGGCTTTCATCTAAAAAGACATCACTTCATGTCCGTCGGCATAACATATCATATCATATCATCTAATCTCCATATACCTCTCATTTCACTTCACTTTTGATTACGCCACAAATATTATTTAAAGGAAATGCCCATTATCCCACATTTCTATATAGGGTAATATGTCTTCAGTCATCCTAAATAGTCAATCATTCCAATCAACCTTTCTTACTCTTACACATGTTTTATATCATATATAATAACAATATCATGAGCACATAATAGCTCATATTTTAACTTAGTCAAATAATTTTTTTAGGAGTCATTATAAGTCAAAATTACAAACCGTCTTCACCATACTATAAATATTTTTGTTCTTTAAATATATTATTTTTTCCTAATTTTAGGGGCAGTATAAAAAATTGGCTCATGTCGATACAAGTGGAATTTTGGGACCTTTAATTGTCTATTTTACAAACTGATTTCACCAGATCATTTTAGACATGGTTAGCTATCTTATAAATATTTTTTTCATAATTTTTGCATTCTCAAATTTGAAGATATAAAAAGATTTATATAAATTTTATGTTAAAAACTAAATAAATGGAAAAATGACATTTGCGTTCTTATGATATTTTATTATAAAAAAATTAACTTCCAGTAATAGAATTTTAATTAAATACATTTTCCCATTTCGATTCATTTAACAAAGAGCAGTTAGAGAGATAGGAGAAGAAAAAGAGAGGTTAGACAAAAAAAACCTAGGATTTGAAGGTCGTAGAACAATTTTTGTCAGTAGGTCCAATTGAAAATTTTATTCATCTCAAGGTAGGTATCATTACCCTACCTCTAGTTTTATTAATTTGGGTTATTGTATTTATGAATTTTAATTTGGTTATCATGTATAAAAGTTATTATGAAATCTTGATTTTTAACAAACTTTCACCGCATTACTTTAGGCATGTGATCACAAATGTCATCAATATGAGCATTTTGACTAAAATATATTAAATTTTTATCTGATATTTTTGAATTTTGGGCTAAATACCCTAATTTGGTTAATTTAAATAAATTTAGAAATTTGAGAAATAATTGTTAAAATTTTTAATATTCGTATATGACATGCATAGTTGTTATAATATAGTTATTATGGATACACATATGTGAGAAAGAACACATTATATTTTCTTATGAATTTCACTAATTTTGATTCATATGAAACTTTTACATGCATTAAGGTGATAAAGTAAACTGAACATGGAGTATGATATCAAATGTTTATTATGCTACATATGCTGTGAAATGTGTGTATTTAAGAAAGACTGGCTAAAAATGATTGACCAATTCATATTAGTTGGAGACATATTCCCCTATATAAGAGGGTGGACTAATCATTTTTCCTTTAAAATAAGGTTTGTGGAGTAATCTTAAATGATATAAAAAGAGAGGCAGCATAAAGAGATAGATTGGTATGATATGACATGATATGCCGACGGGCAGGAAGTGATGACTTTTGATATGAAAGTCACTTGGCTTAAATGACTTTTAATATGACTTTTTCTTACAGGATAGGCATATAGGCTTATTCTTGCAGGATTGGCCTATAGCTGGATGTCTTTTCTTTCTTATAGTACCAATGTATGCATAAAATAAGAATATATACATGATAAATTGCATAATTGATATGACATAATTTATACAGGATACATACTATGATTGATATAAGTATTTAGTAAGACTGATAAAGTTGATACAAAGGCATGTGATATATATAAATCACATGATTTATATGATATACATGCATAGCATAGTCATTGTATGGCATGCATTTGACAATGATAGGTGTATTGATGTAATAAGATACTATATAAACTATTTTGTAATTGTTGGGTTTAGAATTGATAGAACTTATTGATCACTGTTCACTTGGTTACTATTAAGTTATATAGTTGTACTGATGTTTATTAAGCATATGACTTGTTATTGTTTCATTAATCATTATAAATTTTTACTGTTATATGTTTATATTGATAGTGATTGAATGATTACATGCATATATTATTCATATTATTTTGTATTGATTTCAGTTTTAGGCTCTAGTAACCTACTGAACTATTAGCTCACTCTGTGATTTTATATATTTCAGGAATGACTCATGATCCAATGGAGTGAGGATTGATCAGGAATTCAGGTTTTATTTTTTTCTGCATTTTCTCTAGTTTTAATATTTTATAGTCAGGAGCTTAGAAAGTTGAAATGAATACAATGATTAATCTTCTGGCTTATGTACATGAATTTCGAGGGATGAATATAATTTTAAATTTGATGTATATGATTTTTAGTTGCTTTCACTGGATTGATTTATATTGATGAATTTACAGAATCTCTTGTTGATTTATTTAGAAATTAAAATAGACAATTCTTCCACAAGTAGACTCTAGGGTGTTATAACTACGATCTATTGCCACAGCTAGCTATCATTATTGTCCCCTGCTACTACTGGCCATGCACTGCCTACCGCCAGCCATCATCGGACGCCTCTAATAAACTATTCTTCTAAATACTTTATTAATTTACTCTACATTCTTTCAAATAAAAAAAACTATTACATTTATAATATACTCAACCAAACAACTCAAATATATTTTAGTACACCATTTTTATTTTAGACTATTTTATTTACATTACATTCTTTTTTTAATAAAACAAACAACCCCTTAGAGTTTTTCTTAAATGAGAACAGAATAATGATTAAGAACTTCGTGTTGTAACAAGATACTTGGAAGGCATCTGCTTCCAACTTATTACTGACGACATTATGTACCAGATATTGCTCTAGTACTCCTCCAATAAAACCCCTCAACTAAATTTTTGAAACCCAACTGATTGTTTGATTGCAATTTTCAAGTAGAATTTAAGCTGAAATAAGCCTAAATCTTTCTAAATACTTTATAAGTGATTTCTAAATTCGGTCTAAATTATATTCTGAATTTAGTAAGATTTTATAAATCTTGGCTCAAATTCAAGATTTGCCAAATCATAATAACACTAATAGCAAATGAAACTAAAGATTTGTTTGGGACAATTATCTCACTGTTTTACTTTTCAGACTCAATCATAGTTTTGTTAGGCTATTGCTTTCTCGTTGCTTTTAAAAAAATTCTATGCTAGGAAGTTGTTTGTTATAGTAACTTTCAAAAGAATTATTTTCCTCACAACTTTACAATCACCTTTACAAAAAATTAGTCATCTCAAACAGATCTTAAATCTCTTCAGATTGAAATCAAATCTTTCAATCTACAACCAATTAGTCTAGAAATTTGATGAGATTTGAGACATAAGGGACCAAACAATTCCACCATCAAGATTTACTATATCCAACTTCAATATAATTTAAAAAAGCCAAATTTATTAAAATCCTACCTTCAACCAAAGAGTCCCTGCAAGTATTCATAGAAAATTAATACAATATCACCTTCCCAATTCTCTCATCATTCCTTCACATGTGTCTTCTCCCAAATTTCTTCTAGAGCAGTCACCTTTACATGAGTTCATATCAATTAAAAAACTCTTGAAACCGGCAAAGCACATGACACATTTTACATTATACTAGACTAGTTATATTTCTTATTCATATGAGAAACATCATTTTTTTTCTAATCATGGGGTGTTTTTTGGGATATATTATGAGTGTAAAGTAACATAAATAATGAGATTTTGAAATTTTCATTCCCATTTTGGGAACTGTTGAATGTGACCTCTAATGTCCCCATCATTGAGTCATCTCATGACCGAATCACAAATTGTTTTTCTCTTCGCCTTAGGCATCATTTGCTTTCCTGGTCATTACCACCGCTCATGTCAATGTTGTTTGCATCCGTTCATCACTCATCAAATCATGATCTCGTTGTCACGATCAACTTAGGCCGCAATCCTACGCCACTCACCACATTACCGGCCTAGCTATTGCCGTCCACTTTTACTTATGAAATTACTTCATTTATTTTTGTAGCCACCTCGCAGCCATTGTAGCTCCCAATATATGCCTTAAAAATATTATTTAAATTTTATTCAATCTATTTCAAACCAAATACAAAATAATGATATTCTGATCGCATTTTACAACTAACCAAACAATTTGAGTGCTTCAAATACATTGAATTTATTTTGCACTACATTAAAAATGCATCTAAATTCTAAATACTTGCTATCAAGCAGCCCAAAGCGAAACAGGAAATCAAGAATGCGATCAAAATGTTGAAGTGATTTACAAAAACCAGATCTGATGAATAGTTCCAATTTGCAAAAACTATTTATATTTGGTCTGAAACAATAATATTCAGATGAAGCAACTCTATCTCTACACTCTCTAAAACATTAAGACTAAGTACAAAAAATATAGGACTTGTGATTCTTTAGTGAAACAACATTGACACTCAGAGGCCAAAACAACTCGCATCTATTTCAATTTTAAACAACTGGAATACTATCATTAAACATTCTCCAGCAAAGAAAGAAAACTCATAATGAAGCAATTAATTGTCCAAGAAGACCTCTTCCTGCTACAGCTCTCTTGTTTGTCTTACCCTCTCCCAAGAAAACTTCAAAGAAATTTTAGTAACATGACCGTGTTTCAAAAAGGTACTATCCTAAGTTTGTCAGTTTATAAAATAGGAAGTTTTTTAAGGCTCATAAAGCTTAAAATACAAGTTTTTCATATTTTTTAGTATATTCGGTGGATAATATTATTAAATCAGTGAGAAGTTTTTCCAAAGGTCAAGAACTATGGCAGATTCCTTTAATGCACTCAAATCAGTGACCCCATATAGACTTTCCTCATAATTTTTAAAGTTATTATTGTAACCACTTTGCTTTCTCACAATCTCATGGTAGAACCACCTAAACTTTCCTTCTCTTTAATTCATTGTAATCAATATTTGTCACCAAAAATTGTCTTTCTTTGCTAACAACTGATTCAGTAAACCATTCGCATTACTAACTACAATCTTTTCGTGTTCCAATGAACATTGTTTGAGCCTGATGTTCATATCAAAACCCATCTTCCAGTCTCTAAGGTCTTTTGTAAACATGTTTGTTTCAGTCTTTTATATGAATTCCATAAAAATAACTAAACAAGTACTAAATTTTCATGTCCATTCTGGGAGCTGCTCTATGTGACCTTCACATTGTCTCCATCATTGAAATCACATCATAACCAAATCATGAATTGTTTTCCTCATCTTCTTAGGCATCATTTGCTTTCCCAGTCGTCGCCACCGCTCATGTCAATATTGTTTGCATCCGTGCTTCGCTTATCAAATCATGATCTCATTGTCACCATGGACCTAGGCTGCAACCTTACACCGCTCACCGCAATACCAACCCTCTTCTATTGTCATCCACAGAACCTATAAAACCATTGATCTTGTTCATTTTTTGTTGCCACTGCCTGCTGCCGCTATTGCTCCCATTGTGTGCCTTAAAATATTGAAAATATTATTTGAATTTAATTCATTCTACTTGAAGCCAAATACAAAATAAAGGTATTCTGATTGCATCCATCTAACCAATTATATTCAGATGAAGCAAACTCTATCTCTACACTCTCTAAAACATTAAGACTAAGTAAAAAATTAAAAGATTTAAGATTCTTCAGAGGCCAAAGCAAATTCGAATCTATTTCAGTTTTGAACGACTGAAATACTATCATTAAACAGTCTCAAGCAATGGAAAGAAAGCTAATAATGGAAGCAATTTATTGTCCAAGAAGACCACTTCCTTCTACAGCTCTCCTCTTTGTCTTACCTCTCCCAAGAAAATTTAGTAACATGACCGTGTTTTAAAACGGTACTATCCTAAGTTAGTCATTTTATAAAATAGAAAGTCTTTTAAGGCTCATAAAACTTAAAATACAAATTTTTCATAATTTTCTTAACTATATTCCGTGGATTTTATTATTGATATGTATTCTGGGGTAAAATGAACATTGCAATATATATATATATATATATATATATATATATATATATATATAGAGAGAGAGAGAGAGAGAGAGAGAGAGAGAGAGCTCTTTCTGAGCAAAATATAATTGAGTAGACTCTTATTTGTGTTCAGCTTGGTTGATAAACGAGAAAAATAAAATAAAATATGTTCAAGCTCAACTCATTTACTTAACAAGTGAGCTAAGAAGAAAAATTAGGAGATAAGGCATATAAGGGATAACCTTAACACAATCTCTTAGAAGCTTTAAGAAATCAAGTACTCAATCCATTCAAACCAACTGAAAATCAGCAGTTGGATATGGTAGCCAAAACTCATGATTCCTATGTTAGAACAAAACAAACTTTCTCAATATTATCGGAGGAAATTTAAAAAAAAAAACAAATCGATCAAATGAGCTTTAGAATTGTTGAATTTACTTTGAGATGAATGAATAAATGATTAATCATTCAAGTATTGTATTATTCTTATCTTAAAACAAATTCAAAAACTTCAAAAATCATCTTATTTTCTTGACATAATATTCTATGAAAATTTCATAATTTTCTATCATATGCTTTTTCTATGTCTAGCTTTAAAAGCACATTACTACCTCTCAATTTAAACTTCGTTTGAGACAGCTTTCTTAATGCTTCTTAAAGCAACTTTTTAGTACAAAAATTTTAATTTGTATACTAAAAAGCTATTTTAAGAAGCTGTAAAAAAACTGTCCCCAACGAAATCATACTCTTCAAATGCATCATTTCATGAGCTTGGAGAAAATCATCACTGATATTATGGCCTTCAAAAAAATTACTCTGATCCAGAAACATGCTTTAGAAAATCACAAAAAATAATCTATTAGCCATAATCTTATTCAAAATCTCATTTAAAACTTTATCTAAGCTTATAGATAATGATTACACCAAGTGCAAGGACTATGACGGATTCCTTCAATGCACTCAAATCAGTGATGCCAGATTGATTTTCCTCATAAATTTTAAAGATATTATTGGAACTACCTTTGCTTCTTCACAATCTCATGGTAGTACCACCTACAATTTCCTTCTCTTTAATTCATTTTAATCAAATATTTTTTATCACCAAAAATTATCTTTCATTGCTAACAACTGATTCAGTTAACCACTGGCTTACTACAATCTTGACGTGTACCGATGAACATTATTTGAGCCTAATGTTCAAATTAAAAACCACCTTCCAGTCTATATGGTCTTTTGTAAGCAAGTTACTATGAAGGTAGAGAAGTATTTTTCAGTTTTTTATATGCATTTTATAAAATAAAATAACTCTACTGCAGTACATTTCACTATCCACGATCTCTACTCTTAGCCATCACCAATAGATCTCTTTATATCTGAGTCGTTTATTATGCATCTGATTAAAATCCGTTTTATGCATTTCTTCCTTCATCCTTGCTCTATATACATGTTTGTATCTTTGGTTAAGATGTATATATAGATACAGTAATTTACTCTTTTCGTACTTTCAGTTAATGTTTTATTTTTGTATACTTATACAATGTTGTATAAGTATTTCTTTATGGTATAAGAGAAATTGCCTTACCGCATTACTTTTTTTCTTTTCTTACATTAATATATCAAGAAAGGTATCTATCTTCTATTACATTTCACTATGAAAGATAAGTCCATGACATAATACCTCTCCTTGAATCAGAAATAGTGGATGCCATTAATGAAGTCGGTAGCTTTCTTGATACAAAAGATATTATTTTATATACTGTGGGCTCCGAAAATTTGGCCTCGGCCTCCGCCCGCTTTTCTTTGTTCTTCGGGGGGAGTTTTAACGAACTAAGTTCCGGGGTAAATTTTGGAAGGCAGATGGGTTTGTAGATAAGACATTACCTAAAGATTTCGCCCTCATTTTCTGAGGACTTTATGATCTGAGTTCTGGTTTCCTATAGGCGCAAGCCCCTATAGTTAATTACCCCTCCCGATCACGAGAGAGAACTTTCGATTAAGGCTAGTCGTCAATCAGATACATAAAGATACGTGAGTCTGGTATATAGTAGCAGCATGGGTTTGGGATGTTAAAATCTGGAGTTATTTGGGAATTTGGAAGATTGGGAGATTTGGAGATTTAATATTTAAAATTGAAAATTGCACCATCTTGCACTTAAAGCGGATGGTGGGGGAATGGATGATAGACCCGATCAAGATCCCATGGTTTCGTCGTCCCGGGCCATCGTGGTCCCTGGTCTACTTAGTCAGAGGAGGTAGTCGACCCAACCTGACAGAAGGATCCTTGTCGGCAGGCATGGGTTGCTTCGTCCAAGGGTACCTTGTAGATCTGGGGGGAATGTTTGTCTAAGGGGACAAATTTGAATCCACCTTAGCTAGCAGAAGGCTTTGTGCCCTATCGATCATATCCTATAGATTCATATCTCAAGAATTTGATTCCATTGGGGAGCATAAGGCTCTGGCCATAACCATAATATAATGGTGCCATTTGGGGGCGACCACCTGGTTTAGAGGGCCCCGAGTCATAACCGTTTATCCTGCAGTGCCATTTGGTGGCGAAACTATCGGTTAGAGGACTCGCACCACGTCCTTGCTGGCAGGAGATTATTTGAGAATAGATCCTAGTGATATTTTCGATCAAGCATTAGCTCTATGTGAGCTGAAGTAAATTTTAATTTGTCCACCTC
Organism: Dendrobium chrysotoxum; assembly: GCA_019925795.1. Classification (NCBI taxonomy): domain Eukaryota; kingdom Viridiplantae; phylum Streptophyta; class Magnoliopsida; order Asparagales; family Orchidaceae; genus Dendrobium; species Dendrobium chrysotoxum. Next base: position 13,712,519 of record CM034311.1, on the reverse strand, counting down.
GGCAAACCGTTGCGGAGTGTGAATGGATTTGCATTAAGCTATTTGATAGTTGGATTTCAATTTTAAATGTCTTAGAATTCTAGATTTTTTTAGATTTTTGGATGATTTTATGGGAATTTGAGTGGCGTTTTTGGATTATTTGAACCTTGTCCACTCTGTCGAGCTGCCGACAGAGGATCGGGTTTCGTATGATTTGCGCCTTTGTAAGTGAATTCTCTTGATTATAGGGCTTGAAGGCCAAATATGAACGTATAAAAAAAATATCTCGGTCGACCTCGCGACCGTATATTCATTTAATAGTTCGAGCCGTGTCACCTCCTATCTACCTGAATAGAAGGATCGGGCTCAAACTTGAATTCACTTATTGACCCGCGCAGCATCCCTAAACGTCACGTGTGTACCAATAACACGCTCGCCAGGGCCCATGCGGGTATTTGGGGGTATTTTATAATTATTTGTTAAACCTTGTCAACTCCTATTTACTTGCTTTATGAGGATTTGGTTCAAATCTACTGACCCACGCAGCATCCCTAGGCGTCACGTGTGTACCAATAACACGCTCGTCGGGGCCCATGCGGGTTTCAATTACATTTATCCATTTTGTGTACCTATGTGTATACAAATTAAGGTGCACGTGTGAGGGATATTTTAGACATTTAATACCGCTCAATTGTGTAGGAAACCCTCATTTGAATGATGTGTTCTATTTTAGAGCTCGTACACGCCTTCTGTCTGCTTGTATACAGATTGCAGATCAGGTGGTGTAGCATTGTAGCTTGTGGACGCCTTCTGTCTGCTTGTACGAAGGTTGCAGATTCGGTGGCGTTGTGCAGCAGCTTGTAGACTGAGTTGTTTGCTACTTTGTACAGGTAGACTGTTGTGTACTACTTGCATAATTTACGCAGGTAGATTATATTACACTAACGAATCTCCTGTTTGAATCCATATTCATTGTATATTCACTATCGTCACTTGCACAGGTTTAATATATTTGTAGGCAGCAAGGTGATATTGAATTAATGCACCATTCCCCTCGTTAATTACTATTGACAGTAATCTGATTCTATCTCATGATGATTTCTCCCTTTTATTTATGGGTATGATGTTCCCTTTATGACTTTGCTGGTTGAAGACTTTTTGTTACTACCTTCGAATGATCCCCTTCAGTTACATGCTTTCCATAAGTTAAATATGACACTCGTCAAAGGCTTCGAGTGGTGACTTGTAGGTCGGTTGCCATATCCTCCATCATCCTCTTGCTGCTCTTGCCAATCTTTTGTCCTCATAGGCGACTTGGAACAAGTGTGATAAGCTTATGTTATTAGTCTTCATTTGCAATCATAGCTTGTGAGCGAATGATGCTAAAGATCACAAGCCCTTTATCATATTTGGCAATAACTTGTAGCTTGCAAAGAATTTATTCATGGATGATAATTCCACAACATATTTTGTGTCAGTTATTCGGCACTGTGTTCAACACAAGTTTCCATTCACCATGTTTTTCTCACATCTCATTTATGAATGTGATACCCATCCAATTATCTTCAACCACTTAAAAGCATGATTAAGGTATATTACTTGTACTCATGACATACCCCATTTTTAGTTGATCGTTACTTAGGGATGAGTTACACTTAATGTTATAAGTCAATCATCATGATCCGAAAGCCTCATGGCTTTGTGGTTGAGCCACATCTCCCATATTTTTGTCTCTTGCAAACAAGGTATATTTGCAAATCCTTTGTCTTGAAAGATGATTCAATGTGTATGATTAGTTTGGTTTCTTCATACATTCGCATCCCAATTGAGATAATCGTTATAAGTTAATTGTTATTGTTCGAATAATTCTACACCAAAGTTTGTCACCAACTCATACATGAGTTCATTTCTTATTTACTTCTCCTTGATTGAGTCATTCTTATGATTCATGAATCTCATTTTGAATGTTAAGTTTTTTAATCAAAGTTTTGAGTGCAATGTTATTTGTTCTTGAGTTCATTTCAATTAGACTTAAATATCATTTGCTTTGTGTTCAAATATAAGTTCAAGTCCTTTGTCATTTGGTCCAAATCAAGTTCATTTGATGTTCAAATTAGTGTTCAAAACAAGTTCATTTGCACAAGTCCCCTGTTGTCCAAAATTTGTTCAAGTCCTTTATGTCTTCAGTCAAAATTTCGGCAGCCTCCCGGCGTCTCCCCCGTTTAGGGGAAAACTATAGGAAACTGGGCCTTCCCACCACGCTATGAAAAGCGTGTATGGTAGGTGTCTTTGGACACCGCAGCCGTATTTTCTTCATCCCCCACCACGCTACGAAAAGAGTGTATGGGTCTTTGGCATAAAAACACAGTTATTTCCCCGCAAGCGGGTATTTATGAATATCCCCTTCTCGCCATAGGCGCCGCACCTGCTTTCCATCCCATCACGCTACGAAAAACGTGTATAGGCGGTTTGCCGGTGCGCCGCGAATGCCAAAAAAGAGATTTTGGGTGATTACCCATTTCGTCGTAGGCGCCGCACCGGGTTCCCTTCCTACCACGCTACGAAAAGCGTGTATAGGTGGTTTGCCGGTGCGCAGCGAACGACGAATTGAGCTCTCGAAGTGATTACCCGATTCGTCGAGGGTACCGCGACGAACTTCCTCCCACCACGCTACGAAAAGCGTGTATAGGTGGTCATTTTGTCGCGCTACAAACGATGAAATGAGCTCTCAAAGTTTGCAAAATAATAATATTTTTTTTCTCTTTTTTTTTTGAATATTTCCTTTTTTTTAACTCTTTTTTTTTTGCTTTTCTTTCTTTCTTTTCTTCCCTTCTTAGTTTTTTTTTTTTTTGCTATTTTCTTCTCTTTTTCTTTTCTTGAATTTTTTTTCTTCTTTTTTTTTCTTTTTTTTTTTAATTTTCTTCTTCTGCTTTTTTTTTTTTAGAACTTCTCTCTTTTTTTCTCTTTTTTTTTGGAAAATCCTTCTCCTCTTTCTTTTTTTTTTTAATCTCCTATGCCCATATATTTACATGTAAGTCTCAAAAACTAGTAGATAAAATAATGTCAATAGCAGATCATGGATAAAATATTAACAATATCTATTGCTTGTAACAACAACAAAAAAAGAAATAAGGTGGAGATGAAATCTGCTATTTATCTCTTTTTGATTTTAGATGTGGATGACCTCTTCCTCTTACCCATACACATGTATGTATGCATATGTACACCATTAAACTTAATAACCATGATGCAAATAGTCATTAATTTCATCTAATTAGGGAAATTAGCAACACAAATTAGACTAGTTAGTATAGCAATATATGTCAATAACAGTAGATATATATATATATATATATATATATATATATATAAGATAGAATAGGCAATATATAAAAGAGAAAATAAATCCTACTGTTTGCTATTGAAATGGCTTTTCTGGTGGGCTAATTAGTTGAGCCTCTCAAGGTAATCAAGTGACTTTGTTACTTTACATTGAATGGTAAGAAGGAAAGTCTAATTATGGCTACAGGTTTTGTTGATAGAGAATGAAAAAGTGGTTTTGGAGTGATTTAGAAGTGGAGGGGAAGAGATGGATTGTTTTGGTTGGTTGAAGTGATATAAAGATAAAAAGTCAATGTAGTTTGAGTGTGAAAAAGGTTCACGTGTAGTAATAATGGCAGCTTTTTTTTATGTAAAAAAAAATTAAAAAAAAATGTTGGTTGAGGGGGTTTGTTTGATAGTGAGGAAGAGGGTAGCTATTGGCTCTATATAGGAGCAAAAAAAAGAAGAAAGGTTTTGCAGGTTGAGAGAAGAGTTGTAGTTGTATGCAAAGGGAAGAAGGCTGGCGTGAGGGACCAGAGGGAATAAAACCGAGTTGCTTGGAGAGGAGCTGAGGGACGGACGGAAGCAGTAGAGCAAATGGGACGACAGCTTTTCAGAGGTCCAAGTTGGTTCGTAGTGAAGTATACCAAGAAGCACTGTGGAAGAAAAGTGAGTTCAACCTATTAGAGAAGACTACCTCTTTGATTCTCAACACAGTGGAGGCGGAAGTCCTGAGGAAATTTCGGCAACTGGCTTGTAAGAAAGAGGCGTCAGAGGACAGTGGAGGGGAAGGTCAGTTTTGACGTGGAGAACAGGAACTTTGAGTGGGGATCGAATGGGAGAAGTGAACAGTAGCTAGAGCTCGCTTAAAGGAAAGAACCAGAGGACTCGACGAGACTCCAGCTTCGTTTTAATCCTTGCAATAGTCCATCACTCGAGGCAGGAAATCCACAGCGATTATCTTGCAGAATTTACAGCGGGTTTAAAGGGATTTCCTCAGGGATTTGATCTCGAATTAGACGGAGCGGCAGGATTTCGGGAGCTCATCAGATACGAAGTCGACTGATACGAGGTTAGCATTTAATTTTGATTTTGAAATTTATTCTGACCTACCTCTTTTGATCAGATCCCTGTGTGATGTTAATGATGACTTGCCATTACTAGTATAAGTATCAATCAATTAGAAGGTCATTGATTTATGTGTTAGCTACCTCGTATTGCGGGCATTCTTGCCTCAAAATATGTGTCAAATCTCATCGAATACCAAAATTAAATAAATCGATAGTGGATTTAGGGTATTTATGATATTCTGGTCATGACGACGCAGTCTGTTTCGCAATCGGACGTCATTTGGTTAGCGCCGAGCGTTAATTTCCTTGAAATATGCATTATCATATTAGAACCCTCGTCGGTCATGGCATAATTTTAGTTTGGACAAATTGACAGCCGATTTAGAGTATTGACAGTGTTCCAGACGCAATGACGTAGTCCGTTCATCGATCGGAGATCATTTGGTCGACACCGAGGGCTAAATTCCTTAGCATGTGCATCATTACCTTGTGATTTATGCTTTTGCCTCGTAATTCATGTCGACCTTCTCGTATGTCATTTAATTCAACCAAATTAAAAGTTATTCTTAAGTATTTGGGATGTTCCAGACGTAGTGGCGAAGTTCGTTTGTCGATCGGAGATCATTAGGTCGACGACGAGTCTAATTTTCTTGAACTACGCACTACCGCATTTGAATCACTCTGATCGCACCGCCAATCTAAATGCTTCAAATTGAACAAAAAAATATAGTTTTTAAAGGTTAAAAGCATTCCAGACACGATGGCAAAGTCCGTTCATCAATCAGAGATCATTTGGTCGACGACGAGGCCAATTTTCCTTGAAATGTGTGTTATCGCATCGCATTAGGATTGGTTTGATTTGTATGCCACCACCCCGAACGATCCTAATTAATTAAATAAAATGTAGATCTTTGATGTTGATGACCTTCCGGACGCAATGGCAAATTTCCCTCAAAATATATGCCATTACAATCGAATCGCCTTTGGGTTCATGCCACCAACCCAAATGCTTCAAATTCAATAAACAAAATGTAGTTTTTAGAGGTTAACAGCGTTCCGGACGCAATGAAGAAATCTGTTCATCAATCTGACGTCATTTGATTGGCCTCGCGCTGCTTAGTTCGTTATTTTTGTCACAAATAAATTGCTTTCTTGAACTGTCTTCTAACGCCTTTCATCCAAGTTGTCTCACAAAACACCACCAATGACTTTAGCTGCCAATGAAGATCCTAAAAGCCTTCTTAACTATCTCTCCAACAATCATCAATGTTGATGGAAACACAAATCCGTATTTTATCAAATTCCTCTGTCATTTCGTCTTCATAGACACGTTGCAAGAGAGTTGTCTTTCCCATAACACCATGCCCCACCATGGATAGGAGAGAAATGTTTCTATACAAATTAAATCCATCAATAAGAACTTAAAGTTCCTCATTTGATTGTTTCCTCAACTATTGAATAGCAAAATCAAGATGTGATCCACATTCGAGCTAAATCATCTTTATCAAATTCATGGTTTCTGGGATGGTTTTAGGGGTCAACAAATGCCCCCCAACAAATGTGATACGCGTCCCAAGCGTATCACATTTGTTGTAAGTTAGTTGACAACTTTTAGTAACTTTTCGCTTTTGAGCATACATGATTACCACAACTGCTATTTGACATATTTTCATTCTCTCCTGTGCAGGAGGTGTTTGGTTGGCAGAGACCGGACGACCTGCCTCTTGGCGAGCCTAGTGAGGAGGCCATTTAAGAGTTTATTGACCGGCGAGACCCTCAGGGTGATGTTGATGTACATGATAGACTGGAGCAGCACAAGGATATGTTACAGGGGCGTGACATTTTTCATGACCTCTTTGCTCGCCTCCCTCTACTCCCAGAGCTTCCTGAGGATTCCGTTCCTTTTGAGGACCCGGACAGGTGGGTCACCAGCATTAAACTGCTGTACGGGGAGTACCACCCGCTCGAGAGTTCAGTCGCCCAGGTTGGTTGGGGTACTTGCGATGTTTTAGTGCCTGCCGCAGATGTAGTTGAGCCAGTTGGGCAGTCCGGCCTTCTTAGTCACCGCCAGTTACAGTCGTCACCTCTAGAGTGGCCGAGGAACTCAGCGGTTGGTCAGGTTCAGAGCCCGGTCAGCGGGTATGTTTGTTGGGCCTGGTACATACTTCAAGTGCATAGGGAGACTCTTCGAGCAGCAGGGATCTACGAGGCGGTGTATGCCTCATTGTTTGACTACGGGCGCCTCCCCACTTCTTGGGCCCGTGGCTTGGTAGAGTTCTGGGATTCAGGCAGAGGTACATGCTGGATCGGGGTGGAGGAGCTCACGATCACCCTTTCAGACCTTCAGACAGTGTCGGGTTTGCCAGTTTTTGGTTACCGCTTTGAGGAGTGTGTGCCTCCGGACGAGCAGCTTTTTTACTGGGTTCCTTCAGCAGATGGTGACAAGAGAGGAAAATTGTTACTCCCAGATGTTTACCCCAGAGTTTTAGAGCACTACTGCCAGACCTATAGAGATTCAAGCTTGTCGGGGCGTGCTAAGGCCTGAATGCCAGTGGACGTTTGGACCCGCAGCTTCCTTCAGGAGAGGTTCTTGCTTACCGTTCGCGTTCCACTACACGACCCATTTGGACTTCGTTTGCAGCGTGGTGCTCCATTGTCCGAGGAGACCACCGAGCCTGCTTCTTCGGTTGACTACGCTTCTCCAGCTTTGGTGGGGATCGATGAGGACTTGTTTCTGACGGGTTTCTTAGCACTTTTGCTTAGTACCTTTGTACTACCACTCCAGACAGGCTCTTTGAGGTGCAGTATTCTGTTGGCTGCCAGTCAGTTGGCATAGGGATAGAGGCTTACTCTAGCTCCCCCCGTTCTCGCCAGGGTATACAGGATTTTATGGACCATTTCTGAGGCCAGTTCTTTAGAGGTACGAGACCCAGTTCTACCATGGCAGTACTTATTTGTCTGGGTCCACTTATACGTCTAGGGTGCTTTTTCCTGCCTAGAGACTCCAGCCTACTTCTTATAGAGGGGGTATCCTACAGTTCTCCAGTTGTCCCAGGCATCTTCTACCTTCGAGTAAGAAAGGATTCGCCTCTTCTTCTTTGCCCCGCAGTTGGTTTCAGACCGGTTCTCTCTAGTTCACCAGTCAGATATTTTTGGTTTGCCGCCACATCAGAGAGGCACTGTTGTGGCGAACGAGGTCGACCACAGAGGGAGGCGTACTTTACTGTATAGGAGACAAAGTTTTCCTGTCGACGAGTACTTCATCAGTATGCGCCCGAGTTGGTTGTGCCACAAGGCAGGCGCCGTGGTGACTTTGGAGGGCTATCAGCCCAACAGGGTGGCCAGACAATTTGGACTCTCTCAGGCCATAGCTTACGATAGATGGCCACTTGTCCCAGGAGTTGCAGATGTACAGCGTATGGATGTTGTTCCAACAGAGACCCGCTTTTATGCCGCAGCTTTGACTTGGTCTCACTTACTGAGGCTGGGGATAGGTTCCAGCTTTCTTTTGGTACAGCCGTCTGCTAGTACATGAGTCAGTTACACCAGATTGTCTTGGGTGCGACAAGCCTTTCGGCCAGCTTTAGAGCACGGTGCGAGGAGGTACGAGCACCGGATACGAGAGCTGGGGTTGCCGAGGGGACAGAGGTCTCGTCAGGTTCTTCCAGAGACTACAGGTAGTAGAGGTACTTCCCTACTCCCTCCTCCTTTCTTTCCTACTAGCGCTTATTTCAATATAACTGTGGTAATTTGATTTATCATTTGGTGCATGGACACGTGTTGAGGCCCATACTGCTGCTGGGGTCGTTGTTCCTTCCCCTTCTAAAGTTCTGGATGTGGCATCTGTGCCATACCACACTGAGGTTTTCCAGCCCTCTCGCCGGTAGACCAGCTCTCAGCGTGTCACACCTTCCAAACAGTCCATGGACGCTCGTCTTTCCTCCAGGGACCTCGGGGACAGCACACAAGAGCCAAGGAGGTCAGACTTCACTGGGTACGGTACACCAGGATCCTCCGACGACTTCTCTTTTCCGGTGGACCCCTACGGGTCATTCTGTCCAGGCGAGTCTTCGGGGACCGGTGCTGCGTTACTTACAGAGCTGTTTGGGGGGGCATCGTATACGCAGCCACCGTCAGACCTTGTTCCATCAGAGTTCTTCTTCCCAGTGGGCTACTTAGTTGACTTTGCAGGCCCCTCCTCCATCCCAGCCAGTCACCCAGCCGACTCAGTAGGCCCTTCCGTAGGTACGCATTAATTATAAGTTAATTTATTTTCAATGTATTATTATAATATATGTGATTATATTAATTGTTTATAATATTTTGTGCAGTGGCTGAGGGAGTTGACTACACGTCAGAGATTTTTTGCTACGTTCCCCGACCTCCGGACTCCATGACTACTGACAGGTGCAGCCACCTAGTGGAGGTTCTGAGGAGCTTAGTTTTCAGCGTCGACCCGAGCACTCAAGAGTCTTGGGTCGGTTTTACCTCTTCTGCTGACCGGATCCTAGGCCTGCTTGCTGAGTTTGGGGTGGACACCACCGAGTTACATTTTTGGGAGACGGTGTGTCGTGAGACAGAGTTCTGCATCCAGCGGCTGAGGTCACTTTCTGTTACCCGGGCCAGCGTTACACTTCCGTAATTAGAGGAGATAGTTGCTAGCCGCAGGGCTCTAGCCAACGACGCCCATGACAGAGTAGACCGTAAAGCAAAGGCTCTGAGGAGACACCGCCAGAGTTCTTCTGGCATGACTCAGGAGATGGACGGATTGATGACGTGCGTGCAGGCTCTTTGGGGGGATATCAGGCAGATATTGTCCAGGACGCGTCACCTACAGGAGGGGCATTACAGACGGGACTGCCTTACTAGGAGAGAGGAGCAGCGACATCAAGCCTTACAGCAGGAGATGATGGAGGCTGACTCTTCACTAGCACTGGCCATGGAGCAATTCCAGAGAGCTCAGTCAAAGTTTCAGACCTTGGCCAAGGTTACCGGACAGCTAGAGAGCTTACAGGCCCGCCTCTACTAACGTGACTTTGTCCTTTTCTTTTTAGTCTGTACTCATGTAGCGTCTTGAGTCTCACTGTACTTGTAACTCGTGATGATTGATTATATATAAATATACACACACACACATATATATATTTATTTATTTATTTATTTATTTATTTATATGGTGGATTTTTGTTCTTTTCTGTGTTGTTTCTTAAGCTAGTTTCTGTGTTGTACTCTGGACTATTTTGTTGTTGTTGTTGTACTCTGGACTATATTTTGGATTATTTTGTACTTTGTGTTGTACTCTGAGCTATCTCGTACTCTATTTTAGACTTATTTTGGTGCCACAGGGGATTTTAAATATTTTTTTGGGGATTTCGGCATGCAGCGCGATGTCAACTCAAATAAATATTTAAAATGCCCCCTGTCTTTGAGGGCAGTTGTGAGCGTCACTTTAGCCACTAGTTGGGGCTAGTGGTCGTAGCTTCAAACTTTAGGAATTTTAGCTTTTTCATGTCCTATGCTTTGTGCGATGGACTTGATGGAAAGTTTACAGGTTTTTGATTTGGTTGATAGTACCAAGTGCAGGTAGTATCCTGATCCTTAACTAGTCGAGGAGACTTCAATCCGAATCACTTTAGTTCATCAGATTAGGTGAGCTATGATTAGATAGCTCTTTATCCTCTGTTTGCTGAAATGAGAGTTCCTCTACTACGGCCATTCTTATGTCGTGTTGAGTAGACAGAATTGCCAGCGATCCGATCATATTTGGGCATGTTGGATCCAGCCTCTTACACTCATTCAGGCTTCAGACTTGAGCTATGGGCAATGTGCTTCCCAATGCTGAATCTACTGAAGTTGGTACATTTAAAGTCATCCTTTGCGGCTGCAGATTTGGAGTCTACAGATATTCGGTAGTTGTTCGCGACTCATCCTTCCCATTGGGACTTTGATTCTCCGGTCAATTAGGAGAGTTTTGTGTACTACGACTACTGGAACTTGTCGAGTCAGGTCAGCCTTCATTCTTCCTACAATCTCTACTGACGGGTTGACGAAGTGGGAGTTCCGCTACTACGGCCTCTCTTCTGTCGTGTTGAGTAGACGAAGTTGCCAGCGATCCGGTCATATTTGGGTGTGTTGGATCCGGCCTTTTACACCCATCCGAACATTAAGCTTCAGGCTGTTGAAAAACTTCAAGCTTTTTTTTGGCTCGATTAGTTGGAGCAAATAGTTACAAAAGCCTCTTTCTTGACTTTCAAAATCCTCGTACACTAGAGGAGAATGATGTCCCAAACCTTCAGAAAAATCACCTGCGTACGTGTGTTAACAATGGAATTCGTCGTATCCCTATTCGAAGGAACATAAGGCTTAATGATTTCAATATTTATTTGGAGATCCCGGCACGGTGTCGACCCAAACAAACACTTAAGTACTCCCCATCTCGTAGGGAGGTTTTAAAATTAGATGAATTTGAAAATTTTGAGCTCTCTTTTTTTCTTGATATTCACTTAGGGATCTCGACACATAGCACGATGTCGACCCAAATGAGTATTCAGATGTCTTCTGTCTCGTAGGGGTATCCTTAAGGTGGGAGAATTTAAACTTTGAATATTTTAAATATTTATTCGGGGATTTCGGCATGCGGCGCGATGTCGACCTGAATAAATATTTAAAATGCCCCCTGTCTAGCGAGGAGTGTTTTTTTGTTTTCTTTTTTTTTTTTTTTTGTTTTTTTTTTTTGGTAAACTTAAAAGTTTAAGATTTTAAATATTTATTCGGGGATCTCGGCTCGTGGCGTGATATCGAACCGGATAAATATTTAAAATGCCCCATGTTTGGCAAGAAGTTTTTTATTTTTTTTTTAAATACATTCTTGTATTACAAGAGAATTTTAAAAGATGAGTCATGCACGAGTGGATAAGTACATTTGAAGTATTAAATACTTTAAGTACATCATTATCCCTATGCATAGTATTTCTTCAAGTATCGACCATTGATCGGCGGCATAGGTCTTTGGCCCTCCAGCTCAATCAACTGATAGGCTCCTCCTTGATACACTTTCTTAATAACAAAGGGGCCCTCCCAATTGGATACGAATTTATCACCAATTTTTTGGTGAGGGATGATTGGCCTTCTCAGCGCCAGGACCAATTCCCCTTCTTAAAAAGATCGATGACGCACCATTCGATCAAAGGATTTCGCCATCCTTGCTTGATAGATCTCCAAGTTTTGCTGGGCTTGCAACCTGGTTTCTTTAAGTGCATCAAACTCTTCCATTCTTAATCGAGCATTTTGATCCTGAGTTAAATCATGTTGGATAGCTACTCGAAGTGACGGAAGTTCAATCTCTAGTGGCAATACTGCTTCAACTCCGAATACTAATGAATAGGGAGTGACTTTGGTTGGCATCTTGTAGGTTGTACGATATGCCCATAGTGCTTCTGCCATCTTCGTATGCCACTCTCTCTTATTTTTGGTGAGGATCTTCTTCAACAACTTCACCAGCGTCTTGTTAAATGCCTCTACCAGGCCATTGGCTCTTGGGTTATATATGGAAGAATATCGCCAATCAATCTTCTGTCGATCAATAAATTTGTAGATTTTTGTACTCTTGAATGCTGTGCCATTATCTGAGATCACGCATCACGGTACACCGAATCTGTAGACGACGTTGTGGGTGAAGAAGTTGATTACATGCTCAGATGTGACTTTTTTGAACGGAGCTGCTTCTGCCCACTTGGAGAAATAATCTGTAGCTACCAATATAAAGTGATGTCCGGCTGATGATGGTGGATCTATCAGCCCAATTATGTCTGTACCCCAGCATTCAAATGGCAAGGACGCTACCGTCGGGTGCTGTGGATTTGGCGGTTGATGTATAACATCACCATGGATCTGACACTCTTGGCACCTCTTAGCATGGTTAATACAATCTGTTACCATTGTTGGCCAATAATAACCCATTCTCTTGATTTTAGTAGCCATCTTGGGACCTGACTGATGTGCTCCGTAAAGTCCTTCATGAACTTCTACTACCACTTTATCAGCTTCCTTGGTCCCTAGGCACCTTAGCCACATTTGATCAAAAGCCCGTCGATATAGCGTATCGTTGATAAATGCATATCATAATGCTCTTTTTCTGATTTGTACAGTCAAAGATTTATCTGTTGGGAGTTTGCTTTCTTTGAAGTAGTCGATGAATGGTTGCCTCCAATCATCTTCGACTTCAACATCTAAGCAATACCACCATGATTCTGAAGCTAAACTGCCCTTACGTCTTCTCTTAGGAGCTTGATTTTCTTCATGTTGATATTCAAGATCTACTGGTTGGGGAAGTTGAGGATTAACCGGGGTTATATCCTGCTGGCTTGAATCTAGTAGTCCCTCTGCCTGTGGAAATCGCAAGATCCCTGGCTCTAAGATCCGACGATTTTCAACCGTAATAAATATGGGTATCCTCTTATCTTCATTTGCCAGTTCCTTGGCTAATTTGGCCAAACAATCTACTTTTGCATTCTGCCCTTGAGGGATTCGAGCTATCTTAATATTTGGCACTTGCTTTAGGAGCTCGAGAGCTCGTCGGTGGTAGTGAGCCAATTCAAGTTTGCAAATTTTGTAAATACCCAAGACTTGATTATTACGAGTTGAGAATCGTCGAAAATTTGAAGATTTATGATTTGGAAACCAATCGCGATTTCCAGTCCCGCTATCAAAGCTTCATATTCGGCTTCATTATTGGTCCGAGGTTCAGTTAAACTGAATAAGAATCTCATGATGCCTCCCTCGGGTTCTATAAAGACTAGACCGATGCCAGCTTGGGCCTTTGCAAGATTTGGAGGTCTGGGAGACTTAATAGACGATGCCCCATCAAAATACATCTCCTAAAATGGTAGCTTTTCTTTTTCATCAACCTGCATGATTTGTTCATCAGACAAATCATCATTGAGCGGAGAGTCAGCTGGGATTGGATGTGCGGTCAGGAAGTCTGCCAAAGCTTGTCCCTTTACTACTTTCTGTGGCATGTACACGATATCGAATTGTAGTAATAGCACTACCCACCTTGCTAAATGACCTGTCAATGCTGGTCTGGTCATCAAGAACTTCAGCGGATCGATCTTTGATATCAACGTGATTTTGTGAGACAACATGTAGTGGCGAAGTTTCTGAACAGCAAAAATCAGCGCTAGACAATGCTTTTCAATCGGAGAATAACGTATCTCTGCTCCGATTAATCTTTGACTGATATAATAAAGTGCATTCTCTTTGCCTTCTTCATTGTGTTGGGCCAATAATGCTCCGAGGGACTCTTCTAGTGCAGCTGTATACAGTATAAGAGGCTTCCCCGGAATTGGCGCTGCGAGAATGGGCGGATTTAACAGATATCTTTTGATACTGTCAAACGCTTCCTAGAATTCTACATCCCATTTGAAGCAGACATCCTTCTTCATTAGCTTTGAAAATGGCTGACACCTACACGACAGATTCGATATGAATCGTCGAATGAAAGCCAGTTGTCCTTATAAAGAACAAAGTTGTCGGAGGTTTCTGGGAGGCGGCATCTCAATGATCGCCTTAATCTTATTGGGGTCAATCTTGATTCCTCGATGACGAACCACATACCCCAGGAATTTGCCGGAGGAGACCCCGAAAGCACTCTTAAGGGGATTCATCTTCAAATCATACTTCCTGATTCTTTCAAATACAATTCTTAAGTCATCCAGATGATCTTTTTGGTCCATGCTCTTGACGACCAAATCATCTACGTAGCACTCGACCTTTTGATGAATTAGCTCATCAAAAATATGCGTCATTGCTCGTTGGTAGGTGGCATCGGTATTTTTAAAGCTAAAGGGCATGACTGTGTAGCAGAATATGTCGATGGGCGTTCTGAATGATGTGTGCTTCTCATCTTCAGGTGTCATTTTGATTTGATTATAGCCTGATGAACCATTCATAAATGAGAATATATCATAGTTGGAAGTATTATCCACTAAGAGTTTTGACACAGGGAGCGAAAAATCATCTTTTGGACATGCCTTATTGAGGTCCCGAAAATCGATGTAGATACGAATCTGACCGTTCTTCTTTTTCACAGGGACGATATTGGCGATCCAGTCGATGTACTTTTCTTCACGAATGAAGCCCTCTTCTATGAGCTTTTTCGTCTCTGTAATCACCTATTCTTCAATCTCCAATCTTATTCTCCTTCGAGCTTGTTTGACGGGTGCTGCATCTAGTTTGATTGCCAGTCTGTGAACTGCTACATCAGGGGATAAGCCAGGCATTTTAGCATATGTTCAGGCAAAGCAGTCCCTGAATTCACAGAGGAGTTCTTTTATTTCTTCCACTTGGTCTTCTGGCAAAAGAGAACTAATGAAGGTTGGGCGAGGGTCCTCCTCAGTTCCCAAGTTAACTTCTTTTAACTCATCCATAGTAGCCACTTGTCAACCATCTTCAAGTTCTTCAGGTGCAGGCTCGACTTCTACGGGCTGCTCATTCATAGTCATCAACTTCATAAACTTCCCTCTCAGAATCATCATTGGGTTCAACTTCCCTGCAGGTGATGACTCGACATGTCTCCTTTTGAGGGTGCTTATGTACGACGAATCTGAGGCCTCTCCTTACGAGAATATCCTTTCTTCGTATCGCATGGGGATTTCTTCGATACCAAAGCTTTAAACATGTACGGAGTTGTTGTATGGGAGTGCGAATTCTAGCCTGTTTTTGCAACATCCTTCGGATATTTTCAGTGTTAAATTTAGGCATTCTCGTGACTACCAACTCCTTATGCTCGATGGGCCTGTAGAGCCAGTCTCGACTCCCTTCCTCCTCACGCTCCCTGGATTTATAAAATAGGGTTCCCGGTCCATCCCTTTTTCTTAGGCGAGGCACATAAAATGTTACGAGTTCCTCAACATTATGCACCTCTCGGGGAATGATTTCTTTGAAGTGTTGTGGGGGAACACATGTGACAACACATTCATTGTCTGAAATTGTTAAATTATCTATTCTCCTTGAGAGTACACGTACATTATTCATGTAGGTAGACTCATAGTCATAGTCATCATCTGAATATTTCATCTTCTTCTTCCCCCTGGCCATTGATTGGCGTACTTCCTGGGATTTAGGCGGGGTGGCCTCATCCTCATCTGTGTCACTCCCTAGGTGAGGTACATATTTTCTCGATCTAGGAGTGATCACTGCTTTTGGGAGAATTGGCATTGCTTTCTTTCTCCCCACTTGCTTCTTTTCATCTTATTGTTTGGGCCGCCTTGCATCCTTTAGGTTTGCTGCCTTAGTCTCGAGAGAACTTGACAGCTTTGGTTCTTTGGGGATGAAGTATCTCGCATCTTCATAGATTTTTACCTCGTGAACCGCAAATGGCTAAATATCACCAGATATTCTGAACTCCTCTCCATCCCTAATATATTTCATACATTGATGTAGTGTTGATGGGACCATGCCGTAATCGTGCAACCATGAGTGACCTAAAAGTGCCCTAAATGAGGTGTCCGCATCAATCACATGAAACTTTACCTCAGTATGAAGTTCCCCGAATGCTAGGGAGAGCATGAATGATCCTAGAGTCTTTTGCCCGTTCTCATTGAAATCATGCACCATCAATTTATCTGGCCCGAGAAGCTGCACATCGAGACACAACGATCTTAGCGCTTTCAAGCTCATAAGGTTAATAGAAGACCCGGGATCGATTAGAATCCGACAGATTATTATTCCGTCACTCTCTGCAGTGACATATAGAGGTCGATTATGGTCTGCCGTTTTAAGCATCATATCATCCTCAACAAAAGTGATGATTGGTTCATTCTGAGCTTGTAAGACTTCTATCAAATTACGCTCAGCAAAATATGCCTCATATCTTTTAGGATCCTTGAGAGCCTGGATCAAGGTCTCCCGTAGGTCTTTAAACATTACAAGAGCATCGTATATACTAAGCTGTGCTGGGATTTTTCTCAGATGGGATAGGATATTATAATCTATCCCTTTGTTTGTGGCATCTTTCTTTTTCGTATCCTTAGGGATAATATCTCCATTTATAATTATCTTCTTCCCTTTGTCATTATTAGGGATTCCTTTTTTAGGTGAGGATGGCAGAATTTTACCACTCCTCAGCTGCACCTGGGCGATCTACTCTTATTCAGACTCATTTGATAATGCATTTCCTTCAGAGTCATCCATTATCGTGTCTGGAGATTTATCCGTTGATTCAGAATCACTTCCCAAGTTCACTTGCTCCATCTGCGAAGCGATATAAGGTTCTAATCCATCTTCCTCTGGAAAATATAAATCTTCCTCCGAACTGTGGTCCATTGGCGATACCATCAAATATGATTCAAAGGGTGTTTCTTTTTCCTTACTAATTGCAGCTACTGGTGACATCGAAATGACCCGACAAGTTTCCACGGGGAGTGGCTCTTCATCAGCCTCTTTTGCCTCCTCAACTTTAAGTTCTGTCATAAAATTAGCAAGCCTAATAAGGTGCATTACAGTCTGGTAGTATTCATCCAAACTATCGATAGCCCTCTGGGTTGCTGTCTTTTTCTCCTTGAGCTTCTTCAGCTTGGTCTTCTTCTTAGAGGATTTCACTCTCCCTGACTTTGAAGTGCCATCTTGGTTGAAAAATTATTTAGAAGTGGAAGGTCGCACCGTAGGCAGTGCCTTGGGATCTATCACCGGCTATGTAGGAGATTTTCACTTTACATCTGGAACCCCTTCCAGTTGTTTCAACATTTTTACAGTCTTCTTAGAGACCGTGGTCTTCCACTGTTCCTCTCGAGCTAGCTTCTTCTCATTTTTCCTTTCTTCAACTAGGGGTACGGGACAAGTCGTAACTACCCGAGTTGATTCTTTCCTGGGGTGGGCCAACACATTGTCTAACAATGTGAGCTCTCCCCTTCGATATTTCCTTTCGAGCCAATCCTTAAAGATATAGCAATCTTCAATAGGATGGCCGAGCACTCAGTGATACGGGCAGTAGTTTGGGTCACTAGTTTCTTTCGACTCTTCTGGTCTTTTGCACTTTAGAAATTCTAGACCTTCTTTTAGCGCCTATCGAAATAACTTGGCGACACTTTCCCTTTTAAATGAATATTCTTTATTCATCTTATCTTTGAGAGATGGGAACATTCTATCACCAGTTCCCATTGCTTGCCTTGGGCGATCCCCTCCGCCCTGGAAAGTTCGTGGCCTATCATTCCCTCTGAGTACCAGCTTCGGCTAAGTGTTAGGTTTGTAGACTTGCTTCGGCTTTTCTTCATACTGCATCGGTTGCTTGCCTTTGTCTATGTTGTAAACCACCTATTTTTCCCTATTTAGCCTGAGAGAGGATGTAGATTAGATTTCACTCTTCTTAGTATCTGAGGCTTTAGCTTTTTTGCACTTGTCAAAGTTGCCTTCTGATCTTGACAAATTTAACTTCTCAAATTTGGCCACCCTATCCAATAGATCCTGAAATGTAGTAATTATAGCCATGCACAAAAATGGTTGCATCTTATCATCGATGTTCCCCATTAATAATTGCACGACGTGTTCTTCCTCGAGTTGATGTTCACATTTCATGCTCAGGTTGTGCCAACGAGTGATATATTTTGACATTGACTCCTCTTTCTTTCACTTATCTAAGGCGAGGTCAGCAATCGTGATTTTCTCAGTTGCACTAGCAAACCTCTTCATGAACATAGCCTCTAACTCCACAAATGTCTTACAGAGTCGTTTGGCAATTCGGCGTACCATTCGAAGGCAGTTGCTGTTAAACTACTAACGAATTGTTTGAAGAGTAAGGCGTCATTTCCCCCCGTGTTGCCGCAGGTGGCCTTGAATTGCACCAAGTGCTGCCTGAGATTGTTAGTACCATTAAAGATATGAAACTTTATGACTGAGTACCCTTTTGGGTACGACACTTGGTCGTATTCTGTCGGATATGGATGGCCTTTGCCCACTAGCTTTTCAGCCTAGTCAATAGCTATAATGGCCTTTATCTTTTCTGTAATCAGTCCTTCGAGCTGTGCAGCCATCACGGGCTCGGAGGTACTGGCAACATTCTGCGGAGTGGGCTGGCAGACGATATTACGAGCTTCATTGCCATTTTCAGGGACACCTCGTATTCCTGAGCCTTGAGGTATTTGGAGATTTGGAGGATCGGTAGGGGGATCAAGTATGGGACCAACGGCTGCAGTTCTCTGCATTATTTGCATCATCACTGCCATCTGGGCCATTATTCCTGTCATTTTCTCGTTCAACTGGGAGATCTCTTTATCTTTAGCCTTCATTTGTTCCCCTATTTGTTGTAGTATTTCGGCAAGCACGACATCATTAGTCATGAAAGGATTTTCTTCTTCATCTTCATCTTCCTCGACTCTTTCCTCATCAGGGGGATCACCTCTATCGAAAGTAGGCTCAACCTCACGTTGACGCTGTTGTGTTCGACTAGGTTGGGGCTACCGACTGTGATCACCTTCACCCTCTTCATGGTAGACTTCTTCGTTGGCACGAGTATGTCTTGCCATATAGATGACCTCTATATTTATGGAGTCATTCATTTCTTCCATTCCTTCTTCCATAAATTCAAAATTTTCATCCCCTTCCATATATACATCATCTTCTATGTTTTCTTCTTCTTCTTTATTTTCCTCCCCTTCTCTGCCTTCTTCTACTATCTCTTCTAATACTCGAATCTTTGAGCGACGGCGCCATTGGATCTCCGGCTCCTGATTCGGTAAGGGGATTTCTTCGATCCGCGGGCTACGGTAGAAATTTGATTCTTCCCTTTGAGGGGACGACGGGTGACGGGATCCCCCGGAGGATTCTCCAAGGTGTCGGCTGTCAGGATTGACATCATCGTGGGTCTTCTTTTGGACCCATCCCTGATGTTGCTTGTGAGTAGGGGCAGATCTCTGTGAAGCAGTACCGGATGTCACGCCCAGATATAGTTCTCTTTTTCTTCCTTCTTTATTTTCTTCTCTGTGAGGCCTTGGCCTCCAGACTTGCTTTCCTTTCTGGTGGGACCTTTTGGCAGCGGATCCCTGAACCCAAGGTTCAGGTGTCACGCCCCGATGCTCACCGCGCGGGGCGATCCTGGATTTTCTTTGATTCTCCACAGGCAATGATTCCTGTGGTGGGGACCTTCTGGCCTCAACCATCAATGGCCGCTGTAATTTCTTCTTCTTCAATCCCCTTTCTTTTACTGTCTTCAGTACCCTGTACACTCAGGATGACAGGGTTTCAGGCTCATATCTCCTTGGAGGGGCCGGGACTTCGGGTTGTCGGTCCCAAAAGGACTTCTTCGGCTCCCCAGTAGAGCTGTTTCTTTTCACCCACCTTAAAATAGAAAACTTGTTTCGAGTGGGAACATTAACTTCGGGTTCTTGAGCAGGTAGGCTTGAAGTGTGGACTGGCAGCTGTTGCTGCTGAGCACGAAGCTCAGCATTCTTCTTCCTTCTCTGCCTTCTAGTAAGCCTCCCTCCAGATGAGGAGGCCTTAGCATCGTGTCTTTCGGGTGCAGGTAACCCATTTTGCAGAGATGTGGTGTTTGTAGTCATCACAGAAATTTTTCAACCGTCACAACTCTTTTGGTGGTCGGGGCCTCTGGCTGTGAAAGCCGCTCAAACACCGAAACCCTCTTCCGAGGATTTTCAGCAACAGGTTGTTGTGCCGAAAAATGCTCACGACATGTAGAACCTTCAATGGTTGGTCGCTGCACTGGCAGATGTGCGCGACGAGTAGGGGCTCCAGCAGGATGGAGTCTCCTTGCAGACCTTTCAGAATTTGCATCGTTTGCAGGAACGACAGCAGTCCTTGCAACGACTGCAGGGAAGTTAATGCTACTGAACTGGATGGTTGCTCCAGTATTCCCAGTAGTGATCACAGTGTTCGCTAGTTGGATGCTAGCACCGCGTCCCAATTGAACAGTGAATGCAGTCTTCTTTAGATCCATCTGCACAAATGAAAGGTAAGGGTTAATAATCAGAATCTGATACATCACCCCACACTTTTAAAATGCACAGACTTGCATAGAACAAAAGATAAAAGTAGATAATCATTAGCAAGTAATTAAAATAATACAAATTTAAAAACTCTGCTAAATACGCTATCTCAATAAATACATGATGAATGTAATGATCATTTTTAGAATATTCAGAATTTTAATTCTTAGTTAAAAATAGCTGCTATTATATTACTGAGATGACTAGCCAAAGATGGAAAGAGAAACCAGTCCCCAGCGGAGTCGCCAGAAATCTGTGGGCTCCAAAAATTCGGCCCCGGCCTCCGCCCGCTTTTCTTTGTTCTTTGAGGGGAGTTTTAACGAACTAAGTTTCGGGGTAAATTTTGGAAGGCAGATGGGTTTGTAGATAAGATACTACCCAGAGATTTCACCCTCATTTTATGAGGACTTTATGATCTGAGTTCTGGTTTCCTATAGGCACAAGCCCCTATAGTTAATTACCCCTCCCGATCACGAGAGAGAACTTTCGATAAAGGCTAGTCATCAATCAGATACGTAAAGATACGTGAGTCTGGTATATAGTAGTAGCATAGGTTTGGGATGTTAAAATCTGGAGTTATTTGGGAATTTAGAAGATTGGGAGATTTGGAGATTTAATATTTAAAATTAGAAATTGCACCATCTTACACTTAAAGTGGATGGTGGGGGAATGGATGAAAGACCCGATCAAGATCCCATGGTTCTGTCATCCCGGGCCATCGTGGTCCCTGGTCTACGTAGTCAGAGGAGGTAGTCGACCCAACCTGACAGAAGGATCCTTGTCGGTAGCCATGGGTTGCTTCGTCCAAGAGTACCTTGTAGATCTGGGGGGAATGTTTGTCTAAGGGGAAAAATTTGAATCCACCTTACCTAGCAGAGGACTTTGTGCCCTATCGATCATATCCTAATGATTGTCATAACCCTTTATCCTGCAGTGCCATTTAGCGGCGAAATTGCCGGTTAGAGGACTCGTACCACGTCCTTGCTGGTAGGAGATTATTTGAGAATGGATCCTAGTGATATTTTCGATCAGGCATTAGCTCTATGTGAGCTAAAGTAAATTTTAATTTATCCACCTCGGCAAATCGTTGCGGAGGGTGGATGGATTTGCATTAAGTGATTTGATGGTTGGATTTCTATTTTAAATGTCTTGGAATTTTAGATTTTTTTGGATTTTTGATTATTTTGTGGGAATTTGAGTGGCATTTTTGGATTATTTGGAATGAACCCCTCCGGTTGATATTTTCATTCAACACGGCCATCATCGGGGTGACTTTGGAGTCCTCTATATTTATCGGTTGAACCTTGTCCACTCTGTCGAGCTGCCGACAGAGGATCGGGTTTCGTATGCTTTGCGCCTTTGTAAGTGAATTCTCTTGATTATAGGGCTTGAAGGCCTAATATGAACGTATAAAATAAATATCTCGGTCGACCTCGCGATCGTATATTCATTTAATAGTTCGAGCCGTGTCACCTCCTATCTACCTGAATAGAAGGATCAGGCTCAAACTTAAATTCACTTATTTACCCGTGCAGCATCCCTAGACGTCACGTGTGTACCAATAACACGCTCGTCGGGGCCCATACGGGTATTTGGGGGTATTTTAAAATTATTTATTAAACCTTGTAAACTCCTATTTACTTTCTTTATGAGGATTTGGTTCAAATCTACTGACCCGCGCAGCATCCCTAGGCGTCACGTGTGTAACAATAACACGCTCGTCGGGGCCCATGCGGGTTTCAATTACATTTATCCCTTTTGTGTAACTATGTGTATACAAATTAAGGTGCATGTGTGAGAGATATTTTAGACATTTAATACCGCTCAGTTGTGTAGGAAACCCTCATTTGAATGCAGTGTTCAATTTTAGAGCTCGTACACGCCTTCTGTCTGCTTGTATACAGATTGCAGATCCGGTGGTGTAGCATTGTAGCTTGTGGACGCCTTCTGTCTGCTTGTACGAAGGTTGCAGATCCAGTGGCATTGTGCAGCAGCTTGTAGACTGAGTTGTTTGCTACTTTGTATAGGTAGACTGTCGTGTACTACTTGCATAATTTACGCAGGTAGATTATAGTACACTAACGAATCTCCTGTTTGAATCCATATTCATTGTATATTCACTATCCTCACTTGCACAGGTTTAATATATTTGTAGGCAGCAAGGTGATATTGAATTAATGCACCATTCCCCTCGTTAATTACTATTGACAGTAATCTGATTCTATCTCATGATGATTTCTCCCTTTTATTTATGGGTATGATGTTCCCTTTATGACTTTGCTGGTTGTAGACTTTTTGTTACTACCTTCGAATGATCCCCTTCGGTTACATGCTTTCCATAAGTTAAATATGACACTCATCAAAGGCTTCGAGTGGTGACTTGTAGGTGGGTTGCCATATCCTCCATCATCCTCTTGCTGCTCTTGCCAATCTTCTGTCCTCATAGGCGACTTGGAACAAGTGTGATAAGCTT
The DNA here is from genome assembly GCA_019925795.1 of Dendrobium chrysotoxum. NCBI lineage: Eukaryota > Viridiplantae > Streptophyta > Magnoliopsida > Asparagales > Orchidaceae > Dendrobium > Dendrobium chrysotoxum. Next base: position 13,689,681 of record CM034311.1, on the reverse strand, counting down.
ATGTTATTAGTCTTCATTTGCAATCATAGCTTGTGAGCGAATGATGCTAAAGATCACAAGCCCTTTATCGTATTTGGCAATAACTTGTAGCTTGCAAAGAATTTATTCATGGATGATAATTCCACAACATATTTTGTGTCAGTTATTCGGCACTGTGTTCAACACAAGTTTCCATTCACCATGTGTTTCTCACATCTCATTCATGAATGTGATACCCATCCAATTATCTTCAACCACTTAAAAGCATGATTGAGGTATATTACTTGTACTCATGACATACCCCATTTTTAGTTGATCGTTACTTAGGGATGAGTTACACTTAATGTTATAAGTCAATCATCATGATCCGAAAGCCTCATGGCTTTGTGGTTGAGCCACCTCTCCCATATTTTTGTCTCTTGCAAACAAGGTATATTTGCAAATCCTTTGTCTTGAAAGATGATTCAATGTGTTTGATTAGTTTGGTTTCTTCATGCATTCACATCCCAATTGAGATAATCGTTACAAGTTAATTGTTATTGTTCCAACAATTCTACACCAAAGTTTGTCACCAACTCATACATGAGTTCATTTCTTATTTACTTCTCCTTGATTGAGTCATTCTTATGATTTATGAATCTCATTTTGAATGTTAAGTTTTTTAATCAAAGTTTTGAGTGCAATGTTATTTGTTCTTGACTTCATTTCAATCAGACTTAAATATCATTTGCTTTGTGTTCAAATATAAGTTCAAGTCCTTTGTCATTTGGTCCAAATCAAGTTCATTTGATGTTCAAATTAGTGTTCAAAACAAGTTCATTTGCACAAGTCCCCTGTTGTCCAAAATTTGTTCAAGTCCTTTATGTCTTCAGTCAAAATTTCGGCAGCCTCCCGGCGTCTCCCCCATTTAGGGGAAAACTACAGGAAACTGGGCCTTCCCACCACGCTACGAAAAGCAGCCGTATTTTCTTCATCCCCCACCATGCTATGAAAAGCGTGTATGGGTCTTTAGCAGTACCTGTTTAAAAATACAGTTATTTCCCCGCAAGCGGGTACTTATGAATATCCCCTTCTTGACATAGGCACCGCACCGGCTTTCCATCCCACCACGCTACGAAAAGCATGTATAGGCGGTTTGCTGGTGCATCGCGAACGACGAAATGAGCTCTCGAAGTGATTACCCGATTCGTCGAGTGCACCGCGATGAATTTCCTCCCACCACGCTACGAAAAGCGTGTATATGTGGTTGTTTTGTCGCGCTACAAACGATGAAATTAGCTCTCAAAGTTTGCAAAATAATAATATTTTTTCTCTTTTTTTTTGAATATTTCCTTTTTTTTTAACTCTTTTTTTTTTTGCTCTTTTTTTTTTGCTTTTCTTTCTTTCTTTTCTTCCCTTCTTTTTTTTTACTATTTTCTTCTCTTTTTCTTTTCTTGAATTTTTTTTCTTCTTTTTTCTTCTTTTTTTTTTTTAATTTTCTTCTTCTTCTTCTTTTTTTTTTGAGAACTTTTCTCTTTTTTTCTCTTTTTTTTTTGGAAAATCCTTCTCCTCTTTCTTTTTTTTTTTAATCTCCTATGCCCACATATTTACATGTAAGTCTCAAAAACTAGTAGATAAATTAATGTCAATAGCAGAACATGGATAAAATATTAACAATATCTATTGCTTGTAACAACAACAAAAAAAGAAATAAGGTGGAGATGAAATCTGCTATTTGTCTCTTTTTGATTTTAGATGTGGATGACCTCTTCCTCTTACCCATACACATGTATGCATGCATATGTGCACCATTAAACTCAATAACCATGATGCAAATAGTCATCAATTTCATCTAATTAGGGAAATTAGCAACACAAATTAGACTAGTTAGTATAGCAAAATATGTCAATAACTGTAGATATATATATATATATACATAAGATAGAATAGGCAATATATAAAAGAGAAAATAAATCCTACTGTTTGCTATTGAAGAGGCTTTCCTGGTGGGCTGATTAGTTGAGCCTCTCAAGGTAATCAAGTGACTTTGTTACTTTACTTTGAATGATAAGAAGGAAAGTCTAATTATGGCTACAGGTTTTGTTGACAAAGAATGAAAAAGTGGTTTTGGAGTGATTTAGAAGTGGAGTGGAAGAGATGGATTGTTTTGGTTGGTTGAAGTGATATAAAGATAAAAAGTCAGTGTAGTTTGAGTGTGAAAAAGGTTCACGTATAGTAATAATGGCAGCTTTTTTTATGTAAAAAAAATAAAAAAAAAATGTTGGTTGAGGGGGTTTGTTTGATAGTGAGGAAGAGGGCAACTGTTGGCTCTATATAGGAGCAAAAAAAAGAAGAAAGGTTTTGCAGGTTGAGAGAAGAGTTGTAGCTGTATGCAAAGGGAAGAAGGCTGGCGTGAGGGACCAGAGAAAATAAAATCGAGTTTCTTGGAGAGGAGCTGAGGGACGGATGGAAGTAGTAGAGCAAATGGGACGGCAGCTTTTCAGAGGTCCAAGTTGGTTCGTAGTGAAGTATGCCAAGAAGCACTGTAGAAGAAAAGTGAGTTCAACCTGTTAGAGAAGACTACCTCTTTGATTCTCAACACAGTGGAGGCGGAAGTCCTGAGAAAATTTTGGCAACTAGCTTGTGAGGAAGAGGCGTCGGAGGACAGTGGAGGGGAAGGTCAGTTTTGATGTGGAGAACAGGAACTTTGAGTGGCGATCGAATGGGAGAAGTGAGTAGTAGCTAGAGCTCGCTTAAAGGAAAGAACCAGAGGACTCGACGAGACTCCAGCTTCATTTTAATCCTTGCAATAGTCCTTCACTCGAGGCAGGAAATCCATAGCGATTATCTTGCAGAATTTATAGTGGGTTTAAAGGGATTTCCTCAGGGATTTGATCGCGAATTAGACGGAGCGACGGGATTTCGGGAGCTCGTCAGATACGAAGTCGACCGATACAAGGTTAGCATTTGATTTTGAAATTTATTCTAACCTTCCTCTTTTGATTAGATCCCTGTGTGATGTTAATGATGACTTGTCATTTCTAGTATAAGCATCAATCAATTAGAAGGTCATCGATTTATGTGTTAGCTACCTCGTATTGCGTGCATTCTTGCCTCAAAATACGTGTCAAATATCATCGAATACTAAAATTAAATAAATTGATAGTGGATTTAGGGTATTTATGATATTCTGGTCGTGACGACGCAGTCCGTTTCACGATCGGACGTCATTTGGTTAGCGTCGAGCGTTAATTTTCTTGAAATACGCATTATCGTATTAGAACCCTCGTCGGTCATGGCATAATTTTAGTTTGGACAAATTGATAGTCGATTTAGAGTATTGACAGTGTTCCGGACACAATCACGCAGTCTGTTCGTCGATCGGAGATCATTTGGTCGACGCCGAGGGCTAAATTCCTTAGCATGTGCATCATTACCTTATGATTTGTGCTTTTGCCTTGTAATTCATGTCGACCTTCTCGTACGTCATTTAATTCAACCAAATTAAAAGTTATTCTTAAGTATTTGGGATGTTCCAGACATAGTGGTAAAGTCCGTTTGTCGATCGGAGATCATTAGGTCGACGATGAGTTTTATTGTCTTGAATTACGCACTGCCGCATTTGAATCACTCCGGTCGCGCCGCCAATCTCAATGCTTCAAATTGAACAAACAAAATATAGTTTTTAAAGGTTGAAAGCATTCTGAACACGATGGCGAAGTCCGTTCATCAATCGTAGATCGTTTGGTCGACGATGAGGCCAATTTTCCTTGAAATATGCGTTATCGCATCAAATTATGATTGCTTTGATTTGCATGCCACCACCCCGAACGATCCTAATTAATTAAATAAAATGTAGATCTTTGATTTTGACGACCTTTCGGATGCAATGGAGCAGTCCGTTCATCGATCGGAGCTCATTTGGTCAATGTCGAGGCAAATTTCCCTCAAAATACATGTTATTGCAATCGAATCGCCTTGGGGTTCGTGCCACCAACCCAAATGCTTCAAATTCAATAAAAAAATGTAGTTTTTAGAGGTTAACAACGTTCTGGATGCAATGAAGAAATCCGTTCATCAATCCGACGTCATTTGATTGGCCTCGCACTGCTTTGTTCGTTATTTTTTTCACAAATAAATTGCTTTCTTGAACTGTCTTCTAACGCCTTTCATCCTAGTTGTCTCACAAAACACCACCAATGACTTTAGCTGCCAATGAAGATCCTAAAAGCCTTCTTAACTATCTCTCTAACAATCATCAATGTTGATGGAAACATAAATCCGTATTTTATCAAATTCCTCTGTCATTTCGTCTTCATAGACACGTTGCAAGAGAGTTGTCTTTCCCATAACACCATGCCCCACCCTGGATAGGAGAGAAATGTTTCTGTACAAATTAAATCCATCAATAAGAACTTAAAGTACCTCATTTGATTGTTTCCTCAACTATTGCATAGCAAAATCAAGATGTGATCCACATTCGAGCTAAATCGTCTTTATCAAATTCATGGTTTCTGGGATGGTTTTAGGGGTCAACATATACCCTCAATGGTCTATCTACCATCCTCTTGTAATGCCTTCAAAACAAAAACTCATACCATGGAAATTTGCATATTTTAGCTTGCAACAGTCAAACATTTCCTATTGTTGCTACAAGTCAGGGTCTCCTCCCAACACCATCTCGTAAGTTGCTGCTCAAACCTCTCTACCACATCCCCAACCTTACTCATCATCGTATATCAGTAAAACAACTCAATTTTAATAATAATTGCCATGTTATGTTTATCTCTCGTCATTATCAAATTAACGATTTGAAGAGCAATTTTCCTCCACTTAAAGGTTCTAGCCATAATGGCCTTTATCCAGTCCCCACAAACTTAACTTTTGCTGCTCTCTTCACGACATCTATTGTCTCCAATCTCTGGCACAAGCATCTTGGACATCCTCATCCTTTTGTTTTATCTTCACTTGTACTTAAATATCCTTATATTAAGCCTATTATATCTTTATCTTATATTGTTTGTACTCAAGCAAAGTGTCATAGAACTCATTTTTCATTGTCTCAGTCCTTTTCTACATAACCATTACAATTAGTCAAGTTTTTATTTATGTGGACCATCCCCAATTTCTTCATTTAATGGTTTTTTATATTATGTTTTATTTGTGGATGACTTTTCAAAATATTCTTGGCTCTTTCCCATGGCACATAAATCTGAAACTTTACTAAATTTTAGATTTTTAAACAATTAGTTGAGAAACAAGTTGATATTTCTATACTTATGTTTCGCTCAGATGGTGTTCAAGAATATGTTAATAATGTTTCAAATCTTATCTTCTTAAACATGGCATTATATACCAAATTAGTTGTCCTTATACACCCCAATAAAATGAGACTACATAACACAAACATCATCACATAATTAAGACTACTCAAACCATATTGTTGCAAGCCAACCTTCCTTATAATTTATGGGTGTATGCCACTCTTGCTACAACCTTCATAATTAATCGAATGCCCTCTATGATCACAAATCACATCTCTCCTTATGAGCTTCTATATCATCATCCTCCAAATTATCAATTCCTCAAAGTATTCAGCTGCCAATGCTATCCATTACTTCCACCTCAATCAACACACAGATTAGACCCTCCTGCTTTAAAAGTTGTATTTCTAGGATATGCTGAACCTACTAAAGGATACTACTGCTATAATTTATTAACTGGCAAGGCCATACTTTTCATTAATAGTCAATTTAATGAAATTTTATTTCCTTTCAACTATTCTTCCACCATTCCTCCGTCCCATTCTCTTCAGTCTTCTTATACTCCACCCCTTACTCTGGTTCCTTCCTCCTTTATCACTGCTCAATGGCTTGATCCAACAATATCAATTCCACCACCACTTTCTTCTTTTAACTCTACCACTCCACCTACTCCTAATACTCTAACAGCCACTTATGCAATTCATCCATCTCCTATTAATGCATTCCTTCCACTATAATTCCTCCTACAAACTCATTCAAAATCTAGTCATCTCAAGCCATGTCATATAGTGTCTCTTCTCCACAGTTCCTCTATAGACCCTACATGCTACACAATAATAGTAAAAAATCCTCATTGGTATCTTGCCATGTCTTCTAAATTTCAAGTTTTACAAACTCAAGAGACTTGGGACTTAGTTCCCCCAACTAGCGATCAACATGTGACTGGTTGCAAGTGGCTCTTTAGAAATAAATATCACAATGATGGATCAATCGCAACTGCTCACTACAAAGCTCAATTAGTGGCTCAAGGCTACCAACAAGAGCATGGACTTGACTTCACTGAAACATTCTGTCTTGTTGTTAAGAAATAATCCATTATTGTGTTCATAATTCTTGATGAAACTAAACACGTTGTGGCTTAGTTGCGCGTGGAAGTAAATTTCGCACAAACCGGTTGAAGCTCTCACGCACAAGTTTGCATGGAAGCCAGGAGCAAGAGCCTAGCCATACGGCAGCAAAGTTACGCCTATATCACGTGCATATAGATCATAGACACGGGCTACTCATGAGTCAATTCATGTGGAAGTAGCGACATCAGTGGGTGGCCTTAACGATAGCAAGAAGAGGTTATGGCAAGCACAAGGCCTGATCACACATTGTCATACGGGCTGGGCGGACGCATACGGGGGCAAGGGCCTAGGACGAGTGACTTCTACATTCATGATTCTCGTGGGCATTTGATCAGGAGAAGATGAGCGGCACCCCTTGTGCATACTTGGAAGGAGACTAGATCGACGGAAAGGGGAGTCCTTTGGTTCTTGTTCGTGCATGCTTCCTGCGGGTGGCTAGAAGATACGGACGAGCAGAACTCCTCTTCGTGTATAACCTGAGACATGATCTGGGTGAATCGAGCAAGATCGAGAGTAATTAAGGGTTGTCGATTTTTTTTCTGGAATGTTGTTGGAAGCAAAAAAGGTAGGGTCTTATGGATCTAATATGAAATTCTGTGGATCCATGGATACATCCACCTCGACGGTGTAGAAGGTGGTGATCCATCAAGTGATTACACATACCGTTAAGATCGAAGTGATGAAATTTGATTACCAAAAAAAATTTCGGAATGTGGAGATGTGAGGTGATGGATATACTGTGCTATTTAAATATAAAGAAAATTCTAAATAATAATGAACGTCCTGAAGAGATATCAAAGAGAGATTAACTAAAAATAAACTAGAGTGTTTATGGCTTGATCAAGAAGTGTCTATCTCAAGAGATTATGGGGTGATGATGGAAACTTCTGCTATGTAATTGTGAAAGATTTTGGAGAACAATTATCTAATGAAAAGCATGAAAAATTGTGTCCATATGAAATGTCGGCTCTATATATTTTAGGTGAGACATGGGTTTACTATTGATAAGCATCTAAATGACTTCACAAAGGTGCTGACAAATCTATTAAATTTTGATAAAGAGGTTGGAGATGAAGACAAGGCGCTCCTTTTATTAAATTCGCTCTTGAATGACTAAGAAAACTTCATGATGATACTCATTCATCGGAATGAGGTCTTGACTTATTGTGAGGTAACTACGACATTGTTGAATCATGAGTTCTATCATAGATACAAGGATTCTATAAAGTTGGTTTCGGTCAAGGATCTCACACTCCAACAAGGAAGATCTGAGAAGAAGAATAATAAAAAAAAGGTGGAAACGACAGCGACAAAAAATGAGGCAAGTCTCATGGGCATAATCTTGGGAAGATTCAGTGTGCATTCTATTTAGAGATTAGACATTGGAAGAAACATTGCTCGATGTTGAAAGAGAAGGGAAGGGAGGTTTCTCTGAGGTAAAGGTATGCCTTAGTGTGGAAATGTATGATAAAGACTCTGATGTATCATTATCTGTGGTTTTTCATAGTTTATAGACAGATGGATCATGCTGGATTCTGGATACTAATGGTACATATCATATTTGTCCCACTCAAGAGTGGTTTTGTACCTATAGGGTGCTTTATAGCGATGTAGTGACTATAAGAAATAATCAAGCTTGCCTTACTATTGGTGTAGGGAGCATCTTTATTAGAATATATGATGGTACTATAAAGGAGCTGATTGATGTAAGACATATTCCAGATATTAAAAAGAATTTATTAATTGTTGAGCTTTAGAGACCAAGAGCCATGAGGTAGTTATTGAGGCAGGAGTTCTAAAGATATATTATGGAGCGCTCCTTTTTTTAAAGGGAACTTGTTACACAACCTTTACTATTTTTAGGGTAGAACAGCAATTAGAATGGCTGTTATTATTAATGATCCTTCTGATGTCACTATATTATAGCATATGAGGCTAGCTCATACTGGAGAGTCTTGACTTATGGATTTGGTGAAGAAAGGATTGATCGAAAGAGCAAACACTTGCAAGCTTAATTTTTATGAATATTTTTGATTTGGCAAGAAAATACAGGTATCCTTTGGTAATATTATCTATAATATAAAAGATATTCTTGAGGATGTTCACACAAATATATAGGGTATAATGAAGACGGCATCATTTAGTGGGTCACTACAGGAAAGTCAGCTATTACCGGAGGTATTTATTTTTTTTCCGGCAGTTTTAGAAATTACCGGTGGTTTACTGGCGGTTCCTAAATCGCCGGTATTAGGCGCTTAGGAAATGATTTTCGATGACTATTTTTTGATGGTTAGAAGAACCAGTGGCTTTCCGGCAGTTTTGACGGCTGGTACATTCCAGCGGTTATAGCGCAGGTGACCGCAGGTTATTCACCGGCAGCTTTCCAACCGCAAAAAATGCCGGTGTTACCGGCGATTTTACCGGCGTCCATTTTATATTTCTGACGCTAAAATAAGCCATCTGGTATCGAAGTTTCTGGTGGGAAAACTGCCGGCGACCGCTGGTAAACCGCCAGTCATTTCCGACGCTTAATTATGAATCCGGCGGTTATAGTTAGCCGTCCAGTAATGAATATTCTGATGGTCTAATAGTTGGCCCCCAGCGTTCTAACTGCCAGTGACAGTCGGTAATTTTTGGCGGCAAATTTATATTACCAGCGGTCGCTTAAAGTTGTCTGGTATCGAAGCATTCCGGTGGCCAAACCGCCGGAAAGCCGCCGGAAATCTATAGCATCTGAAAAAAAAATTGACAGCCCCTCCTCTATTTATTCAGATTTTCACAAACCTACACAGCAAATATTTATCACAGTATATATTGGTCAACACGCCACTATAATCAATTCATAAATATGGCACTATAAACCAAATAATTTCTACAATAAACATAACATATAAAGTTTAAACCAAATATTCATTAAAGCAAATGTTTAAAAATATCAACAACCTTCACATAACAAGTTCATTAAACTAAATGTTTAAACCAAATGTTCATAAAACAAATAAAAAAACTAATCATCCTCCGTCTCCTCGCTGCCTGATGTTTCATGTGTCTACTCTTGATCTTTCTTCTTTTGATTTTCATCTCTATAGACTCGCAGCTCTACCTGCATCTCATTTTGTATCTTTCTCATCTCTTCTATCTCTCTCATTAAGGCTACAACCCTCTCGCTAACAGTTTATTCAACTCCACTAGGATCACAAAATACTGATGTGGATGAACTGCCCTCATAAACATAGCCTTGCGAACCCAGGCCATATACCCTCTCTCTCTACCTTCCTCCAATAACATCTGACCATGTATGATACTCAGAATATTGGGTCGATCCTGAAGATGATCCCTCACCAGTAGACTGCCGACTGTCCCGAACTCGTGTAAAATCATCCTGCGAGAATAAATCCATAAAATAAATTGATATTATAATGACATTTTTTATATTAAATTTATATTCCTGAACTCCAAAAATTATACTCATATAAGTTTTTTTGGCCTTTTCATCAACCCACTAATGGTCAGCTTGATATTGGTGAGTCCTCGTATACAACTCCAGTGGGGTCGTCTCCCGACCAAGAAACTCTTTCTGAAAATAGAAGATAGAGTTAAAATGATATACATATTTTTATTAAACTAATTGAAAGCTTTTACCAGTCGTCGTCTATATTCCGTATGAGGAACAGATCCACCAGTATGAAGGGAGCTTCCTAAACCCCAGCAATCAGATGCTCTGTTCTACTTATTTTGCTCTCTTATTTTTATGAACTCAGGGGTCACCTAAGCTCTACTCAGATCCGCCTATACGCCCTCTCAAATCCATGATGGAAGCTGCCCGGACTTTCTAATGTCTGTGAACATGTCCCTAAGACGGGTCCATCATCCTCTCAAAATTTGTTCTGATCCTCGTGCTATGCTCAGGCAACCACCTAAAATCTTTCTGTAAAAAACTTATAGACATAACAAATAATATTAATACAAATTAAATCAAATATTTTAATTCATGCTAAATAAATATACCTAAAATTCTCTAAATCACATATCCCTAATTTCCTTTGGGATCTTCTTCAATGATAAGTAAGGAGCATCATATTTTCTCTTTATGATGTCCCGAATCTTGTAGGTAGGTGGCCTTAAGGGATTGAAGCTGTAGGTTAATTTATTTTGTCAATACAATATAATATATCAAATTATAATAAACTAAACAAAATAAGCTGAACTTACGTATCACCCTCAGGCTCAATGTATAGACGCTTATTTGCTACAGCTATAGGATCCCCAGTACCAACCGCTACTGGTGTAGATGATCCACTGTGTTCTGGCTGCATCGGATATGAGTAATAATATGGCGGGGAGTAAGGAGGGTAAGGTATGGTGGATGGACCAGTTTGTAATGCTGGTGGGATGTAATATGGATAGAACAGAGATGTATGTGCCTGATCTGGAGAGGGAAATCGAGGACTCATCGATGCAGGAGTGAAGTACCCAGGAAAGGGTGGTGGTACGCTAACAGCAGGTGGATCTAACTGGCCCTAACCCTGCTCACTGGGGGACTGCTGCTGACTCCTGGGTAGTGGTGGTGGTGGTGGTGGTGATGGTATCACAGGTGGAACTGAACTCCATCCCTCACTTTCATCAGGTTGTTTAGGTCTGCCAGGTCCTCCAATACTCAACTATTTTCGAGAAAACTTTGAGGTGTAGGATCTACGAGGAGGATCATCACCTGAAGGCATCTGCATTAAAAGAAGGAATTAGTTAATCATTGTAATATTTTAAAAATTAAATTGTGAGTGTTCAGGGATTTACATAAGTAAAAATTAAAAAAAAAAGACTTTAGATGATAATTAATATATAAAATATATTTGAAAAAATTACTCAGAATCTAAAATATTTTCACTGCTCTTCAGGGTATCTTCATTTTCATCCTCGTTCTCACTTGATGAGCTAGTTGAACTATTCACAATTTCTAACTACATTTCAATGTTATAGGTTATAGTTGGCATCTCCTCAATTTCAACAGACCTATAATTTGACATCTCATCCTCTTGATGTGCAGTTGTTATAACGTACTGTTGATCAATTATCCCCCGTGCTTTTGTTTTTATGACAGCTAGTTAATCTTGTTTATCCCTACGAGCACTAGGATATTTGCTGAAATAAACTCGAACAGCTTGACTTGCTAATACAAATGGATCAAACTTCTCATATCTTTTATTATGTTTTACATCTACTAAACCATACGTAAGATGAACTCATGTACCTCTATTCTGTACTGGATTATACTATTGACAGTTAAACAAATATATAAAGTTCTCATCTTCGCCTGGATACTCCAGGTCAAGAACCTCATTAAGAATACCACAATAATCACACTCATCTTCTTCATGAGTATTCCCTCTAACACATACTCCATAATTTTTAGTTTTTCTTCCTTCACTCCATGACTTGGAATGAAATCTGAACCCATTCACTATATATATATATATATATATATATATTTGTCAGGTCTTCACTTTTCGCATTGAGCCCCATACTAGTACTTGTAAACCTTTATCGAAACACTTATTATCAGCATTATGTATCTAAGAAAATTTTTATATATATTTAGTATTTAATAAGATGTAATTCAAATAAAAATTTTAAAATTTAAGGGCTCACATAAGATTTAAACTAAGTTGAGAATTCATTTGCAACAACTTGCTCAATATCCATAGTATCTGTTAGAGGCAAATTGCTTACGAAATACCTGGTGACAAATCATCTAAATAATATTTTAGTATTTTAAATAGATATTACTCATTCTACACATTATGGAAGAACTTACTCTAAGATTGGTTGGACTTCTTCACAGTTCAGTAGCACATATAAAGTCGCTGTTCTAATTTCTAAATCGTTGAGAAATCTTTCAACACATTTGCCACTGGGCTTTCCATGACTTCTAAAGAGTGATAGTGCATGTTCTTGTACATCGAAATTCATGTTACGACCAATCTTTGTTCTTGTACACCTTACATGGGGCTCGAAGTAGTAAGATCAGAAGTGGGTTGTTTCTTGAGACAGATATGTTTCACATATTGATCCTTCTGGTTATGCTTTATTCTTAACATATTTTTTTAATTTGTTCAAATATCTATTAAATAATTAAAAATATCAAGTTAGTAAATTTATGTTTTTAACTTGTTCAAAAATATTTAAAATAACTTAATAAAAACACATTTTATCTCTCGAAAGGATACGTCCAACGATATTATACAGGTCCACCAACTCTAGATTCGTAAGGTAGATGAACTGGAAGATGTTCCATAGAATCAAAAAATCATGGGGGAAATATTTTTTCTAACTTGCATAAAATGATTGGTATGTTCTCCTCGTACCTCCATAAAGTATCTTGGCTTAATTTAGATGAACATAGGTTTTTGAAGAAAATGCTAAGCTCAGTTAATAGATTTGATATGCAATCTGGTAACATACATACTATGATCGAAAGGAGAACCTCCATGATTATGTGATAATCATGACTTTTTAGTCCAAATAATCTTACAGATTTAAGGTCAACACATTAGTTTAAGTTTGATCCATAGCCATCAGACATTTTTAAACCTTTAAACCACTGACATATTGATCTTCTTTACTCTAACATGAAAGAGTAAGGTGCTTTGGGCTTCATAATTTTTTCGTCGGTGGTTGTTACTAACTCTAAATTTTTTCACTGGTAGTACTCTTTAATGTCCATCCTAACTTTGACATTATCCTTACTCTTACCTTTGACATCCATAATTATATTAAAAATATTATCCAGGAAGTTCTTCTCAATGTGCATAACATCCAGATTATGCCTTATCAAATTTATTCTCCAATATGGTAATGTCTAGAAAATACTTTTTTTAATCCAATTATGTTCAACACCATATCCTGAAAATTTAGACTCTGATAACATTGGAAAATCAATAAATTATGAAAAGTTAGAAAGTCTTTATAATACATCATCACCATTTAATCTGCGTGGAGGAGGTGACCTCTTAACTCTATTTTTAACGAATGCATCCTTATTCCTCCTAAACGGATGATCAACAGGTAGGAACATACGATGACAATCAAACCAAGTATTTTTTTCTCTATGTTTTAGTGTGAAAATTTTACTATTCTTCATGCAGTAAGGGCAAGCTAATTTTTCTGCTATGCTCCAACCAGACAACATACCATAAGCTGGAAAATCACCAATGGTCCAAAGCAATGCAGCTCGAAAGAGAAAATTTTGTTTGGTTGATATGTCATGTGTGAGGACATCTTCTTCCCATAATAACTTGAGATCATCAATTAATGGTTGCAAAAAAATATTAATTTTTGGTTTTGGATTATGTGGTCTAGATATTATAAGTGTTAAGAACATATACGGGGCAGTCATACATAACTCTGGTGGAAGGTTATATGATGTTAGTATAACTGGCCAACAAGAGTACGGTGAAGCTGCTTAACTATATGGGGTAAAACCATCAGAACATAATCCCAATCTTATGTTGTATGATTCAGCAGCAAATGAAGGATGTACTCGATCAAAATGTTTCCATACTTCAGCATCTAATGGATGAGAAAGAATACCACTGTTTGCTAATTTCTCCTTATGCTATCAATGGACCTGCTGAACTCATTGATGCATAGAGCCGCTGAAGTCTTGGAATGATCGATAAATAAAATAAACCGGAAAATGGAACATCTTTCTTTTGAAGACGTTGTTTTCTCGAGTTTAGCTTAAACTGAGGTCCATTGCAGGTGCGACAATTAACTTCTGTTGAATCATCCTTGTAGTATAACATACATCCATTGATACAATAATCACTTTTTGTGGCAGTAAGACCCAACTTGGATACTAATTTCTTCGTTCGGTATAAATCTGAGGGAATTAAATTATTCGTTGGATTTATTTTCTTGAGAAGACTAATGAAGTCATTGAAATAATCATGAGGAATATTATATTCAATTTTGATACTTAGCATCCTCACTGCAATCGAAAATTATAAATGAGTTTTGCAATCATCCCAAATTGGTTTTTGAGTTACATGTAGTAACTCAAAGCATTTTTTAGTTTCTTCATTTGGTGGCTCTTCCACATTTGCCCTCAAATGAGGACCTGCTACATCAAAAATATGCTCTTCATACGGTCTAGTCATTTTATCTTCATCAAATGTTTTAAAAGCTATGGATGGACCGACATGAATATCTCTGTGTGGCTCGTACACGTTATGTGAGGTCCAAATCCAGTAGTCTAGAATAAATCCTCTACGATATAAATCAACCTTCACATCATCGGGCTTGAGGAATGCTTGATTTTTGTGCTTCGAACATGGACATCTAAACATTCCATTGAACTTAAATGAAGGTAGCTGAGATGCAACTTGAATAAAAGTCTGAACTCCCTGTATAAATTCATCTGTCAATCCTCTTCGACCCGGTAATAATCTGTTATGCATCTAATATCTTTCTTCTTGGATAGTCATTTGGATTTTAAAGCAAAAGCAAATATTTTCCTACATATAAAGTTGTGAAATCAATTATTAGAAGATATCCAGCGTGAACAAGTGTACGATATTTAATTTTGAATGAGCCAAGAGAGGAGAACACTAGGACTAGTAGAATATAATTCAATTTAAAACTAGTAAGCTGACATCCTAATAAACAAAACAAAATTAAAATTAAAAAAATTACTACCCTCAGAACAACCGGCAAGTGGTTTCCTCGCATGCAACAAAAAAGTAGGTAATATAAAATAAGTGTTTAGGGCTTGCAAACCAAGGGTCCACCATAGCTACAAGGTCCAACGTCCACCAAAACTCCTCCGGTAAATGTCACCAAATCATCCAACAAACACCTCCCAAAAACACAGCAAAGGGGAAAGGCAAGACTCCACTCCACATAACTTTCCAAAATAATGATCTAAAACAGCAGCTTAAGCATTAACGAGCTAGAACCAAGCAGCTCCTAAAAATACAACCCAAAACCAAGGAGCCAAGCAAAACCCAAGAAGCATCCAGCAGCCCAAAAACTCAAAGAACCGAACTAGCTAGCACACCTAAAGTTTGCCATGCCCAAGCACTACCTACTCATACTCATTGGATGTCTTCCATCATAGGGTAGTATAAAAAATCAAAAGAAACTAATCCACTTATCTTCCACTAGAGCTACTCCAACCTTTTTACGTATATGCTCATTTCGTATCCGGTCTTTAAGAGTAAAGCCAATAATCCACTTGAGTATCCTAATCTCTGTAATACTTAACTTAATTTTATGCTTCTCTTTTAATGGAAAATTTTTGCACCATAAAGTATTGCAGGTCTCACCAATATTTTATAGAATTTTTTCGTAAAGTTAAGGGGGACTTATCAACAAGAAGAATATCATCAACAAAAAGCATACACCAGGGTACAACCTCATGCAAACTTCTAATGAGAACATCCATGACTAAAAAAACAGATATGGGCTTAAGACTGATCCTTAAAGTAATCCAATTGAAATAGGAAAATACTTGGTCAAACCACCTTATGTTCGAACACAAGTAATAGCTCCTACATACATATCCCTAATGACTTGAATATTATAAGCATTATTAACTGTTCAAATTTTATTATATGCTTTCTCTAAATGAATAAAAATTATATGTAGATCCTCCTCATTCTCTCTATACTTCTCTATCAAACCTCTCAATAAATGTATAGCCTCTATAATAGACCTACTTGGCATGAATCCAAATTGATTTTGAGAAATAAGAACATCCATGTCTAGTGAGAATAGCTAAAAATTAAGTTCAACTTGAACTCCATCTCTAATCTTATCAATAAGAATAATATCATGAGCAATAAGCAAACACCAAGGTACATCCTCTTCAAAATGTCTAGTGAGAACATCCATGAATAAAGCAAAAATAAATGACTTGTTGGTATTACAAATTTTAGAAAAAATAAAACCAAACCGAAGGGAGCTCATCAGCGGAGGGAACTCGTCGACGGCCTAACAATGTGCGAGATCGGCGGCCGGAGGGAGCTCGTCGGCGACCGAATTCCTACGCAGTTAGCCGAAGGTGCGATCGCGAGTGAGCGTATGCAGGGAGAGCAAACTAAATAAATGAAGAGGAAGGGCTCGGGATGGCCAATATTAGGTATATTTTTGGAGGTTTTCCGGCGGTTACAGCTGCCAGAAAAATTTACTTAACACCAGCGGCCAAAGCCGCGGTATTAGCGACGGTAAAATATAAAATCGACGGTCTTACCGAGGATTACCATAGCGCCGCTAATTCCGGCAGTTTTTAATAAAAAATCGCCAGAGAAACCGCTGGTTAATACCGACGGTTAGACTGCCGGTTAAACCACCATCATTACCGACGGCTAACAAACTACCGGTAATAGCCGCCGGTAAAACCTGAATTTCCTGTAGTGGGTGAAAATATTTTATCACTTTTATTGATGATTACTTCAGATATATGTGGGTGTACACCATAAAGCATAATAGTAATATATTGGAGATTTTTAGTGCATAAAAGAAGTGGATTAAAATTGAGACTCATCAAATGATCCAGTGTATCAGATCAGATAATGGGGGAAAATACACATCAGATACATTCTCACAAGAGTGCTAGAGATTTGGTATAGAGCATCATTTAACTATTTGAGAGGAACTGCAGTTAAACGGGGTGGCAGAGAAGATGAACCAAATTTTGGCGGAGAAAGTTTGATCTATGTTATCCAATGCTGGGTTGGATAGAGTCTATTGGGCCGAGGTTATAGAGTATGCCTATCACTTGGTGAACAGGCTGCCTTCTACAGTTATTGAGAGGAAGGCCTAGAAGGAAATATGGTAGAGGCATCCTACTAAAGATTATAAGCACTTAAGATTATTCTAGTGTCCAGCTTACTATCATATTTAGAATGATAAAATATAAAAATGAGCAAAGAAGGAAATCTTTATTGGCTTCAGGCATGGAGTCAAGAGCTTCAAACTCTTTGATCATGGAGAGAAGAAGATTGTCATTAGCATGGATGTTACATTCGATAAGGCCAGCATGTTGAAGCCTTAGGGCTTGAAGCAGGTGGAGAGTTTTATTGTGATCACAAATGCATAAAAAAAATTTGAGTTTAATGCAACTCTATTTATTCCATAGAGATAGATCACTTCTACTCAAGTACCTAATTTAGCTATAGATCAGGAAGAACATATTGGCAGTAATCAAAGAGAGGTAGAAGATAATGTTGAGGTTGAGGTTCTACTAAAAACTACATTGCTAGGAACAAGATTAGGTGCTAGAATATCCCAAAACTTACTTAGTTCAGGGACCATATTGTATTTGTACTTTCAACAGAGGCTGAAATTCCTAGTCACTATAAGGAAGCAATGGACAGTCTAGTTGGTGATCTTTATAAAAAAGTTATGGATGAAGAGATAGAGTCTCTTCAGAAAAATGCTACTTCAAGGTTAAGTGTTTTATTTCTAATAAGTTTAGGGGTTATTTTATTGCAAGTATTCTTAATGTATTGCATTTCAAATGCATGCATTTTAAAAATCCTATTGTTTAGTTGGAAGAAAAATAAATGCTATGTAAAATTTTATTGTAATGGGAATATACTCTCTTGTTCAATTTCAATGTATTTAAAGGTTGTTCAATATTGGGCGAAGTCTAAATATACGACTTATGTGAAGTGATGCCAACCAACCACTAATGGCCAATGCTGGTAGCTACCAATAACCACTACCACTTACTACCAACCACCAACTCTATTTGCCGCCACTACCCTTCCCCAGCCATTGCCACTACCACCATAATCTACACCACCACCATCGCTATCAATCATCTCCTATCAACTGCTAATGCAAATGCATTATTATTTTATTATGTATTTTTTTACTTTAAACCAAATAAAAAAAATAAAAAAATAAACTCCTATATTTTTACTGCCCTCAAACAAACATTTTAAAAATATTTTCAAAATACTATTTTTATTTTACACTGAATTTTTTTACTCTACATTTATTTTTAGCAAAACAAACAACCTTATAATAATTATTAACTCACTTATTTGTTTATATAACATAAACCTTAGTACATTTACATGGCATCACACATCTAGGATTGCGTTTATTGTAAGTGTGAGATCTAATTTATTTGCGTGTAATATTATTTATGATTAGAGTTGACACTTATTCGTACATATATATTAGTCTATCATATTATGTATATCTCATCTATTATATTTGTGCACTTATTTATTTGTTTTGTTCATCGATTTATTTATCAAATTATATAGCTTTATTAATATTTTTTTGTGAAATTTTAGAATAAAAGAATTTCTTTAGATCGAACTTCTTTAGAAAAAAATATATAATATATTTAGTTAAGTTAATTAATTAATAAAATATATATTTAATACAAAAAAAAACTTTGATTTTAAACTTTTTATGAATTAATATTTTCATTATGATTTTGGATAAATTTCAAAGAATACTTCTGAACAAAATTTTAATCAAATCAAATGACCATTCTATTTATTATTGAACAAATTTCTAATTATATTTTTTGACAAAAAATTATCTAACTCAAATCCATCAACAGTGAAATTGGGAAAAAATAAATTATAAATGAAATTATTTTATGTTATTAAATTTTAAAAAAAACTAAGGTGATATGAACTAACAAAAAAAATTTATATTATCAATCTTTTATTCAAATCAACAACTTATATTGTGATTCTTTTGTTTGAAAAAAAAAAAGTTAAGATAAAAACCGCATCTTATTTTAAAAAGTTGTTGCTTTTATAAAATTTGACGGTCAATGCCTCATTATATATATATAATTAAGCAAACAATTTTTATTGTACATTTTTAAAGAGAATTATACCTCAAAGTTCTTTTTGAATATAAATCCTTGATATTTGTGGACTGCTTATTAGATTAGTAAGTCATTCCAAACTTCATGCCCACTATTTTTCTATTAGTTTATTATTAAATCCTATAAAAATATATGAGAAATTTTAATGTAAATTCTTCGTATATGTTATAAATTTACAAGTAATAACTTATATTCTTAAAATTTTAAAAACTATTTTATTATTAATTATTAAATAAAAAAATAAAAGCAATCAAATGAAAAAAAAAAGAATATATTAAAAATTATAAATTTATATCCCACTAATAAAAATTTCTGACTCCGCCCTGTATGCGTAAATGTTTTTTTGGGCAAATTATTTCATCTTTTTTCATTCTATCATATAAAGTTAATTTCAAAGCCATACAGACCAATGTACAGGTGTTTTGAGGTAAACTCTTCTATTAGGTTGTATCACAAATGATAGGAAGAACGTCATGCATGGCTATGAGCTAGATTTGCTTCGTTGCTATACTAAGTGGCTTCTGGTGTCTAACTATGCATGAATGTGCTCAGGAAGCCACAATTAGAAGGGTCTCTATGGCATTTGAATCTTCTGCGCACAATCTCTGCTTCTCAGAATCCCATCTCCTGTCTCCTGATTTTCTTCGAAAAACATAGGATTTCAAAAGTGAAAAGGTAGGAGAAAAGACGAGGAGAATGGCCGACAGAGCTGAGCATTTCTCATATGCCTCTTCTGCAATCTTTACCACCATCGCCATCAAATAAGGAACCAGCACCATCATTCTCTATCATGATGGGGAAGTCCTTCTGGCAGCCATAGAAAAATGCATATAGAACTAAGGTCTTTGCAAGTCCTTGTTAATTAAGGAATTAAATAAATCCAGCTTCTTATGATTCGAGAAGCCTGGCTGAATCTCTGTGTTTATGTTGACCTGTATATGGAACAAAAAAAAATTGCCTGAATATTACGTACCTGTCCAAAAATCGTGGAATCACCCACATCGAGTACGGGATTTAGAATTTATAAAAGGGATCGCCCTCTCTCCTATTCTTCTTCTTCTCCTTCTTCTTTCTTCTTTTTTTTCTTGTGGTTATCTTTTTTTTTTTAATTAATTAATTCTAATTAATTCTAATTAATTGTTATTAAAAAAAATTATTATTATAGTTAATTAATTATAAATAACTTTAATTAATTATAAATAATTAATATTAATTAACTCTAATTAAAATAATTATAATTAATTAAAATAAACTTTAATTATAATTAATTATAATTAATTATTTTAAATTAATCATAATTAATTAATCCTATCCTGTAGGCAAGGGTTAGATAGTTTTTTTTTAAGAATTTTAAATATTTATTTAGTGATCTCAGCACGAAGCACGATGTCGACCCAAGTAAATACCAGAATTTCCCATATCTTATAGGAGAGGGTTAAACAAACTTTGCGTTTTCTAATTTTAAATATATATTCAGGAATCTCAGCGCAAAGCACGATATCGATCTAAATAAAACTAAAATCTCCCTTTGTCTTGTAGAAGAGAGTCATTTAATTTTTGTATTTCATAATTTTAAATATTTATTTGAAGATTTTGGCATGCGGCGTGATATTGACTCAAATAAATATTTAAAATACCCCTTATCTTATAGAGATATTTTGGATAAATTTTTTATTTTAAGATTTTAAATATTTATTCAAGCCGGGCCAAATTTTTGGAGCCCACGGATTATTAGAGCTTTCAGATTTTACGTATAAACACTAAATAAGCCATGCTGTTTTTTTTCTGCTCAGAAAATCTTGAATTCAAAACAGATGAGAACATTTTAGCAAGGTTGTGAAAACCGGACCGGACAATGAACCGGTAGAAGGAGCGGTTCACGGTTCGATCGGTTCGACCGGTTGAACCGGGGTCGAACCGGATGACGTAATAAATAAGATTTAGATGACATAAAAATCATATAATAATATAAAATTTTTATTAAAAAATAAATTGAATTTATACATTACTAATATCTTATATAATTTTAAATTTAAACGTATTCAATCTTTAAATCTAATTCAAATTTAACAAAAATTTAACTTACATATCAATTAATAAGTTTAATATAAATTATTATTAATTTATGTTATATATTTATATATAATTTATATATTAAATTCCTATTATTATTTTACATTTATAAATTATTGAGGTTAGATTAGATCATTTATTATAAATAAATAAATAAATAATTTATATAGTATATAAAAAATAAATGAAGAATATAATTTATTTAATATTATTAATTAAAAATAAATATTATTTACTTCATAAAAAGTTTATTTAAAAATTTTATTTTAAAATGAATAATGTGTGTTGTAAATTTAAGAGTTAAGAAGTAAGGAATATGAGCTTTAACTTTTTTAGTCCCACATCACTTGGGAGACTTTCTTTTGATAATACTTTTACTTTATATTGGCTTTTGAGCTTCCATGGAGTAGTACATTATGTGAAGAGATGAAACTTTGTGAAATGCTTAGTTGAAAATTTTAATTTAAAATTAAGCATTTTAAATTTAAAATTGAATTATAAATATTATTAAATATTTCAAAATAATTATTTAATACAAAATTTGAACCGGCCGGTTCAAGAAAACCGTGACCGGTTCAACGGTTTCCGGTTGAACCGGCGGTTTTGTCCGGTTCTGACCGGTTTAATGCAGGAGCGGTTTTTAAAATAAACCGGACCGGCCATAAGACCGGTTCACGGTTGAACCGGTCGAACCGGCCGGTCCGGTCCGGTTTTTAAAACAGTGCATTTTAGTACCCGTTAAAGGTATTCACTTCAATGCCTGGTACGTAATGAACTCTATGCTGACAATGATGACCATAAGCCATGCTGTTTCATGAACATGCTGCACTTTTTTTTTTTTTTCTTTTTTGAAAAAAAGAATAAATCAGAATATGCTGATATCATGATGGGCCTTAAAATAATTAAATTTATTTTTAAATTATTATAATATTAATTCTTCATCTTGAGCCATATTATGTGCTAAAAAACTTAAGTCAGTAGAGTGTGTTTCAAATCTTAGTAGTGTACAAAGATTCTGCACAAACAGAAAAAAAAATAAGAGTAAAGAAATTTTTACGTGAAAAATCTGAAATAGGAAAAACCACAGGCCTGACCGAGTTACCAAACTCACTACATAGAAAGTGATATAAGGATTCTCCTTTTCGTCACTGTTGAAGAAGAGGGAAAGTACATAAACTTAGTGTCCTTAGAGGGACAGTTAATGCACAACAACAAGACTCGATTCTCCCAATAGAGAGTATAGAAAGTAGATGTTCACAGATAGATAGATGTACCTAACAGTAGGGTTAAATCTTGTCAGTGTTCTGGAGAGGGTGGTAACTTCTGATATTGATCATCAGTGATGATGATGGTTGTTGGTAGCAATAGCTAGTAGTTGTCGGCGGGGGCGATAGCTTGAAAGTGCTAGAGTGCTCTCCCTTATTCTCTCTTTTTCTTCCTTCCTCTTGTTTCTCATGTGAAGAATAAAGGCCTATTTATAGGTTTTTGGAGTGACATGCTCCGTAAATATAGAGAAAATTCATGACAAAGCTGGAGTGCTTCATCAAATGGTCTGTATTGATTCCTTCGTTCATAGAGCTTTCGTCAAGTATTTAAATACCTTATTATTGTTAGAATTAAGTGATCTTGAGCTTGTTAGATTTGTCTCGTCAAGCTGCTCAATTTAACTATAAGCATGCCATATTTAAAGATTATTGGGTTACCCAATTAAAGCATTGAAGTTTCCAAATATACTTTAGTCCCTTGGTTTGCCCATTTGGACTCGGATTAAACCAATTTTGGTGACATTGAGTTCATCTTGTTCGAGACATTCAGTTTGACTTAATGGTTGCTAAGATAGGAATTTGGATGATCCCAAATTTAATTTTGAAAATTTCCAATTCAAATATGCCTCTAGATTAGTGCTTGATCACGATGATTTCTAGAGTTTACAATTCAAATATGTCTCGAGCTTAGTACTTGATCAAGTGATTTTTGACGACGTATCAAGCCATCTTATCTTGGATGAAATTTCTGGCAGGAGCATTTAAAATATATCTATTCAATAAATGTTTCAATAAATTGCCTTCCAATTTTTTTGGTACAATAAAAAAATATTATTCATTTAATATTTTCCATCTTCAATATAATTTTCTTGAAAATAATAAATTAGCCATCATTGTGCTATTTTTCATTAATATTAATGTTAGGAACCTTAAATTCCTGCAGTCTGAGCTTCATTTTTTATGTAAAAATAAGGATCAAAGATATTGACATTAAATTAAAAACATCCAAAAGATTAATTTAAAGAGAGCACATACTTGTAATCAAAATGACCGTTTCATTCAAACAACTCAAATAATAATAATAATAATAATAATAATAATAATAATAATATATATTCGAACATATATGTCACTGATTTTGTCACATGATTTTAACTTGGAAGATGAAATATTTTTATTGACTACCAATTAAGAGATCTTGGATTCAAATCTTGTGTATGCAATGTGTGTGTGTCTGCCTTATTTGGCCCAAATGTCCCAAAAAAAAAAAAATCTTTATTGCCATTCATTTCGAGTGGATTACAATCATTATATCTATGAACAACAACCTAAATAAAATTAAAAGATCATAAAAATCTTGACTTGAATTCAAAGAAACCATTAAAATAGGTCAAGACGATAGTATTACCACCCTCGGATGCTTAGGCCAAAGGACTAAAAGATGCCCTTGAAGCAAATGTTATGGCTGACTTGAATATTGTACACTGGTCCATGATTAGCAAGTTGCATTGTTGGGTGGTTGTGCTGAGCGCACATGACAATAAGTCATTGCTTATTTGAGCTTTCCTTCTTGTACTCCATATTATTTATAATTGATCAACCATTTAGAGCACACTACAATGCTTAATTGATATCGAATTTCATTCCCTTTTATAAATGATCAAGGATAAGGTCTCTAAGTTCTCCTGGGGATGGGCAGTTGGACCATCAAGAGCAATGGTAGCATCCCACTCCATAGTGATGCATATAAATTGAACAAACTCGTTGTTTGCGATCATGCCACCTAAATTTTCAAAATTTTGAAATGCATTGTTTTGAAGAATTTCATACCAAGGAAATGTAAGGTCATAATTTCTGGTGATAATATGATCACTAAGTTCATTGAGGTCCTTTCTTAAACTTTCACTCGCCCAACTGTCCATGGTTTTATATGCTGCCAAAATTGGGTTAAGCTCTTCATTTGTTACACAAAGTTCAGAAGCACCTTGATCGCCACTGACATATGGTCTGAAGGAGTGTGATCCTTAAATAAAGTCTAGGAATATGAAATTGATCATCGGTTGCTCGCCTACGCTTAAGCGACGGGTTATTGAGGGATTGACTATCATTGGGGTAGGCCTACGAAAGATTTATAAGACGAATGATCAATTATGTTGAAGTTTTTGAGTGAAAGTAAAGTCTATAAGAATATCTATTCGAGAGAAACGTGTATATGTAGGTGAAATGTCCTGGGTTATTGAACTACACAGGTGACGAGTACTCCACTTTAATTCAACATACACGATCACCATCCGCTTTCTACCCTTGACCAATACGAACTCACAAACATCATCATCCGTGATACGAATCGTGATGTCCCGCCATTATTACATAGTCAACCTACAACATTAACTATGTGTGTGATTTTATTGTGACATAATGCTCGAAGGATTTAAAGTTTCAGTTGCTCTAATATTAGCATTTCATTAGTCTCTAGAGATCTATTTTTTCTCCCAACATATGACGATGTAAAGTCCTCCATAAGTTGCAGCTCACCATCGTAGAATAAGATTAGATATGATATTTTTCGTGATGGTTAATTGGGAAGTGCATATATCAAGGAAAATTATGAAACACTTAACTAAATAGTGCTGTCATGATTGATATCCCTTAATAAAAGGCTAATATTACAATTATATACATGACATTTAATGTATATTTTATTGCATTAATTAAATATAATTATAAATACATTCTAAATGTAATATTTTTTATTAAAATTTCACTAAATTTTTACCAGTTTATGATTGCTCCATGAAAAGAAAAAATAAATTTGATATTTCTCCAATGTCTTTTAAATTTTATATGATTTTATAATTATAATCAAATTCATAACAACTTACTCATACTCATAATTTTTTTAATATAATTAGAGTTATAAATAAGAATTATTTTAATATAGCATGAGTAAGTTTTTCAAATTAAATTAAGATATCACAAGCAAACTTGTTTTAAGCAACGAATCAATTCTTCATATTATGAAAGATCCATTCTCACTTAAAATTTTAAAAAAAATTAATTTATACATATTAAAAATTTAAACGATAAAGTAAATAATAAAATTATAAATAAATTTCATATTATTGTACAAATTAAAAAACTAATGAATATATATCATATTATATCAAAAATTTCAAAAATATTTTAATATTATTATTTACTTTTATTATTTTGATGAGCAACCTATTCTGTAAAAAAAAAGAATTTCTAAATATTATATTAAATTATATTGTAAAATATTAAATCCCATCATATTGAATTTCTATATATTATATTAAATAATACTAAATATAATTAAAATATAAAATAATATTTTGTATGATATTATAATAAATATATTTAGAAATTTTAAGAAATATATTATTACAAACTTTCTCAAATAGTTTTATTGTTGTACTTGTTTCTTGTTTTTAATCAAAACTATAAGTAATTATTTATCAAGCATATAAAAGTTAATCATATTTAAGCATGTTTACTTTATCGATTATTTTGTTATACCATATCTAACTATCATAAATTAATATTTCTAAAACTTTAGCTCCTAATTACTATATATATATAATTATATCAGTTATTTATGAGTTAATTATTAAATTAAATCTTAACCATCATTAGAAAATACTTAAAAATATTGATAATTTTATAAAAATTATAATTAATATTTAAATTAGATAATTAGATATTTATCAGTTACTTTGCCAAATTAATTACTAATTAATAATTTAAGACATATTTCTCATCATTAAATAGTAATAAAATTTAATGATAGAAAATCATTGAATTTATTTCAAGTTAAATATAATCAATTTTGTTTAATAATTTATATTATATTAATCTTAGAACAAATGTAACAAAATTGAAACTAATCTTGATAAATATTTGATAATTATCATAATCTAAATTTTTTTGTCTTGACTTTTTAAAATATTTTCTATTTAGAAACAATTAATTTTGATCAGTATTTAGTAAAGCAGACAACTGTTTTATTATTTTTGTTATTCGATTAAGACAATACAGAAATAATATAATAAATAATCATGTCAAGTGTTAAATAATACTTAAATAACACATTAATGCCTCAATAATATACTAAAATATAACTTACAAAAATAAAATACATTAATACTTAAATAATCCTGTGTTAAAATAACATACTTAAATAGTACATTAAATTAAAAATTTCGAATACATAATATGCATAAAAAAAATTAAGGAAAAATTATTTCGTATTTTAAAAAAAATGGTAACAAAACAATTAAATTGTAAGGAATTATAATCTAATTTTGCATAAAACACAATTAAATTCTCCATAAAAAATAAATACCTTCAATATCTTGTGAATTCGGATCTTGGATATATCTCCAGATATCTTCTCGGCTTCTTCTGTTTGCCTCACCTTCTGCTTTCTGCCTCAAATTGTATAATTCTTCACTCCGCAGGAAGTCCCATCCCTCTTGTGATCAATAAAGAGAGAAAATAAAAGCTTAAAAACGCCATTGCGGTTGCTTTCGTTTCCAGAAAGAATCCCGAGGAGGAGGAACGCGCGCTCGGGTGCAAATGATTAGAATTTTTTAATTTTTATTGATCTAAAACAAGCTACAAGGTGAAATTAAAGACTACTTTGGTCATTGCTAAAATATTATCAAATCGCATATATTCTTGCATTGAAGATATCCTACTTCTTTCTTTTTTTTTCTATATGCAGCGAAAGTAAGATATTCGTAAATTGGCCCAATCGAAGAAACAGAACAGAACACATTTTGAAGTGCATACGAATCTACAGTTTCCCATCATTACGGGAACCAAGAAAAGCTTGTTTCGAGAAGAAGAATTAAGGAGTTGATGCGGAATTCATCTTACCTTTCCAGTTATCATTTCGCGGTCAGTCATACCTCTTTTGATTAGAGCGAGCATTTTGGGCAGCGGATGAGGCCATTCTCGTTGCAGGCGGGGCAAATGCTAAACCCACTGGCCTTCTCGTTCGAGCATTTGTGGCTTCCATTGCAGATCTGACAAAGGACGAAGCGAATGCCGCCGCAGCCCTGGAAGACATCCAGGGCAGCTGAAGGAAACCCCTGGACGAATTTCTTGAGCTCGCCGGTTTCATGGAGGCGCCAG
Organism: Dendrobium chrysotoxum; assembly: GCA_019925795.1. Classification (NCBI taxonomy): domain Eukaryota; kingdom Viridiplantae; phylum Streptophyta; class Magnoliopsida; order Asparagales; family Orchidaceae; genus Dendrobium; species Dendrobium chrysotoxum. The sequence goes on along the minus strand of CM034311.1, from coordinate 13,661,975 downwards.
ATCTCTTCTGCGCCGCCGATTAGCCGGCCGCTGATGAACAGCAGCGGGAGAGTAAGCTTCTTCCCCCCGCCCAAAATTTCCTCCAATTCCGCAAGGAAGCGCGAGTCCATCGAAAGGTCCCGCTCGTCGATAGCCACGCGGAAGCCACAGAGGATGTTCCGGACGGCGCGGCAGTCCTCGAAGGTGCGGCGGACCACGCGCAGGCTCGTGTAGTAGAGCACGATGCCGTTGTCGCTGGCGACGGGATTAGGCAGCGGCGTCGGGGAAATGTGGCGGGAGGATCGCAAGGCTGAGGCGGCGGATAGGGTGCGACGGAAGACTGTGGATGGGGATTTTGGAGGAGTGGTGGGTTCTTCGTCGCGGAGGAGGGTTTCGATATCTTTGAAGGAGAAGGAAGCGACGGAGCAGATGGAGAGGGAGACGGAGACGGTACTGGACTTACTTCGACGGATTTTGAGCCACGGAAACCACATCGGCGTTTGGTTTGATCGAGATGGAGATCGATCGAGAAGTGAGCGAGAGGAAGCAGCGAGAGGAAGTGGAACAGTAAGAGCAGGATGGTGAAGGAACTTCATTTGAACGGCGATTGCTAATTTCACCCACGGAATAACGAGGAACTCGTTCCCTACCTTGGTTGACGGTACGCACGGTGACGAAGGACCGAATATTTTCTAAGAAAATTGAGGGTGAGATTAGTTACCTTTTGATCCTTCATTGTTTTTTATTTTTAGCCTATCTAATGGTTAAAGACTAAACGGCGTTAGAACCTCTGCTCCGTCACGTTCAGCATTTGACGGAGCCTTCAAATTCAAACTAGAATTATTTTTTTAATAAAGGTCAGTTATTCTAATGAAAATATCAGAATCTATTTGGATATTTTGATATAAGAAAAATGTTAAAAATATATATATTATATTTATTTTAACATAAATTTAAAAGCTTCATTCATATTAAAACATCTTATTTATTATAATATCAACTCCGTATTATAATATCAACTCATTATATTCTCATCGATAAATCTTAGGCGAAATTTTAACAATGACCATTATAATCGTTTTATTAAGAAAAAAAATTGTAGTTACGAAAAAATTTAAAAGAATCAAAATCCCAAAAAGAAATACGGATTTCTTTGAAAACTCAAATTTAAATTTTGTTTTCTATGAAAAAGGAATATTATTTTACGTTTTCTATAAGAAACCCAAAATGACGTTCAGTTTTTTTAGAAAATTGAATTTAAAATAGTATTGTCTATACCAAATTTAATATTTAGATTTTAATTTAATATAAAGTTTTTATTAATTAAATAAATAGTAAAATTACAAACTAATTAACAGAATAAATATTTTTAATTAATAGACTAAAACATTAATGAAAATTACAAAAACTAATAATAAAATTAATTTTTTTGGTATTTTTCTAAAAATTTAATATAAATTTATAATTAAAAATTTTATATTTTGAATTTCTAATATAATATAAATTATTTTTTAATTACATTATTTAATTTATATTTAAATTTTTAATATAATATAATATTGATACTACATATATACTCATTAAGAAAAATTGGATGAGAACAGTCATTAGAAGACCCAGCACACGAACAGATAAAAGATAGAAGTGTATTAGTTATAAAAGACAGCTGAGTTTTTATGTGGAAACTCCTAAAAAGGGAAAAATCACGGGGGTCTTTGTAACTGATTACAAATGAGGCCCTTCCTTGGGGGGAAGGTTTTGACTTGATGTAACAAATATACATCATATAGAGTGTATTACATGGTGGGAATTAGAAGAATCAATGTTGACATGTTTGTTTGGTCGGCAAGACCATATGCAGCGAGTGATGTAAGTTGGAAGAACCGTAGTCAGGCAATAGTGGTCGGAAAGACTGTAGTTAGGCGATGGAGGTCAAAAAAATCGAAGTCGGACGACGGTGTTTGGAAAGATTGTAATGGGGCGACAGTTGTCGAAAGTATCGTAGTCGAATGATAGTGGTAAGAAGAACCATAGTCGGCGAACGACGGAGGTTGGAAAGACCGTAGTTTGGTGACGATGGTCAAAAGAATCGTAGTTGGGCGACATAGGTCTGAAGGACCGTAGTTAGATAACAATGGTCAGAAGGATCGTAGTTGGGTGACATAGGTCGGAAGGACTATAATCAAATGACAGCTGGTAGCTGACTAAAAGTCCGATGACTGCTAGTGGTTGAGCATAAATTCGGTGTTAATTGGTGGCCTGGAAGAAGTACGGCGGAAGCCCGACTACGATCGGTGGGCGGGCAGAGGTCCTGCGACGATCGGTGGCCAGCATGAATCTGGCATTAGTTGGTGACCGAGTGGAAGTTCGACAAAAGCTAGTGTTAGGTGGATGTCCGACAATGAATGGTGGACAGGTGGAGGTCCGGTGATGGTTAGTAGTTGGGCCTAAATCCAGCCTCAGTTGATGGCCAGGCGAAAGTCCAGCAACAGCTGGTGGTTGGGAGGAAGTTCGGTGACAGTCGGTCGTCGAGCAAAAATTTGAAGACTGTTAGTGGCCAGTGGTCGAGGAGTCTAGTAGCAAGAGAAAACTGATTTCTCTCACTTTCCTCGACCACTCGACCACCAACTAATGCTAGATTCATGGTGGCCTGGCAGATGTGCGGTGAAAGTCCGACGACGATCGATGGGCGGGCGGAGGTCCTACGAAGATCAGTAGCCAGCATGAATCTGCCGTTAGTAGGTGGCCGAGTGGAAGTCCGACAAAAGCTGGTGTCAGGTGGAAGTCTGACAATGAATGGTGGACGGGAGGAGGTCTGGCGACGATTGGTAGCTGGGCGTAAATCCAGCCTCAGTTGGTGGCTGGGTGGAAGTCCACCGACAGCTGGTGGTCCGGCGGAAGTCCGATGGAAATTGGTCGTCAAGCGAAAAACTGATGACGGCTGGTGGTCATTGGTCGAGGAGTCTCGTAGCAAGAGAACTTTTATTTCTCTCACTTTCCTCCCCTCACCCCCCCCCCCCCCCCCCCCCCTCCTCTCAATGAAGAATGAGGTCGATTTAAAGTTTGTTAGGAGTGGCATGGCCTATAAATAGGAAGAGATCAAGGGCATGTTGTGAGTGTTTTAAGTGAACAACCGATATCGACTACTTTGATCATAGGCCATTTATCAAGTATTTAAGTGCTTTAATGATATCGGAATTTGGCCATCTTGTGCTCATTGGATTTTTCTCGTCAAGCAGCTTGATTTGACTATAAGCATGTCACATTTAAAAATTATTTCATCATCCAATTTATGGTTTTAGCCTTCCAAATGTGCTTCGGATCTTCAATTTGGACCCATTCAGGCTCGGATCGAGTCAAATTTGGTGTCGTTGGGTTCATATTCTTGATACGTTTAATTTGACTATAAGTTTGTTGAAATCGGAGTTCATATGGTCCTGGATTTAATTTTGGAATTTTTCAATTTAAAATTGCCTCAAGATTCATACTTGATCAAGATAACTCTTTGATGATATATCAGTTGCCACTCTATTTTCGGTCATTGAAGCTTATAGAGTTCAAAAATATGTGCTAGAGCTCTTCAAATCATTTCAATGCAAAGATTATAATTTTTGGGTAATTTCAAGGTGCAACTGCTAACTGGACGTCAACATAGACCTCCTCTCGGGGCCATGAACCTAGTAAAATACTCTTAATTATAATTTTAGACTGTTCTGAGGTCGACTTATCGATTGGGACAAAAATTGCTTAAGAAATACGCTCCAAAACTGTCAAATTTGATGGAAATCAAATGTAGAAGCTTCATTTAGCTCTGAAAGCGCCAAAATTGAATCCGAAATATCAAAAAATGGTTTTGGGGACTCCAAAAATGTCTAAATCGGACTGTCCATGCCAAAAATTGGTCTCGGATGTAGCTTGGCCTCTAAATTAGTTGGTCAGCCAGTTATGTTGCTTACGTGTTCGCACGCCTACCTAGCTACTTAAGCTCCCGTGCCGCACATGCCTGCTCGCTTCTGCTCGGCTTGCCTGTATAGTCTGGACATGCTATTTGGCGGTAGTGTGCTGGTTGGCATGCTAATCGTAGCCAACAGCTGTGGTTATGGCTAAATTTTTTTTTAATAGGACCTTTTTTTAAATAGAATTTTCTTAACAAACTTTTTTTAATATGTTTTATTTTATTTTATTTTTTGAATAAATTTTTTAAGAATATTCTTATTACCTTAGAAAATTTTAAGAATATTTTTATTCTTGTGGAATATTCCTACTCCTCTTGCACTCATAAATGGTCCCCCTGGGCCTAGGGAGAAATTACACTCTTTCTTCTTCTCTTTCCTCCTCCAATCTTATTACAGTAGAGACCTTCCACTGTCTTGAATAGGTGGCATCCTCTATCAAGTATAGTGCCCCTTTTTTAGGATTTTTATTAGGAAGAAGTTTTTTCCTCCTTTCATCTTTTTTTTCTTCTAGCCTTCTTCTAATATTACAGACATTTTACTATCTGAGATAGGTGGCATCTCCTATCAATTTTGATTGCCCCTCTTTGTGTAGAAGAAGTAGCCCTTGCACTTCTTCTCCTTTTCTTCTGAATTTCTTCTTACATTAGAGGCATTCTACAGCCTTTGATAGGTAGTATCCCTTATCAAGCTTCAATGCCTTTATTTTGTGTAGAAGGAGACCTGATAATATATATTTTTTCTCCCTTTAAACTATCAATGATAGAAGAAGATCGACAGCCTCTTGCATAAGAGGATGATCTCAAAAGATCTAATGGTATTGACAGTCATGAAGAGAACTAGTGATTGTCAGCATACGGGAAGAATTTTGATGACTGAGTGGAAGTTCGGTGGCGATCGGCTGCAAGGTGGAAGTTTGGCGGAGATTTTAAACCCGGTGGAAGTTCGGCGGCAATCAAGCGAAAGTCTAACGGTGATCGCCAGCCAGGCAGTGTGCTAAAGGCAATAATTGAAGGGTGTGGCACTAATAGTATTCGAGTGAGAGGCCGATGATGACTGATATGAGCTAAAGTGTAGATGATGGATATTAGGCGAAGGGCCGATAATGGTAGTGGTTGAGTTGTACTCTGTTAAGAGTAGTAGGCAACCATGCTAATGGGAGGAGAATAGTGAATAACCTAATGGTGGCGGTCCGGTGATGTGCTAATGGCAATAGTTTAGCAGCATATAAAAAGTGTTAAATAGTTGAAGGCTTGTCAGGGCTCGGATCTTTCTTTGATGAAAGAGGTGTTTCATTTTGTTGGAGATAATATACTGATTGAGGCAGTGGCAGACATCTTGATGTAGTGAATTGAACTTTGTGTCAATCGTAATAGTCTAACAGCATACTCATGTTACCAATTAAGTGAAGAATGATCTTTCTTTAGACCATTACTATATTTTTTAGGTAGAGATTAAGACCATGCTTAAGGAGTAGAAGTTCAGATAGGGACTGTATAAAGCTTGCAATTTATTGGAAGCATCATTGCATTTGTTAGAAGTTTTATGAAAAATAGTTTCCCAAGATATTATCTTGGATGTTAAAACTATTAGAAAAATTTTCTTAGCCACAATTACAGTGAATATTACCCCCTAAAACAAGCAAATAACTCACTTCAAGTTGCCTCTACCCCAATTTTTATTTATGAATATCAATGACACATAATCTAGTCCTAAGTGTGTTCAATATGTTATAATTGAGGAGTTTGATAAAAAATATCTGCTAATTAATTTTTAGATCTTACATGATGTAATTTTATATATCTCTTGGCTATATGATCCCTAATAAAATGATGTATAATGCTGATGTGCTCTGTGCATAAATATTGGATTGGATTCTTTGAGATACAAATCGTACTATTGTTATCACACATAATAGGGATAGTGCTTACAAAAAGTCTAAGGTTAGGAATTTATTGCTTTAGCCATAAGACTTGGATAACATAATTTCTTACAACTATATATTCTTCTTTAGAAGTGGATAGGGCTACATAATTCTATTTTCTACTAGACCAAAAAATTAAGGATTGTCATATGAATTGTATGTTTTAGAAGAACTTTTTTATATACTCTACACCTAGCAAAGTTTGAAGCTAAATATCCTATCATTTCAAAGGTGGTGCTATATCTAAGATGCCAGATGTCTAAGTTTTAGGGGCCTAGAAGATATCTAAGAATTCTCTTCATAGTAGTCATATGGGATTTTTTTTGATCAGCTTGAAATCTAGCACAAAGATAAACCTTAAATGTATTATATGGTCAACAAGCAGTCAAATAAAGAAGTGATATGTTGATTCCTCTATATTTCTTTTGATGAACTGATTTTCCATTTACATCCTTATCAAGCTGGATGATTAAGGTCATCAGTGTATTTATACTTTTAGAACCTTCCATATCAAATTTTTTTAGATCTCCTTAATGTATTTAGTAAGAAAGGTATAATCCTCTCTCTACTTTACACTAAACCTAAGAAAATAGCTCAACTCTCCCATTATACTTATTTCAAAGTCCTTACTCATAGTAGTTGAAAATTCATTGCAAAGGTTTTCATTGGTAAATCTAAAAAGTATGTCATAGACATAGATTTAAAGTGAGTAAATTAGCTCCTATTTTCTTAAGCAATAGGATGGCGTCTACACTACCCTTAACAAATGATCTATCTAAAAGAAAGGTGCTAGGTCTCTTATACTATGCCCTAGGTGCCTATTTTAATCCATATAAAGCTTTTTTCAATTTATGAACATAGTTAGAAAAGATGAATTTTCAAAACCTGGGGGTTATTCTACATAAATATCTTCTTTAATAACCCAATTAAGAAATGCACTCTTAATATCCATTTTGTATAATTTGAATCCTCTGAAACATGTAAATGCTACAAGGACTCTAATGACTTTTAATCTTATTACAGGAGAAAAGGTCTCCACAAAACCAATCTATTCTTTTTTATTGTACCCCTTACTTACTAATCTAGCCTTATTTCTAATAAAAAATTTAGAGTCATTCAACTTATTTTTAAATATCAATTTAGTGCCAACTACACTTTAATCAGAAGGTCTACTAACCAGCTCACATACATCATTCCTAATAAATTGATTTAACTCGTCCTACATGGCTAAGATCTAGAATTTAAAACTAAGGGCCTGATTTATACTGGTTGGTTCTACTATAGAGATGTAAGTTATATGGCTAATTTCTTTTCTAAGGCCTTTTTTAGTCCTAACCCCTACTAATGGATCTCCTAAGATAAGCTACCTAGGGTGACTAGAGGAATATCTGTACTCTCTAGGCAATGGATCATGAGATTTTACTCCATCTCCTAAGTCAATGGTAACTACCCCATGGGTAATCTCTACTTCTTCATCATCATATATCATGGGTTCAACTAATCTATCATACATACAAATATGAAAGGTTAGGTGTCATACCCTTAAGCAGCTTATAAGATATCTTATTCAACTTGGATATAATATTCACCCTATTTAGCATATAACAAGCAGTATGCACTACTTCTATCCAAAAATATCTAAGTAGAATATACTCAGCTAATATTACCCTAGTTGCCTCTACCTACATCATATTCTTTCTCTTAGCTATATTATTCTACTGTGGGTTCCTAGGGGTAGAGAAGTTATGATCAATTCCAAACTCTTTGCAAAATAATTCAAATATTTTATTCTTAAATTCTCCTCCATAATCATTATGAATGGTAGATATCAAACAACCTAACTTTAAATCTAAGTGGAGAATATTTTAAACTCATCAAATGATTCACTCTTATGCGCTAAGAATCTAGCTCAACTGAATCTAGAGTAGTCATCTAATATCATAAACTCAAAACTCTTACCACCTAGATTGGCTGTACTGATGGGTCCAAACAAATTCATGTACAAAATCTCTAGTGGTATAGAGGTGATGATATCCTTAATAGAATGGAATGATGACCTAATTTGCTTACCTCACTGACAATCATCACACAAATGATCCTTAGTGAAATCTAACTTTGGAATGCCTCTAACTAGATCCTGTTGGATAATTATCTTAAGGGTTTTCATACATGCATGACATAGTCGCCTATGTCATAGCCAAGATTCATCCAAAATAGTTTTTGAATAGCAAATATCATTAAAAGTATCAATACAGGATAAATCAAGCATATAGACATTATTAGTTCTTTTACCTTCCAAAATAGTTTTATCATTTAAAGAAAAAAGGTAATATTTAAAAAGAAATTTAATATTCAACCCTTTATCACAAAATTGACTTATACTAAGAAGATTATACTTTAATCCCTCTACTAAAAGTACATTTTCAATGATTAAACCATTGGATTTTGTAGTTGTATATGAGCCCACCTTGTTTCTAGTGGTGTTATCACCCAAAGTTACCTTGCCTCCACTTTTAGCCTCCAGCATCATGAACTTCTTCAGATCTCCTATCATATGCCTTGAGCAGCTGCTGTCTAGGTACCATAAGCTCTCACTTGACTTCTTATGAGGACATCCCTACAAAGTCAATTAGAGGTCAAATTTGAGAACCCAAGTGAGTTTGGGTTTCACCTTATACTTTCTTGTATGAATGTTATGCATGTTATATTGTGATGAGACCTTGGGCCTCTAAACTTGATGTATTCTAAGGTGAATTTTGCAAGTGCGGACTATGTGTCCAATCATGCTAGAGGAATAGCACCTAACCCCTAAGAATGAGTTCATTAACCTATGTGGGTGGTTATGCCTCTTCCTAGAGATATGTGACGTATAATATGTCCTAGGTTGTGGCTATATATGCATAGGTCTGAGTGTGTTTTATTGAAGTGTATTTATTTTCTTAATTAAGTATTCATTTGTACTTTTCTCAACACCTAGTTCTACTAATAGCTCATGCTCCTTGGTATCTAATTCTACTGGAACTATCTCTAGTTCCTTGAATATTATTTCTAACTCAATAGGCTCTTCTTCAATAAGTTCTGTGACTTGGTTAATTCAATATGCTTCTTATTTAAATCATTAAATTTATCTAATAGAGATGCATACTCCTTATCTAATAAAGTATGTTCAGATTTAAAATTAGTATACTCTCTAACTAACATGTAATACTCATATTTCAAATCAGAAAGTTTCTTTTTTAAACATGCATGCTATTTTTTGAGCTTTCTATATTAATTATGCATTTGTTAAAAAATTAAAAATAACTCATCATAAGACAACTCACATACCTCTTCTTGATCAAAATTGAAAATAACTCATCATAAGACAACTCACATACCTCTTGATGATTAGAGTTAACAATTAATTCATTTGACATTAAACATAAATTTGTTACATCCTCAAGTTCTTATTCAGATGAGTCTGAGGTTGAGTCTACTTAGAAGGCCTTTTACATCCTCTGCTTTCCCTTTTTATAGTTAAACTTTTCTTCACTCTTTTCCTTAGTAGGGTGATTATTGAGGTTGTGGCAATTAGACCTTAAATGCTCTTGCTTCCTACACTTAAAGCAAATAGTGTTAGAAAAAAACTCTATTAAATTTATTTATTTTACCTTTTTTTATCATGGTAGCACTTTTGTTTTCTCTTCAAAAAGATTTTAATTTGTTGAGTCATAAAAGTTATATCATCTTTCTTATTAGCTTCAAAGCTATTGCTATCTATGTCATTAGCCTTCAACCGCAGTTTTCTCCTTTCTTTTATCACCTGCATCAATCAATCTTTGGCTCACATTTTACTTCTAAGAAATGAGAGAGCCCAGTAAGTTGTCAATAGAGTATATATTTAAATTTTTGAATTCACAAATTCTAGTGACTTTAGAATCAAAACTATCAGGCAAATATCTTAAAATCTTATTAATTTTTTTAGAATTAAATAGTTCCCTTCTTAAACCATATAAAGATGTCACTATCTTGGTAAACCTAATGTACATGTCCAAAATAATCTCATTAAGTTTCATACAAAATAGTTCGTACTCATGCGATTGTAAATTTAAAAAGGATTGCTTCACTTCATTTGTACCTTTATAAGTAATATAAAGCCTATCACATATCTCCTTGCTAGTAGTGCAAGTAGAAATACGCATGTATTCCTCAAATTTTAAAGCAGGGAAAAAATAATTTAAACATTTTATATTAAGTTGTGCATACTCCCTTTCTTCCATACTCCATTCAATAAAAGGGATTTTAGTTTTAACATCATTCACAATATGAGAAGAAACAGAATAACCTATTTGTATCATATAGTCAATTATTGCAAGAAAATAGACATACAATTTTTTTAAAAATCAAACGGGATATTACTAAACAGTAGTGGCCGGGTTATTGAATAATCATCCGTGATATTTATTTTCCCAAAGTGTGGCATGGATCTTTTCTCAAGATTTTTAAACCACAAATTCAGCGAACTTGCACTGCTACTAATTAAAAATTCAATTTATGGTTGTTAAACCACTTGAACTGCAAAAGCACACAAAGAGCGGGGTGAATTGGTGTTTTAAAAATTTTCTTTCAAAAATCTCTTTTGAAAATTAAAACCAAATTCATAACTCAAATTTTAAAAATAGATTTTTTCAAGCAAAGGTAAATAATAAGAAAGTAAATGCTAATTTTTGTTCTTGATATTATAGAAGAAAAAAAAATATATATATATATATATATATATATATATATATTTCAAATTTTTATTATTTTTTGTTTTGTAACAAAGGTTAAATTCAAAACAATCTTAGAGTTTTTGTATTATAAGAATATCAAGGCTCACTCATATTTGCGGGAAACTAAAAGTGAAAGAAAGTCAAATGCAGAAAAATAAAGTGCTGGAAAAGAAGAACAAATCTACCTGAGATTTATAATCGTTTAGTCAAACTTAACCTATATTCACTCCCTAGAGTCCTCCTCTATCAATATTGCTCTAATCTCTTTAGTGTATATCCTTTTGCTTTGACAACAACGTGAAGAAACTTTTATAAGAATCCCTTCCACAAACCCAATGTGACGGAGTAGCTGAATCCCTTTCACCAACAATACAACAGGATAGCTGAATCCATTTTACCAACGGGATAGCAGAGTTGTTAGTGTCTCTTTGACTCAAAGAGGTTCTTCTCAGAGTTTTCCTCAAGTAACTTGACTCATGAAATAAGAAGATGGATATTGGTCAGAACAATTGTGTGTAGACTCTCTCTCTCTCTCTCTCTCTCTCTCTCTCTCTCTCTCCCCCTTAATCCCACAAGATTATTCTCCCTCTGTCTCAACAACACCTTTCTCTCTCTTACCCAAAGCTCTCTTTTCAAGCTCTATCTCATAGAAGACTTAAGACCCTTGACTTCCAAAAGCCTTCTCTAAATAAAATAAGAGTTATTTAAATAGTAGGTTCCAAGAAAATCCTAATTTTTAATTTTGTCACAATTGTTCGTACAATATGATATGAGAATCATATAGTATGATCAATTTACTTCATCAAAGATCATACAGTATGATTAGAAATCTTATAATAAGATATGTTAAAATCAAACATCGAACCATACTTAATGAACAAACTTTATCTAGAGAGTTGCTTGGTTGTTTGTATAGTATAATTTTTTGATTGTACTGGATGAACCAAACACCGTCCAGAGACTCCTTAGGTGAATCGTATAATACGATCTATGATTGTATAATACGATCAATAATTAAATCAGATCCAATTAATTTAATTTGATTCCTTAATTAATGGGCCTAATTAAGTAAAAAATTAATAAATAGTACAATATAAAATAATTCATATAGTATAAATAGTTCAATTTTCAAAATTCAATTTTATTTATTTTATGTAAGTTAGATTCAATGGCAGGGTTTTTGGTTATAAATAATCATCTAGTACGATGTGGTGTTAATACTATATGATTAGTTATATTATAAATTATTTTTTTATTTAAAATAAAATATTTTAATTAATTTCTATTTTAACAATCATATAATATGATTTAAAAAACAAATTAATATTTCTTTTACACTCGCCCTGTGTGTGTGTGCATGGTTGTTAAGCTAACATATAATACATTGACACAAAAAAGATAAAATACAAACTCTTGCAAAATTTAATCCTAAACTATTCAATCTTGAGCTCTAATCCTTTGGTAGTTTTTAGTGTATGTTGAACCTTAAATATTAGTATACACATGATAGATATGCAATAATAACAAGTAGAAGAAACTAAGTAAACTTCAATAATGTTTGTATTCATCAAAACATAAGCTCAGGCTCCTGGATTGTAATAGGATACTCATTTCGTATGAAGGTTGCATGATCTCTGATGATACAGTTATGGCGCCAACAATGCCCCATTATTTTTCAAAAATATTCCATCCCCCTACACTTTCTCCTGCACTTGACGTGCCTTCCTTATGACACCCTAGAATCTAAATTAAAAGAATTACACATATTTCTATCTTTTATACATCAATCAGAGCTCACAGAATTCACTATAAGAGAAAAATATAATAATATTACTATTTATTAAATATTTATATATCTGACAAGTTCCCAAAAATATGTATATAATGGTTAATAATAGGCTAAAAAATAATTTACAAAACCAAACAACAAGTAATAAAACTTAAACTATCACATGCTAACTAGCCTCACTATGCAGGCTCTTTACCCTTACTTGAAATAATACAAAAACTTTATAATGAGTACATAGTCGAGCAAGTAACTAAAACGTATCATTATTTTCAATACAAGGCAAAAGAATCAATATACTTACTCTAGTTCCACTCAATATCAATTAATAAGCTATTAGTATAAATAATAAGTAATATATAAAATTAATATCAATTAATAAGCTAAACCAATATGAGTAAAATTAATATAATTCAATAAGTAAAAGAAGTCTATCAATTCATAAAAAAATTGATAAAAAAGACTACCAATCAATAATAGGTGTAGTACCATGAAATAAGGCTCAATTGTCTATTAGTTAAATTCATGCTTTTGGTTCTATTACATGCTTCTATCTATCAATATACCCTGTTAGTATACTATATCAATATATTTATTAGTGTACTATATGAATATGTATATCAATATTTATCAATGTCCCTATCATATGTTATGCCATTATGATTCAGTATTAGTGTAAGTCTAATCAGTTCTACATTAGTCCTATCTATCAATTAATTTATATGTTATAAGGTAAATGTAATCATGAATATAATTATGAATAGCAAGATAAGACATCCAACTTTAACGTGGTGTTTCAATTTCTTTAATCCCAACTATCGACCTATTGGTCAAAAGTCTTTAATTTAACAATAATCGTCGATCAATTGGTCATCAATTTTTATCTCACCATCATGTTTATAAATCTTAAGTCATTTCACATGTTACTTTTAATAAATCATTAAGAGTCATCACCCTCTATCAGTCAATATAATTTAGTCTATCGATTGCAAGCTAACATCTAGGATTGCACCATAAACTTTTTATTTAAAGGAAAGCCTGTCGACCCACCCTCATATATAAAGTATTATGTTTTAAGAGCTAACTTATATTAATTATAGTATTGAGAGCCATCCTTCCCTTTCTTACAACCAAATATTACATTATCTTATACCAGTCATATCATTTTCTCTATGCCATATAAGACAATATCATGTATGAAATACACTAATCTATGAAATATAAGAAAGCTTATACATTATGCATTAACTTTAGCAAATCATAACATCAATCTACCTAGTGAAATTCAATAATATTATAAACAAAATGCTCATAAGAATCATATCTATTATATACAAAAAGTTACACAGTAAAAGTTTAATAAATCATGAGAAAATATAATTTTATTAACTTAGAAGAGATAGAAATTAATCCAATAAAAATACGAGTAAGAGTGTAGTCACTTACTATGATCATAATGACTTTTGTAACAACAATAACAAATGAAAAGCATTGAAGAACTTTCTCTCTCTTCTCTCTCTGCTCTCTCTTCCTCCCTCTCCCTTATTTTATTCTCCCCTCCTTTCTTCCCTTCCTAACCAAGCAAAATGAGACTAAGGGAGGGGTGGTAGGGATATTTAAAAGAAAATATTAAAAAAATTATTTTTTTTATTCCTTGCACCATGGCGTGCAAGATCCAGTGCCACTACATTGCATGCCACTCCCAGAGTTACTTTAAAATAGAAAGCTCTGTGCATGGTGGCTCTTTCCCTATGCTGCTACACTTGTTAATCCAGCACCACATCACTACCTACTGGATTAGATTTTATATTTTTGAATACATTCATTTTAAACTTTTGGATTATTACAATCTTTCCACCTTTGAAAATTTTAACCTAGATATTTCTATATTAGTTTGAGATAATATGCTTAAAGTAAATCAAATCTATTCTATACCAAACCAAATTGGTCCAAAAAACATAAATCTAGAATCTATGTCAAAAATAACATCAAAATCAATTCTAAAATCACATTCATAAGCTTAACATGAAAAACTAAAATAAAATCATACCATTCAAATCATCAGGCACTTCAGAAGCCTCTTTCACTAGTTCTAAATGTCTGCTTCCAAGTTGAACATGACCTTGCCCCATGTCTAGGAAATTGGCATTCTGCCATTCTGTGCTCAAAATCACCACACTTAAAATATTATTCAGTAACCCTATAATAAAGTCTTATATGTCTTCTCTCACACCAAATACATTGTGAGTACTTTTAGTAGGTGCTTTTATAATCTTACCAATTTTTTTCTTGCTGCTTTGACTCATTATCTTATAACTCAGACCAAAATGTTTTGTCAATCTATCCCTAACTATCTTAGCGATCTTATCAGCAAACTACATCATATTCATAGATATTAAAAGCATTTGATAAGTATAAATAATGTATTATTTTATGTGTTATACTTTCAGTAAAAATATATTATTTTAATGGTATTCTGTAGAAAAAAATATAAAAAGGCATAAAATTTGAAGTGTTTAGTTAGTGTTTGTTTAAGTAAATCCGTATGTTAAGAAAGGAGTGTAAAGGAGAAATATTGATCATTCATAGTGATATATATATACTTTTCTCAACCTCTTATTAAAATTTAGAATACATATTTTTAAAGGTTTAAGCATAATATAAATTTCTGCATATTTAATTAAATATTAAGTAATTCTATATTTAAATACATATAATTATATTTATTAAATTTACGCATGACGTATATTTTTGTAAATATAATTAAAATTTTGGTTAACTCTTAAGTGAATCATAATATAACCTAAATTAATTACTCATCTTTCAAAATCAAATTACTATTTATAATAAAATATGAAAATTAAATAAATAGAATATGGAAAGTAAATTTCCGTATTCTTGTTTAGAAAATGTCAAATGTTTTCACTTATTTGCTCATTTTTAAAATTTAAATTAATCTAATTTTTTTGCTAATTTAATTTAGCGTTAAGCTTCTTTTCATAAAGCTAATTGAGGAACTTCTCGCGTGAATGCACAGTATTAGTTGACCACTAATTGAAAATTTTATATGTAAAATGCAAAGCGAAGCTCGGTTTTCTGAGAAAATCAAAAAGAAGTTTTTTTTTATATATATATAATTTGTTTTGCACTCCATGTAGAACTATCCTTATTTTACTATCCATCCTTCTTCCTCAAGCTAGGGCTTCCTTCACCTTTCTCTCTCTTATGTGCTATCTCTTAGTGTGGGAACTTTGTAGAATGATTCTTCTATCTACAAGCTTCTAAATAAACTCAGTCATCTCTATTTACCACTTTGCCACTACGATGATTTATAATTTTTAATGTCAAGCTCCACCATCATTCAAAGTGGTGATTGACCAAGCCTGTGCAAGCTCTAATTAGCACGGTAAAATATCATGGTAAACACTAATCATGATTGTGATTGTCATCTTCTCTAGTGAGATGCTTCTTCAGCTTCCCCTTCACAATATCAATGCTTTGAAGTGCAGGATAAGCTTATAAATCAATGACACCCTTGCTGGATGGCAACCTCCGCAGTCGCCAATGATAATCAGCCATTATCTTTGTATGCTATCCCCCTCCTCTTTTAGAAAAATTATTCAGTGTGGAGTCCGGATGAGGTCCGAAGATCAATAAAAATGCGCCACATCATCCCAAAATATACCGAGCTCAGTACTTAAACATAACCGGATGAGGAACTGTCCGGTGTCTACATTGAGGCTAGAGATGAGAGGACGAAGTGACAACCTTCTATTATTGTCATAAAAAAAAATTTGTAATTTAAGTATCTTTCTTTAAAACATTTGAAATAAGGGCTCTTTAAATTTTGAAATTATAATGTGAATCAAAAGCGGGCCAAAGTTGAGCTTAATAATCAAAATTATAATGTGAATCAAAAGAATGCTAAAATATTATAATGTGAATCAAAAGAGGACCAAAGTTAGTCTGATAAATTAGTGATCAAATTTGTTTTAGGAGTTTTTTAGTTGACAATGTTTTAAGTGTTAAGTAAAAGAACCCAAAAATAAATAAAAAATGATAACCAAAACTATAAATAAAATCCAATTCAATTCATTTATAAGTTCTCTACAAATTCAGATCTCTGAAAAAGGATTTGGAACTCCTTTTATGTTTCTTCTTTTGATGGTTTTTTTTTTTTGTATTAAAGGTCATATTGCACCCAATGCTCCCATGTTGTCCATATTCTCCGCATCCAATGGACTGCTTGATATTCCTCCTCCAATTGCCATCATCTCTTACTACACGTAACAAATGGAGTCTATCACTTGCGGTGGATATTAGGCTTCTTTTAAATTAATAATTCCGACTGTGAGAAAATATTTTTCAGCATAAAAATATTCAAATAAATAAATAGACTAACAGAACTATGACAGACAATTGTGTGAAAAATAATATTATAAAAATTTGCTTAAAAACAAACCATAAAGCCCGCTACTGTTAAATTTGTAAGGGGTATAAAATTTTAAAACTACGATGTTCTCTTAGTTCAGGCTGTGATTCCACGTACAGTACTTAGTAAATACACACACACCAGAAAATGAACTCATTACAAGCAAAGCATTAGACACTAAGAGGCAAAACAGATTACAAGACCAGCAGATTAAAAAAAATTATAAAATACATCAGAACTCAAACGGAAAAATAAATTTCTGCATCCACCACAAGAGATCGTTATCGTAGTTTTCGATGCCATGAAGATCTATGTGCATAAAGCTTTCAAGAACAGGGCCAATGCAACTACAGAAGTTTGTGGAAGTCAGATCCATATTTGGATTAAATTTTAACTCAAAATTCAAATATAAAGAAACCAGGAACTTACAAGGGAGTGTAACCTGGAAAAAGATCAGCTGGATAATTGGAACCGAGCATTTGGCTTCTTCTTCCTCCAGCCCTGAAGACATGTCAACAACCAATAGAAAACTAAGACACCAGATCTCAATACAATTGCTATGAATCAGATTACATTCACAAATCTTACAAATGTTAGATAGTATACGAAAGTGATCGCGGCAAACACGACAAAGGCGTAGGGGAAGATATTGTACCTGCAAACAATTTATATAATAAGATTACTGAAATATGAATTCACTTCAAGGGATGTGTGAAGCAGGTGTATTTTGATTCCAACTCACTTAAAAAGATATTTGATTCCACGAAGAGATTGCAGAGTATGGCCAAATATTTCCTGAGCAGCAGTTGCTTGCGCATAGGAACCAAATGCTGTGGCGCAAAACTGGATCACACTGCAGCAGGATACTTATATCAATATTAATCAAGGAAATTATATTGTTAAGATAGGTATCAGTAAAGGAGCACAAATTATAAACATAAATTGCTGACCTATTAATTTGTGAGATTATCACTATTTATATGAGAATAATTTATACTAGCATTCCCATACAGAAATAAAGAGCTAAAGGTTTGAAGACTCTTGAAATATTTATTTCAAAATAAAAAAACTTGCCAATGCACACAATCAAATTGATTTTCAACAAATTCAACACTAGCATGCATCTCGCTTGCTGCCAGGCCCTTTCACTCCTCAAACATTAAGAGTTGCCACAAATGGAATTGTACTTTACTTATATATATATATATATATATATATAGAGAGAGAGAGAGAGAGAGAGAGAGACCATTTAGTTATTTTAAATCAGAACCATTCAAATTTTATGAAGGATGAAACATTACGAACCGAGGCCAGATCAATTAAATTTTTATAAAATACAAATCGAGCTCAATGAGTAGATGAATGTCAACCGACTTGAACAACCTACAACTCGAAACTCACCAAGCCAGAAGTCACCCAGAGCAAAATCTCATCAAATTGACAAAGAATTTGCTCTACCTCAACCCACAATACCAAGCTATAGAACTCACTTGAGAACTCATAGCTGCTCACCCAAACTACTCACTAACTGACTAAGAGTTCTTACCAGAAAAACTCATCCTCAATCCGAAACTAGCCTAAACTTGCCAATTAGAAGGCAACCACAATCTAAAATTGTATGTTACACAACAAACTATAACGAGTCCAAACTAAGTCCTTCATGTAAACACACCATGTGGCGAACTCTATACCAATGACCTTAATCCCCACTTACCAATAGAGACATCAAATCAGGTGACCTTGTACTTTAAGCCAAAACTCCACCTCATTAAAGTCTCTCATAATTCCTTCAAGCTTCTCCTCAAAATCTCTCAAAATAATTTTTTAGCTAAATTCGGCTCACCCTTCTCTGTCAAAGAGATTTAATTGGGTGTTAGACATACCCACTTAAGAGAATCACCGACACTTAATAACTCTCTCATCACTTCTACTCTTTAATCCATATCTTTAGTTAGGTATTCGTATCTTTTCATGAACAACATAGAATCCAACATCCTTTTAATTGTGATAAGAGTGGATCATGTCACAACAAAGAAACAAAACATGGAGCATCTTGAAGGCAAAGGACCTTGCACAATAAGCAACCTAACAATTATTTGAGCAATTGCAAAACATAAAAGATTATTTCATGATAATCCAAGGAACCTTCAAACACTTCTCACAAGCCGCTCTTAACCACTCTACTCAAGAGCGAGAGTCAACTCTCCCAAAGACACAAACGCTACCTCAACTCCAGCTCTTTCTGATGAAGAGTCATACCTCCCAGAACAATACAGCCGAGACTCCTCTCACCCATCACCAGATAAAGTGTCAAGCTCAACATACAAATGATTTTTTCAATGAAAATTGTGAAAACTCCGTCACCACCAAAATTCAAGATGCTTCAGATGGATTCCTAATAAGAAAATTGGACCCAACCAACTATGCCTCTTGCTTTGAGTTAACAATCTCCCTTCTCACTATTAGTGATGCTGTGAAGTATTGAATTCTCTTCATCACTTTCAAGGAAGCTCTACTATCTATGATGCACCATCATTTCTCAAAGAGCCGTGCAATGTCCGACACGTGTCGGACATGTCGAAAACGTGTCCGATTAAAAAAATATTAAATACAAATTGCACACGTGTGTCTGACATGCGTGTCTTAAATATTTTATGAGATTTTTTAAAATATAATTTCTTGTATTTAAATTTTTTATTCATTTAAAATATAAAACTAAATTTTTTATTTCATATCCACAACTCCAAATCAATTGCCCTCACTCAATACCCCATTCATCGAATATTCTCATTTTTATTTCTCATTGGTGGGTCGTGACTTTGGTTTCACAATAATCTCGATGTCATTTCAATATCGACGTCTGACATCGTTACAACACCAACATTTTAAAACCATCTCAACATCAAAGTCTTTGACGTGTCCAATATGTATCGGAGTGTCGGACGCGTGTCATGTCCGATAAGCGTCATACACTGCATATCTCATTAAGGAGAAACGTCGATGCATCATAGCATTCAAGTGAGACTCTTATCAATTTGATTGGGTTGTCTGCTAGTAACTAAGTCTTGGATCTCCATTTCAACTAATCTCTCCCTATCTTCTAATCATTACATGCTTTGGCTTGGCATTTGTTCACACTCACAACACCTCAGAGCATATTGAATCGAAATATATCTATAGGCAACACCAGAGTCTTAATAACAAAATGGCTAAATAAACAAGAGAAAAATGATGATATAAAGATAACTTATAATGAGAAGTCTAGAATTTCAGTAGATTGCTTGATAGTATAAGATTTGAATAAATGATCAAATGTATCAAGCTCATAATCTAACACCCTATTTATATGCTTGAGCCGAGGCTCAACTCTACAAGAAATGTTATATTAAAATAATATAAATAAAATCAAATAACAAGACTTAGCAAGTGATTAATATAAAATGAGCTTAGCTTGCATGTAACCACAGAGAGTATATATTGAGTTCTAAGAGGCAATTCTATGCAAAGTCATCTGTCGACTTCACTGAGGACGTTCTAGCAAATAGCTTTGATACTTGGGCAAGTAGCCTTAGCAAGTTAGGCCAGTAGCCTTAATGACTTCAAGCAATTTTCCATAATCCGCCCTAGGGTCGAGTACACTTGATTCAACAGCTTTGGCTAACTTTGAGGTGGTGGAGACTTCATTATGTTTCAAGTGACTTCAATGAATTGATCTTTCTAGCTCGATCAAAAAATCTTGAACTCTACTCAAGTTCTATTTGAGGGTACATTAGAGATGGCCAAAATGTACATATAGGTTTTCATAGGATGGCCTATAAGAGAGCTCATGGTGAAATTCATTTAAGTATGGAATTTGGGATAGAAATGCAATGGAAAAACCTAAACTTGATTTTGCAACATCTTATGATCTTGCAATAAAGAATAAATATTTTCAAAAATAGAAAACGCATCTTACACAATTAAAGCCACCAAATCACAAATAAGCTTTATTTTTATAATGAAGAAAAAGAAAATTCATTTCATTAAAATTCAAGACAATTTTAAAATAGATTGACTATGCAATATAAAATAATAAGGATGTATATCTTAGGAGTATAAAATAACAACCAAAGGAAATAAGGTGGTGGAACTTGAAAGTAATATCATAGAACTTGAAATGTGAGAAATTATTATACTTTTGACATAGGATGATCAGAGAGATAATAAAAATTCTTCAATTAAGCTAAATATGATGTGGTATAAAGTGGTTTTTTTTTTCCATTAGGAAGATTGTCATAGAAGTTCTAAGAAAGTAGAGAAACAAATCATAAATTAGGAAGGAGAATTAGTGATGAAGTGAGAAGTTACAAAATATTATTAAGGAAAAAAATATAATTTATAAAGAGGGGCCAAAATTTTTTACAACAGTTATAGAAAGCTAAACTCATGTCAGAAGTATAGGGAGCAAAGAAAAAACTTCTTCAAATGATTTATATGATAAGAAAGAAGCTAAAGAAGAAGAAAAAGAAATATATAGAATAGCTGAAGCAAAATATAACAGACCTAGATAGTTCAATCAAATTAGATGCTTAGGAGAGAAGAAAATAGAATCTTAATTAAAGATGGAGACATCAAGGAAAAATTAAAATTGTTTCTTTGAGTTATTTTGGAAGAAAATTAATAAATAAAAAGGTATATTATAGATTGGTCCGCAAAAGTTAAATGGACAAAGCTCTGGAAAAGATGCATAAACATAATGTTTTAAACCAAATAAGTTCTATTGAGATTTTGGGAGTAATGGGGCTACAATGATTTAGTTAACAAATATTTCCAATAAACATTTGAAGTCTAAAATAATGTGAAATGATTTGATAAGAAATATTCTGATACCTCTTTTTGATAATAGAAGGAAACATTTAAGATTATGCTAATTGCAGAGAAATCAAACTCACAAATTATAGAATAAAGCTATGGGAGAGAAAAAAGAATCAAAGAATCAGAAAAATTACAAAAATTTCAGATAATCAATTTGATTTCATACCAAAAAGATCAATTACGTAAGCCATTTTTAATGTTAAAATAAGTAATTAAAAAATATAAAGAGTGGAAATGAATCTTCTTATGATTTTTTTTTTACCTTAAGAAAGCAAGTGATCAAGTTACAAGAGAATTGAGTGTGTATGTTAAAATAATTAAAGATAAGTATGATAAAATATTGGTTTATGTTACAAATAGTTATAGAGTGACTAAAGCCTTTTCAATTATAGTAAAATTACATTAACGATCAACATTGAATCTACATATTTTTATATTGATATGGAAATGCTTACAAAATATACTCCAAGTAACTCAATATATGATTTTTGTGGTGATATAGTTCTAATAAGTGAAAAATAGGTTAAAATAAATGAAAAATTAAAATAACAAAAAAATATTTAAAGGGTTAAGGGCTTAGAATAAATAGAATAAAAATTATGTATATAAAGACTAAAAGAACAAAAGCTTGAGGATAAGAATCAAAATGGTCCCCAACTACTTAAAAAATCAGTTTAGGCCATTTACTTTTTAAATAGGAACCTAAATGATCTTACAAAAAAACTAATTTGTCCACTATTTAAAGAGTTAATTGACTAAATTGTTACTTTTATATAGTTGGGAACTATTTGGTCCTTCAGAAAAAGTTGGGGTATCAATTCGGTCACTTTCTCTTTTATAAAATAATAACTAAATTGACAATGTTACATGGGTCTAAGGCTTCGTTTGGGACAGCTTTGAGCCACTATTTTTTTACTGCTTTCAATAAATTTTTGTACTAAAAAGCTGCTGTAGAAAGCAGTAAAAAAACTTTCCCAAACAAAGCTTAAGTATTGGGCAGTAAAGAAATCATTACTAGTTATGTTGAATGTTAAAAATGAGAACATTAAGATACATGTGTGAAAAAGCAAGATAGATGAAATAAAGAATGATTCTATTAAATAAATGCTTAGAATGATATCTATTAAAAAAAAGATAATCAAAAATAGACTAATGTGGTCTAGATATATACAACCAAGATTAGAAAATTAACCAATTAGATAGGCAGATAAAATTAATGTTTGAGGATTAGGAAGAAAAGGAGGGAACCTAAAACAACATGCATAGAAAATGTTAGATATAATTTGCAAAGTGTAAGTACAACAAGTCAAACTTCACTCAATCAGATTGAATGGCAAATTTGGATTCATAATGAAAATAAAAAAAAAAAGTTGAGTTATAACTAATGATGGCAATGATAATAATAAATTTGAAATCAAATACAAACTAAAAAAAAAAAAGAAACAAGACAGGCATAACGAGTTTAGATTTGTAGTAAGATTGCCAAAGCCACCTACTTTTAGCTTCAAAGAATCTCAAGAAAACAGTTTGAAATATTAAACTTAAGACGATCCAACAATGTGATCATACCCAAGGTTCCTATGCTAAAAGATATTTTCCATAAAGCTGTCATTTTCTTCATGTCATAAAGCTGTCATTTTCTTCATGTGAATAATTCAGACTCAACTCAACAGGCATGGGCACAGTTGCATGAATTAAAATAAGCAAAAACTAATATCAACAAAATAGTTAGATATACACACCTGATCGAGCAAAGAAGTATAAGTCCCACATTGAAGAGAAAGGAGTTCATCAGGGTTGCTCCCCACCTAAATCAAATTTGAAGTTAGGCTGGAAACAACAGGATGTAAAATTTAAACAGAACTACAAAAGGAGAATGCCAATTACTTCATTGGGTGAATGGTGATGAAAACTAATCTCAAACCAAGCATCATTGCTCCAGCTACAACTGCCATCAGGAGGTAGAAACAGAAAAAAGCAAATGCTACAGTACCTAGCAGCCCTGGATCACAAAATATCCTATTTGACATTAACAAAATATTACAAAAATAGAAAAAGAAGGTTAGATTCATGAGGAGAGTTAGGAATAGCATACCCCAGAGATCATCTAGTTTGATGAAGACTTCATTTAAAAAAGGGGAAAGCGGAGGGTCAATCAACAAATATATCACGATATGAGCAAGCCATGCCACTGAAACAATTAACCTGGAATTAAGAGTGCATGGTTTTCACATTCGACACGACACATAATTTCTAAAACAATGTTAATGAAGATATACATAATCAAAAAATCACAGTTAAATAGGGAGTTTCATACAAGTTCTAGTGATATAAGCGGATAAACAAACAAAGACAAAATTTACCTTGGAAATCGTTGTCAGTAAGTAAAAGAAAATCTAGAAGGTGCAGTTTATTATAGGAATATAGGGATGATTATCCAGAAGATGTCGATCATTTAACATTGCCAATTGGCATAAGCTAGTGATTTCAAAAAACAGAAAAACTTTTAAACACAAACAAAACATAAAAAAAACATGGTCAAATGGAGGCCATATTACAAGAATCGACCAACCATTTAATAACAAACATACTGTGTAAACACATTTATTCTCCTGAAAAAGCACATGATCTAATATGAAGTTGAGGTTGAGTAAACACATTTATTTTTTCAAGTTAATATTTTTAAGTGAATATTTCTAACAAGGATTTAAATAACTATGGCTTCCCACACTTACCCAACAACACCCAGTACAAGCTTTGCAACATAGCCAAGGACAGTCATTGCCCAAGCAGTCTCTGCCTGACAATGAAATAGAACACATCTCAAAAACAGATAATAGAATTCAGTACAACTTGTTGAATTATAAAGATTATTGTTTACCCTTTCTCCCTGAGGATACATCTCCTCTAACGTTTTCATATCATCCTCCAACACAAGCAATTCCTATATGCCATAAAAAGTAAGTGAATTTGCTGAATAATAAGAAAGCTAAGAATTTAACATTATTAGACAACACAATGAAGGATCGCTGCAGGATTTATTATAAGAATAAAATTATAAAGAAAAGTTCCAAACTCCACAAGCCTAGCAGCTTTGCTAGAGCGATTCAGGCATATGGAATTAATGAAATGACAAAAGTAGCATCACCTAAAAGCACAAAACCAATGTATAACTAATGCGGGGAACCTCAAGTGACACCTAGGCTTTCATATTCCCATAAGTTAAGTTGGCAAATTATACCTATTTCTATCTCTTATCAACTCCTTCCCGGGATTGTAGTAGAAGAGACTTCTAGGCTTCTCTTGCAAATTAGGACTGCAGCAGAGAACAGGATCGCAACAAGATAGGTATTTGCACTAAATTTTGTACAATTGTCGCATTAATTTCTACATCACATATTAAATCTATATTAGAAATCTTACATCTTAAGAAGGCGTACATCAAGAACCTTAATGATTTTGGCGAATTGGAATTTTGATAAAAAATTAATTGATTAATATGTAAAATAAGGACTTAAAGCAAACTAATGACACTCCCATAAGTAGAACAAAAAAAAGCCAGTAATCAACGAGGTGTTATTCCAAAAAGAAAGTCATTGGAATTGCATACGGAAATAGAGCTCCCCTCCTAGTTAAGATACCTCCAAGCATGCAGGTAGAGCGCAAAGGCTTTTAGCAAAACAAATTGGTGGTTAAAAGTTGGGTGAAGTCATTAAAAAAAATTAAAGGGGATATATGTAAATCTAAAACTTAAATTTTTACCGATGTACCTCCGCATCTATAGTAAAAAACAAGGCAACCAAAAAGAAAGACAAATAAATAGAGCTGGGATGCTCTATATCTTTCTTGGATTGGCGCATGATTGAGTCTGAAATCATGTTCTGCTAATCATGAATGTTAGCAAAACCTATCAAGATATACGCATTGTTACTAGAAACAACAATGTGGATTTTAAACAAAGCACCAAGGCCATTTAAGCTTAAGCGGAGTGGAGGGGGTTAACAATTTAAACAAAGCCTTACCATGTATCAAGTGGTGATAAAATGAATCATATAGCTAAAATCAAACAAAGAAATAATGCAAAATGTGCAAATTAAGTTGATCAAAGGGTCAACCACAACATATGATAGCAACTATTAGACAAAATTTGGTAATTTTATTTTATTTTTTTAAATCTAAAATCTTTCAACAAGTCAATAATTAGACCTGCTGATTTTTCTTGTAAGTAGAATTAGCATGAAGCAATGTCAAATGCAATTGATTAACAAAGATGTAAGTTCGATTGGCCATTTTGTAATTTTGTTGGGTTCCAGTTTAACTTTTGGACCAAATTTGGTCATTTGATTTCTAGTAGAAAACAAATTTATTTAGATGTAACAAAACAAAAGGCTAACAAGCATATGCTTATTAGAAAATCCGCATGCCCGTATGCAAGTGTATGCATGTTATAAATGTTAATATTTATACATGCATATTTGCATGTGTAAGTGTAATGCTTCCTTAGTAAATCACCCACAATGACAAAAGCTATTTTTAGTTCAGAACTATTATTAGTTGTCTCTAGTCTGAATGAGAAATATTGAGAGTCGATATTGCGTTGACAAATAATCGTAAAATTCACCTCAAAATAACAAAATAAATCATCAAAAATAGTTGGATAAGACTTGTGATGATGACGATATTCAATTTAGAAACAAAACCAAACCAAATTGCTCCAATAATTTAACTTGATATAGTTTCAATTACAAAACTTGATCTGGTTGGTCGGGTTCAAGATACCTGGACAGGGTAAAAAATCAATTCTTGGTTGTTCAGTCAATCAACTGACTACATAAACACCCTATGTCAATAATTAACTTGTAAACAAAGCACAAAATAAAAAAACTTATATATTTTGAACTGATTGAGATACTAAAGTGTTATATAAGTAAACATAAAAAATTTGATGTTATATATGTAAATAAAAATACATAAGAATCATGTGATATATAGGTGAAACCCCCTATATCGTTATAGAGATTAATAAAATAATTACCTAATAACACAGAAAATTAAAGTTTAGAAAAAAATTGAAACTTATTAGGAGATGAAATAGAAGATAAAACTGTCAATACCTTCTCAACAGCCTTAACATTCTTGCGCCATTTTCTTCCCTTGGATCCACTTCTCTCTTCCTCACGAAGGGCCTCAGCCGCTTTCTTCAGTTCTCTAGCCTTCTTACCTAATTCAGTTGCCTCCTGTATCAACTCCAACAAAACTATAAATAAGAGACCTGCCCATCTACAAGTTGATAATAAAGAAAAGTTGAAAAAAAAAACACTTTATCCAAAAGATAAAGAAGCTAATCACAAGACAAACCTTGATGTATTGTGAACGAGTGATAACTGCTTTGGGACGCCTGATAAATGAAAATATAAGGCCTAGTGGAAGGCTAGCAATCCCGACACCACCAAATATCTAATGTGAGACCAAAAAATCCACTTAGTGCTTAAAATAATATAGACTGAGGAACAAATCGGACATTTGCACACAGATGAAGAGCAGCAACTAATAACTTCTAAAGCTAAATAAATACTTGATACAAAATAAAATCACTGAACTACTGGACACAAATAAAAATAACATCAAGCATTTTAGATTAAAAACTCACCGTGAAAAGAACAGATCCAACAATAGTTGCAAGAGCAACCACATATTCTGGAAAGCTGGCTCGCATTGTCCATGTTGATTCTGAAGAAGCACTAGCCAGGTATGCAGCACACTATACTTAGAACAGAGGATAGAAAAGAGTAGTTATTGTGATGAAAAATTTTGTTAAACTATTATAACGAAAAATACAAGTGACCACAAAATAATGAAAATGTCCACTATTTAGAAACTCTCAAAGATAAGCTGAAAATTACATCCTTCAAATTCATGTCCTGTGTAAGAGCTAGAGGAGGATCTTTTCAAAGCATATCAATGGGAATAGTATTCCCAGAAAAATCTCTGAATCTATGTCAAGTAAAAATAGCATAAGACAAACCTGACGAACAGTTGAACCAATGCAAGGTTGGCTGCGGGAGAACTCAGTCCAAGAAGTTGGAAAATTTGTTGAAGCAGAAGAAAGGTGCCTAACATTGAAGTCAACTTTGCCTACTAGCCCTGATGCCATGAAAGTGATGTCATTAAAGGAGAACAGAGGTTACATCCATCCGAAACAGGAAAGATGATAAGAAAGGACAAATTCGTAATATGAGAAATCATTCACATTCTTCAAGATGAATAGCATTTACAAAGTTGTTACTGTAGCTAAATCTAGATAATGTTTAGAGATAACATCGACTTATGACTACAAAGAAGAATATAAGCATATAAGAAATGAACTTCCCAGGGAAAATCTGGCTTATTATGTAATCATCACAAGCAATTCATTAATCCATATAACACAAGGTTAACATTGTTGCAAGGATGTTTTGGCATGCACACAATCCTAACTTATCCAAAATCAAAATAGATGATTAAAAAATCACCCATCAGTAATCACTCCAGCATTGAGGAGAAAAATATAAGAACCTTAATGTAAATAACTGAGGTGGCTACCATTATGAAAGACAATACATAATGGAGTTCTCACTGACTATGTTCCAGTATTTTTACCAGGCTTTAGAATGAGGAATAGAATTATTGATGAAAATAAATTCATACCATCTCCTCCCCTGTAACCAATGTAAAAGTTTCCTTCCCTTTGAAAAATTTAAACTTTCTTTATCCAAATAAAAAACTACATTTTCAGTCCAGGAATGAACATGCCTTTCACATAATAGCCAAGACAAATGAGATCACAAAAGTTTACCAGCATAGCGCTGTAAGTAGACGCATGTCCCAAATAACCATCAATAATCATTACGATGCAAGATACTATGTGGATCACTTTTAAATAGGTAATATAGACAGAAGCCAAGAAAAGACAGGTGATTCATAAATTTACAATACAAGCATCTTTGGTAGAAACCTTATTGATAATAATAACAATTAGCCATATGATGGTATGGATCTAATATTGGGCTGACAAAGTGAATCAAACAATTAGTATGGCTAAAAATTAAGAATACTAACATCTATGATCAGTAAATACAAAACATTACAACCAAAGGTCAATGAAGCTTCGATTCCTATTTTAATCATTGAAAATTTGACAAGGAGAAAATTTTAATATAAAACTAAGAGATTGTTCACAGGATATCTACTCAACAGGAAAGTTTGATCAACGAGTTCACACAAAAAGATGAAATTAATGTAAATGTCAGCATGAGTTACACTGAAGCCTTCTATATCATGAAGAATTTGTTTAGAAAAGAATAGATAAGATAAAATTGCTTAAAGATAAGTTTGAACACAATAAATTGCTTAAAGATAAATTTGAAGACTATAAAATATCAAAGGCCTTCTGTACATCTTTAGGAAACAATTCATAGTGTTGAAGCCAAATACTTGCAAAAGGAGTATGAATAACCATTCCAGATAGGGGTGTAAATGAGTCATGTCGAGTCAAGTATCTACCTAATCGAACTAAGCTTATTTAGCTCTTACTGAGCTCGAGCTCAACTCATTAAAAAATTTATAGGCTCGAGCTCGGCTTGATTGCTCAAGCTTATTTGAAAAGCTCAAGCTTGACTCAATTGTTGTGCTTGTTTTCTTAGCTTTAACTTAAATTTTTAGTTTTGTTAGATTTTTTATTTTTAATATAAAATAAATTTTAAAATATTAAAATATATTATATAATGCTAATTTAAATTATTTTTTAAATATATTTTAAGTAATCGAGCCGCTCAACAAACTTTCAAGCAGAGCCAAGCTGAGCTCGAGCTCATTTAATATACGAAGCTTGAGTATAAGCTCGATCTTGAACTGATGGCTCGTTAAACTCGACTCGTGAGCTCATTAACGATTCAAGCTCGACGCAGCTTGCTCACTTAGACCCCTAATTTCAGTTGATTAAGTTATCTATCCAAGACTACTAAATAGAAAAGTTTCATTGTAAAGAAAATAATGGTTCAGTCTTGCCATCTTGGGAACAAGACTATAATAAACAAGTTGATTTATTTAAACAATAGAAATTGTAATGGTCCAACCTTTTCCGATCTTTCAGTCACTCAAAACACTATATTATCTTAATTGCCTACACTATCTCATTTTTCTTTCAACACTCTGTACTAGCTTCACTAGGTTCAAGTTGTTTGATGCATTTACAAAAATGCTACATCATAATCACAAGGATTAAAAAGTAAATTCAGAACAATAACACATTTTGGCAATTTCAAATACCATGCATTCCTCAGAAATCAATGATCCAATCAAATTTGAACATAGAGAAACAAGAAACTCTACTTTCAGCTAATTTGGCTGCTTACAGTTAGAAAACAAGTTTTGAAAATAATGAATTTTCTATATTCCATCATTTGCCCAAATGTAGTTAGAAATCAGTATAAATTTTCAACCTCAGAAACACCTTCAAAGTCCCTCAAAAATGAGGAATTTCAAAATAATTATAAATAAAATCATCCATTTTTCCATATACAAGCAACCAAAAAAGCCCTTATCTCAATCACAAAGATAAGAGTGTAGGAACATAACCGTAAAGTATCCCAAGCGCAAGCGCGCAGACAACAACGGAGACAGCAACCCACAACATCGCACTCAACAGCCTTTTCCCCACGCTCCTGTCAAAAGAATTCAAAACCGTTTGAGCAACAAAATTAGCCTAAAGAAAAGAACGAAACAGAAGCTAGTCATGAAGCAAACGACTTGTCCATGTCCCCCTCGTAGTAGAACATAGCAAAGGGGATGAAGAAGAAGACGAGAACGGCGTCGGCGATATACACGACGAGCCACAGCGTCTTCATCGGAAGCGTGAGATTGCAAGCGCCGTTATAAATGGCATGGCGGCAGGCCTGCCGGTTGGCAACATCGCCCGGAAGCATCAATATCGAGATGACGGCGATGGAGAGACCGATGACGACAACGAGTTTCGGGAAGTAGGCTTGGTTCTTATCGTCAGGGTGTTGGTAGTTCACCAGCAAATAAACATTGAAGAGCAGAACAAGGACGCATACCACCACCGCTACAATCACCAGCGCCAAGTTGAAATCCCCCATCGTTTCCCCTATGGATTGCCGGATCTAGATCCGGCTCTTAACAGATCACTCAGCCTTCTCCTCCGTCCTCTTCCCGCAAGTTTCCTCTTCGTCTCCTTCTCGATTGCCTTCCTCTTTCTTCCTCCTCCTTTGATCCTATCGGGGAGGTGAAACCGATTCAAATTCCTTCCTTTACTCTTTCTCGGAGGTGCTCGTCTTCGGACTTGGAAAACTGGAAAAGGAGAAATGGAGTTCGTGACCCGTGGGCGGAACCTGGGGCATCGACTGGGTGCAGAGTTAACGAGGGCTAGGCTGGCAGCCGGACCGAATCGTTTTGACTCCAGTCTTATTTATAGATCGATCAAATGCTCTAGCCCGATCGGACCTCTTCTAGACCCTTTTGATATAGCTGGTTTCAGGAAATGCCGTCTCTCCATCGAGAAATTCACCAGCCACCTCTGACGCGCCCCCGACAGCGTAATTATTTTTATTTTTTTATTTAAATAAAAAATTATATTTTATATTCATGGCATGGCTCTTAATAACACTAGTTTAATTAGACGTGTATCAAATGTATATTAATAGGATTTTAAAATTTAGTAAGAAGAAAAAATATACATTTAATTGATATTTTAATTTTTTAAATGATTGTTTTTTTTATATTTAAAACTCGGAATTGAAGTTTAATTAGTATGCATATATAATTTTATTATTCTAAAGTGAATGTTACTTGATGCCTCACCAAAAAAAAAAAAATCTATCAATGAGGCAGAAATCTTGATATAGTATTGGAATAAAAAAATATTTAAATTAAAGTTTGTATCCAAACTTCAATTCAAATAATTTTTTTTTTTTTGGATATTTAGGTCAATTAAGGCAAACTCATGCATACATCAAATAAGTAAGTTTTGAACCCAATACATCTTGGCTGGAAGCCAAAGCTCGTAACCAATAGATCAAGATGAGCTACGTGATTTTAATAAACTCATAATTGAATTAAATGTCTAGATAAGATGAATTCAATGACACCAAATGATCATATTCGAGCCCAAATAATACATTAGAAGTGCGATTGAAATTTTAGAGACATTTATTTGAGAACCAAATAATTTTCGATTCTTTTGTTTTTGCAATCAAAATGAGCATGTTGATGTGAGAAATCCAACAAACTCAATATCATTTAATTATATTATCATTAAATAAATGGTCAATGATCAAAAGATTAACATAGGTCATTATATGGAGTGTTTTGAGATTTTAGTTAAATTTATCTAAATATCACTCTTTAAATTTATTAATATGCCCCCATTCTCCACATTAAAGGACCTTGAACTTAAAATTGAAAAAAGCTTGGAGATCTAAATAACTCTAGAGCTTTATCCAATGAATGATTTCAACGATCATCGCCACCAATCGCCATCAACCAACTATCATCGCCCAACCACAATAAACCAACTGTCATTATCTAATATTTATTATCAAGCCACTATCTCCCAACTGTCATAGTTCATTCACCATCATCTACCTATCATCATTCTACAACCTTAATTTGACCACCATTAGCTTTTCGCTAATACCTAACTAAATTCATTTGTGTGTGGTCTTCATCTGTTAAGTGAAAATTATGTAATATTTATTGTGTTAAATTTCAATGAATATGTTTGTCTTTAGTTGTAGGGGTGTCAATATTTGACACGATATAAAAACTCAACCCAAAAATTCTGGGTCTGGGTTAACCTGTTTGAGAAACGGGTCGGGTTCGGGTTTAGGATTTCAACCTGTTTGTAAAATAGGTTCCGGTTCGGGTTGACCCGGAAACCTGAAACCAACCCGATTTGACCCAAAAATTGTCTGTCATCCATCTCATCATCCATCTCGTCAAGTTGTCATCTATTCATCTGACATCTCGTCGCGTGAGAGCCGTGCCACTGCCGTCGTCTGTCCACACTGCCACTATTACTGTCTGCGCAACTTTTTGGATGAGTGAGTGAATGCGTGTAAGCAGTCCCGCCGGCACTTCGCAAGCAGTCCTGCCGTCAACACGCAAGAAGTCACCCCGGCGTCGTCGACGTGTAAGCCATCCTGTCGTCTTGGCCTGCCTGTCCGCACTCCGCACTGTCGTTCTAACGCATCGCTGGTCCGCGAGCTTATCCATCTGCACTGCCGTCATGTCTTGTCTTCGACATCTCGCGTCTGGTTTCATGTCAGGTCGTGTCAACCTGACAACCCTATGAGTCGAGTTTGGGTCGTGTAATATAGCGTTGGGTCAATTCCGGGTTCGACCTGAACTCCTCCCGTTGACCCGAATTGACACCCCTATTTAGTTGATGTTGTATAGAAATTTCTTAGGAAATAGAGAAAATTCACAAGTATTAAGCAAGCACCATAGCGTTTGTAATGCTCTAGCGCCATACCAAGCCATTACAAACAATTAATTCAGCGCCCCAGCTTAACCAAGGTCAGTGTTGTAGCACTTCACAATGTCGCAGCATTAGAAAAATAATATTATAGCACTAAAGTCTCGTGAAAAATGACAATTAATGTAATACCTTGACAGAACCAAGGTTAGTACTTCAATGCTTCACAACGTCACAGCACTAGAAAATAATATTGCAACACAGGAATCTCAGGAAAATTGCACAATAATTCACCACTGGAGTGCCGACCTCAAAAGCGCTGCAGTGCTAGATGACATAAGTGAGCATTGCAATGCTCAACTTTTGCAACATCGTGGTAGAGCAGTTGAGGAAGAGAAGTGTCATGCTAGATCAGCAAACAGCCACTCCAGGTTAACCTAGCACATCAGCAGAGAACCTTTAGCAGTGCTGAGGCGCTAGTTCATATGTAACACTATGGTTCCACCTAATTGAGCACTCCGTTGCCACTTTATTAAGCGTTATGGCGCCTGAGTCATTCTGTAATAAAGATAAATAGCTTTTATGTTTGTGTGTGTGCGTTATAATTTTGAATAGTTTTTTTAGAGAAGAGGCCTAAGAAGAGAAAGATACATACTCTAGAGTAGCTGGCTAATGTTATAGTGGGCAAGCAAGCATTAGGAGAGGAAAGGAGTGTGCAGAGCAAAGTTGTAAGGGGAGATTCACTTTGGGAAGGATTCATCTGCCAGCTCGGTTTGGGATCCTTTATTCTGAGTGATATCTTTTTATTATTTTATATTTATACTATCTTTATTAAGGAAATAATGAAAATTGTGTTGTTCTATTTTTATTTTAATGCCAGATAAACTCATAGTTTTGGACTAATGTTATGAAAACTTAAATTTTCTAAGCTTTCCTAAATATACTCTCCTAAATTAATTGTGAATTAAAGCATATGCATCTTTAGACCTCTATCAAGCTTGTAAGGATAAAAAGAAAGGTTATGGCCTTCCTATAGTTATTTTGTCTCCATAGATCTTGGAAGACCAAATATCTTATGTCTAGGCATGCAAGTATTTCATTATAATTCTCCTAATTATTCCAATATTCCTCCGTCGAGGTAACATATAATACTAGGTTTTAATTTTACACATAGCCACTATATATATTAAATTAAGAGCAAGATATATTGAAAATAGCAATTCATAATTTAAAGCATAAGAGTCAAATATTTTGGACTAATAAATACAAATTGCCAAAGTTTTCCTAATGTAAAACTCTTCTATCGATGTGGATCACAACATATGAATTCTTAGCTCTTTGTCGAGCTTGTAGAGATGTAAAGGAAGGTTTATGGCATTCCTACAGTGATTGTATCTCCATAGAAGCTAGAAGGTTAAACATCCTGTGTTTAGGTATGCAAACATTCCATTCCAATAGTCATATTTGTTTCAATATTCCTCTGTTGAGGTAATATATCACACTAGTTTTTGATGACACAAATGACCACTCTATGCATTAAATTAATATTGAGAGATATTAAGAACATTCATTACTCATTCAAAGCACAAGAGTCTATATTAGTACTAGTATTACATTCACATCATTTACCTTATATTATGGAATTAGCCAGACATGGAATGCAAAACAAATAACTTAGATTTCATTGTATGCATAAAAGAGAAAATACACGAGTAAGACTTATTTTAGATGTCACCCAGATAGTACAAATGCACTCTCTATTCTACTTTCTCATCCAAATATATAATTTCTTACAAAGAGAAAGGCTAACATTTTTTAAATATAATATCGTTCTCTCCCCCAACCTCCTTTAGGCTTTACTCTAAGGGGGCACTATAGTCTAGGCTGAACTAGATAGAAATTATGATAGAACTCTCACTCAAACAGACTAAAAAACTATTTATACTTATAAAAAAAATTAACTCAGGCACTGTGGCACTCAACATGATGGTGTCGCGTTGTTATAGAATGAACTAGTGCCTCGGTGCTATTGGGCTTGCTCTGCTGCAGTGTTGGGTTGATTCAACCCATCTAATGGCTAAATTGGTGCGTTGCATGGCTAATTCAGCATGGCGCCATCTTTTATCAAAAATTCTACCACAATGCCCCAGAAGTTGAGCATTGTAATGCTTGAATGTGCCATCCAATGCTATAACGCTCGACACTTTGGTGCTCAAATTCCTGAGACTTAGGTGCTACAACATTGATTTTTGGTGCTACAATATTATAAAATGCTGTGGTGCTGACTTTGGCTCTGTTAGGGAATTGAATTAATTAATATTTTTCTTAAGGCTCTGATGTTGTGATTTCCTCATCTAGCACTGGAGCATTATGGATGTTGTGGCACTGGTTGTTGGAGCGTATGTAATTGATTCAACACTTATAAATTTTTCTCTTTTTTTTCCTGAGACATTCTTCCACAACAAAAAATAAAAAATAATGATATTTTTATTAATATTTTAGATGGTAAAATTCTATGAAATTTATACTTAATAATCACTATTCAAGTTTTCAAAACCATATGCCCTAATCTATTCCATATATTAATTATTACAAAATGCTTTTCAAACTCATCTGAATGCTTAATAAATGAATTATTTAGAAATTTAGATCGGTAAGTGAGACCTGCTGAGTTTTGTTGGCTTGCAGTTTGTTCTATATTTTATTTCAGGGTCTTGGAAAGGGAAAGAGTTAATTGAGTAGATAAGTCAAGATCTGATCAATTTGAGTATATATTGTTAACCTCATTTTTACATGAGGTTTTAGACTTCTATCACCTTCTTCTAGCTTTAGGTTTCTCCTACCATAGTGTACAAATCTACCTGTAGTTTTTCCCCCCTAGGTTGACACTGAAAGTACGAGATGCGCCAAGAGGGGGGTGAATTGGTATTTTAAAAAATTAACCCTACACAAGAGTTCTAATTTTTTGTATTTTCAAAACATAATTTAACGACTAACGTGCGGAAGCAAATACAACGTTCACAACTACGAAATTGACAGTTCAATTTTGGATTTTACACTACAATATTTAATACCGATTTTTCACCAAGCAATTAAAATGCACAAATTTAAAGCATGAAAAGTAAAGTACGGTAAACAGGAAAAAACACACCAGAGATTTTTATAGTGGTTCGGTCACTTGACCTACGTCCACTCCCCGGAGTCCTCTACTCCGGGATTTGCACTAATAAAAGTTGACTCTCCTTTTGCCCCCACAGCAAGGCGGAGAAGCCTTTACAATACTCACTTTCACCTCCCTCGGTGCGGCGGAATACCAAACGCTATGTTACCCTCCTGGTGACGGCAGCGGACCTTCTCCTTTTTCTCCCTCCTGGAGATGGCAGAGTACCTTGGCGATGTTGATCTTGAAGTGATTCTTCCCTCGAGAACTTTCTTGAAGCTTCCAAAGCCACAAGAGGAGCAAAGCATGCAGCTAGCTTGGAGCCACCGTGTGATCCCCTCACACTACTTCTCCCTCACGCTCAAGCTCACCTTCACCTTCCTCTCTCAAGCTCTAGATCTCTCCAAAAACTTCTCTCTACGAATCCCCTTCTTTCTCCTCCAAGCCTCTCACAGCAAAGGATTGATCAACCACTTCTAAAGAAAATTATAAGTTGTTTTTATATCAGGCTTCAGAAAACCCTAAAAGTTTCAACTTTTGCGTTTCTGTTCGTACAGTACGATTTATAATCGTACATTACGATCAGTACAATTACAGCTCCGTCCAGTACGAGTACAGACGAACAGGTATCGAATTTTATTCATATCGTACAGTACGATACTATTGATTCGTACTGTTCGTACAGGACGAACTGTGGGACGAACCTCGGGATGAAAGAACTCGTCTCTGACAATCGTCCAGCACTCATTTAATCGTACAGTATGAATAGTGTTTTTCATGATATCGTCCTGTACGATAGGAATATCGTCAAGGACAAATAGTTCAAAAATTCTTGGGATCGTCTGGTACGATCGCTGGGACGAAGGAAATCGTCTCTGTCAATCGTCCAGCACTCCACCAGTCGTACAGTACGATCAGTTCATTTCTTGATATCGTCCTGTACGATATGAATATCGTCCAGGACGAACAGAACAAAAAACCTTAGTTTCGTCTGGTACGATCTCTGGGACGAATGAAATCGTCTCTGACTATCGTACAGTACGATATACGATCGTACAGTACGATCGACATATAAAATAGAAACCAACGTTTATTTCCTGATTAGGGAGATAATTTTGGCAAGTTTTAATTAATCGTACAGTACGAACAGTATCGTACAGTACGATCAGTTCAGAAAATCAAATTTAAAAACTTACCAAACTTATTCTGGCGGCTAGGGTTTCACAGTTACATATTATCGTACAGTATGATATGGATCGTACAGTATGATAAGTTTTTAAACTTAATCATTAGAAAACTAGCCGTTAGCCTGAGTATTTTTAATTAATCGTACAGTACGATCCAAGATCGTACAGTACGATGAGTTTAAAAAATTTTAATCATTTCAAAAGAAAAATCTCCCCCTGTGTGTGTGCATTGTTGCTCCTTTCACATGCATGCTTCTGTGGCAGACTCAAAAAGAAAAAATAAAGAAATAAAAATTACAGACTCTTCAACATCCTATTCTACCCAATTTGAGTCTCCAGTAATCTTTAGCAGTGTGCATCTGACCTGAAATGTTAGTCCTCATATACAAAGATTAAACATTTGTAATCTAACGGAAGTCTATATGTACTCAGTAAGTATTAGTTGTCACCATCAAAATTAAGTGCTCGGGATCCTGGATTTCAACAGACACCAGATGACGTAGTGGAGACCAATCATAGAAGGCCTCTAAACCCTTAAATAACTGATGAGTTTAAGTAGATGTGAGAGTTGCCCTCCTTTTAAATCAAATCCTTTTTTTTTTTTTTTGAGAAGATGCACTAGGCAAAAATTTTATTAAATACCAAATATAGCCTATGAGCAATTATGACATTCCTCCTTTAATAAAGAAATAAAGGAAGGAGGAACATTATTAGCACTAATTACATCCCAATTGAAATCAGAAATAAGAGCATAGTTAGCACACATGCCCGCTAACTTATTACATTCTCTATTCACATAAAGAAATAAAGCTTCTTTAAAGTCATTAAGAAAAAGTAAGTCTTCATAGCTCAAAATCCTCTCATTGTCTTCTTTTTTTTCCATCAACACCCTTTGAAACAACCTGATAACATCACAGTTATCTCCTTCGATGATAATTCCATTGCCTTCTAGCATCCATTCTTAAACAAAATTTATCAATGAAAGAATAGCTTGAACTTCAACTTGTGTGCTGTCCCAATGAACCAAACTAAATCCAAATGCCCCTAAGAATCCTCCTTTTGAGTCATGGAATACTCCACCTATACTTGCTTTGTTCGAACTCAACAAAGAAGCATCCATATTAGCTTTGATCCAATTGGGAGGTGGGGGATGCCAAGAATGATGAAACAGCTGATGAAGCTGATTAGCATCCCAGTTCTCACAATTAATGCTTTTACGAAAGGAAGCCACAGCAAGACTCACACAGTTAGTTGATATGAAGGCTGAACTATCCTCCGGTTTCCCATGAATAAACTTGTTTATACTTTTCCAGCATCCATGTACAACAGTACAAAAGAGATTTCCACAAAATGGATTATATTTTGCAAGGTGTTTTAGAACATTAATACCTTCTTCAAATGAGCCAACCGAAGGAATATGAAATCCCCAGCTGCTAAGCACTTGAACAACTTGAACAATCTTCATACATCTAGCCGCAACGTGGTCTGAATTTTCAACTTCATAGCATCCCCGAGGACAACAATCAACATCCAGCAATCTTCTATATGAAAGAAAACTATTCATAGGAATAGCATTTTTTCCCAAACTCCACCAGAACATTTCCACCGCAGGCCTTAGCTTAAGCTTATTAATCCAGGTCCAACAATCAATTTCATTACCTTCATTATGCAAATTCTCCAAGACTAATGTAGAAATAGTCTTCCTCGTCCCTTTATATAGTAATTCTAAAGAATCTATGTGCTCTCCTGAACAAATTGGAATTGATAAGACGAGGTCTACTAGATGTTGACCAAAGATCTGTTTCAACTTTACTTCATCCCATTTACTATCTTTGATGTAACAAGCAAGGCTTTTTGACTCCTCATCCAAATTGACCACGAAGGTAGGCCATCTTACAATGCATTTATCCATAATCCAAACATCTTTGTAAATGTTTATATCAATGCCATTCTTGATCTTCCAACGAACCAGAGGCCGTAGAGCACTAGAACCCTCCATTATAATTTTCCATGTAGACGACACCCCCTTCTTAGGATCAGCATAAAACACATCTGCACCATATTTTGGAACCAAAATACTTTTGAGCAAAGAATCAATTTTAGATAGAAAGTTCCAAGTCAATCTAGCTCTCAACGAGCTAACCCTGCCCGCAACCGAATTCAGTCCACTCCCACCTCTCCTCTTCGGCACACACAAAACCTCCCAAGCAACATA
This sequence comes from Dendrobium chrysotoxum, assembly GCA_019925795.1. Taxonomy (NCBI): domain Eukaryota; kingdom Viridiplantae; phylum Streptophyta; class Magnoliopsida; order Asparagales; family Orchidaceae; genus Dendrobium; species Dendrobium chrysotoxum. The sequence continues at coordinate 13,622,261 of CM034311.1, read as the reverse complement.
ATGAAGTCCTTTACCACCATCAAACTTATTCCACAAGAAATCTTTGCACATTCTATCTAACTCCCTCAAAATCCCCAAAGGAACAAGAGAGTGAGTTGTTAAGAAGATGGGGATAGAAAGAATAATCGTATTTGCCAGAACAAATTTCCCTGCAAGTGAAATAAATCTATTACCCCAAACATTTAATTTACTCGCTGCTTTCTCCAACAGTTTTTGAAAATCAGCAAAAACCAACCTTCTTAAAGCAATCTTCACACCTAAATACTCCATCTCATTGACCACCCTAACTCCCACTTCTTTAGAAAGCTTTCTCACCTTATTCTTCTTTACCATCTTCCCAAATGACATGGCTGATTTTTGGAAGTTAATTTTTTGCCCAGACCACTTACAAAAATTCCCAACAATCTTCTTCACCTTCCTTACATTTCGAAGGTTAGCTTCAGAAAAGACAATGATATCATCTGCATAGAGTAAGTGAGAAATCCTTAGAGAGTTAGATGCTACCTTGACTCCAATATTTCTGCCTCTACAGGAAAATGTATCTGACAACAACTGAGAACACAAAATGAAAAGAAAGGGAGATAGTGGACAGCCTTGTCTAAAACCACTTCCAGCTTCAATCCATTCAGAGTTTTCCCCATTCAGTTTGATAGAGAACTTCGGTTTTTCCACGCATTCCAACAAAAGAGAGGCAAACTTCCAAGGAAATCCAATACGTTCCAACACCTGTTTAAGAGTTAACCAACTCATACTATCATAAGAATGTTCCATGTCCAATTTGATGGCCACAAATCCCTTCTTAGATTTAGATAATCTGAACTTATGAAAAACCTCTTGAGCAATAAGAATATGGTCTGATAAGGATCTACCCTTCACAAAAGCAGATTGCTCCAAAGAAATAACTTTTGGAATGCAACTATTCATCCTATTAAGCAACATCTTAGCCACCAACTTATAAACAGTCAAACACAAGCTAATAGGCCAAAAATCAGATGTTAGCTTAGGATTTTTAACTTTAGGAATAAGCACAACAGAGGTTTCTTTCCACTTCGAACACATCTTCCCAGATGAAAAAAATGAATTTACAGCTAACCACACATCATCTTTGATAATGGACCAATAAGCTTTAATGAATGAATTCGTTACCCCATCCAAACCAGGCGCTATATTTCTTTCCAACTGAAGAAACACCAGCTCTAGCTCCTCTTTAGTGAACTCCTTTTCCAGCCAAAATTTGTCGTTCTCTTGCAGCACCAACGTAGGAGTTGGCCACCCGTCCAGGACCACCTTCCTAGCTCTCCACTTATTTTTAAAGAATTGAAGAAACACCAATTTTAACAAATCCTAGTCTTCAATTAACACTCCATTAGAGTCCTTCACTTGATGGATCCAATTCCCATTCCTTCTAGCCGTCGCATACGCATGGAAAAACTTTGAATTTGCATCACCCGATTCCATCCACTTCACCTTTGACCTTTGCTTCCACCATGTAGAGAGGCCTAAAGAAGAATTAAATTCATTAACCTTAGATTTTAATAAGGAAAGCTTACAAACCGAGAGGCCACCATGCTCCGCTTCCTCCATTTATAAATCAAGAATTTCCTTTTTCAAATGATCTTTTGATTCATTCAGCTCTTTATGTTTAGCCTTGCTCCAAAAAAATAAAGACTTTAAAGCTCTTTGGAATTTATAAGAAAGAATACTAACCACATCACCTTTGCACTTCTTGTTCCAAGATTGAGAGACAACAAAAAATGAAGCCGGATAGGAAATCCACACATCTTCAAATTTAATTGTATTGCATATATGAATCTTTGCTGAAAACAAATTCATCAGTATGGGAAAATGATCTGAGGCAATTCTGGGAAGATGTCTAACAGCAGTAATTTGTAAATTATTTAAAGCAGCTGAATTGATAATACAACGATCCAGCCTCTCCCAAATACGAGATGTACCAATTTTGTTATTACACCAAGTGAACCTCAGGCCAACAATCCCCACCTCATGAAAATCACTATTTCTCATAAAGGATAACATATCAATAGAACCTTGAGAAAGAAAGAACTTTTTTCCACCTTTTTTGTCATCTTGAGACAAGATGCAATTAAAGTCTCCACCCACCACGGAAGGTAGTTTAGAACAAGATAGAACTTCCAGGCTACTCCACAAACATTTCCTTTGAATGACATCAGTCTCCCATAAACCGTAGCAATCCTCCACATCCCTTTGTTAACAATATCAACATTTCCAATTACAGCTTGTGCAGTAGCCGAAAAAATTGAAAAAGAACAAACATCATTTCTCCAACACACCATAATTCCACCAGATAACCCATTCGAAGGATACAGAAAGAAGTCCCAAACACCACCAAGGAACTTATTAAATTCAAATCTGTCCAAAGAAGTGATCTTTGTCTCCACAAGCCTGATAAAAAATGTATCAAATTCCTTCACAACTTCCTTTAAGTAACGAGAAGCTTCAATCTTCCTAGCCCCCCTACAATTCCAAAAAGCTATTGACATCATTTAAGAATCCTAGTGGGATCGCGCCCACTAAATACTTTCTTTTTTAAATCTGGTTTCCTCGTTCGAGACATACAATTTGTCTTGCCAAGAGACTTCAGTTCCTTCTGAAGTTTAAACTTCACACGATCAGAAGAATTTCCATCCAAAGGAAATTCAGACTTCCCAACATCTTGCGCCTGAATTGCTAATTCACCTTCTTCTAATCATTTTCCCCATTCATAACTGCATTGTTACACATTTCCTCCTCCCCATTAATATTCTCCAATATCTTGAATATATTATTTTCCGCAGAGTCTTTAGAGCAGGCCAGAAAAGGTTGTTTAATGTTTTGATTGTTGGCTTCCAAGTCTATCTCAGAATGCAATTTACCATTCACCTCCATAACCTTATCCTCTACTCTTCCACTCTGCTCCGGGATCAAGTTGGTTTTACTACCACACGTATCAATCAAACAAACATCTTCCCTTTGCACAGACCCATTTACTATGCCATGGGTCTCACCCACAACTTCATTGTTGCATTTACCCAAGGAACTAAGTTCCTTATTAAGTATACCACCAGATTTAGGATAGGGATTACCTGAGTTCACAAGCAATCTAGTAGGACCTGCTTGAGTTCGCAAGCATTCCTCCCCAACATCTTTCTTTACTGAAACATCTAGACCAGCTTCACGCTTACATTCAGAACTAAGCAAACCAGGAGAATCGAATGACTTACCCACCTTGTCTAGTACACAACCAAGATCGCTGAGTCTATATTAACAGCAGCTGTAAAACCACAAACATGAACTACCTCCTCATTCTCACCTTCAAGAATCACTAGAGAGACTTCATTCACTTCCAGACTTCTCACATTCACAGCAGGTTGAGTAGGAGCCATCTTCACACAAACCTCCTCCACACTATTATTAACCATACCATTTCCACCATCAGACTTATAAAACTCTTCCTTATCTTGGACGACATGCTCCTTCTCTGGAATTAAATGATCTAACTTCTGAACCGGCTTTAATACCTGATCAGAGAGACTCATTTTCTTCACCAACTTTAAATTACAGGCCTTAACAAAATCTCTACGCTGGCCACTACTTCTCCCTTTCTTACGGTTAACCAAAACCTAGGGACCCTAAGAAGCAGAATTCAAGCTCCCAACCTCCTCTACAACAACCTCCTCCCTACCATCATTGCTAACTCCCACCATCTCCTTAGGAAGAGTACACTCCTTAGTACATTCAGATTTCACATGGCTAATTAACCCACATTGGAAACAAAAAGATGAGATTTTTTCATATTCCACTTTTTGAAAAAATCTTCCCGAAATACTATACACCCAAACTCCTAATGGCAGACATTGATCAATCTTCACCCTTACAAAAATTCTTGCAAACTCTCATCTTCCCCATTGAAACAAATTTTCATCCAACATAAGTGGTTTACCAATCATAGATGCAATCCTTACTATATTCTTTTCATCCCAACATTGAAGAGGAAGGTGTGGCATCCTAACCCAAATTGGAGAAGTCAAACCCTTCACAGATAGTGGTGTAAAATCTGGTTTTCACTTTTCCATACCAATTATGTGTCCATTCACAAACTAGGGGCCACCAGAGGGAACAACCTCCATCAGTTTATTGGAGTTGAAGGAACACAAAAACCAGCCTTTTCCATGAGTAGTAAAGTGGAAATTACTAAAATGACTCCATTGCCGCCTCTCCTCCCACGCAACCAAATGAGATGGCATTTCTTTTCCAAAAATTTTAAACACCAAGGAATTTAATAACCTGTTAGCATTCAGAATTTCCATATCTTCACATAACTTAACTGCCTTACCATCCTCAGACAAAACCAATTCCTCTTCCTTGAAGTATAACTTAATATAAGGTTTAGTACTCCATGGATTAGCATACAATCCATAGTTACTTTTCTTAGGCAAACCATTAGATACCTTGTCCACAAATGCTACATTTTTATCTCCCAGTCTAGAATTATCCCTCTGTGGCTTGACCTCTGTTCGGATAGGAATAGCAGGATTCTCCATACAACCACCCAAATTAGCTGAAACACAATTCCTAACTTCCAACAAATCAGAAATGTTATTCACAGGATTGTGCATACTTACTGGACCAGCTTGTTGCAAATCTGGTTTTGATGATGACAAATATGTTTCCAGTGTGTTTTGCTTGGCTAACCCATTTCAGGCACAAAAGATCACGAGCAAATCAAGCCAACTCAAGATCGGGTCCAAGTGTGTCAAATGTATGATTTTTTCTTTTTATTGAGTTAATTGTAATGTAACTGATCCCCGAGCTAAGTAACCTTGCACACACACACTCAGGGGGAGAGGTTGAGTGAATTAGAGTTTCTGTTCATTTTTGTTTAGATCGTCCTAGACGATATTCACATCGTCTTGGACGATCCAGTAAAAACAAAAACCCTAATTAGGGCAACCAAGTTAAGTGAGTCTGATTAAGCAGATCATCCTGGATGATCTTTGGATCGTACGGGATGATATGCTCAAATCAGAAATTCTCAGCTGCCAGAATAAGTTAGGCAAGTTTTTATTTTAAGTTATTTGGTTTGATCATCCCGGACGATACGTGTATCATCCTGGACGATTTAGTATAATCATGCCTAAATTAGTCTGGTAATTAAGGAAAGCAATTAATATTTAATTGATACGATCATATCGTCCTGGATGATCGCAGGATCGTCCCGGACGATCATGATCGTCTAGTGCATTTCAGCTGTACGTCCCGAACTGTGTTCAGGACGATTTGGGCACTTTTTGAACTAATCGTATAGGACGATACACATATCGTCCTGGACGATCAAGTCATTTTTTGGTCGTCCAGCACAAATTTCTCTAGACGACCCGAACTGTCTTCTAGACGATATTCCTCGATTTGTACTAATCATCTCGGACGATCGCAGGATTGTACGGGACGATATGAATAATTTTTTCTACTGATCGTCCAGAAGAGCCAGATCGTCCAGGCTGAAACAACTGATTTTGAACTGATCGTACAGGACGATCTATCGATCGTCTTGGACGATCTTGACCGACCAATTGAGATTTAGAGCAAATTTTAAGCCCTCCTATAAAAGAACTTTTTCTTGAAACAAGAAAAATCTTTTGTCACCTTCCTTTTCAGAGAAACCCTAGAGAAAGAGAGTTTGGGAGAGAGAGAGAGGATCTTGTGAGGGGGAGTTAGTGAGAGATTCACTAAGGTTGCTCCAAGCACGGATCAGAGTCATCTTCTCCGCTCGTCGTCTTTCGTCTAGTTGGTGTTCGTCGTGGGAGGATCGTTCGCTAGAAGATCCGGGGTTCTCTGCCTGCTTCAGGTGGAAGCAAAAGGAGTTCGAAGGTTCTCTGCCTGCTTCAGGAGGAAGCAAAAGGAGGTTGGGTTCTCTGCCCCACCGTGTGGTGAAAAGGAGGTCTTGTACAGGCTTCTCCGCCTTGCTGTGGGAGCAAAAGGAGAGACACTTTTTGTTTAGTGCAATACCCGAAGGGGAGGCTCTGGGGAGTGGACGTAGGTCAAGTTGATCGAACCACTATAAAATCTGGTTTGTTTTTCTGATTCAGTTCTGTACTTTACTTTTTGATATTAACTACGTGGGTGAATATCTGAGATTGATCTTTTCGTTCTTGTTTAATTATTTTCGCTGCTAAGTATCGAAAAGATTTTTCATTGTTGTCGTGAAATTTTTAAATAAGAAATTCACCCCCCTCTTGATTAGCCTCAGGACTAGTTCACTAGGGCTTAACATCCCTATCGAACTTTCAAGTGGTATCAGAGCGGGATTCAAAATTTAGGTTTAAAAACTTTTGAATTTGATCCATGGCTAACTGTAACAATCGTAATACTGCTGAAGGTTATTCTATTACAAGACCACCGTTGTTTGATAATATTCCGTTTGATTTTTGGAAAACACGCATGTCTACTTTTCTTCAATCGATTGACTATCGCATGTGGATGTTAGTTAAGGATGGATACGAACCACCTTTTAAATTGATTAACAATGTGAAAACTAAACTTCCATTTGCAGATTAGACTTTTGATGATCGTGATTTAGCACAGTTAAATGCAAAATGTTTAAACTGTTTCTTTTGTGCTTTAAAATCTGAAGATTATATGTGTGTTTCTACTTGTACAACTGGAAAATAAATCTGGGATAGATTATGTATAACATACGAAGGTATAACTGAAGTCAAACAGTCTAGGTTAAACATCTTGTTACATGATTACGAACTTTTTCGCATGAAACCTAGTGAGACTATTTCAGAAATGTACACAAGGTTCACTCAGATTGTTACCTCTTTGCATGCTTTAGGTAGAGAACTTACTAACTACGAAAGAGTGAACAAAATTCTTAGATGTTTGCCTGCTTCTTATGATGCTAAGATTACTGCTATCACGGAATCTAGAGATTTAAATACTTACTCTATTGACAGCTTACTTGGATCACTCATTGCTTACGAGCAAGGGGTGAACCAAAGATAACTTGATGCAGGTGAACGAAAGAAGGAGAAGACAGTGACACTAAAGGCAAAAGATTCAGATGCTAGCACTTCCGGGTCTAATAGCGATGATGTTGCCTTAATCACAAGACAATTTAAGAGCTTTCTAAGGAAGAAGAATAAGAATTTTTAAAAGTGGAACAAAGGTAAGACCAGTAGAAACTTTAAAGGTTCATCTGAATCTGTTTATTTTGAATGCAGGAAGCCTGGACCCATAAAGGTGGATTGTCCTACACTTAAGGCTCACCCAAGCAAGGAGAAGGGTGAGGAGAAACCAAAGTTCAAAAAGGATAAGAAGCGGATACAAAAGGCGTTCTGGGCAGACTCTGCATCCGACTCCTCTAAGACTGAAGCTGAAGAGGAGGAAACAAACTTGTGTCTGATGGCTGATGATCACCCTGGTTAGTCGGACCAGGAAGAGGTATGTGAGCTTACTTACGATCAATTATTTGAAGTTTCTAAAAAAATTCATACATCGTATAGGAAGCTTAAGAAAACTCATGCTAGTTTGAAATTACATTATTTGACTTTGCAAAAAGAGCATGATGTTTTAGTTAAAGATCATTCCACTGTTGATTCCAATTACATGTCTTTGCTTGATAAATTCGATGAGTTGAACAAAAAATATTCTGATTTAACTGTTGAGCATGATTTGTTAAAAATATCACATATTGAATTAGAAGTTGCTTTTAAGAAATTGAATGATATGACATGTGATTTAGAAAGTAATGAAAGTGCAAAAACTTTTGAAATTGCAAGTTTAAATAAACATATTGAGTTTTTGAAAGTGAAAATCAGTGCTTTTGAAAAGAATAAAGCACTGCATACTTTTGAACAGTTTTATGCACCGCCACCTTTTGAAAAATCTGTTGCAAGTTCGTCAAAGCATGTTTCATATACATTTAGGAAGAGGCACTATCACCCACGTAGATTAGTTAACCCTTTTCCTGGTGTTAGATGTTTTTCATGTAGCATGTTAGGACACATTTCCCACACCTGCACTATTCACCGTAGTACCCATTAGGTGTAGAGACCCAAACTACCTGTTTCACAGCACAGCACGCATGCATTGCATTCTTCTTTTCATAAGAAGGAACCCAAACCTGTTTGGGTTCCTAAGACTGATGTTTGATATTTTTGTAGGTGTTCGTGAGAGCATGTGGTACCTGGACAGTGGATGTTCTAGACATATGACTGGAGATGCAAATCAGTTCATTTCGCTGGAGGCCAGAGCTGGAGATAAGATTACACTTGGAGATAACACCACCAGGAAGGTGATAGGCTCAGGTATAATTGGTGATTCAAAGAATTTTATGATTGATAATGTTTTGCTTGTAGATGGATTGAAACACAACTTGCTGAGCATCAGTCAACTTTGTGACAAGGGATACAGCATCAAATTCCTGTCCACTGGCTGCATTTTAAGCTTAAATGATGAAGTTATTTTGCAAAGGCAAAGGATCAACAACGTCTACAAGCTGGATGTAAGTTGCATTAAATCTAATAATTCAATTTGCTTAAAAACTGCTGCTGATGAGTCTTGGTTATGGCATAGGAGATTTTGTCATGTCAGTATGAAAACCCTTAGGAGAGTCACCAAAAAGGACTTAGTTAGAGGTGTGCCCAAGCTTACGTTCACTAAGGATCACCTGTGTGATACCTGTCAGTTGGGAAGCAAGTCCAGTCCTCTTTTCACTCTGTTAAGGACATTAGCACCTTTAGACCTTTAGAAGTTCTTCACATGGACCTCTTTGGACCCATTAGCACTGCCAGCTTAGGGGGGAGAGTCTATGGGTTTGTGATTGTAGATGATTATTCGAGGTTCACTTGGGTTAAGTTTTTATCACATAAATCAGAGTCATTTGATGAGTTTAGATCTTTCTCTACTTGGATTCAGAAGAAGTTAGGATGTGAGATTATTACCATCCATAGTGATCACAGAGGGGAGTTTGAAAATGAAAGATTTGGAAGTTTTTGTGAGGATCATGGGATTAGTCACAATTTTTCAGCTCCTAGGACCCCTCAGCAGAACGGGGTAGCTGAAAGGAAGAACAGGACCTTAGTGGAAGCCGCTAGAGCCATGCTTGCCGAGTATTCACTTCCAAAATACTTTTGGGCTGAAGCGGTGAACACTGCCTGTTATGTGCTAAATAGGGTGAATGTGAGAGTCAAACTGAACAAGACACCTTATGAGATCATTAAGGGTAGAACTCCAAATCTGTCCCACCTCCATTTCTTTGGCTGTAAGGTTTTCATTCTGAATAATGGGAAATCACCCTTAGGAAAATTTGACCCCAAATCTGATGAAGGAGTGTTCTTAGGATATTCAAGTGAGGGGAAATCCTTTAGGGTATTCAATAAGAGGACTTTGGTGGTGGAAGAAACAACCCATGTTGTGTTTGATGAATCTGATCCTAAGGAGTCTAGATCTGAAGTAGAAGATGAAGAGATTGTTGAGGTTACCCAAGGGTTTGGAAATACAAAAATCTGGAGGAAAGGGTAGAACCTCAAACCACGTTGCCTAGAGATTGGAGATATTCTTCGAGTCATCCTAAAGAACTGATCTTAGGAGACCCTTATGAAGGTGTTAGGACTAGGCATGGACTTAGGAAGGAAGTAAACCATTCTGCCTTTATCTTAATGACTGAACCCACCAACATCAATCAAGCCTTGTCGGATGAGATTTGAATTTTAGCTATGCAGGAAGAATTGAATCAATTTGTAAGGAATGATATTTGGGAGTTAGTAGAAAGACCCAAAAATCAAAGTATTGTGGGAACCAAGTGGGTCTTTAAGAATAAGATGAATGATTCTGGTGTGGTGGTGAGAAATAAGGCAAGATTGGTGGCTAAGGGGTATAATCAGATAGAAGGGATTGATTTTGTAGAACAACCCCCGGGTTTTGAAAGTTTCCAATATCCAAATCATGTCTATAAATTAAAAAAGGCCTTATATAGATTGAAACAGGCACTCAGAGCTTGGTATGAGAGGCTTAGCACATTCCTGTTAGAAAGAGAGTTTGTTAAGGGGAGCGTAGACACCACCCTTTTTCTGAGGAGATTAGGGGATGACTTACTCATTGTCCAGATCTATGTTAATGATATAATTTTTAGATCTTCTGATAAATATTTATGTGATGAGTTTTCTAAAATAATGAGTAAGGTGTTGAGATGAGTATGATGGGAGAATTGTCCTACTTTTTGGGGTTTAGCATAAGGCAAATGGATGATGGAACCTTTCTCAATCAATCAAAATACACTAAGGACATTTTGAAGAAATATAAAATGGACAAAGCCAAGCCAATCAATACTCCCATGACCTCCTCAGTTCATTTAGATAAGGATTCAAGTGGAAAATCTATTGATCAGAAGAAGTATAGAGGAATAATAGGATCACTACTTTACCTGACTGCTAGCCGACCTAATATCATGTTTAGTGTCTGTCTTTGTGCTAGGTTTCAGGCTGATCCTAAAGAGTCCCACCTGACTGCTGTTAAGAGAATTCTTAGATATCTTTTAGGGATCACAAACCTAGGAATCTGGTAACCTAGGCACAGCACTCTTTTGAGATCATTGGATATTCTGATTCTGACTTTGCGGGGTGTAGGGTGGATAGAAAGAGCACTTCTGGGACTTGTCAATTCATAGGACAGTCGTTAGTCTCCTGGTCCAGTAGAAAATAGAACTCAGTTGTACTTTCCACTGCTGAAGCTGAGTACATTACCTTAGGGAGTTGTGTGGCCCAAGTTCTTTGGTTGAAGCAACAAGTCTTGGATTTCGGGGTACCTGTTGGCACAATTTCTTTTCTGTGTGATAATACTAGTGCCATATGTATCTCTAAGAATCTAATCCAACATTCTAGGACCAAACACATTGATATAAGGCATCACTTCATTAGGGACCATGTTACAAAAGGGGACATTGAGCTACATCATGTAGCAACTAAAAATCAGCTGGCTGACATATTCACTAAACCACTGGCCTTTGACTCATTCAGCATTTTGAGAACCAGATTAGGAGTGATTGATATAAATGCTTGATTCTGATGACTGTTGATTTTTGATTGTTCTGATTGGTATTCTATTTTCTGTTAGTTAGTTTTTGGTTTGATTATTTGCTTTCAGTTGATTTTATTTCTTCTGCTGATTTCTGTTTTAGCCTTACTGTTAGTTTGATTTGAGTATTTTCTTTGATGTGATTTTCTAACTATTTTTATTCACTGGTTCATATCTTGCACTTACTGTTTTATGCTTTTCAAAATCTGATCACCGCTCACTACTTCTAATAATCTGAATTTCTGACTGGGAGTTTTTACCTTGTTTTGGTTTGGAAGCTGGTAAGCAGTGATTGATTCCACTGAATCTGTTAAAGGGAAGAAACATTGATGATTGTTTCTCTTCCTCTAACTCCATTACTGGTGTATAGTTTCTTTTGGATAAAAATCCTCTTCAAAATTAAAATGTTAGTTTTTGAAATAGAGGTTATTTTATCTTCCTACAGTAATCTGCCTCATATCAATAGTGTTTTTCAAAGTCTTGAGTCATTAGTTTGATTTTCTAAATCAAGTGATTGCATTTATCATATGCTGTATGGCTTTTATTTTGTGAATCATTCTTCCTCACAGCTGAGACTCTTTAATGATTATGAAAGGAGAAAGCTTACAAAAGATGCGCAGTGCGCCAAATAAATTGAAAAAAAGGCATAAAATGAGCCCAAAACTGAAAAGATGCGAAATTGTCAAATTGGATACACAAAGTGTATCAAAAATGAAAAAATGCGCAAAGCGCCAACCAATTTGAAAAAGAGGCATAAAATGAGCCCAAACCAAGCTTTTTTCCCTTTCAAATTGTTAAATGTCTTAGAAAAATCCATGCGCCACTTAATATTTTTCAAAAGCTTGAGTTTGGAAATCCTGATTTCTGATTCCTTACTTTGTAACACTATTATATCAGATATTTTTCTGGAACGAGGCTTGAAAGGATCTCTTTTCAAATCTAATGTCTTTTCTTCTGAATCAGATTTTTTTTTAAAAGAGGTTTACATCGATAAGGTGCCCGGGGTCGGAGTTACTTGATTTTTCTAACTTTTTCTAGATTTCAGCACTGCCAATTATCTCCTTATTGGTTTTTAGATCTAAAATTAAGAAAAAATTCTAATTTACTCGAGCAGCTTGATCAAAAAAAAAATTGTGGCTTTTATTTGTTTTTGCTGTGAGTTTTATTCATTTTTTTGTTTTATTTAAATTTCATGGTTGTGCTTTTAGGATCCTGATCTATCATCTTCATCCTCCATCTTTTTTTGTTTTCTTCACATCGTCCTGGACGATACCACGATCGTCCTGGACGATCCAAACATCGTCCTGGACGATTCATTCAAAATCATCCCCACACTGCTCCTGCTGCTGAAAAACTCCAAATATTGGTGATCGTCCTGGACGATCCTTACATCGTCCTGGATGATATGATACATATCCTCCTGATCTGATCAAACGGTTGACATTGCTCCAATTATTGTCCATCGTCCTGGACAATCCACCTTATCGTCCCGGACGATCCACGTGTCAGCCGCTGGACGATTCGAGTTCGGCCCGTCCGACATATTTATTGCATATCATCCTGGATGATCCACCTAATCATCCTGGACGATACTTTTCATCAATGGTCGTCCAGCCTGACTCCTCGGGACGATCGTCTATGTCTAATCATCCTGGATGATCTCTGATCGTCCTGGATGATCGGACTGCCTTTTTGACCAATCGTCCAGGCCGTCATAAATGCCCATATCATCCCAGACGATGTCGCAATCGTACGGGATGATCAGGCCGTTTTCTATATAAACAGTAATTTTCTTAAGGATTTTCCATACCTTTTTCTTCCACTCTCCTTCTACTTCCTTACACTTTTGATTCCTAACGGCTGGTGGAAAATGGTCCCGTCCAAAGGGTGCCAGTTCCTCCCGGGGACCTGTTGATCCTCACTTCCCCAATGCAGCCGATCAGGCTGCCTACGAGCGATATTGCGAAGTGGGGATCACACCGTCAAAAATCTTAAATCCCCGCACTCTCACTTATCCTGTCCTTAACCTCTTCGCACACACCTCCCTCACCTTCATCATGACTCTCACATTTCCCTTTAGCTCGGAACTTCTTCGTGTTTTCTTTGCAAACTTACGGCTTTCGGCTGATTACTCCACCCTCCGCTCTTATGTAAATCAGCGCCCCGTCGAACTTACCTACCAGGACTTTCATAACATTCTCTAATTTTTCGTCACTAGCAACAAACTCCACACCCTTATCACCGACCCAGACTATGATTGGAGTGTCGCCAATCATTTCCTTCGCAATACAAATGCCCCTTATCATGACAATGCCTGCTCCACACTTCTTAAGGACGCCCGGACTATTCAGCATATTTTTCGTTCCTCCGTCATTCCAAAGGCGGGGGATCAAATTCACATCACCCCACTCCTATCCTTAACCACCTACTACATCCTGGCCCATAGGGAATTTAATGCCACCGACCTTATTATCCGGTACCTCGAGCACCTCACCACCATTTCGGGATCCAGGTCATCACCGTCATCCAAATCTAGCCTTAGGACACATCATTGCCTATGCCCTCGAAACCAAATATGACCTGCAATATCCCGCAGCTCCAGATGTTCCTCCTTCCTTCCTCACCAACAATGCCTTCCATGTCCTACACAGCACCCGACTACATCCGGAGCCCGCCCTGGATGTTGAGGAAGAGGAGGAAGAGGCCATTCCAGTTCCTGTTGCACCAGAGGCACCTGCTCCCCTTCACATTGCCTCTCCCTTTGACCACCTGGTGTAGCGCTTCGATTAGTGGGAGGCAAGATTTGACTCCTATGTGGTTGCCCAGGAGCAGCGGCACGCCGAGGACATCCAGCGCTTCAGTGACTATGCTGCGTAGCAGCAACAGCAGCATGACCAGGGCATTGCCTGGATTGGAGCCCACTTTCAGGCCATTCACCATTACTTCAACCCACCACCGCCACCTCCTTCTTCTGATCAGGATCCGCCTCCGTTCTAGTTTTCTAATTTATAGTTGTTCTCTTTTATGTTTTGTACTTGTATTTCCGTATTATGTTTTACCCTCCTCCTTTTTGTGATGTCAAAAGGGGGAGTTAGTTGTAGTCGTTTCAGTTTTTGTTATGTGTTATATTTTCTGTATTAGTTTGATTGTTAAATAAAAATTTAAAAAAAAAATATCTATTTTTTGATCTCCTGTTTATTTTTATTTTCAAACTACTGTACAAATATTTGCCATCATAAAAAAGGGGAAGATTGTTGCAAATCTGGTTTTGATGATGACAAACATGTTTCTAGTGTGTTTTGCTTGGCTAACCCGTTTCAGGCACAAAAGATTATGAGCAAATCAAGCCAACTCAAGATCGGGTCCAAGTGTGTCAAATATATGATTTTTCTTTTTATTGAGTCAATTTTAATATAACTGATCCCCGAGCTAAGTAACCTTACACACACACACTCAGGGGGAGAGCTTGATTGAATTCGAGTTTCTGTTCATTTTTGTTCAGATTGTCCTGGATGATATTCACATCGTCCTGGACGATACAGTAAAAACAGAAATCCTAATTAGGGTGACCAAGTTAAGTGAGTCTGATTAAGCAGATCGTCCTGGACCATCTTTGGATCGTATGGGATGATATGCTCAAATCAGAAATTCTCAGTCGCCAGAACAAGTTAGGCAAGTTTTTATTTTAAGTTATTTGGTCTGATCGTCTCGGACGATACGTGTATCGTCCTGGACGATTCAGTACAATCATGCCTAAATTAGTCTGGTAATTAAGGAAAGCAATTAATATTTAATTGATGCGATCATATCGTCCTGGACGATCGCAGGATCGTCCTGGACGATCATGATCGTCTAGTGCATTTCAGCTGTACGTCCTGAACTGTGTTCAGGACGATTTGGACACTTTTTGAACTAATCGTACAGGACGATACCCGTATCGTTCTGGACGATCAAGTCATTTTTGGTCGTCCAGTACAAGTTTCTCTGGACGACCCGAACTGTCTTCTGGATGATATTCCTCGATTTGTACTAATCGTCCCGGACGATCACAGGATCGTACGGGATGATATGAATAATTTTTTCTACTGATCGTCCAGAAGAGCCAGATCGTCTAGGCTGAAACAGCTAATTTTGAACTGATCGTACAGGACGATCTATCGATCGTCTTGGACGATCTTGGCTGACCAGTTGAGATTTAGGGCAAATTTTAAGCCCTCCTATAAAAGAACTTTTTCTTGAAATAAGAAAAATCTTTTGCCACCTTCCTTTCCAGAGAAACCCTAAAGAGAGAGAGAGAGAGTTTGGGAGAGAGAGAGAGGATCTTGTGAGAGGGAGTTAGTGAGAGATTCACTAAGGTTGCTCCAAGCACGGATCAGAGTCGTCTTCTCCGCTCGTTGTCTTTCGTCTAGTTGGTGTTCGTCATGGGAGGATCGTTCGCAAGAAGATCTGGGGTTCTCTGCCTGCTTCAGGTGGAAGCAAAAGGAGTTCGAAGGTTCTATGCTTGCTTCAGGAGGAAGCAAAAGGAGGTCAGAGTCTCTGCCCCACCGTGTGGTGAAAAGGAGGTCTTGTACAAGCTTCTCCGCCTTGCTGTGGGAGCAAAAGGAGAGACACTTTTTGTTTAGTGCAATACCCAGAGGGGAGGCTCCGGGGAGTGGACGTAGGTCAAGTTGACCGAACCACTATAAAATCTGGTTTACTTTTCTGATTCAGTTCTGCACTTTACTTTTTGATATTAACTGCGTGGGTGAATATCTGAGATTGATCTTTTCGTTCTTGTTTAATTATTTCCGCTGCTAAGTATCGAAAAGATTTTTCATTATTGTCGTGAAATTTTTAAATAACCAATTCACCCCCCTCTTGGTTAGCCTTGGGACTAGTTCACTAGGGCTTAACATCCCTATCGAACTTTCACAGTTATGCCCGCCGGTGAAACACCGCAACTCTCTGAAGTTACAAGCGACTTCATAGGGGTATGAAGACCTTTGCTAATCGAACTAAGAGAATTCGCATTTATCTTGCTGTCAGGGATAGAGATTGCATTTGAATTCCCAAAACGATTCACAAAAATCTTCATACCCGAAGAGGAAGCCCCCGAATCAGGAGAGAAATTATTTAAAACCGTAGAACTAGTAATTATATAATCACCACTCGGAACAACCTTCTTTTCCTTACCTTCAACTAGAAAAGCCTTACCTTGATGATCAACACACCTATCTGAGATGATCAACTCACCTTTTTCATTACGACGATGAACATTATCCTCTGCAAGACCCCTTCCAGAATCAAGATGCCAAAGATCAGAACTCTCCGATGAAGGCAGAGATGGCTGGTAGCTTCCCGCCGCCATGCCCAAATGATCAGCCGAAGAATCAGATGGAAAAATCGCGAAGCTGAAAATTTAAAATCCGCACCTCTCTCTAAAATCCGCACCTTCTATTAACCCCATAATTTGATACAAATTAAGCCTAATTTGACCAAAACCAATTTTATTCCAAACATGATAGTGTAATGACCTCTTCTTCCTCTCATGAAGAATCCGTCCACACTGAAGCCCTCATTCACTTCTATTTACATGAACTTGCTACCATTAGCACGATCCCAAACCTGTGCTTGCAACACCACGTTGGCTTGCTTATTCGTCAAATCAGCTCCATCTCCTATCTATCCTCTTGGACCCATCCAGTAGCTCGACCACAGCCTCCCTCCATGCGCATGAGCCCAATATGACCTGCATGTACCTGACCTCATCCGTCACACACACAGACCCGCCTTGCCTCTGCTCAAGCCATCTGGTGCACCTGCACCATAGCCCAGATCCCAACACTGGCTGCCTTCCCACGTGATAGCATCATCCCGAGCCTACTGCCTGGTCCAAAAACCCATCACTTTATCTCTTGTTGATGTCGAAGACACCATACCAAATTAAACAATTAAGGAGTATAAGAAATACCTGTTATTGGAGGAATGCCTATTATACTCTGTAGCAGCAGTTGTGTGTTAAGTGGAGAGGATGAAGCTGAACTGGCCAAATTTGGTGAATGTCCTTCTGAGCTAGATGGTTACTTCTTTATTAAAGGAAATGAGAATATAAGGATAAAGTATATCTACAACTGAATCAGTTTTCTAAGTTGATTTTGATTATCATTATCTTAGAAGCAATGGGAATGGAGAATGATTAAGAAGTTGTGCAAATGATTGATAGAGATCCAAATAATAAAAATATGAGAAGATGTGTACTCAAAATTAATCAGGCCTTAGATTACCTTTGGGGAAAGTTGGCAAATCTCAATTCACTAAGATTGAAATAAATAAGGATGATTGGGTGATGGAAATTCATATCAATGTGTTTCTTGCACATGTCACTGTTAAGGATGAGAATTTTAGGCCACAACATACATATATTGCTGTGATGTTGAGGGTGAAAATGGATGAAGTACTTAACATTGAAACTTTTAATGATAAGGATTATGTGGGAAACAAAAGGTTGGAACTTTTTGGACAGCTTGTAGCCTTACTTTTGAGGATTTGTTTCAGACTATGAATTCTCAAGTTGCAAGTCTGTTGACCTCATTTTTGTATGAGGTCAGTAAGACCAATCCAGACCTTAGGATCATTCCAATCCATAGGATTTAATCCTGACCCTAGGATCAATCTGATCTTAGATCAATCCAGATCTCAATATAATTTCAGCCTCTAATTAATCTAGATCTTAATTCAATCTAGATTCAATTTCCAGACTTATCTAAGACTTTAGGACCTATCTTAGATCTTAGGATTGCTATATCCTAAGATGCCTCTAGATCCTAAGATTCATCTAGATAATAGGATTTCTAGATCTTAGGGTTATTCTAGACCCTAGACCTTAGGATACTCCTGAATTTTAAACCTTAGGATTTCCTAGACTCTAGAATCTCCTAGAATTCAAACTCTAAGATCCCCCTAGATTTCATTCCATAGGATCTGTTCTAGACCCTAGGATTCTTTTAAATTCTTTCAGTTCCTAGGATCTACTCTAAACCCTAGGATTCTTCTAGATCTTAGACTTTGAAAATCCTAGATCTTAGGATCATTCTAGAATCCAAAGCTTTAGGATATTCCCAAGATTCCAGATCCTAAGATCTATTTTAGATCCTGGGATTCTTCTAGACTCTAAATTCTTAGATCTACCCAGACTCTAGATCAATCTAGGTCTTAGGTTACTCCTAGACCTCAGATCTATCTAGACCCTAGGATCTTCCTAGAATCCAGACTTTAGGATCTATTCTAGATCCTAAGAACCTTCTAAATCCCAGACTTTAGGGTTTCCTAAACTCTAGGAGTTTCCTAGACTTCACTCCTTAGGATCTACTCTGGACCCTAGGATTTCCTTAGATCAATATTAAGTTTTAGGATTCTCCTAGACCTTAGATTTATCCAGACCTCAAATCTATTCAAACTCTAGAACAACCCAGACTTTAATCCATATCCTCAATTCAAACCTTGAGCAAAATCCAGAATTCAATCCAGTTCAAAATCCAAACTCTAGTTCAAACCTTTATTCTACCTTTGATCAAATTTTAATCCTATCCTATCATTTATGATCTCTAAATGATCATGAATGATTTGGGTAATTCAAATCCAATCATTCAAATTCAAATTCCAACTTAAATCCAGATTTCCAGACTCAATTCCAAGGCTAAAGGTCTAAGTCCTGAAAACCTTTTCTAGTGAATCTTTAAACATTTCAAAACCCTATCAAATGACCTCTGATTCAAGATCTATTAGTTCCACACTGATATGACATGCCTCTAGAGGCAACCCTCCAAATTTGAACTCATTCTGAGGTTTCTAACCCCATAAACTGAATTGAAATCCAAAGGCTGTAAAACCTTCAAATATTTACAGTCTATGCCACTGGACTTGCCACCCTATGGATTTTGATCCTGGAACTTTCTACAAAGCTCCAAATCACTTTCAGACCCTTGATTATGACCCATTGAGTAATAAACTACATTTTGTTGGATTCAATTTGACCCTTAGTTGACTAGGGGTCAAAATGACCAAAATACCCCTATGGGGTGTAAATGGTCATTTGAACCAAATGAGCTCCAAATCAAATGCAGTCACTTCTAGCAAATTTCAAATGTCAAACCAAACCCATTGGACCCAAAACTAGCCCTTGGGTAATCTGGTTGATCAAGTCAATCAGGTTGACCAAATAGGCCCTTTAGGGTCAAAATATGTCATTTTGACCAAATGACCTCCTTAGACCTTGGGACCACCTCCATTGGTCTCCAAATATCATTTCAAATATGTTGAACTCATTTCCAGACCCTGGACCCACTTGGTTGACCTAAAAGGCCCTTTAGAGCCTAAGCAGGTCATTTTGATCAAATGACCTCCCCAGACCTTGAGACCACCACTAATAGACTCAGAATGTCATTCTGAACTGGTTGGACCCAGTCCCTGGCCCTGGGTCAACTTGGTTGACCAGGTCAACCCAGTTGACCCTTTAAGCCCTTTGAGGGCCCAATAGGCTCATTTGACCCAAATGACCTATTTGACCTCTGAAACCATTTTTACCAAACTCTAAAGACCATATTAAATTGGTTCAACCCAAACCCAGACCTTGGGTCAACCTGGTTGACCAAGTCAACCTAGGTGGACCCAAAAATCCTTTTTAAGGCTTTAATGGATTATTCCAATCCATTTGACCTACCAAACCCTTTTCAAACCTCTAATCAACTCCAAATCATAATCTAAATCCTCTTTGATCATGGGCCATTCAAACCCAAGTTAAGTTGACCAAGTCAACTCTTTAGAATTTGGTCAAATCTATTCGAACTTCCTACACCATTTCAAAACCCAACCCCTTTACTTGATGTTCATTCTAAATCACTCTTTAGTGATACTTGACTGCCACCTCACCCTTGGTTGACTCTTTGACTAGTCAAACAGTCAACAAAGCTTACTAAAAGAGCTTTAAATGGTCAAAATCCTAAATATTTAATCAAATACCCATGTATTTTAAATCAAGCTCTCATATCTCATTCAAGTAGCTCCTAAGACCTTCCCTAGTCCACCTCAGCAATTCCCTTGACTATTTGACCAGTCAAATGGTCAAACAATTGGGCTAGAGTAGTCAAAGCTCTTTATTTAAACCCCCTCATTTATTCTAAAGCCCATCCAGCTATTTAATTAAACTCTAGAAGCTTCCTAGAGCCTCTCTTAGCCTTTGGATCGAAATCATAAGGCTCCAATCATACCCACATGCTCACATAGGACAAAATGACCTTTACACATCATTTGTCCTTTTATCCTTGATCCCCACTGCTCCCAACAACCCCCAGGCCAGGTGTCATGCATCCAGGAACCCTCTTAGCTGATCTCAGCCCTCCATTCAAGTTGGAGAGACTTGAATAGGGCAAAACCTCAAGATAAGCCCTCATTCAAACTTTCACACTCTCTCACTATTCTCCAGCTCCCAGACCTCAATCTCAGTTCTCTCAAGCTCCCCAGGTCCTATTTCATATTCCCTTATCAAATCCTACTGTTAAAACCTCGCCGGTGACGATCTTCCGGTGAACCCACGGTAAAATACGTCCTTAGCTCGAAGCTCCTAATCCTGACGTCAAAAGCTTAAGGGATCTTCTACAAAAACTTACAAGGACAGCCTACAAGTTCAACCGAATCAAAGCCTTGAAGATCTAACAGTGAAAATTCCTAAAAACTTTAGCCCTAAGTCACCTAGCTTAAGATTAAATAGCTTTTTTTTAGTTCATTTTAAATCAATCCAAGATTCTCACAAGATTTCTGTTCACCTAGGTAATCTAGGTTTAAAATTTTACGAAATTTGGTTCACCCGATCGAGAGAACGGGCTCGAATACAGGTTCTAGGGCTCGGTCTGAAGCCCAGTCAGGCCATGTTACATCCCAGTCGTTGATCTCTTGATCAACAGGTGTGATCTAGCCTTACCGCGGTCTTGATTGACCGTGAATTCGGTCTGGCGGTCAGTTCTCCCATCCAACGACATCTGGACCGTTGATTCAGAACCACGGGATTAACGTCCGCCATCTGATCTTTATCCGTGAGATCAGATCGTGGGATTTAATCCAAACCGTTGATTCGTTATGGCGGAGGATCGGACGGCGGGCGAATACTGCTGACTCAGATTAGTGAAACCACGTGAACCACTGGATGAGCGACGTGTGTCTGACCGCCGCCGCGCCGTCGTCCGAGTCAGCTCAATCCTGACCGCCGCCACCGCGTTTTGGGAGGTCCAATCCAGGCCTGCCACGTGGCGTTCCCGTGGCTATTTTAGTTTAAAATGATTTTAAAATTATTTTTAAAATCATTTTAAATTATAATTTTCTTTTAAAATAAATATTAATTATTAATTTTAAATAATAAGATATATTATATATTAATATATTTTAGAAGTTAAATTTTCTTAATTTAAAAATTATTATTATTCTAATTTTATAATTATATTTTAAAACTATATTAATTTTAAATATTAATTATTATAAATTAATAATTAACATTTAAAATATTAAATATTCTATTTAAATTTTAATTATTAAATATTAATTATTTTAAATAATTTACAACTTTAATTAATAATTAATATTTTAATTAATATTAAATAGTTTATAATATTAATTATTTTAGTTTATTTAATATTTTAATTGATATTAAATACTTTATAATATTATTTAATATCAACTAATTTTAAAATGTTAATTAATATTAAATTATTTAATATTTTAATTAATATTAAATAGTTTATTATTTTAATTAACATTAAATAATGTTGAATTTTTTTTTTAATATATACATTATTTAATCTTTTTATTAAATACTTTATAATTTTTTTTTAGTTATTATTAAATAATTTTAAGATTTTAATTAACATATAACTGTTAATATTTTAATTAATATTAAATAAATTATTAACTTTAATTAATATTAAATAATTTTAAAACTTTAATTAATATATAATTTTAAATATTTTAATTAATATTAAATAATTGATTAATTTTAATTAATATTAAAAAGATTTAACATTTTAATATGTATATAATTTTTAATATTTCAATTAATATTAAATAATTTATTAACTTTTTTTAATTAATATTAATTTTGATTAGAAAATTTTAAATATCATTTAAAATATTTTAAAAGTTTAATATTAATTTTAATCTTAAACTTAATTAATTTTAAACTTAATATTAATCTTAAAAATATTTGAAAATTCAAATAAAATCTAATTAAATTATTTAATATTATTTAAATGACTTATAATATTTTAATAATTAAATAATTAATTAATATTCATTGATTTATTTAATTATTATCCAATAATTAATTAATTATTTTTAAATTATTCTAATTTTGAAATTAATCAATTCAAACTATATCTTATATTTCAAGTAACTAAATATTTAATTATTAATTAATATTTAATTAATGATTAATAATTTAGATACTTCTGAAAATTAATATATATATATATATATATATATATATATATATATATATATATATATATATATATATATATATATATATATATATATATATATATATATATGATTTTAAAATTTTAGAAAATTCTTAAGATTTAAGTTAGCTGATTTTAAAATTATTTTAACCTTTAATTAGTTTAAAATTAATTAAAATTCCTTTTAATTGATTTAAACTTCAAAAATTCATAAGAAATTCATTTTAAATAAAAAAAATAAGTATAATATATGAAAATTTTTAGAAAATTAAGCACTTTAATTTGAAATCAAATTCAGAGATCAAAACTGGATTAATTTTAAATTATTTTAATTACTTAATTATTTTAGTATTTAATTAATATCTAAGTAAATACTAAGTTAATTATTTTGAAAATTAAAAACTTATTTTCAAATGATCTTAGTAAATCAGTAGATCTCTCATTTAGATATTTAACTTACCCAAACCATATTTCAAGTATTTTAAATTTAAAATCTATGTTTATACATATATAAGTTCATTTAAAATTACTTTAAAATAATATATATATATTTAAACCCTTTAGGTTGAGAGATCTACTTTGGAATTTTAAACATAGATCAACACATTTGAATAGAAATCATGTGAGAATATTAATGAATGATTATGCTCTAATCATTTATTAATCTAATTAAGAATATTTAATTAGCATAAATCTTTGCATATTTAGAACATACACACACCACTTAGTTTAAGGCTCTCTTAGACTTAGGATTGATTGTGTTTGTATGTGTGCATATCATGCATGTTATGTTAAGGGTTAGAAGAACTTTGATTTGAACCCATTTAAACTTAGTGTTATTAAGGACAATAATTAAGGACTTGTTTAGATAACTTAGAATATTTTCAATAATTAGGATTCACATTATTTTGACTTGAAACTTTGAATATTTAAACTTAGTGACGTATTCAGCCCATAGAAATGTTCTTACTGAATTTTGAAGTCATTAAGTCACTTAATTAGCTTAATCAAATTTGAACCTTAATTAAGCCCTTAAACCTTCCAGAAATTCTAATAAATCAAGAGTAAGTCCAAAAATTACAAATAATACCTTAAACTGACCAAAATTGAACCCTTAATCAGTGAAAAATAATAGCCCCTTGACTTGACTTTAAAATTAAGTTTAATTTAAGTTTAATTGAAATTTAATATTTAATTAATTTAATTAATTAAAAAATATTAAAAATTCAAAAAATTTTCAAACACTTGGAGATCACTCCTTAGGTCGTACCTGACCTTTGAAGTTGATTACAAGGAGTTTGGAGGTCATTTGGATTCAAATCACAAAAAAGGCTTAAATTAAACTAATTTTAAAAATGCAATAAATACTCAAAACTTCAAAAATTCATAACTAATTCAAATGAACTCCAAATTGAGCAAAATCAAAGGCATACAACTCATCTTAAGGTCTAATATTTATTAAAAATATTAAGTTTCTAGAAATCAATCAATTTTAAAAAAGTCAACTTTTGGTCAAACCTAGTTTAAATTCAAATCAAAACTTCAAACCTTCATAATAAAATCTAGAAAAATCTAATTTCAGCGTACTTACTGTCTAACTGATCGTGTTAAGGTCTAGTATTTTAATAAAATATTAAATTTTCATAAAACTCTTTAAATCAAAAAGTCAAATTTTGACCCTTGAATTAAATCATTAAAATAATCCAGAAAATCCCAAAATTCAATAAATCTCCAAAAACTCCAGAAAACATCAACTTAACTCTAAATCCAGCAACCAACCAATCTTAATTAAAATTTAATCAACCTTCAAATATTAATCAAACTCAAATCACTTAACTATATCGGGTACCACTGGGTAACCCAAGCCTACGAGGCTATTAAATTAGCCCCAAGGAAGGTGAAATAAACTTCACGGCCTCGGTGTGCAACAAAGGTGGTGTCCAACAAATAATTAAAATCTATTTTAAAATTAATTTCAAGTCATTAAGATTTAAACTCAAATCAAAACTCCCTTAAGCCTTCAACCAACCAGAACACCAATCAACTTCAATCAAGTGCCTATTTAGGACATATCAAAACCACACAGCCTCCTACACACACTCTAGATGGGTTGCTAGGACAACCAACTTTAGTTTTAGGCTAGGCCGGTGTTTACTTTTCTGCTACTTACGTGTGTCGGGTTTTCCGTAATTTTAATTGCATGCTGGTTGCTAGATTTGAGTAATTGATATTGATGTGATTGTTTATTTATTTATTGTACTCTATGATGTGATTGATTGTACGTTAGATCTACCCCTAGGTTAGGAATGATCTGTACTAATTTAATCTTATGCAAGTGACCATGCTCATACAGGGCATTAAATAAAAGGGGGCAAAAATTATAAATATTAAATTGCACAAGTGCTCCAGAAAATTGCTTAAGTCCCCTTTTAAATCAAAAAGAGCATGGCCAAGTGTGGCTAGTTTGAGCATTTTTTAATTTTTAATATATTAACTGCTTGGGATGTTTACATAACTGCTGATTATTAGGATAACCTTGCAGGTTGTTGAGTCTAGATTTTTAATTTTAAATTGATGTAATTTGAATGTAAATTGAGTTGTAAATTGTATAAAGTGATTTGAGAATGGGATGTTTAAGCATCCAATTTGGAATCCAAAGAGGAAGAGACATCCCTTAGGGGAGAGTCTCTTTCCATTTGGAGATCCAAATTTGGATGATTTCAAGTATCCAAAGAGAAAAGATAACCCCCTTTCAAGGGAGAGTTTCTTTTCATTTGGATATCCGAACTTGATGATCCAACGAGTTCCAGAAGAACGAAGAAGTGAAGAACGAGAAGACTCATTCTCAAAGTCACTTAAGTCTTAGGAATAGAATCCGGGTTGTAGTCAGTGGTGCCCGGCCACTTTACTTTTCCTGTAGACCCTTGGTTGTATTATTAAAAGGCACTTGCCTATGGACTTTCAATTTGAGTTTTAATTTAATTGATTTAATTAAATGTTGATTATTTGATGTTGATTACGATTAAGGACCTGCATGCTTTTAGTAGTTTATTTGGCGCTCTTGCATGTCGATTTTGATTTAGCCTGAAATATGATCGGAGGCTCGTGAGGGTACGGTCATGAACTATTTCTACTTTAACTAAAATTTAAAAACTTTAGGCTTAGATAGAAACTCTAATGATTTTAAGAAGTAAGCTCAGACTTGCCGGGGGTTTTTTATGCATTCATATTGAATCTTCTCTACCTTGTTAGGCTCCTCCCCGCCTGCGGGTTTTGGTAGACCACCTGACCTATTAGGGTGCAGTTCTGTCCAAGGGGATGTTGTGCAATCTCTAGGATAAAATCTATTTTTAAGCCTGATTTTAAAACTGCTACATGTTGATTTAAGCATTTCATCGAGTCAACTAGCATGCATTGCATTATATACAAATTAAAAATTGAGTCTAAATCTTTAATTACATTTCTAGCTTAAGCATTTCACCCAACAAAAGTTAAGGGGTTAATTAGGAATCTGCTCTAGATGTCGACCCCAACTCCTCAAACTCAATCTTAAATAACATCCTTAATCACTCTTTCATAAAGACTTTGACTCATGGTTTTGAAGCGTTTAGGTGGTTTAGCTGGCTCCCCAATCCAGGACGGGATAAGTCCAGGATTGCATTGCATTAGCTAGGATCCGGGTCACTGATTTTCAGTACCCAATTTTAGACTTAGGTTCTGAGGCAAATCTCTAATCTTAAGACCTTAACCTTACGGGAATCTAATTCCCACTTTCTAATAAAATTGATCATTCAAACATTAAAAATCTCTTTCAATCTAATTCAAGCCCAACACTTAGGATAGGTTGGGGTGTTTCTGAAGTAATTCAGAATCTCAAAACACCTCCTACCCTTCCTCCTTTGACTCCAGAAATAAGTGTTCAACATTGAACCATTCTCGATTGAAAACTCCAGTCCCTACCTTCTTTGATATCAATATTTGAATTCTTAAATAAAATTCGTATCGCTATTTTAATCGAGAGTATTTGTAGGAAATTTTCTGGTTTCCTACGATGTAATTAACTACGAGGGCTTGAGCTCGTAGTAGATTTAGAAACCCAGACCAGATTTTTCAAAATCAAGTTTTTAAAACCCTCTAATTAATTATCTTTGAGAAATTCAAAAGTCAATGATCATTATCATTATTTTCAAATGATCGATAACGGACGATATCCTCTTTCTTTGGAAAGATATATCGTACTATTATTGTAACTTTGATTATGAAATTAATGATCTATTTACTAGATTATTATAGTTAAACATTGGATTAAACACCATTCTGATTCTTCGGGATCATATGTTATTTCTCCTTGAGTTTGACTATGATATTTAGATAAATTCAAAGATTTGTAATATGAACCTATTAGGGAACGATATGTTCACCTTTCGAGATGATATATCATTCATAATAAGTGTTCAGTTATAAAATTAAAATTCCAAAAATTTAACTTTCCCAAAGAAAATTAAACACCTTTTCAAAAATATATTTTTCAACCAAAACAAAGTCAAATAGAGAAGGCATATGATAAAGGGAATCTCTCAAATTACAAAGGATGAGCGTTAAATTTGCAAATACCTCATCAAAGTTGAAAAAAAAATATCAATCAACTAAAGCCATCAAAGATGCCCACAAAAAGGTATTTCTAAGCTATTTCAAATAAATTTATTTTACATTTTAAATTCACATAATTATATCTTTAACCATTATTTCTTTTGCTTGATTTTATAACTTGCGAGGGATCATGGTGGATGATTAAATAATGAGCAAGGAAGTTTAGTCACCTCCATTTCTTCCAAATAGAGGTGCTACGACCAAAAATCACTGGATAATGGCTCTAGTGAAGTAATTCTAAAACTTAGAGAATCCTAGGTCTTTTAAGCCGCCTAATGTAGTTCTACATGATAGTTCATTAGGGATGTTAAGCCCTGATGAACTAGTCCCGAGGTTAACCAAGAGGGGGGGTGAATTGGTTATTTAAAAATTTGACAGCAACAATGAAAATCTTTTCTATGATTTGCAACCGAAACAAATAAGACGATCAAATGAAAAGATCAACCACAATTTCACCCAAGCAGTTAATCACAGAAAAATAAAAGTGTAGAAGGTAATCAGAATGAACACACCAGATTTTATAATGGTTCGGCCAACTTGACCTACGTCCACTCCCCGGAGCCTCCCCTCCGGGTATTGCACTAACTCAAAGTGTCTCTCCTTTTGCTCCCACAGTAAGACGGAGAAGCATGTACAAGAACCTCCTTTCCACCACACGGTGAGGCAGAGAACCCTACATCCTTTTACTTCCTCCTGAAGCAGGCAGAGAACCTAGGATCTTCTTGCCGACGATCCTCTCCCAAAGAACACCGACATGATGAAAGACGACAAGCGAAGAAGAAGACTCTGATCCTTGCTTGGAGCAACCTTCGTGAACCCCTCACGAACACCCCCTCACAAGATTCTCTATCTCTCTCTCTCTCCCAAACTCTATCTCTCTCTCTAGGGTTTCTCTGGAAAGGAAAGTGGCAAAAGATTTTTCTTGTTGAAAGAAAAATATCTTTTATAGGAGGCTTAAAATTTGCCCTAAATGTCAACTGGTCGGCCAAGATCATCCAGGACGATCGATATATCATCCTGTACGATTAGTTCAAAATCAGCTGCTTCAGACTGGACGATCTGGCTCTTCTGGACGATTAGTAGAAAAAGTTGTACATATCGTCCCGTACGATTTTGCGATCATCCGGGATGATTAGTGTAAATTGAGGAATTTCGTCCAGAAGACAGTTCGGGTCGTCCAGAGAAACTTGTGCTGGACGACTGAAAAATGACTTGATCGTTCAGGACGATCGGGATATCGTCCTGTACGATTAGTTTAAAAAGTGCCCAAATCATCCTATACATAGTTCGGGTCGTACAGCTGAAATGCACTAGACGATCATGATCGTCCGGGACGATCCTGTGATTGTCCAGGATGATATGATCGTATCAATCAAATATAAATTACTTTTCTTAATTACCAGATTAATTTAGGCATGATTGCACTAGATCATCCGGGATGATACACGTATCGTCCGGGACGATCAGACCAAATATCTAAAAATAAAAACTTGCCTAACTTGATCTGGCGGCTGAGAATTTCTGATTTGAGCTTATCGTCCCGTACGATCCAAAGATCGTTTAGGATGATCCAAAGATTGTCCAGGATGATCCAAAGATCGTCCAGGACGATCCACTTAATTAGACCCTCTTAACTTGGTCGCCCTAATTAGGGTTTCTATTTTTACTTGATCATCCAGGACGATGTAACTATCGTCCAGGATGATCTGAACAAAAATTTGAACAGAAACTCTAATTCACTCAAGCTCTCCCCCTGAGTGTGTGTGTGCAAGGTTACTTAGCTAGGGGATCAGTTACATTACAATTGACTCAAGAAAAAGAGAAATAGTATACTTAGACACACTTGGACCCGATCTTAAGTTGGCTTGAGTTGCTCGTGATCTTTTGTGCCTGAAACAGGTTTGCCAAGTAAAACATAATAGATACATGTTTGTCATCATCAAAACCAGATTTGCAATAATCTCCCCCTTTTTGATGATGACAAATATTTATACAGTAGTTTGAAAAATAAAATAACTAGGAGATCGAAAAATAAATATATATATATATTTTTAATTTTCATTTAACAACTAAAGCAATATAGGAAACATAATACATAACAAAAACCAGAAATGACTACAACTGACTCCCCCTTTTGACATCACAAAAAGGAGGAGGGTAAACAGAAAAATTGAAACATCAGTACAAACAGAAAAGAAAACAACTACAAAATAGAACACTCACAACCATGAAAATGAAAAGACAAATCAAGGAAATAAAACGTGAAATGAGAACACAAAAGTAACATTTTTTTTATCAAGCTGCTCTAGTAAATTAGAATTTTCCCTTGATTTTAGATCCAGAAACCAATAAGAAGACAATTGACAGTGCTGAAATCTAGAAAAAGTTAAAAAAATTGACTTTCGTAACTCCCACCTCGGGCACCTTATCGATGCAAATCTCTTTCAAAACAAACATCCAATTCAGAAGAAAAGAAATTAGATTCGAAAAGAGATCCTTTCAAGCCTCGTTCTAGAAAAATACCTGATATAATAGTGTTACAAAGTAAAAAATCAGAAATCAGGATTTTCAAACACAAGCTTTTGAAAGTATTAAGTGGCGCACGAATTTTTCTAAAACCTTTAACGATCTGAAGGAAAGAAAGCTTGGTTGGGCTCATTTTGTACCTCTTTTTCAATTTATTTAGCGCTTTGCGCATCTTTTTATTTTTGATACACTTTATGTATCTTTTAGTTGGCGACATTTCGCATCTTTTCAGCTTTGAGCTCATTTTGTGCCTCTTTTTTAATTGATTTGGCGCACTGCGCATCTTTTGTAAGCTTTCTTCTTTTCATAATCATTAAATAGTCTCAGCTGTGAAATTATCTTATAGACATAGGATACTCTCTCCACAATAAGGAAGAGTAATTCACAAAACAAAAACTATACGTCATATGATAAGTGCAATCACTTGGTTTATAAAATCAAAATAATGACTCAAGACTTTGAAAACACTATTGATATGAGATAGATTACTGTAGGAAGATAAAATAAATCTCTATTTCAAAAATTAAAATTTTAATTTTGAAGAGGATATTTATCGAAAAGAAATAATACACCAGCAAAGGAGTTAGAGGAAGAGAAACAATCATCAATGTTTCTTCCCTTTAATAGATCCAGTGGAATCAATCACTGCTTACCAGCTTCCAAATAAAAATAAGGTAAAACTCCTAGTCAGAAATTTAGATTATCAGAAGTAGTGAGCAGTGATCAAATTTTGAAAAGCATAAAATAGTAAGTGCAAGAGATGAACCAGTGAATAAAAATAGGTAAAAAATCACATCAAAGTAAATGCTCAAATTAAACTAACAACAAGGCTAAAACAGAAATCAACAGAAGAAATAAAACCAACTGAAAGCAAATAATCAAATCGAAAACCAACTAACAGAAAATAGAATAACAATCAAAATAATCAGAAATCAGCAGTCATCAGAATTACGCATTTATATCAATCACTCCTAATCTGGTTCTCAAAATGCTGAATGAGTCAAAGGCCAGTGGTTTAGTGAATATGTCAGCCAGTTAATTTTTAGTTGCTACATGATGTAGCTCAATGTCCCCTTTTGTAATATGATCCCTAATGAAGTGATGCCTTATATCAATGTGTTTGGTCCTAGAATATTGGATTTGATTCTTAGAGATACAGATGGCACTAGTATTACCACACAGAATAGAAATTGTGCCAACAGATAAACCTAAATCCAAAACTTGTTGCTTTAACCAAAGAACTTGGGCCACACAACTTCCTAAGGCAATGTACTCAGCTTTAGCAGTGGAAAGTGCAACTGAGTTCTATTTTCTACTGAACCAGGAGACTAGAGACTATCCTATGAATTGACAAGTTCCAGAAGTGCTCTTTCTATCCACCCTACACCCTGCAAAGTCAGAATCAGAATATCCAATGATCTCAAAAGAAGTGATGTGCCTAGGGTACCATATTCCTAGGTTTGGAGTCCCTAAAAGATATCTAAGAATTCTCTTAACAACAGTCTGGGGGGACTCTTTAGGATCAGCCTGAAACCTAGCACAAAGACAGATACTAAACATGATATCAGGTCGGCTAGCAGTCAAGTACAGCAGTGATCTAATTATTCCTCTATATTTCTTCTGATCAATTGATTTTCCACTTGAAACCTTATCTAACTGAACAGAGGAGCTCATGGGAGTATTGATTGGCTTGGCTTTGTCCATTTTATATTTCTTCAAAATGTCCTTAGTGTATTTAGATTGATTGAGAAAGGTTCCATCATCCATTTGTCTTATGCTAAACCCCAAAAAGTAGGATAATTCTCCCATCATACTCATCTCAAACTCCTTACTCATTGTCTTAGAAAACTCATCACATAAATACTTATCAAAAGATCTAAAAATTATATCATCAATATAGATCTGGACAATGAGTAAGTCATCCCCTATTCTAGCTACAGGGGCAAAGGTCTCCTCAAAATTAATCCCTTCAATCTGATTATACCCCTTAGCCACCAATCTTGCCTTATTTCTCACCACCACACCAGAATTATTCATCTTATTGTTAAAGACCCACTTGGTTCCCATAATACTTTGATTTCTAGGTCTTTCTACTAACTTCTAAACATCATTCCTTACAAACTGATTCAATTCTTCTTGCATAGCTAAGATCCAAAACTCATCTGAAAGGGCTTGATTGATGTTGGTGGGTTCAGTCATTAAGATAAAGGCAAAATGGTTTACTTCCTTCCTAAGTCCATGCCTAGTCCTAACACCTTCAGAAGGGTCTCCTAAGATCAGTTCTTTAGGATGACTCGAAGAATATCTCTAATCTCTAGGCAATGTGGTTTAAGGTTTTACCCTCTCCTCCAGATTTGCATTTCCAATTCCTTGGGTAATTTCCTCTACCTCTTCTTCTTCCTCAATTCTATTCACCTTAGGATCAGATTCATCAAACACCACATGAGCTGTCTCTTTCACTCCAAAGTCCTTTTATTGAACACCCTAAAGGATTTCCCCACACTAGAATAGCCTAAAAATACTCCTTCATCAGATTTGGGGTCAAACTTTCCTAAGGGTGATTTTTCGTTGTTCAGAATAAAAACCGTACAGCCAAAGACATGGAGGTGGGACAGGTTTGGAGTTATACCCTTAATGATCTCATAAGGTGTCTTGTTCAGTTTTGATCTCATATTCACCCTATTTAGCATATAACAGGCAGTGTTCACCGCTTCAGCTCAGAAGTATTTTGGAAGTGAATACTCGGCAAGCATGGCTCTAGCGGCTTCCACTAATATCCTATTCTTCCTTTCAGCTACCCCGTTCTGCTGAGGGGTCCTAGGAGCTGAAAAATTATGACTAATCCCTTGCTCCTCACAAAGACTTCCAAATTTCATATTTTCAAACTCTCCACTATGATCACTATAAATAGTCAAGATCTCACAACCTAACTTCCTCTGAATCCAAGTGGAGGAGGACTTAAACTCATCAAATGACTCAGATTTGTGGGACAAAAATTTAATCCAAGTGAACCTCGAGTAGTCATTTACAATCACAAATCCATAGACTTTTCCCCCTAAGCTGACAGTGCTAATGGGTCCAAAGAGGTCCATATGAAGAACTTCTAAAGGTCTAGAGGTGCTAATGTCCTTAACAGAGTGAAAAGAGGACTGGACTTTCTTTCCTAACTGACAGGCATCACACAGGTGATCCTTAGTGAACTTAAGCTTGGGTACACCTCTAAATAAGTCCTTTTAGGTGACTCTCCTAAGGGTTTCATACTAGCATGACACAATCTCCTATGCCACAACCAAGACTCATCAGCAGCAGTTTTTAAGCAAATTGAATTCTCAGATTTAATGCAACTTACATCCAGCTTGTAAACGTTGTTGATCCTTTGCCCCTATAAAACAACTTTATCATTTAAGCTTAAAATACAGCCAGTGGGCAGGAATTTGATGCTGTATCCTTTGTCACAAAGTTGACTGATGCTCAGCAAGTTATGTTTCAATCCATTTACAAGTAAAACATTATCAATCATAAAATCTTTGAATCACCAGTTATACCTGAGCCTACCACCCTCCTGGTGGTGTTATCTCCAAGTGTAACCTTGCCTCCAGCCCTGACCTCTAGCAAAATAAACTGATTTGCATCTCCAGTCATGTGTCTAGAACATCCGCTGTCCAGGTATTATATGCTCTCATGAGGTCTTGTGTGAGAGCACACCTACAAAAATATCAAACGTCAGTCTTAGGAACCCAAACAGATTGGGTTCCTTCTTATGAAAAGAAGAATGCAATGCATGTGTGCTGTGCTGTAAAACAGGCAGTTTGGGCCTCCACACCAAATGTTTACTATAGTGAATAGTGCAGGTGTGGGAAATGTGTCCTAACATGCCACATGAATAACATCGAACACCAGGAAAAGGGTTAACTAATCTACGTGAGTGATAGTGCCTCTTCCTAGGTTTGTACAAAATATACTTTGATGATTTTAAATCTGAATCTACAAAAGGTGGAGGTGCATAAAACTGTGCAAAAGTAGGAGGTGTTTGGTTTTTCTCAAAAGCACTGATTTTTACTTTCAAAAATTCATTCTCCTTATTTAAACTTATAATTTCAAATTTTAAAGCTCCATTGCTACTTTCTACTTCACATGCCATGGTATCTAATTCTTTAAAAGCTCTCTCCAAATCAACATGAGTGGTTTTCAGTGAATCATACACAGTAACTATATCAGAATATTTTTTATTCAATTCATCAAACTCATTAAGTAAAGATATGTGATTGCTATCAACAGTGGAATGATCCTTAATCAAAACATCATGCTCTTTTTGCAAAGTTAAATAATCCAGTTTCAGGTTAGCATGAGTTTTCTTAAGCTTCCTATTCGATGCATGAATTTTTTCAGATACTTCAAGTAATTGATCGTATGTAAGCTCACATACCTCTTCCTGGTCTGACTGACCAGGGTGATCATCAGCCATCAGACATAAATTTGTTTCCTCCTCTTCAGCTTCAGTCTCAGAGGAGTCAGATGCAGAGTCTGCCCAGAATGCCTTCTGAATCCGCTTCTTATCCTTTCTAAACTTATGTTTCTCTTCACCCTTCTCCTTACTTGGATGAGCTTTAAGTATAGGACAATTAGCCTTAATGTGTCCAAGCTTCCTGCATTCAAAATAGATAGTATCAGATGAACCTTTAATATTCTTGCTGGACTTACCCTTGTTCCACTTCTGAAAGTTCTTGTGTTTCTTCCTTAGAAAGCTTTTGAATTGTCTTGTGATCAAGGCCATGTCATCTCTATCAGATCTGGAAGAGCAAGAATCGCTATTGTTGGCCTTCAATGCCACTGTTTTCTCATTCTTCTTCTCACCTGCATCAAGCTGTCTTTGGTTCACCCGTTGCTCGTAAGCAATGAGTGATCCAAGTAAGCTATCAATAGAGTAAGTATTTAAATCTTTAGCCTCAGTGATTGCAGTTATCTTAGCATCATATGAAGAAGGCAGACATCTAAGAATTTTGTTCACTCTTTCGTAGTTTGTAAGTTCTCTACCTAAGGTATGCAAAGAAGTAACGATTTGAATGAACCTAGTGTACATTTCAGAAATGGTTTCAGTAGGTTTCATGCGAAATAGTTCATAGTCATGCAGCAAAATATTTAATCTAGACTATTTGACTTCAGTTGTACCTTCATACATGATGCATAATCTATCCCAGATTTCTTTACCAGTTGTACATATAGAGACATGCATGTAATCCTCAGATTTTAAAGCACATAAAAAATAATTCAAACATTTGGCATTTAATTGTGCTAAATCACGATCATCAAAAGTCCATTCAGCAAAGGGCAGTTCATTTTTTACATTATTAATCAATCTAAAAGGTGGTTCGTATCCATCCTTAACTAACATCCACATGCGATAATCAATCGATTGAAGAAAAGTGGACATGCGAGTTTTCCAAAAATCAAAAGGAATATTATCAAACAATGGCGGTCGTGTGATTGAATAACCTTCAGTAGTATTACGATTACGAAAGTTAGCCATGGATCAAATTCAAAAGTTTTTAAACTTAAATTTTGAATCCCGCTCTGATACCACTTGATAGTTCGTTAGGGATGTTAAGCCCTGATGAACTAGTCCCGAGGCTAACCAAGAGGGGGGTGAAATGGTTATTTAAAAATTTGATAGCAACAATGAAAATCTTTTCTATGATTTGAAGCGGAAACAAATAAGACGATCAAACGAAAAGATCAACCACAATTTCACCCAAGCAGTTAATCACAGAAAAATAAAAGTGCAGAAGGTAATCAGAATGAACACACCGAATTTTATAGTGGTTCGATCAACTTGACCTACGTCCACTCCCCGGAGCCTCCCCTCCGAGTATTGCACGAACTCAAAATGTCTCTCCTTTTGCTCCTACCGTAAGGCAGAGAAGCCTGTACAAGAACCTCCTTTCCACCACATGGTGAGACAGAGAACCCAACATCCTTTTGCTTCCTCCTGAAGCAGGCAGAGAACTTAGGATCTTCTTACTGACGATCCTCTCCCAAAGAACACCGACACGATGAAAGATAACGAGCGGAGAAGAAGACTCTGATCCTTGCTTAGAGCAACCTTCGTAAACCCCTCACGAACTCCCCCTCACAAGATCCTCTCTCTCTCTCTCCCAAACTCTCTCTCTCCCAAACTCTCTCTCTCCCAAACTCTCTCTCTCTAGGGTTTCTCTGGAAAGGAAAGTGACAAAAATTTTTCTTGTTGAAAGAAAAATATCTTATATAGGAGGGCTTAAAATATTCCCTAAATCTCAACTGGTCAGCCAAGATCATCCAGGATGATTGATATATCGTCCTGTACGATCAGTTCAAAATCAGCTGCTTCAGACTGGACGATCTGGCTCTTCTGGACGATTAGTAGAAAAAGTTGTACATATCGTCCCGCACGATTCTGCGATCGTCCGGGATGATTAGTGTAAATTGAGGAATTTCATCCAAAAGACAGTTCAGGTCGTCCAGAGAAACTTGTGCTGGACGACTGAAAAATGACTTGATCATCCAGGACGATCTGGATATTGTCCTGTATGATTAGTTCAAAAAGTGTCCAAATCATCTTGTACACAGTTCGGATCGTACAGCTGAAATGTACTAGATGATCATGATCATCCGGGACGATCCTGCGATCGTCCAGGATGATAGGATCGTATCAATTAAATATAAAGTGCTTTCCTTAATTATCAGATTAATTTAGGCATGATTGTACTAGATCGTCCGGGACGATCAGACCAAATATCTAAAAATAAAAACTTGCCTAACTTGATCTAGCGGCTGAGAATTTCTTATTTGAGCTTATCATCCCGTACGATCCAAAGATTGTCTAGGACGATCCGCTTAATCAGACCCTCTTAACTTGGTCGCCCTAATTAGGGTTTCTATTTTTACTTGATCGTCCAGGATGATGTGACTATCGTCCAGGACGATCTGAACAAAAAATTGAACAAAAACTCTAATTCACTCAAGCTCTCCCCCTGAGTGTGTGTGTGCAAGGTTACTTAGCTAGGGGATCAGTTACATTACAATTGACTCAAGAAAAAGAGAAATAGTACACTTAGACACACTTGGATCCGATCTTGAGTTGGCTTGAGTTACTCGTGATCTTTTGTGCCTGAAATGGGTTAGCCAAGCAAAACACAATAGAGACATGTTTGTCATCATCAAAACCAGATTTTTAATAATCTCCCCCTTTTTGATGATGTCAAATATTTGTACAGTAGTTTGAAAAATAAAATAATTAGGAGATCAAAAAACAAATATATATTTTTTTAAAATTTTAATTTAACAACTAAAGCAATACAGAAAACATAATACATAAGAAAAACCAGAAACGACTACAACTGACTCCCCCTTTTGACATCACAAAAAGGAGGAGGGTAAACAGAAACACTGAAACATCAGTACAAATAGAAAATAAAACAACTACAAAATAGAACACTCACAACCATGAAAAAGAAAAGACAAATTCAAGGAAATAAAATGTGAAACGAGAACACAAAAGTAACGGTTTTTTTTAATCAAGCTGCTATAGTAAATTAGAATTTTCCCTTGATTTTAGATCCAGAAACCAATAAGAAGACGATTTACAGTGCTGAAATTCAAAAAAGTTAGAAAAATTGACTTTCGTAACTCCCACCTCGGGCACCTTATCGATGCAAATCTCTTTCAAAACAAACATCCAATTCAGAAGAAAAGAAATTAGATTCGAAAATAGATCTTTTCAAGCCTCGTTCCAGAAAAATACCAGATATAATAGTGTTACAAAGTAAAAAATCAGAAATCAAGATTTTCAAATACAAGCTTTTAAAAGTATTAAGTGGCGCACGGATTTTTCTAAGACCTTTTAACGATCTGAACGAAAGAAAGCTTGGTTGGGCTCATTTTGTGCCTCTTTTTCAATTTATTTGGCGCTTTGCGCATCTTTTTATTTTTGATGCACTTTATGTATCTTTTAGTTGGCGACATTTCGCATCTTTTCAGCTTTGGGCTCATTTTGTGCCTCTTTTTCAATTGATTTGGCGCACTGCGCATCTTTTGTAAGCTTTCTTTTTTTCATAATCGTTAAATAGTCTCAGTTGTGAAATTATTTTATAGACATAGGAGACTCTCTCCACAATAAGGAAAAGTAATTCACAAAATAAAAACTATACGGCATATGATAAGTGCAATCACTTGGTTTAGAAAATCAAAATAATGACTCAAGACTTTGAAAACACTATTGATATGAGATAGATTACTGGAGGAAGATAAAATAAATCTCTATTTCAAAAACTAAAATTTTAATTTTGAAGAGGATATTTATCGAAAAGAAATAATACACCAGCAAAGGAGTTAGAGGAAGAGAAATAATCATCAATGTTTCTTCCCTTTAATAGATCCAGTGGAATCAATCACTGCTTACCAGCTCTCAAATAAAAATAAGGTAAAACTCTCAGTCAGAAATTCAGATTATCAGAAGTAGTGAGTAGTGATCAGATTTTGAAAAGCATAAAACAGTAAGTGCAAGAGATGAACCAGTGAATAAAAATAGGTAGAAAATAACATCAAAGTAAATGCTCAAATCAAACTAACAACAAGGCTAAAACAGAAATCAGCAGAAGAAATAAAACTAACTGAAAGCAAATAATCAAATCAAAAACTAACTAACAGAAAATAGAATAACAATCAGAACAATCAAAAATCAGCAGTCATCAGAATCAAGCATTTATATCAATCACTCCTAATCTAGTTCTCAAAATGCTGAATGAGTCAAAGGCCAGTAGTTTAGTGAATATGTCAGCCAGTTAATTTTTAATTGCTACATGATGTAGCTCAATGTCCCCTTTTGTAACATGGTTCCTAATGAAATGATGCCTTATATCAATGTGTTTGGTCCTAGAATATTGGATTGGATTCTTAGAGATACAGATGGCACTAGTATTATCACACAGAATAGAAATTGTGCCAACAGGTAAACCTAAATCCAAAACTTGTTGCTTTAACCAAAGAACTTAGGCCACACAACTTTCTAAGGCAATGTACTCAGCTTCAGCAGTGGAAAGTGCAACTGAGTTCTATTTTCTACTGGATCAGGATACTAGAGATTGTCCTATGAATTGACAAGTTCCAGAAGTGCTCTTTCTATCCACCCTACACCCTGCAAAGTCAGAATCAGAATATCCAATGATCTCAAAAGAGGTGTTGTGCCTAGGGTACCAGATTCTTAGGTTTGGGGTCCCTAAAAGATATCTAAGAATTCTCTTAACAGCAATCAGGTGGGACTCTTTAGGATCAGCGTGAAACCTAGCACAAAGACAGACACTAAACATGATATCAGGTTGGCTAGCAGTCAAGTACAGTAGTGATTCAATTATTCCTCTATATTTCTTCTGATCAACTGATTTTCCACTTGAATCCTTATCTAACTAAACAGAGGAGCTCATGAGAGTATTGATTGGCTTGGCTTTGTCCATTTCATATTTCTTCAAAATGTCCTTAGTGTATTTAGATTGATTGAGAAAGGTTCCATCATCCAATTGCCTTATGCTAAACCCCAAAAAGTAGGGAAATTCTCCCATCATACTCATCTCAAACTCCTTACTCATAATCTTACAAAACTCATCACATAAATACTTATCAGAAGATCCAAAAATTATATCATCAACATAGATCTGGACAATGAGTAAGTCATCCCCTATTCTCCTCAGAAAAAGGGTGGTGTCTACGCTCCCCTTAACAAACTCTCTTTCTAACAGGAATGTGCTAAGCCTCTCATTCCAAGCTCTGGGTGCCTGTTTCAATCCATACAAGGCTTTTTTTAATTTATAAACATGATTTGGATATTGAGAACTCTCAAAACCTGGGGGTTGTTCTACAAAAACATCCTCTTTTATTACCCCATTTAAAAAGGCACTCTTGACATCCATTCAAAACAGCTTAAATCCCTTATAACAGGCAAAGGCTAGTAGCACTCTAATGACTTCCAATCTAGCTACAGGGGCAAAGGTCTCCTCAAAATTAATCCCTTCAATCTGATTATACCCCTTAGCCACTAATCTTGCCTTATTTCTCACCATCACACCAGAATCATTCATCTTATTCTTAAAGACCCACTTGGTTCTCACAATACTTTGATTTTTAGGTCTTTCTACTAACTCCCAAACATTATTCCTTACAAACTTATTCAATTCTTCTTGCATAGCTAAGATCCAAAACTCATCTGAAATAGCTTGATTGATGTTGGTGGGTTCAGTCATTAAGATAAAGGCAGAATGGTTTACTTCCTTCTTAAGTCCATGCCTAGTCCTAACACCTTCAAAAGGGTCTCCTAAGATTAGTTCTTTAGGATGACTCGAAGAATATCTCCAATCTCTAGGTAATATGGTTTGAGGTTCTACCCTCTCCTCCAGATTTGCATTTCCAATCCCTTGGGTAATTTCCTCTACCTCTTCTTCTTCCTCAATTCTATTCACCTTAGGATCAGATTCATCAAACACCACATGAGATGTCTCTTCCAACACCAAAGTCCTTTTATTGAACACCCTAAAGGATTTTCCCACACTAGAATAGCCTAAAAATACTCCTTCATCAGATTTGGGGTCAAACTTTTCTAAGGGTGATTTTCTGTTGTTTAGAATAAAAACCTTACAGCCAAAAATATGGAGGTGGGACAGGTTTGGAGTTCTACCCTTAATGATTTCATAAGGTGTCTTGTTCAGTTTTGATCTCACATTCACCCTATTCAGCACATAACAGGCAGTGTTCACCGCTTCAGCCCAGAAGTATTTTGGAAGTGAATACTCGGCAAGCATGGCTCTAGCGGCTTCCACTAATGTCCAGTTCTTCCTTTCAGCTACCCCGTTCTGCTGAGGGGTCCTAGGAGCTGAAAAATTATGACTAATCCCTTGCTCCTCACAAAGACTTCCAAATTTCACATTTTCAAACTCTCCACCATGATCACTATGAATAGTCAAGTTCTCATAACCTAACTTCCTCTGAATCTAAGTGGAGAAGGACTTAAACTCATCAAATGACTCAGATTTGTGGGACAAAAATTTAATCCAAGTGAACCTCGAGTAGCCATCTACAATCACAAATCCATAGACTTTTCCCCCTAAGCTGGCAGTACTAATGGGTCCAAAGTGGTCCATATGAAGAACTTCTAAAGGTCTAGAGGTACTAATATCCTTAATAGAATGAAAAGAGGACTGGACTTGCTTTCCTAACTAACAGGCATCACACAGGTGATCCTTAGTGAACTTAAGCTTGGGCACACCTCTAATTAAGTCCTTTTGGGTGACTCTCCTAAGAATTTTCATACTGGGATGAAATAATCTCCTATGCCACAACCAAGACTCATCAGCAGCAGTTTTTAAGCAAATTGAATTCTCAGATTTAATGCAACTTACATCCAGCTTGTAGACGTTGTTGATCCTTTGCCCCTACAAAATAACTTTATCATTTAAGCTTAAAATACAGCTAGTGGGTAGGAATTTGATGCTGTATCCTTTGTCATAAAGTTGAATGATGCTCAGCAAGTTGTGTTTCAGTCCATATATAAGCAAAATATTGTCAATCATAAAATTCTTTGAATCACCAGTTATACCTAAGCCTACCACCCTCCTGGTGGTGTTATCTCCAAGTGTAACCTTGCCTCCAGCCCTGTCCTCCAGCGAAATGAACTGATTTGCATCTCCAGTCATGTGTCTAGAACATCCGCTGTCCAGGTACCACATGCTCTCACGAGGTCTTGTGTGAGAGCACACCTACAAAAATATCAAACATCAGTCTTAGGAACCCAAACAGGTTTGGGTTCCTTCTTATGAAAAGAAGAATATAATGCATGTGTGCTGTGCTGTGAAACAGGCAGTTTCGGCCTCCACACCCAATGTGTACTACAGTGAACAGTGCAGGTGTGGGAAATGTGTCCTAACATGCCACATGAATAACATCGAACACCAGGAAAAGGGTTAACTAATCTACGTGAGTGATAGTGCCTCTTCCTAGGTTTGTACAAAACATGCTTTGATGATTTTAAATCTGAATCTACAAAAGGTGGAGGTGCATAAAATTGTGCAAAAGTAGGAGGTGTTTGGTTTTTCTCAAAAGCACTGATTTTCACTTTCAAAAATTCATTCTCCTTATTTAAACTTATAATTTTAAATTTTAAAGCTCCATTGCTACTTTCTACTTCACATGCCATGGTATCTAATTCTTTAAAAGCTCTCTCTAAATCAACATGAGTGGTTTTCAGTGAATCATACAGAGTAACTATATCAAAATATTTTTTATTCAATTCATCAAACTCATTAAGTAAAGACATGTGATTGCTATCAACAGTGGAATGATCCTTAATCAAAACATCATGCTCTTTTTACAAAGTTAAATAATCCAGTTTCAGGTTAGCATAGATTTTCTTAAGCTTCCTATACGATGCATGAATTTTTTTAGATACTTCAAGTAATTAATCGTATGTAATCTCATATACCTCTTCCTGGTCTGACTGACCAGGGTGATCATCAGCCATCAGACATAAATTTATTTCCTCCTCTTCAGCTTCTGTCTCAGAGGAGTCAGATGCAGAGTCTGCCCAGAACGCCTTCTGAATCCACTTCTTATCCTTTCTGAACTTGTGTTTCTCCTCACCCTTCTCCTTGCTTGGATGAGCTTTAAGTGTAGGACAATCAGCCTTAATGTGTCCAGGCTTCCTGGATTCAAAATAGATAGTATCAGATGAACCTTTAACATTCTTGCTGGACTTAACCTTGTTCCACTTCTGAAAGTTCTTGTGTTTCTTCCTTAGAAATCTTTTGAATTGCCTTGTGATCAAGGCCATGTCATCGCTATCAGATCTGGAAGAGCAAGAATCGCTATCGTTGGCCTTCAATGCCACTGTTTTCTCCTTCTTCTTCTCACCTGTATCAAGCTGTCTTTGGTTCACTCGTTGCTCGTAAGCAATGAGTGATCCAAGTAAGCTTTCAATAGAGTAAGTATTTAAATCTTTAGCCTTAGTGATTGCAGTTATCTTAGCATCATATGAAGAAGGCAGACATCTAAGAATTTTGTTCACTCTTTCGTAGTTTGTAAGTTCTCTACCTAAGGCATGCAAAGAAGTAACAATTTGAGTAAACCTAGTGTACATTTTTGAAATGGTTTCAGTAGGTTTCACGTGAAATAGTTCATAGTCATGCAGCAAAATATTTAATCTAGACTGTTTAACTTTAGTTGTACCTTCATACATGATGCATAATCTATCCCATATTTCCTTACTAGTTGTACATGTAGAGACACGCATGTAATCCTTAGATTTTAAAGCACAGAAAAAATAATTCAAATATTTGGCATTTAATTATGCTAAATCACGATCATCAAAAGTCTAATCAGCAAAGGGCAGTTCAATTTTCACATTGTTAATCAATCTAAAAGGTGGTTCGTATCCATCCTTAACTAACATCCACATGCGATAATTAATCGATTGAAGAAAAGTGGACATGCGAGTTTTCCAAAAATCAAAAAGAATATTATCAAATAATGGCGGTCGTGTGATTGAATAACCTTCAGCAGTATTACGATTACCAAAGTTAGCCATGGATCAAATTCAAAAGTTTTTAAACTTAAATTTTGAATCCCGCTCTGATACCACTTGATAGTTCGTTAGGGATGTTAAGCCCTGATGAACTAGTCCCGAGGCTAACCAAGAGGGGGGTGAATTGGTTATTTAAAAATTTGACAGCAACAATGAAAATCTTTTATATGATTTGCAGCGGAAATAAATAAGTCGATCAAACAAAAAGATCAACCACAATTTCATCCAAGAAGTTGATCACAGAAAAATAAAAGTGCAGAAGGTAATCAGAATGAACACACCGGATTTTATAGTGGTTCGATCAACTTGACCTACGTCCACTCCCCGGAGCCTCCCCTCTGGGTATTGCACTAACTCAAAGTGTCTCTCCTTTTGCTCCCACAGTAAGGTGGAGAAGCCTGTACAAGAACCTCCTTTCCACCACACGGTGAGGCAGAGAACCCAATGTCCTTTTGCTTCCTCCTGAAGCAGCCAAAAAACCTAGGATCTTCTTGCCGACGATCGTCTCCCAAAGAACACCGACACGATGAAAGACAACGAGCGGAGAAGAAGACTCTGATCCTTGCTTGGAGCAACCTTCGTGAACCCCTCACGAACTCCCCCTCACAAGATCCTCTCTCTCTATCTCTCCCAAACTCTCTCTCTCTAGGGTTTCTCTGGAAAGGAAAGTGGCAAAAGATTTTTCTTGTTGAAAGAAAAATATCTTTTATAGGAGGGCTTAAAATTTGCCTGAAATCTCAACTGGTCGGCCAAGATCATCCAGGATGA
Organism: Dendrobium chrysotoxum; assembly: GCA_019925795.1. Classification (NCBI taxonomy): domain Eukaryota; kingdom Viridiplantae; phylum Streptophyta; class Magnoliopsida; order Asparagales; family Orchidaceae; genus Dendrobium; species Dendrobium chrysotoxum. Next base: position 13,578,140 of record CM034311.1, on the reverse strand, counting down.
TCGATATATCATCCTGTACGATCAGTTCAAAATTAGCTGCTTCAGATTGGACGATCTGGCTCTTCTCGATGATTAGTAAAAAAAGTTGTACATATCGTCCCATACGATTCTGCGATCATCCGGGATGATTAGTGTAAATTGAGGAATTTCATCCAGAAGACAGTTCGGGTCGTCCAGAGAAACTTGTGCTGGACGACTGAAAAATGACTTGATCATCCAGGACGATCGGGATATCATCCTGTACGATTAGTTCAAAAAGTGCCCAAATCATCATGTACACAGTTCGGGTCGTACAACTGAAATGCACTAGACGATCATGATCATCCGGGATGATCCTACGATCGTCCAGGACGATATGATCGTATCAATCAAATATAAATTGCTTTCCTTAATTACCAGATTAATTTAGGCATGATTGTACTAGATCGTCCGGGACGATACATGTATCATCCGGGATGATCAGACCAAATATCTAAAAATAAAAACTTGCCTAACTTGATCTGGCGGCTGAGAATTTTTGATTTGAGCTTATCGCCCGGTACGATCCAAAGATCATATAGGACGATCGGCTTAATTAGACCCTCTTAACTTGGTCGCCCTAATTAGGATTTCTATTTTTACTTGATCGTCCAGGATGATGTGACTATTGTCCAGGACGATCTGAACAAAAAATTGAACAGAAATTCTAATTCACTCAAGCTCTCCCCCTGAGTGTGTGTGTGCAAGGTTACTTAGCTAGGAGATCAGTTACATTACAATTGACTCAAGAAAAAAGAGAAATAGTACACTTAGACACACTTGGACCCGATCTTGAGTTGGCTTGAGTTGCTCGTGATCTTTTGTGCCTGAAACGGGTTAGCCAAGCAAAATACAATAGAGACATACTTGTCATCATCAAAACCAGATTTGCAACACTACACTCTTCCTGAAAGTTCAAGGGAGGGTGTTAAGCCTCGTTGAACTGCCCAAGACATACCAAGAGGGGGTGGGGTTTAATTGGTGTTTTTAATTTTTTTTTTCAAAAAATATCTTTGAAAATTTGATTACCAAATTCAAAACTTCGAATTTAAATAGAAACCTAACAATGTGGTAGCTAGTCAATATACCAATTTTTCGTTTAGTAGAGAACTCAAGAGATGAGCTTGAAAAGATATTTAACTTTCTTTATATTGAATTAATCTAAACAATCGCAACGTTCATAGCATGAATTTGAAAGAATATAAATTGCAGAAAATTAAAGTACATAAATTAAAAGCATAAAGAAAAATAACAAGAAATAAGCACACAAGAATTTTATAGTAGTTTGGTCAATCTTGACCTACGTCTACTCCCTGGAATTCTCCTCTACAGGTATTGCACTAAACTCTTAGTGACTCTCCTTTAGCCCGAACAGTAAGGCGGAGAAGCCCTTACAAGAATCACTTCCACCATCCTAGTGCGACGGAGTGCTGGAATCCTTCTCAACCTCCTCGTAAAGTAGAGTACCTTATAATCCTTTTTCACCCTCTTGGTGAAGGAAGAGAAGGAAGAGAACCCAATGATCTTTAGCCTTAAAGTCTTTCTTCCCATAATTATCCAATAAATCAACAAAGCCACTAGAGGAATTAAGGTGAAAGCTTGCTTGGAGCAACCATGTAGAATCCCCTCACACTCCTTCTCCCTCTCACACAACCTCACATTCTCCTTCTCTACTGCTCTAAGACCTCTCACAAAGCTCTCTCTCTGAATCTCTTTAATAGCCAATTTTTTTTACTAAAGTCTTAAGAGAGTTTTTATATTAGGCTTAAAAAAAACTAAAAATTCAATTCTATCACTTTTGATCATGCAATACGGCATGAAATCATACAATACGATTAGTTCATTTCATCATATTAGTACTATATGATAAATAAGGATCTATATGATTAGTTTAGGCCAGTTTGAACTGATCGTCCAGTATAATATCAGGAGTCATACAGTATGGTTAGCTCAATTGAGTAGGTTTTTTATTCAGTATGATCACTGATGATTAATTATCATCCTGGGATCAAATCAGGTCGTACAATATGATGGGGGTCATCATACAGTATGATATGATGAATCAATTAATTCTGATTTGATTGCCTAATTACAGGACTAAATTAGGTAAGATTTGTTAATATCATCATGTATGATTGGCATTGTACAGCACGAGTAGTTTAAATTTTGAATTTCAAATTATTGCCTAATTTCTTATTGGCGATAGGAAACTCAATTTCTACATATAGCATATACGATGTATATCGTGCAGTATAATTTATTTAAATTTAAATTTTCTTAATTAAGTGTTTAATTAATCACTATTTTATGCATATTGTATAGTACGATAGATCATACTGTATAATATTAACAAAATTTATGACACTTAATTTTTCTCCTCAATGTGTGTGTGCATGGTACGCTAATCTAGCGTACACTTTTTACAGGACTCTTGACTCAAGAAATATAAAATTAAATAAATATAAAATATAAACTCTTTGTACAAACATCAAACCTATTCTATCCAATCTTGAGATGAGCTTTTTGCAAGGTGTACAATGTACCTAAAATGTTAGTGTGCACAAAAATAATTATCCAAAATAGAAGCCCAATAATATTTGTTATTATCAAAATCATGAGCTCAGGATCTTGATTTACAACACTTCCAACCTTAGGGCCCTATAGAAATCACTGCACTTTTGTATTTATAATTTGAACCTATCATTTGTATGGAAGCATTTTTTGTTAGCTCCAGGAGCGCTTAGAATTGATTATTTTCGACTTAGTCACATTCCACTATATATTATCACTAAAAAAACTATAAATATTTAAGGATACTTATTCATATAATTCAAATCATAATTCCAACATTCTATCAAAATATACTTAATCTAACTTTCAAATAATAAAACTAACCAATCTTATTCTAATTAAATTAATCATTATAATGATATTAATTTAAATGAAATTTTGGAATAGGTGAATTACAATTAGAATTTGAATATGATATTCTTAAAATTAGATTAAATAAGTTATACATAACAAAATATGACAAAAACATTAAAATGTTTAAAGAATTTTCCCTATACAATAATAACATCATCATCATCATCATCAAGCCGTTATCCTAATACGTGGGGTTGGCTACATGAATCATTTTCTCCATTATGTTATGTTAAAGTATTTTTCCTATACAATAAAAAAATAAAAAATAAAATAATAACCCAACTTAAATTCAATTATGAAATATCAAAGTAAATTATGATAAAACCCATTATAAAACTTATGTTCAAATATTCATAATACAATAATAATAACAGTAATAATAGAATATGGATAATCTAAAAAGAATAAGATAGAGAGTATGTGTGTAAAGAAAAAGAATAATAAAGGAATAATTGAATAATTTATGACCTGAATATTGGAAAAATTATTAAAAATCCAAGAAAAATCACAAAAATTCTAAATAAATTAATATAAACTCCTAAAAATATAATGAATGATAAACTAAATAAATATTTGGATTAATATTTTATTCCTTAATTAAATAAATTCTCTAAATAAACTATAAATAATAAAATACATTAAAAATAAAATAAAACTTATAAAATATGAAATAATTTCCTATGAATTTCTAAAATAATAATAAATAATTGTTTAATAGGTTAAATAAATTTTTTTTTTAAATTCATTAAAAATTAAATAAAATATTTAAAATAATAAAATTTAATTATAACCACCCCTGGATATTAAACACAATTATAATTTGACAATTAATCTTATGAGCCTAATAGGTTGACACCATACAGCCTAGTACACACTTTGAATTATTTGTTAGGTTGTCAAACTCTAGCTTTATGTTATGGCAATATTATTTCTTATACTTTTATAAAGTATGAAAATTATTTTCATCTTAGTGAGTGTGTAATGTTATTTGGTGTGGCTGGATGTGATTAATTTTGTGTCGATGTACTATGATATGTGATGGGTATATTAGATTACCCATAGGTTAGGAATGATTTGGATATTCATATTTGCTAATTCAATCTTATGCAGGTTGTCATGCTTATGTAGGACTATATGGGGGCTAAATTTTAAATAAAATTTTAAATTAACTAGATTTTGTGCAGGAGCTTACATTGCTTTAGCCCTCATTTATTAAAAGTATGACATGTATTCAAGTTGTTCAAAAATGAGCAATTGATGTTAGTAATCATGTGATACTTTGTAATGATTATAAATTACTTTTTCATACTAACAATGCAAAGAGTTTAGAGTCTTTTGATTTTTTAAAATGTAATTCAAATGAAAAGATTTATTAAAGTCTTTATAAAAATTGGTTTCCTTATCCATGGATAAAGGAGCCAAAAACAAAGATATCTCTTCCCCATTTATGAGATTTCTTTCTTTTGGAAGTCCTTTTGGAGGATGGCCATTAATAGGAGACTTGAAAATCAATAAACAAACCACTTTATTTTATCTTGTAAAAAGACTTGTATAATTTATAGGTTTAGAAATTCAGGTCATTGCTGGTGGAGATAAACCACCTATACTTTCTACAGACTTTGGGTTGTATTATGTGGCACTTGCCACATAGATTTTGGATTTTCTTTGTTTGATTTTCTCTAGTGGTTTAAATGATATGTTTACTTTTTGTATCTATTAGAACTCCTATATTTTCTAGGTTTCTTCATACATGTACTTTTTTCTTCCTGGATGTCACTTAGGCTCTTAGGAAATAAAATTCTATTATACTCATAACCAATAAAAATTAAGGATAACATAGTAAGATAACCAATTTAGAAAGTAAGCTAGAGCTCATTTAAAGTCATGAAAATTATGTCATTTCTTCTTTCCTTCTAAGACACCTCCCTGCCTACAGGTAGGAGCATATCACCTGACCTATGAGGGTGTAGTTTTGACTCAGGGGGATTATGCTCTTCTAGGATAAAGCCTATTTTTAAGCCTCTTTTAAAAATTTAATATTTTGATTTATAATATAAGTGTTAATTAGTATGCACTACAATAGAAAGTAATTTAAAATAAAATTTAATTGCATTAGTTTAAAAGCCTAACTTGCCATGCATGGTCTGAGACTACTTAATATTTTTCTTAGATGTTAGTCCCATTTCTAAATAAATAACATCCCACCTATCTTTCATAAAGACTTGAGTCATGATTTTTAAAGTGATTCGGAAGAGTTGTAACTAGCAGTCCCATCCTTGGCATGAGTATGTCTAGAAGAGTCAAACATTCCTAAAACTGTCTTACAAAGAGTCAAAGTTATAAGTACTATTTCATTATCTTGCTTATCGTTAAACTAGGTTTGAATCCCTACCCTATAGTGGTTCACTTTAGTTCTAGGTTCTAGGGCAAACCCAAAATCATAAATCTTCACCCTGTAGGAATATAGTCCCCCCATTCTAATAAAATTTTAACTCTAACAATAAATTCTCTCTTAAACTATAAAGCCTAACAGAAGATAGGATGGGGTTGTCTCTAAGCTTCTTAGAATACGGAGCCTCCTATCTTTTCTCTATTGACCCGTTAAAAACTGTTCAATATTGAGCTTTCTCATTTAATAAAATTCTCACTTCAATCCCCGTCGTATAATTGTAATCAAAGGGTATGAAATCGCTTCTTTAATCGAGTTTTCTTATGAGAAAATTAGAACTCTAGATTAAAATAACTCATATTTTATTCCTATAAAATAGGGGGAAAATATTTGGGAACATAGATCTTCTTTCTAAATCCATTTCTATTTTTAATTGCCTTTGTAAAATGTTAATTATTATCTCCCCAGATTATATGCTATTCTCCTTGTTATATTTGATCTTAGAAATGAAAATTTTTCTAAAACCCATTCTCACTTTGAGATCCTTTGTAAAATATTAGGTTTGTCTCTTGAGATGATTTAATGTTCTCCTTGTTGCATCAGATTGCAGGAATAATCAAAATTTTAAAATAATTTCACTTTTCAAACACTTTCTTCTTTGAATTGTGTTTGAATATAGAATTGACATTTTCTAAAACCTTATTTTGGCATTGAATCCATTATAGAATATAGTGTCTATCTCTCAAGATGGTATGTTATTCTTAATGTAGTATTCAATCTCAAAATAGGAGTTCCCAAACTGAATCTATGTGGTATTTATTTTCTTCCAAAAATGTATTTATTTTTCTAATTTTTATGAAATTATAGCTAGTTATTTAAATTGCTCTATTATGCATTTCAGTCTGTGGCTTTGTATAGTCGTGTAAATATTGTATATACATTTTGATTAGAAATGAAGAAAAATTTTATGGATGAGTTATTTATTATATATTGGAAGTTAATAATAACTTTGTAGTCTATTGTTTGTTTTAAGTTTAATTGAAAGAAGAAAATCTGAAAAGTTTCCCAAAACTTTAATCTTGGGTTTGGCCTATTACAAGTCAGCACAATAAGATGTATTCCATCAATGGGCCTTATCAAGTTAGGTTGTGGTAGAGCCCATTTTTGGTATCACAGTAGAGGTTTTGGGAGAACTGATCATAAAATAGAGCTATAGGTTTTGATTTGTAAGTCAAGTGAAATGGTGTTGGGTATGTATGGGCATTCATTTCTATTTATTTCCATAAGCACGTATGTTTAGTTGAATATTCAATGTAATTATGGATCCATGAGACTTAAATATGATAGATGGGTAGAGTGCCAATTAGGTAGCAATTGTATTGAGTACCACTATTATAGTTGGTTATAATTTAGTTTCATAGTTTTGCCAATCTAATAGCCCAGCTGATGGATGAGGCATAGAGCTGGATTCCCCCTATTAGATCTGATGATGTAAATTGATACTTACAGATATTTTTAGATTGAATCCTCTAAGATTTAAGGGCACTATTGAGTCTGAACTAATATAGGACTAGTTTAGGAGACTTGAGATGATATTTGATTGTATATAGTGTCCTCATTAAAGAAAAGTATCATTGGCAGTTATTGACCTCATTTTTGAATGAGGTTGACTACATCACCTCAAAATAAAAATATTCATCAAATTCCAAAATTCATGATCCAAAGTCAAACCCTTGATTGTAATCAAACCCAAAATCAAAATCCCTCGAGGGCACTCCATTTTATACCTTGAGTGAACTCAAGCTCAATGTGAGGCAAATCATGGTGAATTGACTTGGTAAACTCACCTAAATTATATAAATCTCTCACATACACTCTACCCAAATCTAAACTCCACATCCAAGCAATCAAATTCTCCTACACTTGTGCAAATGGCCCTTAGGGGCTTCAAATAGCCCATCCTAGGCTTGACCATGACTATTCAACATAGTCAAAATTACCAAAATTACCTCCCATGGTCAAATTTGGTCAACTTGAGCAAAAAAACTCTCAAACCTCCTCCATATCAGCCCTTGTAGCTAGCCTAAACTCCTTTTGGAGGCTTTACAAGTAGCACAAGAAAGTGGTCCAAACCCTTGGCTCAACCAAATGAGGCACCCAAATGATCCCCTCTATGAAAAGTGGCCAATGGCTCCCCTCTCTTTCCAACAACTTCTCCACCCAAAAGATGGGTTCCTTTCCACTTAGCAGCCATCTACGATGATGCCAAACTAATCTTAGCCATTGCTTGAGAAATGAAAGGCTGAAGTAGGAAAAAATAGGAGAAAAAGCTATCATTCCTCCTCATTCAAACCAAGTCCACCTCCAGCTCTCCTTTTTGAAGAAGAAACATTCTTGGAGCTCCAAGGAGAAGAAGTAGCCATCCCATACCATCAAGGATCATTTCCACCATGGTAAAATTCAAACCCTACCTCCTAGATCTGGGATTTAATTTGGTTTGTGTATGTTGCATTTTAAATGTAAAATTAACTCTTCTCCTCTTAATTCATATTTTATCTGCTCCTAAAGTTTCAAACTATTATATCCACCCTATTTTGAGTTCTAAAGATTCTTCTACTTAGGATTTTTGGTCATTCTCATGGAGAAGAAGAAATCAAAACTCTTCATCTCTCCTATTTTGGTTAAATGGCTGTGATTTCATTTCAAATCATGTAAAATCATACAATACGATCAAAAAATTGTACAGTATAATTAAGATCATACTATACAATCTCCTCTTCTTACAGAACAATCGCCTATCGATTCTTGCTCAAAACACATCATTTCCCTCAAAAGACATGTAGAAAAGATCATATTATATAATTTTGATCATATTGTATGATCTTGACATCTAGTATGATTAAAGGTTCATATAGTATGATTCTTAACTTAAGAAAATCGCTAAAACTTTGAAAAATTGTTAAAAATCCATTTATCATCAAAATTTAATAGTCTTGGGCTCGTTAGAGCCATCTTGAGCCCAATTTTATTTTAAAATTGATTTCAATAAATTTATTCCATTGGATTGGGAGAAATTTTATTCTTATTGAAAAATGAATTTTTGTAATTAATCTCAATCGAGTTATCCAATTGAGCTCAAATTTGGACATTGTATACTTGGGGGTATTTTTCACATACCACAATTTTCTTCGCCCTTAATGATGGTTGGATTTTGGCAAATTGAATTTCAAAAGTTTTGGGTCAGATTTTGACCCAAAACTTAAAAATTTATTTATTCATTTTTTAGGAGAAACCCACGGAGGGGCCTACGCGTTAATATAAAATAAAGGATACAAGGTCCTTAATGGAGACCTTCAGCTCACTAATGCTCGACAGAGCTACAAGAAAATACAAAATAAAAACTAAGAACATGCTAAGGTTGTAAGAAAATATCACCCAAAAAAGGAAGATCAGAAAATGGACATTCAGTATGGACTTCCTGCAACAGGTACTCAACTCATCCCAAAAAAAAAATCAGTCCAGAGAAACTGCAATAGATAAGGACTGCAAAAAAGAACACAACAATGCAGAACATAGAAATACCAAAAAAGTTTATAAAAATGCAGGAATTGGGAGCAGCAAGAATAATATAAAGGAGAGGAATTTTGAGTTGCCACAAAGAAGGATAATCAGTCCCAAGAAAACTGTAATCGACATTACAAAACTTACAATCAATACTCATACTAGGACTGTAGCTAAGAGGGCACCGGGAGCAAGAAACTTTAAAGATTATCCAACTATAACCACTATTCATAAACCAAACCATATAGGGAGAACCATTATCAATGTTAGTAAAGTGTAAGAGCTCACTATAAATAAAAGAAGAAAGTAAAACATCACCCATAATGAGAGACATAATCCTGCCAGACCAGCAATCCCAGCTATGGTAAATGATATAGCAACACAGGCTAGCAACAATCATATAGCAGCCAACCAGGATAATAGCCAACATCGAGCAGTAGGTATTAACACCCCCTCTAATAACCAAAACCATGAACGACAACCTCCCCATTATATTGGTGATGTAGGCATCTTTCGACAACCAACCAAAACCACATAACATAAAGTGAAAACACTGTAAAAGCTGTGAACATGAATAGAGCATAAAGGGTAACATCAAAATTGATTCCTATAACCGAACATACCCCCTAGAAAATTAGAGAATTCTTTGCTAGAATTAACCACAGAATTATAAGTAAAATGAAAACACTCAGGCCAGCACCAAACTAGAAAAGAACCCTATAAACTGGGCCTCAGCCGATTACAACAAAGCCACAAAATACCCATAGCAAACCCAACATAAGAGATCTGAATACAAAGGGTCCAGGAAAAAAAAGAAACTAGCTCAAGTGTGTAGTATCGATGAAATCATGAATTTTAGTATCCAACTGCTGCTCGAATCCAATCCAACAACCACACAACATATGGATTAAATCCAAAAAACAAGGATAAAGCCAATCAACTAGATGCAGCAACAACAAAAACCACAACTGAGCAAGGTCCAATAACCCAATCCAACACATTACCACCAAAAACCATCGATGAACAAGGAAACCAAACCTAATCCAATTAACATTAAGATAGAACCAACAATTAAGGAAACCAAACCTAATCCAATAGAACCTTAAGATGAGTCATGTGCCTTTGAGTTTGCTCAATTTGGAGTTCATTTGAATTAGTTATGAATTTTTGAAGTTTTGAGTATTTATTGAATTTTCAAAATTGTTTAATTAAAGGCATTTTTTGTGATTTGAATCCAAATCACCTCTAAACTCCTTGAAATCAACTCCAAAGGTCAGGAATGACCTAAGGAGTGATCTTCAAGTATTTGGAAAATTTCTGTAATTTTTAATTATTTTTAATTAATTAAATATTAAATTTTAATTAAACTTAAATTAAACTTAATTTTGATGTCCAGTCAAGGGGCTTTTATTTTTCATTGATTAAGGGTTTAATTTTGGTCAGTTTGAAGTATTATTTATAATTTTTGGATTTTAATTTGATTTATTATAATTTTTGGAAGTTTAAATGGCTTAATTAAGGGTCAATTTTGATTAAATTAATTAATTGGCTTAATGATTTCAAAATTCAGTAGGAAATTTTCTTGAGGCTGTATATGTCACTAAGTTTGAATGGTTTGAGTTTCAAGTCAATATGAGATAAATCCTAATTATTAGAAATATTTTAAGTTTTCTATACTTATGTCCTTAATTGTTGTCCTTAATGATGTCATTAGGTTAATTGGGTTCAAATCAAAGTCACTAACCCTTGACATAACATAATAAGCATACATGCAAACACAAACAAATCCTAAATCTAGGAGATCCCTAGTTCAATGGTGTGTGTATGTCCTAAACATGCATGGTTTAATACTAATTAAAATGATTAATGATATCATTAATGAATAATTAAAATATAATTATTCATTAATGACCTTCCCCACAAATTCTATTCAATCAAACTTAATCTAAGTTTAGAATTTCATGGGATCTCTCAAATACTTGGAATTTAAATATATATAATTTTAAAATAGATTCTTAAATATATATTTATATATATATATACCTATATATATATAAAATTTAAATTTAAAATATTCAAAAATATCATCAAAATAAGTTTAATATTCAAATGAAAGATCCTTTGATTTTCAAGATTATTTAAAAAAAATTTTAATTTTTAAAATATTTAATGTAATATTTTAATTAAAAAATAATTAAATATTAGAATAATTCAAAATTATTTAAAATAATTTGAGTTTTAAATTTTAAGATTAATTTTAAATTAAAGAATGATAAATTTCAAAAATTTTGATATATTCCTTGAAAATTTTCAAATTAGTTTGAATTTCATTATGGCTTTTAAGTTTTAAAATCAATTAAATGAGTTTAAATAATTTAAAATTAATTAATGTTAAAAAAAATTTAAATTAGATTAAATTAAATTTTAGATATTCTCTGAAATTTTGAAATTACTTAAAGTAATTTCCTTTAAATTTTCAAAATTATTTAAAATTAAATTTAATCAAGTATTAATTAAATATAAAATATCTCATTAGTTAAAAGTTATTTAAAATATAAATATATCTTAAATTAATCAATGTAAAATCAAATATTTAAAAGAATATTTTAATTTTAATAATCTAAAATTTGTAAGTCAATTTTAAAATAAAATTTCCAAATTGACTAAAGATTTCAATTATCATTTTTATTTATTTATTTTTTTTAAAACAAATATTAATTTAAAATACTAAACATTAAATTATATAAAATAATTTAAAATACTTTAATATTTTTAAATAATATTGATTTAAAATTAAAATATTAAAATTTCTGAAATATTAATATTTAATATATTTTTTATTTTTCAAAATTACTTATTAAAAAAAAATTGAATTTAAAATGATTTAAAATAGATTTTTAAATCATTTAAAGGAGTCTGGCGGCGCCGCCGCCGGCGGAGGACGCGTGGCACATTTTGATTGGGGGAACTAAAACACGCACTAATCATTAGGTGGCGGCGCAATCATTACGTCGCCGCCAATGATTGGCAAAATGATACCGCAGAGCGCAGTATCACTTAACCACATCAGCAAACCGCGGCCGCCGTAGGATCTCCGCGGTTCGAGAATGGACGGTCCGGATTAGGGCGAACGGTGCTTCGATTCAACAGACGCGAATAAACGGAGGATCAATGCGCTGGGCCGTTATTCGGAGATCAACGGTCTAGAAAATGTACCACTAATAGAAAATGTGAACGAACCCTAGATTATGATTATTGGTTCGTTCTCCTCACATACTCAACCAAAACCTTTGAAATTTGAAACGTAGATTAGCATATTGAACAGAATTTGTGTGGAATGTTTGGTTCATCTTAAATCGAACTTAATGAGAAGCTATTTAGACTAGGTGTTGTAATCTTGGGTTAGCAATGTACCTTGATTTAAAGGACAGATTGAACCGCTCAATGACTCTCTGAATATGTCGTTTGTCCACGCTTAAATCTTCTTCAGAAGCCGCGGTCTGAAAAGCCCTCTATGACCTGGGATTCACGTTGTATGGATTGAAGCTTAGGTTCGCCGGAGGATGGTCGCCGACGAGCCTTTCACGGTGAGATTTGGCCGAGAATGAACTTGAGAGGATTTTGGAGCTTAGGGAAGTTGGATTCAAGGCTTGATGGGGGATGGGAAGTGAGAGATGGCTAGGGATTCAGTGATCACTCAAAATAGGGTATATCCCTATTCAAACACCCCCAGGCCATTTGGATGGCTGGGATTGACTTAGGGGCTCGCTAGGATGATGCCACCTGTGCTGGAGCGGTTAGGATGGCAGAGAATCAAAGGACTATAGGATATCTTAGGTGGAAAGTGGCCCTATGTCCTTACAAGCATATAGAATTGATTTAGACCATTAGATCTTAATCCAGAGGCCTAGAATAGTTCTAGGAAAGTTCTGGAGTCTAGTTAAACATCTGGAATGGTCCCAAATGAAATGGGTTATCTTTGAGAAGGTGTTTGACCACATTTAATCCATTCACTTGACTTGTTGACCATATTGACTGGTCAAACAGTCAAGGGTACTGCTGAGGTGGACTAAGAAAGGTCTTGGGAGCTGGTTAGGCTTATTGGAAAGCCTTAATGCTAGGACATTGAAGTTCGAATGAAAATGTAGGAGTTTGAAATGGTTTGACCAAGCATAGTTGAGTTGACTTGGTCAAAACAACTAGAGTTCAACCCAATGTAGATTTGGGAATACTTGAGCCATTGTTTGAAATAGATTTAAGGCTTGATGATATAGAGATGGCTTGAAATACATAGGTTGGACTAAAAAAACTAGTTTGAACAGATTGAATATTTTGACCAAATCGAAGCATGAGTGATTTGACTTTAAATGCATTTGAAAATATTTGAATCAATATTTGAGATAGATTTAATGATTTAGAGAGCTTGGTGTATTGATTTGACTAGATTGGGTGATTTGATTCAATTGGGTCTCATTTGATTAGACTTGGGCTAAGTTGACCATGTCAACTTTTGACTGGGTCAAGGGTCCAGTCAAATCCAAACTATTGGGGAAGTGCCCAAATTAATTTGGATAGGTTTGTAATTGATTTTGAAGCTTAATTAAATATAATAAAGCTTAAGGATTGAACTGGTTAACCTGAGTTGACTTGGTCAACCAGGTTGACCCAGAGTCAGGGTCTGGGCTGGATTAATTTCAAATGGTATTTGAAGTATGGTAGAAGTGTTTTCAGAGGTCAAATAGGTCATTTGGATCAAATCACCTATTTGGGTCCTTAATGGGCTTAATGGGTCAATTGTGTTGACTTGGTCAACCCAGTTGACCCAGGGTCAGGGATTGGGTCCAACAAGTTCAGAATGATATTCTGAGTCTACTGGTGGTGGTCTTAAGGTCTGGGGAGGTCATTTGGTCAAAATGACCTATTTGGGCCTTTAATGGGCCTTTTAGGTCAACCATGGTTGACTTGGTCAACCAGGTGGGTCCAGAGTCTGAAAATGGGCTCAAAAGATTTGGTTTAGCATTTGGAGACCAATGGAGGTGATCCCAAGGTCTGAGGAGGTCATTTGGTCAAAATGACCTATTTTGACCCTAAAGGGCCTATTTGGTCAACCTGGTTGACTTGGTCAACTAGATTGACCCAGGGTCTGGTTTTGGGTCCAATAGATTGGGTTTGATATTTGAAACTTGCTGGAGATGGTTGCATTTGATTTGGAACTCATTTGGTTCAACTGACCATTTACCCCCCCTAGGGGTATTTTGGTCATTTTGACCCCTGGTCAACTAGGGGTCAAATTGAGTCTAACAAAATACAGTTTAATGCTCAATGGGTCATAATCAAGGGTCTAGAAGTGATCTGAGAGTTTGGAGAAGGCTCCAAGGTCAGGATCCACTGGGTCGCAGGTCTAGTGGCATAGGCTATAAATATTTAAAGGTTTTACAGCCTTTGAAATTCAATTCAGTTTCTAGAGTTAGAGTCCTCAGAATGGGCTCAAATTTAGAGGGTTGTCTCTAGAGACATGTCACACTAGTATGAAACTGATAGACCCTGAATCAGAGATCATTTGATAGGGTTTTGAAGTGTTCAAAGATTTGCTGGAAAAGGCTTTCAGGACTTAGACCTTTGGCCTTGGAATTTGACCTGAATTTCTAGTTTTGAGCTGAATTTTAGATTTAAATGCTGGAATTTGAGCTACCTAAGTCACTTACAATCATTTAAATGATTATAGATGATTAGATAGAATTAGGGTCAAGTCAGAGGTTGTGATAGCTGGATCTGAATTGTTTAAAGGTTAGGATTGATTAGGGTTTTGAATTGAGTTAAACTCTAGATTAAGTTGAGTCTTGAATAGATTGATTTAAAGTCTGGGTTGGTCTGGAGTTTGAATAGATTTGAGGTCTGGATAGATCTAAGGTCTAGGAGAATCCTAAGACCTAGATTGATCTAAAGTCTGGGTAGATCTAGGATATGGGTAGATTCTAGAACCTGGGTAAATCTTAAAGCTTAAAGTCTAGGAGGATTCTATAATCTAGAAGTCCTAAAATCTGGAGTCTAGGGGCATCCTAGGATCTGGGTAGATTTAGGATATGGGTAGATCCTAAGATTTAAAATTTATAGAAATCCTAGAGTCTAGAAGTCTGAAGGCATCCTAGGATCTGATCCTAAAAGAATCCTATGGTTTAAACTCTGGAAGGATCATGGGATCTAGATAGATCCTAAAGTCTAGATTCTGGAAGGGTTCTATAATCTAAGAAACCCTAAAGTCTAGAATCTTTTAGAATCCTAAGACCTAGAAAGATTCTAAAATCTAGAGGCCCTAAAGTCTAGAGTTTAGGGGATCCTGGAGTCTAAGACCTAGGAGAATTCTAAAATCTAGAAGTCTTAATCCCTGAGGTCTAAAAGGATCCTAAGATCTAGATAGATCTAAGGGTCTAGAATAGGTTAAGGTCTAGGAGAATCCTGAGACCTAGAATGATCTAGAGGAGACTTAGGGTCTAGAATAGATCCTAGGGTCTAGATTAATTTGAAGGAATCTTAGGGTCTACAATAGATCCTAAGGACTGGAAGAATTTAAAGGAATCATAGGATCTAGAGAATTCCTAGGGTCTAGATCTGATCCAAGATCAGATTGATCCTGGGGTCTGGATTAATCTTGAATCTGGACTGGGTCCTAATGACCTCATACAAAAATGAGTTCAACAAATGGATCCCCAGTATGTGTAATAGATTCTATTACACATATTGGCGTTGACCGAACTAAAAGGTCAAATCTGGAATTTTGATCCTAAGGGAATAAAAGATTTATCCCTGGGGAATCGGGGTTTGAATAGATACTAGGGTAGAGCTAGAAAAAGCGTACTCAACTACTAGTGGGTCTGGTCCTAAGGGAAAGGAATAATCTATCCCTAAAGGAGAAGAAATTCTGAAGGTTTGTATAGGAAGGAAGAGCTCCTAACTATAAAGGTTTGAATCTAGATTTAATTCTAAGGAAAAGGAAAGTCTAATCTTAGAAAAGGGAAATTGAAAGGGTACTTGGGTAGTGCTGGGGACAGCGTACTCTACCACTAGTAGATCTGGTCCTAAGAGAAGAAACATCTAACCCTAAGGAAAAGAAGGTATGGATTATCGTAAAGGAAGAACTCCTAACTATAGATGATCGAATTGAAATTTGATACTAGGGTAGTGCCACAAGGGGCGTACTCTACCACTAGTAGATCTAATCCTATGGGAAGGGAGAATCTATCCTTAAGGAAAAGAAGGTCTGATTGAAGATTTGAGACTGAATCCAGGACGGTGCCACGGGGGACTTATTCCATCACTGGGGATTTTAATCCTAAAGGAAAGAGAATAGCCTAACCTTGAGGAGAAGAGAGTTTGATTTTCAAATTTTGAAATTGAATCCAGGACGGTGCCACAGAAGACTTATTCCATCACTGGGGAGTCTGATCCTAAGAGAAGGAGAATACTTACCCTGAGGAAAAGAAGAGCTGATCTGAAAATTTAAAATTGAACCCAGGACGGTGCCACAGGGGACTTATTCCATCACTGGGGAATCTAATCCTATAAGTAGGAGGATACTTACTCTGAGGAAAAGAGAACTAGATGATCTCATAGGAAGGTGGTATTACTTCCTATAGGAGATCAAGCTTAAGGATTTGAATTTTGAGACTAGAATGGTGCCGCAGAGGGCGTTATCCATCACTAGTAGATCTAATCCTAAGGAAAGAAAGCATGATGACTTACATTTGTCCTTAAGGAAAAGAAGACTGGAGGACCCTGAGGGAAGGAAGCGTTGCTTCCCACAGAAGGTCTAATCTGGATTTTAAATTTAGGATGGTGCCACAGAGGGCGTGCTCCACCAATAGAAGATTTAATTCTAAGGATAGAAAGCACTATGACTTACATCTAACCTTAAGGAAAAGAAAACTGGAAGACCCTGAGGGAAAGAAGCATTGCTTCCCACAGAAGGTCGAATCTGGATTTTAAACCTAGGATGGTTCCACAAAGGGCGTGCTCCATTACTAGAAGATCTAATCCTAAGGAAAGAAAGCACGATGACTCACATCTGTCCTTAAGGAAAAGAAAATTGGAGGACCCTGAGGGAAGGAAGCATTGCTTCCCACAGAAGGTCGGATCTGGATTTTAAATTTAGGATGGTGACACAGAGGGCGTGCTCCATCACTAGAAGATCTAATCCTAAGGAAAGAAAGCACGATGACTTACATCTGTCCTTAAGGAAAAGATAACTGGATGATCCTGTGAGAAGGAAGCATTGCTTCCCACAGAAGGTCGGATCTGAATTTTAAATCTAGGATGGTGCCACAAAGGGCGTGCTCCATCACTAGAAGATCTAATCCTAAGGAAAGAAAGCATGATGACTCACATCTATCCTTAAGGAAAAGATAACTGGATGATCCTGTGAGAAGGAAGCATTGCTTCGCATAGAATCAGGTCTGGAGTGATCGTATGCAAAGGAAACTTGCTTTACACAGAGGAATAGACCTGGAATGATCATGTGTAGAGGAAATTTTCTCTATACAGAGGATCAGATCTGGAATGATCGTATGTGAATGAAACTTGCTTCACACAGAGGATCGAGTCTGGGATGATCGTATATAGAGGAAGCTTGCTCTATATAGAGGATCGGGTCTGGAATGATCATGTGTAGAGGAAACTTGCTATACATAAAGGATCAGATCTGGAATGATCATATGTAGAGAAAACTTGCTCTACATAGAGGATCAGATCCGGAATGATCGTATGTGAATGAAACTTGCTTCACACAGAGGATCGAGTCTAGATTGATCGTATATAGAGGAAGCTTGCTCCATACAGAGGATCAGATCTGGATTCTAGAATTTAAATTTGAATTTAAATGGTTGTTTGAATTTGAATTGATTGTGTTTTAAATTTGAAGATGTTTGAGTTTGAAATTTGATTTGAATTGATTTTGAATTTGAGGGATTTGAATTCAAAATTTGATTTGATTTTGATTTGTTTGGGTTTGATGTTATTTTGAACTTGATTCAATTTGATTTTAAATTTCAAAGATTTTGAGATTTGATTTTAAATTTAAAAAACTTGGACAAGATTGAGTTGAATAGATTCAAAATTTGAAAATTTTATTGATTTGAAATTCGAGCTACATCAAGCAAAGTATTGTTTCAGGAATCACCCATTTACAGGAAGCATTGGGTGATCTCCTTTACAATCCACTAGCTGATATGAGCCTCCTTCGTAGACTGTTTCCACTACGAAGGGTCCTTCCCAGGTTGGTTTAAACTTCCCACCGAGCTTCCGGTGGGCTAAGATAGGCCTCCGAAGAACCAAGACCAAGTCACCTACTCGGAAGGTTCTAGGTCATACTAACTTATTATGAGCTTGAACCATTCTAATTTTATAGAGTTCTAGATTTTGTTGGGCTTGGAGACGACGTTCTTCAAGACCCTCAAGTTCTTCAAGTTGAAGTTGTGCATTCTATTCTGTTGTGATCTGATTCTGGACTGCAGTTCTGAGCGAAGGGATTTGAATTTCCAGAGGGAGTACAGCTTTGGACCCATACACTAATACAAACGGTGTAGATTTGGTCGGGGTTCGATATGTGGTCTTGTAGGCCCACAAAGCTTCCACCAACCTCTCATCCCACATACTTTTATTATCATTCAGGGTTTTTTTTATGATTTGTACCAGGGTTTTATTGAAGGCCTCAGCCAATCCATTAGCCCGTGGGTAATAGATCGTTGAGTATCTCCAATCAATACCATAGCAACTTGCAAAGTTATTGATTTTTATAGACTTGTAAGCGGACCCATTATCGGATATGATTATGCGAGGCACGCCGAATCGATATATGATATGGTCACGAAAGAATTTCATTACATGATGTGATGTTACATTTCTTAGTGGAACTGCTTCTACCCACTTTGAAAAGTAATCAGTCGCTGCTAAAATGAAGCGATGACCCCTTGAAGAAGGAGGGTCAATTGGCCTGATGATATCCGTGCCCCAACTTTCGAAGGGCCATGAAGCTATCGTAGGATACAACACATTAGGCGGCTGATGTAAAACCACACCATGAACCTGACATTGATGACAACATTTTGCAATTTTCATATAATCACCAATCATCGTAGGCCAGTAGTAGCCAGGTCTTTTAATTTTCACTTTCATCTTCAGACCCGATTGATGAGCACCACACAGTCCAACATGGACTTCATTAATGATCTTCAAGGCTTCTCGTTTGTCTAAACAACGGAGCCACATCTGATCAAACGATCGTTGGTATAACGTATCGTTAACTAGTGTATATAATAGGGCACATTTCTTGATTTGATTGGCAAGAGACCTGTCATGGGGAAGCTTATCTTCTTGCAGATACTTGATTATTGGTTGTCTCTAATCTTCTTCTTCATCAATTGCTGAAGATGTAAAAAGATCTAGGAAGATTGATTATTGAGGTACTCCATGTCTACAGGGGACAGGACTTGGCGACCCTGAACTTCTATAGGGATGAAGTCTTCTTCTGGGCAAGCAAATTTCTTTGTAAGTTTTGCTAGGGCATCCGCCGAGGAATTGCTTCCATGAGGAACCCTATACATAGTTACAGTGGGAATTTTCTCAAGCAAGTGCATTATATATTGGTGCTATTTCAGGAGTTTAGGATTCAAGACCTTATAGGTCCCTGCAATCTGGTTAATCACCAGTTGAGAGTCGCCATATATCTTAATCTCTTTAATCTCCATTAGGATTGCAAGTTCCAGACCAGTTATCAAAGCTTCATACTCAGCTTCATTATTCGTATAAGGTTCTGATAAATGGTAGGAAAAGTGCATCATTCCCTTATCCGGTGTTATGAAAACCAGACCGACTCCGGCTTTCCCAGGAATAGTGGATTGAGGTATTTTTCCACGTTGAGAGGATGATGCACCATCAAAATACATTTCCCAGGTTTGAGTATTAGATTCCTCAAAACTCATGATTTGCTCGTCAGGTAAATCATCGTTTAGAGGAGATTCTGTCGGTAGCGGATGTGCCGCAAGGAAGTCGGTGACGGCATGCCCTTTCACAGCACGCAAGAGAATAAAAGTGATTTCAAATTGCAACAATATCATAGACCAACGAGCTAGACGTCCTGACAACGTGGGTCGTGTCATAATATATTACAGGGGGTTGACACTGGAAATCAAACTGACTTGATGAGAAAGCATGTAATGTCTTAGTTTTTGTGCTGCAAAGACTAAGTCAAGGTAATGTTTCTCAATTGCAGGATAACGAATTTTCGTTGGAAGTAATCTTCAACTTAGATAGTAGAGGGCATTCTCTTTCCCATCATCATTGATTTGAGCTAGAAGGGCCCCGAGAGATTCGTCAAGGGCTGCAGTGTAAAGGATTAAAGGTCTCCCCGGAATGGGGGCTGCCAAAACTGGCGGATTTGTTAGGTATTGTTTGATATTTTTGAAAGCATTTTGACATTTCTCATCCCAAATGAATTTGGCATCCTTTTTAGCAAGGACAGAGAATGGTTGACATCTTCCAGAAAGATTAGAAATGAATCTTCTTATATACGCCTGCCTGCCCTGGAGAGATCTCAGTTGAGTGAGACTCTTAGGAGGCAGCATATTTAAGATAGCTTCAATTTTGGCAGGATCAATTTTGATTCTGTGGTGCCTAACTACAAAACCTAAGAATTTCCCTGATGTGACCCCGAAAGCGCACTTCAAGGGATTCATTTTAAGGTCGTAGCGGCGCAACCGCTCGAAGACAGTTCTTAAATCATAAAGATGAGCCTCTTTCACTCTACTCTTGACAACTAGATCATCGATGTAACATTCGACTTGATTGGGTATTAAGTCATCAAAGATATGAGTCATGGCCCACTGGTATGTTGCACCAGCATTTTTGAGGTCAAAGGGCATCACTTTATAACAAAAGATCCCTATAGGACTTCTGAATGCAGTGTTTCTCTCATCTTCTGGGGCCATCTTAATTTGATTATAACCAGACGAGCCATCCATAAAGGAGAAAATGACGTGCAATAAGGTAATGTCCACCATGAGTTCTAGGATTGGCAAAGGAAATTCATCCTTAGGACATGCCTTGTTCAAGTCTCTATAGTCAACACAGACTCGGATTTGACTATTTTTCTTTCGAACTGGCACGACGCTGGCTACCCAAGAAGGATATTATTCTTCTTGAATAAATCCAGCCTCTACCAACTTCTTGACTTCAGAAATGACTTATTATTCGATCTCCAGACGCATGCGTCGTGGAGCTTATTTAACAGGAATGGCATCATGTCGGATTCCAAGTTTATGGACTGCTACGTCAGCGGACAACCCTGGCATTTCATCGTATGTCCAAGCGAAGCAATCCTTGAACTCGGATAGAAGTTGAATTAGATCCTTAGACTCATCCTCACTCAACAAAGAACTTATGAAAGTGGGGCGAGGGTCATCCTCTGTTCCAAGGTTGATTTCTTTAAGTTCATCGACTGTTGATTTAATTTCTTCTTCGAATTCAAGGGGTGTATCCTGAACCTGAAGTTCATCAGAATCATCAAAAGTCTCCAAATAAAGTCCATCGAATGAATCAATGACTTCAGTAGGGACATTTTTCAATTCAGGATGACTAGTTATCATTAAATAAAATTCGTCATTGTCAAATGATCTAACGGTACCAAAGCCGATACCACTGGTCCAATATTTATTAAATTTTGAATTCCAAAGACTTTTGTGGTATCTAGCCTGACCCTTAGTCCATTGACTCGGAGCAAAACCTTTAGAGATGAGAGATTTAACACCAGCAGGAAAGTAGCCAAAAGGTAACTCCATTAATTCATTGAAATTTGCCTCCTCAAGGATTACATCATCTTCATTCCTTGAGGAGGAAGAGCCAGGGAAAAACTTCTGGACTTTCCTTACTTCTCCATCTAAGTTAGGAGCATCCTTAATTACTAACCCTGAGACCCTGTCAGCAGACAGTGGGGTTAAGGTTAAGGATTCAACCGTTATATTAAGCTTTTCATATAGACTCAATTCAAGCTCGTCACTTTGAACTTTTAATTTTGTACCCTCCTGGTCGCTATCCGATTCTAAAGTGAGATCAAACTTCGAAGGAGGATTGATTTTTGTATAGTCAAAAGCAAATATGGCACCCCTTTTTCTTGAGTCTTCATCAGAACTTGTTTCAAGTTCGAAGTAGATCGGAGAATCTCTTTTCTCAACTGAAGGGCAGCCTCGATCGCGTGCTCTTTGGGCCATCCTCCCATCTTTTTAAGGTATAATGTTTGGAGGCCTAAAGATCACACGCTCGACGTCGTCTTCACTACTTGAGTTTTGTTTCTTTTGATTTTTGACTTTTTCTTTTCTCAATCTTTGAATTGCTTTTGAACTTTGATTTTCTGCTTTTTTCTCCTTGATGTTGATCTCTACCTTAGAACAAGTAGTGGACCCTTTAGGTACATAGTATGCCGCATCTTCGTAGATCCCGACCTCGTGAATAGAGAATGATTGCAGATTACCCTTAATTTCAAACTCAATGCCATCTCGTTGGTACTTGATACATTGATGTAGGGTAGAAGGAACCATCCTATACTCATGGATCCAGGGCCTTCCTAGGAGAGCATTAAAGGATGTTACGAATCGATTATATGAAATTTTGCTTCAGTTTTCAATTCTCCTATCTCTAGAAGAAGGGTAACTGAACCTAAAGCCTTCTCGCCCTTTTCATTGAACCCACGAAGCACTAACTTGTCAGTTGAGAGCTTGCTAGTATCAATTCTAAGGTATGCGAGAGTCTTTATGTTTATCACGTTGACCGATGCACCCAAATTAATGAGGACTCTTGATAACTTAAACTTGCCCACATTCACGGTGATGTAAAGTGGACGATTGTGGTTGGCAGTCCCGATGAGTAAATCTTCGTCAAAGAAGGTAACCGCAAGGATTTCCTTAAAGTACAAAGCTTCTTCCTCGAAAGTTGAAGCTAATTGAGCTAAGCAAATCTCTCGGTCGAGAAGTGCATTAATTAGAGTCTCCCTCATCTTTTTTGAAAGGACAAGGGCATCATAAATGCTCAATTTGACAGGCAACTTTCTAAGGTGAGCTAAGACATTATAATCAACACTTGGAATGTTAATATTGGGACCCGATGGATTTGAAAGAATTGAAGTTGATTGTTGAGCAGGGATTTGAATTGGATCATCAGAAACAACTTGTTTTCCTTTATCCTGAGGAGGTAGCCTAGGGGGTAAGACCTTGCGACCACGTAGTTGTACTTGCATGACTTCATTGGAAGAATAAACTATAGGGGAGTCTATGCTCTCCTTAAGTGATTGATTGTCGTTATCTGAGTGAGAGTCTGAATCTGAAAAGTTTATCATGATAGGACTCCCTTGAAAGTTAATTTCAAGGGTTTCACCATCTGATAAGACATCAGATTCATTTCTCTCTTGAAGAATCAAATTTGGAGAGCTAAGTGTTTGAATTTCTTGATTGATCTCAGCTTGTTCTTGATTATTCTCAACAGAAGAGACATTTAAATTTTCATTCTCAACATTAATCATTAAGATATGAGCAGAAAGATCAGACTTTTTATTCAATTTTTGACCCTTTGCCTTTAATGGGGAAAAGTAAAAGTCAGATAATTTCAGTGGTGACAGGGGTTTTGAGCCACCATCAACCACTTGTACAGATCTCGCATCAACAAATTTCCTCTCTACAGAAGATTCACTCTTTTCATTTTTATTTAATACAGTAGTTCCTAAGACTACTTGAGAGGAAACTATCCCAACGTCCTCCTGCGAAGCCTCGAGGTCAACCTCCCAGATCGGGTCCCGGGCTCTCATCGGTAACTGTTGAGAAAGATGAAAAGATTTATTAATCAACTTTTTAAATACCCGAGATAGTGTTATATCCCAACCATCTTCAATGGACAGAGAAGAGTTAGAATTCATACCTGAGACAGATTTGACAGACCCCTGATCTGGATCGACCAGGTACTCCTTTGGAATTATGATATTACCTTGATGAAAATTCTTTTCTAGCCAGTCCTTGAAGATAATGCAGTCTTCGATTGTGTGGCCTAACATGCGATGGTAGGGACAAAAAGTTGGATCATCCTTCTTATTTGCCTCTTCCGGCTTCTTGGCCTCCGACAATCGAAAATCTGGCTTCTTCTAAAGACTTTTAAAGATCTTTCTCACCGACTCCCTTTAAATGGATATGTATGAGCCAATCTCTCTTTAAAAGAAATCGGGTGAGAATCTCTTGTAGGTTGGGAAGTTACCTGAAAAGGTGGAGATTTCTTAGTTTGATTTGTTGGAGGATTATTGGACTGAACATTCATTGGTTTCTTCCCCTTATCAACAACTAAAACCATTATTGTTCTCTTTTCAAAGGACTTCAATGGTTTGCTAGCTTTCTTTTCCTCAGTAGAATCCTTCAGGAATGATATTTTGGAAGCCTCATCCTGTAGATTACTAGCCTTATTCAAAAGTTTTTTGAAGGTTTTGATAGTGAAACCCTTCAGGAGAAAAGCAATAGTCCCGTGGATATTCTTTAAAAGGATATCCACTGCATGTTGCTCTTGCAACTGGGGTTCACACTTCATCGAGAGGTTTCACCACCTCAAGATGTACTCAACCAAAGACTCTCCCGATTTTTGTTTTTCAATGACGAGATCACCAACGGTTACACGCTGCTGAGCTCCTGAGAATCTCTTTAAGAATAGACTCTCGAGCTCTATGAATATTTTCACTGAACCATTAGGTAGATCTGCGTACCACTCAAAAGCAATACCGGATAGACTACTCATAAACTGGCGAAAGAGTAGAGCATCTGACCCTCCTACGTTGTAACAGCTCGCTTGGAAGTGGGCCAGGTGCTGTCATGGGTTTTCTAACCCACTAAAAACTTTGAATGAAGGTGGAACAAAGCCTTTAGGATAGGAGACTAAATCATATTCTTCAGGGTAGGATCTACCCTTTGGAATAGATGCAGTCCCTTGAGAATGGGCTAAGGCCTCCCTTACCTGGGTTTCGATCATCTGGAGGATATATTTGTCGGCTGGAGAAGTTAGGGAAGCAACTTCTGGAGTTCTAGGACTTGATTCTGTCTTCCTGCTGTGCTCACCCATTGTTTGTGTTGTAGGTTGCAACTGCTCAGATTGAGACTGTTGTGCTTTAATCATCTGATTCTGCATCTGTTCCATTCTGAGCATAATCTGTTCAATTTTATTCTCCAAACTCTTGATGTACTCATCTTTCTCATTCAGTTTAATTAATCCATCAGAGTCTGAATCTACAGCTATAGATGCTTCTTCCTTACCAGATCAGAGGTCTTGAAGGCTCAGCATCTTTATTTGATGCTCTAGTTTCAACCATACAGATATTCCCAGCTGAATCTTCCTCCATTAAATCATCTGCTTCTGGATCAAAGGCTTTAATTGCCTTGTTCTTAAGTATATCTCTTATTTTTTATACCACCTCATCGACTGGTCTACCCTCAATTAATTCGAGGTTGATTGGTAGGTACCCCTTGTAGTTAATCATTTCTTCAAATTCCTCATCTCCTAGCTTAGTGAGGACTTCTTAAATTTTCAGGTCATCAACAGTAGGTTCTACTACCAACTGATCTAATATTTCTTGATCATCCTCAAGCTCTATCCCCTCCCCTCCGACTGTCCCGGGGTTGGTAGTCGCAAGGGTGACATCCTCAACAGGGTGAGGGATATCTAACTTAACAGGTGACGAAGGAGTTTGACTTGTGGGAACTCAAACATCCATCTGAAGAGAATCCTCACATCCCTGAATGGGGAGTCGGGGGACTTTAACAGATAACTGAACTGGATTATCTCTGATCTGAATCCCAACAGTTCTGCTTATCTTCATCGGCACATATGGTTCATCCAAAGGTATGGGCCTCTTACCTTTAACATCAACTAACTGCAAGTCTTTAAGAATCTCTTTTGATTTGGCTACCACAGGGGCCAACTTTGAAAGTCTTAAAGGGGGAACTAGAGGTCTACCGCTGAGAGGGTGACTCCTACCAGATCCAGTTAAAACTATCTCCTCAGTTTTTGCAGTTGGGAGATGAGGCACCTAGTGGTATCCATCCACTAAAACTGAAGCGACCGGTTGCTTAACAAACTTTTTATTTCTCCTCACTGGCTGAGGAGTCAGGTTTCTAGCTTCAGATTTTTTTTCTTTTAAAACTTCCTTTTTAAGATTATGTGAGATCACCCCCTTCAGGTGTCTCACATATTATTCTTTTGTTTGACCTGTCTCAGCAGCACATGTGTGGATGATGTTCCTTAACATTCTTGTTCTTAAAGTGTTCTTCTCCTTTGTAGTCCTCTTGACAGTATAGTCAACCGGGCTAGGTGGAGAGCTAGCAATCCTCGTGACTCTCTCCTCCCCTGCAGTAGCTGCGAGGGGGTGAAAATGACTCCCTTTCAGGAGTGGAGAAGAGGCAGGTATAGGCAGCTCCTCAACAGCCTCAGGCTCAACTAGACTCAGAGCCTTCTGTTCAGCTATCTTTCTTGACTTGGTGATTTTCTTTCTCACCCTTCTCAAGTAATTCTTCCTGGCACTCTTGGTGCCAAACAGTGCTCCAGAACTAGAGGATCCCTTTTCAACAGTGGATTTCACCTCATTCTTCTTATCCTCACTTTGGACTGAGGGTGCATAAGGTGTAAGAGTAGCCCCTACTGCTAGCTCCAGCATTGGGGGAAGGTCACTTGTGGCCCCGACAGCTAACTCAACAACAGGGTTATTCTCACCCTCAAGAGCAAGGTTTATAATTGTCCCTCCATTTACAGATAATTTCAGAGTCTTAAATCCCATTCCAAACTAAATTGCACTTCTATGGATTAATTTTTCAACTTGAAGGTCTCAGTCAACAGAGAACAGAAGTTTCCCAGCCATTACAAAAGGTTTGATTGTCTGAAATTTGAAAGAAGAGATTTGGATCAAACTTTTGAATTTGAATTTGAAAAGAAATTTTTTATATTTTATCATATAAATTGAATTATAAGATGATCATAATCCGATATGTAATGATAAAATATAGATAATAATTTTGACTTGAAGCAAATTTGAATTCTTATTGTATATGTTTAACTACAAGAGAATATTATAGAAAATATATAACAATAATGGTCTGGATTTAATTTGAACGAATTTGATGGGGGATTTGAAATTTTGAAGATTGAAAGATTTTCTTTGCATATTTGAAACCAATAAGTTGAGTTTGATTTTAACTTAATAGTTAACAAATGTCAAAGGGAATCAAAAAGTTTTGACTCGACTCTCTTATCCCATTAATTAGGCTAGGGATGAGATGTCAGAGATTTGATTTAATGAAAAGATTAGATGTTTAAGCTTGAATTTGGAAATAATTGAATTTTCATCATACATGTTATACTACAAGAGAATATTGTAGTAGTACATGTGACAATGAAAATTGAATTTGAATTGAAAGAGAATTTAAGTGACTCAAAAATCTGGCAGCACTCCCCTTATTTTTGAAACTAGAGGTGTTAAATTTGCATTCAATGCAACGGTTTATAAATGTTAGGGAAGATTTTACAGGAAGGAACTCGACTCTTTATATCTTATCAAAGATGAAATGTCAGAGTTTAAAGATTTGAAAGATACTGAGAATAAACGTTGGATCTGAATTGTCAATGTTAATCTACAAGAGGTATTGTAGAAGAATGTATGACAAGTGATGATTAAAATTGAAAAAGTCAAATGGATATTTTTGAAAATTCGAATTTCCGGCAGCATCTCCCCTTATTTTTGAAACTCAAGGTGTTGAATTTGCATTCAACTCAACAGTCTACAAATTTTAGGGAAGAGCTAGGGAAAACAACTTGACTCTTTTCATTTCAAAAGAGTGATTTATAATGAAATATCAAAGATTAATTTAACCAAAAAAATTTAAAGAAATATTGCATATATTAAGCTACAACAATTATTATAGAGAAATATATGGCAATGCAATTTAAACTTGATTGATTTTGAAAGGATATTTGATACATTTGAAAATCCGGCGGCATCTCCCCTTATTTTTGAAACTCGAAGTGGTTTACAAACTATAAGAGGGAGATTCTAGAAGATCAACCTGACTCTTCATTCCGATGAGTGATTCAGAATTAAATGTCAAAGACTGAAATGATCGGAGAAATTAAAAGTACATTGGCTATATACAACTACAAATATTATTGTAGAAATATATAGTTGTAATGATTATTATAACTTGAAATGGATATTGAAAAATTTAAAATTTCGGCAGCATCTCCCCTTACTTTTGAAACTCGAAGTGTTGAATGTGTGTTCAACATAACGGTTTATAAAAATTTTAAATAGGGAGACACTAAAAAGCTAACCCGACTCTTTCATTCCGACGAGTGATTCGGGATTGAAATGTCGAAGGTTAGATTAACCAGAAGATTTTAAGCTTTGAATTAAATTTGGAAGAAAAGTCTATATCCTATCACATATATTGAATTATAAAATTATAATCATATATGTAATGATAAGATATGAGAATCAATTAAGATTTGAAAAATATAAAATTTTGCTAGATAGTTGAAACTATGATTTTGATGTTGTAGAATTTTTTGTAAATTGTGAAACTTAGCATGTTATGATTTATTTGCATGTAAGTTTGTAACATATACAGGAAGACTTTGAAAAGCTCGGCTTGACTCTTTCACTCTACCATTAAACTTGGATGCAAAATATCAAAGCTCAACTTTGAGGGAGGTTTTCCTACACTCGCCTCTCTTTTCATATGTCTTAATTGAGTTGGCCACACTTACCCAAGGAAGAAATGGGTAGAGGGACAATGGAAGAAAGGTAGTCAAAACTACTGATGCAATAAAATTCGTAGCGCTATTAAAGATGGAGAGAGAGATACTCCCCAGTGGAGTCGCCATTTTTTATTTGATTAAAAATGTGTTTATATATATTATAGTTTTGAAAATGTTAATTATCTTTGGGAATGATTTAAAATTAATATTTGAATGTGAATTCTAAAATTAAACATCCATTAGTGATAATATACTACCTAGAAAGGTAGAGATAAAATCTCCTAATATGTTCAAATTTAGAATCACAAACTTGATCCTGAATATCGTAGTCAGATTCATGAGGAAACCACATATGATCCCAAAGGATCAAAATGAAATTCAATCAAATATCTGGCCACGATAATCTGGATAAGTTATCGTTAATTTCATATTCAGAATTATATCAATAAATGATATATCATCCCAAAGGAAGAAAATATCATTCTTTGTTAATTATTTAAATATGACGATAACGATCACCATTTTTGTTTGATTACCCAAAGATAATTAATTAAAGTTTTGAAAAAGCTTAATTTTAAAATCTGGTCTGGGTTTATAAATCTCCTACGAGTGCAAGCCCTCGTAGTTAATTACATCATAAGAAACCAGAGAAATCCTTACGAATACTCTCGATTAAAATAGCGATACAAATTTTATTTAGATTTTTAAAGATTGATATCAAAGGAGGTTAAGGGACTGGAAATTCAACAGGGACTGGATCAAATTTGAACAATTATTTTTGGAGTCAAAGGAAAAAGGGTAGGAGGTGTTTTGTGATTCTGAATTACTTCAGAAACACCCCAACCTATTCTAAGTGTTGGGCTTTAATTTGATTGAAAGGGATTTAGGTTTGAGTGGTCAATTTTATTAGAAAGTGGGAATTAGATTCCTGGAAGGTTGAGGTCTTAAAATTGAAGACATGCCGCAGAACCTAAGTCTAAAATTGGGTACTAAAAATCAGTGGTCCGGATCCTAGCTAATGCAATACAATCCAGGACTTACCCCGGCCTGGATTGGGGATCCCGCTAAACCAGCTAAATGCTTCAAAAACATGAGTCAAAGTCTTTATGAAAGAGTGGTTAAGGATGTTATTTAAGATTAGTTTAAGGAGAGCGGGGCTGACATCTAGAGCAGATTTCTAATTAGCCCCTTAACACATGTTGGGTTAAATGTCTAAATAAAAATGCAATTAAGAATTAGACTCAATTTTAATTTATTACTAATGCGATGCATGCTAGTTGACTCGATGAAATGCTTAAATCAATATGTAGAAGTTTTAAAATCAGTCTTAAAAATAGATTTTATCCTAGAGATTGCACAACATCCCCTTAGACAGAACTGCACCCTAATAGGTCAGGTGGTCCGCCAAAACCCGCAGGCAGGGAGGTGCCTAACATGGAAGAGAAGTTTTGATATGTATACATGAAACTCTCCCTGCGAGTTCGGGCTTACTTCTTAAAATCGTTAGAATTTCTATCTGAGCCTAAAGTTTTTAAATTTTAGTTAAAGTTGAAATAGTTCATGACCGTACCCTCACGAGCCTCCGATCGGGTTCCAGGCTAAATCAAAATCGACATGCAAAAGCGCCAAAAAACTACTAAAAGCATGCGGGTCCTTAATCGCAATCAACATCAGGTAATCAAATCAATTAAATAATTAAATCAATTAAATAAATACTCAAACATGTGGCAAGTGCCACTTAATAATACAACCCAGGGTCTGCAGGAAAAGTAAAGTGGCCAGGTACCACTGACTACAACCCGAATTCTACTCCTAAGACTCAAGTGACTTTGAGAATGGGTTTTCTCGTTCTTCACTTCTTCGTCTTCTTATAACTCCTTGGATCATCGGGTCTGGATATCCAAATGAAAAGAAACTCTCCCTTGAAAGGGGGTTATCTTTTCTCTTTGAATATTTGAAATTCATCCTAATTTGGATCTCCAAATGGATAGGAACTCTCCTTTAAGGGATGTCCCTTCCTCTTTGGATTCCAAATTGGATGTTTAAACATCCCAATCTCAAAGTACTTTAAACAATTTACAACTCAATTTACATTCAAATTACATTGATCAAAATTGAAAAATCTAGACTCGATCCTGCAAGGTTATCCTAATAATCAACAGTTTAAGAATGACATCCCAAGCAGTTATAATTCATCTCAAGCAGTTAATATTTTTTTAAAAAAATTTGAAATGCTCAAACCAGCCACACTTAGCCATGCTCTTTTAATTTTAAAGGGGGCTTAGCATATTTTTTGGAGCACCTGTGCAATTTATTATTTATGAATTTGCCCCCTTTATTTAATGCCCTGCATGAGCATGGCCACCTGTATAAGATTGAATTAGTATAAATCATCCCTAGCCTAGGGGTAGATCTAACATACAATCAAATCAACACAGAGTGCAGTAAATAAATAAACAATCACATTAACATCGATTACTTAAATCTAGCAACCAGCATGCAATGAAAACCACGGTAAAACTGGCACACGCAAGTAGCAGAAAAGTAAACATCGGCCTAGCCTAAGACTAAAGTTGATTGTCCTAGTAAACCATCTAAAGTGTATGAGGTAAGCTGTGTGGTGTTGATATGTCCTAGATATGGTTATTAGTTAAAGTTATTCGATGTTCTGGTTGGTTGAAAGGTTTGAGAGAGAGTTTAATTGAAGTTTAAGTCTTAATGGTTTAAAATTGATTTTAAAATTGATTTTGATTTTTTATTGGATACCACCTGTGTTTCACACCGAGGCCGTGAAGTTTATTTCACCTTCCTTGGGGCTAATTTAATAGCCTCGTAGGCCTGGGTTACCTAGTGGTACTCGGTATGATTAAATGATTTGAGTTTGATTAAGGTTTGAAGATTGATTAATTTTAATTAAATTTGATTGGTTGCTGGTTTTAAAGTTAAATTGATGTTTTCTGGAATTTTGAATGATTTTATTGAATTTTGAAATTTTCTGAATTATTTTAATGGTTTAATTAAGGGGTCAAAAACTTACTTTTTGATTTAAAGTGTTTTCTGGAATGTTGATATTTTATTAAAATACTAGACCTTAATACGATCAGTTAGACAGTAAGTACGCTGAAATTGAATTTTTCTACATTTTATTATGAAGCTTTGAAGTTTTGACTTGAATTTGAACTAAGTTTGACTAAAAGTTGATTTTTTTCAAATTTGATTGATTTCTGGAAATTTAATATGTTTGTTAAATATCAGACCTTAAGATGAGTCATGTGACTTTGAGTTTGCTCAATTTGGAGTTCATTTGAATTAGTTATGAATTTTTGAAGTTTTGAGTATTTATTGAATTTTCAAAATTGTTTAATTAAAGGCCTTTTTTGTGATTTGAATCCAAATGACTTCTAAACTCCTTGAAATCAACTCTAAAGGTCAGGAATGACCTAAGGAGTGATCTCCAAGTGTTTGGAAAATTTCTGGAATTTTTAATTATTTTTAATTAATTTAATTAATTAATTATTAAATTTCAATTAAATTTAAATTAAACTTAATTTTGAAGTCCAGTCAAGGGGCTTTTATTTTTCATTGATTAAAGGTTTAATTCTAGTCAGTTTGAAGTATTATTTGTAATTTTTGGATTTTAATTTGATTTATTATAATTTCTAGAAGTTTAAATGGCTTAATTAAGGGTCAATTTTGATTAAATTAATTAATGGGCTTAATGATTTCAAAATTTAGTAGAAAATTTTTTTGAGGCTGTATATGTCACTAAGTTTGAATGGTTTGAGATTAAAGTCAATATAAAGTAAATCCTAATTATTAGAAATATTCTAAGTTTTCTATACTTATGTCCTTAATTATTATCCTTAATGATGTCATTAGGTTAATTGGGTTCAAATCAAAGTCACTAACCCTTGACATAACATAATAAGCATACATGCAAACACAAACATATCCTAAATCTAGGAGATCCCTAGTTCAGTGGTGTGTGTATGTCCTAAACATGCATGGTTTAATACTAATTAAAATGATTAATGATATCATTAATGAATAATTAAAATATAATTATTCATTAATGACCTTCCCCACAAATTCTATTCAATCAAACTTAATCTGTTTAGAATTTCATGGGATCTCTCAAATACTTAGAATTTAAATATATATAATTTTGAAATAGATTCTTAAATATATATTTATATATATACCTATATATATATATATAATTTAAATTTAAAATATTCAAAAATATCATCAAAATAAGTTTAATATTCAAATGAAAGATCCTTTGATTTTCAAGATTATTTAAAAAAAAAATTAATTTTTAAAATATTTAATGTAATATTTTAATTAAAAAATAATTAAATATTAGAATAATTTAAAATTATTTAAAATAATTTGAGTTTTAAATTTTAAGATTAATTTTAAATTAAAGAAAGATAAATTTCAAAAATTTTGATATATTCCTTGAAAATTTTCAAATTAGTTTGAATTTCATTATGGCTTTTAAGTTTTAAAATCAATTAAATGAGTTTAAATAATTTAAAATTAATTAATGTTAAAAAAAATTTTAAATTAGATTAAATTAATTTTTATATATTCTCTGAAATTTTGAAATTACTTAAAGTAATTTCCTTTAAATTTTCAAGATTATTTAAAATTAACTTTAATCAAGTATTAATTAAATATAAAATATCTCATTAGTTAAAAGTTATTTAAAATATAAATATATCTTAAATTAATCAATCTAAAATCAAATATTTGAAAGAATATTTTAATTTTAATAGTCTGAAATTTGTAAGTCAATTTTAAAATAAAATTTCAAAATTGACTAAATATTTCAATTATCATTTTTATTTATTTATTTTTTTAAAACAAATATTAATTTAAAATACTAAACATTAAATTATATAAAATAATTTAAAATACTTTAATATTTTTAAATAATATTGATTTAAAATTAAAATATTAAATTTTCTGAAATATTAATATTTAATATATGTTTTTATTATTCAAAATTACTTATTAAAAAAAAATTGAATTTAAAATGATTTAAAATAGATTTTTAAATAATTTAAAGGAGTCTGGCAGCACCGCCGCCGGCGAAGGACGCGTGGCACATTTTGATTGGGGGAGCCAAAATGCGGGCCAATCATTAGGTGGCAGCACAATCATTGCGCCGCCGCCAATGATTGGCGAAATGATACCGCGGAGCGCGGTATCACTTAACCACGTCAGCAAACCGCGACCGCCGTAGGATCTCTGCGGTTCGAGAATGGACGGTCCGGATTAGGGAGAACATTGCTTCGATTCAACAGACGCGAATAAACGGAGGATCAACGCGCGAAATGATGCAGTCTGGGCCGTTGATCCGGAGATCAACGGTCCAGAAAACATACCACTAACAAAAAATGCGAACGAACCCTAGATTATGATTATTGGTTCGTTCTCCTTACATACTCAACCAAAACCTTTGAAATTTGAAACGTAGATTAGCATATTGAACAGAATTTGTGTGGAATGTTTGGTTCGGCTTAAATCAAATGTAATGAGAAGCTATTTAGACTAGGTGTTATAATCTAGGGTTAGCAATATACCTTGATTTAAAGGAAGGATTGAACCGCTCAACGACTCTCTGAATTTGTCGTTTGTCCACGCTTAAATCTTCTTCAGAAGCCGTGGTCTGAAAAGCCCTCTATCACCTGGGATTCGCGTTGTATGGATTGAAGCTTAGGTTCGCCGGAGGATGGTCGCCGACGAGCCTTTCACGGTGAGATTTGGCCGGGAATGAACTTAAGAGGATTTTGGAGCTCAGGGAAGTTGGATTCCAGGCTTGATGGGGGATGGGAAGTGAGAGATGGCTAGGGATTCAATGATTGCTCAGAATAGGGTATATCCCTATTCAAACACCCCCAGGCCATTTGGATGGCTGGGATTGACTTAGGGGCTCACTAGGATGATGCCACCTGTGCTGGAGCGGTTAGGATGGCAGAGAATCAAAGGACTATAGGACATCCTAGGTGGAAAGTGGCCCTATGTCCTTACATGCATGTAGAATTGATTTAGACCAATAGATCTTAATCCAGAGGCCTAGAATAGGTCCTGGAAGGTTCTGGAGTCTAGTTAAATAGCTGGAATGGTCCCAAATGAAATGGGTTATCTTTGAGAAGGTGTTTGACCACATTTAATCCATTCACTTGACTTGTTGACCATATTGACTGGTCAAACAGTCAAGGGTACTGCTAAGGTGGACTAAGGAAGGTCTTGGGAGCTGGTTAGGCTTATTGGAAAGCCTTAATGCTAGGACATTGAAGTTTGAATGAAAATGTAGGAGTTTGAAATGGTTTGACCAAGCATAGTTGAGTTGACTTGGTCAAAACAACTAGAGTTCAACCCAATGTAGCTTTGGGAATACTTGAGCAATTGTTTGAAATAGATTTAAGGCTTGATGATATAGAGATGGCTTGAAATACATAGGTTGGACTAAAAAAACTAGTTTGAACAGATTGAATATTTTGACCAAATCAAATCAGGAGTGATTTGACTTTAAATGCATTTGAAAATATTTGAATCAATATTTGAGATAGATTTAATGATTTAGAGAGCTTGGTGTATTGATTTGACTAGATTAGGTGATTTGATTCAATTGGGTCTCGTTTGATTAGACTTGGGCTAAGTTGACCAAGTCAACTTTTGACTGGGTCAAGGGTCCAGTCAAATCCAAACTATTGGGGGAAGTGCCCAAATGAATTTGGATAGGTTTGTAATTGATTTTGAAGCTTAATTAAATATGATAAAGCTTAAGGATTGAACTGGTCAACCTGAGTTGACTTGGTCAACCAGGTTGACCCAGAGTCAGGGTCTGGGCTGGATTAATTTCAAATGGTATTTGAAGTCTGGTAGAAGTGTTTTCAGAGGTCAAATAAGTCATTTGGATCAAATCACCTATTTGGGCCCTTAATGGGCTTAATGGGTCAATTGTGTTGACTTGGTCAACCCAGTTGACCCAGGGTCAGGGATTGGGTCCAACCAGTTCAGAATGACATTCTGAGTCTGCTGGTGGTGGTCTCAAGGTCTGGGGAGGTCATTTGGTCAAAATGACCTATTTGGGCCTTTAATGGGCCTTTTAGGTCAACCCTGGTTGACTTGGTCAACCAGGTGGGTCCAGGGTCTGGAAATAGGCTCAACAAATTTGGTTTAACATTTGGAGACCAATGGAGGTGATCCCAAGGTCTGAGGAGGTCATTTGGTCAAAATGACTTGTTTTGACCCTGAAGGGCCTATTTGGTCAACCTGGTTGACTTCGTCAACTAGATTGACCCAGGGTCTGGTTTTGGGTCCAATAGATTGGTTTTGATATTTGAAACTTGCTGGAGGTAGTTGCATTTGATTTGGAACTCATTTGGTTCAACTGACCATTTAGGGGTATTTTGGTCATTTTGACCCCTGGTCAACTAGGGGTCAAATTGAGTCCAACAAAATACAATTTAATGCTCAATGGGTTATAATCAAGGGTCTGGAAGTGATCAGAGAGTTTGGAGAAGGCTCCAAGGTTAGGATCCACTGGGTGGCAGGTCCAGTGGCATAGGCTGTAAATATTTGAAGGTTTTACAGCCTTTGAATTTCAATTCAGTTTCTGGAGTTAGAGACCTCAGAATGGGCTCAAATTTGGAGGGTTGTCTCTAGAGACATGTCACACCAGTATGCAACTGACAGACCCTGAATAAGAGATCATTTGATAGGGTTTTAAAGTGTTCAAAGATTTGCTGGAAATGGCTTTCAGGACTTAGACCTTTGGCCTTGAAATTTGACCTAGATTTCTAGTTTTGAGCTGGACTTTAGATTTAAATGCTAGAATTTGAGCTACATAAGTCACTTACAATCATTTAAATGATTATAGATGATTAGATAGAATTAGGGTCAAGTCAGAGGTTGTGATAGCTGGATCTGAATTGTTTAAAGGTCAGGATTGATCAGGGGTTTGAATTGAGTTAAACTCTAGATTGAGTTGAGTCTTGAATAGATTGATTTAAAGTCTAGGTTGGTCTAGAGTTTGAATAGATTTGAGGTCTAGATAGATCTAAGGTCTAGGAGAATCCTAAGAACTAGATTGATCTAAAGTCTGGGTAGATCTAGGATATGGGTATATTCTAGAACCTGGGTAAATCTTAAAGCTTAAAGTCTAGGAGGATTCTATAATCTAGAAGTCCTAAAATCTGGAGTCTAGGGGCATCCTAGGATCTGGGTAGATTTAGGACATGGGTAGATCCTAAGATTTAAAATTTATAGAAATCCTATAGTCTAGAAGTCTGAAGGCATTATAGGATCTGATCATAAAAGAATCCTAGGGTTTAAACTCTAGAAGGATCATGGGATCTAGATAGATCCTAAAGTCTAGATTCTGGAAGGGTTCTATAATCTAAGAAACCCTAAAGTCTAGAATCTTCTAGAATCCTAAGACCTAGAAAGATTATAAAATCTAGAGGCCCTAAAGTCTAGAGTTTAGGGGGATCCTAGAGTCTAAGACCTAGGAGAATTCTAAAATTTAGAAGTCTTAATCCCTGAGATCTAAAAGGATCCTAAGATCTAGATAGATCTAATGGTCTAGAATAGGTCTAAGGTCTAGGAGAATCCAGAGACCTAGAATGATCTAGAGGAGACATAGGGTCTAGAATAGATCCTAGGGTCTAGATTAATTTGAAGGAATCATAGGGTCTACAATAGATCCTAAGGACTAGAAGAATTTAAAAGAATCCTAGGATCTAGAGAATTCCTAGGGTCTGGATCTGATCCAAGATCAGATTGATCCTAGGGTCTGGATTAATCTTGAATCTGGACTGGGTCCTAATGACCTCATACAAAAATGAGGTCAACAACGACCTCAAAATGACTTAATCATCCAGGATGATATTTATATCGTCCTGCACGATTAGTGCAAAAAGTGCCAAAATCATCCTGATCACCGCTCTAGATGTACATGTGAAACATGCTGGACGGTCAGGATTTTTAACACATCGTCCCGTACGATCTTGCGATTTTCTAAGATGATATGATCGAATCAATCAGATCTTGATTACTTTCCTTAATCACCAAATTAATTTAGGCATGATTGTAATCGATCCGATCAAATCTCTAAAAATAAAACTTTCCTAACTTGATCTAGCGGCTGAGAATTTCTGATTTGAGCCTATCATCCCGTACGATCGATGGATCATCCAGGACGATCGGCTTAATCAGACAAACTTAACTTGGTCGCCCTAATTAGGATTTTTTTTCACTAGATCGTCCAAGACGATGTGAATAACGTCCATGATGATCTACAAAAAAAAAATTAAACAGAACCTCTAATTCACTCAAGCTCTCCCTCTAAGTGTGTGTATACAAGGTTACTTAGCTAGGAGATCAGTTACATAGCATTTGACTCAATAAAGATGAAAAAGTACATTGGACCTAGATTTCAAAACAGACTTACTCGAGCTTGGACTGGCTTGAACTTGTAATTAAACCTGCGTACCTGAAAGATTAAACAGGAAACCAGAGACAGAAATATTTACTATCATCAAAATCATAATCTTTAAAACCAGATTTGCAACACTTTTTTCTTGAAGTGTAAACAAAGAAGCTTTAGCTTTATTAAGTAGCAAAAGATTCTCTAAGGAAGGATTATTCATGTAAAGGATATCTGCACTGTTAACCAAATCGTTAGTGTTAAAAATATTAGAAAAAATATTTTTAAAAACACACTTATTCCACCAATTCAAATTCTGTTTAAGCCTTTGGAGTTTAAATCAGAATCTTGTCATGCCTCCAACATTATCACAAAGAAATCAAGGGGGCATGCCTATTACTATTGACAAGAGAGGTAAAGGAATCATATAAAATCCATATATTTTGAAATCTAAAAGGTGAAGGAGTATTGCTACTAATATGCAAAATATTTAAAAGTAAAGGAGAATGATCAGATAAAGTCCTACTTAAATGATCAATACAAGTCGATTGAAAAGCTGAAATCCAAAAATCATTAAAGAGAATACGATCTAATCTTTAAAAATTTATTTCTCTTAAAATACATAAAATAAGGTTTTGAAATTTTTGTGGCTTGTGTGTTTTGCTGTAAGGGTTAGGCACACCAGATTTTAAACTTATATGAATAGTAGAGACACCTTAGAAAAAAATTTAAAAAATTGTTTATATAACTCAAAAAAATTCTAGAAGATTCCCGTTGTATCCAATAGTGATGAAACTTGAATACAACATACTTAATAAGATTTTCAACCCTAGAAATTAATTTCTAAATTATTGAAAGTCATTAAGGTTGTTAATTAACTAATCCCAAAACCAACCCTTATTTTAGGGTCAAAACTTCCAAATTTCATTCTTATTTAAATTAAATCCAAAGAATACATTCTAACACTTATTTTGCTCAGAAATAAATTCTAAACACAAGAAAATTAAAGACCCATTAGATTATGAACAAATTAG
Organism: Dendrobium chrysotoxum; assembly: GCA_019925795.1. Classification (NCBI taxonomy): domain Eukaryota; kingdom Viridiplantae; phylum Streptophyta; class Magnoliopsida; order Asparagales; family Orchidaceae; genus Dendrobium; species Dendrobium chrysotoxum. The sequence goes on along the minus strand of CM034311.1, from coordinate 13,538,959 downwards.
AAGTAACTTAATAATTAAGGGAAATTATTAATTAATTAAATAAAATAAATAAATAAATAAATAATACTTAAATTGTCCAAACACTTGAAATCATCCTTAAGAGTCATTATTAACATTAGGGAAGTTTTCAAGAAGTTTGGAGTTGATTTGAAACCAAAATGAATTTTCCTTAATTATCTTTAATTAAATAATTTATAAAAGATTGAATTTTCAAAAATCATAACTAATTCAAGAAGAATCCAAATGCTACAAACTCAATTGTATTGAATAACAATGAAAATCTAGTATTTATAAAAAAATATGAAACTTTCAAAATCTAAAACTGATCAAAAAGTCAAATCTCAAGTCAAACTTATCTAAGGGTATTAATTAAAATCCAATAAGCTTAATCATACTTTCAAATTTTAGAAGTAAACCAACATAATGAACTAAAAAAAAGAGTAATGAATCAATTAAAAATAATAACACAAGTTAAAATAAATAAAATAATAAATAAGATTAATTAAATTAAAATGTAACTACTGAGTAACCTGAGCCTATAAGGCTATTAAGTTAGTCGCAAGGAGGGTGAAATAAATCTCACGACCCTGATGTAAATAAAGACAATCATTATTTAACTTTAATAATTAATAATAAACTACTAATAAATTAGAGCCTTCATACTTTACATTAAATTCCATTCGAAGGATATAAGTGTATTGGATTTATAAGGCCTTAAGGATTAAGTGACTAATTAAAATATAAGAGCCTAAGGGCTCACATACTAAACAACTTTAACAGTTAAAATTCATCTTAAAAAGAATTCTGAAATATTAAAACTTGAATTGAAATTAAATATCCCACAACCTTGAACAAACAAAATTCAAATGCTAAAAAAATTCAAATAATGCCAAATTTAAGACATATCCAAGTTACATAGCCTTATACACAGACTATATTTTGTTTGCTAGGACAACCAACTCTAGTTTTAGGTTAGGTTGTTATTCTTTCATGTGATTTCTTTGTGATGTGCTTACATTTCTTTGTGATGTGAAGATGATAGGTTTTGATGATTGAGTGATGGGTTTTTACTGTACTTACTTTTCATATGCTTTAAGATGATTTTGCAATGATCTATGATGTATTGTGACTTGTGGTTTTGCTGTCACCAGTAATGGGTGTTTAGATTTTCATAGGTTAGGAATGATTTGGATATTAATGATTATTTTGCAGGTGATCATGATTATGTAAGGCTATAAAATAGGGCTAGTAAAATATGATTAATAAATTTTTTACATGTGTTCTAATTGCTAAGCCCTATAAAAATTAAAAGCATGGCCAAGTGAATGTGTTGGATCAAAAGTGAGCGAGGAAATATATATAAATACTTGGGATGATTTTTTGTGATTTTATATAAACTGTTTATTATAACTTGTAAGTTGTACAGAGTCTTTTTATTTTTCCTAAATGTAAACTTAAAAGGAATTTTGAAAATTAATTAAAATGGAATATTTAGTATCTAATTTGGAATCCAAAGAGGAAAGAATCATCCCTTAAGAGAGAGTTTCTTCCATTTGGAGATCCGAATTTGGATAATTTAAGATAAAAAGAGAAAGGAAACACCCTTCATGGATGAGTTCTTTTCATTTGGATGTATGAACCTGATGGATTTAAGGAAACTGAAAAAAGGAGCTAAAAAATGAAGACAAAAAATGTTACACTTTAAAACTTGCATCATCAGAATGAAACTCTAGGATGTTCTTAGTGGAGCCTGGCCTCTTTTAATTTTAGTAAACTTGGTTTGTATATTAAGTGACACTTGTCATATTGCCTTTCATTATGTTACTTGATTTGATTTGGGCTTTATGTGTTTTTCTTTACATTACTTATGCATTAGAAATTGCCTGCTTTTATAGGTTTCTTTCTTGCATGTTTTATTTTAGCCTAGATTTTGATAGGCTCTTAAGGATAAAAAAATTTCTTCTACTCATAATGAAAAAAAGAAATCAGGCTCACATAAGAAGATAAATGTTCATAAGAAGTAAGTCAGAATACGTCTGAAGTTCTCATACATCATATATTTTCCTTTCTTCTTGTTAGGCACCCCCCACCTAAGGGTCGTGGTAGATCACATGACTTATGAGGGTGCACTTTTGTCTAGGGGATGTTGTGCTCTCTAGAGAAAACCTATTTTCTATGCCTTTTTTTAAAGTTCACTACATATAATTTTTGCATAAAAAGTTAATTTACATGTATTGCATTAGAAACACATTAAAATTAATTAAAAATTAATTGTGTCAAGCATAATTATGCCATTCATAAGTAATGGTCCACTTATAAAATTCTCTAGATTTCAGCCTTAAATTCTTAAAAACTTAAATAATAGTCTACCCATCTTTCATAAGACCAAAATCATGGTCTTAATTAGACATAGAGGCTAAACGCTAGTGGCTGGGCCAGCATAAGGAGAAACTTTAGAGGAGGCTTAACTCCCTAATCAGTTCGAAGGAGTTTACTGATGCATTATGAGTATGATTTGTACCCCTTCTACATGTTAGTAGATGCATGGAGCATTTTTTAGGTTGGTTTAAGATCATAAAATTATCTTGCAGTATGAGGTTGAGTTTACTACATTGGTCGGGCATGCTTTGTAGTTGGTTACAGTCCTAATAAGAAGTGCTATAGATGTCTGAGAGGGCTTCAGGACAGTCTAATATAGCCATGGGTTCCATTTCACATTTCTAATTTCTTTGAATATGTAGAACATGCTTGTTTGATTGAAAATAATTTGATAGCACTCAGTAGTGGTGGATTGGTAGTTGAAAGTAGTTTTGATAACTTTTGGTGGTAGTTTTATTAGGAAGGGGTGTTTATTTGGACCTAGGGATTCCATGAGAGATGGATAATTTGTGGCAGTTTCTAACAGTGGAAGTGTGGCCAGTTTTGGTTCTTTTAGTGGGGCACATCCATGTCATAGTTATGGCAGACACTATGTTAATCAGTGTTATAGAATGATTGTGCAGTTTTTCTTATATATATTCAAACGGGCACAACATAGTTGACTGCCCACATGTAGGACTTGATTGACATTATGAGCCCAGATTTAGGAATTCTATTATATCAGTAGGGAGGCTTAGGATAGTTCGACTCCACACATTTTCTGAGCAATAATCTAGTAGAGGTGATGGCTTTGATTTTGTAACAGCTTTTATAGCTAGGAGACCACCCTTAGGTCAGAGAGAGCCTGGTAGTTTTATTGCATTAGCTCTAATTCAGGCACATATATATAATCTGACTTAACATGAGGCCCAAGAAACACCAAATGTTATTATAGGTATGACTTACATTTTTTGTTAGCCCTATCACATTTTGTTTGATTCTAGATCCAATCATATATTTATTTTTGAGTGTTATTTTGATTTACTACACTCACCTTCCATATTTCTACCTTTACTCTATCTATTAATTTGTCAATCAAAGATGGTATGATAGTTAGTAGAGTATGCTTCTGTGATATAAAAATATTTGATAAGAAGTGGACGTATAGTTTAATTATATTAACTATATATGAATTTGATATCATTTTAGGTATGGATTTGTTGAGTTGATATTTGGCCTAGATTGATTTTTTAAAAAAGTGAGTCACTTTATTTATTGGTAGTGAGAACTATTTATTTTAGAGATAAGAGGTGTTCTGTTTTGTATAATTTTTGCAATACAAGTAGATAAGTTATGGAAGAAAGGTTGTGTGATATTTTTAGCATCTATTCAGGATATGAGTGTAGATTATGTTTCTCTTTTTGATATTCTGATTATATGGGAGTTTTTCAGATTTGTTTTCTGAGGATTTAGTGAGTTTGCTTCATATAAAGACATTGGGTTCTATATTGATTATTTTGGGCACCGCTCTGATGACGCCTTAGCAGCTTCATGAGTTTAAAGTATAGCTTAATGAGTTATTTAACAATGGATTTATCCATCCTAGTGTGCATTTGTGGGGAGCACCAATTTTTTTTGTGAAAAAAGAAGGATGGTATGATATGTATATATATATCAATTATACATAATTGAATAAGATCACTATCAAGAATAAGTACCCTTTGTTATGAATTGATGATCTGTTTAATTAACTTGGATTATCTTATATATTTTATAAGATCTACCTGAGATATGGATATTATTAGGTAAAGATGAGAGAAGCAAATGTGGCAAAGACTATTTTTAGCACCTGATATGGACATTATGAGTTCTTAGTCATGCATTCTAGGGTGACTAATACACTAATTATTTTCATAATATGATAAATAGTGTATTTAAGGAATATCTCAATTAGTTCATAATAATTTTTATAGATGATATTTTAGTTTATTTTACTTATGAGGAAGAGCGTACAACTTGTCTGAGGATTATCTTAGAAACTCTGAAGCAACGTTAGCTTTATGCTAAATTCTCCAAATGCAAATTCTTATTGAAGAGTATTCCTTTTATATGGTATATGCTGAGCAGTGCAGGTATTTTTGTAGATCCCCAATAAGTTCACTCTATTACTTATTGGTCGAGGCCTATTATTGTATCTGAGGTATGCAGCTTCTTAGGCATGGTTAGCTACTACAAGAAGTTTATAAAGGGATTCTCTTAGCTTTTTGTTCCTCTAATGAGACTAACTCAGAAGTTAGTGGTTTTATTTGAACATCTGACTATGAGAAGAGTTTTTAGATACTGAAGGATTGTCTGGCATTTGTTCTAATTCTAAATCTTACATCTGGTATGAAAGAATTTTAAGTATTCAATCATGCTTTGTTGAAAGGATTGAGATGTGTATTGATGCAACATAGAAAGGTCATAACATATGCTTCCAAGTAGTTAAAGTCATATTAGAGAAACTATCTGACACATAATTTGGATCTTTCTTATGTTATATTTGCTTTAAAAATCTAGAGACCTAACCTATATCGAGCCAAGGGTGAGATCTTCACTATCATTAGAGTTTGAAGTATATGGCCACTCAGAAGGATCTAAATATGAGACAAATGAGGTGGCTTAAGTTGATTAAATATTATGATTTGATTATTTAACATCAACTTGATAAGGCAAATGTGGTAGCAGATGCTCTGAGCAGATAATCTTCTAAATTATCAAGTATTCTAATTCTTCAGATGAATATCTGATTCAAGATATAGAAAGACTGTAGTTAGAGGTGATTCCTTTGATTAATCAGGTTTTTGGCATTCTTGCTCAAATGATTATTCAACTGTCTCTGCAAGAAAGGATTCAGGAAGCTCAGAAGTTAAATACACATATTTGAAATTAAACGAACAAATCAATTCTCATAAGAAATCTAAATTATTAGTTTCTAATTCAGGTGTAATCTTTTATAAGAATAGATTACGGATTCTTAGTTCAAGAAGTTTGAGAACAGTTATTATGTACAAAGCTCATTATTCATGCTACACTATTAATCCAAGAAGCGACAAGATATACAATAATCTAAAAGGTATTTTAAGGTGATTTAGGTTAAAGAAATATGTGACAGATTTTATTTTGAAATGTGAAGCCTATCAGTTAGTGAAGGCTGAGCATTAGTGGCAACGAGATTTTCTATAATCATTGCCTATTCTTGATCTAAAATAGGAAAATAATGGATTTTGCTATTCGATTTTATAGATCGAGACAAGGGCATGATGCCACTTGGTCGTGATAGATCATTTGACAAAGTCTGCTCATTTTATTACTATATGACATTATGATTTAGTGGACAAATTAGCATAGGTACATATATAGAAAATTATTTGATTGCATGGGATAACCAAGGTAGTCCTTTCTAACATGGATGATAGGTTTATATCCATATTATAGAGAGGTATTCAACAAGATTTGGGCACAGAATTACATTTTAGTATGGTTTTTTATCCTCGGACTAACGCATAGTCTGAGAGGACTATTTTGGTATCAAAAGATCTTCTAAGTTTATGTGTTCTGGACTTTGGCGGTAGCTAGGAATATTTTATCCCTTTGATCAAATTTCCCTATAATAACATCTTTTAATGAAGTATAGGTATTGCCCCATACAAAACATTGAATGGTAGGAATGTAGAACCCCTTTGTCTTGCATAGAGATGGATCATATAAATCTGAGAGGGCCATCTTTGGTTGATGAAGCTACTTAAAAGATCCATCTGATCAAGGATAGATTAAAGGCCATACAAAATAGATTTAAATAATATTATAATGCTAAGAATTTAGATGTAGAATTTTAGGATGGAGATTTCATATATGTGAAAATCAAGCCAATGAAAGGCATTAGTAGATTTGGTAAAGAAAGATAGTTGAGTTAAAGGTACATTATATTGTTTTTAAGTAATTGAAAGAATTAAAAATTATGCCTATAAATTATGATTTTCAGATCATATGTCTGACATTCATAATGTATTTCATGTGCTACTTCTAAGAAAAGGGGTGTCTGATTTTGAAAATAATGTATCTATTGAAGAAGTTGAAGTACATCCAAATATGAGTTATAGAGATGAGCCATAGAGTATTCTGGCTTATAATATTATAAAGTTAAGAAATAAATATATCACAATAGTTAAGATTTAGTGGAAGAATAAACATAAAGAGAGGCTATTTGGGAGAAAGAATATGAAATGAAGTAGCTATATCCAAATTTGTTTTAGTGATTTGAGTTTTTAAATGTTGAGGATAATATTTTTTTTAGGAGGGAAGAGTTGTAACACCTACAGATCAGTGCATTATTCTAACATATTCTGACTCGATTTGATTCAAGGAAAACCACTAAATTTTTGTGTTTGAACTATTCTACATGTGACTTGGAATATTTTGTATACATGTGAAAGTCTTCATATGTTCGAAGTGGTTCCTAGGAGTCTATTTTCATATTTTGAAACCTAAAATTTTTCTCCCAGGGCATCACGGCCCTGGCTAGGCCGCAATGATGAGCACTCTAGATTTTTCTAAAATTAATTCAGTGTAGTGGCAGTACGATGCTGTGGGCTCCTAGAGGAAGCTCTCCAAAGCTCAGGTTTGGGTGCCATGGACGTAGGTCTAATTTTAACATTTAAATTATAAGTTATTAATTTCCCAACTAGGTGTGTAAGTGAGCCAAGCCAACTCGTGAACTAGCTCAAGCTCAACTCAATAATGAGCTCGTAAGTTAACCTTATCAAGCCATGAGCTTGAGCTTGAGTTTCGGTTTGATGAGGCTTAGCTCATGAGCTAGCTCATAATTATATAACTAATTGACTTTTTTTTTAAAATTAATTAGCAAATAAAAATTTTCCTCCAATAAAATCTAAAATCTAACAATATTGAGAAAAACAACTAGCTATTCCCAGAAAAAAATAGCCATGATTTGAAAAAATCTTATATTTTCTAAGAAAGAAGTTACTTTGCATTATTGAGGCTATAACAATTTTCAAAAAGCAAAAGCAAAAAAAATATAACGTTGCATTATAGAGAGAGAAAGCAGATTTGGGGCAACATCAATCCATTTTTAGCTAATGACCCAGTACTGAAAGTTATTAGGTTCAAGATAGGTTAAAAATACAAAAAAAAGATTTTTTTAATTACATTATATTTCTATAGTCTAAAATTGATAATAAGTTTATACATATAAAACATTCACTGCATAACTTGATATATGTTAAAGAGATAACACTTTCAGACATTTTGTTATTTTTCTGAAAAATTTTCACCTGGGGTATTGAAAAGTGCACTATTTTAATTATCCAAAACATAATTTTGATCCAAAAAAATAATATTATGTTATAATTAAATATTTAAAATAATATTTTGAATAATCTCTGGTAATTTGGTTATATTCTAAAATAGTGAATTTTTACTCAGTGGTATGTTCAGTTGCCTACCGTTAAAGCTTTTTTTTTTAATTCTGAAATTAGATTATTCAAGTTTCTTATTTTACTTTAATCTAATCAATTTGCTTATCTGATTAAAATGAGTGATTCTAAGAAGATCTAATGTTGGTTGAGGAAGTTCTATTCTGATGCTAAATGCATATTCTGGTGTTATATGCACACTGTTTTGGTGCTATATGCACATTCTATTCTGGTGCTAGGCATTGGGAGTCATAAGGGCCTATTTTCTAATATCCTAGTATGTGAGTCAGAAAAGCCATAATTTTCAGAATTCTATTCTGATGTGAGGTACAAGAGCCTAAGGAAAATCTATTACTTTTTATTTTGATATATAAAGTACTTATTTATTTACTTTACTTGTTATTATTCAACTTTTGATAAGTACAATCCCTACTATATTCCATACAATAATTATTACAAACTTCTATCCAAACTCATATGAATGCTTAATAAATGAATTATATGGAAATTTAAATAGGTAAGTGTGACCTGCTAAACTGTGTAGGCTTACAGTTTGGTATACATTCAATTTTTGGGTTTGAGAAAGGAAAGTACCAGTTGAGTAGCTGAGTCAGGATCTGATCTATCTGAGTATGTATAATTACTTATTTTTCTAATTTTTGTGTAGTCATGATTAGTTATTTAAATTTCTCTATTTTGTGTTTCAGTTTGCACCTATGTACTATAGTGTAAATATTGTATAAACATTTTGAAGAGAAATGAAAAAAAAATTTGTGGAAGTGTTATTTACTATATATTAAAAGTTATGAGCAGCTCTATGGTTTTTATTTATTTTAAATTTAATTAAAAGAAGAAATCTGAAAAGTTTCACAAAACCCTGATCTTAGTTTTCCCTACTGCAAGTCAACACAATAGGCCCTATTTTGTATGTGCGTTTATCAGGTTGGGTTATGACACTTATAACCTATCACCATAGAAGATCACTCCTCTATTATCAACTTGTAATTCTAATCTCTTTCCATATTGAATTTGATCTATCAATTTCACATCTTCCTCATTCACTTTATGAGCTTCTTTAATCCTATCCTAAAATGAGGGCTAAACCATCATCTCGGATAAGACTCCAACAGTCACATCAAATGAATGTATCACCTTATATTCTAATATCTCCATTTCCCTAATTAATGCTTGCTTAGAAGTGATTAAATTGGCTACCACTCCTATATATTTCCTGCTTAAAGCATCAACAACCATGTTCACTCTGCCTAGCTTATAAATAGCATACAAATCATAATCCTTGATAAATTATAACCACCTTCTCTACCTTAGATTTAACTTCTTCTAAGTGAAAATATACTTCAAACTTTGGTGGTCAGTGTAGATCTTACATCTCACACCATACAAATAATGTCTACAAATATTCAATGTAAATATAATAGCCGCCAGATTAAAATCATGAGTCAGATAATTCCTCTAATGTAACTTCAATCACCTGGATACATTAGCCACTACCTTCCCATTCTATTGCAACACACATCTTAGGCCATTCAAAGAAACATTACTATACACCTGAAATCCTTATGAACCCAACGGAACAACCAACACAAGGGCAAACTCCAAACACCCCTTTAACTTTTGGAAGCTTTCTTCATAATCTAGTGTCCAAGCAAATGACATGACCTTCTGGGTCAACCTTGTCAAAGGGATTGTAATCTTCAAAAAGTCCTTAAAAACTTCCTATAATAACTTGCCATGCTAAGAAAATTGTGAATCTTAGTCACAGATGTCGGTCTCAGCAAATTCTCTATTACTTGCATCTTCTTGGGATATGTAGTAATTCCTTCCTAACTTATCACATGCTCTAAGAAAGCTATATAAGTCAATTAAAACTCATATTTTGAGAACTTAGCATACATCTTTTGTTGCCTCAAAGTCTCCAAGGTCAACCTCAAATGGGTTACATGCTCTTCTTCATACTTTGAATATACCAGGATATTATTAATGAATACAATAGTGAATTGATCCAATACTCCTGAAACACCTAATGCATTAGGTACATAAATACTAATAAAGCATTCATCACACCAAATGATTACCAAAAATTTATACTGTCTAAATACTAAAAGTCATCTTCGCTAAATCTTCTGCCTTCACACTCAATTGATGGTACCCAGACCACAAATCAATCTTAGAAAATACAACTGTACTATTTAATTGATAAAACATGTCATCTATCCTTGTTAGTGGATTCTTGTTCTTTATAATTATCTTGTTCAGTTCCCAATAATCAATACACACTCTCAATAGGAGCACTGTTAATAGATACAAAATCCTAACACTCCCAAACATTACAAGTCCTCCCCTCCTAGATTCACTGCTCTCTAACCTAACTTCTTCCCACTGAATCCACTCCTGGAAGACTCTCCACCAAACCATTTCTTAGTGGTTTCCCATCATTATTAGGTGGACATATAATTATTTTCCACCAGCCTAGCTCTCTCAACAAGATAAGAAAAATCTTGAATGTGAGGTGGGATTAGGGGATGCCTTAGACTATCTCTAAAATCTTGCAAGACATGATAACACTTCTCTTCAAGGGTACTGACCAACTATGTATGATATTTAGCAAGGGCTACAAACTCTGCCTCATACTGCATCATGATCTTATTCTCTTACACCAACCTGGGAAAGGACTCCTATATCTATTCCCTGGTAGATGGCTGTATAAATAAACTTCAAATGATCTCTAAAAAACTCTTCCCATGAAATCTCCACATTTGACCTACCCTTAAATCTTTCCCTAAGCTAGCTTATCCATTAGCATTTTTCCTCTCCATCCAATAAGAACATAGCTAATAAAACATTCTACCTTTTGGGCACTACATACTATCAAATGATTTTAGCCAATCTTTAACTACTTAAAGCTCAATAATACCCTAACAATAGGATGGATTCAATATTAAAAGTAACTACAAATGCTTATTAACCTTGTCTCCCTTGACTCTAACCATCTTACCCTAAGTCTCACCCATCAACTAGGCCACTAACCCAACAAACTACATCAACAAATTAGAATGTATTACTAGCACAATACTTTGACCTATAGCAGCTTAATTGAAACTTTGTCCATCAGCTGTTTCTTACTCTTGGGGGTTCAGAAAGCAGTAATACTTTAATTTATATGAAGAATAAAAGGGTTCAATTCTATATATACTCATCACAAACTAATAAATAATTTTTTAAACTAAGTCTCAACTCTTTTTTCTTATTTATACAAATCATTTTCTATAATTCTAAATACAATTCTAATCCTTCCAAACCATTGCACTTATACCACTATATGTTGCCCTAGGTTCTAATGGAAGGATTAAAATCCTAAACCTATAATTAAAGCTCAAGCATCAATAGAGACAACCATAGCTACTACAAATCTAAATAATAAAAATAACTTAATATATCTCATTTCATTAAAATATATGTACACTAATCCAGCTTAAGAAGTTCTTCACATTTAAATAATTAAACACTAGATTGCAAAATATTACCTTAACAACTCAGATTCAGAAGATTCTGCTTCTATCCTTTTCTACTTCACTAGACATTTACCTTTTCCTGAAAGATCAAAAAACATCATAGGATAAGTATAACTAGCTTAGTAGACTTCTCTCCTAACCCATCATAATACCAGTAATAGTTAATTAATTAAAATAAATATAATGACATGTAAAGAATAAATAAAGTAATAATAAAACCTTACTTATAATTTCAAATTTTGACTTACACCTTTGAAGCCACTTTCATAGAGGGTTCAGATGCATCACACAACACTTGGTATCAGAGGTTCACTTGCACTTGAATTTCATATTTCATCAGCGTTCATTCAAAATTTTAGGAATTATTAATATTTAATTCATAATATTTCTTATACTAAATGTATAGAAGAATTAACATATGCTAAGAAATGATTAAAATGCACATATCTTGATACCTACTTATAGCTTTACTTCTATTTATGCCTCCCTTTAACCTTCCACACTTGCCTCTAGCAAGTAGTACCAGAATCAAACATAATTGATGTCACATAACTTCCCGCAACTACTTTAAGCAAGTGGGGCTAGAATCTCTCCCACATATACACTAGGTAGATGGGGCTAGAATAGAACATGTAGGGCCTTTGTAACATTTTTGAGGTTGTACATTTTTATATATTAGAAAAGCTTTATCACCATGCTATGAATAATGCCAATGCAAATGCAATAGAAACTAAATTATAACTTTAATGCAATATTCAAATAATACATGAATTGCTAGTAAAAAGCAACATTGCTTCTATAACATTATACCCATTGAACTTTTCTCCAAATTATAGCATTCACATGAATATTTTAAGACTGTTATATAACTATTACAATTATCAAAGAAAGCCTTAATCCAGTTATATATTCTAAGAAAAAATATATTTTTATTTATAACTTTTTATAAAATCACCATAAACTCCAAAATATGTCTCTAAATATTAATATAAAATTTATAGCTTTTATCAAGTTTTAGGTTAGCAAATCCTTCTTTTATATTTCTTGTATGTCAATGGTGTAAGCAAAAACTCAATTAGCAAGCTCCACCATAAAGCGTAGCCAATATCCCCATGTGAATCTACCCATAAACTTTTATCTTGAGTGGAAATCTCCACCTCAAGAAAACTACAACATCACTTTAATGGAATAAAAACTTTATGTTCTCTTCCTTACTTTTTAAGTTAATTTCTTATGGTAAAATTGGTTGATTATTTATCAAAATTTGAATAGTTTCCATCTTAGAAGTTTAGGATTATAGATCTAGCCATTTCTTTTATTCAAAATTGCATGCATAAGAATATATGTGTATAAAATTTAGTGTGTTTAAAGTTTAAAAGAACTTTATAAAAAAGGGTCTATATTACTTAAGAAGAGCTTGGGATGTATGAAGTCCTTGTACCCCTCTCCTCATTTTGAAATTTTTTAAACTTATAATACATTTTATTTTTATACCTATATTTTAACTTTCTCCCTCTCTCATCTATAACCATTTCCGCCTCATCTCTTTCTTAGTATTTATAAAAAAAAAATCATCTCATGACACATAAATTAGCTTTTCAAGATCAAATAAAAAACTTGACCACGATAGTGTATTTCTTAGATCTTAGGATTCATGAAAATGATATTAAGATCAAAGAACTATTTGAGGAGACTTGAACTCAGATATAAAGACTAAACTATTCTAAATCATTTGCAAAATAATAAAAGTCCTATGCACTACCCAAAATCATAGTACACATTTCGAAGATGACAATTCTTGTATAGATCAAAGAGAAGACAAGTTACTATAAAGCAATCCAACCTTAGGAATGGAGGTATAAGATACCATACTCATAGGAATGCTAATGATTTTAACGCTAATTCTAGGAGAGTTAAAGTTAAAGCTCTGGTCTATGATGTACTCATGACCCCAATAGATATGTAGGATGGTTAGTCCAAATGGATGACTTCTTCGAATGTTAGGATGGATGATTTTAATTTTTTCTTTTTTTTTGCTAAAATGAAATTAACTAGATATGCTAAGATCTATTCGATGAATACTTTTGCAAAGAACAATGGTTAGTATGGACCACTCTTCATTGGATTGAAATGAATGAGATGTTAAGAACAAAATACTATAGTAGGCATCATGATAAGAAATTACTTGGATATTTATTAACTCTAAAGTAATGTAGTATCCATATAACTGAATATCTGAATACCTTTGGAAACTTAATTTCTAGGGCTGATTATACTGATAATAATTAACAACTGGCCAATAAATTTGTTATCATATTTAGGATGGATATGTAACACCCACTATCCCAAAACTGAGATAATTAACTTAATCTAGAATAAAGTTTTACTTAATCTTAGTTTGGTTATCTGTTATAAGTTCTATGGTGCTTGATTAGCCCTAAATAAGCTAAGAATTTGAATAGGGAAGGAGGAAATCATAAGTAACCAAAGTGTTATTGGTGCATTACGACACTAAGAGAGACAGCATGGAGACATTGTCCTCTCTATTTGGGAAGATAGAGGGGCACTGTGGTGGTGGCTAGCATCTTTGCATATCAATCTTGAATTTGAGGGATATGGGAACATTTGGAATATTCTATTTTAGCACAGCACTGCGGGGGAGGTGAGCACCATGGTATTAGACCTAAAATGATATTTTTAAAAAATTATCTAAAACCATTTTCTTAAGCTCACTAAGCCCGCATCCTAGACCTTCACTTGTTGGAGAAAGAAGAGAGAAAAGGGATAGAAAGGAAAGAGGAGAGAGGATGAAGAGAGCGAGATTTGTAGGCTGTAGCTTGAATTTTATCTTTCGGGCCAATTGAAGATTTCATATTGCACGAGGTAGACTTTTAAACACCTATCTTCGATTTAAATTCTAATAATTTTATAATAAGTTATGAATAAAAAATATTTTTGGGTTTTATGTTATTTTCTTATAGTAGTTAACTTTTTGTATATTACTATATATTTTACTCTAAATACTTTAACTATAATAAGACAAATTTTTACCAGTTGATTTAATATGTGATGAATTTTATGCATGTTGACCAAATGAAGCATTTCTAATTTTCATAATAGTTTTTAAAAGTCTTAAAATATTGTGTTGTAAATCTGGACTCAAGTACGATGATTTTGGTGATAAGAAACATTATTGTTTCCATACTGCTAATTCCTGTCAATTGGTTTATTACATATCAGTTTTGCCCTACTCACTAACATTTTAGATCTGGCGTTCACTTGCAACTTCAATCAGCTCATGATTGGGTAGACTAGGGTTGAGTTTGTTTATAATTTCAACTTTAGTATACTTTTACCTTTCTTGAGTCAAGTCATGTATATGGTGGATACTAAGCTGAGTAACATTGCACACACACACACAAGGGAGTAAGTTGGTGAGTTAGAAATTTTTTATTTTTTGAACTAATTGTATTGTATAATTTATATCGTACTAGACGATCAGTTAAAACAAAAAATCCTAATTAGGGCACCCTTTGCTAATTGAGATTGATTAACCTAATCATACTAGACAATCCTAATCGTATAGGACAATCAGGTATAATCACAAATTCAACCGCCAATAATAATTTAGGCAATTTTTTAAAATTCAAATTTTACTCTAATCATATAGTACGATATACATCATACTGGATGATTAATGGAAATCATGCCTATATTGATCCTATGATTAAAAAACTAATTATGGTTTAATTGCTCAATCACATTCGTACATGATGATCGTATTATATGACCTGAGCGATGCATGAGATGATATTTAATCGTCGTCTATCATTGCATGTTGTACTAGACGATCAATGCAGTCTCTTGAATTAATCATATAGGATGATCGTTGGATCGTACGAGATGAATAGTATAATCTCTTAAATTGATCGTACAGACCAATACAGTTTGTACTGTCTGGCAGTGCTATTTTATACTAATCGTACAGGAAGATCTAACGATAGTACTGGATGATCCATGATGGCAAATTAAAATTTAGGGCTTCTTTGGAGGCTTTCTATTTAAACTCCTACATTACCTTGTAAGAAATCTTTTGATGTTGAATTGCTTGAGAGGGAGCTTATAGAGAGAGAGTTAATAAGAGCTTTGGGAGAGAAGAGAGGGAGAGTTCTTGTCAGGGGGAGTTGTGAGAGCTTCACAAGGTTACTCCAAATAAAGTTCCTTCCAATCTTCTTCAAGTCTCTGCTTTGATTCTTGGGTGGCTCCAGGGAGACATTTTCTTCAGAACAAGATCATGGTTTTGTGCCAACTCTTAGAGGGAGTAAAAGGATTCATGGTTCTCAGCCAACTCCAGGAGGGAGTAAAATAATTCTTTGTTCTCTGCCATCTCCAAGAGGAATAAAAAGAATTTTAGGTTTTCTGCCTTCACCAGGAGGGGGAAAAAGATTTAAGGTACTCTATCAAACCATATTGGTGGAAGAGATTTTGTAAGGGCTTCTCTGCCTATCTATGGGGGTAAAGGAGAGACACTAAATGGTTTAGTGTAATACCTAGAGCCGAGGCCTCCAAAAGTGGACATAGGTTAGATTTAGCCAAACCACTATAAAATCTGGTGTATTCATTCTTTTATTTTTTAGCATTTTAAGTTTCACACATTTTTATTTTTTGTGTGTGGTTGAAAACTCTATTTTTGTTGTTATTATTAATCTGCTTTCGCATCAAGGGATAAAATTGATATTTTTAGATATTCTAAAAAGATTTAAAAATAGGGGGATTTTCTTTTTGCTTAAAGAAGTTCTTAAATTATCAATTCACCCCCTCTTGGTTAACCTCGAGCTAGTTCTTAGAGGTTTAACAACCTTCATAAACTTTTACGTGGTATTAGAGCGGGATTCAAAAACTAAGTTTTTAAATAACTTAAAAAAATGATCAATGGCTAACTTTAGAAATCGTAATACTGCAAAAGGATATTCAATCACACGACCATCTTTATTTGATAATATTCCTTTTAATTTTTTTAAAAATTTTATGACTACTTTCTTGCAATCTATATATTATCGCATATGGATGTTAGTTCAGGATGAATATTCTGCACCTTCACACTTTATTAATGGCATGAAAATTAAACTCTCATTTTTTGAATAGAGAAGAGAAGATAGAGATTTAGCCTAATTAAATGCTAAATATTTAAACTATTTTTTCTACATTAAAATCTAAAGATTACATGTGTGTTTTTACATGCACAACTGACAAAGAAATTTCAAACAAACTCTATATAACCTATAAAGGAATAAATGAAGTAAAATAATCTAGATTTAATATTCTTCTCTATGACTATGAACTCTTTCAATTGAAACCTAATGAATCAATCTCTAAAATGTATATTAGGTTCACTTTGATTATTACTTCCCTGCATGCTTTAGGAAGAGAGCTTACTAATTATGAAAAAGTTAACAAAATCTTGTATTATCTATCTACTTCATATGATGCAAAAATCACTACTATTACTGAATTTAAGGATCTGATTGTTTACTCCATTGATAACTTACTTAGATCACTCATTGCCTACGAGCAAGGAGTGAGTCAAAGATAACATAATGTAGGTGAAAAGAGAAAGGAGAAAATTGTAGCCTTAAAGACTAATGATTCTGATAGTGACAATTCTGCACCTAAGATGATGATGACATAACATTGATGATAAGGTAATTCAAGAGCTTTCTAAAAAAAAAGCAAAGCATCGTCAGTGATGGAGTAAAGGTAAAGCTAAAAAAATTCTAAAGTTTATGCTGATATCATCTGTTTTGAATGCAAAGATAAGGCACTTGAGGTAGGATTGCCCAAATTTGAAAACTCACCTAATCAAGGAGAAGGGTGAAGAAAAACCTAAGTTCAAGAAGGGTAAGCAAAGGACTCATAAGGCTTTTTGGGTAGACTCTACTTTAGACTCATTTGAAACAGAAGCAGAAGAGGAGGTATCCAACTTATGCTTAATGGCAGATAATCAACTTGATCATTCTGAACAAGAGGAGGTATATGAGCTTTCCTATAATGAACTATTTTAAGCTTTTAAAAATATTTATGATGTATATAGGAAACTCAAAAAAATGTATGCAAGCTTGAATTCTAATTTTTCAAAATTGCAGAAAGAACATGAATGGATTAAGAAAAATCATTCTACATTAGATAATAATTATATGGCTTTATTAGATGAATTTGATACTTAAAACAAGAAACATCTTGATTTAACTGTTGAACATGATTCCTTGAAAACATCGCATACTAAATTAGAAAATGCATTCAAAGAAGTAGAGACTCTTGCATCTCAATTAGATTATGGTGAGCATACTTTAAGATTTGAAAATTTAATTTTTAAAAATGCAAACAAATCTTGCAAGTGAAATTAACTTCTTTTAAATAAAATAAAACATCACCTTCACTTGCAGAATTTTATAAACCATCAATACAGTATGCATTCAAACCTAGGAAGAGGTACCATAACCCATATAGATTAGTAAATTCTTTTCCTGATATTAGATATTTTTTTATGGCATGCTAGGATATATCTCTCATACTTTCACTATCCACTGTAGAATATATTTGGTGTGGAGATAATAATTATATATACCACATCATAGCATGCATACATCTCATTCTTTAATTCATAAGGTGGAACCATTTTATTTTGGGTTCCTAATCCTAACCTTTGATGATTTTTTGGGGATGCTCTCACAAAAGGATCTTGAGAGCATGTGGTACCTAGATAGTGGATGTTCAAGGCACATGACTGGAGATGCAAATCAATTCATTTTGCTGGAGGCCAGGGCAAGAGGCAAGATGACACTTACACATAATACCACCATGAGAGTGGTGGGCTCAAGTATAATTGGCAACTCAAAAAATTTCCCCATTAAAAATGTTTTACTGGTAGATAGTTTAAAATATAATCTATTTAGCATAAGCTAGCTCTGTGATAAAGGGTTTAGTATTAAATTTTTATCTACCAGCTGTATTATAAGTTTAAATGAAAATATTTTGCTGTAAGAAAAAAGAATCAATAATGTTTACATGCTTGATTTAAATTGTGTTAAACCTACTAACTCTCTTTGTCTAAAAATTATTACTGATGAATCCTGGTTGTGGCATAGAAGACTTTATCATATAAGCATGAAAAATCTTTAAAAAATCACCCAAAAAGAATTAGTTAGAGGCATACCCAAACTAGAATTCACTAACGACCACATGAGTGATGCCTGTCAGGTAAGAAAATAAGTCAAATCCTCCTTCCACTCAATTAAGGACATTAACACTAGCAAACCTTTAGAAGTCCTCCACATGGATCTCATTTTGCTGGAGGCCAGGGCAAGAGGCAAGGTGACACTTAGTGATAACACCACCATGAGAGTGGTGGGCTCAAGTATAATTAGTAACTCAAAAGATTTCTTCATTAAAAATATTTTACAGATAGATGGTTTAAAACATAATCTATTTAGCATAAGCTAGCTTTGTGATAAAGGGTTCAACATTAAATTTTTATCTACAGCTGTATTATAAGTTTAAATGGAAATATTGTGCTGTAAGAAAAAAGAATCAATAATATTTACATACTTGATTTAAATTGTGTTGAGCCTACTAACTCTCTTTGTCTACAAATTATTGCTGATGAATCCTAGTTGTGACATAGAAGACTTTATCATATAAGCATGAAAAATCTTTAAAAAAATCATCCAAAAAGAATTAGTGAGAGGCATACCCAAACTAGAATTCACTAAGGACCATATGAGTGATGCATGTCACTTATGAAAATAAGTCAAATCCTCCTTCCACTCAATTAAGGACATTAACACTAGTAAACCTTTAGAAGTCCTTCACACGAATCTTTTTAGACTGTTAGCACTACAAGCCTAGGAGGGAAAGTCTTTTGGTATGTGATTGTTGATGATTACTCATGATTTACTTGGGTTAGATTTTTTTCTCATAAAAGTGAATTATTCAAAGAATTTAGGACATTCTCCACTTGGATCAGAGGAATCCAGTTATGAAATTCTGATAATTTATACTGATTATGGTGGAGAGTTTAAAAATGAAAAATTTTGAATCTTATTATAAGGAGTAAGAGATAGATCACAACGTTTTAGCTCCTAGAACCCCCCAGCAGAATGGGGTAGCTAAAAGAAAGAATATGACCTTGGTAGCAGCTACTAGAGACATGTTAGATAAATATTTACTTCCTAAATACTTCTGGGTAGAAGGAGTAAACACAGTCCATTATGTTTTGAATAGGGTTAATATTAGATCTAAGCTGAACAAGATAACCTATGAAATCCTTAAGGGTAGGAAACCTAACCTCTCTCACCTTTATGTCTTTGGATGTAAAGTATTCATTCTAAATAATGGGAAATCTCTATTAGAAAAGTTTGACCCAAAATTTGATGAAGGAGTCTTCCTGGGATACTTAAATGTTTGAAAATCCTTTAGAGTTTTTAATAAAATGACACTAGTTATAGAAGAGACCACTCATGTAGTTTTTGATGAATCTGATAATTCTTGAGGGTCTAGGGTAGAAGAAGAAGAAGAAGTGGTTGAAGTCACCTCAGGAGTAGAATCTTTAAATTTGGAAGAAAGGGAAGAACCTAAAAATTCACTACCTAGAGAATAGAGATAGTCTTCAATTTATCCTAAAGAACTAATATTAGGAGACCCATCTAAAGGTGTTAGAACTAAGCATGGACATAAAAAGAAGTTAACCACTCTGCCTTTATCTCAATGATTGAACCCATAAATATAAATCAAGCACTATTTGATGAATTCTAGATCCTAGCCATGCAAGAAGAATAAAATCAATTTGTTAGAAATGATATTCGAGAGCTAATTGAAAGACCTAAGGACAAGAGTGTTGTTGAAATAAAATGAGTTTTCAAAAATAAAATGAATGACTTTGGTGTAGTGGTAAGGAACAAAGCAAGATTAAGTTGCAAATCTGGTTTTAAGAAGTACAATTTTGATGATGACAAACATATTTGTATTCTGTTTTGTTTGGCTAACCCATTTCAGGTTCACAAGATCAAAAGTAACTCAAGCTAACTCAAGATCGGGTCCAAGTGTGTCTAATATACTATTTTCCTTTTCTTGAGTCAATTATAATGTAACTGATCCCCTAGCTAAGTAACCTTGCACACACACACTCAGGGGGAGAGCTTGAGTGAATTAGAGTTTCTGTTTAATTTTTTGTTCAGATCGTCCTGGACGATATTAACATCATCCTGGATGATTAAGTAAAAATAGAAACTCTAATTAGGGCGACCAAGTTAAGTCTATCTGATTAAGTCGATCATCCTGGATGATCCATACATCATACGGGACGATAAGCTCAAATCAAAAATTCTCAGCCGCCAGATCAAGTTAGGCAAGTTTTAATTTTAGAAATTTGATCTGATCTCATCCCAGACGATACGTGTATCATCCTGGACGATCTAGTACAATCATGCCTAAATTCATTTGGTAATTAAGGAAAGCAATTAATATTTAATTGATACGATCATATCATCCGGGACGATCGTAAGATCGTCCGGGATAATCATGATCGTCTAGTGTGTTTCAGCTGTACATCCAGAGCGGTGATCAGGATGATTTTGGCCCTTTTTGAACTAATCGTACAGGACGATATTCGTATCGTCCTGGACGATCAAGTCATTTTTGGATGGTCCAACACAAGTTCCTCTGGACGACAAGAGTGATCTTCTGGACGAAATTCTTGGATTTACGCTAATCGTCCCGGACAATCGCAGAATCGTACGGGACGATCTGAACAACTTTTTCTACTGATCATCCAGAAGAGCCAAATCGTCCAGGCTAAAATAGGTGATTTTGAACTAATCGT
The DNA here is from genome assembly GCA_019925795.1 of Dendrobium chrysotoxum. Lineage (NCBI taxonomy): Eukaryota > Viridiplantae > Streptophyta > Magnoliopsida > Asparagales > Orchidaceae > Dendrobium > Dendrobium chrysotoxum. The sequence continues at coordinate 13,517,717 of CM034311.1, read as the reverse complement.
ACAGGATGATATTTCTATCATCCTGGATAATTCTTGCCGACCAGTTGAGATTTAGGAAAATTTTAGAGCCCTCCTTTAAAAGATATTTTTCTTCCAACAAGAAAAATCTTTTGCCACTTTCCTTTCCAGAGAAACCCTAGAGAGAGAGAGAGAGGATCTTGTGAGGGAGAGTTTATGAGGGATTTACAAAGGTTGCTCTAAGCAAGGATCAGAGTCGTCTTCTGCGCTCGTTGTCTCTGGTCTTGTCAGTATCTCTTGGGAGGATCATCGGCAAGAAGATCCGGGGTTCTCTGCCCGCTTCAAGAGGAAGCGAAAATAAGTTCAGGTTCTCTGCCTGCTTGAGGAGGAAGCGAAAGGAATCCAAGGTTCTCTGCTTGCTTCAGGAGGAAGCGAAAGGAGGTTTAGGTTCTCTGCCTCACCGTGTCGGTGGAAAGGAGTTTTCGTACAGGCTTCTCTGCCTTGCTGTGGGAGCAGAAGGAGAGTCACTTTAGTTTAGTGCAATACCCGGAGGGGAGGCTTCGAGGAGTGGACAAAGGTCAAGTTGACCGACCCACTATAAAATTTGGTGTGTTCTTTCTGATTACTTTTTGTACTTTAGTTTTCCGTGATTAACTACTTGGGTGAAATCTGTGTTTGATCTTTTTATTTATGTGTTTTACTTATTTCCACTGCAAATCATCGAAAGGATTTTTTACTGTTGCTCTAGAATTTTTAAAAAACCAATTCACCCCCCCCCCCTCTTGGTTAGCCTCGGGACTAGTTCATCAGGCCTTAACATCCCTATCGAACTTTCAAGTGGTATCAGAGAGGGATTCAAAAATTTAAGTTTAAAAACTTTTGAATTTGATCCATGGCTAACTTTGGTAATCGTAATACTGCTGAACGTTATTCAATTACACGACCGCCATTATTTGATAACATACCTTTTAATTTTTGGAAAACTCGCATGTCCACTTTTCTTCAATCAATTGATTATCGTATGTGGATGCTTGTTAAGGATGGCTACGAGTCGCCTTTCAGAATGATTAATAATGTTAAAACTAAACTGCCCTTTACTGATTGGACTTTTGATGATCGTGACTTAGGACAATTGAATGCCAAATATTTGAACTTTTTTTTTGTGCTTTAAAATCTAAGGATTACATGTGTGTTTCTACTTGTACAACTGGCAAAGAGATTTGGGATAGATTGTGCATCACTTATGAGGGTACAACTGAAGTCAAACAGTCTAGGTTAAACATATTGCTTCATGACTATAAACTTTTTCGTATGAAACCTACTGAATCCATTTATGAAATGTATATGAGGTTCACTCAAATTGTCACTTCTTTGCATGCCTTAGGTAGAGAACTTACATACTATGAAAGAGTGAACAAAATTCTTAGATGTTTACCTTCTTCGTATGATGCTAAGATAACTACAATTACTGAATCTAAAGATTTGAATACTTACTCTATTGAAAGCTTACTTGGATCACTCATTGCTTACGAGCAAGGGGTGAACCAAAGACCGCTTGATGCAGCTGAGAAGAAGAAGGAGAAAATAGTGGTACTGAAGGCCAATGAGAGTGATACTAGTTCTTCCGGGTCTGATAGTGTTGACGTTGCCTTGATTGCTAGGCAATTCAAAAGCTTTCTAAGGAAGAAACATAAGAACTTTTAGAAGTGGAACAAGGGTAATTCCAGCAAAAATTTTAAGGGTTCATCTGATACTGTTTGTTTTTAATGCAGGAAGCCTGGACACATTAAGGCTGATTGTCCTACACTTAAAGCTCACCCAAGCAAGGAGAAGGGTGAGGCGAAACACAAGTTCAGGAAGGATATGAAGTGGATTCAGAAGGCGTTCTGGGCAGATTCTGCATCCGACTCTTCTGAGACTGAAGCTGAAGAGGACGAAACCAATTTATGTCTGATGGCTGATAATCATCCTGGTTAGTCTGACCAGGAAGAGGTATGTGAGCTTACATACTATCAATTATTTGAAATATTTAAAAAAATTCATGCATCGTATAAGAAGCTCAAGAAAACTCATGCTAGCCTAAAACTAGAATTTTTAAATTTATAAAAAGAGCATGATTTTGTAGTTAAAGATCATTCCACACTTGACAGCAATCACATGTCTTTACTTGATGAGTTTGATGAATTGAACAAAAAATATTATGATTTAGTTACTGAGTATAATTCATTAAAAACCTCGCATGTTGATTTAGAAAGAGCTTTTAAAGAATTAGATAACATGGCATGTGAAGTGGAGAGTAGCAATGGTGCATTGAAATTTGAAATTACAAGTCTTAACAAAGAGAATGAATTTCTGAAAGTTAAAATCAGGGCTTTTGAGAAAAATGAAATACCTCCTACTTTTATACAATTTTATGCACCTCCACCTTTTGAAGAATCTATTTCAAAATCATCAAAGCATGTTGCATACAAACCTAGGAAGAGGCACTTTCACCCACGTAGATTAGTTAACCCTTCTCCTGGAGTGAGATGTTTTTCATGCGGCATGCTAGGACACATTTCCCACACCTGCACTGTTCACCGTAGTACATATTGGGTGTAGAGGCCCAAACTACCTGTTTCACAGCACAGCACACATATATTTCATTCTTCTTTTCATAAGAAGGAACCCAAACCTGTTTGGGTTACTAAATCTGACGTTTGAAGATTTTGTAGGTGTGCTCTCACACAAGACCTTGTGAGAGCATGTGGTACCTAGACAGCGGATATTCAAGACACATGACTGGAGATACAAATCAATTCATTTCATTGGAGGCCAGGGCCGGAGGCAGGTTACACTTGGAGATAACACCACCAGGAGGGTGGTAGGTTCAGGTATAATTGGTGATTCAAAGAATTTTATGATTAACAATATTTTGCTTGTAGATAGACTGAAACACAACCTACTGAGCATCAGTCAACACTGTGATAACGGATATAAAATAAAATTCCTGCCCACTTGCTGCATTTTAAGCTTAAATGATAAAATTATTTTACAGGAAAAAGGATCAATAATGTCTACAAGCTGGATGTAAGTTGCATTAAAGCTAATAATTCAATTTGCTTAAAAACTGCTACTGATGAGTCTTAGTTGTGGCATAGGAGATTGTGTTATGCCAGTATGAAAACTCTTAGGAGAGTCACCCAAACGGACTTAGTTAGAGGTGTCCCTAAGCTTAAGTTCACTAAGGACCACCTGTGTGATGCGTATCAATTAGGGAAGTAAGTCTAGTCCTTCTTTCACTCTGTTAAGGACATTAGCACCTCTAGACCTTTAGAAGTCCTTCACGTGGATCTCTTCGGACCCATTAGCACTGCCAGCTTAGGGGGGAAAGTCTATGGTTTTGTGATTATTGATGATTACTCGAGGTTCACTTGGATTAAATTTTTGTCACATAAATCTGAGTAATTTGATAAATTTAAGTCCTTCTCCACTTGGATTCAGAGGAAGTTAGGTTGTGAGATCTTGACTATTCATAGTGATCATGGTGGAGAGTTCAAAAGGGATTAGTCATAATTTTTCAGCTCCTAGGACCCCTCAGCAGAACGGGATAGCTGAAAGGAAGAACAGGACCTTAGTGGAAGCCACTAGAGCCATGCTTGCTGAGTATTCACTTCCAAAATACTTTTGGGCTGAAGCGGTGAACACTGCCTATTATGTGCTGAATAGGGTGAATGTTAGATCAAATTTGAACAAAATACCTTATGAGATCATCAAGGGTAGAACTCCAAACCTGTCCCACCTCCATATCTTTGGCTGTAAGGTTTTTATTCTGAACAACGGGAAATCATCCTTAGGAAAATTTGACCCCAAATCTGATGAAGGAGTGTTCTTAGGCTATTCTAGTGTGGGGAAATCCTTTAGGGTGTTTACTAAGAGGACTTTGGTGGTAGAAGAGACAACTCATATGGTGTTTAATGAATCTGACCCTAAGGTGACTAGAGTTGAGGAAGAAGAAGAGGTAGAGGGGATTACCCAAGGGGTTAAAAATGTAAATCTGGAGGAAAGGGTAGAACCTCAAATCACACTGCCTAGAGATTGGAGATATTCTTCAAGTCATCCTAAAGAACTGATCTTAGGAGACCCTTCTGAAGGTGTTAGGACTAGGCATTGACTTAGGAAGGAAGTAAACCATTATGTCTTTATCTCAATGACTAAAACCACCAACATCAATCAAACCCTTTCTGATGAGTTTTGGATCTTAGTTATGCAAGAAGAATTGAATCAATTTATAAGGAATGATGTTTGAGAGTTAGTAGAAAGACCTAAAAATCAAAGTATTGTGGGAACCAAGTGGGTCTTTAAGAATAAGATGAATGATTCTGGTGTGGTGGTTAGGAATAAGGCAAGATTGGTAGCTAAGTGGTATAATCAGATTGAAGGGATTAATTTTGAGGAGACCTTTGCCCCTGTAGCTAGATTGGAAGCCATTAGAGTGCTACTAGCCTTTGCCTATTATAAGGGATTTAAGCTGTTTCAAATGGATGTCAAGAGTGCCTTTTTAAATGGGGTAATAAAAGAGGATATTTTTGTAGAACAACCCCCAGGTTTTGAGAGTTCTCAATATCCAACTCATGTTTACAAACTAAAAAAGGCCTTATATGGATTGAAATAGGCATCCTGAGCTTGATATGAGAGGCTTAAAATATTCCTGTTAGAAAGAGAGTTTGTTAAGGGGAGCATAGACACCACCCTTTTTCTGAGGAGAATAGGGGATGACTTACTCATTATCCAAATCTATGTTGATGATATAATTTTTGAATCTTCTAATAAATATTTATGTGATGAGTTTTTTAAAACAATGAGTAAGGAGTTTGAGATGAGTCTTACTTTTTAGGGTTTAGCATAAGGCAAATGGATGATGGAACCTTTCTCAATCAATCTAAATACACTAAGGACATTTTGAAGAAATATGAAATGGACAAAGCCAAGACAATCAACACTCCCATGAGCTCCTTTGTTCAGTTAGATAAGGATTCAAGTGGAAAATATGTTGATCAGAAGAAGTATAGAGAAATAATTGGATCACTGCTTTACCTGACTGCTAGCTGACCTAATATCATGTTTAGTGTTTGTCTTTCTACTAGGTTTCAGGCTGATCCTAAAGAGTCCCACCTGACTGCTATTAAGAGAATTCTTAGATATTTTTCAGGGACCCCAAACCTAGGAATCTGGTACCCTAGGCACAGCACCTCTTTTGAGATTATTGAATATTCTGATTCTGATTTTGCAGGGTGTAGGGTGGATAGAAAAAGAATTTCTGGAACTTGTCAATTCATAGGACAGTCTTTAGTCTCCTGGTCTAGTAGAAAACAGAACTCAGTTGCACTTTCTACTACTGAAGCTGAGTACATTGCCTTAGGAAGTTGTGTGGCCCAAGTTCGTTAGTTGAAGTAACAAGTCTTGGATTTAGGATTACCTGTGGGCACAATTTTTGTTCTATGTGATAATACTAGTGCCATCTATATCTCTAAGAATCCAATCCAACATTCTAGAACCAAACACATTGATATAAGGCATCACTTCATTAGGGACCATGTTACAAAAGGGGATATTGAGCTATCATGTAGCAACTGAAAATCAGCTGGCTAACATATTTATTAAACCACTGGCCTTTGACTCATTCAGCATTTTGAGGACCAGATTAGGAGTGATTGATATAAATACTTGATTTTGATGAATACTGATTTTTGATTTATCCTTTTTTATTTTGTTTCTATTAGTTAGTTGTTTGATTTAATTATTTGCTCTCTATTATTTTTATTGTTTCTGCTGATTTCTATTTTAGCCTTGGTGTTAGTTTGATTTGAATATTTATTTTGATGTGATTTTCTACCTATTTTTATTTACTAGTTCATCTCTTTTATTTACTATTTTATGCTTTTCAAAATTCGATCACTGCTCACTACTTCTGATAAACTAGATTTCTAACTGAGAGTTTTACCTTATTTTTATTTGGAAGTTGATAAGCAGTGATTGATTCCACTGGATCTGTTAAAGGGAAGAAACATTGATAATTGTTTCTCTTCCTCTAACTCATTTACTGGTGTATTATTTCTTTTGGATAAAAATCTTCTTCAAAATTAAAATATTAGTTTTTGAAATAGAGATTTATTTTATCTTCCTACAGTAATCTACCTCATATAAATAGTATTTTCAAAGTCTTGAGTCATTATTATAATTTTCTAAACCAAGTGATTGCACTTATCATACGATGTATGGTTTTTATTTTGTGAATTACTCTTCCTTATTATAGAGAGTAAGCTTTGGCATCTCTTATGTCTGAAAGATAATTTTACAGCTGAGATCCTTTAATGATTGTGAGAGGGAGAAATCTTATAAAAGATGCACAGTGCGCTAAACAAATTGAAAAAAAAGGCACAAAATGAGCCCAAAGCTGAAAAGATGTGAAAGTCGCCAAACTAAAAGATACACAAAGTATATCAAAAATCAAAAGATGGGCAAAGTGCCAAACAAATTGAAAAAGAGGCACAAAATGAGCCCAAATCATGCTTTTTTCCCTTTCAGATCAATAATGTCTTAGAAAAATCCGTGCGCCACTTAATATTTTTAAAAGCTTGAGTTTGAAAATCTTGATTTCTGATTTATTACTTTGAAACACTATTATATCAGATATTTTTCTGGAACGAGGCTTGAAAGGATCTCTTTTCGAATCTAATTTCTTTTCTTCTTAATTGAATTTTTTGTTTTGAAAGGGATTTGCATCTATAAGGTGTCCGAGGTGGGAGTTACGAAAGTTGATTTTTCAACTTTTTCTGGATTCAGTGCTGTCAATCATCTTCTTATTGGTTTTTGGATTTAAAATCAAGAGAAAATTATGATTTATTGGAGCAGATTGATAAAAAAAATCATTGTTTTTTGTATTCTCGTTTTGAGTTTTCTTTACTTTGGTTTTGTTTTTCATTTTACTGTTTGTGTTTGTGGGATCCCTAATCTTTCATCATCATCCTCCATCTTTTTTACTTTTCTTCACATCATCCTGGATGATCCACACATCATCCTGGATGATCTTCTTCATCCTGGATGATCCATAAATCATCCTGGACGATCCATTCAAATCATCCCTATTCTGATCATACTGCTGAGATACACCAATCATTGGTGATCGTCCTGGATGATTCTTACATCATCTTGGACAATATGATCCCAATTTTCTTGATCCTGATCAAACGGCTGAGATTGCATCAATTATTATTCATCATCCTGGATGATCCACCTCATCATCCTGGATGATCCAGGTGTCAGCAGTTGAACGATTCAAATTCAACCCGTCCGACATATTTATTGCATATCGTCCGGGATGATCCACCTAATCGTCCTGGATGATACTTTTCATCAACGGTCGTCCGGCTTCACTCCTCAAGATGATCGCCTGTATCTAATCGTCATTGAGGATCTGTCTGCCTTTTTGACCAATTGTCCTAGCCATCATAAATGCTCATATCATCCTGGACGATCCTGAGATTGTACAGGACGATCCGGCTGATTTATATTTAAATAGTCGATTTCTTCAAATTTTCTTCACACCTTTCCTTCCATATTCCTCACTTGTGCTTTCTAATGGTTGGCAGGAAGCGTTCTAGGCAAAAGGGTGCGAGCTCCTCACTGGGGAATGTTGATCCCCACTTTCCCAATGTAGCCAATCAGGCTTCCTTCGAACGGTATCTTGAGGTGGAGATCACACAGTCCAAAATAGTAAACCCCCGCACCCTTACCTATCCGGTCCTCGATCTTTTTATGCACACCTCCCTCACTTTCATCCTTACCCTCACCTTTCCATTTAGGCTTCAACTTCTCCAAGTCTTCTTCGCCAATCTACGCATCTCCGCTGACTACTCCACCTTCTGCTCCTATGTTAATCAACGTCCAGTAGAACTCACAGCCCAGAACTTTCATAATATTCTTCAGCTCTCTATGACTAGCGATAAAATTCACACCCTTATTTCTGATCCTGACTATGATTGGACTGTCGCCAATCACTTTCTTAGAAATACAAATGCACCCTACCACAACAATGCTTGCACTTTCCTCCTTAAGGATGCCTGGACCATCCAACATGTCCATCGTTCCTCCGTCATCCCAAAGGTTGGGGATCGAATTAACATCACCCTATTACTGTCTCTGACCACCTATTATATCATGGCCTACCAGAACATCAATGCCACTAACCTTCTTTTCAGATATATCGAACATCTAACCACTATTAGGGATCCGGGCCATAGACGTCGTCCCAATCTAGCTTTAGGACATATCATTACATATGCTTTAGAGACCAAATATGACCTATAGTATCCAGTCCCTCCCAAAATCCCTCCTTCCTACTTCACCAACAATTCATTCCATATACTCCACAGTACCCGACTACATCCGGAGCCCGCCCCGGATGTTGAGGAGGAAGAGGAAGAAGCTGTTCCTATTACTACTGTACCTAATGCACCTGCTCCCCTTTGCATTGCTTCCTCGTTCGATCATCTGGTGTAGCGGTTCGACCAGTAGGAGGCCCAATTCGATTCTTATATTGCTGCCCAACAGCAGCAGCACTTTGAGGATCTGCAGCGCTTTACTGACTATGTTGCTCAGCAACAAAAGCAGCACGACCAGGACATTGCCTGGATTGGAGCACACTTTGCAGCCATTCACATTTACTTCACGCCACCACCACCTCCTCCTTCTGATCAAGATCCGCCTCCATTTTAGTTGTGTGTTTTGTGCTAGTTTCTGTTTGTTCTATTATTTATATTCCTCCTCCTTTTTATGATGTCAAAAGGGGGAGTTGGTTGTAGTAGTTTTTGTTTTATATACTGATCGTATTTTATGTTATTTATTTCCTTTGTAGTTATTTTCCTGTACTGTTCTAGTTGTTTAATGAAACTTGGAAAGAAATTTATTTTTCGATGTGTGTTGGTTAACTCCTAGTTCTTTTACTTTAAACTACTATACTAATGTTTGTCATCATCAAAAAGGGAGAGATTGTTGCAAATCTAGTTTCAAAAAGTACAGTTTTGATGATGACAAATATATTTGTATTTTGTTTTGCTTGGCTAACCTATTTCAGGTATAAAAGATCAAAAGCAACTCAAGCCAACTCAAGATCGGGTCCAAGTGTGTCTAATGTACTGTTTTCTTTTTTTTGAGTCAATTATAATGTAACTGATCCCTTTGCTAAGTAACCTTACACTCACACACTCAAGGGGTGAGCTTGAGTGAATTATAATTTTTGTTCAATTTTTTATTCAGATCATCCTAGATGATATTAACATTGTCCTGGACGATCAAGTAAAAATAGAAACCCTAATTAGGGTGACCAAGTTAAGTTTGTTTGATTAAGCCGATCGTCCTGGATGATCCATACATCTTACGGGACGATAGGCTCAAATCAGAAATTCTCAGCCGCCAGATCAAGTTAGGCAAGTTTTAATTTTAGAAATTTGATCTGATCGTCCCGGATAATACCTGTATCATCCTGGATGATCCAGTATAATCATGTCTAAATTAGTCTGGTAATTAAGGAAAGTAATTAATATTTAATTGATACGATCAAATCGTCCGGGATGATCGCAAGATCATCCGGGACAATCATGATCATCTAGTGTATTTTAGTTGTACGTCTAGAGCGGTGATCAGGATGATTTTGGCCCTTTTTAAACTAATCATCCAATTGATATCTGTATCATCCTGGATGATCAAGTCATTTTTGGATCGTCCAGCACAAGTTCCTCTGAACGACCAAAGCGGTCTTCTGGATAAAATTTTTGGATTTACACTAATCATCCCGGACGATAGCAGAATCATGCGGGACGATTTGAAAAACTTTTCTACTGATCGTCCAGAAGAGCCAGATCGTCCAGGCTGAAATTGGTGATTTTGAACTAATCGTACAGGATAATATTCCTATCGTCCTGGACGATTCTTGCCGACCAGTTGAGATTTAGGACAATTTTAGAGCCCTCCTTTAAAAGATATTTTTCTTCCAATAAAAAAAATCTTTTGCCACTTTCCTTTCCAGAGAAACCCTAGAGAGAGAGAGAGTTTGGGAGAGAGAGAGAGAGGATCTTGTGAGGTGGAGTTTGTGAGGGATTCACAAAGGTTGCTCCAAGCAAGGATCAGAGTCATCTTTTTCGCTCATTGTCTCTGGTCTTGTCGGTGTCTCTTGGGAGGATCGTCGGCAAGAAGATCCGGGGTTCTCTGCCTGCTTCAGGAGGAAGCAAAATGAGTTCAGGTTCTCTGCCTGCTTCAGGAGGAAGCGAAAGGAGTCCGAGATTCTCTGCCTGCTTTAGGAGGAAGCGAAAGGAGGTTAGGTTCTCTGCCTTACCGTATCGGTGAAAAGGAGTTTTTGTACAGGCTTCTCCGCCTTACTGTGGGAGCAGAAGGAGAGTCACTTTGGTTTAGTGCAATACCCGAAGGGGTGGCTCCGGGGAGTGGACGTAGGTCAAGTTGACTGAACCACTATAAAATCTGGTGTGTTCTTTCTGATTACTTTCTGCACTTTAGTTTTCTGTGATTAGTTGCTTGGGTGAAATCTGTGTTTGATCTTTTCGTTTATGTGTTTTACTTATTTTCGCTGTAAATCATCGAAAAGATTTTTTACTGTTACTCTCAAATTTTTAAATAACCAATTCACCCCCCCCCCCCTGGTTAGCCTCGGGACTAGTTCATCAGGGCATAACATCCCTATCAAACTTTAGGATTAGTGGCTAAGTGGTATAACTAGATAGAAGGGATTGACTTTGAAGAGACTTTTTTCCCTGTAGGTAGACTAGAAGCCATAAGGGTGCTATTAGCTTTTGTCTGCTTTAAGGGATTCAAATTATACCAAATGGATGTTAAAAGTGCCTTTCTGAATGGGGTAATAAAAGAAGATGTGGATGTTGAATAACCCCCAGGCTTTGAAAACTCATAATTTCTCAATCTTATCTTTAAATTAATAAAGACATTGTATGGACTGAAACAAGCACCTAGAGTATGATATAAAAGGCTAAACACATTCCTACTAGATAGAAACTTTATTAAGGAGAGCGTAGGCACCACCCTTTTTCTTAAAAAAGTAGGAGAAGAACTACTCATTGTCTATATCTATGTTAATGATATTTAGTTTGGATCTTTGATTAAAGTTGTGTGATAAATTCTCTAAAATAATGAGTAAGAAGTTTGAGATGAGTATGATGGGAGAACTGAACTATTTTCTTGGATTTAGTATAAGGCATAAGGATAATAGAATTTTTTTTAGTCAACCAAAATACATTAAGGACATCCTTAAGAAATATAAAATGGATAAAGCTAAGATAATTAACACTCCCTTGAGCTCTACAATTCAGTTGGATAAGAACTAAAGTGGAAAATTAGTTGATCAAAAGAAATATATGGAAATAATTAGATCACTTCTTTACTTAACTGCTAGCAGACCTGATATTATGTTTAGTGTTTATCTTTGTGCTAGATTTCAAGCTGATCCAAAAGAATCCCACCTAATTGCTATTAAGAGAATCCATAGATATCTTTTAGGAACCCAAAACTTCAGAATCTAGTATCCTAGATACAACACTTCCATTAAAATTATAGGATATTTTGATTCAGACTTTACTGGTTATAGGGTTGATAGGAAAAGTACTTCTGAAACCTACAAATTCATAGGATAATCTTTAGTTTCCTGGTCTAGTAGAAAATAGAACTCAGTAGCCCTATCCATTGCATAAGCTGAAGGAAGTTGTGTGCCACAGGTCCTTTAGTTAAAGTAATAAATTCTAAATTTAGGACTACCTGTAGGCACCATTCTAATCCTATATAATAACACTAGTGTCATCTGCATTTCAAAGAATTCAATCCAACACTTCAGAACCAAACACAAAAATATAAGGCACCATTTCATTAGGGACCATATCACCAAGGGAGACATAGAGCTATATCATGTAGCCACTGAAAATCAGCTTGTAGAGTTACAAGACCATTAGCTTTTGAAACCTTCAGCACCTTAAGAACTAGATTAGGTGTCATAGATATTCAAGCTTGAAATTGGATGCTTTGAAATTCTAAAATCTGATTGATGTTTTTGTTTTGTATTATTTTATTTTGTTTTGTTTGTTCAATGTTTTATATTTGGTTTTATTTATTTTGGTTTTTTAGTATTTTATATTTTTTTCCTTTTGCATGTGTCTTTTATTTCTTTTTAAAATTTAAGAATCCAATCACTACTCATTTCAGTAGTTGAACTCTTCTTTAAATAAAAACTTACCTATTTTTGTAAGTAGTGCTTGACTCCTCTAAAAATAGTTAAGGGAAGAAATTGGAGATTATCTCTCTTCCTCTAACTCCTTAGGGGTATAATTTCTTTTTGAATCAAAATCTATTTCAAATTAAAAATTAGACCAAAAAATAGAGATCTGTTTCATCTTCCTATAGCTCTCTATCTCATTTGAATATTTTTGCAAATCAATGAATTTATTTCAAAATTTCTTAATCAAGCTGGTTGTCTATATCAGATTGATCAGGTTTTAGTTTTTGGTTTACTCTTCCTTATATAAGAGAGTGAGTTCTTCTTCTCTCATATTTAGAAGATAATATCACAATTGAAAGTTTTTAAGGACTTAAAAAGGAAGAAAATTTGTAAAAGTAAAAGAAAATGAGGCATAAAATGAGCCCAAAAGCTGAAAGATGTGCAATGAATGCCAAAAAATTGAATGATACACCAAGTGTATCAAAAAATAAAAGATAGGTAAAGTGCACCAAATAAAGATAAAAGGGGTACAAAATGAGCCCACAATGAGTTTGCTTCTCTCCCTTTAAAATCTATAAATCTTTGACTAAACTCTTTGCCAATTGATATCATCTACACCTGAATTTGAAAATTATAATTTCTAGTTTATTGCTTTGTAATGTTATTCTCTAAGATATATTTTTAAAAAGAAGTTTGAAAAGATCACATTTTCTATCTAATTTATTTACTAAATAAGATTTTTTTTAACAGGACTTTTAACCTGTAAGGAGCTGAGCTAAGGTTAACAAAAATCAATTTTCTAAACTTTTTAGATTTTAGCATTGTCAATGCATTTCTTACTGCTCTAATCATCAGGTAAAATTTTTATTTGATACTATTGACCGATTCTTAGAAAATAAATTTTTTGTGGTTATTTTTTTCTTGGTTTTCAATTTATTTTATTTTACTCTTATTTTGTTTTTATTTTGGACCCTTCCTGAATATCACATTCCATCCTTTAACATTTCTAATTTTCCTCACATCGTTTAGTACGATTCATATCGTACTGTACAATCTGTACAAAATATCAAATCTCTGCTCATAGCACATCCAATGACTAATATAGATCAATTATTATTGATCATATTGTATGATTTCTTCATAATACTATATGATCCATGTGGCAGAAACCACTAGAGAAATTGAACTCAGCCGGTACAATCTTTAATGATATATCATACCGTACGATCCACTTATTTATACTGTTTGATCTTATAAGTCAACAATTGTACAGGGTGACTCCTCAGGATAAACGTTCTCTCTAATCATCCAATACGATGTTCGATCATATTATATGATAAGACCATCTTTTTTGACTAATCATTTGGATGAATTGATTACACACGATCATCTAGTACAATCTCACGATCATCTTGTACGATTTGTCGATTCTTATATAAATAGCAAAAGTTCTTCACTTTCTTCACACCATTTCAATCCTCTCATCCTATACATTTCTCTTACACTCTAATCCCTTAAAATAGCTGGTGGAAAATGTTCCTAAGCACTTGCTAATAGTTCCTCTAGGTGCACTATCAATCCCAGATTTACTGAGGAAGCTGATGAAGAGGCTTATAATCTTTATAAAATTGCTAGAATTACCCCATCCGAAATCATCAATCAAGAGATTCTGAACATTTAGGTACTCGATCTTTTTGCCACATAACTCTTGGTTTCATCCTCACCATTGCCTTTTCATTCAACTCTGAACTTCTATTCAAATTCTTCGCAAGACTTTGAATTAATAATGAGGTTACTGCCATACAATCTTATGTTAATAAAAGGCCTGTAGAAATCACTTACCAATACTTTCATAAATTTCTTTAGCTTTCTATTACTGGAGATAAAATTCATATTTTAGCCTCAGATCCTGGCTATAATTGGACCCCTACAAACACCATTCTTAGGGTAACCAACGTTAACTATCATGTAGCCCAAGTTGCCACCTTAGTCTAGGATGCTCGAATCATTCAGCACATCTTTCATAACTCAATCATTCCTAAAGCTGGGGATCAGATTAATATTACCCCTGTTCTCTCACTTGCTACCTACTATATCATGGCTAACATTGACTTTAATGTAGCTGATCTTATCATTCGCTATATTGACAACCTAACTTGCATTGGAGATGCATGCCACAAAAAAATGCCTAAACTTGCCTTAGGATATCTAATTACCTTTGTCCTAGAATCTAAATACAATCTTCAATATCCTGCTCAACCATATCACCTCCCTGTATTCTATTCCAAAAGCTCCTTCCACGTCCTTCATAGTACTCATCGTCACAATGTACACGAAGAGCCTATGGATGAGGAGAAGTAGCAATAGCTTGCAAATGATCTAGCTCATTTTGAAAGCTACACAGTAACGGGATGACAACGATATGGCTTCGTTCGGGGAGCAATTTGCTTCTATCCATCGCTTCTTCCAACCACCACCACCTGATCAGGATTCTTCTTTTTACATGTTTGCTCTGTGTTTTTGTTCTTGTATTTGTACTATTCTTTACTTTTGTACTTTATGATGTATGTGTATTTATTTTTCTCCTTTATGTCTTTTTCTTTTTAGATGTTTCCTTTTTTTGTGATGTTAAAAAGGGGAGTAATAGTTTGTTGTTTAATTATTTTCACCCTTGTTTAAATGAAGCACGTTTACTACTTTGGTTATGTTTATTTTTGCTAATTATTTCTTATATTTATTTCATATTAAAAAAATTAAAATAAAATTAAAATTTTTACTCTCCTTACTTTCAAAAATTCACCTTTTAAGTTGGAAATTAGAAGATAGCAAATAATTTGAATATCTTTAAACAATAATATTTGCCATTATCAAAAGGAGGGAGATTGTTGCAAATTTGAACTCAAGTACCATGATTTTGGTGATAACAAATATTATTATTATTGAATTGCTTGAGAGGGAGATTAAAGAGAGACTTAAGGAGAGCTTTGGGAGAGAAGAGAGGGAGAGTTCTTGTGAGGGGGAGTTATGAGAGCTTCACAAAGTTACTCCAAACAAAGTTCCTTCCAATCTTCTTCAAGTCTCTACTTTGATTCTTGGGTGGCTCTGGGGAGACATTCTTCAGCACTATATCGTGGTTCTTTGCCAACTCTTGGAGGGAGTAAAAGGATTCATGGTTGTCACCTCTAGGAGGGGAAAAAGAATTTCAGGTTCTCTACCTTTACCAGGAGGGTGAGAAAGATTTAAGGTACTCTATCGCACCATTTTGGTGGAAGAGATTTTATAAGGGTTTCTCAACCTAGCTGTGGGGGTTAAAGGAGAGACACTAAAAGGTTTAGTGAAATACCTGGAGCAAAGGCCTCCGAGGAGTGGACGTAGGTTAGATTTGACCAAACCACTATAAAATATGGTGTGTTCATTCTTCTATTTTTCAACATTTTAAGTTTCACACTTTTTTATTTTTTGTGTGTGGTTGAAAACTCTGTTTTTATTGTTATTATTAATTTGCTTTCGCATCAGAGATAAAATTGATATTTTCAGATATTCTAAAAAGTTTTTAAAAAGGGGGATTTTTTTTCTTAAAGAAGTTTTTAAATTACCAATTCACCCTCTCTTGGTTAGTCTCGGGCTAGTTCTTAGAGGTTTAACAACCTTCACAAACTTTCACGTTATTCTAGATATTCCTATGAAATTATTAATGAAAGGATAAAATGTTCAATAGGTAGGTTTTTGCACAAGTAATGTGGCTTAATATTGATAATTCTAAAAGTTCATACATCATCATAATCATATGTTAAAGTCATAATAAGCTACTATTGCATTTAGTTTGCATAATTCGTAGCATGGTATTGGAGAAGTTTTGATCTATAAAATGTGACAAGTGTACTCTCTAAAATGATATAAGGGTCTTATATGTTTTATTATGGCCCCGGTCTATCTTATGTCGATGTAAGAGGGATTATGACCCCACTTGTTGAATGCAGGTGTGAGAGGTTGTTATATTTTATTCTATTTTAGTGAAAGTGGAGTTATAAGCTGACATCAAGACATTTGTATTTTATCCATACATTATATATTCTAAAAATTTTATGAATTAAGTACAACTAATTCTAAATAGATTATGATAACTCTGAATCTTTTGTGTATATTATGATGAAATAAAAGAGCATATGTTCAAGAAATGTTCTGATGGAGAGTATATTTTTTAACCTCTGTGAAGTCTATTTTTAAAAGTACAAGTAGTGATTCTAAAACAAACTGCATTATGATAACTATCAAGAGTTTATTTTCTGTTAACATTTAAGTTATATTTTATAAAATATTTTAATACTTGAATAATTTATTCATAATAATCTAATGGATATTAATATATGATGGAAGTGTGAAAGAAATCAATTAAGCTAGTGATGCTCACTCTACTATACTTCTTTGATATTTTAGGAAAAAAAGGGAAGGATCCAACTTAATAGAGAGAGAAAGAGATAAGGATAAGATCATCTGGTCCAAGACATTAGAGGTATTTTGAAATCCAGTTTTAATTCTTTTGATATATAGATCACATATAATTGGATTATTGTATATTTCATTTTGTGAAATGAAATCAAATGTATTTGTTAATATTATTTTAGATTTTATAGTTAACTTTAGTTTATTCGGCATTGTGGTTGAGTTAAAGTTTATGTTTAAAGTTTTAATCCTTTCATTAGATCCTGGAGTGTCATAGAGTTGTATCAGAGTAATAGATTGGAAGGACTAGATCGTAACTAGAGCAATAAAAAAATGACCCGTAGTTATAAGATGAAGGAGTTGGGGTATAGTTTAAACTTTTTTTTTTTAATTTGTAATAAGTATGCATATAATTGAACTCTTTTATTATTAATTTAGATAAAAGTGTTATTATGTATGGACCCCTAAGATCCCGAAGCAGCTGATGGACAGAGTTCCAGTAGAGCTGCTACAGTTTAAAGTACTTTGGGGGTTATGACCTTAGACATCATGTAGTTTTCTGGCATAGTAACCCGATTGATGAGTAAGGATCAGGGTTGAATGGCTGGAGCTACGGAATATAAGGTAGATAAGTATTTACAATTATTTCTACGATTAAAGCTACCTCATTTCTAGGGTCCAATGGAGTCTCAAGCAGTTGAAGATTGGATGATGAGGATAGAGAATTTATTTGATAGTATACAATATCCTACTGTTAGGAAGGTTTTGTTAGCTATATCTTTACTAGATTGATAGGCAAAGAGGTGGTGGTTAGGCCAGCTGAGGGAGAAGTTCTAGGGTAGATCAAATATAGAGATTTTAACATGCCATTATTCAACATGCCATTAACTTAGTCCCATGTTCTTAGCTTCCTAATCATTTTCATTATTAGATGAATTCTACTAAACATATTAAGATTAATAGACAAGTTGATGCCTTAAAAAAGATTTTATAAAAAAAAGTCTTAGTTCATGTGTAGTTTTAGCCTTATTAACTCCTAAGAAATATGTCACATCGAGAATGTGTATTGATTATAGGGCTATTAATAATATTACGGTTAAGTATAGACTTCATATCCCTTGATTGTATGACATGGTTGATTTAAGTTTAGAAGCTGATTTTTTCTAAAATTAATTTAAAAAGTGGTTATCACCAAATTAACATTCAATCAAAAGATGAATGAAAATTTACTTTTAAGATCCCTAATAGGCTCCATGAATGGTTATTGATGTGCTTTGGATTTTTAAATGCCCCTAGAACTTTCATGAAATTAATTAACACTATACTAAAGCCCTTTATAGAAATTTTTTTTATTGTATATTTTGATAATATCATAATTTTTATCCCAAATAAAATAGACCACCAACATCTTAGGCAAGTTTTTGAGACTCTTACAAATAAGAAGGCATACATCAATTTGAAAAAAAAAATTCTTTTTACAAATAAAAATAATTTTTTTAGGATTTATTATTTCAATTGTTGGAATAAAATATGACTAGCAAAGTTAAAATAATCTTAGGTTGCCCAAAACCTAAGAGTTTCATTGATATTAAATGTTTTCATGGCTTGGCCACTTTTTATAAATAATTCATCAAAGATTTTAGTGTCATTATAGTTCCAATCATAAACCTATTAAAATTAGATAAGTTTTGTAAGACCCTTGCGACAAAAGGCCTTAGATCAAATTATAGTTTTTAAGACTTCTACTCTGGTCCTTAGGCTTTCTAATTTCTCCAGAGCCTTTGAGGTGACTTGGGATACATCTAAAATCAAAATTTGAGGAATATTAAGTCAAGAAAATCATCCTGTAGCTTTCTTTAGTGAAAAATCAAATGAATCAAAGTAGAGATATTTATCATATGATAGAAAATTTTATGATGTTATTTAGTCTTTCAGACATTGGCGATACTACTTCTACATAAATAAATTATTCTCAGTTTAGATCATCATGCCCTTAAGTTTATTAATACCCAATAAATATTAAATTATAGTCATGCCAAATGGGTCAAGTTTCTCCATAATTACTCGTTCATCTTAAAACATAAACCTGGAGTCAAAAACAAACCTGTTGATGCTTTGTCAAGGATAACACTAACAATCTCTTCTTTAGAATTTAAAATCCCAAGATTTGAATGAATTAAAGATAAGTATCAAGTATGTCATGACTTTCATTTGATCTATAATGAGCACTTAGGAAAAATTTTAACCTTACAAGGAATATTATCAATACTTGATGGATATCTACATCAGGAAAATAATTATGCATCCCTATATCTTCTCTTAAAGAATTCTTACTTTTTGAGCTGCAATCTGGAGGAATTGGTGGTCATTTTGGAAATAATAAACTAATATATTTGCTGAAAATCATTTTTTTCCTTCACTTAAACAAGATGTTAGAAAATTAGTAACCTAATGCCTAATTTATAAGCAAGCCAAAGCCACAAAATAAAAATCTGGTTAATATATTGCTTTTCCAATCTCTTATAGGTCTTGGGAAGACTATTCAATGGATTTTACCTTAGGATTATCAAGTACAACTTAATAAAATAATAACATTTTTATAGTAGTTGATAAATTCTCCAATATGGCCCATTTCCTCCATGCTCCAAAACCAATAAAATTACTAGAACATTCTTTAAAAAATTGTGCATCTGTATGACCTTCCTTCAATCATTATCTCTGATTATGATGTTAGATATATTCTGAAATACTTTATGAAAATTATTTGGCACCAAATTAAAATTATTATCTATTTTTTATCCTCAAACTAATAGACAAGCTGAAGTTATAAATCAAATATTAAAAATCTTGTAGGAAGAAGTCTAAAAAATTAGGACTTACATTTGCCTATATTAAATTTTCATATAGTAGTACTATCTTTAAAACAACCAAAGATTCATCTTTTGAAATAATGTATAACCAAAATCTTAGGTGACCTACGGTTAACCATGACATGGTTAGGTATGGGTTATGGATGAGACATTAAAAAATAGGATGGTTGAAACTTTTTTTAACATCTACCAACCCACTCTTTGCCTTCATTTTCCCTCTGAAGTTAGTCTTGTAATGCTTAGTAATATGGGAAGATATACATTATAATTTTTGCTTTTTGAACTGAAAGAATTTTATGGAGAAGTGCCCTTCATTTGTTTGTTGCTTGGTGGCTTCAAGTTGAAAGTTCATAAGGGTTGTGAAATCCTATAGAACTAGTCCGAGGCTAACCAAGATGAGGGGTGAATTGGTGTTTTAAAAATTCTTAAATAAAAAGAAAATTCTTTTTATCCTTTTTGAATATTTTAAAAGCAAATAACTTGTGTGAAAGCAGATAACAAAATCAGCGATTTCAACCACAGAACAAATCACAAAAAGTGCAAAAATAAAAATAAGAAAGAACACACCAAATTTTATAGTGGTTTAATCAAATCTGACATACGTCCACTCCCAGAAAACCTTCTTTCTAGGTATTGCACTAATCAGTTAGTGTCTCTCCTTTTGCCCCCACAGCAAGGTGGAGAAGACCTTATAAAATCTTTTCACCGACCCAATGAGGCAGAGAACCTTGAATCCTCTTTCACCCTCCTGGTGAAGGTAGAAAACTCGAAATCCTTTTACTCCCACCTGGAGTTGGCAGAGAACCATGAATCATTTTACTCCCACCTGGAGTAGGCAGAGAACCTTGATTTGATGCTGAAGTTTGTCTCCACAGAGCAACCAAGGAACCAAGGATGAAGCTTGAAGAAGATGATCAAATCCTTGCTTGGAGCAACCTTTGTAAACTCCTTCACAAACTCTCTCTCATAAGATTCTCTCTCTCTCTTGCAAATTCTCCTTCTCCTTCTCTAAACTCTCTTAGTTTAGAACAATAACAAAAGATATCTTTATAACAAATAAGAGAACTTAAATAGGAGGCTTCCAAAAACAGACCTAATTTTCAATTTGGCGGTGAAGATCATCCAGGATGATTCAAATATCATCCTGTATGATTAGTACAAAATAGCACTTTCAGCCAGTACGATTAGCATTGCCATGTACGATCAGTTCAAGTATTTGACAAAATTATCCCGTACGATCTTTCGATTGTCCTGGACGACTAGTTCACGAGTGTTTATTGATCGTCCAGTACGATGTCTGGTGATTAATTATATTCCCATGCAGCAGATGGGTTATCCATGTTGTAAATTTGGTTTTGATGATGACAAATATGTTTCCAGTGTGTTTTGCTTGGCTAACCCGTTTTAGGCATAAAAGATCACGAGCAAATCAAGCTAACTCAAGATCGGGTCCAAGTGTGTCAAATGTATGATTTTTCCTTTTATTGAGTCAATTGTAATGTAACGGATCCCCTAGTTAAGTAACCTTGCACACACACACTCAGGGGGAGAGCTTGAGTGAATTAGAGTATCTGTTCATTTTTTGTTCAGATCGTCCTGGACGATATTCACATCGTCCAGGACGATCCAGCCAAAATAGAAATCCTAATTAGGGGGACCAAGTTAAGTGAGTCTGATTAAGTAGATCGTCCTAGATGATCTTTGGATCGTACGGGACGATATGCTCAAATCAGAAATTCTCAGCCGCCAGAATAACTTAGCCAAGTTTTTATTTTTAGTTATTTGGTCTGATCATCCCGGACGATACATGTATCATCCTGGACGATTCAGTACAATCATGCCTAAATTAGTCTGGTAATTAAGGAAAGCAATTAATATTTAATTGATACGATCATATCGTCCTGGATGATCGCAGGATCGTCCCGGATGATCATGATCATCTAGTGCATTTCAGCTGTACGTCCCGAACTGTGTTCAGGATAATTTGGGCACTTTTTGAACTAATCGTATAGGACGATACCCGTATCGTCCTTGACGATCAAGTCATTTTTTGGTCATCCAGCACAAGTTTCTCTGGACGACCCGAACTGTCTTCTGGACGATATTCCTCGATTTGCACTAATCATCCCGGACAATCGCAGGATCGTACGGGATGATATGAACAATTTTTTCTACTAATCGTTCAGAAGAGCCAGATCATCCAGGCTGAAACAGCTGAATTTGAACTGATCGTACAGGATGATATGCCGATCGTCCTGGACGATCTTGGCCGACCAGTTGAGATTTAGGGCAAATTTTAAGCCCTCCTATAAAAGAATTTTTTCTTAAAACAAGAAAATCTTTCGCCACCTTCCTTCCCTGAGAAACCCTAGAGAGAGAGAGAGAGTTGGGAGAGAGAGAGAAGATCTTGTGAGGGGGAGTTTGTGAGGGATTCACTAAGGTTACTCCAAGCACGGATCAGAGTCGTCTTCTCCGCTCATCGTCTTTTGTCTAGTCGGTGTTCGTCATGGGAGGATCGTTCGCAAGAAGATCTGGGGTTCTCTGCCCGCTTCAGGTGGAAGCAAAAGGAGTTTGAAGGTTCTCTGCCTGCTTCAGGAGGAAGCAAAAGGAGGTCGGGTTCTCTGCCTCACCGTGTGGTGAAAAGGAGGTGTTTGTACAGGCTTCTCCGCCTTGCTGTGGGAGCAAAAGGAGAGACACTATTTGTTTAGTGCAATACCCAGAGGGGAGGCTCCGGGGAGGGATGGCTCCGGGGAGTGGACATAGGTCAAGTTGACCGAACCACTATAAAATCTTGTTTGCTTTTCTGATTCAGTTTTGCACTTTACTTTTCCGATATTAACTGCTTGGGTGAATATCTGTGATTGATCTTTTCGTTCTTGTTTACTTGTTTCCGCTGCTAAGTATCAAAAAGATTTTCATTATTATCATGAAATTTTTAAATAACCAATTCACCCCCCCTCTTGGTTAGCCTCGGGACTAGTTCACTAGGGCTTAACATCCCTTTCGAACTTTCAAGTGGTATCAAAGCGGGATTCAAAATTTAGGTTTAAAAACTTTTGAATTTGATCCATGGCTAACTGTAACAATCATAATACCGCTGAAGGTTATTCTATTACAAGACCACCGTTGTTTGACAATATTCCTTTTAATTTTTGGAAAACACGCATGTCTACTTTTCTACAATCTATTGATTATCGCATGTGGATGTTAGTTAAGGACGGATACGAACCACCTTTTAGATTGATTAACAATGTGAAAATTGAATTACCTTTTGCTGATTGGATGTTTGATGATCGTGATTTAGCACAGTTAAATGCAAAATGCTTGAACTATTTCTTTTGTGCTTTAAAATCTGAAGACTATATGCGTGTTTCTACTTGTACAATGGGAAAGGAAATCTGGGATAGATTATGTATAACATACGAAGGTACAACTGAAGTCAAACAGTCTAGGTTAAACATCTTGTTATATAATTATGAACTTTTTCGCATGAAATCTAGTGAGACTATTTCAGAAATGTACACAAGGTTCACTCAGATTGTTACCTCTTTGCATGCTTTAGGTAGAGAACTTACCAACTACGAAAGAGTGAACAAGATTCTTAGATGTTTGCCTGCTTCTTATGATGCTAAGATTACTGCTATTACTGAATCCAAAGATTTAAATACTTACTCTATTGACAGCTTACTTGGATCACTTATTGCTTACGAGCAAGGGGTGAACCAAAGGCAACTTGATGCAGGAGAACGCAAGAAAGAGAAGACCGTGGCACTAAAGGCCAAAGATTCAGATGCTAGCACTTCCGGGTCTGATGGCGATGAAGTTGCCTTAATCACAAGGCAATTCAAAAGCTTTCTAAGGAAGAAACATAAGAACTATCAGAAGTGGAACAAGGGTAAGTTCAATAAAAACTTTAAGGGTTCATCTGAATCGGTTTGTTTTGAATGCAGGAAGCCTGGACACATTAAGGCTGATTGTCCAACACTTAAAGCTCACCCAAGCAAGGAGAAGGGTGAGGAGAAACCAAAGTTCAGAAAGGACAAGAAGCAGATTCAGAAGGCGTTCTGGGCAGACTCTGCATCCGACTCTTCTGAGACTGAAGCTGAAGAGGAGGAAACAAACTTGTGTCTGATGGCGGATGATCACCCTAGTCAGTCGGACCAGGAAGAGGTATGTGAGCTTACTTACGATCAGTTATTTGAAGTTTCTGAAAAGATTCATACATCGTATAGGAAGCTTAAGAAAACCCATGCTAGTTTGAAACTAGATTATCTGACTTTGAAAAAAGAGCATGATTCTGTAGTTAAAGATCATTCCACACTTGATTCTAATCACATGTCTTTGCTTGATGAATTCAATGATTTGAACAAAAAATATTCTGATTTAACTATTGAGCATGATTTGTTAAAAATATCGCATGTTGAATTAGAAGTTGCTTTTAAGAAAGTGAATGATATGGTAGAAAATAATGAAAGTGCAAGAACCTTTGAAATTGCAAGTTTAAATAAACATATTGAGTTTTTGAAAGTGAAAATCAGTGCTTTTGAAAAGAACAAAACACCGCCTACTTTTGAACAGTTTTATGCACCGCCACCTTTTGAAAAAACTGTTGCAAGTTCATCAAAGTATGGTTCTTATGCATCTAGGAAGAGGCACTATCACCCACATAGATTAGTTAACCCTTTTCCTGGTGTTAGATGTTTTTCGTGTGGCATGTTAGGACACATTTCCCACACCTGCACTGTTCACCGTAGTACACATTGGGTGTGGAAATCCAAATTGCCTGTTTCACAGTACAGCACGCATGCATTACATTCTTCTTTTCATAAGAAGAAACCCAAACCTGGTTGGGTTCCTAAGACTGACGATTGATATTTTTGTAGGTGTGCTCTCACACAAGACCTCGTGAGAGTATGTGGTACCTGGACAGCGGATGTTCTAGACATATGACTGGAGATGCAAATCAGTTCATTTCGTTGGAGGCCAGAGCTGGAGGCAAGGTTACACTTGAAGATAACACCACCAGGAAGGTGGTAGGCTCAGGTATAATTGGTGATTCAAAGAATTTTATGATTGATAATGTTTTGCTTGTAGATGGACGAAAACACAACTTACTGAGCATCAGTCAACTCTGTGACAAGGGATACAGCATCAAATTCCTGCCCACTGGCTGCATTTTAAGCTTAAATGATGAAGTTGTTTTGCAGGGGCAAAGGATCAACAACGTCTACAAGCTGGATGTAAGTTGCATTAAATCTGATAATTCAATTTGCTTAAAAACTACTGCTGATGAGTCTTGGTTATGGCATAGGAGATTGTGTCATGCCAGTATGAAAACCCGTAGGAGAGTCACCCAAAAGGACTTAGTTAGAGGTGTGCCCAAGCTTAAGTTCACTAAGGATCACCTGTGTGATGCCTGTCAGTTGGGGAAGCAAGTCCAGTCCTCTTTTCACTTTGTTAGGGACATTAGCACCTCCAGACCTTTAGAAGTTCTTCACATGGACCTCTTTAGACCCATTAGTACTGCCAGCTTAGGGGGGAGAGTCTATGGGTTTGTGATTGTAGATGATTATTCGAGGTTCACTTGGGTTAAGTTTTTGTCACATAAATCTGAGTCATTTGATGAGTTTAGATCTTTCTCTACTTGGATTCAGAAGAAGTTAGGATGTGAGATTATTACCATCCATAGTGATCACGGAGGGGAGTTTGAAAATGAAAGATTTGAAAGTTTTTGTGAGGATCATGGGATTAGTCACAATTTTTCAGCTCCTAGGACCCCTCAGCAGAACGGGGTAGCTGAAAAGAAGAACAGGACCTTAGTGGAAGCTGCTAGAGCCACGCTTGCCTAGTATTCACTTCCAAAATACTTTTGGGCTGAAGCGGTGAATATTGCCTGTTATGTGCTGAATAGGGTGAATGTGAGAATCAAACTGAACAGACACCTTATGAGATCATTAAGGGTAGAACTCCAAATCTGTCCCACCTCCATGTCTTTGGCTGTAAGGTTTTCATTCTGAACAATGGGAAATCACCCTTAGGAAAATTTTACCCCAAATCTGATGAAGGAGTGTTCTTAGGATATTCAAGTGTGGGGAAATCCTTTAGGGTGTTCAATAGGAGAACTTTGATGGTGGAAGAAATAACCCATGTAGTGTTTGATGAATCTGATCCTAAGGAGTCTAGATCTGAAGTAGAAGATGAAGAGATTGTTGAGGTTACCCAAGGAGTTGGAAATACAAATTTGGAGGAAAGGGTAGAACCTCAAACCACGCTGCCTAGAGATTGGAGATATTCTTCGAGTCATCCTAAAGAATTGATCTTAGGAGACCCTTCTGAAGGTGTTAGGACTAGGCATGGACTTAGGAAGGAAGTAAACCAGTCTGCCTTTATCTCAATGACTGAACCCACCAACATCAATCAAGCCTTGTCGGATGAGTTTTGGATTTTAGCTATGCAGGAAGAATTGAATCAATTTATAAGAAATGATGTTTGAGAGTTAGTAGAAAGACCTAAAAATCAAAGTATTATGGGAATCAAGTGGGTCTTTAAGAATAAGATGAATGATTCTGGTGTGGTGGTGAGAAATAAGGCAAGATTGGTGGCTAAGGGGTATAATCAGATAGAAGAGATTGATTTTGAGGAGACTTTTGCCCCTGTAGCTAGATTGGAAGCCATTAGAGTGCTACTAGCCTTTGCCTGTTATAAGGAATTTAAGCTGTTTCAAATAGATGTCAAGAGTGCCTTTTTAAATGGGGTAATTAAAGAAGATATTTTTGTAGAATAACCCCCAGGTTTTGAGAGTTCCCAATATCCAAATCATGTCTATAAATTAAAAAAGGCCTTATATGGATTGAAACAGGCACCCAGAGCTTGGTATGAGAGGCTTAGCACATTCCTGTTAGAAAGAGAGTTTGTTAAGGGGAGCGTAGATACCACCCTTTTTCTGAGGAGATTAGGGGATGACTTACTCATTGTCCATATCTATGTTGATGATATAATTTTTGAATCTTCTGATAAATATATATGTGATAAGTTTTCTAAAATAATGAGGTAGGAGTTTGAGATCAGTATAATGGGAGAATTGTCCTACTTTTTGGGGTTTAGCATAAGGTAAACGGATGATGGAACCTTTCTCAATCAATCAAAATACACTAAGGATATTTTGAAGAAATATGAAATGGACAAAGCCAAGCCAATCAATACTCCCATGCCCTCCTCAGTTCAGTTAGATAAGGACTCAAGTGGAAAATCTGTTGATCAGAAGAAGTATAGAGGGATAATAGGATCACTGCTTTACCTGACTATTAGCCGACCTGATATCATGTTTAGTGTCTATCTTTGTGCTAGGTTTCAGGCTGATCCTAAAAAGTCCCACCTGACTGCTGTTAAGAGAATTCTTAGATATTTTTTAGGGACCCTAAACTTAGGAATCTGGTACCCTAGGCACAGCACCTCTTTTGAGATCATTGGATATTCTGATTCTGAATTTATGGGGTGTAGGTTAGATAAAAAGAGTACTTCTAGGACTTATCAGTTCATAGGACACTCGTTAGTCTCCTAGTCTAGTAGAAAATAGAACTCAGTTGCACTTTCCACTGCTGAAGCTGAGTACATTGCCTTAGGGAGTTGTGTGGCCCAAGTTCTTTGGTTGAAGCAACAAGTCTTGGATTTAGGGGTACCTATTGGCACAATTTCTATTTTGTGTGATAATACTAGTGCCATCTGTATCTCTAAGAATCCAATCCAATATTCTAGGACCAAACACATTGATATAATGCATCACTTCATTAGGGACCATGTTACAAAAGGGGACATTGAGCTACATCATATAGCAACTAAAAATCAGCTGGCTGACATATTCACTAAACCACTAGCCTTTGACAAATTCAGTATTTTGAGAACCAGATTAGGAGTGATTGATATAAATGCTTAATTCTGATGACTGCTGATTTCTGATTATTCTGATTAGTATTTTGTTTTCTATTAGTTAGTTTTTGGTTTGATTATTTACTTTCAGTTGATTTTATTTCTTCTACTGATTTCTGTTTTAGCCTTACTGTTAGTTTGATTTAAGTATTTACTTTGATGTGATTTTCTACTTATTTTTATTCACTGGTTCATATCTTGCACTTACTATTTTATGCTTTTTAAAATCTGATCACCGCTCACTACTTCTGATAATCTGAATTTCTGACTGGGAGTTTTTACCTTGTGTTTATTTGAAAGCTGGTAAGCAGTGATTGATTCCACTGAATCTGTTAAAGGGAAGAAACATTGATGATTGTTTCTCTTCCTCTAACTCCTTTACTGGTGTATAGTCTCTTTTGGATAAAAATCATCTTCAAAATTAAAATGTTAGTTTTTGAAATAGAGGTTATTTTATCTTCCTACAGTAATCTACCTCATATTAATAGTATTTTTCAAAGTCTTGAGTCATTAGTTTGATTTTCTAAACCAAGTGATTGCATTTATCATATGATGTATGGATTTTATTTTGTGAATCATTCTTCCTTACTGTGGAGAGTCATCTCATATGTCTGAAAGATAATTTCATAGCTGAGACTCTTTAAAGATTATGAAAAGGAGGAAGCTTACAAAAGATGCGCAGTGCATCAAATAAATTAAAAAAGAGGCATAAAATGAGCCCAAAGCTGAAAAGATGTGAAAAATCGCCAACTAAAAGATACACAAAGTGTATCAAAAATGAAAAGATGCACAAAGCGCCAACTAAATTGAAAAAGAGGCACAAAATGAGCCCAACCAAGCTTTCCTTCCTTTCAGATCGTTAAAAGTCTTAGAAAAATTCGTGTGCCGCTTAATACTTTCAAAAGCTTGTGTTTGAAAATCTTGATTTATGATTTTTTACTTTGTAACACTATTATATCAGATATTTTTCTGGAGCGAGACTTGAAAGGATCTCTTTTCAAATCTAATGTCTTTTCTTCTGAATAGGATTTTTGTTTTGAAAGAGGTTTGCATCGATAAGGTGCCCGGGGTCTGAGTTACGAAAGTTGATTTTTTCAACCTTTTCTGGATTTCAGCTCTGTCAATTGTCTTCTTATTGGTTTTTGAATCTAAAATCAAGGAAAATTTCTGATTTACTCGAGCAGCTTGATCAAAAAAAAATCTTTGCTTTTGCGTGTTTTTTCTATGAGTTTTATTCGTTTTTGTGTTATTTTGATTTCATGGTTGTATTTTTGGGATTCTGATCGGTCATCTTCATCATCCATCTTTTTTTATTTTATAGTTGTTCTCTTTTATGTTTTGTACTTGTATTTCTATTTTCTATTTTACCCTCCTCCTTTTTGTGATGTCAAAAGGGGGAGTCAGTTGTAGTCGTTTCAGTTTTTGTTATGTGTTATGTTTTCTATATTAGTTTGATTATTAAATGAAAATTTGGAAAAAATATATATTTTTGGATCTCCTATTTAGTTTTATTTTCAAACTACTGTACAAATAATTGCCATCATCAAAAAGGGGGAGATTGTTGCAAATTTGGTTTTGATGATGACAAACATGTTTCCAGTGTGTTTTGCTTGGCTAACCCATTTAAGGCACAAAAGATCACGAGTAAATCAAGCTAACTCAAGATCGGATCTAAGTGTGTCAAATGTATGATTTTTCCTTTTATTGAGTCAATTGTAATGTAACGGATCCCCTAGTTAAGTAACCTTGCACACACACACTCAGGGGGAGAGCTTGAGTGAATTAGAGTTTCTGTTCATTTTTTGTTTAGATCATCCTGGACGATATTCACATCGTCCTGGACGATCCAGTCAAAACAGAAACCCTAATTAGGGCGACCAACTTAAGTGAGTCTGATTAAACAGATCGTCCTGGATGATCTTTGGACGTACGGAACGATATGCTCAAATCAGAAATTCTCAGCCGCCAGAACAACTTAGGCAAGTTTTTATTTTTAGTTATTTGGTCTGATCGTCCCGGACGATACGTGTATCATCCTGGACGATTCAGTACAATCATGCCTAAATTAGTTTGGTAATTAAAGAAAGCAATTAATATTTAATTAATACAATCATATCGTCCTGGACAATCGCAGGATCGTCCCGGACGATCATGATCATCTAGTGCATTTCAGCTGTACGTCCCGAACTGTGTTCAGGACGATTTGGGCACTTTTTGAACTAATCGTACAGGACGATACCCGTATCGTCCTGGATGATCAAGTCATTTTTTGGTCGTCCAGCACAAGTTTCTCTGGATGACCCGAACTGTCTTCTGGACGATATTCCTCGATTTGCACTAATCGTCCCGGACGATCGCTAGATCGTACGGGACGATATGAATAATTTTTTCTACTGATCGTCCAGAAGAGCCAGATCGTCTAGGCTGAAACAGCTGAATTTAAACTGATCGTACAAGATGATATACCGATCGTCCTGGACGATCTTGGCCGACCAGTTGAGATTTAGGGCAAATTTTAAGCCCTCCTATAAAAGAATTTTTTCTTGAAATAAGAAAAATCTTTTGCCACCTTCCTTCCTTGAGAAACCCTAGAGAGAGAGAGAATTGGGAGAGAGAGAGAAGATCTTGTGAGGGGGAGTTAGTGAGGGATTCACTAAGGTTGCTCCAAGCACGGATCAGAGTCGTCTTCTCCGCTCGTCGTCTTTCGTCTAGTCGGTGTTCGTCGTGGGAGGATCGTTCGCAAGAAGATTCGGGGTTCTCTGCCCGCTTCAGGGAAGCAAAAGGAGTTCGAAGGTTCTTTGCCTGCTTCAGGAGGAAGTAAAAGGAGGTCGGGTTCTCTGCCTCACTGTGTGGTGAAAAGGAGGTGTTTGTACAGGCTTCTCCGCCTTGCTGTGGGAGCAAAAGGAGAGACACTGTTTGTTTAGTGCAATACCCGGAGGGGAGGCTCCCGGGAGTGGATGTAGGTCAAGTTGACCGAACCACTATAAAATCTGGTTTGCTTTTCTGATTCAATTTTGCACTTTACTTTTTCGATATTAACTGATTGGGTGAATATCTGTGATTGATCTTTTCATTCTTGTTTACTTATTTCCGCTGCTAAGTATCGAAAAGATTTTCATTATTATCATGAAATTTTTAAATAACCAATTCACCCCCCCTCTTGGTTAGCCTCGGGACTAGTTCACTAGGGCTTAACATCCCTTTCGAACTTTCAATCCAGTACGAAGTAGAGGTATCGTCCAGGATGATTAGTTGAAATATTATAGTTTTTATCTTGTACGGTAGGTAATGATTAATTATCGTACCATACATTGCTCTGATCATACTGTACGATCATCTCCGATCATCCTGTATAATTTGATTGATCAATTTAACTATAATTAATCCCTTAATCACAGGATCAATTTAGGTATGATTATCATAAATCGTCTAGGACGATTTAAAATTATCTATATGATATGATCAAAAAATAGAAAAATCTCTAACTCACAAATTACTCCCCCCTGAGTGTGTGTGTGCAATGTTACTTAGCTTCAAAATCAATCACAGTACATTTGACTCAAGAAAAGGTAAAAGATGCATTGGAACTGAAATTATAGACTGACTCAATCCTAGTCTACCTGATCTTGAGCTGATTAACTTTCCAAGTGAACTTGTGGACCGAAAGGTTAGTGAACAGGGAAAACCAAAATAAATATGCAAGAATAGTAGTAGTAAAGAAACAGTAATGTTTGTTATCATCAAAATCATTATACTTGGGCCCAGATTTACAACACAAGTGTATGCCTTAATTTGGTGATATTAGTTTGTTAGTTTTATTTCTTTTTGCTATTCATAACTCCTCTTAAACACCTGTTCTAAATTTTTCACTACTCTTTCTCTACTTCATAAGTATCCTTTAAGACTAATAATCTAATAATTAATATCATAAAACTATTCTAAATGCTTCCACATAGCCATTGGTCCAACTAGTGAACACTTAGACCTAGTCTTATTCTCTACACTTCAATGTCCTCTTAAACTCCATCAAACTCTACCATCAACTTAGATCACAAGTTCATATCCTAAGCTAACCTTCCACCATCATTTTTAGTCATTCATCTAACATAAAAGTCACTCCTTAAAGTGGTTTTCCAAATCAACCAAAAGTAGCCCAAGCTAGACTACTCTTAGCATTCCTACAAATATACCCCTCTAAACATGTTATCATTCCACTATACATTTCAAAACACATGTTTAATATTAAATTAAAGATCCATAGTAATTGCTAGTCATTAATATCACCAAAAGACTACCTTCTACTATCAATTATTGTGAAGAACATTTGAAGAATTACTAAAGGTAGATCTCTTTGCTTGATAATGAGGTCATTAGCCTTATAATGCTAACTAATTTTCTCCTCACACCCCCACTCTATATATGATCTGAGTATATTATATTACTTCTATACAAACATAATTAGAGAAGACATCTACATACATAATAAAATAACTCAAACAAGTCAATTCTAATAAAAACAATACAAGTCAAATCATATTTAGATAATGATTGAACAATCTTTGAATCTTATTCCACCAATCATTGAACTTATTCAATCATGCTCTAATCTAATTCAAACCTTGACCAAATACTATTCTAACCATATTCGAACCCTACTAAATCATGTTCAAATAAAATTCAAATATTATTCCAATCATATTTGAACCATATTAAATTATGTTTGAACCTTGCTCAGATGTCCAAATTTTGTCAAACCATCTTCATACCTTGATCAAACAATATATGAACATTATTCGAATCTTGTTCAAAAGTAAGCATGAGGTTTAAACTAGATTTGAAGAAGCTTTGAATAAGATTGAACATGTAATGCAATGTTTAATATTATTATGGATTTAGATTGTAGAGTACAAATAACTTATTCAAACTTAAATAATCAAATATAAAACATCACTAACATTGGAGAAATTATTACATGCAGAGTCCGGACGTAGAGTTGTGTGCAGACTCCAATCAAATGTGAACACATGGCCAATATATAGTTTTTATATTACTATATATTAACTGTGTATTAACTGTATATTTACTATATATTAGCTATGTATTTATTGTGCATTAAATATATAGTCAATACACAACTAATATATAATAAATATACAATTAATACACAATAAATACATAATTAATATATAATTATATAAAAAGTTATATATTGGCCACGTGTTGGTATGTATTGGCCATGTGTCCCAATTTAATTGAAGTTCGGACATAACTCTATGTCTAAACTTTATACATAATAATTTCTCCTAACATTGAGTAGCTCATCAGAAAATGAGACAAATACTTTAACTGAGGTTGCTATATATAAAGATCGCTTCGAGACGGGAAAAGATAAAGTAGCTTTTTGTTCAAAATTTTGTGACATTTTTTGTGCGGGCTCAGATAATTTTATTTCTATAAAGCGTGATTTATTTCTCTAAAATAAATTTCATTTATAATTTATAAAAAAATAAAGTATTTTACATATTTAACTAATTTGAATATTAGAATCATAGTTTTAAAAATTAGAATGGACTGGTTTGTTCAACCATGAACTGATTAAGTGGTCAGTCCGATCCAGCTTAAAATATGGCTTCGCATCAAACCGGATTGAACAGACAAAAATCGGCAGTTCAACCAGTGAACCGTTGAACTGATTTGGGTTGGAAAGAATCGACGAGTTCTATAAAAAATTTATTTTTTAAATTAAATTTTAAATAATATATTTTAATTTATTAAATTCTTTTAACTTTTAAAAATATTTTTTATTAAATATGATGATAATTACATCATAATATATACATGTTATATCACAATCTCACATAATGTGTTTAGCAAAAAGTGTACCTTTTTTAAATATCTCTAACAAAAAGCGTGTACTTCACATTATATAAAAGGTTAAATATAACTACCTCAAACTCCTCCTATGATGTGGACTAAAAAAGTTGCATGAATACTATATGAATTAGAATGTGAATTTGGGCTTAGTTGGGCTGCAAATATGGGCTACTTGGGCTAGGGGTGTCAAAATTGGGTTACAAGCCTGGTTCGGATCGAATCCGACACTAACCTGCTACTATTTGACACAACCCAATCCTGACCATTTTTTAAAAATGGGTCAATTTTTTCAACCAGAACCTGAACCGTCGTGATTCCTAGTTGACTCGATTCGGTGAAGTCGGAGGAGCTAGCGGGTGTAATAACCCGTATTTTGACTGAGGTAAATAATTTTTTCTAGAGTCAATATAAGTTCAAATTGCAAACCTTCTTTGCTACTGTATTGATATTACAGTATTTTACTTGCACGAATTTTTTTATAATTTTTGGGAGCCAGTAAAAATTCTTAAGAAATTAGTACATATAGGTACAAGTGAGGATTTTGAGATAGTCAGGTGTTTGTTTTGCAAACCCATTTTACCGATATTTTTTAAATAAAATGATTTATTTTATGAATATTTTTTTATAATTTTTAAAGTCTTAAAATAAATTATTTGAATTTATACTAAAAGAAATTAATTAAATTAATAATATAATATTAAATTATTATTTTTATAAAAAAATATCCTAAGTCACTAATAAAAAAACTTTTAAAAATCCCTTTTCTCCTCTTTATTTCGGCAATAGAAACATTTAAGGGATTTTAGAGAAAAAAAGATAAGAGAGAGAAATGAAAACTTAAGATTTGGAGATTTGCTCGTCTCGCTGTAAGGAACGTTTACCCTATTTTTGATTTCAAAGTTATTCTATTTTTGATATTTTTCTAATCAAATTTGTATTTTTATTACCTAAAAATGTGAATAACTTTGTATTGCCTAAACTTTCACCTCGTAACTTTTTGTATGTTGTAGAAATCAAAATTATGAATATTTTGAGTATTTATTAAAATTTTTTATTGAATGATTTTGAAAATATAACAATTTTTGTCTACTCAAAAATTTATTTTGATGTTTAAAAATAGTGATTTAGTTCAACAAAACTTTAGAATATTAATTTATGCAATATTTAATAATTTAGTCAAATTTTGAAAATGTGAATTTTTGCTGAGTATGATTTTTATTATCTATCGTTAGTACATTTTGATATTTTCTGAATTATGCTTAATTATACTTTATTTGCTGTAATATATTATAAATGAATGTGGTTATGTGCTTAAGTAATAACTAGTCGTTATTACTGTTATAATATTTTGATAATAATGTGTGTGTCGTGTAAAAGATAAGTATGAAAGTTCGAAAGGGATGTTAAGCCCTAGTGAACTAGTCCCGAGGCTAACCAAGAGGGGGAGTGAATTGGTTATTTAAAAATTTCACGATAACTATGAAAATCTTTTCGATACTTAGCAGCGGAAACAAGTAAATAATAACGAAAAGATCAACCAACGATATTCACCCAAGCAGTTTATATTGAAAAGTAAAATGCAAAACTGAATCAGAAAAGCAAACCAGATTTTATAGTGGTTCGGTCAACTTGACCTACGTCCACTCCCCGGAGCCTCCCCTCCGGGTATTGCACTAAACGAAAGTGACTCTCCTTTTGCTCCCACAGCAAGGCGGAGAAGCCTGTACAAAACACCTCCTTTTCACCACACGGTGAGGCAGAGAACCTGACCTCCTTTCGCTTCCTCCTGAAGCAGGCAGAGAACCTTCGAACTCCTTTTGCTTCCACCTGAAGCGGGCAGAGAACCCACGAACTCCTTTCGCTTCCTCCTGAAGCGGGCAGAGAACCCGGATCTTCTTGCGAACGATCCTCCCACGAAGAACACCGACTAGATGACAGACGACGAGCAAAGAAGACGACTCTGATCCGTGCTTGGAGCAACCTTAGTGAATCCCTCACTAACTCCCCCTCACAAGATCTCTTCTCTCTCTCCCAACTCTCTCTCTCTAGGATTTCTCAGGGAAGGAAGGCAGCAAAAGATTTTTTTCCAATCTAGGAAAAAGTTCTTTTTAAAGGAGGGCTTAAAATTTGCCCTAAATCTCAACTTATCGGCCAAGATCGTCCAGGACGATCGGTAGATCGTCCTGTACGATCAGTTCAAATTCAGCTGTTTCAACCTGGACGATCTGGCTCTTCTGGACGATCAGTAGAAAAAGTTGTTCATATCGTCCCGTACGATCCTGCGATCGTCCGGGACGATTAGTTCAAATTGAAGGAAATCGTCCAGAAGACAGTTCGGGTCGTCCAGAGAAATCTGTGCTGGACGACCAAAAAATGACTTGATCGTCCCGGACGATAGGGTAATCGTCCGGTACGATTAGTTCAAAAAGGCCCCAAATCGTCCTGTACATAGTTCTGGACGTACAACTGAAATGCACAAGACGATCACGATCGTCCGGGACGATCCTGCGATCGGCCTGGACGATGTGATCGTATCAATTAAACATTAATTGCTTTCCTTAATTACCAGACTAATTTAGGCATGATTGTAGTGAATCGTCCAGGATGATACACGTATCGTCCGGGACGATCAGACCAAAATACTTAAAATAAAACTTGCCTAACTTAATCTGGCGGCTGAGAATTTCTGATTTGGGCATATCGTCCCGTACGATCCGTAGATCGTCCAGGACGATCGGCTCAATCAGACCCTCTTAACTTAGTCGCCCTAATTAGGGTTTCTGTTTTAACTGGATCGTCCAGGACGATGTGGATATCGTCCAGGACGATCTGAATAAAATTGCAACAAAAACTCTAATTCACTCAATCTCTCCCCCTGAGTGTGTGTGTGCAAGGTTACTTAGCTAGGGAATCAGTTACATTACAATTGACTCAATAAAAGAAAAAATCATACATTTGACACACTTGGACCCGATCTTGAGTTGGCTTGAGTGGCTCGCAGTCTTTTGTGCCTAAAACAGATTAGCCAAGCAAAAACACACTGGAAACATGTTTGTCATCATCAAAACTAGATTTGCAACAAACTCCCCCTTTTTGATGATGACAAATATTTATAAAGTAGTCTGAAAACCAAGGTAAACTAGGAGATCAAACAAAACAAACATTTTTTTTAATTTTCATTTAACAGCTCAAACAATACAGAAAACATGAAACAGAAAATAGAAACAGACACGACACGACTACAACTCTGACTCCCCCTTTTGACATCACAAAAAGGAGGAGGGAAAAAAACATAACACGGAAACAAAACATAATATAAAACATATTGATGTTAGATTCAAAAACCAATGACAGGACAATTGACAGCGCTGAAATCCAAAAAAGGTTGGAAATAATCAACTTTCGTAACTCCGACCCCGGGCACCTTATCGATGCAAACCTCTTCCAACACAAAAATCCGATTCAGAATAAAAGACATTAGATTTGAAAAGAAATCCTTTCAAGCCTCGTTCCCGAAAAATATCTGATATAATAGTGTTACAAAGTAAAAAATCAGAAATCAGGATTTTCAAGACTCAAGCTTTTGAAAATATTAAGTGGCGCACAGATTTTTCTAAGACATTTAATAATCTGAAAGGAAAGAAAACTTGTGTTGGGCTCATTTTGTGCCTCTTTTTCAAATTGGTTGGCGCTTTACGCATCTTTAGATTTTTGATACACTTTGTGTATCCAATTTGGCAATTTCGCATCTTTTCAGTTTTGGGCTCATTTTATGCCTTTTTTTTAAATTATCTGGCGCACTGCGCATCTTTTATAAGCTTTCTCCTTTTCATAATCATTAAAGAGTCTCAGCTGTGAGATTATCTTCCAGACATAGGAGATGACTCTCCGCAGTAAGGAAGAACGATTCACAAAATAAAATCCATACAGCATATGATAAATGCAATCACTTGGTTTAGAAAATCAAACTAATGACTCAAGACTTTGAAAAACACTATTGATATGAGGCAGATTACTGTAGGAAGATAAAATAATCTCTATTTCAAAAACTAACATTTTAATTTTGAAAAAGATTTTTATTCAAAAGAAATTACACACCAGTAAAGGAGTTAGAGGAAGAGAAATAATTATCAATGTTTCTTCCCTTTAATAGATTCAGCGAAGTCAATCACTGCTTATCAGCTTCCAAACTAAAACAAGGTAAAAACTCCCAGTCAAAAATTCAGATCACCAGAAGTAGTGAGCGGTGATCAGATCTTGAAAAGTATAAAATAGTAAGTGCAAGATATGAACCCGTAAATAAATAAAAACAGGTAGAAAATCATAGCAAAGTAAATACTCAAATCAAACTAACAAAAAAGGGTAACACAGAAATCAGCAGAAGAAATAAAATCAACTGAAAGCAAATAATCAAACCAAAACTAACTAACAAAAATCAGAAATCAGAATACAAAAACTAACTAACAGAAATCAGAAAACAGAATACAAAAAACTAACTAACCGAAATCAGAATACCAATCATAACAATCATAAATCAGCAGTCATCAAAATCAAGCATTTATATCAATCACTCCTAATCTGGTTCTCAAAATGCTGAATGAGTCAAAGGCCAGTGGTTTAGTGAATATGTCAGCCAGCTGATTTTCAGTTGCTACGTGGTGTAGCTCAATGTCCCCTTTTGTAACATGGTCCCTAATGAAGTGATGCCTAATGTCAATGTGTTTGGTCCTAGAATGTTGGATTGGATTCTTAGAGATACAGTTGGCACTAGTATTATCACACAGAACAGAAATTGTGCCAACAGGTACTCCTAAATCCAAGACTTGCTGCTTCAACCAAAGAACTTGGGCCACACAACTCCCTAAGGCAATGTACTCAGCTTCAGCAGTGGAAAGTGCAACTGAGTTCTGTTTTCTACTGGACCAGGAGACTAATGACTGTCCTATGAATTGACAAGTCCCAGAGGTACTCTTCCTATCCACCCTACACCCCGCAAAGTCAGAGTCAGAATATCCAATGATCTCAAAAGAGGTGTTGTGCCTAGGGTACCAAATTCCTAGGTTTGGGGTCCCTAAAAGATATCTAAGAATTCTCTTAACAGCAGTCAGGTGGGACTCTTTAGGATCAGCCTGAAACCTAGCACAAAGACAGACACTAAACATGATATCAGGTCGGCTAGCAGTCAGGTAAAGCAGTGAACCTATTATCCCTCTATACTTCTTCTGATCAACAGATTTTCCATTTGAATCCTTATCTAACTGAACTGAGGAGGGCATGGGAGTATTGATTGGCTTGGCTTTATCCATTTCATATTTCTTCAAAATGTCCTTAGTGTATTTTGATTGATTGAGAAAGGTTCCATCATCCGTTTGCCTTATGCTAAACCCCAAAAAGTAGGACAATTCTCCCATCATACTCATCTCAAACTCTTTACTCATTATTTTAGAAAACTCTTCACATAAGTATTTATCAGAAGATCCAAAAATTATATCATCAACATAAATCTGGACAATGAGTAAGTCATCTCCTATTCTCCTCAGAAAAAGGGTGGTGTCTACGCTCCCCTTAACAAACTCTCTTTCTAACAGGAATGTGCTAAGCCTCTCATACCAAGCTCTGGGTGCCTGTTTCAATCCATATAAGGCCTTTTTTAATTTATAGACATGACTTGGATATTGGGAACTCTCAAAACCTGGGGGTTGTTCTACAAAAACATCTTCTTTAATTACCCCATTTAAAAAGGCACTCTTGACATCCATTTGAAACAGCTTAAATCCCTTATAACAGGCAAAGGCTAGTAGCACTCTAATGGCTTCCAATCTAGCTACAGGGGCAAAAGTTTCCTCAAAATCTATCCCTTCAATCTGATTATACCCCTTAGCCACCAATTTTGCCTTATTTCTCACCACCACACCAGAATCATTCATCTTATTCTTAAAGACCCACTTGGTTCCCACAATACTTTAGTTTCTAGGTCTTTCTACTAACTCTCAAACATCATTCCTTACAAATTGATTCAATTCTTCCTGTATAGCTAAAATCCAAAACTCATCCGACAAGGCTTGATTGATGTTGGTGGGTTCAGTCATTGAGATAAAGGCAGAATGGTTTACTTCCTTCCTAAGTCCATGCCTAGTCCTAACACCTTCAGAAGGGTCTCCTAAGATCAGTTCTTTAGGATGACTCGAAGAATATCTCCAATCTCTAGGCAGCTCTGTTTGAGGTTCTACCCTTTCTTCCAAATTTGTATTTCCAACTCCTTGGGTAACCTCAACAATCTCTTCATCTGCTACTTCAGATCTAGACTCCTTAGGATCAGATTCATCAAA
Organism: Dendrobium chrysotoxum; assembly: GCA_019925795.1. Lineage (NCBI taxonomy): Eukaryota > Viridiplantae > Streptophyta > Magnoliopsida > Asparagales > Orchidaceae > Dendrobium > Dendrobium chrysotoxum. The sequence goes on along the minus strand of CM034311.1, from coordinate 13,478,046 downwards.
CACTACATGGGTTGTTTCTTCCACCACCAAAGTCCTCCTATTGAACACCCTAAAGGATTTCCCCACACTTGAATATCCTAAGAACACTCCTTCATCAGATTTGGGGTCAAATTTTCCTAAGGGTGACTTCCCGTTGTTCAGAATGAAAACCTTACAGCCAAAGACATGGAGGTGGGACAGATTTGGTGTTCTACCCTTAATGATCTCATAAGGTGTCTTGTTCAGTTTGACTCTCACATTCACCCTATTCAGCACATAACAGGCAGTGTTCACCACTTCAGCCCAAAAGTATTTAGGAAGTGAATACTCGGCAAGCATGGCTCTAGCGGCTTCTACTAAGGTCCTGTTCTTCCTTTCAGCTACCCCGTTCTGCTGAGGGGTCCTAGGAGCGAAAAATTGTGACTAATCCCATGATCCTCACAAAAACTTCCAAATCTTTCATTTTCAAACTCCCCTCCGTGATCACTATGGATGGTAATAATCTCACATCCTAACTTCTTCTGAATCCAAGTAGAGAAAGATCTAAACTCATCAAATGACTCAGATTTGTGTGACAAAAACTTAACCCAAGTGAACCTTGAATAATCATCAACAATCACAAAACCATAGACTCTCCCCCCTAAGATGGCAGTGCTAATGGGTCCAAAGAGGTCCATATGAAGAACTTCTAAAGGTCTAGAGGTGCTGATGTCCTTAACTGAGTGAAAAGAGGACTGGACTTGCTTCCCCAACTGACAGGCATCACACAGGTGATCCTTAGTGAACTTAAGCTTGGGCACACCTCTAACTAAGTCCTTTTGGGTGACTCTCCTAAGGGTTTTCATACTGGCATGACACAATCTCCTATGCCATAACCAAGACTCATCAGCAGCAGTTTTTAAGCAAATTGAATTATCAGATTTAATGCTACTTACATCCAGCTTGTAGACGTTGTTGATCCTTTGCCCCTGCAAAACAACTTCATTATTTAAGCTTAAAATACAGCCAGTGGGCAGGAATTTGATGCTGTATCCCTTGTCGCAGAGTTGACTAATGCTCAGCAAGTTGTGTTTCAGTCCATCTACAAGCAAAACATTATCAATCACAAAATTCTTTGAATCACCAATCATACCTGTGCCTACCACCTTCCTGGTGGTGTTATCTCTAAGTGTAACCTTGCCTCCAGCTCTGGCCTCCAACGAAATGAACTGATTTGCATCTCCAGTCATATGTCTAAAACATCCGCTGTCCAGGTACCACATGCTCTCACGAGGTCTTGTGTGAGAGCACACCTACAAAATCATCAAATATCAGTCTTAGAAACCCAAACAGGTTTGGGTTCCTTCTTATGAAAAGAAAAATGCGATGCATGCGTGCTGTGCTGTGCAACAGGCAGTTTGGGTCTCCACACCCAATGTGTACTACGGTGAACAGTACAAGTGTGTGATATGTGTCCTAACATGCCACATGAAAAACATCTAACACCAGGAAAAGGATTAACTAAACGTCGTGAGTGATAGTGCCTCTTTCTAGTAGTGTATGAAACATTCTTTGATGAACTTGCAACAGAATTTTTAAAAGGTGGCGGTGCATAAAATTGTTCAAAAGTAGGCGGTGTTTTGTTATTTTCAAAAGCACTGATTTTCACTTTCAAAAACTCAATGTGTTTGTTTAAACTTCCAATTTCAAACGTTTTTGCACTTTCAATACTTTCTAACTCAGATGCCAAATCATTCACTTTCTTAAAAGCAAGTTCTAATTCACCATGCGATGTTTTTAACAAGTTATGCTCAACAATTAAATAAGAATGCTTTTTATTCAGTTCATCAAACTCATCTAGTAAAGACATGTGATTGCTATCAATGGTGGAATGATCCTTAATCAACACTTCATGCTCTTTTTGCAAAGTCAGATAATCTAGTTTCAAACTAGCATGGGTTTTCTTAAGCTTCCTATACGATGTATGAATCTTTTCAGAAACTTCAAATAACTGATCGTAAGTAAGCTCACATACCTCTTCCTGGTCCGACTGACTAGGGTGATCATCCGCCATCAGACACAAGTTTGTTTCCTCCTCTTCAGCTTCAGTCTCAGAAGAGTCGGATGCAGAGTCTGCCCAGAACGCCTTCTGAATCTGCTTCTTGTCCTTTCTGAACTTTGGTTTCTCCTCACCCTTCTCCTTGCTTGGGTGAGCTTTAAGTGTTGGACAATCAGCCTTAATGTGTCCAGGCTTCCTGCATTCAAAACAAACCGATTCAGATGAACCCTTAAAGTTTTTATTGAACTTACCCTTGTTCCACTTCTGATAGTTCTTATGTTTCTTCCTTAGAAAGCTTTTGAATTGCCTTGTGATTAAGGCAACTTCATCGCCATCAGACCCGGAAGTGCTAGCATCTGAATCTTTGGCCTTTAGTGCCACGGTCTTCTCTTTCTTGCGTTCTCCTGCATCAAGTTGCCTTTGGTTCACCCCTTGCTCGTAAGCAATAAGTGATCCAAGTAAGCTGTCAATAGAGTAAGTATTTAAATCTTTGGATTCAGTAATAGCAGTAATCTTAGCATCATAAGAAGCAGGCAAACATCTAAGAATCTTGTTCACTCTTTCGTAGTTGGTAAGTTCTCTACCTAAAGCATGCAAAGAGGTAACAATCTGAGTGAACCTTGTGTACATTTCTGAAATAGTCTCACTAGGTTTCATGCGAAAAAGTTCGTAATTATGTAACAAGATGTTTAACCTAGATTATTTGACTTCAGTTGTACCTTCGTATGTTATACATAACCTATCCCAGATTTCCTTTCCTGTTGTACAAGTAGAAACACGCATATAGTCTTCAGATTTCAAAGCACAAAAGAAACAGTTCAAACATTTTGCATTCAACTGTGCTAAATCACGATCATCAAACGTCCAATCAGCAAATGACAATTCAGTTTTCACATTATTAATCATTCGAAAAGGTGGTTCGTATCCGTCCTTAACTAACATCCACATGCGATAATCAATAGATTGCAGAAAAGTAGACATGCGTGTTTTCCAAAAATCAAAAGGAATATTGTCAAACAACGGTGGTCTAGTAATAGAATAACCTTCAGCAGTATTACGATTGTTACAATTAGCCATTGGATCAAATTCAAAAGTTTTTAAACAGAAATTTTGAATCCCGCTCTGATACCACTTGAAAGTTCGAAATGGATGTTAAGCCCTAGTGAACTAGTCCCGAGGCTAACCAAGAGGGGGGGTGAATTGGTTATTTAAAAATTTCACGATAACTATGAAAATCTTTTCGATACTTAGCAGCGGAAACAAGTAAACAATAACGAAAAGATCAACCAATGATATTCACCCAAGCAGTTTATATTGAAAAGTAAAATGCAAAACTGAATCAGAAAAGCAAACCAGATTTTATAGTGGTTCGGTCAACTTGACCTACGTCCACTCCCCGGAGCCTCCCCTCCGGGTATTGCACTAAACGAAAGTGACTCTCCTTTTGCTCCCACAGCAAGGCGGAGAAGCCTGTACAAAACACCTCCTTTTCACCACACGGTGAGGCAGAGAACCTGACCTCCTTTCGCTTCCTCCTGAAGCAGGCAGAGAACCTTCGAACTCCTTTTGCTTCCACCTGAAGCGGGCAGAGAACCCACGAACTCCTTTCGCTTCCTCCTGAAGCGGGCAGAGAACCCGGATCTTCTTGCGAACGATCCTCCCACGAAGAACACCGACTAGACGACAGACGACGAGCGGAGAAGACGACTCTGATCCGTGCTTGGAGCAACCTTAGTGAATCCCTCACTAACTCCCCCTCACAAGATCTCTTCTCTCTCTCCCAACTCTCTCTCTCTCTAGGATTTCTCAGGGAAGGAAGGCAGCAAAAGATTTTTTTCCAATCTAGGAAAAAGTTCTTTTTAAAGGAGGGCTTAAAATTTGCCCTAAATCTCAACTTATCGGCCAAGATCCTCCAGGACGATCGGTAGATCGTCCTGTACGATCAGTTCAAATTCAGCTGTTTCAGCCTGGACGATCTGGCTCTTCTGGACGATCAGTAGAAAAAATTGTTCATATCGTCCCGTACGATCCTGTGATTAGTTCAAATTGAAGGAAATCGTCCAGAAGACAGTTCGGGTCGTCCAGAGAAATCTGTGCTGGACGACCAAAAAATGACTTGATCGTCCCGGACGATAGGGTAATCGTCCGGTATGATTAGTTCAAAAAGGCCCCAAATCGTCCTGTACATAGTTCTGGACGTACAGCTGAAATGCACAAGACGATCACGATCGTCCTGGACGATCCTGCGATCGGCCTGGACGATGTGATCGTATCAATTAAACATTAATTGCTTTCCTTAATTACCAGACTAATTTAGGCATGATTATAGTGAATCGTCCAGGACGATACACGTATCGTCTGGGACGATCAGACTAAAATACTTAAAATAAAACTTGCCTAACTTAATCTGGCGGCTGAGAATTTCTGATTTGGGCATATCGTCCCGTACGATCCGTAGATCGTCCAGGACGATCGGCTCAATCAGACCCTCTTAACTTAGTCGCCCTAATTAGGGTTTCTATTTTAACTGGATCGTCCAGAACGATGTGGATATCGTCCAGGACGATCTGAATAAAATTGCAACAAAAACTCTAATTCACTCAATCTCTCCCCCTGAGTGTGTGTGTGCAAGGTTACTTAGCTAGGGAATCAGTTACATTACAATTGACTCAATAAAAGGAAAAATCATACATTTGACACACTTGGACCCGATCTTGAGTTGGCTTGAGTGGCTCGCGGTCTTTTGTGCCTGAAACAGATTAGCCAAGCAAAAACACACTGGAAACATGTTTGTCATCATCAAAACCAGATTTGCAACAAAGTAAAGACTGATTGACCCGTTAGTTGGAGACTGATTAACCTGTATAGGATGGTGAGCCGACAAGATTTTCTTTAAATAAAGTGGTTTGGTGTTATCCTCCACTAATTCACGGATACACTGGTTGGGAGTTATAAGGAGATTATTATTATGCCGACGGGCAAAGAGTGATAACTCTGTTTATTTAGCCAACGGTTTACTAATACTGATACTAACACTGAAAAAAACCGTGGTAGCCAGGACTTCTTACTTATTTAGTATGACTATTAAAATGCATGTTCTTGAGGCATTATTCTTATTATTATATGGATTTATTATTACTGCATCATTTTACTGCTTATTCCACTGAATTGTTATTGATATAGATATTGATACTATTTAATACTACCGATTCACTGTATTGATACTAAGTATGTGATATGCTAAGCACGTGATATAGAATTTCTGAATAATATGGATATATTTCCATATGATTTTACTACAGTGATATGATTTTGATAGTCTTTACTAATATTTTAATTTGATACTTTATACAATTTCTATATTGATTGGTATTACGGATACGACGATTATTTTATAGATTGACACTCATGATGGTTTATTATTTTACTGGCTTTCATATTATAGTATTTTACTATTTATAGATTCTACTACTGCTGCTTGTGAATTTTACTATTTCTACATTAATTCAATGATTATATGAATGCAAAAACTATGATTTGATTGTTAGCATGCATATTGCTCCTTTGCCTTGCTTTGATTTCAGTTGTAGGTTTTGGTGACCTGCTCGGCTTGCCCACCCCCCCGCCTCCCCCCCAAAAAAAAAAAATTTCCATATAAAATCAGGCAACTATTGGAAAAAATTAATTTTTTTTCGCTCTCTCTCTCTCTCCCTCTATTGCAATTTTTTTACCACAGGCAACCTTTTGTTATTTTGTACTTGCTACAAGTTATAGGACGCGCGCTCTCTCTCTCTCTCTCTCTCTCTCTCTCTCTCTTCTCTCTCTATCTATCTTTCTCTCGTTTCTCTCTCTCTATCTCTCTCTCTCCCATGAGGTTGAGATGATTTTAAAATTTTTTATTTATTTTTCACTATTTTAAGTTAGCTATTTTTTTATTGATTTTTATTAGACCAACTTTAACATTTTTTTCATATATATATTTATTGTTCATTATAAAATATTTTTTAATTATTTTTTTATTTAAATTAATTATGAAAATCTTAAGTTAGATATTTAAAAAAATTAAAATCCTAATGTCAATTTCAAGCTCGAATTAAAAAACTTGACGGTATTTTTCAAATTAAAAATTTGTGTCCCACAGATAAATAATTCTGATTTCGCCACTGCAGTTTGACCTCCGATTCGACCGATTCAATTCAACCAATCCAACCGGATGAATCCTGAATCTCTTCTTCTTCTTATTCATTTCCCCGATCCTTTTTTTTCACCACCTCAATTAGAACGCATATAAATTATAATTTCCTCGTATAAAAATAAATTAGTTTCAAAATACTGTATCCAAAGTTCGATTGGCTGGAAATTAGTAGAAACTCGTTACCGATTGACACCACTCGGCTTCAATCGACCAAACTCATAATCTCTCGCCGTTACCTCGCCGGAGGAGAAAAAACCGAGCTTTCTCGGTCTGCTCCATTTTTTTTCCACTCCAATTATTTCCGGTGGAAGCACTCCAAAGCCAGGTATAATCCGAAACCCTAATGCAGGCTTGATCTATCTTATGCTACGGTCATCTATAACCCCAGATTCTGTATGGCGCGGATAAGGGACAATCGCAGATGTCGAGTACCACCGTCGATCCGTCGGGAAATCCAATCCCTACTTCATCAGTTCTTATTGCGGCGTCGAAGCACATCGCCTTTAAATGCCGAGCTGAGAACATGGCTTTTATCAAGTGTAAGAAGAAGGATCCAAACCCGGAAAAATGCCTCGACAAGGGCCGCGAAGTCACCCATTGCGTCCTAAGTCTGTAAGAATTCGCATCTGAAAGCAATCCTTTTCACTTCCTCGTGTTATATATAAGACATGATTGACTTAATTCACATAATTTGCTTTTTCCGCTAAGATCTTCTTCGTGGTTGAAGTTCTTTAACTATCTATAACTGGTCATGGACACTGGGAGTTGCTTTTATTATTTGGTTGCATGCCAGTTGGCTTGATCCAGCTTTCACTCTGCTTTTGAAACCATTCATGTTCTACTAGTTATATAATGCTATAAACAGTGAACCTTTTTGTTATTCCAAACCAACGCACGTTCAAAATTTTTTAAAGTTTGAATACGAACGTTAATTTTTAATATAACTCTGAAGCAGTGATTTTGCAGTCAACAGTATATAACATGCTTAGAATGCAGGCCTGAAGCTATGATTAGTTTGCTTTCGTTGCGGCATACATAAATGTCAAAGGTTCACATAATGGAAACAATCTTTTTATGGTGTATGAGTGGGACTGGGTACATAAACTTCTTTTTAAATATGCATTAATTGAATCCTTATGTGTTTTCTATTATATTATATGATACGCTCACTAGGATTTTTTTCCCTCAACAACGGCTTTAGATTCTCATGTCATTTGAATGTGTTGAAATAAATCCCATCTGGCTAAATAGAGCGGGATATCTTTGCTTAGACCGAGGAAAGTTGAAACGTTGATTCAATGTTCATGTTTGAATGAAATACTAGCCGAGGTCCTATTTATAACATGAGCAGAGGGCACTTTAGGATGTGCAAAAATTGTTGTTGGATATGTGGGCATGTTGATGATGCTCACACAACACTATCTTTGATAGTTGTGTAAGTATTCAATTATTCAACCTCCAGGCAATTTGGGAGATTATACATTAAGTGCTTTTGAGTGTGCATACCTAAGGCGCGTGATCTTGCTTATGAGGGGCATGCAAAGGTGGCACTTAATTAGAACCGTTGGGTGTTGGCATGTCATCCTTGAGATTTATATTAATCCAATCTATTGATAGAAATAAATCTTGAGACTGATCATTGGATGGTTTACATCGAATAGAAGTCACCTTTTGTAGTCCTTGGCCAATCCAAACTTTGGTTAATATATGCTTTGGGGGGGGGGGGGGGGGGGGGACTAACTCCTTTGATTCTTTTGATGTCCTGAGTGCCCAAAGGCAACATGCAGTCTTCTCATGGTCAACCCTGATAGAGATGGAGCTTTCCATCGTTGTAAGGCCAGTTAAGGATTGTGGGTGTTGTTCTTGAGTTAATGGAGTGGTAATGGGTTGCCCATGAATACCTTTTATCCTGTAGATGGTATTACTCATTAGGGAACTTTGTGAAGGAGCAGTGATTCAAGACGTACAAACTCCTTTGAGGGCAATTAAGGTGCACCAAAGCACCGTCTTATTTTTCTTTTTGATCAATGGTACAAATTATCATCCTCCAAACATGGAATGCCTTTCAATTTGCTTCTTACTTGCTGTTGAATGCATTGGATGATCTTTTACAATGGAGTAGACAATGAGGCCCATTGTGACCAAGGGATCAAATATATTAAGGGAAGGTTGCTGGTGTTGCCTTATCATTTTGGAGTGATAATGAAAAATATGATTTTCACATGATGCTCCAAGAGGCTTTGCAAACCTCTTGTTGAAAGATAAGGCGTGAGTGAGTGCACATCGGATTCATCTCTCTTGGTCCACTGATGCTATTCTAGCCAACATTTAGCCATTGTCCATAGGGGCTATGGGAGGGGGCTCTATTGCTTCTAGTTTGGAGTTCTATTTGGCTGTCCTATCTATATATAAAAAGTAATTTCATGGGTAGGTTGGCTTCATGTAAACTGCTTACTAGTGGATTTGACATTATCTCAACATGCTTAGCAATGTATCGATCTTCTTTTTATGAGATGGCCGGTCATTTCCTTGGGAAATAAAAAATGAGATATTATATCATTTACATTTATAAAAGTACAGTACTTGATGATTTAAGGATGGCATAATAAGAGTGATATAAGAAAGTTAAATTAAGATGTAGACCTTGAATGAATATAACTCTCCTATGTGTTACCGTTGTTGTAATTTGACACCAAAAACTTGTTGCAAACAAACTTTTGAGCTTGTCAACACTAATTTCTCATATTTATTTGTCTGTAAGGTAAAAAATGATCAAAGTTGTCAATGTACATGTATATGGTACATTAAGTATAAGATGACCTTTGATATTTAGAACTTGGAAGTGCTGGGCTTGTTGTGGATCATAAAAGTTCGGTTTTAACTTTCATGATCATTACATTTGTGTCTTATATGTTATTTAGGTTTAATTTGGTCTCAATTTTTTTTCCATTAACTACATTGTGACCATTTTGCCATCAATAACAAAATATATTTTATGGCCTCTCAATGTCTTTTCTTTAATCTTATGATTGAATTGCACGTTCTTGTACAGTTTTACAATTTTGTGCTATCCCATGATGCTTATAAAAGTAGTGATTTTGGTGGATGAAAATGGTTTATTATTGTACTAAAAGGGTGATGATGGACATTCAACATATTTAATCAGTATCACACTTAAAATTGACTTTGTTGTTGTTCTCTAGTAGAACCAGTCATCTCACATAAAAGCATTTCTATGCATCTTGAATGCTTCATTGGAATTGACTCATAATCACATCTGCAAGGCTTAACAAAAGGAGAAAAAAGAGTAAGTCATCCTTGTTACACATGGCTGTTAATTATTTGATCTGAATTTGAGCTGACCACAGTTTAAAATTGACCCAATGTCAATTTTTTCGATCTTAAACGAAGTTAAGCTGAGGCATGGTATATCTGATCACATATCGAGTTGAGTAAGGTTTGGTTAGTTAAATTTGTTTGGATTCAAATGTTGTTTTGATTTTGATATTGTATATATCCATGCATCTATAAACATACATGAACACATCTATAGATGTATAAATGCATGAATAACATAAACATATATGAATATATCTATGCATATATATGCATGCATATGCATTTTGATTCAAACTTTATAGCTCGATTTAATTCAGTCTTCATTCCATAAAATTTGATTCGAGTGGGTCAAGCTCATTAGTTGCCTTGTAATTACGATTCAAGCTTTATGCATGCTAAAGAAACGATATGATTTTCATGCAATCTTTGATCTTATGCCAAATTTACAATCGTATTGTCATGGTTGGTTGTTGCAACCTTTTGTCTAAACCACAATGTTCATTAGCAACTTCCCTATGACTAAATGCGATAACCATGAACATGAAAGATGTTCCCTTTTCTTTTTTATCCTAAGTTAAACAGATAAAAAAGAAAGTCTAATATCATTGGTTGCTTGTATGTATTCCTAGAGGGTTATCAATTTTAGTTCAATCAATGGTGTTGCATCTAGTTCGGCTTATTTTAGACTTTCTTTGGGCTGACTAGGAACTTCTTTAAGATGAGAAATAATTTGGAAGCTGAAAAGCTAATGTATTGGCTAAATAGTTATTTGTTGACTATATATATCCATGCTTGCATGAATATATGTATGCTTGTACACATGATGGTGGTTACAATTTGATGGAAGGATGCAAAAACTAGCATCAAGAAACAATAGTGAAGTATCAAGAGGTAGAAGAAGTTTGAGAAGGTCAATCATCAAGATAGCAATAGAATGCTAGTAGTAGGCTTAATGTTGGTGGTGGTGTGATTGATCTTGCCATATGGTGCTTCTCCTTGAATGAATAATTTTAGTCACCGAAAGCATTACCTAATTTAGAGGTCAATCATCATCATTAGTGTCAACTTAGCAACCATCATTTAGACTTCCATCTTCTTACATCGAAAAGCCAGTCCAATAATTGGTAATTATTTACTGAAAATTTTATTTAGCAAACCAACCATTCTTAAACCAAAAATTGGAAGATGTAATTTAATTACTTTCTTGTCCATATCTTAATCCCTCCTCTCATAAGTGTCAACTTAGTGATCATTCTTTTTATTCTCATCTCTTTCCTTTGAAAAGACATTCCAATAGTTGGCAATTTGTTATTGAAAAACTTCATTAGTAAACCAACTATTCTTAAATAAAAAATTGAAAGCTCTAATTTTGGGGGCTTTAATCTATATATGAATAAAAATCATTGGACAATGATGAAAAGAAATTGTATCAAGAGCTCTTTGGCCAACATTTGGGAAATGATATTCCAAAAAGGAAGTAATGAGGAATTCTCTGTTAGACCGGTCCAACCGGTCCATACGGGACCGGCCTACAAACAAATAGAGGCGGAAATCTCTACCTCCTGCATATGCCGCGTGATCCGACGTCCAGACAAAGCGGTTTAGGAAGGTTTTTGAAGGGAGTTAGGAGGGAAATTTGAATGTAGGGACTGCTTAGAGATTTCCTTTTGGATTGTATGCATTAAATAGTTTATTTAACTAGGGTTAGGGCGTCTTGAATTTGGCTGAAATTTGAGACCTCTTAGGTTTAGGTTTTTGGGCTCTAGCGGCTTCTAGAGATTTGGGAGAGATAGATCCTCCTCTCGAATAGAGAATCAATTGTATCTTGTTATTTTTCTTCCGTTAGTTTGATTATCACAATAAAATTACTATTTTTTTTTTATTTTTCCTTTGGATTTGTGGATTGTTCTCGTTGATCTCATCAAGATAGTTAGGTTTTACTTAGAAATTCCAAGTATTTCTTTACAAATTGGTATTAGAGCAATTTCCTGGCCAGAAATCGAAGTCTCCTCACTAATTCCTGCTGCGTTTTACTCGCCGATCTGCTGTTTTTTGCTGTTTGAAGGCCATAACTTCTATTTTTTTTGGCTGCTTTTGCTGTTTGGAGCCTAGATCTGGGTACCTATGGCAGGGAAAAAGATAAAAGTGTTGGAAGGGGAGGTAGGACAAATGAAATCTGAAATTTCATATCTCCAAACTCAAGTTTCAGATTTAAAAAAAAATATTTCAGTCATCCATGATAAGATTGATTCAAAATTTTCTATGCTGGAGGAGATGTTGAAGAAAGTGCTCGAGGCCCAATCCAAAATATCGCCGTCGGAGGTGAAGGAAGGCGCCGACAGCCTGGGAAGTGGGGAAAATCCTAAGCCATTCAGACGAAGGGAAGATCAAGATGTGAAGGTTTTAGAGGGAACAAAAAAAGTGCCTCCCCTAGGGCCTATTCCTAGGGAGGAGACAGATAGAGGGTATGCGGAGAGGCGTGAGGGGGTTGGGTTTGAGTGGAGGGGTGATGAATTTAACAGAAGAGGGGCTGAATTTAAAAGGTGATGACTTGTTTATGTTTGAAGTGGTGTCGAATTTGAAAGGAGTAGAGTTGAGTATGATCGAAGGGGTGTTGAATTTGAAGGGGGAAAGTGTGCATGTGATGAAAAAGTTGGGTGTGAGCGGAGGAGGGATGATTGGCATAATTGGGGGGGGGGGACCACCCCCTTGGGAAATGGGAAATTTGGGAGGAAGCAGGATTGATGGAGGAAATCTGAGAGTGAGGAAATTGAAGATGCCTATTTTTGAGGGAGAAGATGCGCATTGGTGGATATATAAGGTAGAAAGATATTTCACCATCAACGGGTTGACGGAGGAGGTGAGACTGACTGCAGCATGCCTATGTTTGGAAGGAAAGGCTTCGACTTAGTGCCAGTGGAGGGATATGCGACGACCCATACGGAGTTGAAGGGAGTTCAATGATTGTTTGGTAGAACATTTCCGAACTGGTAGGGGAGGAGACTTCTACGAACAATTCTTCACCTTGACATAGGATGGTTCAGTGATGGAATACTGGGAGAGATTCGAGTACTTGCTAGCCGATTGAGCCTCCTTCCTGAGACAATGCTAGAGGAAAATTTCATGAAAGGACTGACACCAGAGATCTGGGTAGCAGTTAGAGTGATGAGGCCTTGTGACTTGGGAGAGGCTATGGAGCTAGCTTAGTTGGTGGAGGATTAGAGGCACCTCGATAGAGGAACAAGAGGCAGCAGCTCAAGAGGCTCATACAGGATGACCACCACCTTATTGGCATCCAAGGAGTCAACACCAGATATTCTTCGGGGGACTTAGAAGGAAAATACTGTAGGAGGAAGACCTGTGGACAACTTCAAGAAGCTCACAAAGATGGAATTACAAGAGAAGAGGGCGAAGGGGCTCTGTTTCAGATGTGACAAGAGGTATACGCCAGGGCACAGGTGTAAGGACCGAATTCTTCAGGTTTTTATCATTTGTGATGACGAGGGAGTGGAGGAGGGTGTCATCTTTCCACCTTGCGGATAAGGTGGGTCTTTAGGAGGGGAGTATTGTTAGACTGATCCATATGGGACCGGCCTACGAACAAACAGAGGCGGAAATCTCCGCCTCCTGCATATGCCGCGAGATCCGATGCCCAGACAGAGCGGTTTTGGAAGGTTTTTGAAGGGAGTTAGGAGGGAAATTTGAATGTAGGGACTGTTTAGAGATTTCCTTTTGGATTGTATGCATTAAATAGTTTTTTTTCCTAGGGTTAGAGCATCTTGAATTTGGCTGAAATTTGAGACCTTTTAGGTTTAGATTTTTTGGCTCTAGAGGCGTCTAGAGATTTGAGAGAGATAGATCCTCCTCTCGAATAGAGGATCAATTGTATCTTGCTATTTCTCTTCTGTTAGTTTGATTATCGCAATAAAATTACTATTTTTCTTGTTTTTCCTTTGGATTTGTGGATCGTTCTCGCTGATCTCATCAAGATAGTTGGGGTTTACTTGGGAATTCCAAGTATTTCCTAACACTCTCCAATTTGGCAAACACTTCATCCTGCTTTTCATTAGACCATATATATTTTTATCTATCAAAGAACAATCAATCAAATTAAGGTAGTTGGCTAGATCAGTTAGTAAATATGGAGGTTTTAAGCTATTAGATCCCCTAAATAGAAATGATATTATTGAAATCCTTGCACAATATCCATTGAAGAAACCATTTGGTGACATAATAATAGTATTCAATCCAAAGCAATATGTTTTCTTTATCATCATAAGGAGAATAAATAGCAGTGAGAATAAAACCATAGGGATTTGCATGTCATATGATGAATAAAAATAAAGAACAAGTCAATAATATAGCTAATTGACCTGACAACATAGGAATTCCACATCAAGTTAAGTGTATTATTTGGGATTTCTAGGTAATTAAACAGGTCAAAGTTCTACGAAAGGAACAAAAAACTCGTTCTAAATTTTCTCACCATTTTTGCACATCTTTATAGATTTTATATTTCTTTTAAAGAACTTTCGGGCATTAAAATGATTTTATAAATGATAAAGTGCTTTGCTCTTGAAATCTTGTTATGTATTTAGAGAGTTTGTAAGTATTGTAGGGTGTTTTTATATGTTTTATGAATTTTTATGGCTTTGATGTTGAGAGTAACATAGTGATTTGTTGTGTATCAATTTGAATCATAACTTAGGGAAATGATATATAACCTTAGGGGAGAGAGAGGGAAGGAAATAAAAAATAATCATAAGGGAGAGTGAGAGAGGGAATATCCCAAGAGGAGGAAGAGGTCATTGTTTTGCCAGGTAAGGGGAGAGGAGAATTCTTACGCAATGGCCTTATGTTCAACTTTAATAGCTTAGATGGAAATGCAAAACCATCACATGAGAGCCCTATTATATAAAGCAGAAAGAAGGGATCCATCACATGATCAAAATTTCTTTATGCTTTCCAAACAAGGCTAATGAGATAAAAGTATAACGGAAACTCAAATATAGCTCAAATGACTAACCAACATGTATAATAGTATCAAAGTTGAGAATTCCATTATTGCAAATAATATGTTCTCAACTTTAGAAAGTTCATATAAGAGTTCAAATACATGCGATGAAAATGCAAATGACAAGTAGATAAAATAAAAGCTTCATGCATACATGATTTATAGACAAAAAGCGAAATAACAACATCAACAACATGAGTTGTTGTGAGCCAAATTTTGGATCAACCTCGGGATGGGGCTCTAACTATTCTGTCCAATCAAACAAATTTTCTTTAGAATTTGTAGCAAGATCACACATGCTCTAATATCATAAAATCCTTTAGATTTAAGCTTTCAATATGAAAAGTTGGATGATGATCTTAAATGTTGTCAAATGGTCTAGGTATAAGCTTATGTTATGTTAATGCGAATATATCTTGAGAGAGACTATCATGAGTTAGGGCATATGCAAAAGCCTTTATGACTTTAGAGGAATTAGACTATAGCATAAGAATCTTAGTTACAAGATTTCTAAGAAATCTCTCATTCTCATAATCCTAGTAATAAGCTTCATGAAGAATTCGATGATCATAAGGATCTAGTTTTGATATTTGATTTATCTATAATAATTCAAAAACCTTCATGTCCGCTATAATATTTTTATCTACATTGTAAGGTGACAAACTAATCATAATATTCATAAAAAATAAGATTACTTTGTATGAGATTGTCAATGTAATCCCATAATTTGTTCTTATAGTAGGAAGAAAAAAATCTCTTTCAAATTCATATTTCAATTTTTATCAATAAAATATCATATAATGGGACTCAAGTTTTTGTTGAAAGTATAGAGCATGACCTTTCAACCTAGATGTGACAAACATGATTTAATGTGAGTAGGATATAGGAAACTTATCAAAGTATGCTTCTTTTTCGCTAAACAAATCTAATAATGCATGAGGGTCTTTTGAGCCATCAAATATAGGAGAACATGATAATCCTTGTCATAATATGTATGATCTAATGCTCCATAATATAAGGCTATGATTGAAAAATTGATAACTAGCAACAAAGTAACATGTTTGTTATGAACTCAACTATTTTTCCTTATAGAAATAATACTAAAAATAATACGGTAATTATTAACACACGCGCTAAATTCATTTAATCATCAATTATAGCAGTACTAAATTTCTATTCATCTAGAAGGCCATAAGTGAAATTTGATGAATCATATTGTCAAATTCCAGTGAAATTCAGTCAAAATTTAGCAAAAATAAAGTGTAAAACTGATGTGGCAAAGTATGTGAAAGAAATGACATCTACAATGAAAGGCATGGAATTGATTAAACATGCTAGATTTTTAAAGTTTTGTACTCATAAATCATTACACATCATGAATTCAATAATTGAAATTCTTAGACCTTGAGCTATAGCATGTAATCGAAACAAATTATCCTTTTGTTATTCGATGAGAGGTCATGAAACTTGAGGTATGTTTGAGATAACTTTTTATCAACTTTGCTTCACACTAACAATTTTTTGACTGTGTTTATATTTTGCTATCTAGAGCAACCTTTCATAATTGAGCTCAACATCCTATGTTTTGGTAGTGTAGTTTTGTTCGTGATTTTTCAATCGAAGATTCTATATTATATCATCAATATTTTAAAGAAATTTTATGATAATTTCAAACAACAGCTTTTCCTATAGCAATTTACTTTACAGATAAATGTAGTCTCCCTAAATAGTCCTTTCTTTTCATTTTAATATGAAACTTGGTCTCCTTGCAAAGCTCCTGATTTCCTCCATTTGACTAAACTTGGCATTGCTTTTTGGTTGAATGTGTAGAAGAGAATGTTTTTGAAATGTGACTGGAACTTTGGGAATTTCTCAATTAAGGGGGTTGGCTGGTAGCAAAAGAGGAGGTTGATCTTCTTTGACTCCCTTTGGTGTGTATTTAGGAAGAAGGAACAGTATATGGTGGTGGAAGGGTTTTTGCCAATATGATAAATATGGTGGAATTTGAAGGGGTTTTTTGTTGATTTGATTTAGGTCCAAGGATGGTATCCCAAATATGAGTAAAGATTGCTGGACTTTTATTTTAATTGTTGATAAGTTATGGAAGGAGGTTAGGTCAAATAAAGTGGGATATGAGTGGTATCAAATATGTTTGGAAGTAAATATGCTTGGATTTGAAGGGCATTGGTGGCGATTTTTGTGGATTTAATTTGGAGCCAAAGATGGCAATCCAAATATGAGTTAATATTATTGGGTTTTCATAATTTGATTGGTTATAAGATATGGAAGGAGATTATGAAAAATAAGTAATCATGATTTATTCTACTTTTGGAAGCATATCGTGTAGAATTTTTCCATGCTTAACCAGATCTTGGGTGAGGTGTTTGGATGATTGTAATGATTGCAGGGGAACTAACGATTAGGCTGTAGGTAGGAATTATGATTCTTTTGTTTGGAGGTAATTTTACAAACTATTATAAATTTTTAATAGTTGTTGGTGGTCTTGATATTGGAAGCATGAATCTTAGAATTGAAAACTTGCTCTTATTCCAATTGATGAAGCGACCAATAAAATGATTTATTTTTGTGTCAGTGGTAAAATGGGTGAAACCTATGGGGAGATGAGAAAAAATATTTTTAATCTTGAGGGGCAGGAGGGGGAGGGAGCATATCCCAAGGGGCGGAAGAGATCCTTGGTTGGCCAAGAGAGGGGAGAGATAATTCTTAAGCAAGTGCTTTATAATGAATTTCAATCATCTTCCTTCATACATAAGGGTCCTATATACAAAAGCCAAAAGGAGAAATTTTAATCACATGCTCAAAACCCCACATGCTTTCTGAATAAGATAAATGAAATATTATATCAAATGATCATGATCTTCAAACTAAATTGTATATCATTATGGTTGGATTCGTTTGTAACTGCATAATTTTCATTACATCTAGTTTTGAAGCAATTTCTGAAAACTTTAGGGTTTTTTAATATTTTAAATGGACCCAAACATTTTTAGAAAGCATAGGGTAGATTTGTAATTTTTAAATCATCTTAATGTAAATTTATAGTGTTGAGATTTTTGTGTTGTTGATCAATCTCACCTTTTGATGTGATGTACCTAAGAGTTGCCGAGTGGCACTAATGTGACAAGCTTTTATTGATCTTTTTCATATAAAACTAAGCACGATATCATATATGATCCTAATGGATCATATTGATAGTCTCTCAAAAAGCGAACATGCTTATGATGTTATAGACTATAAATTAGGTATCCTCATATGGGTTTGATTCTTCATTTGCACATATATATACAGTTGCCTAGCCATATATACAATATCTTAGTTTCCTCATGCTTGTAGTTTTAATTCATGAACTTTGAATGAACTACTTATAATATCACTTAGATCGCAAATGCGTTTTGCATGCTTTTTTGCTTTATCAACTTGATTTTGATTTCTTTCATAAGGGAGAAGCTTAGGGAAGTGTTGGAACCAGGGTTGGCTTAATGCTGGCTTCCCCCTCCCAAATTTGGGTTAAACCTCAGGATATCTATGTATAGTATGAAAATTTTATTAATAAATGTTCTTTTATTTATATAAAATATTAAAACTTTGCCATCCTTAAGTTTAGGATAAACCCTTTCACCCCCTTTAATAAATTTTGACGTTAATTGAGGCCATTCTTTTTGCACCCTTGCTCAAATTCTGTATCTTTAGGGGGATTTTGTGAGTGGCAAAGGTGTTTTCCAATGATACTATAAAGGTGGGTTTTTATTTGTTTATTTTTCTTGGTAATGTATTTTGTGTAAGTCTTCATGTTGAGATTTGCTTTGTCTGGAATCTAGAGATCTTGAAAGCTCTTTGCTGTAGCCCTTACACTATGGGTGCCTAGGTGGCTAAGTCTTGTGGAAAAATGTTTGATATCTCTATCATGTAGCCCCTCTTTGAGGGAGCCTGGTGAGTGATCATTGGTCTCTAACTCACACCCAGAAATAAGGGTATTAGTAGAATTACTAGTATAAGTGCTTAGGCTAAGATTTGAATCTCCTCTTCTACTCTAAAAAAAAAACATTTGTGATGATAGTCGCCTAAGCTTAAATGGGTTAACCATGAGAGTTCTCAATCAGTCAAAAACATTGAGGTGGAGATGAGCATTGGTGTTGACTTCATCCCATTGTCTAGGATGGGCCATAATCCGACATCAGTTGGTGATTTAACAACATAAGTGGCCTTTACTCCAGGGGGTGGTGGGGGGGGGGGGGGTATTTATTGAGGAGAGGTTTAAGGGATGTTTATTGAGTTGGCTTGAAAGAGAAAGAGGACCTTCAACCAATCAGGCTTGTATCTCTAATTAAAGATAGACAGAGTAGAAAGAATTATGATTTTTCCGCTTTGGATAATTCTTTTTACAATTTGGTTTGCTTTATTTATAGTGTCTAGAAAAAGCGTACTTATTTATGATTTCAACAAAATAAGGGGACCTTACTAACATTTCTAGATGTGTGTTTTTTTTTTTTTTCAGCAAAGAGGTGTTGATTCACTAGCCCCTTTTAGCTAGTGAACCAATCAGGCTTGTATCTCTAATTAAAGATAGACAGAGTAGAAAGAATTATGATTTTTCCGCTTTGGATAATTCTTTTTACAATTTGGTTTGCTTTATTTATAGTGTCTAGAAAAAGCGTACTTATTTATGATTTCAACAAAATAAGGGGACCTTACTAACATTTCTAGATGTGTGTTTTTTTTTTTTTTTCAGCAAAGAGGTGTTGATTCACTAGCCCCTTTTAGCTAGATCATATATATGGTCATTAGATGATACATACCGTCTGCTGATTTCTTGTTGGGTGCAATGTTGACGCATTTTTCGCGCCGACTCGACTCAAATCTAGTCAAATTGGACCCGATCGGGTTCGATCGAATCCAATTCGCTAAATCGAGCCTCCTCGAACCTAAATTGATCCAATTCACACTCAAATTCGATCAAATTAAACGTAATTAATCCCAATTAAAATCATATCTATCAAAATTGACCCAAATTAGTCCAAATTGGACCCAAATCAGCCTCGAATTTGGCGCCGATTTGAGTCCAACTTCACAAAATTGGCTTGACGGACCTGAATCGGCTCAAATCAATTCGAAATTGAGCCCACAATACGGGCTCAATTTTGGCCCAATTTGTCAAATTTGAGTTCAATTGACTTTCCAAATTAAGAAGTCGGATCCTACGGCTTAGATTTTCTTAAAAATCTCACTCTGTTTCCCAGTCCTCGGATGACAAAAAATCCAGCAGCAGGATCCTCTGACTTTTGTGTTTAGAGAAAGTGGGAGGCGAGAGGGGTCATTTGGCTTGTGTGTAGTATTCGACCCAGAGACCGAGCTGAGCAGGAGAGGATTCCTCCATTCCCTGCAGGCAAGAGCAATCGAGTGGAAGGGCCGAACCTGGCTAGTCTTCTTCCGTGCATTTCCAGCCGAAGGAAAGCAGGCAAATGGGGGGGGGGGGGGGGGTAGGGCTTTGGCGTGCATGAGCTTCGACCTGTTTCCGTCCGTTCGAGTGAAGCAGAGGGATCAAGGGAGGTTGGCCGAACCTCCTATGTGCATTTGGGGCGGAGAAGGCGAGAGGCAGAGGCTCATGTACTTCCCGCGTGCATGCGTCTGGGCCGACCAAGCACCCCTTCGTGCACGTTCCTTCTTGATTGAGAGGAAGGGAGTTCGAACGGGTGGGGGGACCAAGCGCCAGGTGGAAAACTCTATTTCCTGTAGCATACCTCTCCTTTCTCTCTTCCAATTGAAAGAAAACTTCCTCCTGTCGCTGTTGTCTCTCATTCAAATAGGGAGGGAAGTGGAAAATAGTGAGTTGGAGAGGCTTTTGAGGGGTTTGGAGACTGAAGACTCGTTGTAGGCGCTTTTTCTTTTCTCCATCAACTTTGGTGAGCTTGTGGCGATGAAATCAGCAACCTAGAACATCTCAGACAGCAGATTTCGCCTTCATTTCCTCCGCTTTCTCGCCTTTGCAAGGTGAGTGGATAGTGGGTTGCGTCCTGACTACCTGGCGAGGTAAAATCCTTCAAAAACTTAGTAAAACCTAGGTCTTTAAGCCTCTTAGTGTGTGTTTGACATTTCAAATGCCTTAGGTCCCTAGAAAACCATGCACTATGTTTTCCAAAACCCAATATAAGCCCCTATTTGCTGTCCTCTCCGCAAAATAGTGGAAATCCGATGATTTTCACTCGTTTGCTCTCACATGAGAGCCAGACAAGGATACCAATGAGCGTATGTTTGCTGGATTGGTATTTGACAACTTCCAATGCTTGGTCACCTTCATATTGCATGCCTAGTCGTCGCCCACGATCTTCCCTCAGGGTAGATGTTGACATTTAATCCTAAATCTAATGTCACTATATAGGGTTTAGGTTGCATGCGATGTTTTCTTTTCCTAAAATCACATATCATGATAAAATTGTTAAAGGTTTAGAGAGTTTGCATTTTAAATTTGAGAGCCTCTAAAGTTTGGTGAATGCTTATGATAGATTTGGTTGACTAAAAAAAAGAAACATTTATATGATCAAATAATTATGAGATCTATCATAAGCCTTAAAGGCCTATGTCATAAATTTCATAATGCATATAGTTACCCAAATTTATGATTGATATCTCACCAAATCTATGGCATTAAGGTGGCAATCATCATTTGCTTGAAATAATCCTCAACCTTTAGAAGTTTGGAAGGCAACTAAATAGGCTTATTTAATTCTAAAATAAATTTAAGATGTAGTATGGGCCTTCAAAGGCCCATGAACACTTATGTTTAGAGTTATTTAATCCTATTTATGTAACCTCCAAATTAGAGGTTTGAAGTGAAACTATCAAAACATATACATGTTGTGGGCCGTTTGCTAACTCATTTACCTAAAGTTTACAAATCTATAAGCATACTAATTTAATTCCTAAATGCTTGTAAAGCAGAGGTGGAATTCTCCATGGCTTTCAAAGGTTTATGGATTTTATCCCATCTTATTTTAGAATTATTTAAGTATGATTAATGTGATTTGTGAAATTGAAAGGTTTTGAGTGCAACGTTAATCAAGTTGAGCATATGATAAATCTCCTAAAAATGATAAATCACATGCATGCATTTCTAGGTTCTTTAAATCATACCAAATTTGATTTTAAAAGCTCTTAGAAATTGTAGGAAATAATCTTCCCTCCCCATCATGAGTCCAAAACACTCTTCCAAAATCTAGAGAGCTCTCTTTTGAATGCTTTTTTCCCTCATGTGCAATATTTTGGAGCCTCCCCAAAGCTTCAAATGTTCTATACATGAATCATTGGATCTTAGAACCAAATTCTAAGTCATCCACCCCTTCTTGTTGAAACACAAATCAACAAACAATCATCTCCATCATGCATACTATTTAGAGCATCCTCAAGGCTACATTGTATAAATTATAGCATACCTTAGGAGCTCTCTTGTAGATTCTCCTCCCTCTCATGCATGATGATTTGAAGCCTCCCAAAGCTCCAAACACATTATTGCATGAATCATTAAACTTTTGGGCCAAATCCTAAGTTCTTCTGGACCCGATTGTTGAATCTAAAATCAATAATTGATCCCTTTGACATAGGATCCAAGTCCTAGTTTTCATTTACTTAGCCTAAATTAAGTGAATGATCACCTCTTTTTGAACACCAAATGTTCAAAGGGCATCCTCCCCAATTTGCAATCCGTAAATTTTATTTCTCCTCTCATTTGCCTAGACCCGAATTAGCCAAATGCACATCCCTCTTTGAACACCAAATGTTCAAAGAGCCTCCTCCAATTTGCAACCTCTAAGTTGCATTTTCTTCATCTCCTACAACTCAAAATTGTAGGAAAATATTCAAATTCTCTTTCATTTGCCTATCCCCAATTGGGCAAATGAATAGATCTTTGCATATGCCTTCTCTCTTTCTACAACTCAAAAGTTGTAGGAAATTCCTTCATTCACTTAACCTATGTTGAGTGAACCAAACCTAGACTCAAATCATTTATTTGTTGAGTCAAAATTAACAAATAATTTCATCAAGCATAGGAATCTAAGCCTTAGCTACTCCCTTCATTCACTTAACATGAGCTAAGTGAATGAACATCTCTCTTTGGACACCCAAAAGTCCAAGAACCTCTCTTGATTTGTAGTCCAAATCTACGTATCATCCCTTTGTATTTGCTTCACTCTAATTAAGCAAATCAAACATCCATCATTGAACATAAAATTTAATGATAACTCTTCTTGATTTGCAACCCAAATTGCAAATTAATCTTCCTCACATATTGAGCTAAAATCAATTGGTGATCTATTTTTCATTTGCTTAATCCAAACTAAGCAAATGCATCCCTCTTTTTGAACACAAAAATTCAAGTTGACATCCTCTCGATTTGTAGCCTCAAAGTTACAAATCTTCTCTCACTTCTATGGACTCCAAATACTTTAGAAGATCTCCAACCTTAGCTCAAAAGCTTTTGGTCCATTTTCTCCTCCTCCAACCTCCAAGTTATAGGAGATTTCTTTCTCTAAGTTAAGGAGAATTATCCAATATTTAGCACAAAAGCTATATGTTGGACATCCTCTTTCTCTACCCTTAGCTATAAAAGCTAAATGGAATTCCCTCATACCCTTAGCAAAAAAAGCTGTATGTTGGATTCCTCCAAAAGCCCAAAAACTATATGTTGGATTCCTCCACCCCCCTCTCCTTAGCTCCAAAAGCTAAGATCTTCCAATCCTTAGCACAAAAAGCTGTGTGTTGGGCATCTCCTTCTTAGATCTAAAATCTAAGAAGCCTTTCAGTTAATATAACAAATGATTTTCTCATTTCATGACATTTAAAATACACAATCTTTAGATGACCTTTAGGAGCCTCCCTTTGTTGAAATTCACCTTATCAAATTAGATGAATTTCACAAAGTCCTAAGTATAACTCTTAAGTATGTTCAACTTACACTATTAGGTGAACATTTATCTCTTATCGAAACACTAAAAGAACTCTAAAATTCTCTAAAATTGGCTAAGTTTTTTTTTTGATACAATGATTAATCATCTCAACAAAAAGGTGGGATGCTTGTATCTTTATATCTTAGGATTCCATACGTAGCAGACTTGCCTCAAAGCAAGCAGTGGCTGCTTTATCGATTTTTCATAACCCTCCTAAATATGAAACACTTAAAAGCCAAATAAAATTTTTAAGTCACAAACAACTTAAAGAGAAATCATCCATGGATTAAGATTAAATGTCTTCTTTCTTCAATAAAAAAAAAGCATCTTTTATAGTGTGACATGCCACACAGCCACACACACTTAGGTGCACACCCCTAGGCATGCTAAGATTAGAATTTTCCTTTTCTACGCATGTGATTGATGTTTTGATGTGATGCCTTTTTGATTGTCTGTGTTGTGGGCACTTATCTTTAAGTTATTAGTATAGAAATATATATGCAAGCTCTTTTTGTAGGTAGATATGTCTAAGAGGGGGTATAATAAATAATAAATAATAAATAAAAATGCTTGCTCATATGTGCTGCTTAACCCTCATACTATCTTATAGAATTTTTCCGTAAGTTTGAGAGGGACTTTTCTATCACACAATAAGCCTGATGCATTCCTCCACTTCAACCATCCAACTTGAATTCTACTAATAATATTTCCATCTATTTCACCATCACTCTGAACAATAGACCCAAGATATATAAAACATATACTCTTATTAATGACTTGATTTGCCCAAAGTCACAATCTCCCTATTGGATCTATTATTACTAAAATCACACTTCGTATATTCAATTTTACATTTACTCAAACGAGAGCTTTTAGATTCTAAGGTTGACCTCCATAATTTAAGTTTACCTTCAACTCCCTTTCTAATCTTATCAATAAGAAGAATATCATCAACAAAAAGCATACACTAGTATAACCTCTTGCAAATGTCTAGTGAGAACATCCATGACTAAAACAAAATGATATGGGCTTAAGGCTGATCCTTGATGTAATTGAACTGAAATAGGAAAATACTTTGTCAAACCACCTTGTGTTTGAACACAAGTAACAACTCCTGCATACATATCCTTAATGACTTGAATATAAACATTATTAACCCCTTTCTTACGTAGAACTCTCCATAGCACTTCTCTTGGAACTTTATCATATACTTTCTCTAAATCAATAAAAATCATATGTAGATCCTCCTTATTCTCTCTATACGTCTACATCAAACCTCTCAATAAATGTATCTCTTCCATAGTAGATCTACCTGGCATGAATCCAAATTGATTTTGAGAAACATTATTGTCATGCCGCAACCTATGCTCGATAACTCTCTCCCATAGTTTTAAAGTATGACATATTAACTTAATTCCTCTATAATTCGTACAATCTTTTACATCACCTGTATTCTTAAAAATAGGGATCAATACACTCATTCTCCACTCATCTGGCATCTTTTTAGTCTTCAAAATAATATTAAAAGTTTAGTAAGCCAAGAAATTCCTTCATCCCATAAGCATTTCCACATCTCTATTGGGATAAGAAATTTAGGTAGGCTCTTAGGATAAATTTAAATTTTTTACTCATTAAAAATGTAAACAATTTAAAATCAACCTTAGGGGTCACATTTTTTCTAAATAAAAGAAAAATTGCATGGCTCCTTTTAATGAGCAAAGTTTTCCAAAATTTAAAATGATCATATATAGCCAAGTGCGTCACATGTAGAAAGCCCTCATTTATGGACTATATAACAAAAAATATGCTTTCTTTGTG
The DNA here is from genome assembly GCA_019925795.1 of Dendrobium chrysotoxum. NCBI lineage: Eukaryota > Viridiplantae > Streptophyta > Magnoliopsida > Asparagales > Orchidaceae > Dendrobium > Dendrobium chrysotoxum. The sequence continues at coordinate 13,452,703 of CM034311.1, read as the reverse complement.
AGTGAGCATTGTGCATACCCACATGGTCAGATATCTTAGCTTCAAAGCTAAGTTGTAAGCCCTACTTTCTAAGCAAAACAACATTCCCCACTCTTTATATGCATTTGAGATCGGATTATATGGTTTTAAAAGCATTTAGGTGAGTTAGCTGGTAGCTCTTTCTAGGCAGAACAATAAATCCAGAGGTCGGGCTGGCTATGCCTTAGGTGAGGTGTAGTTTATAAGTCTCTTATACTTCGTGAAACTTAGGTTCGAGGCACTACTCCTCAGTAGTTCTCATCTTAGTTTTAGGGTCCAAGTCTGTTGTTGACTGCAATCACTTCATAAGCCCTCACCTTCCAGGCCTTTTCTCCAACATGTGTTGTAAGAATGTAAGCCCTAACATTCTAAATTAAAATGATCAATTTAAACAAAATACTGATTTTAAAATGTAAAGCCAAATATAGAATAGTCCGAGCATCTACGAGCTTCCTTAGAATCAAGTGCTCATACATTTCCCTCCTTTTAGCTCTCATTCCAAAAATCTGATTAAAGTTGATCTCTTCATCGTTGAAATTCCTAAAAATCAAATTTTTAAACAAACATTTGAGATATAATTAACCATAGGGGTTTGCCCGTATGGGGAATTTGTACCTTAGAATAAACTAAATCTCATTCAACCAAATATTGAATGAGGGAAATCTCTGTTAAAATAAAAATGATAAATTTTGTTATTAAGTCCATAAAAAAATAGTATTTTTATCCTTCGGGATAATATATTATTTTTGATGCTGCACTCGATCACAGGATATGCAATCCGTTGAGGATGACAAAATTTCTCCGATTCATTTGAAACATTTTATTTAATACTAACATGAAACATCTCAAGTCTTTTCCCTTGGATATCGATCCACCTTGATGTAGTGCCATTAGAATCAGAGTTCCAGGCTTCGGAATCAAAGTTCTCCACATCGTTTTAGTCATTAAGAATGATGGGCTATTAATGGTCCGGCAAAGTATACCACTTAGTATTTTTTGTTCCTTTTTGAAAGTGATAGGAAATACTTGAGTTCGCAAGTAACCCAAAGGGAATATTTGAGTTCGCAAGCAAACCTATCACTAATTGGAGGAAAAACAGCAAAATTCACCACAAAATCTGAGAGAAAATCAATAGAAAAGATAGATTGCGATCTTGGGAAATAAGCAAAATAACATTCAAAGCAAGATACAAGTGATCCTCAATTCGAGAGGAGGATCGTCTCTCCGAAATCCCTAGACAAGGTTGTCTAGAGCCTAAGCCTCCAAGAAACCCTAATTCTCTCCAAAACATAACATAACCCTCCTCCAATCTCCCTCTCCCCTCTAATACAAAAGGTTTCCTAATTAAATTTTCCTCCCAAAGCCCTAGCCGCCCCTTCCTAATTGATTTGAATTTGTTTAAGTGGGTGGGACCCACCCATTGGGCGGAACAGATGGGGAGGAGGCGGACTGGTTCCGCCTCCTGTATTGCTGAACTGACCTCTTGGCCAGTTGGGCCGGTTCAGCCTGAACCGGCTTATCAATACGGACCTCACAAAGAATCACCTTGTCCTCAAGGTGGAAGCCCGAAAATTGATGTTTCACCCTCTCGTATGGCTCCCACGTGACCTCATAGTCAGGAAGGTTCTTTCACTGGATCAACACTTCCTTAGTTCCCTTGTCTTTCTAGCGAACCCCCATCAGCTCCAAGGGTTCCAAAACCACCTCTAAATCCTCAGTAAGTGTTGCCGGTAGCTCGGGGTTGGCTGTATAATCGCCAATGGCTTTCCTCAACTGCGATACATGAAAAACTGGATGTATAGTCGTCGTGGGTGGTAGTTTCAGCCGATATGCTACTGCCCCAATCTTCTTTAGCACTTCATAAGGCCCAAAGTACCTTGGAGCCAGCTTCTCATTCCTCTTATTGGCGACTGTCTTCTGTCTATATGGTCGGAGTTTCAAGAACATCCTCTCCCCCACTTCAAACTGGATGTCCTTCCTATGCCCGTCAGCTTGTTTCTTCATAAGTTGAGCTCTTAGTAGATGTCTCTTCAACTCCTCTAGCACTCTATCCCTTTCCTCCAAATACTCCTCAACTGAAGAAACTGGAGTACTGCTACTCTCAAAGTGCACCAGGTGGGGAGGATCTCGTCCATACAACACCTTGAATGGGGTCATCTGGCAGTACTCCGCCCATGATAGCCACCTGACCCATAGCTTGGGTGTCTCTGACACAAAGCATCTCAAGTAAGTCTCCAAACTCCTGTTGATGACTTCCGTTTGGCCATCTATCTGTGGGTGGTAAGCTGTACTCCTCTTCAGAACTGTCCCTTGTAACCTGAACAACTCCCTCCAAAAGTAGCTGAGGAACACCTTATCTCTATCTGATATTATCGCCTCTGGTACTCCATGCAGTCTGACTACTTCTCTGATGAAAGATGAAGCCACTGTCACCGCTGTGTAAGGGTGTCGGAGGGGGATGAAATGAACATACTTTCTCAATCTGTCCACCACCACTAAAATCACCGTGAAACCTTCTGAACGGGGCAGCCCATCAATGAAGTCCATAGATATCTCTCTCATACGCGTCCCGGTAGAGCCAACGGCTGTAGTAGTCCTCCTAGTGACATAGCCATGTATTTGTTCCTTTGACAGATCTAACATCTGACTACCATCTCTTCTACATCTTTATGCATCCCCTTCCAGTACAGCTCCGAAGCTAACATCCTGTATGTCTTCTGCACGCCTGAATGGCCCCCTACAGCGCTTCCATGAAACTCCTGGAGCAAGTTTGGGATGTGGATCGAGGTTCGGGGCATCACAAACCTCCCCTGATATAGCAGTCTGCCCCCCTCCAATGAATACCCTGGGTGGCTACCTTCTTCCTTCAGCTAATCTGCCTGATCTTCCCCAAAGCCTCATCCCTAGCACTTTCTTCTCTGATTTCCTCCCAATCAAGCATCAAAGGAACAGATAGTGTCACTGTCTGCAGCTCCCCCATACATCTGGACAAGGTATCTGCCGCATTAGTCTCCACTCCTGGTCTATACTGAATCTCAAAATTGTACCCCAGTAACTTGGACAGCCACCTCTGATGCTCCTCTGTCACCATACGTTGCTCCAGTAGGTATTTCAAACTCCGCTGATCTGTCCTGACGATGAAATGTCTCCTAAGTAGGTAGGGTCGCCACTTCTGGATGGCCAAAATGATGGCCATTAACTCTCTCTCATAAACTGACTTCAGCCTGGCTCGCGTAGTCAACACCTGGCTGAAATAGGCAATGGGCCTACGACTCTGTATAAGTACTGCACCCAACCCGTATCCGGACGCATCTGTCTCCACTATGAAGATCTGAGTGAAATCTGGCAAGGCTAGGACCGGCACCGTAGTCATAGCCTTCTTCAAGCTCTCAAATGCTGATGTGGCCGCCTCCCCCCATAGGAACCCGTCCTTCTTTAACTGCTCAGTGAGTGGCCATGCTATGGTACTGTATTCCTTTGATAAACCTTCTGTAGTAACCGGTCAGTCCTAGAAATCCCCTCAGTTCCTTCAGATTTTTTGGTACTGGCCACCTTAACATGGCCTCGATTTTAGACTGATCTACTTCCACTCCTTTTGATACAACATGGCCCAAATATTCTACACTGGCCTGTTCAAAGCAGCACTTCTTCAAGTTGGCCCTCAACTGGTGCTCCTGCAGCACTTCTAATACCTTTTTTAGATGCTCCCAGTGTTCTTCTTCTGTCCTGCTGTAGACTAGAATGTCCTCGAAGAATACCAGTACAAATCGTCGTAGATAAGGTTTGAAAACCTTATTCATCAGTGCCTGGAAAGTGGCTGGGGCATTGGTGAGGCCAAAGGGCATCACCAGGAACTCATAGTGTCCCTCATGAGTTCGAAAAACAGTTTTAGGCACATCCTCCTTCTTCATCCAGATCTGATAGTATCCTGATTTCAAGTCTATCTTGCTGAAGATCACTATTCCACTCAATTCATCCAACATCTCATCAATAATAGGGATGAGAAACTTATCCGGTACAGTTTCCTTGTTGAGTGCCCTGTAGTTCACACAGAATCGCCAGCTGCTGTCTTTTTTCTTCACCAATAGCACTGGAATAGAGAAAGGACTGATGCTCGGTCTGATGATGCTTGCCTCCAACATCTCTCTAATCAGCTTTTCAATCTCATCTTTCTAAAATTGGGGGTAGCGATAAGGTCGTACGCTGATGGGTGATACTCCCTCCCTCAGAATGATGGCGTGCTCCTGCTCCCTCTGCGGTGGCAATCCCTGAGGCGGCTGAAATACCTGTCGGAACTGCTGAATCAACGGCTGTATAGAGAGGGGTATGTCCCCTCCCTCTTCCAATCTAGCTCCGTCCAAACTGTGTAGCTCCACTAAGTATCCTCCTCCCGCCAACTGTATATCCCTCACCATAGTTTTAAGAGAAACCATGGATTTGGATAGCCCCGCATCTCCCTTAATCACCACCTTCCTTCCATCAACCATCAACTCCATCGTGAGTGCTCCCCAATTCACTTTGGTGTCTCCCAAAGTCTGCAGCCATTTCATCCCCAGGATGACATCTGTACTCCCAAGTTCTAGTGGAAGAAAATCTTCCCTCACCTGAATCCCCTGAATGGTCAGTAGTACTCCTCTGCAAATCCCCTGACCTTTCTCCATCTTCCCCGTACCCATCATCACCCTGTAACTATCGGTATCCACCAATCTCACTCCCAGTTAGTCGACTACCTGAGTGAAAATAAAATTGTGGGTGGCCCCACTATCAATCAGCACCACCACTACCCTGTCCTCTATCTCCCCCTTCACTTTCATGGTATGATTCGTAGTGAATCCGACCACTGAGTTCAGGGAAACCTCAGCTAGATCCAAATGCAGCTTCTCTTCATCCTCCTCCACTATCACGCTCTCTCCTCCCTATTCAGTTTCCTCGTCATCACAGACGGTGAGAACCTGAAGAGTTCGGTCCTTACACCTATGCCCTGGCATGTACTTCTCATCACACCTGAAACACAACCCCTTGGCCCTCTTCTCCTGTATCTCCTTTTCAGTCAGCTTCTTAAAATTTCCCCCAGCTCCAGACTTCTTCCTTGGTACTTCTCGTGAACCTCCCGGTACGGCTCCTTTGGGAGCTAGAAAGGTAGTCGTCATCCTGTAGGATCCCCAGAACGACTGCCTTGAGCCCCCCTCTCCAGATGCTTCTGGTCCTCGACCAGCTGTGCCAACTCCATGGCCTCCCCCAGGTCGTGCGGTCTCATCACTCTAACAGCTGCTCTGATCTCGGGTTTAAGCCCCTTCATGAAGTTCCCCTCGAGCACGGTCTCAGAAAGGCGATCCAGCCTGCTAGCTAAGTACTCAAATCGATCACGGAACTCTGCCACTATCCCCTTCTGCGTTAGGGCAAAGAACTGCTCGCAGAAGTCTCCTCCCCTACTGGTTCGGAAACGTTCTAACAGACAGTACTTGAACTCCCTCCAGCTTCGAATAGGTCGCCTCATGTCTCGCCACTGGTACCACTCCAGTGCCTTCCCCTCCAAGCACAGTCCTGCCGCTGTCAGTTTCTCCTCCTCCGTCAACCCGTTGACGGTAAAATATCGCTCCACCTTGTAAATCCAGCCATGGCCATCCTCGCCCTCAAAGATGGGCATCTTCAGTTTTCTCACCTTGGGATCTCCTCCGTATCCCCGGTATCCTGCATACCCTCCCATTCCTCGAAGAGGAGGTGCTCCCCAAGTGTCCCGATCGTCCCTCCGACGATTATACCCGAACCCTTCCTCGTATTCCCCTCTTCTCCCTTCGACATCAACCCCCCTGCGGAGATTTTCTTCCCTTCTTCCCACAAAATCAACACCCCTTCTATCGTACCCCAGGCTCATCTCCTCTCTAAAAGGCGGTTCTAGAGGAGGCATGTCGTTCTCCCCTTCGAGGATTTCCACCTCCGGAATTCTCCTTCCCCGAAACGGGTTTGGATTTCCTCCTGCGCCATGATCGTCGGTGGTCTCTCTGACTTCCGATGTTGCCGGATTGGTCTTCATTTCAAGTAGTTTCTTCATCATCTCTTCCATAGCAGTGAACATCCCTTCCAATCTCTCATTGTTGGAGGTGATTTGATTTTGAAAATCACAAAATCTCCCCTTTAAATCTGATTTTAACTGTCCAAATTCGCCTTCTAAGACTTTCACCTTCTTCCCGGCCATTTTTCTTCTCAAGAAACTCAAGAAAACTTCTTCCGGAAGCCCAAAATCCGCTGAAACTTCAGAATTTCAGCCGCTTGTGGTCCCAAGACGATGCTCTGATACCAATTTGATAGGAAATACTTGAGTTCGCAAGTAACCCAAAGGGAATACTTGAGTTCGCAAGCAAATCTATCACTAATTGGAGGAAAAACATCAAAATTCACCACAAAATCTGAGAGAAAATCAATAGAAAAGATAGATTGCGATCTTGGGAAATAAGCAAAACAACATTCAAAGCAAGATACAAGTGATCCTCAATTCGAGAGGAGGATCGTCTCTCCGAAATCCCTAGACAAGGTTGTCTAGAGCCCAAGCCTCCAAGAAACCCTAATTCTCTCCAAAACATAACATAACCCTCCTCCAGTCTCCCTCTCCCCTCTAATACAAAAGGTTTCTTAATTAAATTTCCCTCCCAAAGCCTTAGCCGCCCCCTCCTAATTGATTTGAATTTGTTTAAGTGGGTGGGACCCACCATTGGGCAGAACAGATGGGGAGGAGGCCGACTGGTTCCACCTCCTGTATTGCTGAACCGGCCTCTTGGCCAGCTGGGCCGGTTCAGCCTGAACCGGCTTATCAGAAAGTATCTTCACAAAAGGTAAGATAAACTCATTTATAACAATTATTTGAAGTAGTGGTAACTTGGTATTGACAATTGTATTGTTTGTTGTTGAAATTCTTATTCTATACAACGGCAAGGTATAAATAGGCTCATATGCTTGTCGATATCCATACTGTCCAGCAGGAAATGTGAGATTCAATGTTGAAAAAGCCATTTGATTAGGCATCTGCTCGCATCTTACATCTTGATTTAAAAGTCATTTTCTTTCCTTGAACGTAATTTTCGAGTTTTGCCATCATATTTTAATGATTGAAGTTTGAAATGCTGAAAATTTGATGAAGTAATTGGTTTAGAGAGATATGATGTTTATGTGTTTTATGCTTTTATATTTCATGGCAATACATTTTTATTGCCTTCAGCGATTTTGGAAGTTCATCTTGGAAGGGCATTGAGGGTTCTCTCAAAATAAAGATGGACTGACTTTTGACCATGTGTAAAATTTACATAGAATGATGAAAAAATGTTTTGAACTTCATTTGATTTTGATAGTATCGTTCCTTGCTGGAATACTGTAATTCTTTTTTATCTCCGAGTCATATTATCTATAAGCTTTTTCCTTGATGCTAGACCCTCTAGCAAAGGGTGTTTAGGTAGCGACCTCTCTATTTCCACACGTGGCTCACATGTGTATGACAGTAGGCCTTGGATTAAATCTAAGGGCTAGCTTTAATGTAGAAGTGATCACGTGTGAAAATCCATGGATGTGTTCTTGTTTCCCTAGTAAATACCAGATTGTAAATAAATTAAAATCAATTTCTCAGTGTCAAAAATAGAGATTTCTTTTATTCTCAGGTTGGATGTCATCCCGGTTGAATTTCCATATATGTGCATGGAGATTTGTATGGTTTTGGCAATCCATTTAGATGCCTTTGTGACCGTTGCCCGGCAATTCCATCCTGTATAAACTATAAAGTCGTAGTCCAACGCATGGCTACTGACAAATTCATGAAGAAGCAGTGGCATGAACTCATGGTTTTCAACTAACAGTGACATGAATTTGTTGTCAATGAAGTTAACTTGTTCATTGAGCTAAAAGGAATATTTATCGAATATATTGGTTGCTTGTTTTTGGACCGTATGGCTAGGTTCCTGTTCATGGATTTCTATGGCCGTTTAAAATTCTTGATTTTTGGATTTGGTTAAATAATAAACTTGAAAATTATCTAGAATCAGATTGGGTTGATTTTGTGCTAATCATACCTTCTAGCCTTGGGATGAGTAGTTTATAAATAGCCTTGGGATGAGTAGTTTATAAATAGATGTTTTGAGGCATATAATTTTACAATTTTAATTTTAAAATTTTTTCTTCTAGTGATCAATCTTATGCGTAAGTTGGATGTGCGATTCATTCAAGTTAGGTAAAGGTGTGCCTACCTAATTCTTGGGAAAGATATCTCCTTTTATTGGCAGGAGGCTTGGATATCTTCTTTGAACTTTACCTTAATCCAATTTCTTCTACATGCATTATTATGGGTTTACTTGTGTTCATGACTTTATTCAAATTTGGCACAATTGGGATTCTACTTGTGGTTATTGAATTACAACTACTTGCTAATTTTGCATGATAAATTTCTTAGTTTCGTTTAGATTTTTTTGATCATTAATTCTTGTTTTTATTTTTGCATTTACATAAGATAAGTTTTTGGCTATTTTAATGGTTTGTGATCTATTTTTTCCAAGTTCTCTGAGTGAATTGGATACATTGCATTATTCTCATTGCATTTGAAAATCTTAAACCTAAATCGTGCTTCATCAAATGAGTGAGAAAGTTGCCCCATATGGACCCTTAGATTACTTGTTAGAAATAGGTCAAGCCTATATAAGCACAAAGTGAAAAAGAAGAATAGAAAAAATAAAATAAGATGACCGTACAAAACAAATAAGAATTTTATGCATGTTCATCCAATTAATGGCTACGTCCTATTGTCATCGCTACAAATTTTAGTATGCTTTATAGTGGAGAGTTACATCTGTATTTATCTTATTCTACATAAGATGACCCCCTCTCTTTATTAAGAAAAAAATTAGGGCAACTTAAAATTACAACAAAAATCAAGATCCATAACTTTGACATTATTTTGCAGGAAGCAAAATTCTATCCTTTGATTTATTTGATGAGCATCAAATGCTAAATTTAGAGGCTAATTTGTCTGAGCCGGGCCGATTTGATGGAAAGTTGCTTGTTTATTCTCTAGAAACAGCGCATCAAGCAATGATTTTAGCAAGTTTATTTGTTTTTATTAGTTTATTTATTTAATTTATATTATGATTTCAATACTTTGGGACATGCCTATGATGATGGCTTTGATGGGGATGTATTTTTTATTTCCCAGTATTATGCTGATCTATATGCTTTGGAATAACGTTGGGACTATTTTCCCATGTTTGCCTTTACAGGATTGTAACTGTTTCCGTGGCATTTTTGTTTCCGATTCTGTTATTGTAGCTGTTATATGTCTATATATATATATTTGGGGATATTTTGGCCAATTAAGACAAATTCATACACAAATTACATATACAAGACTCGAACTCAAGACCTCTTGGTTGGTAGCCAAATCTCCTAACCAACAGACCAAGATGAGCTGTGTATATCTATTTTATAGGGCTGTAGTTATTTATTTTTTGGTGTCGAATGTTGGCTATTAAAAGATAAGCATAATACTAAGTTAAGTGTTGCAGAGATGAGGATGCTCAGGTGGATGAGTGGCTTTACCCTTAGAGATAGGATACGAAATGAGCATACACGTGAAAAGGTTGGAGTAGCTCCAATGGAAGATAAGATTAGAAAGAGTCGCCTTAGATGGTTTGGTCACATAAAACGGCAGCCTTCCGATGACCCGATTATGAAAGTAGAGGTATTAGATTTGATTTATGTTAAGAAAGGTAGAGGTAGACCTAAAAAGACTTGGTTAGAAAATATTAGAAATGATCTTTCTTTATAAGATTTAAGCGAGAATTTGACTTTTAACAGGACACAATGGAGAAAAAAGATTCATGTAACCAAGCCCACGTAGTAGGACAAAGGCTTGTTGTTGTTGTTGTTGTTGTTGTAGTTATTTTTTTTTTGCATGTAAATAAAGCTAATTGGCTTATTTATTAGTTTGAAATCTGTGAGCGTTAAGTTTTCTTGTGAGTTATATACATTGCATGGTTTCTTATTGTATTAGGAGACTTCAACTCTAAACCTTTATCCCTCAGAACACTAGCAAGGGAATATAGCTTTTGATGAACGCGGTGATTAATGATAGCGAATTCTGATGTCAACTTATAAGCATGCATTAACTAACATAACCCCTAAAAATGCTTCCAAAATAAATACTCTAAATAGTGGTGCCGTACTTCCTTTGTGTTTTCCATACGAGGAAATACTCTTCTTTAGAAGAGATTAGTTGATTGCAATCCGTCAGGCTTATTGGGCGATACAGTTAAAATATTGTAGGAGGGTCAGGTTATACTGCAATCCATGTAATTTCGGTATAAACTATGCACAATATTCTTCATGAGCATTTAATACAGAAATCTACAATTAATCTAAGGACACTGTTGAACAAATTTGTCAAGCGACACTTATTTTGACTTTTGATTTTTTTTTTTTCACGCAATGGAATGATATGTCAACTAACACTTCGCTAATTTCAGGCTTAAATCACTTCATCAGACATGCCCCAAGGAGATGGATGCTTATGCTGGGTGCTTATACTACCACACTAACGAGTTTGAATTTTGTCGCAAAGAGCAGGAAGCTTTTGAGATGGCCTGCCCATTGTCTGAGTAAGCCTGTTCCAATGAATTACGCTACTGTTATGAATAACCAGAAAAGTGTTTGAATCTTCAAACTCTTGGCTACTTCTGAAGCTTATATTGCGAATACATTGTAGATTTTTCTGATTCTTTTGAGTTTACTGCAAAGAATAACTTCATTTACTCTGTTGACATCCATCTGTGGATATTTATGTTACTTTAAGATCATTAGAGATCCTTTTTTCTTTGTGCTTTTTCATTTTACTAAGCTCTTTACATATGGTGGCCATGGCGCTTTTATCTTTCTTCATGATTATTGCCTTTTAAAATTAAAATGTTTTTCAATTTGGTGAAAATATTTTGCAGTTGAAGAAGTGTTTTGACTTAAATTTAACTGTGGAGACTCTCTTTTCAAGTTTTTTTAAGAAGTAAATACTTCAATGACGATTTGAACGATATGTGGCAGATAAGATTAGAGAAAGTTATCTTAGATGATTTAGGCTTCATTTGGGGCTATTTTTTTATGCTGCTTAAAATAGTTTTTAGTATAAAAATTAAAATTTTTATACTAAAAAGTTGATTTGAGAAGCAATAAGAAAGCTGTCCCAAACGAGACCTTAGTTATAGAAAACATTGGCCATACGATGACCTTGTTAGGATAGTAGATATATTAGATTTGGCCTGTGTTAAGAAAGATAGAGGTAGATCTAAAAAAGTTCGGTTAGAAAATATTAAAATAATCTTTTTTTATTAGATTTAAATAAAATTTTTACTTTTAACATGACAGTGGAGAAAAATGGTTCATGTAGTCGATCTTACGTAGTGAGATAAAAGCTTTATGTTATTGTTGTTGATATGTTAGGGCCTGAGATCAGGCAACTCAATTTGTTAGATATTGGTTATTTTTTTGTTTTTTTCCCTTGCTAATCAGGAGCTTAATTATTACTTCAAAAAAATATTTAAATCTAATGTAAGGGAGGCTCAACTAAAGGTTTATGTCATGCATATTAACATGAATTGGTAATCTAATTAGTGACTAATCACTAAGGGAATCACTATGGAAGTGTTTCTACTCTTCTCTAGGCTTAGTTGAAGTTATGCTATGCATCTAATAGTTATTATTATTATTATTATGTGAGCTACAAATAATTCTTATAATATATAAAAATTTAGGGGTATATGTTTGATCGATTTGAATGTTTTGATTGTAAAATTTAGAAAATTGGATTGATCAAACTATTTTTAAAATTAAATTAAAATAAATTGAACTTCAATTTGATCAATTAAATATGATTGATTCGAAATTGAATCAATTTGAATATTGAATCTAATTATTTTTAATTTGAGTAATATATATTTAAAAAGAATATAAAATAATATTTGTTAAAATATATAATTTTAGTGTGTTGAATTAATAATATTCAAGTTGATCCCTATTATACTTATTTTTTACATGATTTCATTAATTAAATTTTAATACACCCTCATAAGGAGCAGGTGTTTCAGGCTTGTTATAAAAATTAAGTCCTAATGAATTCAAATAAGTTGAATTAGGCTTCCTTGGGACAGCTTCCTTGTTGCTTTTTAAAACAATTTTTTAATATAATTTTTTTTTGAAATAGACATTTTAATACTGTAAAGCTGCTTTAAAAAAGTAATAAAAAAGCTATGCCAAATTCTAAATACGTGATTGAGTTAATTGATTTTTGAAGGAAAAAAAAACTATTTTACTTATTCAAATATAGCATTTGAACAAAAATCCTAAGTAATTCCATGTAGAATATCTATTAAGAATTCCATAAGAAAAGTGATATCTAAACGAAATATTAAGTTCTGAAAAAGTAATACAAAATAAAAATATAAAATGAATGCAATGTACTTGAAATACTTGAAGTTGTTTGATAAGAGTAAAATAAATACATGTGGTTTTTTTTTGTTTGGTTTAAAGTAAAATAAATGTAGTGTAAAACTAAAATAGCGGTGGTCAGTGGTTTGATGGGCGGCGGTGCAGAGACGATCGATGGTGATGGTGGCCTGTGGTAGGTCGGGTAGCCGATTGGTGGGGACCACCAGCAATGGATGGGCAGTTGACAGAAGATGTGGTAGTTGATGGTGGTAATAGCAAAGAATGTATAGTGTATTAGGAAATTAGTCAAATCTAATGATTTTTAAATACATCAATATTGAAATAGATGATGAATTCTAAATTCAATGATGAATTCTAAATTCACCAATGAATTGCCCTGCATTTTAAATTCGCCTAACTAAACACTTGAATTCTTGATATGCATGTATTTTGAATGTATTACACTATAATGTCGCGAACAATCCCTAAATATATTATAAACAATGATTGATTACGAGATGCAAGAGAAAATTCATTCCTAAAATGTATTCATTATCATACATAAATATTTACATATTATTTTGATTTTTTTAAATCTCAATTCATGTAACAGTCTTTAGGAATAACTTCTTGCATCACATATATTTTTGTCTAAGTCAATATTATTAGGAATTAAGGAACTTGACTTTTCCTTCCTCCTGACCCCTCATGCCCTATAGACCATGAAAAGAAAAAAAAATTGAGATTAAGTGCTACAGATAGTTACTAAGATTTTGTTTGCCATTTGCTTTTTCGCTATTTTTAAGAGATTTTTTACTAAAAAATTACTTTAGAAAACTATAAGAAAGCTATTCCAAACGAAATCTAAGTTATATGATCTCAGGCCTTTGCAATGTTCTTGTTTTTCTTTTTAGCAATGTATCTAACTTTTTATTTGAAATGAAAGAAAGTTCGGTTTTTGAATTCTGAATCTTTGTGCGAATAGTTCTGTGCTTACATTATAACTTTTCTTAAAACTTTCTCATGAGGGACAAATTTTAGTAGTTATTATTTAAAATAATATTATCTATGTACTTATAAAAAAATAGTTTTAGTTCCAGTCGTCAATTTAAGAGGTGACTGGCGCTACGATGGCAAACCACTACCAAAAAATAGGGCTATTGCAGCACAAATTTCGACCAATACCGACGGTTATAACCGCCACTTTTCTCTTTGCAGCGATTTTAAGATCGTTAAACCACCGCTGTAATTGCAATGCGCTGCAACAAAATTTCACAGTAGTTTGAGGACCGGCGGGGTATATTTGGCAAAGTGCTTAATTTAGCAGTGATCATAACTGGTGCAAACTTACAGATTCACAGCGATTATAACCGCCACAAATATAAAAAATATGATCTGATTTACAGAATTGTGGTATGTTATGTTGCGACGGTTATAACCGCCACAAACATCCACAAATTTTTTTTTTTAAATGCAGAACCAGAATGACCACTGCAATCTCATATGCCCATTAGCCAAATTTGGTGCAGATAAAACTGCCATTATTTGATAAGGGGTGGATCTGCAATATGGCAAGAATAGTTAAAAAGCTGTTAAAGAAGTGAGTTACCATACACATCTAGTCCAAGGTAACAGAAATAAACATCTAAAAGGAAAAAAAAAAAAAAAAAAAAATTGAGCTAAGCCTTAAATTAAGAATACTTTGACCAGCATATGTCGATATACTTAATAAAATGGAGAACATAATAAAAAGAACTAAGAATAACAAAAAAAAAAGTCCCAGTTTTGTTTAAAATGGCAATCAGCACTTTGCGGCACACAAGATAAAAAAAGCTTTGCTGATGAATCAAAGCAAAGCTTTGTGGAAAAGAAAGGATCTTGGATCTCAGTAAAATAGATAAAATAATACTCCTTTCAACCAAATAGTTAAACATCTAAATCGAATAAGAACCATATCTAACAAATGAAAACCACATGGTCTTGAGCATAAAATTTTGGAAATAGAACAGTTTTCTTCGAATAACTATCTAATTATTATGGCTTCATGAAGCAGCAACATCCTGACTTGCAAGAGAAAATTCTGAATAGTGCCAAAATACAAATGCTCCTCACAACTATATAGCTTTGATAGCTCACCTACCACTTTAATAAGTAGTACAAAAATTAATTACACAAAACAAAAACTAGTACAGAAGTAGCACTCAAATAGAATGAATGGGTGAGGAGAATTCATAAACTTGACCAAAAAAGTTTGGGGTAAAGCTAGAACTGATGATGACATCTCTCCTACCATAATTATGTCAAATGTTAATAAAAGCTGGAAAAATCTTGCAGAAAGATAAAATTGATGATAAACTCATATAAGTTAATACTTCTTGTCAATTGCAAATGGAAACACATAGCAAATAAACATCAATGATTTTTTAGTGATGCTAAGACTTCTTCAATGATGAATAATGCTGTCGAGTCAATGGGGACAAAAGATAGAAACAAGAAGGAAATAGAGGCCAAATAGAATTCCTCAAAAAAGCTGTGAAATAGAGGCCAAACCAGCACTCTAAAGCTTTAGAGGCCAAACTTCTTATCATTTTCAAACGTGGAACATGAACATCAACATCACATCAGAACGAACTTAAGTTCAAAAAATACATAAAATGTATAAAACAACATAAGCATGAAATACATAAAATATCCATCAGAGCTCATAAGCATCACAGAGTTCATCAAAACAACATAAGTTCAAAAATATCACAGAGCTCATCAAAACATAAGTTCAACATAAATTCTTAGTTAAACATCAACATCACAGAGCATCAAAACAACATAAGTTCAAAAATACGTAAAATATCCATTAGAGCTCATCAACAAAACAAACTTAAGTTTCCTGAAGACTGTCAGACATCAGACGAATTGTCATTACCACCCTGAAAATAGTAAGAAAATAATGAGATACTATTAATGAAGCAATTTACAATTTACATTAAATTACACAATTTTTTTCATACCATTTCTAATCATCCATGGGGTGGTTGATTCATTTAAAATTGTTGCATAAATTGTCTCATCTCATCACGAAATAAGCTGAACTCCTCTCAAAGGCTTGCTATCTGAGCAAAGTTGCTACCACTACCACCATATGCTTCATTTGTGCTTTGAGGAAAGTATCGGGTCGGCGTGACACCAAATCCTTGAGTATAAACTTAACCTGAATATTTTGGTCTCATAACTATACTAAAGACTCTCTCATTAGCTTCAATGTTTCCCTCTTCAGGTGTAATCCCTTCCTCAGCAAGAAGATTACATATTTGCATCTACATTACAATTACATATAGTTAAATCTATTGAAGAACTAATTACAAAAATTGTAATCACTATATATATATATGTTCCCATCGCTGCATAGCATCCTTAGATGACCAGGTTCAGCTTTGTGCATCCTATTGATTTTTCATAATTGTAATATGTCCTTAAGAGACTACAAAAAAAATTATAATAAAAATGTAAGTTTGAAAATGAAGCATTTAGTAGTTATAAATAAATATTTAAATTTATACCGTTTCCTTCTGCCTCCAAACTGAGCTCACATGACCCATTGTGTGAGGACAAGTTTGTTTTTTGGCATTCACAGAATTTTTCACAGCCCTTTCTTGTGATACATGATAATGTTAAATTAAAAAGTTTATAATAGTAATAAATATTTAACAAACAAGCTTAATCTTAATACTTACATGGTCCTCTAACTTTGACCATTGTGTAATAAGTTGGCACCATTGCATTTGATCAACTCCAGTTGGAACAATCTCCATAATTTTCTCAATTGGTATATTGTCCCATTGTTTGGCCTTTAAAGTAGTTTTATAATTATACCATTTAACACCAAGGGATTGAAGAATCCAATGGCGTATATGGCTCGGAAACTACAATTTAGATTGCAGTTTAAAATGTTATAGTGTTAATAATACATAACTAAAAAAAAATTTACTGTGAATTCTACATACCTCAACTTCAGCCAACATCTTCTTCTTGAAGGGCTTCATACCTTTATTTCTCCAATCAGGAAAAGCTATTGAAGCCAAAATAGAATCTCTTGCAATAACACCAAGATATGATCCTACCAAAATAGACTCAGGGATGCTATTTTCATTTACCTCTATGTGAATTCGTGTCCGTAGCTACATATTATGTATATCAGCCCATGTTGTACGCCCCCTACGCCTAATAAGATTTTCTTGCTCATCTTCATAAATCAAGTTAAATAAAATAAGCATAACTAACATAATAATTTTGAAATAATAGAAAATCATACTTATGAGCCATACCCCCTTTTCTAGAGTAGGAGCTTTACCGCAAAATGAATGTCGTGGAGTTTGTTGGATTCTACTACACTCAATCTCTTCCTATGAATCTAGGTCGACTAGAGTAGAAGGGGTTTCAATCTCCCTACTACTTTCTCCTCTACTTGATCGACCTCTGCACATCGCCTTCTTTGCTCGGCTAAAAAGACTGCCTCTTGTCATTTCCTGCAAAAGAAAAAAAATAAAAGTGTTTAGCATGAATAGAGAGCATTATATAAAAAGTAATATTTAGAGAGCAATATATGAAGAACAAAATATAAACAGCTATATATTAAAGGCTTACACTTACAAGCAACAAGAAATATTACAATTAAATGCATCTCGTGGTTTTACTCTTACAACAAAATTTCGATTCATATTTTTAGCATCTTGAATGTAGAATACATGCTCCACTTGTGAAGAGAAAATAAAAGGACCATCTTGAAGTTTTTAACTTATATGAATAAGCATTGAGAAGTTCACAAGAGTATAACTAAATTCATCTTATTTTATTCTCGTTGAACTTATATTTGCCCAATCACATTTAAATAATATCACCTTGAATATGTTAGAGTAATTAATTTCAATAATATAATTAATTTTTCATAATAACTAAAGTTTTCAATCTCTGTTATATTAACAACACCAAAATTCTATGTTTTTTCCTTCATCTCATTCTTTTGTGTGAAAAGTATAACTATTAATGAGAAGAACCTTGTATTTATATAAAATTTTATTGGGGCCCTTAGCCAGTGCTTTGATTTCTTCAGATATTATCATATTAGTATAACTTGAAACCTAGCAAGGAATAAAAAAATAAATTTATTATGTTAAATATTTTAATTTAATATTATTTATGAAGTTTTAGAAATATAAAATACGAAAGCATACTATGTCACGCAACCACTCGTGAAATCTTTTATTGATAAGTCTCTCTAAATCTGATATTATTAGATATGCATGCCCGTATCGCTTTCTCCTCTCCCCATCTTTGAAATGTTTTTTATGCATTCAAGATTATCACCATGACATAGGACATATCTATGTGCTTGAACCAATGAATTATCATCTAAGTTGAATGAAGTAACTTTTCTCAATGGACTACCACCACTTGAAAACTTAAAAATAAATTATTCCTCAGCTATTGTTGTGGCCTTATTCAAAAATTGAGAATGCTCCAGATATTTAGAACAGAAAGATATCCTTTCTTTAGCAATATAACCCCCCGCAATAGAACCTTCAGGTTGTGCTTTGTTAGCTATGTAGTCTTTTAATACTCAGAAAAATCTATAAGAGATAAAAACCATTATGAAGCTGTTGACCACTGGATCTCCAAACAAAAATACACCTCGTACCTGAATCCCGCGAATCCCGCCGAGACCCCGCTGAGCCGGCGCCGAAACGATCAGATCCCAGAAATCCTTCGCGGAAGCCTCGATCGCGTCCCCGTTCGAGTCGTTAAATACGACACCCCCACCCATTCGGACATCCCACGACACAACTCCTTCCTGCAGCTCTCGCACTCAACTCCGCGCAAGCCTCCCACTTCTCTGACTTCCTCTTCCCAGTTCCGATCCACTCCCTGTCCCGATTCCGCCTCCCAGCTCTATCCGACGCCCTTGCCCTAGCTCTCGTCGGTCCAGAGAGAGAGAGAGAGAGAGAGAGAGAGAGAGAGAGAGAGAGAGAGAGAGAGAGAGAGAGAGAGAGAGAGAGAGAGAGAGAGAGAGAGAGAGAGAGCACCTTACCTTGCCGACTCCACACCCGACCGAGACCCACGACCGCTTCTACAAGCTCCCCCTACCTGGCTGACACCTCCTCTGCCCTAGCCCGACGCCTTCGACGACGTTCCTTTCGTGTAGGATCGGAAGTTACGACACTTTGAACGGAAGCAACTGCGGGAGCCGCTTGCTGTGAAGGTAGCTCTATCCCTATCGTGTGCTTCTTCGGCCAAACCCTTTAAATCCTATTGCCGAACAATGCCCCTTAGAGCAAGATAACAGAGGGAAATAGAGGATTCGTTCTGTAGTGGGATTTACAGGGAGATCAAATCCTGTTTGCAAAATTTTGCTTTAATCTTGAATAAATCCTTTTTATATACTTAAATTAATTATCTTTTAATCTTAATTAATTATAATTGATGTAATTAGTTGAAATTAATTAGTTAATTTCAGTTAATTATTTATAATTATAATTGATTAATATTAAATTATGATTAGTTATAGATTATAATTAATCAAGGTTAATTATAATTAATTTTTTTAATTATAGTTAATTATTATTAAATATAATTAATTATGATTAATTAAAATTAATTGTAATTAGTACAAAAAGAAGAAGAAATATCTCTTCCCTTGCCTCGACCCTCGTGTCACGAACCATTGACGCTTGCCAAGGTATGATCCCTAAACCCTAAAAACTCTGAGAACTTGCTTTCGTCGTTCGCGGCGGACCGGGAAAACATCCATGCACGCGCTTTATTGCGCATGGTGGGTTGGGACCCCGGTGCGGCGCCTACGACGAGAGGGGTAATCTCCGAGAACTTGCTTTCATCGTTTGCGGCAGACCGGGAAAACACCTATGCACGCACTTTATTGAGCGTGGTGGGTTGGGACCCCGGTGCGGCGCCTACGACGAGGCGGGGTTATCTATAAGTACCCTCGAGCGAGGGGAAAGCAAACTGCCTTTCAAACAGGTACCGTCAAAGACCCCATGCACGCGCTTTATTGCGCGTGGTGGGAATGAAGACCACGACCGAGGTGTCTAAGGACACCTACCATGCACGCGCTTTATTGCGCGTGGTGGGAAGGCCCAGACTCTTGTCATTTTTTTCCCCTAAACGGGGGAGACGCCGGGAGGCTGCCGAAATTTCGGGTGATCATATGACTGCACTTGGACTCTTTTAAACTCAAAAGAAGAGGACATGGACTCAAATTTGAACGAATGGCGAATTAAAAATGAACCCTAATGGACTTAAACTTGAATTCAAACAAGTAACAATGGACAACAAGGAGCCAAACTTGAAAACTCTTGGACGGCAAGGGACATAGAACTTGAACTGAACTTGTTCATGATTTGAACACTTGAACTCAAGTAAGGACTTGAGCATGGACAGCAGGGAACCATTCCTTGAATTCAAATGACTTGGAGCTTGATTTGAATGAAAGATAACAAAAGACTTGAGCTCAAAATAAACAATAAAGGACTCAAATGAACTAAGTACAAGGAGTTTGACATGAACTCAAATTGGACCCAGATTTGAGAAAATTATAAAGGGTGTGGACTTGACATCAAACACTCAACAAAAATTTGAGCTCAAGCAAGAATTTGAACATGAATCGAATTTGACATGAACTTCTACTCAAACTCAGCCCAGAACTTGAACTCAAGATTAAATCTATTTCAAACTTGCTTATGAGTTGAATAGCATGGAATTTATTACATGCAAAGAACAATATGTTGAAGCAAAACTCGAACATTAAGTCAGCAACATTCAATGCTTGAAATGAAGCTCGTAATTGGGCAAGATGACAGATTAACCATGCAAGCAAGGATCAAAGGAAGAATGCAATGATATGCTTGTAATTAACAATACAAGATTTCTAATAGAATGCTGAGAAGTGATCACGTCAATTAAAGTGCAAATTCCAATCAGCAAATGATATCAAGTTCATCATACATACTACAAGCCATCCTTCAAAATCAAAGAG
The DNA here is from genome assembly GCA_019925795.1 of Dendrobium chrysotoxum. Lineage (NCBI taxonomy): Eukaryota > Viridiplantae > Streptophyta > Magnoliopsida > Asparagales > Orchidaceae > Dendrobium > Dendrobium chrysotoxum. The sequence continues at coordinate 13,432,200 of CM034311.1, read as the reverse complement.
TTTGCAACTATAATTTGTCTACAAGCAATAGCAAAATTACTGAAGATGTATCACATTTGAAAGCAAAGACCAAGTGGAATATACAATGATATGCATAAGATTAATGAGTAATCAAAAGACTCATGATAAATTGCTAAATACATGCTTATGAGCTAATGTTAGCAAATGAGCATATAACATAAGGGTATATAAGTCACTTTGACTATGGATAGTATATTCATGAGGAGAATATGAAGAACATGAAATGAATGCCGATGCTTCCCCCTGCCGGTCAATTTATGAATGTAAAGGATCAACGTTAGCATGCAATCAAGCATATCGAATCTTGCAAGCAGAAAATAATGAGGGTCGACACGTAATGGTTATGATGATTCCTTCGTGTGCACCCTCCTACGAGCCACTACAAAAGTTCATCATGCACACAACATACTGTCTACAAGTAAATACAAACAATCTGCAACAAATATAGATACCCGTCGATAATAATGAATTTGATAGAAGCTTGTAGTGTCTTGAAGATATAGACAGTAATTGCTAGAAGAATTGAAAGAGGCACAAGCAAATATACCAAATCTCAGTAAGCTATGGTGATTAGCATGCAATAATTGCATGAATGTGATGTTGGGAAAGATAGATGACAGATGCGAGCCCCTACGAGTGAATGTAAGAAATCTCTCCCGCATGCAGAGTACTTATGAACTATTTTAGCAAGGATACCGTGGCATCTCTACAGCTAACAACCATCCAATGGAAGATATATGTGCTCAAGTTAGTATGCAGTTGAGGTTGCAATATCACTACAGTCGAGGCCGGTTCACTTGTAGGCAAACATAACAATTCTCTGTGAGCTACGACGACCAATAAAATTACTCGTGGATAACAACAGTGGATAGGTAGTAAGTGCAGTAAATCCTCTGTGGACACAAGTACATATGTTCTCCGCAAGCAAGGACATAAGATTACAACACATTCAAATACCTACGAACCATCCTAGCATTGAAGGAGGCCCATTCTACATTCAACATGTTGTCTGCGGGCAAATGAAGAAGATCTGCAATATGTATATATTCCCTACGAATACAGATGTATGCACTACATGTCACCTAGGGGTGGATGCAGAAAGACTACAATAAATGCAGTATCCTGTAGTCAATTTTAGTCTGTGAATATATCCACCCACCTACAGGCAGCAATAGCAGTTGTCTCATAAAAACCAAGGGTCGTAGCAAAATGTACGGAGAATGCAGTAGATGCAAATACATCTATAAGCTATCATAGCAAAAGAGGACCCGTTGTACACCCGAGTGTGTCAACCATAATAAAAAAATGCAGAACAACTACAGCAAACACAAATGCCAGCATTCAATTCCAGAAGACTCGTATGCAAAGCAATGATCACGAACAAAAATATCATGTGAATGTAATTGTCTTCAAATAAAAGTAGGAGATTCGTTGATGTACTACGATCTGCCTGCGTAAATCATGCAAGTAGTGCACGACAGTCTGCCTGTACAAAGCAGCAAACAGCTCAGTTCACAAGCTGCTGCATAACGCCACCGGATCCGCAACATTCATGCAAGCGGACAGAAGGCGTTTAGAAATGTTCCAAAAGTACCCCCGCACATGCACCATAATATGTATACACATAGGTACATATAAGGGGATGTACTGAATACCCGCATGGGCCCCGGCGAGCGTGTTATTGGTACACACGTGACGTCTAGGGATGCTGCGCGGGTCAATAGATTTGAACCCGATCCTCCTATGCAAGCAGATAGGAGTAGACAAGGTTCAATAAATAATTATAAAATGCCCCCAAACACCTGCATGGGCCCCGGCGAGCGTGTTATTGGTACACACGTGACGTCTAGGGATGCTACGCGGGTTAATAAGTGAATTCAAGTTCGAGCCCGATCCTCCTATACAGGTAGATAGGAGTCGACACGGCTCGAACCATTAAATAAATATGCAGTCGTGAGATCGACTGAGATATTTATCTTATACATTCATATTAGGCCTTCAAGGTCTATAATCAAGTGAATTCACTTACAAAAGGCTCAAAGCCTACGAAACCCGATCCTCTATCGACCAGTAGATAGAGTCGACAGGGTCCGATCAATAAAATGTAAATGACCCCATATACCCCGATGATGGCCGTGTTGAATGCAAATCTCAACCGGAGGGGTCCTCACAGATCATTTCAAATACCACCCAAAATCTAAAATTCCAAACTCCAAATTCCAGAAAACCCCAATTCCAAGGCATTTAAAACTGAAATCCAACCATCAAGCACATAAAGCAAAATACATCCACCCTCCGCAACAGTTTGCCGAGGTGGACAAATTAAAATTTACTTCAGCTCACAAAGAGCCAATGCCTAGTCGAAAATATCACTAGGATCCATTCTCAAATAATCTCCTGCCAGCAAGGACGTGGTACGAGTCCTCTAACCGACAGTTTTGCCGTCAAATGGCACTGCAGGATAAACGGTTATGACTCGGGGCCCTCTGAACCAGGTGGTCGCCGCCAAATGGCACCATTATATTATGGTTATGGCCAGAGCCCGTATGCTCCCCAATGGCATCAAATCCTTGAGATATGAATCAATAGGATATGATTGATAGGGCACAAAGCCCTCTGTTAGCTAAGGTGGATTCAAATTTGTCCCCTTAGATAAATATTCCCCCCAGGTCTACAAGGTACCCTTGGACGAAGTAACCCATGGCTGCCGACAAGGATCCTTCTGTCAGGTTGGGTCGACTACCTCCTCTGACTAAGTAGACCAGGGACCACGATGGCCCGGGACGACGGAACCATGGGATCTTGATCGGGTCTATCATCCATTCCCCCATCATCCGCTTTAAGTGCAAGATGGTGCAATTTTCAAATTTTAAATATTAAATCTCCAAATCTCCTAATCTTCCAAATTCTCAAATCATCAAACTTTCAAACCTTCAACCCATTGCTGCTACTATATGCCAGATAATTCGTATCTTTACGTATCTGATTGACGACTAGCCTTAATCGAAAGTTCTCTCTCGTTACCGGGAGGGGTAATTAACTATAGGGGCTTGCGCCTATAGGAAACCAGAACTCAGATCATAAAGTCCTCACAAAATGAGGGCGAAATCTCTGGGTAGTGTCTTATCTACAAACCCATCTGCCTTCCAAAATTTACCCCGGAACTTAGTTCGTTAAAACTTCCCCCCTCAGAAAACAAAAAAGTCGGGCGGAGGCTGGGGCCGAATTTTCGGAGCCCACAGAAGCTTATATAAATCTGAATAATATTAACATGAATTAATAATTACTATTGAATTACCTCTCAAATGGATACATCATCCTATATTGAACTTGACCACCTAATTTTACTTCCTCAGCCAAGTGAATTAGTAAACACTGCTGTTGCCAGGTCCTAAGTCCTGGATGAGAAAAGTGGAGGGTTGCGTTAAGTAGTCGACAGCCAGTGTAAAACTTGTTGAATAATAAATGATATGAATCCTTTAAGAAATTATGTTAATGCTAGGGCGTCCCCTGGAAGTGACACGCTGTATGGCCTGAATACAGTGACAAGTGTGCAAGGGCCGCTGCACCGCCGCCCGGGTGTAATGTTAAATAAGCAAGGGTTCCCACATCAAGGGTGGATGTGGGCAAAGAAGCTAGTCCATGAAATTAAAATTAAGATAAAAACTTAGAATATAGGTTCCCTTACAGGAAAATTAATGGAATTAATAGATATTATGATTCACAAGAAGATAAGTATTCTGTGCATTCAAGAAACTAAATAGGTTGAAGAGAAGGCCAAGGAGAGAGTAAAGACAAAGTGGTAGAGTAAACCAACTACCTGTTTGACCGTATCGAAATAGCAGGGTAGAAGGTGAAAGAGTGGTGAGGTATGCCTTCCAGGGACACTGTCAGGCCCACTCGACCGAGTAAAGTCTGATGTCTGCTTGATCAGAGCAAAACAATCAGGGAAGAAGTAGTGGTGAGGAATGCCTCCCAGGGACACTGTCGGGCTCACTCAACCAAGTAAGTAAAACCAACTACCTGACTGTTCATTTCAAATAGTAAGATAGAAGGTGAAAGGATCCCGTCTCCTCCTGCTCTTTTCGGAACAGTGGATAGGGATGACTCAATACTTCTGCCTGACCTCAGCAAAAGTAAATAAGCCACGAAATTGGAGTCTGCGTAGTCTTTTACAGAACATCCAGAGTAAGAAAGGGTGGTGAGGAATACCTCCCAGGGACTCTATCGAGCTCTCTCAACTGGTAAGTAAAACCAACTACCTGACTGTTCATTTCAAACAGCAGAATAGAAGGTGAAAGGATCCCATCTCCTCCTGCTCCTTTCGGAACAGCGGATAGGGGTGACTCAATACTTCTGCCTGACCTCAACAAAAGTAAATAAGCCACGAAATTGGAGTCTGCGTAGTCTTTACAGATATCCAGAGTAAGAAAGGGTGGTGAGGAATGCCTCCTAGGGACTCTATCGGGCTCTCTCAACCAGTAAGTAAAACCAACTACCTGACTGTTCATTTCAAACAGCAGAATAGAAGGTGAAAGGATCCCGTCTCCTCCTGCTCCTTTCGGAACAGCGGATAGGGGTGACTCAATACTTCTGCATGACCTCAACAAAAGTAAATAAGCCATAAAATTGGAGTCAATGTAGTCTTTTACAGAACATCCAGGGTAAAGTCGTGGTGGGGAATGCCTCCCAGGAGCTCTATCGGGCTCCCACTCAACTGGGTAAAGTCTGATGCCTTCTTGACCAGGGCAAGACGATCAGGGTAAAGGTCTGATGTCTACCAGAGCGGTAGGACAATCAGGGTAAGGTGTGGTGAGCTATGCCTCGCAGGGGCTCTGCGGGGCTCTCTCAACCAAGTAAAGTCTGATGTATACTCGGTGCATATGCCTGCAGTAAAGCAATCAGTGAAAAGAGGTGGTGAGATATGCCTCCCAGGGGCTCTGTGGGGCAGTCTCAACCAAGTAAAGTCTGATGCCTACCCGGTGCATATGCCTACAGCAGAGCGATCAGGGGAAAGTCATCTCAACCATACCCTAACACGCATATGTGTAGGGATGGGAAGAGGAGTAGAAAGTGGAAAATTTCAAAGAGAGAAGGGTCATCTAAGGAGTTTCAAACTAGTGTTTTGGGTACCGTGTGGTAGAGGATAAATCGTCATGGCCACGAGTATCCTAATGCCAGCGAAACTGCCTAGGCGAAACAAAAATCATAGAAATCTGGAAGCATCAGGATGATTCCTCGAGAGATAATAGGGAAATGTACGCCCTCAGTAAAGTGCGAGAGGGGTAATCTCATTCCCAATGAGTAGCTAGAGTAACAAGGAGGACACACTTGCTACAGAGTAAAGGGCTATATCAAGGAGAAATAATCATAAATGCCTACAGTGGTACACCCACATAAGCTAGTGGGACCCTGTAGGGGTAAGAAGCAACATAAACACATCCAAGGGACAGCTCTACAGCCAAGAGTCGAGTCACCGTGGGAAAGTATGTCACTATAAGCTAAGTGAAATGGTTTTCTGCTTAGAAAATCAAAGCTCACTAAGAAGCGATGCTAACATCTGAGACTTGATGTACTACATCACAACCAGGAAAGCACACAAGAGTAGCGAGGGGACACACTCGCCACTAAGGGAAGTAACATTACACAGGAATGATATTTATGAGAAGCTCAAAGTGGTGGTATCCACACAAGCTGGTGGGGCCCTGTGGGAAGTTGAATAATATGAGTACATCCGCAGAGCTACCCTAGCAGCTGGGGGTAGAGCACGAGTGAGAGAGGGAGTAGAGTAAAAAATGAGTTGATTTTCTGCTAGAAAATCAGAGCTCTTGAGTCAGTGATGCTAACACCTGTAACCAGGCGTACTGCAACACTACTGGGGAAACAACTCGAGATAGCGAGGAGACACACTCGCCACTGCGTGAAATGATTTTTTTTTGAGTAAAATCAATAAACATCAAACATCACAGCGGTAACACTCACCCTGACTGGTGGGACCCTGTGAGAGGTCGGAGCAACACTACTAGATCCATAGAACCACTCTGGCAGCTGAGAGCAGGGTAAGGATGAAAAAGTAGGTTGTTAAAGGAAATTAGAAAGTTGATTTTCTACTAGAAAACCAACGCTTGTAGAGGTGGGATGTTAACATCTAGGGCAAGATGTATTACATTACTAACAAGGACTATTGTGATTGTAAAAGACCATAATAATCACAAGTGTAGACTCATCCTTGAAGCGTTCACTCAGGCGCTTCGCAGGAGAAGAAAAGAAAGACTTTGGGGAATTTGAGCTCTTAGAGAGTATTACCGGGTTTCGCCTGTGACAAGGGCAACCAGTTTTGCTCTACTAAAAGCTTCCCTCTTTTATTTTATAGATGCATATTTTCTTTATATGTTCACAACCATAGATTAAGTATGTCTCGTACTATCGAAGATAACACCTGGTAGAGGGAACGTTTACCATATTCGTGCGTTACTCCTAGTATGAGACATCCTCTAATGATTGGAACTCAAAGAGGGAGATAGGGTTGGCTTTGATAACCCAGGCCACATTCGCCACATGAATAAAACTGGGGGCACAATCATAACACGATTGATGTGTGAATGAAATTTAGATTAAGATAGTGGATCAACATTACCATCCTTAGCTAGCATGGGTTGGTATGGACCCAGTACCAAAGAAGTCTGAATTGGTTTTGATATTCCAGACACACTTGGGAGCACCAAGTGAAATTGGGGGAACAGAGAGGGGGAAACTCCCAAATAATCAGAACATAGAAGAGGAAGGTGCAATAAATGCGAGACTCTTATCAGTCCTTAAGAATGGTCTATAATCAGATAGTGGGGTCAAAAATATTTTCGTGCACAAATTTTTAAAAGAATATGACAAGGATTTAAAAAAACTCAATAGTGGGACCACTAAGAGATGTTTAAGCCCTTACCAATCAATCTGAGAGAAGTCTGATTCACACATCCCTTAAAGAGTGAAAATTTTATCAGAGAGTACAAGAACTATTTTTAGAAATGAAAAAAATTAACCTCTTAATCATCTTGAACCTTAAAAAAAAAAGGTTCCGAAAGTTCCGCAATATAGGTTGACTCCATCTAAACCCAAGAAGGTTAGGAATTTAAATTTTGCTAACCCAGCTTAAGCTCCCTACAAGCTAAGCTGGGCTCTCTCCCTTACATATTTTGAATGAATATCTAATTCAAAAGGGTTTAAATTAGAGAGAGAAACTGAATCTTCTTAATCTTCGTACATGAAAATATTTTTATATCTAATAGAACATCCTTGTACGATGATGAATCCAAAATCATGATTTTCAAACTCAAGTATCATAAATATCAAAGGGTACGGATTTTCTGAGACTTAGAGATTTATAAGAAAGGGAAGCCATTTACTTATTCACTTTGGGCTCATTTTGAGCCCCTCAACTTGGTTTGGCGCACTGCGCATCTTTTAATTAATTGATACACTTTGTGCTTCCTTGACTTTGTGGCGCATTTTGCGTAACTTTTCACTTTTGATACACTTTGTGTATCTTTGATTTTTGGCGCACTGCGCATCTTTTCATTGTTTGATACACTTTGTGTATCTTTCATTTTGTAATTGGCTCCCTTTCTAAACCCCTAAAAGAAAACTTTCTCAATTGTAAGATTATCTTCCACATATAAGAGAAGAAAAACTCACTCTCTCGTGCAAGAAAGAAGAATCCACAAAGCAAATCGAATCCTATGATAAGAATGAACAACTTGAATAAGAAAATTATGAGGTAAATTCATTAGCATGCGAAAGATGCCTATGAGATAGAAAACTGCAAGATGATGGAGAAAATATTTGTCTCCAAATCTAATTTCAATTTGATATAGATTTTAGTTCAAAATATGAAATCATCCCAAGCGAGATATGAGAGAGAAGGCACACATTTTTTCTTTTGAATCTTTATAACTTTCCTTCAGGTGCTTAGAGGAGTCAACCACTAATTACTTCATTTTCTAAAGAAGACAGGGGTAAATCTTTCATTAGGAAAAATAAGTTCTATACTTTCTAAGGAAAAGTTTCCTCAAAAATTTACTTCGTATTTCAAGCCCTCAGACTTTTCTTAGATTAATCTTTCTTTTAGAAATTTTACACGTTAAATTTAAAGACTCCATCATTGAAGATAGAACTTGAATCTGTATTTGGACTGATATGGGTTAAGATCTGGCCTAGAAGAGTTCAGGCAAGGGAGATGATAGAGACTAAAGCTTATGCTAGTGAACGAATCGTATCATCTCACCTCACCACCCCTAAGGATAGCCTCATACTTCTCGTAACGAACGTCGTGTGGTAGAGGATAAATCGTCGTGGCCACACAGACTGCTGAAAAGTGAAGAAGCCTCTCCAAAGGGGGGTGCATATACAGAGGAGTATTCACAGGCGGTAGGGAGACCCCCTCCCTTTCGAAGAGCGAACTCAGGCATAGTACTTTTTCAAGTACTGCCCGTTGATGACAGGCATAGGGTGAACACCATTGGCATCAACGAGTAGGTAGGCACCACCCTCATAGACTTGCTCTACAGCGAAGGGGCCTTCCCAGACAGGCTCAAACTTACCACTTCGGTGACGACGCGAAATGATAGGTCTACGCAAAACAAGGACCAACTCGCCAACCCAAAAAGCATGGGGTTGGACAAGGTGGTCATGTGATCGAGCCATATGGGCCTGGTATAGTTTGAGGTTCTGATAAGCTTGTAGGCGAAGCTCTTCTAAACCATCAAGCTCTTCCATCCGTAGTCGGGCGTTATCTTCGTGAGAAAGATTGTGGCTGACTGCCACACGCAATGAGGGGAGCTCGACCTCAAGTGGGAGGACGGCCTCAACCCCGAAAGCCAAAGCATATGGGGTAAACTGAGTAGGAGTACGATATGTAGTCCTATAGGCCGATAGTGCTTTTGGAAGTCTATCGTGTCACTCTCGTTTGTTTGCAACCAAGATTTTTCTTATTAATTGCACGAGAGTTTTATTGAATGCCTCCACCAAGCCATTGGCCTTGGGATAGTAAATTGAAGAGTATCGCCAATTAATGTTATGGTGGTGGGCAAATTTGGCAATTTTGGTACTTCTAAATGACGGGCCGTTATCTGAAATGATACGGCGCGGGACACCAAAGCGATAGATAATATGATCACGAAAGAAACACATCACGTCTTCTGATTTGACTTCCTTAAGTGGCACAGCCTCTGCCCACTTAGAGAAGTAATCAGTGGCAGCTAAAATGAACCTATGACCCTTAGAGGAAGGAGGGTCAATAGGACCCACTACATCCGTGCCCCAGCCCTCGAATGGCCAAGATGATACAGTAGGGTGCAGCGGATTAGGGGGTTGGTGAATCACCGTGCCATGAATTTGGCACTGGTGGAACTTTCTAGCATGCTCCATGCAATCATGGACCATAGTCGGCCAATAGTAACCAAGGCGTTTAATTCTGCCTTTCATTTTTGGTCCGGACTGATGAGCACCGCAAAGACCTTCATGTATCTCGCCCATGACCTTGCGGGCCTCTTCATTGTTGAGGCAACGCAACCACATCTGGTCGAAAGAGCGTCGATACAAGGTGTCGTTCACATAGGTGAATGATAGAGCTCTCTTTCTGATCTGAGCAGCAAGGGATCTATCATCTGGAAGCCTGCCATGTTTCAGATACTCTATAAAGGGTACTCTCCAATCTGACTCTTCCTCAACTGAGAATACTGTGAGGGTCTGATCGGGACAAGATAGGTCTACGGGGCATAGGGCTTGACGGAACTGGACAACGATAGATAGCGGGTTGCTAGTTGGGTCAGCCAGTTCCTTTGCTAACTTAGCTAATGCATCTGCCTTGCCATTGGCAGATCTAGGGATTTTAGCTAAGGTCACTTCAGGAATCAAACACAAGAGCTCCATTGCTTTGTTGTGATAGGGCAAGAGCTCAGGTTTAAGTACTTTGTAGACTCCCGCTACTTGATTTATAATCAGTTGTGAGTCTCCAAAGATTTTTACCCGTATGACATTCATCTGAATGGCCAACTCTAGTCCTAAAATCAGAGCTTCATACTCAGCTTCATTGTTGGTACGAGGTTCTGAAAGACTATAGGAATATCTTAGAGTATGGCCTTCAGGGGATACGAAAATAAGGCCCAGACCTACCCTAACTATAGGAGTTTCGTTCGGGCTCAAGGCTCTAACGGATGATGCACCGTCAAAGTAAAACTCCCAAGTAGGGGACTCCTGTTCATCCACACTCATGATTAGCTCGTCAGGTAGCTCATCATTGAGTGGGGAGTCTACAGGGATCGGGTGAGCAGCAAGAAAATCAACTAGAGCCTGTCCTTTGACAGCCCGCTGAGGGACAAAAGTGATGTCAAACTGCAGTTGGATCATAGACCATCGTGCCAGACGACCTGAGAGGGTCGGACGGGTCATCAAATACTGCAAGGGGTTGACTCGAGAGATTCGGTTGACCTTGTGTGAAAGCATATAATGCCTAAGCTTCTGTACCGCGAAGATCAAAGCCAAACACTACTTTTCCATCACGGGGTACTTCAGCTCTACAGGTATCAACCGTCTACTGAGGTAGTACAAGGCATTCTCCTTGCCTTCCTCATTCTCCTGAGCCAGCAGGGCACCCAAGGACTCATCTAGGGCCGTAGTGTAGAGAATTAACGACCACCCTGGGATGGGTGCAGCTAAAACAGAGGGGTTCATCAGGTAGCGCTTTATACTCTCAAAGGCCTCCTGACAATGCTTATCCCAGTGAAAGCGAGCGTCTTTCTTTGCTAGGGCAGCGAAGGGGTGACACCTGCCAGACAAATTGGAGATAAATCTCCTCAGGAAGGCTAACTTTCCTTAAAAAGACCTTAGCTGGGTAAGGCTTTTGTGGGGTTTTAGATCTACTATGGCTTTAATCATGGAAGGATCAATCTCAATGCCATGGTAGCGAACTATAAACCCTAGGAACTTTCCTGCACTAACTCCAAATGCGCATTTTAGGGGATTCATTTTCAAATCATATTTGCGCAGGCGTTCAAAAATGATTCGTAGATCTCGAAGGTGATCTCCACGGAGCTTGCTTTTGACTACCAGATCATCCACATAGCATTCAACTTGCTCGTGTATCATCTCGTCGAAGATAACAGTCATAGCACGTTGATAGGTAGCCCCAGCATTCTTGAGGCCAAAGGGCATCACCTTGTAACAAAATACACCTATAGGTGTGCGAAATGCAGTAAACTTCTCCTCCTCGGGGTCCATCTTTATCTGATTGTAACCAGATGAACCATCCATGAAGGAGAAAATGCTATGGGATGATGCTATATCCACCATAAGCTCAGGGATAGGAAGAGCAAAATCATCCTTAGGACATGCCTTGTTTAAATCACGGAAGTCGATACAGACACGAATCTGCCCATTTTTCTTCCGGACTGGAATAATGTTGGCAAGCCAAGTAGGGTACTTCTCTTCACGAATGAAATCGGCCTCTATAAGCTTCTTAGAAACAGCGATCACCTGTTGTTCTATTTCCAATCTCATCCTACGAGGTGCTTGTTTAACAGGGACTGCATTAGGCTTAATGGCTAGTTTATGGACTGCTACATCTGGATTTAGACCAGGCATCTCGGTGTAGTTCCAGGTAAAATAATCTCTAAACTCTGAGAGTAGCTTGATGTATTCTTGAGCCTCTGAGTCAGATAACAAGATACTATGAAAAATAGGTCTAGGATCTGATTCAGTGCTTACGTTTACCTCACACAGTTCATCCATGGCAGAAGTGATGCCATCTTCGAACTCTCGAGGAGCATCAAGTACTCTATCATTGTCATTATCCGGGTCTTCTTTATCGGTAAGAGAAGCAACCATACATGAGTGGGAAATAGCTTGAATGTTAGCGTGACCAGGTGAGCTCTGCTCGACATAACTTAAACCTTGCTTAGTCTGAGGCATATCGGTCCGCCAAACACGAGCCTGTCGTAGAGCTTGTTCATCTGACCAGGTCGAGATAACTGCACCCCGCTCTACATAGTCTTCCACAAAAGGGGAAAAATAACGAGGAGCAATTGTGACCTTGTTATCCATAGCGGTCTCCGCTGAACCCTGACTCTCAGGACCCAGTGGGGCACCTACACTATGGGATAACGAGGCACACTCACTAGTTCATGGTGGCACAAAGGTTTCATATAGAGGAGGTGGAGGGCGACCTCTAATCTGTAGTGTACCACCCTCACTGGTAGAGGGAGTAATCAAAGACTTCTGGTGAGACTGCTCAACTCTTATTCTACGTATCTGACGGGAAAAGGATTATTGATTAGTGGTCTGACGTCGGGGGTCTACTTCCTCGTCTGAGCCACTGTCAATTACTAAACCACCCTCAGGTATCAGGTACCTACAAAAGGTAGGTAGCGAACTATAATCAGTGAAGTCCGGGGCTGGCGAGGGAGCTGGGTGATGAGAAGTAATAATCATCTCATCGTCAGAGGAGTCGGACTCGATAGTCAAAGGAGAAGCGTAAAGATGTGAGGGAGGAGGGATTTGAGTGTCGTAGTTTTGCGGCGGGTGAGTCGACCCTCTACCTCTACCTCTACCTCGCTCTCCCCTACCTCTACTAGGGGGAACATCATGCCCAACTGCAAATTGGAAAGGAGATCTAACAGGATCTGCAGTGGAGGTATCTGCCTCAATACTAACCTGTGATGAACCTCGCGCAGGTAGTTATACAGGACCCTGTACAGTACTGGTAGGTATCACTGGTGACTGGGCAGGAGGAGGTTTACTCTTCTTACGAGGTATGCAGTGCTCAACATCATCGTAAATAGAGACCTCATGCATGGAAAAGGGTTGGGTATCCCCGGGAATGGAGTACTCGACTTCATTCCTCATATATTTCATACATTGGTGCAGCGTAGAGGGCACCATTCCATACTCATGAATCTAGGGCCTTCCTAGGAGAGCCCTGTATGAAGTATCGACCTCGATCACATGAAACTTTGCCTCAGTAAGGAAATTTCCAAACTTCAGGGGCACGGTGATGGACCTTAGGGCACGCTGTCCTTGGTCATTGAAGCCTTTCAATATAATCTTATCAGAGGTTAACTTCAAATGTCCCAAGGAGAGGCTCTTCAAAGTTTCATAACTCAGGATGTTTACTGAAGCTCCTTGGTCAATGAGGACCCTGTTCAACTCATAACCATTGACTTCAGCGGTGATATACAAAGGATGATTGTGATCAGAGGTACCCAAGAGGAGATCGTGATCTGAAAAGGTAATGTATGACATCTCTCTCAAATGGCATGCATCTCCAACAGATTCAGAAGCAAAGAATGCTTGATAGGACTCTGGTTCGAGTAGTGCCTTTACCAGGGTCTCTCTCAAGTCAGAAGACATCATCAAAGCATCATAGACACTGAGAAGGGCAGGAATTTTCTTTAAATGAGCCAACATATTATAATCAACCTCCAGCTAAGGGCCTTTCTCTTTCTCCTTAGATTATTCTTGGGAGGAAGGGATAGGATCGTCCTGCTAGGTAACAATGTTCTTATCTTTTTCTTTTATGTTCTTAGCCATTCTAGGTGGGAGAACCTTCCCTGAACGCAAGTGGACTTCCTGTATCGAGTCATCTTCAACAGGAGATTCACTTGGTCCAGCGGTAATGGTTTGTGTTGGCTCTAAGGAAAGTGACTGGAGTGGGTTCTCGGATTCATCTTCTGAATCCATGTAACAACCACCCTCCAGAATCATAAAGACCAGTTCCTCATCACACTCAGACTATTCATCACATATAGAATCATCACAAGAAATATGTAAAATATTAAAAGAGCGAGTGCTAGAAGAAATAATAGCAGGAAAAGGACACCAGAAGTAGCTAGAATCACATTCTTCTATTATTTCATCATCAGCCGAAGGGAGAATGAAATCCTTCAGTGTAAGTGCTAGAAGGCATCCCGTCTTCCTCTCAGAAGTTACAACAATCTTTTCATTTTCATTCATCTTTTTATTACATAAAATAAGAAAAGAAATGTACTCAGTAGGCACTACAACAGAAATAGAAGAAGAAAAAGGTGCTAGCGAAGAAGCTGGGCTTACAACTGTCGACTTGGCCTGGGTAGGCCTCCTCTCAACTAGCTCTGAACTCTGAACTATCTGTCGGATCATCTGCTTTGTATTCCGAGAGAGTGCTAGCTGCCACTCTCCCTCAGAACCTCTGGGTGATCTGCTACGACTGCTCTGGCTACTACTCTGACTGTCACTGCAACTACTGGAGCCCGAGATCATCTGAACTGTCTGAAGTGTCTTGCCCTTGGGCTGAACCAAGTCACTGTCCTGTAGGTGGATCTGTCCACTAGCCATGAGCTTCTCAACTCTATCCTTAAACACATAGCAGTCCTCTATAACATGCCCAATATGTCTGTGAAATGGATAATAGAGTGGGTGGTCTGTCTCCCCCTCCTCCTCCACTCTACTGTTGTTCGGGAATGTTAAAATGTTCTTCTTAGTAAGGAGCTTAAAAAATTTCTTTACACTTTCCCTTTTAAAGGGATATTCCTTACTAAGCTTCTCCCGTAGGTACTGCTGACTCTCTGGGGTCCTATAGGAGGGTCTGGGCTGCACTGCCGACTGGCCTGGTGTGTGAGACTGCTGAGGTGGTGCTGAACTGACTAAGGGCTTCTTGCCCTTATCTGATGGTCCATAAGTACTGTGTACCTCCCCTCTCCTAGGTGGAGGTGCCTTTGAAGACTCCTGTCGCTGAGGTCTATGTGAAGGTTGACTCTCAACCTTAGGAGGGACTGCATCGGGTATGCTGTCCTGTAAACTGATCACCTTTGTCAATAACTTCTGAAAGGTTCTGATGTTGAAACCCTTCAGATAAGGTGCTATCGGACCATCTATATTCTTCAACAAAATTTCTACTGCATGCTGCTCTTGTAACTGGGGCTCACACTGTAGGCTGAGGTTCCTCCATCTGACTATATAATCTGGGAGAGGCTCTCGGGGCCGCTGTCTAGTCACAACTAGCTCTCCAACTGTAACTCGGTGCTCCGCACTGACAAACCTCTACATAAACAACTGTTCCAACTATGCAAAGGTGTGTACTGAATCGTTGGGGAGGTCGACGTACCAGGTAAAGGCCACCCCAACTAGACTGCTGATAAAAAGTCTCAACATCAGTGCATCATTCCCTCCTATGTTGCAACAAATGGCTCGGTATTGGGCCACGTGCTGCCTTGGGTTCCCAAACCCATCAAAGACTCTGAACCTAGGAGGGACAAAACCAGGGGGGTAGGGCTCGTGCTCGTACTCTACTGGGTAAGGACTCCCCCTGCTAACTACCTCTCCAGATTTCCTGGAGGAAATGGCCTGCTTGACCTTCTGGGCAATCAAGTCCTGAATCTGTCCGGCTGATAACTGAACTGACTGACTCTGGACCGGGGTCGTAAAAGTGACTGCTGTAGGTGCCACTGGAATTGCTCTCTAGGCCTTGTCTACTCCTATAGGACCTGGTGCTACTACAGGTGGTGTTACTGGCTCGCCCCTGGACGTAGTAGGAGTGCCTACGCCCGTCATTTGGGGCATCACCCCCAAAGCTATCAACTGAGCTGTCATCACTGTAATGGCCCTAGCCATCTCTGCCATCTGAGTCTATAACTGTAGCACTGTGGCATCTGTCTCAACTGACCAGGGAGATCCTGCTACCTCAGCCTCTCCCTGCTCATCATCATCATCTGTCTCTATCTGCTCGTCTGAGTGGCCACGTCTAGTAACCACGCATACTCTGTGCACCGGTATATCTCCATCTGACTCCTCGAGTAGGTCATCCTCAAGTGCATCATCCTCATAGAGGGTCTGATGGAAATCCTTCGCATATGGACTCAAAGGGGAGGAGGTCCCGTAGGTGCTAAGGGCTGGCTCCTCCTGGACCGGTGAACCACTAAGAGAAACTGCAACATCATCGTCCGTCGCTGCATCACAGACCATCGGAATTGCCTTTGATCTGGAAGGAACAACTGCCTCTAACTACTCAACTGTCAGAACTGGCTGTACTGCATCGACAGGGGACTCTGCCTGTCTTCGTCTCCACACCCATCTACTGCGACGGGACCCAGTAGGGGCAACTGACTGCTACGGGGCTACTACAACTGAAGGGAGCTGTGGTTTGGGAGGCTCCAACTGCTGCCTCTGTCCCTGATGACGTGGGCGTCGTCCAACAGCTGAAGTAACCGTCTGTGGTCTCGCCAACGGAACTGAACTAACAGGCTACCTGGGTGGCTGTCCTCTCTGCCACCTGTACCTCTACCTAGCAGCCTGCCTCTGTAACTGAACGGACGCTTGAGAAATATGGTGGAGTAACCTCTCCCGACTGACAGGGCCTCGACCCCGCGCTAAGCGGATAGTGCTCCGAATCCTCTGAGAGAGGGTTCGAGCAGCATCATCCATGGGGACCCTAGCGCGTGGTAAAGTAGTAGTGACAGGAGGGGCCGCCGCAATGCGAGCAACGTCCTGCTCATCACCACTGTGTGTCAGTAGAGAGAAGCGCCCTCCTGAACCGCTGTTATCTCGGGGGCAACTGTAACGTCCGGGGTAGGGGAAACTGCAACTAGTCGTGGTGCCCGCTGCCTGGGGACAACTCTCCTCGGAACTGGCTCCTGGTGAGCCAACGAATCTGCCATCCGCTGTCTGTTTACCTCGGATGTAGCCAACTGAAGTCTACGGTTTCTATTCCTCCGAGCCCTTCTCCCAAGGCCGGAGGCGGAAGACAAAGCAACATCTGAACCCACTGCTTGAGTGACAGGGGAACAGGGACTACGGGAAGTGTCGGGGTCTGCTCGAGGGTCTCTGGGTGAGACAGTCGAGCGAAAGCTGAAACCCAATGGGAGGAAGGCGAAGGAGCCTCGGTCTGGGCACCCCTCTTCCTGGAGGAAGAAGGAGGGGGAACCCGAACACGAGCTGCATATGCCGGAGTAACAACAGGGGTAACTACTGCCTGCCGGAGCTGAGAGGCCGGGGCAGTCTGAACAACAGGTGCAGTAGGCCCTGGTCGCCTAACCACTGGATGAGTGGGCTGAACAGGGAGTGGTCTAGGCACTGGCTGCCTAACCACAGGGTGTGCTGGCTGCATACGAACAGGAGTAGGACGAGCAGGTGCCCGAGCTGTCTACCGAGCAACTGGAGGTCCGAAAGGTCGCATGGCTGTGCGAGCTCTCCTCTGGGGAGGAGAGTAGGCAGCAGCCTTAGCAGGGGTCGGCCCGCCAAGAGTGACGAAGGTCAAGTCAGTGAAGGAACCAAAAGTGATTCCTCCAGCGGGAGGACTGGCTAGCAGGGACTCAGGAAGTGTCACTTGCGCATCAGAACCAAAACTGAAAGTAACGGAAGGCACGAAGAAGCCATGGCACTGTCTGCCAAGAAGAAGAAAAGAAATTTGAAATGATTAGTAAGAAATAATGAGAAGAAGAATGATAGATAGGGGACGGAATGACCTAGAAGGTCAGAAGGAAAGAAACTTAGCTAGGGGGAAACCCTAACTAAGAAGAACGGAAGGAAAGAAACCTAACTAGGGGGGAACCCTAACTAAGGAAAAAAAGAACGATCCTAACTAAGGAAGGACCCTAACTAAGAGTGGGACGAACCTAATCTAAGAGTACCAATCCCAGAGTACACACAAGAAAGCATAATATAGAATCCAAAGATGGAGAGAGAAACCTGGCTCTCCGTGGTCGCCAGAAACCTGTGGACCTCTGAAAGGACAACAACAAAACACCGCCTCCTTGCGAAGGGAGACTGTATTTGGCCAATGGGAGGGCAGATTCGATCACACATATAATTAATCATTGAGGATAGTGGCTCTCACCAGCACTCCCCGATGGATAACAATATATACGATCTAATCATAATGGGTTTCCCCCACCCGATACATTAGCTCGAATGGGGTTTATTTGAGAGTGGGATGCGGTTTCCCACGGCCGCAAGCCCCCGTGGTTAATTACATCTCAAGCCGGAGCCTGAGAAAACTCTCGATTAAGGATTCTACATTATTCTTCCCAAATTAGGATTGGCACATAGGGAGAAGACTAGAAAATCCTTCTCAAAGGGAAAGAAAGGTTAAACTAGGCTTAGTCAACATGCACGGCTCAGATCAGCATCCAGAGGGACTAAGGTAGTGAGAAGAAACTGGAGAAACTAAAAGTCATGCACTCAGAGCATATCGGAGAGAAAGATGGAGGTGGCGTCATCCATGTGACGCATATATGTAGGGTTTATGGTCTCTAGAAGATAGAAAACTTACCCATTAATGAGGCGTACTACGAAACAATAATAGCCTTGAATCCTAAATCTAATGGGTTTAGTGTTCTACGCAACACTAACACCCATGTCCTAACTAATGCAATGACAAAACCTGGACTTACCCCGACCTGGAAGGGGGAGCCAGCTAACCACCTAATCGCTTTAAAACCATGCTGTCCAGTCATTTATGAAAGATGGGTAGGTAGGTTATAGTTCTTGGAAATAGGACCAACGTCTAGAGGATTTCCTAATTGGCGCCGGACTGATGTTGGGTGAATGCTCCTAGAGCTAATGCAATTAAAATTTTGATTTAGTTAGTTTCTAATGCAGTGCATGCCAGTTGAAGCTTCAAAATCAAGTATGCATAGAACTTTAAAAAGGCTTATAAAATAATTTTTAGAGTTAGACTGGGCTTCCCCAGGTCCGGCACCTCATCCTCATAGGTCAGATTATCCGGACTCTACCTGCAGGCGGGGAAGTGTCTTACAGAAGGAAAGAAAGAAATGCAATAATATGCATGCGACCCCAGACAATTCTGGCAGTTCCCTAGGTCGTTAAATTTCTAAATTATTTAAACCTTAAAATTTTGGATATTGGTTCCAAGTAGAAAAAATTTTAGTCCTTAGAGAGCCTAAAGAAATCCAGGCTAAAACAGAAGCGACATGCAAAACGCCAAGAAACTAAGAAAAGCAAGCAACCCTAGAGGCACACAATCATAAACAAAACACATCCAAAATTATCCACACAAATTAATAAATGTCCATAGGACAATTACCCTTAATTACAACCTAGGGTCTACAAGAAATTAAAGAGGCCGGGCACCACTGCCAACAACCCGGATTTCTAATCCTAGGACAGACGCAAGTTATTTTGAGCGGGATACACTTGGATCTTCATTTTCTTGATCTTCTCTTCCTTGGACTCCTCGGATCTCAGCTCCATTGGGCTCCTTGGATCTCAGCTTCCTTGGATTCTTCAAGTAGTAGAACGATCCAAATTTAGATTTCTAAATAGAAAAGGACTATCCTCATATTGGGTGTCCTTTCCTCTTTGAAATCCAACCTTTGGATTCTTGTATCCCCACTCAAAATATACTTTCACAACTCTATACCAGATTACAAGTAATTACATTAAATGAAAGCAATAAATCTAGACTCTCCTGTAAGGTTATCCTAGTGAAAATCATCCCAAGCAGTTAATATTTCATCCCAAGCAGTTAATATTTCATCCCAAGCAGTTATTGACACATGTAAATAAAACATTCATGCCAGCCAAACTTGGCCATGCTCTTAATTACTTTGAGGGCTAAACGAGCTCTGGAGCACCTGTAGCCATTTTTAATGATTTTTGATTAGCCCTCACTTATTTAGGGGGGCTGAGCAAATTCTGAAGCGCCTGCATAAAACATCATTAGCATTTAAGTGATAGTTATTGCCCCCCTTTCATTAGCACTGCATGAGCATGGCCACCTACAGAAGACATCATTAGTATCAACATCGATCCTAACCTATGGGTAGTCTATCTTGCAATTACATCAAATCCCAGAGTGCAGTAAAAGTAAGCAAACACGCCAACAGTTCAATCACAACATGCAGTGAAAACCCAAAAAAGCTCGGCACACAACAAGAAAAGTAAACACCGGCCTAACCTAAATCTAGAAGTGGTGCCCTAGCAAATAATTCTATATTGTGTGTAGAGGCCTGTGTGGCTGTGGTAGATCTTAAGCTAGGTAGTTAGTTACAGTTGCCTACTGCCTAGGTTTGTCGTAGGTCTGAAAAGGAATTTTGTTTAAAGTTCAAATAATAGTGGATTAGGATCCATTTTAATTAATTTAATGTGTGGATCTATTTTAATTCTTAGGATAATGATATTTGAAGTTTAAATTGCATTAGTGAATTTCAGGAGGTTCGGGGTCCCTACCTACTGAGCTAGGGGCTCCAAAAGGTCACTAGGAGAATTAAGCTAGGTTTGGGATTTCTAACATTTTATTTAAATATTACACCTTAGTATGAGTAATTAGATCGTTAGTTTGCTGGATTTGGAGTTTCCTACACAAAGTTATGAATTTTAGAAGTTTCGGGCCCTAGACTATAGGTTGCATTTGACCGGAAAGTTGACTTTTTATTTTAGGCTGATTTCTAGAATCTTAATATTTTTTAATAAATACTAGACCTTAATCAGAGTTGAATGCCTTTTAGTTTGCCCATTTTAGAGTTTTCTGTAATTAGTTATGATTTTTAGAAATTGGGGCAATTAAATAAATTATCGAAATTACCTAATTAGGGGTACTTTGGGGGTTTTGACACAAATCAGCTCCAAACTGATTGGAATCATCCCCCAAAGTCAGAAATGACCTAAAAAGGTGTTCCCAAGTGTTTGGGGAAGATTTGGGATTTTTAATAATTTTTAATGAATTATTAAAGGCAAAAAGGTGATTTTTGATTAAGGTTAAATTAAAGTCCAGATTAATGTCCAATTAAGGGGCCCTTAATTATCTAAGGTTGGGGACTGAATTCTGAAGAGTTTGAGATATTATGGGTGTTTTTCTGATTTAAAATGGATTTATTAAATTTTTCTGAAGTTTCTAAGGCTTAATTAACGAGTAAATTACGGTTTGCTAATTAAGTGTTTTAAAGAGTCCAAAAAATTCTTAAAAAATTTTAGGTGGTTCCAGATATCACTAAGCACTAGTGTTTAAAGTTTCATAGCAATCCGGGATCTATCCTAGCTCCTAGAAACATTCTAAGTTCACTAGACAGTCCTTAATTATTGTCCTTAGTGTGTCACTACACTGAGCAGGAATAAAGTGAGTTAGCTAACCCTTAGGCATAACTTAAAGGGTAAATATAGCAAATATAAACACACAAATCAAGTCCTTAGATCTAGGAGAGCCTAGGCTATGTGCTTGTGCAACCTACACATGCAAGTACTATGAAACCACTAAGTAACGAACCCTAATGAAGTGATTAGTGAATGATTGGGACACAATCATTCACTAATCCTTCTCCCACATGAATTACTCTTCATATACATAGCATAGGTTTAAAGTTTCATAAGGGGTGGACCTCCCAAAATTAAAGGATTTAAATAATATGTAATTTTAAAATTATTTTTTAAAATACATAAATATTATAAATAATAATAATATAAATTTAAAAATAAGATAATTGAAAATACTTCAGTTCATAAGCATAGGAGGTCTACCAGCCACCAAGGAGTTTTAAAATAATTTTTTATTTTTAAAATAATCAATTATATTAATTAAATAATATTTAAATAACTAAATAATAAAGTAATATAGAAAACATTCAGAAAAGATAGAATCAGATAAAGGAAATAATTTTAAATTAAAATTCACATTTTTCTGAAAAGAACGAGGTATTGTGCGTCAAAATCCGATTTAAAACGAGAAAGTTATGAATTTTCTAAGTTAAATAGGTTTAAAAATAATTTTTAAATATTTTAAAATAATTAATATTTAAAAATAATTAATAATTTTAAAAAAAATTAGATGTAATAATATCTGAATTTTAAAATAAATTTAAATAATAATAAACAAGATATTATAATAATATAAAATAATAAATATTAATATTATAATGATATTAATATTAACATAATAATACTATTATTAAAGATTATAATAATATTATTAATTAACAATATTATTAATA
Organism: Dendrobium chrysotoxum; assembly: GCA_019925795.1. Lineage (NCBI taxonomy): Eukaryota > Viridiplantae > Streptophyta > Magnoliopsida > Asparagales > Orchidaceae > Dendrobium > Dendrobium chrysotoxum. Next base: position 13,410,214 of record CM034311.1, on the reverse strand, counting down.
ATAATAAATATTAATATTATAATAATATAAGTATTAACATAATAATATTATTAAAATAATTATAATATTACTAATTATAATATTCACATTATAATAATGTTTATAACAATAAATATTAATATTATATTAACATTACATTAATATAAATATTAATCATAATGACATTATAATAATATCATCAATTATAATATTAATATTATAATAATACTAATAGTAATAATAATTAATATTATAATAATAATAATAATATTAATCATAATAATATTATTAATTATAATATTAATATTATAATAATACTAATGATAATAATAATTAATATTATCATAATAATAATATTAATCATAATAATATTACTATTAAAATAATAATATTATTAATTATAATATTAATATTATAATAATACTAATAATAAAAATAATTAATATTATAATAATAATAATATTAATCATAATAATATTACTATTAAAATTATAATATTATTAATTATAATATTAATATTATAATAATACTAATAATAAAGATAATTAATATTAAGATAATAATAATATTAATCATAATAATAATATTATTAAAATAATAATATTATCAATTATAACATTAATATTATAATAATTCAATAATAATAATTAATAATAATAATAATAATAATAATAAATAATATAAATAGTATGGCAATAATAAAAATAATTATTTAAAATTTTCTGGATTTTTTTATTTTTAAATAATATTATATTAAAAAAATTAAAATAATTAATTTTTATTAAAACGACGGCGGCGGCGCGACGGTGGGTCACGTGGCATCCTCCGGTTCGCTCCCGAAACCGCGGCCAATCACTGGCGGTGCAATGATTGCGCCGCCGTCAATGATTGCCGCAATCATGCAGCAATCAAAGCCGCGGGACGCGGCTTTTCTTGCCGCGTCAGCAACGGCGGGGAGCCGTCTGATCTCTCGCTGCTCGGATGGACGGTCGAGATCCCATCAGACGGTGAGCGAAACCGCGGGATCGGTCAAGCGGTTCGGACGAAACCGCAGAACGACGGGATCTTCGTCGTTGATCGAGCGATCAACGGCGGAGATCTCGCCTGCGAAGGGCTAGGGCGAAACCGAAGGCTGAATGCATTTTTTGCCTCATTCTCTCGATTGGGTGAGTATTTTTTGATGAAATTTTAGATCTAGGGTCTATGTATGAACAGAAATCGTGTGGGTATAGTATATTGATCTAAAACAATCTATACAAAACGCTATTTAAATCCAAACTATGTGACCTTGGGTAAGAGTTTTGAGGGATCTTCACCGTTGGATCTTCGGGATTTGGGTTCGATTGAGCTTGTTGATTGTCCTCGTACGTTTCTCCTGTTGAAACCATGATCAAACGAGCTCTGGATTGGTTGGATCGAAGGCTTTGGCGTTCCAAAGCTTGGGCCGCCGGGATCTCGCCACCGGCAAGTCTTGACCGTCGGGCTTGAGTGGGGAAAGGTAGAGGAAGATGGTAAAAGCCTTCTCACCGAGAGTTTCGGGTTAGGGAGTCTTGGAGAGAAAGCAAGGATCAAAAGTCCCCTTCAACAAACCCTAATACTCTATAGTCTTAGGCTTGTGATGGTCGGCTAGGATCTATCCTAGGATCAATTAGGAGGGAAAGCAAGGTTATTAGGCTGTGGTTTGATTTAGGATTGATTAGGAAAGGGATTAGGGCTTTAAATGAGCCTTAATGAGTCTTAATGACCCATTATTGACTTGGGTTGACCAAGTCAAGGGTTGACTTGGTCAACTTAGTCAATTAGGGTCAAAAGGGGGGTAGGGGATGAGTCTTGGTTGGATTTGAATTGACCAGGACTTGATTTAGACCTATTAGGGCTTAATGGGTCAACTAGGTTGACCCCAGACCTGGGTCTGACCTAAAATAAGGTCAACATGTCCATGTCCATAAACCTGGGCTAGTTGGGGTCTTGGGCTCGTAGTGCTGAATATGAAGTAGTGGGCTTATAATATATATATATATATATATATATATATATATATATATATATATATATATATATATAATATTTTAAGAGTCCTTTTTTTTTAAATAGAACTTTATAATATAATTATAATTATAATAATATTATAATTACATTATAAAGTTTTATTTGAAAAAAAAATTATTTTAGAATTATAATATTATTATAATTATAATAATATATAATATTAAAATAATAATTTTTTTTGAAATAACTTTCTTAACTTCCCCAACTCCCCTTTCTAACTATAAATGTCCCGCTGGGATATGATAAATTTGCCCCTCCCCCCTTCTCTCCTCTCTTCATGTAGCCTTCTTGTAGTAGAGGCATTTCCTGCTCCTGTACAGTTGGTATCCCCTGCTTAGTTGTAGGGCCTTTATATGTATAGAAGGAATCCCTTCTTCCTTCCACCCCTTCCCCTTCAGACTTCTTACTATACAGGAGGCTTTCCTCCTGTTTAGATAGGTGGCATGCCTTATCTAATTATAGGGTCCCTCCTTATATAGAAGTCATGATGGGTGATCACCCCTCTTTGAGAGATCCAATGACTAAGGGAGATACATGTCCTAATATACATAATGATGGTGAGAGGAGGTCCTGTAAGGCAGCTAAGGCTAATGATGTTGTGTCCACTGTTACCAATGATTCTCTGATTATTTTTCACATGAAGTTTTATTTTTCTAATGATCTCGTAGTGATGGATCATAAAATATCTGATCAGGCGTGTCTTCCTCCTCTAAGATACCTGACTATCTATGAGATCAGTTTATGAGTGAGGCTGCAATTTCTAACTCCTCCTGAGTTGATCGATATTTCAACAATATACGGAATAAGTCTATCACAATTTTCATATAGAGCCATGTCGATTACGGTGGGATTGATCACTTTCTTCAAAGATCGAGGGGCATTTCTGTCGCCAGGATGCCTTTATCAAATGGGTCGATTTGCTTGTGATGTGTAGGGATGCATTATATTCTGATCTAGATGGCTGGACATTTGTACCCAAGATCCGTCGAAGAGCTGGGCCAGTATTTTTTTCTTTGGATCCAAGTACTGTGTTTTTGATGATAACAAATATTCTTATTTCTTTACTATGCCAGATCCAGATTTATAACAATATCCCCATTTTTGTTGATGGCAAATATTATTGTTAGAAGAATTCAAATCAAGCAAGAATTTTTTTTTTAAATGAGATATAAAAAGAAAATAACAGCATAAAGCAAAATTTCACTAAAATAAAAGCAAAAAACACACCTTTTGACATCACAAAAAGGAGGAAGCAGAAAAAATACTAAACAGGACATAATACATAAATGAGTACAAGTACAAACACAAAAACAAACACTGAGAAACTAGTCAAAATAGGAACCCTGATCAGGTGGAGGTGGTGGCGGCTGAAAGTATCAGTGAATAGAAGCAAACTGCTCCCCAACCAGGCCATATCCTAATTATGCTGCTACTGCTGCTGGACTATATAGGCATCAAATTTATTCTCCCACTAGTTAAATCTCTCCACCAGTTGATCTATCTGGGACTGCTGGCGGATAGGGGCAGGTGTAGGAATAGGTGCTGGACCTTCCTCTTCCTCTTTTGGGTGGTCACCATCACAAATATTGCGATGATGAGCACCATGAAGGACCTGGAAGGAGCTATTAGAATAGAAGACCAAAAAGTGATCAGGTGGTCTAGGATATTGGAAGTTATATTTGGATTCAAGGACAAAAGAAATGAGGTGTCCTAAAGCTAATTGGGCAATCTCTTATGACGAGGATCTTGAATGACTATCAGATTTTTAAGGTTTTGAATAAGGAGGCTAGCTGTATTAAAGTCAATTTCAGCCATTATGAAATAGGTGATAAGAGATAGCACATGAGTAATATTTATTCGTTCACCAGCTTTGGAATTATGGAGTTGCGAAGAATATGCTTGATGATCCTAGCATTTTGTACTAAGGTGTTAATGGTACAAATTTGAGAGTTAACATTAGATTCTCTTAGAATAGAGTTGACTTGAGTCCAATCAAAATCGTGATTTACAGCTAGAGTGTGAATTTTTTTGCCAGTAGTTGAAAGATGGAGAATTTCATGAAGGTCCTAATAGGTGATCTCTACTGGCCTCCTATTAACAAAGGATTGGAGGGCAATACCCTCACTATTGATTCTGAGCCCCGCAAAAAATTCAAAAAGTAATTCAGAGTTAAAGGAAAAGGCCAAAGTAAGGATGAATCCAAGAATAGTTTGGACAAAGAGTTCAAGCACTTGGAAGTTTAACACTTCTTGGTTGACTATTTTGGATGGATTAATGCCAGCATTCTTGTAGCAATGATATACAGCTTCGTTAGCTTCTTTAGCAAATCTAGGATCAACGGATCTCCTAGAGGAGCTGCCTAGGAGGGCTTAGAGCGCTTTCCACCAGCCATTATAGAAGTAAGAAGTCAAAAGGTAAGAAGAGAGATTGGAATGGTCTGAGAAAAATGATGAAAAATAGCTGTTTATAAAGAACTCGATAGATCATACAGTACGATAGGTATATCATACAAGATGATTAGGTGCAATCAATTCGTCCAAGCGAATGGTCAAAAAGTTTGTTCAAATAGTAAAGTACGATCAGGTATTGTACTGGATGATTAGATACATAGCGATCGTCCAGAAGAGTTAGCTTGTATGACTGTTAAATAAAGGAATCATACAGGACGAACATATGGATCGTCCAGGACTATATACAATATTGGATTAGCTTAACAACATTCAAATCGTCTAACTATTTTTCCCATATGGATCGTACAGGATGAAATATATATTCTCAAGTATGTTCACCAATAATTGACTCAAATCAACCGTTGGATGTGTAGTGATCGGTGATGGGAATTCATGTGAATATTATATAGGACAATGTGGATCGTCTTGGATGATGTAAGTAAAAATTGAAATTTTAGGAGATGGAATGGGATGATTAGAGGATTCCAAAACAGGAATAAAAATACTAAAAATAAAGAATAACAAAAAGAAATCAACCAAAAACTAATCATAAATAAAAAATAGACATTTTTTTTAAACAATCAACCCTAGTAAATGATAAATTTCCCTTGAGAGTGGATTATAAATCAATAAGAAATAAATAATAACATTGAAATCCAAAAAGGTAGAAAACCAAACTTGTTAACCTTAGCTCGGACTCCTTACAAGTCGAAATTCTTTTAAAATAAAAATAAAATTTATAAAAGAAATCAGATAAGAAAAGTGATCTTGTTCAAACTTTATTTTAAAAACATATCAGATAGAATAATATCGCAGAGTAAAAAAATCATGAGTTTCAAAAATCAAGTGTTTAAATATATCAAGTGGCACATGAATTCTTCTAAGATTTAAAGATTTGAAAGAGAAGGAAGTTTATTTTTGTGGGCTTATTTTGTGCCTCATTTTTAATTATTTGTTGCACTTTACTCATCTTTTAATTTTTGATATACTTTGTGTATCTTGTAATTATTTGGTGATCATTGCGCATCCTTTTTAATTTTCTTTTGGGCTCATTTTATGCCTCTTATCATTTTGCAAGCTGTCTTCCTTTTAAAATCTTTAAAGATTTCTCAGTTGTGAGAATATCTTCCAGATATAAGAGAAGAAAAAACTCACTCTCTCATATAAGAAAGAATAAATCACAAATCAGACTCATCTCCATAGGATAAATGCAACAACCTGATCAAGAAAACTTGAGAGTGACTTAATGACTTTGAGCATTATTCATATGAGATAGATTACTGTAAGAAGATAAATTAGATCTCAATTTCAAAGTCTAACTTTTAATTTGCACTACAGGAAAATTATCAATTACTGGTGACACTTTTCGGTGGTTTATATGGCTTTCTAGGATGTTTACAAATTACTGGCAATTTTTTGATGGTTGACGACCCGCTGGTATAAACCACATAGGAAATGAATTGTAGTAGTCATTTCTGGTGGCTGACTATTTCGGCGGCTATAACAGCCAGTAAATTCCGGCGGTCAAAATGCTGGCGACAGTCGGTTAATTATTGGCGGCATACTGGCATAATAAAACTGCCAGAATAGCCAACGACTAAGCCATTAGTTGACCTCGAAAAATTACTAGCGGCTAGATTAAAACATCGGCGGCATTTGTAAACTGTTCGATATTAAAGTTGCCAGTGGCCAAACCACCGATTAGCCGTCATAAACCTATAGCATTTTCAAAACAAATTGATAGCCCCCCTTTATGTAAGCCAATTTTCATAATACTTGCACAGAATTTAAAATATATATAAAATAGAAACTTTAAGGGGAACATGCCACTATACTCAACCCACATAAATGGAATCCAAAATCAACGTAACATTTCATATGAAATAACAAAACACATTCAACAAAGTATATTTGCATAATTCACAATAAGCAAAAACAATTCTTTAAATAAAGAAGAATGCATATGTTTTACAATCAAACATAATATATTGAATTCACAGTTAGATGTTCAAAATACACCAAAAAGTTCATCAAATAAATAACAGCACTAATCATCCTCCGTGTCCTCACTGCCCTGTGATTTAGGTGTCGCCTCTTACTCTTTCTTCTTCTAATTTTCATCTCAATATGATTGAAGCTCTGCCTGTATCTCATTTAGAATCTTTCTCATCTCCTCTATCTCTCTTGTCAGGGCAGTAACCCTCTAGCTAACAGTTTATTCAGCTCCACTAACATCATAAAATATTTACATAGATGAATTTCCCTCATAAGCATATCCTTGTGAACCTAAGCCATAAACCCTCCCCCTCTGCCTTCCTCCAACAACATCTGATCACGTGTGATACTCAAAAAATTGGGTCGATCCTGAAGATGATCCCTCACCAATAGACTAATGACTTTCCCGAACTCATATAAAATCATCATACAAGAATAAATCCATAAAATAAATTTATATTTATTTTATTATATTTCTCAAAAAATTATACTCACATGAGTTTTTTTTCTCCTTCTCATCAACCCACTGATGGTCAACTTGCTGTTGGTGAGTCCTCATATGCAACTCCAGTGGTGTAGGCTCCCGGTAAAAAAACTCTTTCTGTAAATAGAAGATATAGTTAAAATAATATACATATATTTATTAAACTAATTGAAAGCTTTTACCAATCATCATCTATGTTCAATATGAGGCACTGATCCACCAGTATGAAGAAAGCTTCCTAAACCCCCACAATCAGATGCTCTATTTTGCTTATTATACTCTCTCAATTTGGTGAACTTAGTGCTCACCCAAGCTCTGCTCAGATATGCCCATACTCCCTTGCTAATCCATACTATATGCTCCCCAAACTTTCTAATATCCATGAATATGTCCCTAAGATGAGTCAATCCTTTCCTCTCAAAATTTGTTTTGATCCTCGTACCATGCTTAGACAACTACCTAAAATCTTTTTGTAAAACATAGACATAATAAGTAATACTAATACAAATGAAATCAAAAAATTTTAAGTAATTCTAAATAAATATACCTAAAATTCTCTAAACCATATATCCTTAACTTCCTTTAGGATCGTCTTTCATGATAAGTAAGGAGCATCATATTTGCTCTATATGATGTCCTGAATCTTGTGGGTAGGTGGCCTTGAGGGATTGAAGATACATTTAAAATTTTAGACAAGAATATATAATAGATCAAATTATAATAACTTTATAAAATAAACTAAATTTATGTATCTTCCTCAGGCTCAATGTATACACTCCTATATGCTACAGCTGCAGGATCCCCAATACCAACCTCTACATGTGTAGATGGTTCATGATGTTTTGGCTGCACAGGATGTGAGTAGTAATAGAGGTGGGGGTAAAAAGGGTAAGGGATGGTGGATGGAGTAGTTTATGATGTTGGTGGGGGGTAATATGGATAGAATGGAACTGAATGTGTCTGATTTGGAGAGAGAAATTGAGGACTCATTAATATAGGAGGAAAGTACCAAAGAAAGGGTGGTGGTACTTCAACTATAGGTGGATCTGACTGTCCCTGACCCTGCTCAGTGGGGGACTGCTGCTGACTCCTAGGTGGTGGTGATGGTATTACTGGTGGAACTAATCTCTTCCCTTCTTCTTCATCGCCCTGTCTAGGCCTACTTGGTCCACTACTCAAATGTTTCTTACAAGAAAACTTTAAAGTAAAGGATCTATAAGGAGGATCGTCACCTAAAGCTATCTACAGTAAAAGAAGCAATGAGTAAATCACTGTAACATATATAAAAAATTAAACTATAAAAATTATGAAGATCTGCATAAGTAAAAATTAAAAAAATAGAATATAGAATAATTATTTGTAACAAACATGAAGAATTATAGAATATATAATGATTAACATATAAATAAGATTTAATAAGAGATATTTACCAAGATTTGTTTACTAACTTGATTTCCAAAAACTACAATTCAATAAATACATTTACCAAGATTTATTTATAATAAATTTAGTCACTTAAATTATAAGAACTATTCAGAATCAAAAATATTTTCCTTACTCTCTAAGGTATCTTCACTTTCTTCTTCGTTCTCACTTGATGAGCTTATTGAACTGTTCACATTCTCTAACTAGATTTTAAAATTATGTGCTATAGTTGACATCTCATCAATTTCAATAAACCTATAATTTGACATCTCATCCTCTTGATGTGCAGTTGCTATGATGTATCTTATTAATCTCTATGACCCTATGCTTTTATTTTTATGACAGCTAGATAATCTTATTAATCTCTATGACCACTGGGATATTTGCTGAAATAAACTTGAACAGCTTGACTTGCTAACACAAATGGATCAAACTTATTGTATCTTTTACTATATTTTACTTCTACTAAACCATACGTAGGATGAACCCTTATGCCTCTATTCTGTACTAGATCATACCATTGATAGTTGAACAAACATACAAAGTTGTCATCTTCTCCTAGGTGTTTGCTTTCTACATTGGGCCCCATGTTAGTGCTTATAGAACTTTATCAAAAACCTTGTTACTAGAGTTATGCACCTTTAGGGCTTATAGTATTAAATAATATATAAATCAATAAAAAATTTAAAATTTAAGGGCTTATATAAGATCTAAACCAAGCTGGAAATTCATTTGCAACAAGTTGCTCAACATCTATAGTATTTGTTAAAGGCAAATTGCTTACAAAATACCTAATGAGAAATCATCCAAATAAGACTTCAGTATTTAAAATAAACATGACTCCTTTTGTACATTATGGAAAAACTTACTCTAAGATTAGTTGGACTTCTTCATAGTTCAGTAGCACATACAAAGTCACTTTTTTGATTTCTAAATTGTTGAGGAATCGTTCAACACATTTGCCACTAGGCTTTCCATGACTTCTAAAGCTGATAGTGTAGATTATGATTATTCTTCTACATCGAAGTCAATGTTACGACCAATCTTTGTTCTTATACTCCTTACATGGGGCTCAAAGTAGTAAGAGCAGAAGTGAGTAGTTTCTTAAGATAAATATGTTTCACATATCGATACTTCTAATCGCACTTTATTCTTAACATACTTTTTCAACTTGTTTAAATATCTGCTAAATGATTACAATTATCAGTTACCATTAAAAATATTTAAGACAACATATTAAAAACATATTTCACCTCTCAAAAGAGTACATCCAACGATATTGCACAGGTCCACCAAATCTAGCTTCAGAAGGTAGATGGACTGGAAGATGTTCCATAGAATCAAAGAATTCTAGGAGAAATTTTTTTCTAACTTGTATAGGATGATTGGTATGTTCTCCTCACTTCTCCATAAAGCATCTTCGCTTAGTTTAGATGAACATAGGTCTTTGAAGAAAATGTTATGCTCTATCAACAGATTCGATATGTAATCTAATAACATACATACTATGATCAAAAGGAGAAACTCCATAATTATATTACAATAATAACTTTTAGTCTAAATAATCTCGTAAATTTAAGGCCTACGCATTGGCTTAAGTTTGATCCATAGCCATCAGGCATTTTTAAATCTTTAAACAACTGACATATTGATCTTTTTTGCTCTTACGTGAAAGAGTAAGGTGCATTGGGCTTCATTATTTTACCGTCGTTGGTTTTTACTAACTCTAGATTTCTTCCTCGATAGTACTCTTTAATATCCATTCTAGCTTTGATGTTATCCTTGCTCTTACCTTTAATATATATAATTATATTAAAAATATTATCTAGAAAGTTCTTCTCAATGTGCATAACATCCAAATTATGCCTTATCAAATTTGTTCTCTAATATGGTAATGTCCAAAAAATATTTTTTTAATTCAATTATGTTGAATACCATGTCCAGAAAATTTACACTCTCATAATATTGGAAAATCAATAATTGATGAAAAGTCATAAAGTCTCTATAGTACGTCATCACCACTTAATCTAGGAGGGGGAGGTGGCCTCTAAACTCTATTTTTAATGAATGCTTCTTTATTTTTCCTAAATGGATGATCAGCAGGTTGGAATATACGATGATAATCAAACTAAGTATTTTTTCCTCTATATTTTAGTGTGAAAGATTTAGCATTCTCTATACAGTAAGGGCATGTTAATTTTTCTGCTGTGTTCCAACCAGACAACATACTATAAGTTAGAAAATTGCCAATGGTCCAAAGAAATGCAGCTTTAAGGGGAAAATTTTATTTGGTTGAGATGTCAAATATGAGGACACCTTCTTCCCATAAGAACTTGAGATCATCAATTAATGGTTGTAAAAAATATCAATTTTTGCTTTTGGATTGTATGGTTCAGGTATTATAAGTGTTATGAACATGTATGGGATAGTCATACACATCTTTGGTGGAAGGTTGTATGGTGTTAGTATAACTGGAAAACAAGAATAGGGTGAAGCTGCCTGACTATATAGAGTAAAACCATCAGCACATAATCCCAATCTTATGTTACATGGCTCAGCAGTAAATGAAGCATGCGTTCGATCAAAATGTTTCCACGCTTCAGCATCTGATGGATGAGAAAGAACACCACTGTTTGCTAATTTCTCTTTATGCCATCTCATATAACCTGCTGAACTCAATGATGCGTAAAATCGCTGAAGTCTTGGAATGATCGGTAAATATAATAAAAGAGAATATGGAATATCTTTCTTTTAATGACATTGTTTCCCCAAGTTTGGTTTAAACCTAGGCTCATTACAAGTGCGATAATAAACTTCTGTTGCATCATCCTTATAGTATAACATACATCTATTTATACAATAATCATTTTTTATAGCAGTGAGACCCAACTTGGATACTAATTTCTTTATTTGATACAAATCTATGGAGATTAAATTATCCGTTGGATTCATTTTCTTGAGAAGACTAATGAAGTCATTGAAACAATCATGAGGAATATTATATTCAGTTTTGATACTTAGCATCCTCATAGTAATCGATAATTCTGAATGAGTTTTGTAACCATCCCAAATTAGTTTTTGAGCTGCATATAGTAGCTCAAAGAATTTTTTGGTTTATGCATTTGGTGGCTCTTTCATACTAGCCCTTAAATTAGGACCTACAACATCAAAAACAAGTTCTTCATACGGTCTACTCATTTGATCTTCATCAACTATTTCAAAATCTATGGATGGACTGGCGTGAGTATCTCTGTGTGGCTCATACTCACCAAGTGAGGTCCAAATCCAGTAGTCTGAAATAAATCCCCTATGATATAAATCAACCTTTACATCATCAGACTTGAGGAGTGCTTAATTTTTATGCTTCAAACATGGACATCTAAACATTCCATCGAACTTAAACGAAGGTAGTTGAGATGCAACATGAATAAAAGTCTTAACTCCCTGCATAAATTCATCTGTTAATCCTCTTCGACCCGATAACAATCTATTATACATCCAATATCTCTCTTCTTGGATAGTCATTTGGATGTTAAAATAAACGTTCCCTACATAGTTGTGAAATCAATTATTAGAAAATATGTAGCCTTAAATCTCATTTAAATCTAAGAAAGAAACATCATTTCTAATATTTTCTAACCAATACTTTTTAGGTCAACCTCTACCTTTCTTAAAATAGGTCAAATCTAATACCTTAACTTTCCTAACTGGGTTATCAAAAGGCCGTCGTTTTAAGCCACAAAACCATCTAAGGTGAGTTTTTGTTGATAATATCCCCATCTATTTCACCTTCACTCTGAACAAGATATCCAATATATGTAAAACGTGTACTCTTATTAATGACTTTATAGCTCAAATTCACAATCCCTTCATGCGATAACCTTTGCAATCTAAAGTAGACATCCATAATTCAAGTTACCTTCAACCCCCTCTCTAGTCTTACAAACAAGAAGAATATCATCAGAAAAAGCATGCACTAAGATAAATCCTCTTGCAAACATCAATTAAGAACATCTATGATTAAAGTAAAAAAGATATGGGCATAAGGTTGATCCTTGATGTAATAAAATTGAAATAGGAAAATACTTGGTCAAACTATCTAGTGTTTGAACACAAGTAATAACTCTTGCATACATATCCTTAATGAGTTGAATATAATTATTATTAACAATTTTGTTTTCTAGAACTCTCCATAGCACTTCTCTTGAAACTTTATCATATGCTTTCTTTAAATCAATAAATATCATATGTAAGTCCTTATTATTCTCTCTATGATTAAAGTAAAAAGATATGGGATTAAGGTTGATTTTTGATGTAATCAAACTGAAATAGGAAAATACTTGATCAAATTATTTAATGTTTGAACACAAGTAATAGCTCTTACATACATATCCTCTTACAAATATCGAGTGAGAAAATCCATGACTAATGAAAAAAAAAAGTAAATGCATGGATATTACCTTTTGGCCGGGGCATTCACAGGCCAAAGTGAGGGTGTCGGTGGCTAGAGTGAGGGCATCGACAGCCAGAGTGAGGGCGTCGGTGGCCAGAGTTAGGGCATTGATGGCTCGAGTTAGGGCATCAGTGGTCGGTGTCCTGCGGGCGCAGTTGGAGGCAAGGGCGAGAGTAGTGTCTGGACAAAAAATAGAACACAAAGAAATGAAGAGGAAAAGCCAAATGACAAATTTTAGGTCGATTTCTGGCATTTTTTTGATGGTTTAGGCCACCAAAAAAAACACTTAATACCGGCGGCTAAACCACTGGTAATATGTAACGCCCAAACAAAAAATCGGCGGCATATTCAGAGGTGATTTATCGTCAGAATTTTTAGCAGTGTATTATTAAAAACTGTTAGTTAAACTGTCGGTTAAAATCGACGGTTACACGGCCAATTTAATCACTGGTAATTCTGATGGTTCTTTGACCGCCTATAATTGCTGATTTTCATGTAGTGTTGAAATAAATTTTGCTTCAAAAAGAAAAATGTACCTCTAAGGAGTTAAAGGAAGAGAAACAATCCTCCATGTTTCTTCCTTTAACTGATTTAGGGAAGTCAATCACTGCTTACTAATCTCTAAAACCAAAAGAAAGGCAAAAATGACATTTGAAATACCAGCAGTGAGCATTAGTCTTATTCTTTTAAAATCTGAAGGAAAAGCAACATAAAATAGAAATGCATAAATAAAAACAACAATGCAAATAAAATAAAATGAAAATAAAAAACATCAAATAAATAGAAAGCAGTAATTTCAAGCATTAATATCTATTACACCTAACCTGGTTCTTAAGATGTTGAAAGTTTTAAAAACTAGAGGTTTGTGAGATCGTCAGGACATAATCATAAGAAACTATAACAACAAAACTAAAAGAACAAGAAAACAAAATTAAAATAAAATTATGAAAAATCACAAGACAAAACCATAAACATTGAGAAGCTCATGAATGGCTGATTTTAAGTGATAGGCTTAAATATTGATCCAAAAATTTACATGCTCTCACTGGGTCTTTTGTGAGAGCCCACACATCAAAAGATCATGAAAGAATAGTTTTCGGAGCCCAAGTGAGTTTGGGTCCCTTCTTAAATTTAGATAAATCATCAGAATGCATGTCATGCTGTATTTGTTGTAGCATTGGTCTCCATACCCAATATGTTCTATGATGAATAGTGCAAGTGTGGCTAATGTGTCCTAACATGCCACATAAATAACATCTAACATTAGGAAAAGGGTTAACTAACCTATGATAGTTATGATTCCTATTCCTAGGTTTATGAGATGCATGTCATAATGAGTGTTTACAAATAGGTTTATTTTGAAAAGCCTTTATTTTTCTAACAACATTTCATTAGCACTTTCAAAGCAGAAATTTGAATTTTTAAGGAGTGTTCACTGAGTTCTAAAATGTTAACACATGCTTCTAACTCTTTAAATAACTTTTCTAAATTAAGATGCAGTGCTATCAAAGACTCATGTGTTTCAGATAAAGTAGAATATTTCTTATTTAATTCATCAAACTCATCAAGCACTGCCATATGTTCTTTATCAACATCAAAACCATCTTTTCTAAGCATTTCATTTTCTTTCTGTAGAATTGAGCATTCATTTCTCAAGCTAGTGTGCTTCTTTTTTAGTTTTCTGTAAGAATCATGAATTTCTTCTAAAACAACAAGTAATTCATCATATGAAAGTTGACATACCTTATCTTGATATGATTGATCAAGGTAGATGTTTACCATTAAGCACAGATTTTTCACTTCCACTTCTGCTTATGTTCTAGATGAATCTAAAGTAGAGTCTACAAAAAGGCTTTTTGAGATTTTCGCTTATCCTTGTGGAACTTGGCTTTATCTTCAGCATTCTCCTTGCTTTGGTGGCCTTTAAGAGTTGGGCAATTAGTTTTGACATGCCCTAGTTTCCTGTATTCATAACAGACAGTATCATTAGAAGCTTTAAAATTTTTATAATTCTTACCTTTATTCCTCTACTGATAACGCTTTTGCTTATTTCTTAGAAAGCTTCTAAACTATTAAGTCATTAGTGCAATTTCTTCATCTCCTTCATCAGAGGAATTGTCTAAACCACTAGCCTTAAAGGCTATAGTTTTCTCCTTCTTTATTTCTCCTACTTCAAGTTGTCTTTCATACACTCCTTGCTCATAGGCAATGAGTGATCCAAGTAAATTATCAATAGAATAAACATTCAAATCCTTCGATTCTATAATAGCAGTAATTTTTGCATCATAGGAAGAAGGTAGACAATGCAGAATCTTATTTACTTTTTCAATATTCGATAATTCCTTACCTAAAGCATGCAGGGATGTGATGATTTGTGTAAACCTAGTATACATTTCAGATATGGATTCACTAGGTTTCATGCGAAAGAGTTCATATTCATGCTGTATAAAATTTAACTTAGATTATTTCACTTTGCTTTTTCCTATATAAGTAATGCATAATCTATCCTAAATTTCTTTGTTGGTAATACAAGTAGATACATGCATGTAATCTTTAGATTTCAAGGCACAGAAAAATCAGTTCAAACATTTAGCATTCAGTTGTGCTAGATCTTTATTATCAGTTATCCATTCAGCAAAAGGAATTTTAATTTTAACACCATTTTTAAGCCTATAAGATGCATAATAACCTTCCCTAATAAGCATCCACTTGTGGTAATAAATTGATTATAAAAAGGTGGACATACGAGTTTTCTAAAAATTAAAAGGTATATTATCAAAAAGCAGTTATCGAGTAATTAAATAGCCTTCTATAGTGTTACGATTACCAAAGTTTTCTATGGATCTAGATTCAAAGGTTTTCTAAAACTTGATTTTATGAATCCTACTCTAATACCACTTGAAAGTTTATGAGGGTGGTTAAACCCTATAGAACTAGCCTGAGGCTAACTAAGAGGGGGGGGGGGGGGGGGGGTGAATTGGTGTTTTAAAAAATTCTAAAATAAACAGAAAAATGCTTTTTTTTATCTTTCTGAATATTTTAAAACTAAACAACTTAAGCAAAAGTTGATACCAAATCAGAGATTTCAATCATAGCATAAATCATAGAAAAATGTGAAAATAAAATGTGAAAAAAATAATAAGAAAGAGTACACATAATTTTATAGTGGTTTAGTCAAATCTGACCTTCGTTCACTCCCAAGAACCTCCCATTCTAGATATTGTACTAATCAGTTAGTGTCTCTCCTTTTGCCCCCATAGTAAGGTTAAGAAGCCCTTATAAAATCTTTCCATTGGCCTGGTGAGGTAGAGAACCTTGAATCTTTTTTCATCCTCCTGGTGAAGGTAGAGAACTCAGAATCCTTTTACCTCCACTTGGAGTTGGCAGAGAACCACGGGAATCCTTTTACTCCTTCTTGGAGTAGGCAGAGAACCTGACAATTCTTTTACTCCCTCCTGGAGCAGGCAGAGAACTTGGATCTGATGGTGATGATTGTCTCCCCAGAGCCACTAAGGAACCAAGGATGAATAAGGAAGAAGAATATCGAATCCTTGCTTGGAATAACCTTTGTGAATCCCCTCATAAACTTCCCCTCACAAGATCCTCTTTCTCTCTTCCAAACTCTCCTTCTCCTTCTCTAAGCTCTCTCAGATTAGGATAGCAGTAAAAGATTAGCTAAAGAGCCAATAGAAGAACATAAATAGGAGACCTTCAAAAAAGCCCCAATTTTTAATTTTGCATTAAAGGTCATCCAGGACGATCCTACAATCGCCTGTACAATTAGTACAAAATAGCCCTTTCAGCCAGGACAATCACCTTTGCTCTGTACGATCAGATGAAATATTTTGTACAGATCATCTTATACGATTATTCAATCATCTGTAAAGATTAGTTCAATATGGTTAGCAATCGATAAATCGTTCTGCAATAGTCTTGGGACGTCCAAGATAATACCCTAGATGATTAGAAGAAAGCTATGATTTTTGTCTTAGATAATAGGAGACCGTCCACTAAAATATAAAGAATCATACAAGATGATCCAAGTAGATCATCCTGTACGATATGATTGACCAATCTAATCATAATTAGTCTCCTAATCAAGGGATTATTTTAGGCATGATTGTCATGAAGCGTCCAGGATGACATGGATCATCCTGTACGATAAGAACAAATTTTGAATTATAAAATCTCGCCTAAATTATGATTGGCGACTATCTAGTTCAATATGTACTGATCGTACTGTATGATATGAATCATCCAGGATGATTAGTTAAGCAAACATAGTTATCAGGGATGTCCTAATTAGGGTTTGTATTTTTAACTGATCACCTAGGATGATTTAGAATCATCCTGTATGATATGAATAAAAAAATAAATAACTCTCTAACTCATAAAATTTCTCTCCCTGAGTGTGTGTGTGTGCAAGGTTACTTAGCTTCAGGATCTATCATAGTATATTTAACTCAAGAAAGGTAAAAGATGTATTGGAATTGAAATTATAGACTGACTCAATCCTAGACTACCTGATTTTTGAGCTGATATGCATTGCAAGTGATCTTGTGGACCTAAAAGGTTAGTAGGTAGGGCAACCAAAATAGATATGTAATAGTAGCAGTAGTAAATAAATAAAAATATTTATTATCATCAAAAATATAATACTTGGATCCAGATTTGCTACAGTATCCTTTGAGTTTGGGAAGGGTAGTTCATCTGGGTAGACTTCTATGTGTTGTAGTACATCCAATTTTAGCAGTTCTATATAGAGATGCCCGAGTTATAGTATAGGACATGCAGGGCCGTATTATTGAATGATAGGCCAATATTTTTTCTATAGTCAGAGTAGACATAGAGTTGCAGAATATCTGCAGGTAGCACCTGATTGACTTTTAGATATTCATTTTAAAAGCTCTATCAGATTAGCAGGGAGATCAGGGGTTATTCCATCTTAAGGATATACTGATCCCATTTCAATAAAGGCAGTGGTCTTATGATAGGGAGACTAACTATAAGTGTTCATAACCTAGTTTTGTTATAGCTCTGACTCTAATTCAATTACATGTATATAATCTGACTCGGTAAGAGACTTTGGATTCTCCTGATATAGTGATATGTATAGCTTATGTTTTAGCTACACCTTTTCATACTTTATTTGATTTGCTCCTAATCATTCATTTCTTTCTTAGAGATACTTCAACTTGCTATGTTTACCTTTCATATTGTTATCTTCTACTCTATCTATTTTTTGCCTACTGGAAATAGTATGGCTATTAGTAGATTTTATCTTTGTGATTTCAAAATTTCTAATGGAAAGTGGAAGTCTAATTTGTTAGTTTTTCCTATTTCTAGGTTTGATGTTATTTTAGGCATAGACTGGTTGAGTCAGTATAAGTAGAGGTGTCAAAATGAGTTTTTAGGTTTGGTTTGGATCTAACCAGAAATAAACCTAGGTCTAAATAGGTTGACCCTAGCTCGGCACTATTATATAAATGGGTTAGAATTTCTAATTCAGACCCAGCACTGGGTTACTAGGTTTACTTGACCCAACTCGCTAACCAGCCTAACTCGAATCTCCTTCCCATCACGAGTGAAAAGTTTGGGCACAAGCATGCGGGAGAAGGTCATAGGGGTCTCACCACTCGTGTAAGTAATCCTATGGGCTAGTGCAACTATTGATGTGGGAGTGGGAAAGTGTGCTTCGATGCGGCCTTATGGGCATGGTACGGGTCTTGGTGCAGTCCGTACGGATGTAAACATGAGGGTGAGGGGTTGAGCTCTGGCCCTATGCAGACGTGAGCATGCTAGACAACGGGAGCACACGTGGTAGTGGTGCAGACTGTAGATGTGTGGGTGAAAGAGGGGGGTGTGGGTCTGGGTGTGCTACGGGCAAGGCACGAGCTCACGATTTGGGCCATCATGCTATAGGGTATTAGGTCATTTTGGGTTTTTAGGTCAACCCAAACCTAGCCTAATTTTATAAATGGGTCAGAATCTTGAACCTGAACTTGATCCGTGTTGCAAATGGGTTGTCCCGAACCTGAAATTTTTCATATTGGGTCTAGGTCAGGTTTCGGGTTAGGTCAAATATTGACACTAATATGTATAAGGCTTAGATAGATTTCCTGAAGAAGAAAGTAACATTATTTTTGGATGGTGAGAGCTTGGTATTTTAAAGAGGAAGAAGTGTTCTGTCATATTTAATCTTAGCTATGAAATAAAATGTGGAATAAGGGTAATCCAGTATTTTTAGCTTCTGTAAGAGATATGAGAGTAGAGTCTTGATTATTAGGTAGTGTCCCGGTGGTATGGGAATTTTGGAAATGTTTCTGAAGACTTTGTGAGCTTACCACCTTATACAAAACTTGAGTTCTATATAGATGAGTTCCTTGGTATAACCTTGATATACAAAGCTTCGTCTATAATGGCATCTAAAGAGCTTTAGGAATTGAAGGTATAGCTTTAGGAGTTGGTTGATAATGGTTTTGTTTATCCTAGTGTGTCCCCATGGGGAGCACCTATCTTGTTCGTAAAGAAGGCTGATACTATGTAAATGTGCATTAATTATAGGGAGCTGAATAAGGTAATTGTGAAGAATAAGTATCTTCTGCCAGAATTGATAATTTATTAGATCAACTTGTAGGATCATCTTTATTTTCTAAATTGATTTGAGAAGTGGATACCATCAGCTGAAGGTTAAGGAAGAAGATATTACCAAGATTGCTTTCAGCATGAGATATGCATATTATGAGTTCTTAGTCATGCCTTTTGGGGTGACTAATACTCTGATAGTTCTTATGGATTTGATGATCAGGATCTTTAAGCCTTTTCTGGATTAGTTTGTCATTACATTTATTGATGTCATTCTAGTATATACCGAGTCGAAAGTGTAGCAAATAGTGCACTTGAGGAAAGTCTTGGAAGCTCTAAGAGATCATAAGCTTTATGCTAAATTCTCTATGTGTGCATTTTTGTTTAAGAGTATAACCTTTATAAGACATGTGATCATTAGTGGAGTTATATTTATTGATCCCCAAAAAAATTAGACAATTTTTTATTAGGCAAGTTCGACTATGATATTTGAAGTATGTAGTTTTCTAGGTATGGATGGTTATTATAGGGAATTTGTTAGATGGTTTTTCTAGATTTCCTTATCTATGAGCATATTGACTCGAAAGTTAATGGCTTATGACTAGATACCTGAGTGTGAGTAGAGTTCTTAGATATTAAAAGATTGTTTGATGATGGCTCTAATTTTTATTATTCCTTCTGGTACTGATGGCTCTCAAGTGTTCAATGATTCTTCAATGAAAGGATTAGGTAGCATTCTGACATAGTGGAGAAAATTTATAGCCTACGCTTTTATACGTGAAAGGATTAGGCACCATTCTGTTTAGTTTCGTGTAGTTGATTTTCTGTATGTTATGGTTCGCCCAATGAAGGGTGTCAATAGATTTGAAAGAACAGTAGGCCATGTCCAGGATATATCATACCTTTTCAAGTTATCGAGAAGATTGGTAGTTTTGCTTATAGGTTATAGTTGTCTAATAACATTTCTGACATACATAATGTATTTCATTTTTTCTCTGAGGAAATGAGTATGTGATTATGGGAGTAAGTTATCCGTAGATGAGGTTTATGTACATTCTGATCTGAGTTACAAGAAAGTGTCATAAAGGATTTTGGCATATGATGTTAGAAAGTTATGGAATAAATAGATTACAATGGTCAAGGTACAGTGGAAACACATGTCTGAAAGAGAACACTTGGAGAAGGAATCTGAGATGAAGCAATTGTATCTTGATATATTTTGATGGTTTGAGTTTTGCAATATCAAGGATGATATTTTTCTAATGAGAAGAGATTTATGAACCTCATGGATAAATATATATTTCCACCAGTTTTAACTTTATTTGAAAGGTAATCCACTGAATGTTTATTTTTAACCCTTCTACATGTGTTTAGAAGTATTTTGTGTGCATATGAAAGTTTGCATGTATTCTAAAGTGGGTCTTGTGGGTCTCTTTATATGCTTTGGAAATCTAGAATTTCACTATGGCGTCAGGGTAGGTGTCGCTGGGGCACTAAACTCTATAGAATTTTATAAATTAATTTAGTATAGCAACACTATAGAATCCTAGAGGGAGTGCTGTGACACGCAAGATTGGGTACCACTGTGCTTGACCAAATTTTAATAATAAAAATGTCCTTTTCCACTATTCCACTCATTTTCACCCAATCACAATAGCAATGTTGAGAGAGAGGATTTTTAGAAAGAGAGTATATTTTGAGCCACTTTGGGCCATTTTTTTGCTGATGACCCAATTCTGAAAGTTGTTCGATTTGAGGAAGGTTGTATATTATCTACCTCAATTTTAATAATTTAATAATTTTGAATTTTTTTGAATAAAAATATAAATTTTTAGTGTTTGAACTGTGATAACCTTTAAACGGGAAACTTTCATCGTATAATTTTTAGTATGTTGTGAGAACGTAGGTCTAAACATTTAGGTTTTTTTGTAAAATTTCTATAGCTTATTTTTAAAACACTATTTTTCTAAAACTGGAGAAAAATATTCAGGCACTAAAAATAGTACTTGAACAATTCCTCCTATGACATGTAGTTCTGCATGATCTTGATAGTTTGGTAGAATTTTAAGTAAGTGAATTTTTGTTACACTATATTATGTTTAATTGTTAAAATGTTGCCACAAATAAATTCTCTGAAATTCTATAAATAGTTTAATTTATGTTTACATATGCATTTATGTATCTCTGAATGATTTTTTATATGTATTTAAAGAGTTCAAGGGGAGTTCTATTATTTATCTATGGAGTTCTGTTGTGGAAATTCTGAATATACTAAGAGCACTAGAAGGCTTGAGGGCTAGGAGTTCCAAAAGGGAGGCATAAGGGTCTAGCATTCTGAATGGTAGACATAAGGGCTAGAGTTCTATTTCTTTCTAATTTGTACTATACATTTATTTATATTCTATTTAGCCTACTTTAAATTTTGTTCGATATACTACACTTTGAATTTTGTAACATGCTTAGTTATTTACAAGATCCTATATTGTTTTGACATGGCTTTAAAGTATGTAAGTTGTTAAGATTGGAATAAGTGTTTTACTTTAAATCATTAGTTTTACAATTATTAAGAATTAGTTTGGGGGAAGATGTAATCTGCTGAGCTACGTTAGCTCATTTTGTGTTTTGCATTTCATTTTCAGGTCAGGACAGTGGTAAGGGCAAGTTAAGTAGATAAGACTGATTTTTAAGTCTTGCTGGTGTATAGGTATCATTTCTATTTTTATTTTAGATTTTTGAATAGTCTTAGCATTTTTATATTTCCTTCCATGTGTTTGTGTATTGTTAGGGATTGTTACAACTAGAATCTGTACTGTATACTTTTGTAGATAAAACGAAAGGAAGAAATTTCTTTTACAGATGAGCAAATTTATGTATAATAGAATATTTACAAGTTTTAGTGTTAGTTTTTCAAAATACATATGATATTTCTTGAAATATAAGATCTTGGTATGTTCCATTCTACCTTTGCTCTCTCACCATCCAATACACTATGACCTGTATCTATGGGTCATATCAGATTGTATTGAGACACCTTATGAGTCCTAATTTAATGCCTCAGCACCTAATATTTGATGAATTTCCTATTTCATCGCTTAATTAATCTATTAGAGCTTCTAATAATCTATTTATATAAATAAGTCCAACAGAAATAACTATATATATATATATATATATTCATGAAAATTCAATTTATAATAGCCAGGATATCAATCAATTCATCAGTCTATTCCTCTAGGAACGTGACAATAAATGAATAAAACAAACAACAACAACAACATCAAGCCTTTATCCCACTATATAGGGTTGGCTGCATGAATCCTTATTCTCTTTTGTGTCCTATTCAGGTCATTTATAGTATTTTCTAACCAAGTCTTTTTAGGTCTACCTCCACCTTTCTTAACATAAGTCAAATCTAATACATCTACTTTCCTAACCAGGTCATCAGAAGGCTGATGCTTTATGTAACTAAACCTTCTAAAGCAATTCTCACTAATCTTATCTTCCACTATTGCTACTCCAACCATTTCATGTATATGCTCGTTTCACATCTTGTCTCTGAGAGTAAATCCACTCATCTACTTGAGCATCCTCATCTTTGCAACACTTAACTTAATATTATGATTCACTTTTAATGGCCAACATTATGCACCATAAAGCATTGCAGGTCTCACCACCATCTTATAGAATTTTCCCTTAAGTTTGAGGGGGACTTTTCTATCACACAAAAGCCTGATGCATTCCTCCACTTCAACTATCCTACTTGAATTCTGCTAATAATATCCCCATATATTTCACCATCACTCTAAATAATAGACCTAAGATATCTAAAACGTGTACTCTTATTAATAACTTGATCGCCCAAAGTCACAATCCCCCCACTAGATCTATTATTACTAAAATTACACTCTATATATATTGTTTTAGATCTACTCAAATGAGCATTTAGAGTCTATATTACATAATTTAAGTTTACCTTCAACTCCCTCTCTAGTTTTATCAACAAGAAGAATATCATTAGCAAAGAGCTTACACCAGGGTACAACCTCTTGCAAATGTCTAGTGAGAACATCCATGACTAAAGAAAAAAAAAAGGGACTTAAGTCTTATCCTTAATGTAATCTAACTGAAATAGGAAAATACTTGGTCAAACCACCTTGTGTTTTAACACAAGTAAAAACTCCTGCATATATATCCTTAATGACTTGAATATAAGCATTATTAATCCCTTTCATTTCTAGAACTCTCATAGCACTTCTGTTGGAAGTTTATGATATACTTTCTCTAAATAGATAAATATCATATGTAGATCCTCCTTGTTCTCTGTATACTTCTCCATTAAACCTCTCAATAAATGTATAGCTTCTATAGTAGACCTACCCAGCAAAATAAAATAAATTATATAAAACAAAAATTATAGAAAATAAAATAAAACTTGAATCCTGGTCTACCTCACTCTACAAGATTCTGACCTCTTCTTAAAAATATATGAAAACCATAGAGTGAGCATCACCTACAATTGAAATAAATGCAAGGCAATATATATACGTAGTTAATAATACGCATGTAATCATTTAATCTATATTAGTGTGAAAATATAGCAGAAGAATAAGTGGAAATTAATAAGAATAATGTCATTTTGTATGAGCAATGAAAATTAATATAAGCAATGCAATTCATAATTAGTGATCGGTAACCATATAAAGGATCAATAGGTTCTATCATTCTTATACTCATGTCAAAGAACAACATAGTAATTCTATTATAAATCTATTCACATTAATAAATTATGCTCTATATGTCATTTCATGTGTATTAGTATACATGTCATATCAAGCAAGTGTTCTATATATGTTCTATGCATAACATACAATATCAAGACACATATATTGTGTATTGTATTATATAAATATGCAATTTTTCATATACATATCACAAATTTCATATGCATCATATGTCATTGTATCAATCTTATCAATCTTCTCAAATGCTTGTATCAATCATATCCTATATTATGTGCATATCATATCATATCAATATGCTATTTATCATGCATGCTATATCATATGCATATGTAAGTAAGACAAGATATATAGCTACTTGTGATGTTTTTCCTATAGGCAAACTTTACAAGAATTAGTCACAATCACATCAATCCCATTTCCAGGATTCAATATCATATAACATATCATAAGCCATGTGGATTTCATGTAAATATTACGACTTCCTACCTATCGATGTATCATATCATATCATTCAGTCTTCTTATACCTCCCATTTTATATCACATAGGATTATACCACAAATCTTAATTAAAGGAAAGTCGATCGACTTATCCTCTTGTTTAAAATAACATGTCTCAAGCTAACCTAAATAAATCAATCATTTCCAGTAATCCTTTCTTACTTTTACACACATTTTATATCATATAGAGTATAATAACAAACATTATTTACACCTAATACAACTATCATTATACTCCTAAGTATCCCTATAGTATAACATATATATATATATATATATATATATATATATATATATATATATATATATATATATATATATATGACTAAATGAATAATAAATATATGCATATCATATATTTCATGTCTAAAGCAATGTACTGACTCCTTGTTATTGTTATACTCTGTATTATATTACTCATTTCAGATAAAATAACATATATGCAAAACCAACAAATAAATTTTAATATAAACTAGTCAAAATGATCAGGGTGGTAATAACTACCAAAAATCAAAAGTTACATAGTAAAACATTACTAAAATGAGAGATATTGCATGTCTCTTTCCATATTTAGGACACTCTAGTACACTACCAGCTAGTATTATGGCTCCTTTCAAGACATTAATAAATTTACTTTTCCCCTCATTATTATCTCCTCTAGTCACTTCTTCACTTGATCTCTTCCTACTCATATCCTGTCTAAACTGGGGAATAGATAAGTCATTTTTTTATTTGTCTCACTCTTTCTACTAACTCAAAAGTCTCCTAAATTCTTAAAGGTACAAAGGGGTATCTCAGTTCATTCTTTAATCCTCTCAAGAATCTGTAGCAATTCTCCTCAGTAGTACTGACTAGTTAAGATGTTTACCAAGCTAATATAGTAAACTCAAATATTACACCACTATCTTCTTCCCTTGCTCTAATCTCATGAATGCTTTCCGTATTTGTTGTCATGCTAATGGGGGAAGTAAATAGTCTCTAAAGATAACAATAAACTTTACCCAACTAATATCTTCATTATCTTTCCCTAAAATTTTTTAGTTATTGTCCTATCCTCCATCTCTTAGCTTCATCCTCAAATAGGAATATTGCTAGTAGCACTTTCCTATTATTTGAATAATATAAACTGTGAAATATCATCTCTATCCTCATTAATTAATCTTCTATTAAGTGTGGCTCTATATCTCTATTGAATGGTCGGGACTTCAACTTATAGAGCCTCTATAAATGCTTTTCTTCTTTAGTCTCATAGCTACCAACCTATCTACTATGTGCATCACTCATCAAATATGCTATCAAACTGGAAAACTACATAATATGGCCAAAAATCACTAGGGCTATTGTACCCTATTCATTTGGTATTTTAGATGGATCCTTTACACTTAGTATAGCTTTCTTTCCTATTAAATTATAATTCAA
The DNA here is from genome assembly GCA_019925795.1 of Dendrobium chrysotoxum. Lineage (NCBI taxonomy): Eukaryota > Viridiplantae > Streptophyta > Magnoliopsida > Asparagales > Orchidaceae > Dendrobium > Dendrobium chrysotoxum. The sequence continues at coordinate 13,384,134 of CM034311.1, read as the reverse complement.
TCATAGATATACATATTATAAATGCAAAGAAAATAAATCTTAATGCTACACATTTCTACCCATATCAATCCATTCTTATAGCTAGAGTGTAATTTGATTCTTCTAATAACCATTTCTTTAATACCAAGTTTTGTAGTGCCCCAATGCCTAAATTTAAAAGAATTACTTATTTTATCTCTTAATAAATCTACTAGGCTTCTAATAATCTACTAATATATATAAGTTCAACAAAAGTAACTATAAATCAGATAAATTAAAAAAATATTTTTATTCATCAAAATTTAATTTATAGTAACCTGGAGATCAATCAATTTATCAATCTATCCCTCTAGGCTCTTGAATATAAAAGAATAAAATCAAAAGTATATAAAAAAAAACCTGAATCCTAATCCTCACTCTATTGGATCCTGAACCCTTCCTAAAAATATATAAACTAATAACTTAGTAGGTTACTAGAACCTATAATTGAAATTAATGTAAGATAATTAAAACAATGTGCATGTAATCATTTAATTTATATTAATATGAACATGTAGCAATAATAACAAATGGAAATCAATAGGAATAATATCATTTAATATAAGCAATATAATTCATAATCAGTGATCAATAACTATAAAAAGGATTATTAGGTTTTATTATTCCCATACTAATGTCAAAGTATAATATAGTAGTTCTATTATAGATCTATGCATGTCAATAAATTATACTCTATATATCATTTCATGTATATTTATATAATTATCATATTAAATAAGTATTTTATATATATTCTATGCATATCATATAATTTCAAGGCACATATATCATGTATTATATGATGTATAAATGCAATGTTTCATATATATATATCACATATTTTATATGCATCATATATTCTTCTGTCAATCTTATCAGTCATATCAATCTTGTTATAGACATGTATCAATTATATCTTATATCATGTGCATATCATATCATATTATATCAATTATGCTATTTATCATGCATAGTGATGCCATATGCATATGTAAGGCATGATATCTTACTATCTGAGGTGTTTTTTTGTATCAAATATGTGGGCCAATTCTGTAAGAATCAGTCTCGATCATATCAGTTATATTTCTAGAAATCAATCTGATTCTACATATTACACATCAGGTGACTTTCATGTAAGAAGTCGTCACTTCTTGCTCATCGGCATATCATATTATATCAATCAATCTCCTTATATTTCCCTTTCATAATACTTTGGATTACACCACAAATCTTATTTAAAGAAAAGACCATCAGCCCACCCTCTTATAAAGGATAACATGTTTTTAGCCACCCTAATTTAGTCAATCATTTTTAGCCAGCCATTCTTGCTTTTACACATATTTCATATCAAATAGAGAAAAAAAAGAAACATCATTTAAACCCAATACAACTATCATTATACTCATCTGTATGACTGTAGTATTCTAAAATACATATTTGATTAAATGAATAATAAATGTATACATATCATATTTTCAAGTTTAAAAGTAATATACTGACTCCTGATCATTTTTATACATCCTATTATTTTACTCATTTCGAATAAAATGACATATATGAAAAACCAACCAGTGAAGTTTCGATATAAACTAATCAAAATGCTTAAGGTGATGATATTTATCACATATAAAATGTCACATGATGAAAAATTACTAAAATTTTAGATATTTCATCTTTATTAATTGAAGGAGGGAGAAAAAAAATAAAATTAAAAACCACTAAAAGTAGAAGTGAGATTAAGGTTACTTAATGTTAAGTGAAATTATGTTCACTTTTATTATCTTAAATTCTAATAAAAATATATATTTTAGCTGATGTTATGTAGGAATGTCTCAGGAAAATATGAAATTTTTAAAGTTAAGAACCAGTGCTACAACACCCCAAACATCCACGCCATAGTGCCTTTAAAGCCCTAGTGCCAAAACCAAACATTGCAGTTCCAGAGTCTCAGGAAAATTGCATTTAATTTAGCACCCTAGTGGAATAAAGGTCAATACCCCAGTGTTATGATCACCTTAGTGCCACTAATAGAATATTGCAACGCTTTAATCTTTGTTAAATTTGTAAATAATTCAATGCTGAAGCACCAACCTCTAGTGCATCGTAATGTTGGATGACGGATTAAGCATCACAGTGCCCATCTTTTTGTAGCACCGTGATGGAGTAGTTATGAAAGAAAGCCTCACACCAGATTAGCCAAATATCATACCAGGTTTGCCAAACATTATGCCAGGTTAGCCTATCGTTACATTGGGTCAGTTTACAGTAGACCTACTTTAATAGCTCTAAGGTGCTAGTTCATATTTTAACACCATGATGCCATCTTATTGAGTGTCGTGGTGCTTGAGTTTATTTTTAATAAATATAAACTATTTTTTGGGCTTTTCTTTAGTAAGTCATGAGTGTGTACAATGAGAGAGACCAAGGGATAATAAGGTACATCTTATGGAGTGGCTGGTTATTCTTATAGTGAGAAAAACATACTTTGGAGTGGAAAGGAGAGTGGAGAGCGAGGGTGTAAGGAGGGATTCACTCCGAGAAGAGTCCATCTATAGGATTTGTTTGGGATTATTCAATCAGGGTGATAGTTTCTTCATCTTTTATATTTATACTTTTTTTATGGAAGAAATGTATTTTGCTTAATTTATTTCTCAGGCTAGTTAAAACTCCTTATTTTAGGATGATGATGTGAATAATCTATGTATATCCTAATATAAACTCTTGTATATAAATGCAAATGGTTATTCTCAATTTCTCTCATGCTTCATTTAGTTTATGTAATGATCATGTGTGAAGTTAAAATCTCATGTGATACATTACCTTGATAGGAATGTTTGAAAAATTAGGAGAGTTAAGATAGAATGCTTTTATACCTAGATATAGGATGAGTAGGATTTTAGGTTTTATGGAGATGATATCATTATAGATAGAAAATAAACCTTTAATTATGCCCTTACAAGCTTGATAGAGATCTAAGGGTGCATATGCTATGATCCACAACTACTATAAATGAGTCTTCTTAGGAAAACATAGGTTCTTTCACCATCATTAGCCCAGAATAACTTTAATTCTTTATATCTTCACTATTTTTAGCATTTTTTAGTAGTTATAGCATTAAACCGTTATTTCATTGTGTAGGATAAAATTTGTAGCTAGAGTAAATAATACTAGAGTTAGTTGTTGCATACTATTTTTCTCATGGGATTGACACTCTTTTATACACTTTAATATTTGATTGACTCATACACTTGCGTTATTTGGGAGTATATAAAACATAAAGTCATAATAATAAGCAAACTTTTAAGCATCGCATAGATAAGCTCCACCATACTCCCCATTATGTTTTTGGCATCGTTGCTAGGGAAATAGCATGTGCTTATGTAATTATCTTTATATTGTATAAAAAGATGCATATTTAATCCTACTTGATATATTTTTATATTTATTATTATTGTTGTCATTTGTGAAACTATGAAATTGTTATTATTTTTGTAATTGTTATTTTGAAGTTGTTGTATTACACTTCATTTTTTGTTTATTGTTGTGTATGCATAGTAGATCCAGTAAGGGACCCTTATTTTTTGATCAAGAAATGGAAAGGACTCTTACAGTAATAAAAATAACCAAAAAGACTTTTTAGAGAGTATGCCAATCCCCTAGTAGATGGAATTCATCAGAGTATAAACCTACATACTATCCAAGCCAATAATTTTGAGCTAAAATCTGTTGTTATCCAATGGTTCAGAACTCTCAATTTGGGTGAACTCTTGTTAAGGATGTCAACTTATATTTAGCTAGTTTTTTTTAAATTTTCTCAACATTCAAGTATATTGGAGTTAGTGATGACATTATTAGACTTCATATTTTTCCATCTTCTATAAGGGACAAAGCTAAAATATGGTTAAATTTCTTACCCCTAGGTTCCATAACCACTTGGAATTAGTTGGCACATAAGTTCCTAGCTAAGTACTTTTCACATTCCAAAACTACTAAGCTTAGAAATGATATTATTTAATTTTTTCAATTTGATAGGGTGTCAATTTATGAGAGTTGAGAAAGATTTAAGGAGATATTGAGTGCCCTCATTATGCTTTCTTGATTGATTGGTGATTCAAATATTTTATAATGGGCTTGCAGGATCTGTTGGTCAATAATTGATATGACAGCTAGAGGATCTTTGATGTTAAAACCTTTTGATGAGGTTTATGGCTTGATAGAAGTGATGGAAACAAATAACTTCCAGTGACATTCTAATAGGGTGAATCCTGAGAGACTAGCTAGTGTGTATGAATCAAATGGTTTATTTATTTTGACTGCTTAGGTAGCTTCCATATCTAAGAAGTTAGATAATCTTGGAGTTAGTTCAATATTGGGATCACCTAAGCATTTGGAATAGAAAGATATGAATTTTTCTGGTGAGTTTAGTGATCAAGGGGTTGAGAATGTGAATGTAATTATAAGACCAAACAATCCCTATTCAAATACATATAATCCATATTGGAGGAACCACCCTAATTTTAGTTGGAGTAATAATAATGGTAGAAATTAGTGGAATGCCAATCAGTCCAACCCTGTAGGACCTTAGAATAATCCAAAATAACCTTTAGATAATCTAATACCTTCTTATCCCCCCATAATTTAATCAGAATAATCAATTCAAAGATTGAAAGACACCTTTAGAGGATTTAGTGCTTAAGATAGAAAACCAATTACAAAGCCAAGCTAATGCTATTAGAAACTTGGAAAGTCAATTATGATATTGTTGACCTCATTTTTGTATGAGGTCAGTAGGACCAATCCAGACCCCAGATCAATCTGACCCAGATCAGTATAACCCCAGATCAAATCCAGATCTTAGATCTATCTAGATCCTAGGATGCCCCTAGTCTCCAGACCTTAGGACTTCTAGATTCTAGAATCCTCCTAGACTTTAAGCTTTAAGATTTACCCAAGTTTTAGATCTACCTAAGTCCTAAATCTACCTAGACCCTAGATCTTAGGATCATTCTAGAATCCAAAACCCTAGGATCTTCCTAGAATTCAGACTTTAGGATTTACTCTAGATCCTAAGACTCTTCTACACCCTAGAACCTAGGATTTCTTAGACTTTAGAGACCTCCTAGATCCTAGACCTTAGGATTCTTCTAGACTTCAGGTCCTAGAATTTACCCATGTTTTGTATTTACCCAGACTCTAGGATTTTCCTAGACTTCAGTCCTTAGGATCTACTCTAGACCTTATATTCCTTTAAACCGATCTAGACCCTAGGATCTACTCTGAACCCCAGGATTCCTCTAGATCAATCTAGATTTAATTCAATCTAGGCTTAATTCAAATCCAGATATTCAAACCCAAAATCTAGATCAAATCTAGATTTCCAGACTCAAATCCAAGGCTAAAGGTCTAGGTCCTAAAAGCCTTTTCTAGCAAATCTTTGAACACTTCAAAACCATATCAAATGACTTCTGATTCAGAGTCTATCATGTGCATACTGATGTGACATGTCTCTAGAGGCAACCCTCAAAATTTGAGCTCATTCTTAGGTTTCTAACCCTAGAAATTAGATTGAAATCCAAAGGCTGTAAAACCTTCAAATATTTATAATCTATGCCACTGGACCTACCACCCAGTGGATCCTGACCTTGGAGCTTTCTCCAAAGTCTCCAATCACTTCCAGACCCTTGATTATGACTTATTGAATATTAAACTATATTTTTTTGAATTCACTTTGACCTCCAGTTGACTTGGGGTCAAAATGACCAAAATATCCCTTAGGGGTTCAAATGCACATTTCAAATCAAATGACCTCCAAATTGTTTGGAACCACTTCCAGCAAGTTTCAAATATCAAATCAAATCTATTGAATTTATTTTTAGACCCTGGGTCAACCTAGTTGACGAAGTCAACCAGGGTTGACCCAAATGGCCCTTTAACGGCCCAATAGGCCCATTTGACCCAAATGACCTATTTAAATCCTCAAACCACTTCTAACATACTTCAAACATTATTTCAAACTTGTTGAGTCCAAACTCTGGCCCTGGGTCAATATGGTTGTCTAAGTCAACCTAGGTTGACCAAATTAAAATATTAAGCTTCTATGTATTGAATCAAACCTTTCAAAACTCTCAAACCCCTTTCAAGCTATCATTCAATTTCATTTAATTTAGCTTGAGACCTATCAATGTGGGTTTGACAAGTCAACTCTCTAAACTTGGTCAAACCTCCACATTTTAATCATTTAAATCCCCACTTCAAACTTAAGCCAATCAAGCCCCTAAATCTATTTTAAATGATATTCTAAACCTATGTAGATTTGTCATGAGTCCAGTCATGTTCAAGTTGACCAAGTCAACTATAAAACTTGGTCAAATTATTTTAAACTTCTCTTCAAGCTTCAAACAAGTTGTGGTTAGACCTTGAGATCCATTCAATCAGCTCAAGGCATCCTTTTATGCCATATCACCAGTCCACATGGCAAGTGGACTGGTCAAATAGTCAAACTAGGGCTTTAGGAGGGTCAAATGTGGTCAAACACTCTCTCAAAGCTAATCCATAGCATTTGGGATCACTCCAGCTATTCCAAATACTTTCTGGAATCTTCTTAAGCTAATCCTAATCCATAGATTAGGTTTAAACCGACCCTAATCATCTCCATGTGCTTTAAAGGACAAAGAGGCCTTTCCACCTCACTAGTCCTTGTGTCCTTGAATATTCTTGCTCCTTAACGACCCCTGGACACTTGGAAAACATCTGATGAGATGCCAAGTCGATCTTAGCCATCCATTTGGCTTGGAGACACTTGAATAGGGGAAAACATTGAATTAAACCCGGATTCATAATTTTAACATTATCTCACTTCTCAAGCATTCCCAGAGCTGATATCTAGTTCTTTTGAGCTTTCAAGGACCTCCTCCTCATTTCCTGACCCTAGCCTAACTGTTTAGAGCCATCGGTTGTGAGTTTCTGGTGAACCTAGCCCAAGTCCGATCAAGGCATTTAGCTCTCAATCCTTGCATCGATAGCTCGAGGATTCTTCATCAAATATTAGCATGGACAGTCCACAAGCTCAGAGAAACAAAAATCCTGAAGATCCATTGGTTAGTTTTCTTGTAAACTCAAACCCTAGTTTCAATATTTAGAGCTAAATAGCTTCTTTAAAACCTCTTTTTAGGCATATAAAATTATTCCCCATAATTTTGTTCATAACTAGGACCTATATTTAAAATTTCAAGCAAATCCATCGATCCGTTTAAGAGAAAACTCCAAAAAATGAAGTTTAGGGTATCCTGTGTAGTTTGCTTGAGCAGTACGTTTTTTGGGCCGTTGATCTCACGATCAAGGGCCCAGATCACGCTATTCCACGGATATGCATAATGGCGCGGGTTGAGCTGCTCCATAATTCTCTGTTCAGCATGATCTCAACCGTCAATTCCAGACAACGGGAGATCAAGCGGCTCTCATCTTGCGCTGACGTGGATAAGTAGACTGCGGCAGCTAGTATCATATAACAATGATTGCCGGAGGTGCAATCATTGCTACTTAATGCGCTGCCGGCCAATCATTAACACGTGTTTGATCCTAGCGAACCAGTGACTGCCAAGTGTCTATCCCACTGCCATTTGTTTTTATTTAAATCATTTTTTTAAAATTAAATTTAACTATTTTTAAATTAGTAAACTTAAATTTTTTTTTAAATTAATTAAAAATCAGAAAATTTTATATTATACATCAAAATGCTCATTTAATTAAATACTTTAATTTTGAATTGATATTATTTTTAAATATTAATTATATTTTAAATATGAAATATTAACTTTTTTTAATTAGTATTTAATTAAAATAATCAAAATGTCTTCTAAAATTTAATTTGTCATTTCAAAAAATTTTTTATCTCACATAAAAATATTTGGAATATTTAATTTTAAAATTAAGTTTTAATTTAAATATTTTCATTAAATAATTTGAATATTTCTTAAATATCCTAATGTTTAATTAATATTAATTAAAATATCCTTTAATATTTTAATTAATATCAAATAACCTATTCTCAGATATGTTAAAAATTTAGAAAACTATTTTTTTTAATATTTAATTTCAACATTAATTTTAATTTAATATATATATTATATGTTTTAAATGGTTTTAAGACATGTAAATATTAGATTAATATTTAATTAAGTATTACATTAAATATTTTAAAAAATTAAATGTTTTACTTTAAAATCATTCCAGAGCTCAATGGATCTCTCAAAATAATATGACATTATTTTAATTGTATTTTTAATATAAATACTTATATTTATGCATATGTATATGTATATGTATATATATATATATATATATGTAATTTTGAAATTATATTTTAAAATTATATTTATGTTAAATTTTGAAGTTTGAGAGATCCCTTGAAATCTTTAACATGGATCAAGCTTTATTGAATAGAATTTGTGGGGAGTGTTGATTTATTAATGGGTAATTATTTCCTTAATTATTCATTAATTAATCTTCTAATTAATTAAATTTGTTTTTTTAATCTTTGCATGTATAGGAAGCACACACACCACCTAGCTTTAGGGCTCTCCTATATCTAGGATTGATTGTTTGATGTGTGTATTTGCATATGTATGTCAAAGGGTTAGTTGAACTTTGATTCAAACCTACAAAACTTAGAGACATCATTAAGGATAATAATTAAGGACTTGATTAGAAAATTTAGCAAAATTCCAATAATTAGGATATAATCCCAATTGACTTGAAACATAAAACACTTGAACTTAGTGACACTCTCAGCCCTAAGAAAATTCTTCGATGAGTTTTGAAGTCATTAAGCCGCTTAATTAACCTAATCAAGATTAAACCCTTAATTAAGCATTTAAAACTTCCAAAAAATATAATAAATCAATTTTAAATCCAAAAATCATGCATAATATGTCAAACTGACTAAAATTAAATCATTAATCAATGAAAAATAAAAGCTTATTTACTGGACTTTAAAATCAATCTTAATTTAATTTTAACTAAAATTTAATATTTAATAAATTTAATTAATTAAAAATAATTAAAAAATCCAAAAATCTCTCAAACACTTGATAATCACTCCTTGGATCATTCCTGATCTTTGGAGGTGATTTCAAGAAGTTTGGAGGTCATTTGGATTCAAATCATCAAAACCCTTTAATTAAGCAAATTTTGAAAATTCAATAAATACTCAAAACTTCAAAAATTCATAACTAATTCAAATGAACTACAAATTGAGCAAACTCAAAGGCATTCAACTCATCTTAAGGTCTTATATTTATCAAAAATGTCAAATTTCCTGAAATCAATCAAATTTGATAAAGTCAACTTTTGATCAAACTTAGTTCAAAATCTAGTCAAAACTTCAAACATTCATAATAAAATATAGAAAAATCCAATTATAGTTTACTTACAATCTAACTGATAATATTAAGGTCTAGTAGTTTAATAAAATATTAACTTTCTAGAAATCACTTTTAATGAAAAAGTTAACTTTTGACCCTTAATTAAATGATTAAAATAATCTAAAAATCCCAAACAATAAATCATTCAAAATTCTAGAAAATCTTAATTCAACTTTAAAACCAGCAATCAATTAATTTGAATAAAATTTGTATCGCTATTTTAATCGAGAGTATTCATAGGAAATTTTTGATTTCCTACGATGTAATTAACTACGAGGGCTTGCGCTCGTAGGAGATTTAGAAACCTAGACCTAATTTTTAAAATCAAGTTTTCAAAAACCTTCATAATAACTTATTAGAGAACGATAGCTTGAAAGGGGTTTGAGAGTTTTGAAAGGTTTAATTTGGAATTATTTAAGGTTTGATTCAATATATAGAAGCTTAATGTTTTGATTTGGTCAACCAAGTTGGCCCAGGGCCAGGGTTTTGACTCAATAAGTTTGAAATGACATTTGAAGTATGTTAGAAGTGGTTTGGGGATTTAAATAGGTTATTTGGGTCAAATAGGCCTATTGGGCCCTTAAAGGGCCATTTGGGTCAACCCTGGTTGACTTGGTCAACCAGGTTGACCTAGGGTCTAAAAATAGGTTCAATAGATTTGATTTAATATTTGAAACTTACTGGAAGTGGTTCCAAACAATTTGGAGGTCATTTGATTTGAAATGTGCATTTGAACCCCAAGGGATATTTTGGTCATTTTTGACCCCAGGTCAACTGGAGCTCAAAGTGAATCCAAAAAAGTATAGTTTAATATTCAATAGGTCATAATCAAGAGTTTGGAAGTGATTGGAGGATTTGGAGAAAGCTCCAAGGTCAGGATCCACTGGGTGGTAGGTCTAGTGACATAGACTGTAAATATTTGAAAGTTTTATAGCCTTTGGATTTCAATCCAATTTATGGGATTAAAAATCTCAGAATGAGCTCAAATTTGGAGGGTTTCCTCTAGAGACATGTCACATCAGTATGCAACTGACAGACTTTGAATTAGAAGTCATTTGATAGGGTTTTGAAGTGTTCAAAGATTTGCTGGAAAAGGCATTCAAGATCTAGACCTTTGGCCTTAGATTTGAGTCTGGAAATCTGGATTTAATATAAATTTTGGGTTTGAATATCTAGATTTGAATTAAGCCTAGATTGAATTGAAATCTAAAAGTTCGATAGGGATGTTAAGCCTTGATGAACTAGTCCCAAGGCTAACCAAGAGGGGGGGTGAATTAGTTATTTTAAAAATTTATGAGCAACAAGAAAGATCTTTTCGATAATTTGTAGCAAAAATAAGTAAACAAAGAAGTGAAAAGATCAACCACATATTTCATCCAAGCAGATAATAATAGAAAAGTAAAGTACCGAAAATAATCAGAAAGAGCACACCAGATTTTATAGTGGTTCGGTCAACTTGACCTATGTCCACTCCCTGGAGCCTCCCCTATGGGTATTGCACTAACACAAAAGTGACTCTCCTTCTACTCCCACAGTAAGGCGGAGAAGACTGTACAAAACTCCTTTCCACCAACCCGGTGAGGAAGAGAACCTGAACTTCTTTCGCTTCCTCCTGAAGTAGGCAGAGAACCCGGACTCCTTTCGCTTCCTCCTAAAGCAGGTATAGAACCTGAACTCCTTTCACTTCCTCTTGAAGCGGACATAGAACCTGGATCTTCTAATGAATGATCCTCCCTTATAAAATACCAATAAGATGAGAGACGTTGAACGGAGAAGACGACTCTAATCCTTGCTTGGAGCAACCTTTGTGAATCCCTCACAAACTCCCCCTCATAAGATCCTCTCTCTCTCTCTCCCAAGCTCTCTCTCTCTCTCTCTCTCTCTCTCTCAAGGTTTCTCTGGAAAGGAAAGTGGCAAAAGATCTTTCTTGTTGGAAGAAAAAGATTTTTTAAAGGAGGGCTCAAAAATGACCCTAAATCTCAACTGGTCGGCCAATATCGTCCAGGACGATCGCCAGATCGTCCTGTACGATCTGTTCAAAATCACCTATTTCAGCCTAGATGATCTGGTTCTTCTAGACGATTAGTAGGAAAAAGTTGTTCAGATCATCCTGTATAATTCTGTGATCATCTGGGACGATTATTGTAAATCGGGAATTTTGTCAGAAGACCGCTCTGGTCGTCCAGAGGAACTTTTACTGAACGATCTCAAAATGACTTGATCGACCAGGATGATAGGTAAATTGTCCTGTACGATTAGTTCAAAAAGTGCCAAAATTGTCCTGAGCACCGCTCTAAACGTACAAGTGAAACATGTAGGACGACCTCAAAATGACCTGATCGTCTGGGAGATATCTCAATCGTCCTGTATTATTAGTTCAAAAATAACCAACATCGTCCTGATCACCACTCTAGACATATAGGTGAAATGCACTGGACAGTCATGATCGTCCCAGACGATATTATGATCATCCCGTACGATATAATCATATCAATTAAATATTAATTACTTTTCTTAATCACCAGACTAATTTAGGCATGATTGTGACAAATCATCCTGGCTGATACACGGTTCATCCTCGACGATTAGACCAAATATCTTAAAATAAAACTTGCCTAACTTAATCTGGGGTTAAGATTTTCCAATCTGAGCATATCGTCCCGAACGATATTGTTATTATCCTGGACAATCAGCTTAATTAAACCGACTTAACATGGTCATCCTGATTAGGCTTTCTATTTTCATTGGAACGTCCAGGACGATATGAATATCGTCTAGGATGATATGAATAAAAATTGAAAATAGAAACTCTAATTCACTAAAACTATCCCCCTAAGTATGTGTGTGCAAGGTTACTTAGCTAGGGGATTAATTACATTATATTTGACTCAAGAAAGGAAAAAAATTATATTTAAACACACTTGGACCCGATCTTGAGTTGGCTTGAATTGCATTTGATCTTTTGTACCTGAAATGATTAGCCAAGAAAAATAGAGCACAAATATGTTTATCATCATCGAAACTATACTTCTTGAATCCAGATTTGTAATAATATCTCCCTTTTTGATGATGGCAAATATTGATGCAGTAGTTTTAAATAAAGCAAATAGGAGTACTGAATGCACACATGAAAGACAAATATCATTTAAAATTTCACTAAATATAAACTACAATAAGGAAAATAACTACAAACAAAATAAACAACTACAAAATAAGAGTAATATAAGAAATAACTAGAATAGTACAGGAAACTACTAGTCACTCAAAATATTAACTCCCCCTTTTGACATCACAAAAAAGAGGAGGAACAGACACAAAAATACAAGTAGAAAACATCACAAAACACAAAGCTAAAAAGGAGGCTGATCCTAATCAGAAGGAGGAGGTGGTGGTGGCTGAAAGTAGCTGTGAATGGTGGTGAAATGGGCTCCAAACCAGGCCATGTCCTTGTCGTGCTGCTGTTGCTGCTGAGCAACATAGTCATTAAAGTGTTGTAGATCCGCAGTATGCTGCTCCTCCTGGGCAGCCACATAAGAATTTAATCGGGCCTCCCACTGGTCGAACTGCTGCACCAGATCATCAAAGGGAGATGTAATATGAAAGGGAGCAGGGGCATCAGGTGCAGTAGGAACAGGAACATCTTCTTCCGCTTCCTCCTCAACATCTGTTACAGGCTCCGGATGAAGTCGGGTGCTGTGGAGGATATGGAAGGAGTTGTTTGTGAAGAAGGAAGGAGGGACATCGACAGGGACTGGATATTACATATTATATTTGGTCTCCAGTGCATATGCAATGATGTGTCCTAGAACTAGATTTGGGCGTCGTCTATGGCTCAGATCCCTAATGCTAGTAAGATGTTCGATGTATCGAAAGAGAAGATCAGTAGTATTGAAATCTTTATGGGACATGATATAGTATGTGGTCATAGAAAGTAAAGGTGTGATGTGGATGTGATCCCCAGCCTTGGGGATGATTGAGCAGTGAAGGACATATTGAATAGTGCGGGCATCCTTAAGGAGGGAGGAATAGGCATTGTCGTGGTAGTTAACATTGATGTTTCGAAGAAATGATTGACGACACTCCAATTAAAATCTGGATCAATAATGAGGGTGTGGATCTTATCACCAGTGATGGAGAGTTGAAGGATATGGTGAAAATCCTGGGCGGTGAGTTCTACAGGACGCTGATTAACGAAGGAGTGAAGGGTGGAGTAGTCAGCAGCGATGCAAAGATTTTTGAAAAAGACCCTACGGAGTTCAGAACTAAAAGGGAAGGCCAAGGTGAGAATGAAGGTAAGGGAGGTATGGGCAAATAGATCCAGGACTGGGTAGGTGAGAGTGTGGGGGTTGAGAATTCGGGAGTGAGTGATTCTAACCTAATGGTAGTGTTGGAAGGCAGCCCGATCGGCTGTGTCAGGTAGGTGGGGATCGATATTTCCCCATGAGGAGCTTGCACCTTGATGCCTAGATCTCTTTCCATCAGCCATTAGAATAGCAAGAGAGCAAGGAGTGAAGGAAGAAGTGTGAAAAATCAGAAGAAAATGGCTGTTTAAGTAGAAGTCGGCCTGATCGTCCCATACGATCGTAGGATCGTCTGGGACGATATGAGTAATAATGATGGCCAGGATGATTGGTCAAAAAGGCGGTCGTATCATCCAGGATGATCAGATATCATCTAGGATGATTAGACACAAGCGATCGTCCTGAGGAGTCCAGGCGGACGACCGTTGATGAAAAGTATCATCTGGGATGATGAGGTGGATCATCCGGGATGATATGCAATAAATGCATAGGACAAGCCGAATTTGAATCATCCAATTGCTGACACGTGGATCATCCAAGACGATAAGGTGTATCATCTAGGATAATGACCAATAATTGGAGCAGTCTCAGCTATTTGATCAGGATCAGGAAAACTGGATCATATCGTCCAGGATGATTGATGGATCGTCCAGGATGATCACCAATAATTGGTGCATCTCAACCATTTGATTAGAGTGGGGATGATTTGAATGGATCGTCTAGGATGAAGAAGATCGTCTAGGATGATGTGTGGATCATCCAGGTTGATTTGAAGAAAAAGTGAAAAAGGTGAAGGATGGAGAGAAAAGATCAGGGATCCCAAAAACACATCACATAAGAAGAAAAAGAAACAAAATCAAATACAAATAAAAATGAGAAGGCCAAACTGAAAAATACAAAGTTTTTTTTAATCGATCCGCTCCAGAACTCAGAATTTTTCTTTGATTTTGAATCCAAAAACTAATAAGAAGATGATCGATAGTGTTGAAATCCAGAAAAGTTGGAAAATCAACTTTTGTAACTCTCACCTCGGACACCTTATAGGTTCAAATTTCTTTAAATAAAAATTTAATTCAGAAGAAAAGAAATTAGATTCGAAAGGAGATCCTTTCAAGCCTCGTTCTAGACAAATATCTGATATAATAGTATTACAAAGTAAGGAATCAAAAATCATGATTTTTCATCTCAAGCTTTTGAAAATATTAAGTGGTGCACGAATTTTTCTAAGACATTTAAAGATCTGAAAGGGAAGAAAGCCTATTTCTTTGTGGGCTCATTTTGTGCCTCTTTTTCAATTTATTTGACGCTTTGCGTATCTTTTAATTTTTGATACACTTTGTGTATCTTTTCAATTTTTGGGGGCATTACGCATCTTTTAAGTTTGGGCTAATTTTATGCCTCTTTTTATTTTGGTGCTCTTTGCGCATCTTTTATAAGCTTGCTCCCTTTCAAAATAGTTAAAGAATCTCAGCTATGAAATTATCTTCTAGACATAAGAGATGATAAAACCCATTCTCTACAATAAGGAAGAGTAATTTATAAAATAAAAACCATATATCATATGATAAGTGCAATCACTTGATTCAAAAAAATAAACCAATGACTCAAAACTTTGAAACTACTATTCATATGAGGTAGAATACTGTAGGAAGATAAAATAGATCTCTATTTCAAAAACCAACTTTTTAATTTTGAAGAAGATTTTTATCCAAAAGAAATAATACACCATTAAAGGAGTTAGAGGAAGAGAAACAATCATCAATATTTCTTCCCTTTAACAGATCCAGTGGAATCAATCACTACTTACAAGCTTCCAAACCAAAAAAATAAGGTAAAGTTTTCAGTCAGAAATTTAGTTTATCAGCAGTAGTGAGCAGTGATCTGATTTTTTAAAGGAATAAAACAGTGAATAAAAAAAAGTAGGAAATCACATTAAATTAAATACTCGAATAAAACTAACAACAAGACTAAAAATGAAAATTAGTAGAAAAAAAAAACAGGAAACAGATAATCAAATCAAACAACTGACTATCAGAAATAGAATGAAAAATAATCAAATTAGAAATTAGTAGTCATCAAAATCATGCATTTATGTCAATCACACCCAATCTGGTCCTCAAAATGCTAAATGAGTCAAAGGCCAGTGGTTTAGTAAATATGTTAGCCAGCTGATTTTCAGTTGCTACATGATGTAGCTTAATATCCCCTTTTGTAACATGGTCCCTAATGAAGTGATGCCTTATATCAATGTGTTTGGTTCTAGAATGTTGGATTTGATTCTTAAAAATGCAAATGGCACTAGTATTATCACATAGAATAGAAATTATGCCAACAGATAATCCAAAATCCAAAACTTATTGCTTCAACCAAAGGACTTGGGCCACACAACTTCCTAAGGTAATGTACTCAGCTTCAGCAGTGAAAAGTAAGATTGAGTTCTATTTTCTACTAGACCAGGAGGCTAAAGACTGTCTTATGAATTGGCAAGTTCCAGAAGTGCTTTTTCTATCCACCCTACACCCTGCAAAGTCAGAATCAGAATATCCAATAATCATAAAAGAAGTACTGTGCCTAGGGTACCAGATTCCTAGGTTTGGGGTCCCTAAAAGATATCTAAGAATTCTCTTAACAGCAGTCAGGTGGGACTCTTTAGGATCAGCTTGAAATTTAGTACAAAGATAAACACTAAATATAATATCAGGTCGGCTAGCAGTCAGGTAAAGCAGTGATCCAATTATTCCTCTATACTTCTTCTGATCAATAGATTTTCCACTTGAATCCTTATCTAACTGAATAGAGGAGCTCATGGGAGTGTTGATTGGCTTGGCTTTATCCAAGCCATTGTCCATTTCATACTTCTTCCAAATGCCTTTAGTATATTTAGATTGATTGAGAAAGGTTCCATCATCCAGTTTCCTTATGCTAAACCTCAAAAAGTAGGACAATGCTCCCATCATACTCACCTCAAACTCCTTACTCATTATTTTAAAAAAATCATCACATAGATGTTTATCAGAAGATCCAAAAATTATATCATCAATATAGATCTGGACAATGAGTAAATCATCCCCTATTCTCCTCAAAAAAAGGGTGGTATCTACGCTCCCCTTAACAAACTCTCTTTCTAACAGGAATGTGCTAAGCCTCTCATACCAAGCTATGGGTTCCTATTTCAATCCCTATAAGGCCTTTTTTAAGTTGTAAATATGATTTAGATATTGGAAACTCTCAAAACCTGGGGGTTATTCTATAAAAATATCCTCTTTTATTACCCCATTTAAATAAACACTCTTGACATCCATTTGAAATAACTTAAATCCTTTATAACAGGCAAAGGCTAGTAGTACTCTAATGGCTTCCAATCTAGCTACAGGGGCAAAGGTCTCCTCAAAATCAATCCCTTCAATCTGATTGTACCCCTTAGCCACTAATCTTACCTTATTCCTAATCACCACACCAGAATCATTTATCTTATTCTTAAAGACCCACTTGGTTCCCACTATACTTTGATTCCTAGGTCTTTCTAATAACTCCCAAATATCATTCCTTACAAATTGATTCAGTTTCGCTTGCATAGCTAAGATCCAGAATTCATCAGAAAGGGCTTGATTGATGTTGGTGGATTCAGACATTGAGATAAAGGCAGAGTGGTTTACTTCCTTCCTAAGTACATGCCTAGTCCTAACACTTCAGAAGGTCTCCTAAGATCAGTTCTTTAGGATTACTCGAAGAATATCTCCAATCTCTAGGCAAAGTGTTTTGAGGTTCTACTCTTCCTCCAGATTTGCATTTTCAACCCCTTGGGTAATCTCCCCTACCTCTTCTTCTTCCTCAACTCTAGTCACCTTAGGATTAGATTCATCAAACACCACATGAGTTATCCCTTCCACCACCAAAGTCCTCTTATTAAACACCCTAAAGGATTTCCCCACACTAGAATAGCCTACGAATACTCCTTCATCAGATTTGGGGTCAAAGTTTCCTAAGGATGACTTCTCATTATTCAGAATAAAAACCTTACAGCCAAAGATATTAAGGTGGGACAAGTTTGGAGTTCTATCCTTAATGATCTCATAAGGTGTCTTGTTCAGATTGGATCTAACATTCACCCTATTTAGCACATAACAGGCAGTGTTCATCGCTTCAGCCCAAAAGTATTTTGGAAGTGAATACTCAGCAAGCATGACTCTAACGGCTTCCACTAAGGTCCTGTGCTTCCTTTCAGCTACCCCGTTCTGCTGAGGGGTCCTAGGAGCTAAAAAATTATGACTAATCCCTTGCTCCTCACAGAAAGTTTCAAACTTCACATTTTCAAACTCTCCACCATGATCACTCTGAATAGTCAAGATCTCACAACCTAACTTCCTCTGAATCCAAGTGGAGAAAGACTTAAATTCATCAAATGACTTAAATTTATAAGACAAAAATTTAATCCAAGTAAATCTTGAGTAATCATAAACAATCACAAAACCATAGACTTTCCCACCTAAGCTGGCAGTGCTAATGGGTCCAAAGAGATCCATGTGAAGGACTTCTAAAGGTCTAGAGGTGCTAATATATTTAATGGAGTGGAAGGAGGATTGGACTTGCTTCCCTAATTTACAGGCATCACACAGGTGGTCCTTAGTGAACTTAAGCTTGGGGATACCTCTAACTAAGTCCTTTTGGGTGACTTTCCTAAGGGTTTTCATACAGGCATGACATAATCTTCTGTGCCACAACCAAGACTCATCAGCAGCAGTTTTTAAGCAAATTGAATTATCAGCTTTAAAGCAACTTATATCTAGCATGTAGACATTGTTGATCATTTGTCTTTGCAAAAATAAATTTGTCATTTAAGCTTAAAATGTAGTAAGTGGGCTAGAATTTAATGTTGTATCATTTGTCACAGAGTTGACTGATGCTCAGTAGGTTGTGTTTCAATTCATCTACAAGTAAAAAATTATCAATCATGAAATTCTTTGAATCACAAATTATACCTGATCCTACAACCCTCTTGGTGGTGTTGTCTCCAAGTGTAACCTTGCCTCCAGCCCTGGCCTCCAGTGAAATAAACTGATTTACATCTGCAGTCATGTGTCTTGAACATCCACTGTCCAGATACCACATGCTCTCACGAGGTCTTGTGTGAGAGCACACCTACAAAATCATCAAATATTAGATTTAGGAACCCAAACAGGTTTGGGTTCCTTCTTATGAAAAGAAGAATGCAATGCATGAGTGCTGTGTTGTGTAACAGGCAATTTAGGCCTCCACACCCAATGTGTACTACGGTAAACAGTGCAGGTATGGGAGATGTGTCCTAACATACCACAAGAAAAATATCTAACACCAGAAAAAGGGTTAACTAATCTACGTGGGTGATAGTGCCTCTTCCTAGGTTTGTATGAAACATATTTTAATGATTTTGAAATAGAGTCTTCAAAAGGTGGAGGTGCATAAAACTATGCAAAAGTAGGAGGTATTTCATTTTTCTCAAAAGCACTAATTTTTACTTTTAGAAATTCATTCTCCTTCATAAGACTTACAATTTTAAAGTTCAATGCTCCCTTACTACTCTCCACATCACATGCCATGTTATCTAATTCTTTAAAAGCTCTTTCTAAATCAACATGTGAGGTTTTCAGTAAATCATGTTCAACAATTAAATTAGAATACTTTTTGTTCAACTCATCAAATTCATCAAGTAGTGACATGTGATTGCAATCAATAGTAGAATGATCTTTAATCAAAATTTCATGCTCTTTTTGTAAATTCAGAAATTCCAATTTCAGGTTAGCATAAAATTTCTTAAGCTTCTTATACGATGAATGAATTTTTTCAGAAACTTTAAGTAATTGATCATAAGTAAGATCACATATCTCTTCCTGGTCAGACTGACTAGGATGATCATCTGCCATCAAACACAACTTAGTTTCCTCCTCTTCAGCTTCAGTCTCAGAGGAATTAGATGCAGAATCTGTCTAGAATGTCTTTTAAATCTGCCTTTTGTCCTTCCTGAATTTAGGTTTCTCCTAACCCTTTTCCTTGCTTGGGTGAGCTTTAAGTGTAGGACAATCAGCCTTAATGTGTCCAGGCTTCTTGTATTCAAAACAAACAGTATTAGATGAATCTTTAAAATTTTTATTGGACTTACCCTTGTTCCACTTCTGAAAGTTCTTATGTTTCTTCCTTAGAAAGCTTTTGAATTGCCTAGTGATTAAGGCAACTTCATCATTATGAGACTCAGAAGAATCAGTGTCAGTATCGTTGGCCTTCAGTACCACAATTTTCTCCTTCTTCTTGTCACCTGTACCAAGCTGTCTTTGGTTCACCCCTTGCTCGTAAGCAATGAGTGACCCAAGTTAGTTATCAATAGAATAATTAATCAAATCTTATAATTCAGTAATTGCAGTTATCTTTGCATCAAATAAAGAAGGCAAACATCTTAAAATCTTGTTCACTTTTTCATAGTTTGTAAGTTCTCTTCCTAAAGCATGCAAAGAAGTGACAATTTGAGTGAACCTTATATACATTTTAGAAATACATTCAATAGATTTCATATGAAAAAGTTTGTAGTCATGAAGCAATATGTTTAACCTAGACTTTTTGACTTCAGTTGTACCTTCATAAGTGATGCACAATCTATCCCAAATTTATTTACCAGTTGTACAAGTAGAAACACGCATGTAATCCTCAGATTTTAAGGCACAAAAAAAAAATAGTTCAAATATTTGGCATTTAGTTGGGCTAAGTCACGATCAATAAAAGTCCAATCAGTGAAAGGAAGTTTAGTTTTAACATTGTTAACCATTCTAAAAGGTGGTTCATATCCATCTTTAACAAGCATCCACATGCGATAATCTGTAGATTTAAGAAAAGTAGACATGTGAGTTTTCCAAAAATTCAATGGTATGTTATCAAATAATGACGATCGTGTAATTGAATAACCTTCAACAATATTATGATTACCAAAGTTAGCCATGAATCAAATTCAAAAGTTTTTAAAATCAATTTTTGAATCACGCTCTGATACCACTTAAAAGTTTGATAGGGATGTTAAGCCCTGATGAAATAGTCCCGAGGCTAACCAAGAGGGGGGGGGGTGAATTGGTTATTTTAAAAATTCATGAGCAACAGGAAAGATCTTTTCGATAATTTGCAGCGGAAACAAGTAAACACAGAAGTGAAAAGATCAACCACAGATTTCACCCAAGCAGATAATAACAGAAAAGTAAAGTGCAGAAAATAATCAGAAAGAGCACACCAAATTTTATAATGGTTCGATCAACTTAACTTATGTCCACTCCCTGGAGCCTCCCCTCCGGGTATTGCACTGACACAAAAGTGACTCTCCTTCTACTCCCACAGCAAGGCGGAGAAGCCTATAGAAAACTCTTTTCCACCAACCCAGTGAGGCAGAGAACCTGAACTCCTTTCGCTTCCTCGTGAAGCAGGCAGAGAACTTAGACTCCTTTCGCTTCCTCCTAAAGCAGGCAGAGAACCTGAACTCCTTTCACTTCCTCCTGAAGTGGGCAGAGAACCCAGATCTTCTTGCGAATGATCCTCCCTTAGAAAACACCAATAAGATGAGAGACGACGAACAAATAAGATGACTCTGATCTTTTCTTGGAGCAACCTTTGTGAATCCCTCACAAACCCCCCCTTACAAGATCCTCTCTCTCCCAAGCTCTCTCTCTCTCTCTCTCAAGGTTTCTCTGGAAAGGAAAGTGGCAAAAGATCTTTCTTGTTGGAAGAAAAATATCTTTTAAAGGAGGGCCAAAAAATTATCCTAAATCTCAACTAATCGGCCAATATCATCCAGGATGATCGCTAGATCGTCCAATATGATCAGTTCAAAATCA
Source organism: Dendrobium chrysotoxum (assembly GCA_019925795.1). Taxonomy (NCBI): domain Eukaryota; kingdom Viridiplantae; phylum Streptophyta; class Magnoliopsida; order Asparagales; family Orchidaceae; genus Dendrobium; species Dendrobium chrysotoxum. The sequence continues at coordinate 13,362,549 of CM034311.1, read as the reverse complement.
CCTATTTCAGCCTGGACGATCTGGTTCTTCTGGATGATTAGTAGAAAAAAATTATTTAGATCATCCCGTACGATTCTACGATCGTTCGGAATGATTAGTGTAAATCAGGAATTTCGTCCAGAAGATAGCTCTGGTCGTCCAGAGGAACTTGTGCTGGACGATCTCAAAATGACTTGATCGGCCAGGAAGATAGGTATATCATCCTGTACGATTAGTTCAAAAAGTGTCAAAATCATCCTGAGAACCACTCTTGACGTACATGTGAAACATGCAGGACGACCTTAAAATGACCTGATCGTCCGGGATGATATCTCTATCATCCTGTACTATTAGTTAAAAAATAACCAATATTGTCCTGATCACCGCTCTGGATGTATAGGTGAAATGCATTGGATGGTTATGATCGTTCCGGACGATACTGCGATCGTCCCGTATGATATGATCATATCAATTAAATATTAATTACTTTCCTTAATCACCAGACTAATTTAGGCATGATTGTGACAAATCATCCTGGCCGATACATGTAACATTCTGGATGATCAGACCAAATATTTTAAAATAAAACCTGCCTAACTTAATCTGGCGGCTGAGATTTTCCAATCTAAGCATATCGTCCTGTACGATATTGCTATCTATTATAAATCTGGTTTTGATGATGACAAACATGTCTCTATTGTGTTTTGCTTGGCTAACCCATTTCAGGCACAAAAGATCACGAGCAACTCAAGCCAACTCAAGATCGGGTCCAAGTGTGTCTATGTGTACTATTTCTCTTTTTTTTAGTCAATTGTAATGTAACTGTTCCCCTAGCTAAGTGATCTTGCACACACACACACTCAGAGGGAGAGCTTGAGTGAATTAGAGTTTTTGTTCAGATCATCATAGACGATAGTCACATCGTCCTAGACGATCAAGTAAAAATAGAAACCCTAATTAGGGCGACCAAGTTAAGAGGGTCTGATTAAGCAGATCGTCTTGGATGATCTTTGGATCGTATGGGACGATATGCTCAAATAAAAAATTTTTAGCCGCCAGATCAAGTTAGGTAAGTTTTTATTTTTAGATATTTATTCTAATCGTCTCGGACGATACGCGTATCGTCCCAGACGATCTAGTACAATCATGCCTAAATTAATATGGTAATTAAGGAAAGCAATTTATATTTAATTGATACGATCATATCATCCTGGACGATCGTAGGATCGCCCCGGACGATCATGATCGTCTAGTGTGTTTCAGCTGTACGTCCAGAACGGTGCACAGGACGATTTGGGCACTTTTTGAACTAATCGTACAGGATGATATCCAGATCGTCCTGGACGATCAAGTCATTTTTGAGTCATCCAACATAAGTTTCTTTGGACGACCCGAACTATCTTCTGGATAAAATTTCTCAATTTACATTAATCATCCCGGACGATCGCAGAATCGTACGGGACGATGTGTACAACTTTTTCTACTGATCGTCCAGAAGAGCCAGATCGTTCAGGCTGAAGAAGCTGATTTTGAACTGATCGTACAGGATGATATATCGATCGTCCTGGACTATCTTGGCCGACCAGTTGAGATTTAGGTCAAATTTTAAGCCCTCTTATAAAAGATATTTTTCTTTCAACAAGAAAAATCTTTTGCCACTTTCCTTTCCAGAGAAACCCTAGAGAGAGAGAGAGTTTGGGGGAGAGAGAGAGAGAATCTTGTGAGGGGGAGTTCGTGAGGGGTTCATGAAGGTTGCTCCAAGCAAGCATCAGAGTCTTCTTCTCCGCTCATCGTCTTTCATCATGTCGGTGTTCTTTGGGAGAGGATCATCGGCAAGAAGATCCTAGGTTCTTTGCCTGCTTCAGGAGGAAGCAAAAGGACGTTGGGTTCTCTGCCTCACCATGTGGTGAAAAGGAGGTTCTTGTACAGGCTTCTCCGCCTTGCTGTGGGAGCAAAAGGAGAGACACTTTGAATTAGTATAATACCGAGAGGGGAGGCTTTGGGGAGTGGACGTAGGTCAAGTTGACCGAACCACTATAAAATTCAGTGTGTTCATTCTAATTACTTTCTGCACTTTTATTTTTCTGTGATTAACTGCTTGGGTGAAATTGCGTTCAATCTTTTCGTTTGATTATTTTGTTCATTTTCACTGTAAATCATCGAAAAGATTTTCATTGTTGCTCTCAAATTTTTAAATAACCAATTCACCCCCCCTCTTGGTTAGCCTCGGGACTAGTTCATCAGGGCTTAACATGCCTATTGAACTTTCAAGTGGTATTAGAGCGGGATTCATAAAATCTAGTTTTGAAAAACTTTTGAATTTGATCTATGGCTAACTTTGGTAATCGTAATCTGCTGAAGGTTATTCTATTACACGACCGCCATTGTTTGATTATATTCCTTTTGATTTTTGGAAAACTCGCATGTCCACTTTTCTACATTCAATTGATTATCGCATGTCGATGCTAGTTAAGGATGGATACAAACCACCTTTTAGATTGATTAATAATGTAAAAACTGAACTGCCCTTTGCTGATTGGACTTTTGATGATCGTGATTTAGCACAATTAAATGCCAAATTTTTGAATTATTTTTTCTGTGCTTTAAAATCTGAGGATTACATGCGTGTCTCTACATGTACAACTGGTAAGGAAATCTGGGATAGATTGTGTATCACATATGAAGGTGCAACTGAAGTCAAACAGTCTAGGTTAAACATTCTATTGCATGACTACAAACTATTTCACATGAAACCTACTGAAACCATTTCTGAAATGTATACAAGATTCACTCAAATCGTTACTTCTTTGCATGCCTTAGGTAGAGAACTTACAAACTACGAAAGAGTGAACAAAATTCTTAGATGTCTGCCTTCTTCGTATGATGCTAAGATAACTACAATCACTGAGGCTAAAGATTTAAAAACTTACTCTATTGATAGCTTACTTGGATCACTCATTGCTTACGAGCAAGGGGTGAACCAGAGACAGCTTGATGCAGGTGAGAAGAAGAAGGAGAAAATAGTGGCACTGAAGGCCAACGATAGCGATTCTTGCTCTTTCAGGTCTGATAGCGATGACATGGCCTTGATCACAAGGCAATTCAAAAGCTTTCTAAGGAAGAAACATAAGAACTTTCAGAAGTGGAACAAGGGTAAGTCCAGCAAGAATGTTAAAGGTTCATTTGATACTATCTGTTTTGAATGCAGGAAGCCTGGACACATTAAGGCTGATTATCCTACACTTAAAGCTCATCCAAGCAAGGAGAAGGGTGAGGAGAAACACAAGTTCAGAAAGGACAAGAAGCAGATTCAGAAGGCGTTTTGGGCAGACTCTCCATCCGACTCCTCTGAGACTGAAGCTGAAGAGGAGAAAACAAATTTGTGTCTGATGGTTGATGATCACCCTGGTCAATCAGACCAGGAAGAGGTATGTGAGCTTACTTACGATCAATTACTTGAAGTATATGAAAAAATTTATACATCGTATAGGAAGCTTAAGAAAACCCATGCTAGCTTGAAATTAGATTATTTGACTTTACAAAAAGAGCAGGATGTTTTGATTAAAGATTATTCCACTATTGATAGCAATCACATGTCTTTACTTGATGAGTTTGATGAACTAAATAGAAAGCTTTCTGATTTAATTATTGAGCATGATGCATTAAAAATATCGCATGTTGAATTAGAAGCTGCTTTTAAGAAATTGAGTGATATGGCATGTGATTTAGAAAGTTATGAAAGTGCAAGAACTTTTGAGATTGCTAGTCTTAACAAGGAGAATGAATTTTTAAGAGTAAAAATTGCTGCTTTTGAAAAGAGCAAAAAACCACCTACTTTTGAACAGTTTTATACACCGCCACCTATTGAAAAATCTGTTGAAAATTTATCTAAGCATGTTTCATACACATCTAGGAAGAGATACTATCACTCACGACATTTAGTTAATCCTTTTCCTAGTATTAGATGTTATTCTTGTGGCATGTTAGGACACATTTCCCACACAAGTACTATTCACCATAGTACACATTGGGTGTGGAGGCCCAAACTGCCTGTTTCACAGCACAGCACGCATGCATTGCATTCTTCTTTTCATAAGAAGGAACCCAAACCTGTTTGGATTCCTAAGACTGACGTTTGATATTTTTGTAGGTGTGCTCTCACACAAGACCTCGTGAGAGCATGTGGTACCTGGACAGCAGATGTTCTAGACACATGACTGGAGATGTAAATCAGTTCATTTCACTGGAGGCCAGGGCTGGAAGCAAGGTTACACTTGGAGATAACACCACTAGGAGGGTGGTAGGCTCAGGTATAATTGGTGATTCAAAGAATTTTATGATTGACAATGTCTTACTTGTAGATGGACTGAAACACAACTTGTTGAGCATCAGTCAACTTTGTGACAAAGGATACAGCATCAATTTCCTGCCAACTGGCTGCATTTTAAGCTTAAATGATAAAGTTATTTTGCAGGGACAAAGTATCAACAACGTCTACAAGCTGGATATAAGTTGCATTAAATCTGAGAATTCAATTTGCTTAAAAACTACTGCTGATGAGTCTTGGTTGTGGCATAGGAGATTGTGTCATGCCAGTATGAAAACTCTTAGGAGAGTCACCCAAATGGACTTAGTTAGAGGTGTGCCCAAGCTTAAGTTTACTAAGGATCACCTGTGTGATGCCTGTCAGTTAGGAAAGCAAGTCCAGTCCTCTTTTCACTCTGTTAAGGATGTTAGCACCTCTAGACCTTTAGAAGTTCTTCATATGGACCTCTTTTGACCCATTGGCACTGCCAGCTTAGGGGGAAAAGTCTATGGATTTGTGATTGTAGATGACTACTCGAGGTTCACTTGGATTAAATTTTTGTCCCATAAATCTGAGTCATTTGATGAGTTTAAGTCCTTCTCCACTTGGATTAAGAGGAAGTTAGGTTGTGAGATCTTGACTATTCATAGTGATTATGGTGGAGAGTTTGAAAATATGAAATTTGGAAGTCTTTATGAGGAGAAAGGGATTAGTCATAATTTTTCAGCTACTGGGACCCCTCAGCAGAACGGGGTAGCTGAAAGGAAGAACAGGACCTTAGTGGAAGTCGCTAGAGCCATGCTTTCTGAGTATTCACTTCCAAAATACTTCTGGGCTGAAGCGGTGAACACTGCTTGTTATGTGCTGAATAGGGTGAATGTGAGATCAAATTGAACAAGACACCTTATGAGATCATTAACGATAGAACTCCATGTCTTTGGCTGTAAGGTTTTCATTCTGAACAACGGGAAATCACCCTTAGGAATGTTTGACCCCAAATCTGATGAAGGAGTATTCTTAGGCTATTCTAGTGTGGGGAAATCCTTTAGGGTGTTCAATAAAAGGACTTTGGTGGTGGAAGAGACAACTCATGTGGTGTTTGATGAATCTGATCCTAAGGTAAATAGAATTGAGGAAGAAGAAGAGGTAGAGGAAATTACCCAAGGGGTTGGAAATACAAATCTGGAAGAGAGGGTAGAACCTCAAATCACACTGCCTAGAGATTGGAGATATTCTTCGAGTCATCCTAAAGAACTGATCTTAGGAGACCCTTCTGAAGGTGTTAGGACTAGGCATGGACTTAGGAAGGAAGTAAACCACTCTGCCTTTATCTTAATGACTGAACCCACCAACATCAATCAAGCCCTTTCAGATGAGTTTTGGATCTTAGTTATGCAAGAAGAATTGAACCAGTTTGTAAGGAATGATATTTGGGAGTTAGTAGAAAGACCTAGAAATTAAAGTATTGTGGGAACCAAATGGGTCTTTAAGAATAAGATGAATGATTCTGGTGTGGTGGTGAGAAATAAGGCAAGATTGGTGGCAAAGGGGTATAATCAGATTGAAGAGAATGATTTTGAGGAGACGTTTGCCCCAGTAGCTAGATTGGAAGCCATTAGAGTGCTACTAGCCTTTGCCTGTTATAAGGGATTTAAGCTATTTCAAATGGATGTCAAGAGTGCCTTTTTAAATGGGGTAATAAAAGAGGATATTTTTGTAGAACAACCCCCAGGTTTTGAGAGTTGTCAATATCCAAATCATATTTATAAATTAAAAAAGGCCTTGTATGGATTGAAATAGGCACCCAGAGCTTGGTATGAGAGGCTTAGCACATTCTTGTTAGAAAGAGAGTTTGTTAAGGGGAGCGTAGACACCACCTTTTTTTTAAGGAGAATAGGGGATGACTTACGCATTCTCTAGATCTATGTTGATGATATAATTTTTGGATCTTCTGATAAATATTTATGTGATGAGTTTTCTAAAATAATGAGTAAGGAGTTTGAGATGAGTATGATGGGAGAATTGTCCTACTTTTTGGGGTTTAGCATAAGGCAAACGGATGATGGAACCTTTCTCAATCAATCTAAATACACTAAGGATATTTTGAAGAAATATGAAATGGACAAAGCCAAGCCAATCAATACTCCCATGAGCTCCTCTGTTCAGTTAGATAAGGATTCAAGTGAAAAATCTATTGATCAGAAGAAGTATAGAGGAATAATAGGATCACTGCTTTACCTGACTGCTAGCTGACCTGATATCATATTTAGTGTCTATCTTTGTGCTAGGTTTCAAGCTGATCCTAAAGAGTCCCACCTGACTGCTGTTAAGAGAATTCTTAGATATCTTTTAGGGACCCCAAACCTAGGAATCTGGTACCCTAGGTACAACACCTCTTTTGAGATCATTGGATATTGTGATTCTGACTTTGCAAGGTGTAGTGTGGATAGAAAGAGCACTTCTGGAACTTATCAATTCATAAGACAGTCTCTAGTCTTTTGGTCTAATAAAAAATAGAACTCAGTTGCACTTTCCACTGCTGAAGCTGAGTACATTGCCTTAGGAAGTTGTGTGGCCCAAGTTCTTTGGTTAAAGCAATAAGTTTTGGATTTAGGGTTACCTGTTGGCACAATTTCTATTCTGTGTGATAGTACTAGTGCCATCTGCATCTCTAAAAATCCAATCCAACATTCTAGGACCAAACACATTGACATAAGGCATCACTTCATTAGGGACCATATTACAAAAGGGGACATTGAGCTATATCATGTAGCAACTGAAAATCAGCTGGCTGACATATTCACTAAACCACTGGCCTTTGACTCATTCAGTATTTTGAAGACCAGATTAGGAGTGATTGATATAAATGCTTGATTCTGATGATTGCTGATTTTTGATTTCTCTAATTGTTATTTTGTTTTCTGTTAGTTAGTTTTTGATGTGATTATTTACTTTCAGTTGGTTTTATTTCTTCTGCTGATTTCTGTTTTAGCCTTGTTATTAGTTTGATTTGAGCATTTACTTTGATGTGATTTTCTACCTATTTTTATTTACTGGTTCATCTCTTATACTTACTATTTTATGCTTTTTAAAATTTAATCACTGATCACTACTTCTGATAATCTGAGTTTTCGACTGGGAGTTTTACCTTATTTTTATTTGGAAGCTGGTAAGCAGTGATTGATTCCACTGGATCTATTAAAGGGAAGAAACATTGATGATTATTTCTCTTCCTCTAACTCTTTTGCTGGTGTATTATTTCTTTTGGATAAATATTCTCTTCAAAATTAAAATTTTAGTTTTTGAAATAGAGATTTATTTTATCTTCCTACAGTAATCTACCTCATATCAATAGTATTTTCAAAGTCTTGAGTCATTATTTTGATTTTCTAAACCAAGTGATTGCACTTATCATATGACATATAGTTTTTGTTTTGTGAATTACTCTTCCTTATTCTGGAGAGAGTCTTCTATGTCTGGAAGATAATTTAACAGCTAAGACTATTTAACGATTATGAAAAGAAGAAAGCTTACAAAAGATACGTAGTGCACCAAATCAATTGAAAAAGAGGCACAAAATGAGCCCAAAGCTGAAAACATGCGAAATGTCGCCAACTAAAAGATACACAAAGTGTATCAAAAATGAAAAGATGCGTAAAGCGCCAAATAAATTGAAAAAGAGGCACAAAATGAGCCCAACCAAGCTTTCTTTCCTTCAGATCGTTAAAGGTCTTAAAAAAATCTGTGCATCACTTAATACTTTCAAAAGCTTGTGTTTGAAAATCCTGATTTCTAATTTTTTACTTAGTAACACTATTATTTCAGATATTTTTCTGGAACGAGGCTTGAAAGGATCTCTTTTCGAATCTAGTTTCTTTTCTTCTGAATTGGATTTTTGTTTTGAAAGAGATTTGCATCGATAAGGTGCCCGAGGTGGGAGTTACGAAAGTCGATTTTTCCAACTTTTTCTGTATTTCAGCGCTGTCAATCATCTTCTTATTAGTTTTTGGATCTAAAATCAAGAAAAAATTCTGATTTACTAGAGCAGCTTGATAAAAAAAAACTGTTGCTTTTGTGTTCTCGTTTTATGTTTTATTTCCTTGATTTTGTCTTTTCTTTTTCATGATTGTATTTTTGGGATCCTGATCGTTCATTTCCATCCTCCATCTTTTTTCCTTTTTCTTCACATCATCCTGGATGATTCACCGATCGTCCTGGAAGATCTTCTTCATCCTGGACGATACATAAATCGTCCTGGACGATCCATTCAAAACCGTCTCCACTCTGCTCCTGCTGCTGAGAAACACCAATTATTGGTGATCGTCCTGGACGATCAATAAATCGTCTTGGACGATATGATCCATATCTTCCTGATCTAATCAAACGGCTAAAATTACACCAATTATTATCCATCATCCTAGACGATCCACTCCATCGTCCTAGACGATACACGTGTCAGCCGCTGGACGATTCGAATTCAGCCCATCCGATATATTTATTGCATATCATCCTGGACGATCCACCTAATCATCCTGGATGATACTTTTGGTCAACGGTCATCCAGCCTGACTCCTCAGGATGATCTTCTGTGTCTAATCATCCTGGACGATCTCTGATCGTCCCGGACGATCGGACCGCCTTTTTGACCAATCATCCTGGTCTTAATAATTGCACATATCGTCCTGGACGATCTCACGATCCTACAGGACGATCAGGCCAAATTCTATTTAAATAGCCATTTCTTCATCTTTTCTTTCACACATCTCCCTCTACCTTTCCTTCACTATTGCTTTCTAATGGCTGGTGGCAAACGTTCACGGCAAAAGGGTGCAAGTTCCTCCCGTGGGCATGTTGATCCTCATTTTCCAATTGTAGCCGATCAGGCTGCCTTTGAGTGCTATCGTGACGTGGGGATCACGCATTCTAAAATAGTAAATCCCCGCACCCTCACCTATCCCATTCTTGATCTATTCATACACACCTCCCTCACCTTCATCCTTACACTAGCCTTTCCGTTTAATCTTGAACTCCTTCAAGTTTTCTTTGCCAATTTATGCATTTCTTGATCTATTCGCACACAACCTCCCTCACCTTCGCACTACACTTCTTAAGGACGCCCGGACTATTCAATATGTCCTTCGTTCCTCCGTCATTCCAAATGCGGGGGATCGAATTCATATCACCCCACTACTATCCTTGACCACATACTATATCTTGGCCCGCAGAGAGTTTAATACCTCTGACCTTATTATCCGATACATAGAGCACCTCACCACTATTAGGGATCCAGGTCATAGGCCTCGCTCAAATCTAGCCTTAGGTCATCTCATTCATTATGCCTTGGAAACTAAATATGACCTTCAGTATCCTGTCCCTCATGATGTCCCTCCTTCCTTCATCACAAATAATTCATTCCACATCCTACACAGCACCCGACTATATCCGGAGCCCGCCTCGGATGTTGAGGAGGAAGAGGAAGAGGCTATTCCAGTTCCTGCTGCACCCGATGCACCTGCTCCCCTTCGCATTGCCTCTCCTTTTGACCACCTGGTGCAGCGCTTTGATCAGTGGGAGGCCAGATTCGACTCTTATGTGGCTGCCCAGGAGCAGCGACACACTGAAAACCTCCAGCGCTTCACTGACTATGCTGCGTAGCAGCAACAACAGCATGACCAGGACATTGCCTGGATTGGAGCCCACTTTCAAGCCATTTCACGGTTACTTCAACCCACCACCGCCACCTCCTCCTTCCGATCAGGATCCGCCTCCATTTTAGTGTTCTATTTTGTAATTGTTTTCTTTTCTGTTTTGTACTAATGTTTCAGTGTTTCTATTTACCCTCCTCCTTTTTGTGATGTCAAAAGGGGGAGTCAGTTGTAGTCATTTCTATTTCTGTTATGTGTTATATTTCTTGTATTGCTTTGATTGTTAAATGAAAATTTGAAAAAAAGTTATTTTTCGATCACCTAGTTATTTTTCAAACTACTGTATAAATATTTGCCATCATCAAAAAGGGGGAGATTGTTGCAAATCTGGTTTTGATGATGATAAACATGTCTCTATTGTATTTTGCTTGGCTAACCCGTTTCAGGCACAAAAGATCACGAGCAACTCAAGCCAACTCAAGATCGGGTCCAAGTGTGTCTAAGTGTACTATTTCTCTTTTTCTTGAGTCAATTGTAATGTAACTGATCCCCTAGCTAAGTGACCTTGCACACACACACTCAGGGGGAGAGCTTGAGTGAATTAGAGTTTCTATTCAAATTTTTATTCAGATCGTCCTGGACGATAGTCACATCATCCTTGATGATCAAGTAAAAATAGAAACCCTGATTAAGCAGATCGTCCTGGATGATTTTTGGATCGTACGGGACGATATGCTCAAATCAGAAATTCTCAGCCGCCAGATCAAGTTAGGCAAGTTTTTATTTTTAGATATTTGGTCTGATCGTCCCGGACGATACGTGTATCGTCCCGGACGATCTAGTACAATCATGCCTAAATTAATATGGTAATTAAGGAAAGTAATTTATATTTAATTGATACGATCATATAGTCCGGGATGATCGCAGGATCGTCCCGGACGATCATGATCGTCTAGTGCGTTTCAGCTGTGCGTCCAGAACGATGCACAGGATGATTTGGGCACTTTTGAACTAATCGTATAGGATGATATCCAGATCGTCCTGGACGATCAAGTCATTTTTGAGTCGTCCAGCACAAGTTTCTCTGGACGACCCGAACTGTCTTCTGGATGAAATTCCTCAATTTATACTAATCATCCCGAACAATCGCAGAATCGTACGGGACGATGTGTACAACTTTTTCTACTGATCGTCCAGAAGAGCCAGATCGTCTAGGCTGAAGAAGCTGATTTTGAACTGATCGTACATGACGATATATCGATCGTCCTGGACGATCTTGGCCGACCAGTTGAGATTTAGGAAAAATTTTAAGCCCTCCTATAAAAGATATTTTTCTTTCAATAAGAAAAATCTTTTACCACTTTCCTTTCCAGAGAAACCCTAGAGAGAGAGAGAGTTTGGGAGAGAGAGAGAGAGGATCTTGTGAGGGGGAGTTCGTGAGGGGTTCACGAAGGTTGCTCCAAGCAAGGATCAGAGTCTTCTTCTTCACTCGTCGTCTCTCATCGTGTCGGTGTTCTTTGGGAGAGGATCATTGGCAAGAAGATCCTAGGTTCTTTTCCTACTTCAGAAGAAAACAAAAAGGATGTTGGGTTCTCTGCCTCACCATGTGGTGAAAAGGAGGTTCTTGTAAAGGCTTCTCTACCTTACTGTGGGAGCAAAAGGAGAGACACTTTGAGTTAGTGCAATACTCGGAGGGGAGGCTCCGGGGAGTGGACGTAGGTCAAGTTGACCGAACCACTATAAAATCTGGTGTGTTCATTCTAATTACTTTCTGTACTTTTATTTTTCTGTGAATAACTGCTTGGGTGAAATTGTGTTCGATCTTTTCGTTTGATTGTTTTGTTCGTTTTCGCTGTAAATCATCGAAAAGATTTTCATTGTTGCTCTAAAATTTTTAAATAACTAATTCATCCCCCCTCTTGGTTAGCCTCATGACTAGTTCATCAGGGCTTAACATCCCTATCAAACTTTCACTATCATCCTGGATGATCAGCTTAATTAAACTGACTTAACATGGTCGTCCTAATTAGGCTTTCTATTTTCATTGGATCATCTAGGATGATATGAATATCATCCAAGATGATATGAACAAAAATTAAAAATTAAAACTCTAATTTACTAAAACTCTCCCCCTGAGTGTGTGCGTGCAGGGTTACTTAGCTAGGGGATCAATTACATTACATTTGACTCAAGAAAGGAAAAAAATTATATTTAAACACACTTGGACCCAATCTTGAGTTGGCTTGAATTGCATTTGATCTTTTGTACCTGAAATAATTAGCCAAGCAAAATAGAAAACAAACATATTTGTCATCATCAAAACTATACTTCTTGAATCCAGATTTGTAATAAAATCTAGATTGATCTAACAGAATCCTGGGGTTTAGAGTAGATCCTAGGGTCTAGTTCAGCTTAAAGGAATCCTAGGGTCTGAAAGTTCGATAGGGATGTTAAGCCCTAGTGAACTAGTCCCGAGGCTAACCAAGAGGGGGGGTGAATTGGTTATTAAAAAATTTCACGATAACAATGAAAATCTTTTCGATACGTAGCAGCGGAAACACATAAACAAGAATGAAAAAATCAACCACAGATATTCACACAAGCAGTTAATATCTGAAAAGTAAAGTGCAAAACTGAATCAGAAAAGCAAACCAGATTTTATAGTGGTTCGGTCAACTTGACCTACGTCCACTCCCCGGAGCCTCCCCTCCGGGTATTACACTAAACCAAAAAGTGTCTCTCCTTTTGCTCCCACAGCAAGGCGGAGAAGCCTGTACAAACACCTCCTTTCCACCACACGGTGAGGCAGAGAACCCGACCTCCTTTCGCTTCCTCCTGAAGCAGGCAGAGAACCTTCGAACTCCTTTTACTTCCACCTGAAGAGGGCAGAGAACCCCGGATCTTCTTGCGAACGATCCTCCCACGATGAACACCGACTAGACGAAAGACGACGAGCGGAGAAGACGACTCTGATCCGTGCTCGGAGCAACCTTAGTGAATCCCTCACTAACTCCCCCTTAGAAGATCTTCTCTCTTTCTCACAACTCTCTCTCTCTCTCTAGGGTTTCTCAGGGAAGGAAGGCAGCAAAAGATTTTTCCAAATATTGAAAAAAGTTCATTTAAAGGAAGGCTTAAAATTTGCCCTAAATCTCAACTGGTCGGCCAAGATCGTCCAGGACGATCGGTAGATCATCCTGTACGATCAGTTCAAATTCAACTGTTTCAGCCTGGACGATCTTGCTCTTCTGGACGATCAGTAGAAAAAATTGTTCATATCGTCCCGTACGATCCTGCGATCGTCCGGGACGATTAGTGCAAATTGAGGAAAATCATCCAGAAGACAGTTCGGGTCGTCCAGAGAAATTTGTGCTGGACGACCAAAAAATGACTTGATCGTCCAGGACGATAGGGTCATCGTCCTGTACGATTAGTTCAAAAAGTGCCCAAATCATCCTGAACACAGTTCGGGACGTACAGCTGAAATGCACTAAACGATCATGATCGTCCAGGACGATATGATCGTATCAACAAAAAATAAATTGCTTTCCTTAATTACCAGATTAAATTAGGCATGATTGTACTGAATCGTCCGGGACGATACACGTATCGTCCGGGATGATTAGACCAAGTATCTAAAAATAAGAACTTGCCTAACTTGATCTGGCGGATGAGAATTTCTGATTTGGGCATATCATCCTGTACGATCTAGAGATCGTCCAGGACGATCTGCTTAATCAGACCCTCTTAACTTAGTCGCCCTAATTAGGGTTTCTATTTTGGCTTGATCGTCCAGGACGATGTGGAAATCGTCCAGGACGATCTTTACAAAATTTGAACAGAAACTCTAATTCACTCAATCTCTCTCCCTGAGTGTGTGTGTGCAAGGTTACTTAGCTAGGGAATCAGTTACATTACAATTGACTCAATAAAAAGAAAAATCATACATTTGACACACTTGGACCCGATCTTGAGTTGGCTTGAGTGGCTCGCGGTCTTTTGTGCCTGAAATAGATTAGCCAAGCAAAACACACTAGAAACATGTTTGTCATCATCAAAACCAGATTCACAACAATCTCCCCCTTTTTGATGATGGCAAATATTTGTAAAGTAGTCTGAAAATACAAGTAAACTAGGAGATCAAACAAAATAAATATTTTTTTTTTAATTTTCATTTAACAGCTAAAACAATACAGGAACCATGACTCAGAAAACAGAAACAGACACGACTACAACTGACTCCCTCTTTTGACATCACAAAAAGGAGGAGGAAAAAACAGAACACTGAAATAAAACATAAAATAGAACGACTACAAAACAGGAAACTAAAACTGAGGCGGATCCTGATCGGAAGAAGGAGGTGGCGGTGGAGGGTAGAAGTGATGGTGAATGGCCTGAAAGTGAGCTCCGAACAAGGCCATGTCCTGGTCGTGCTGCTGTTGCTACTGCACAGCATAGTCCGCAAAGCGTTGGATGTCCTCGTTGTGCTGCTGCTCCTGGGCAACCACGTAGAAGTCAAAACGGGCCTCCCACTGGTCGAAGCGCTGCACCAGGTGGTCAAAGGGAGAGGCAATGCGAAGGGGTGCAGGTGCCTCTGGTGCAGCAGGAACTGGAACAGCCTCTTCCTCTTCTTCCTCAACATCCGGGGCGGGCTCCGGATGTAGTCGGGTGCTGTGTAGGATGTGGAATGAGTTATTTATGAAGAAGGAAGGAGGGACATCAGGAGGGACAGGATACTGAAGGTCATATTTTGTCTTTAAGGCATAGTGAATAAGATGACCTAAAGCTAGATTTGGGCGACGCCTGTGGCCCGGATCTCTAATGGTGGTGAGGTGTTCTATGTATCGGATGATCAGATTAGAGGCATTAAATTCTCGACGGGCCATGATGTAGTAGGTGGTCAAGGACAGGAGCGGGGTAATGTGAATTCGATCCCCCGCCTTTGGAATGACGGAGGAACGAAGGACGTGCTGAATGGTCCGGGCGTCCTTGAGAAGGGAAGTGCAAGCATTGTCGTGATAGGGTGCATTGGTATTGCGAAGGAAGTGATTGGCGACACTCCAATCATAGTCAGGATCGGTGATAAGCGTGTGAATTTTGTCGCTAGTGACAGACAAGTTGAGAATATTGTGAAAATCGTGGGTCGTGAGTTCCACGGGGCGTTGATTTACGTAGGATCGAAGAGTGGAATAGTCCGCGGAAATCCGCAAGTTAGCAAAGAAGATTCAAAGGAGTTCCAGATTGAAGGAAAAGGCTAAGGTCAGAATGAAGGTGAGGGAGGTGTGTGCGAACAAATCTAAGATGGGATAAGTGAGAGTGCAGGGATTGATAATCTTGGAGTGCGTGATCCCCACATTACGATAGCATTCGAAAGCCGCCTGATCGGTGGCATTCGGGAAGCGAGGATCGACATGTTCCCAGGACGAACTGGCCTCCTTTTGACGAGACCTTTTGCCACCAGCCATTAGGAACCCAAAGAGGAAGAAAGTAGAAGGAAAGTGGAGGAAAAACGGTGTGAAACATATGAAGAAAACTGCTGTTTAAATAGAGAACGGACTGATCGTCCCGTACGATCGCGGGATCGTCCGGGACGATTTGGTCATTTATGACGTCCTGGATGATTGGTCAAAAAGGCAGTCCGATCGTCCAGGATGATCAGAGATCGTCCAGGAGGATTAGACACAGGCGATCGTCCCGAGGAGTCAGGCTGGATGACCGTTGACGAAAAGTATCGTCCAGGACGATTAGGTGGATCGTCCGGGACGATATGCAATAAATATGTCGGACGGGCCGAATTCCAATCGTCCAGCGGCTGACACGTGGATCGTCCAGGATGATGAAGTGGATCGTCCAGGATGATGGGCAATAATTGGTGCAATGTCATCCGTTTGATCAGATCAGGAAGATATGGATCATATCGTCCAGAACGATGTAAGGATCGTCCAGGACGATCACCAATAATTCGAATTTTTCAGCAGCAGGAGCAGTGTGGGGACGATTTTGCACGAATCGTCCAGGACGATGTTTGGATCGTCCAGGACGAAGTGGATCATCCAGGACGATAGTGGTATCGTCTAGGACGATGTGAAGAAAACAGAAAAAGATGAATGATGAAAGATGATCGATCAGGATCCCAAAATACAACCATGAAATCAGAATAACACAAAAACCAATAAAATTGACCACACAAAAAAAAACATATAAAAGCATTTTTTTTTTGGATCAAGATGCTTGAGAAAATCAAAAATTTTTTCTTGACATTAGATTCAAAAACCAATGACAGGATGATTGACAGCGCTGAAATCTAGAAAATGTTGGAAATAATCAACTTTCGTAACTCCGACCCCGGGCACCTTATCGATGCAAACCTCTTTCAAAATAAAAATCCGATTCAGAAGAAAAGGCATTAGATTTGAAAAGAGATCCTTTCAAGCCTTATTCCAGAAAAATATCTGATATAATAGTGTTACAAAGTAAAAAATCAGAAATCGAGATTTTCAAAACTCAAGCTTTTGAAAATATTAAGTGGCGCACAGATTTCTCTAAGACATTTAACAATCTGAAAGGGAAGAAAGCTTGATTTGGGCTCATTTTGTGCCTCTTTTTCAAGTTGGTTGGCGCTTTGCGCATCTTTTAATTTTTGATACACTTTATGTATCCAATTTGGCAATTTCGCATCTTTTCAATTTTGGGCTCATTTTATGCCTCTTTTTCAAATTATTTGGCGCACTGCGCATCTTTTATAAGCTTTCTCCTTTTTATAATCATTAAAGAGTCTCAGCTGTGAGATTATCTTCCAGATATAGGAGATGACTCTCCACAGTAAGGAAGAACGATTCACAAAACAAAAGCCATACAACATATGATAAATGCAATCACTTGGTTTAGAAAATCAAACTAATGACTCAAGACTTTGAAAAAATACTATTGATATGAGGCAGATTACTGTAGGAAGATAAAATAATCTCTATTTCAAAAATTAACATTTTAATTTTGAAGAGGATTTTTATTCAAAAGAAACTACACACCAGTAGAGGAGTTAGAGGAATAGAAATAATTATCAATGTTTCTTCCCTTTAACAGATTCAGCGAAGTCAATCACTGCTTACCAGCTTCCAAACCAAAACAAGGTAAAAACTCCAAGTCAAAAATTCAGATCACCAGAAGTAGTGAGCGGTGATCAGATCTTGAAAAGTATAAAATAATAAGTGCAAGATATGAACCAGTAAATAAATAAAAACAGGTAGAAAATCACAGCAAAGTAAATACTCAAATCAAACTAACAGTAAGGCTAACACAGAAATCAGCAGAAGAAATAAAATCAACTGAAAGCAAATAATCAAACCAAAACTAACTAACAGAAATCAGAAATCAGAATACCAAAACTAACTAACAGAAATCAGAAATCATAATACCAAAACTAACTAATAGAAATCATAAATCATAATACCAAAACTAACTAACAGAAGTCAGAATACCAATCAGAACAATCATAAATTAGCAGTCATCAGAATCAAGCATTTATATCAATCACTCCTAATCTGGTTCTCAAAATGCTGAATGAGTCAAAGGCCAGTGGTTTAGTGAATATGTCAGCCAGCTGATTTTCAGTTGCTACGTGATGTAGCTCAATGTCCCCTTTTGTAACATGGTCCCTAATGAAGTGATGCCTAATATCAATGTGTTTGGTCCTAGAATGTTGGATTGGATTCTTAGAGATACAGATGGCACTAGTATTATCACACAGAACAGAAATTGTGCCAACAGGTACTCCTAAATCCAAGACTTGTTGCTTCAACCAAAGAACTTGGGCCACACAACTCCCTAAGGCAATGTACTCAGCTTCAACAGTGGAAAGTGCAACTGAGTTCTATTTTTTACTGGACCAGGAGACTAACGACTGTCCTATGAATTGACAAGTCTCAGAAGTACTCTTTCTATCCACGCTACACCCCGCAAAATCAGAATCAGAATATCCAATGATCTCAAAGGAGGTGCTGTGCCTAGGGTACCAAATTCCTAGGTTTGGGGTTCCTAAAAGATATCTAAGAATTCTCTTAACAGCAGTCAGGTGGGACTCTTTAGGATCAGCCTGAAACCTAGCACAAAGACAAACACTAAACATGATATCAGGTCGGCTAGTAGTCAGGTAAAGCAGTAAACCTATTATTCCTCTATACTTCTTCTGATCAATAGATTTTCCATTTGAATCCTTATCTAACTGAACTGAGGAGGGCATGGGAGTATTAATTGGCTTGGCTTTGTCCATTTCATATTTCTTCAAAATGTCCTTAGTGTATTTTGATTGATTGAGAAAGGTTCCATCATCCGTTTGCCTTATGCTAAACCCCAAAAAGTAGGATAATTCTCCCATCATACTCATCTCAAACTCCTTACTCATTGTTTTAGAAAACTCTTCACATAAATATTTATCAGAAGATCCAAAAATTATATCATCAACATAGATCTGGACAATGAGTAAGTCATCTCCTAATCTCCTCAGAAAAAGGGTGGTGTCTACGCTCCCCTTAACAAACTCCCTTTCTAACAGGAATGTGCTAAGCCACTCATACCAAGCTCTGGGTGCCTGTTTCAATCCATATAAGGCCTTTTTTAATTTATAGATATGACTTGGATATTGGGAACTCTCAAAACCTGGGGGTTGTTCTACAAAAATATCTTCTTTAATTACCCCATTTAAAAAGGCACTCTTGACATCCATTTGAAACAACTTAAATCCCTTATAACAGGCAAAGGCTAGTAGCACTCTAATGGCTTCCAATCTAGCTACAGGGGCAAAAGTCTCCTCAAAATCAATCCCTTCTATCTGATTATACCCCTTAGCCACCAATCTTGCCTTATTTCTCACCACCACACCAGAATCATTCATCTTATTCTTAAAGACCCACTTGGTTCCCACAATACTTTGATTTTTAAGTCTTTCTACTAACTCCCAAACATCATTCCTTACAAATTGATTCAATTCTTCCTGCATAGCTAAAATCCAAAATTCATCCGACAAGGCTTGATTGATGTTGGTGGGTTCAGTCATTGAGATAAAGGCAGAATGGTTTACTTCCTTCCTAAGTCCATGCCTAGTCCTAACACCTTCAGAAGGGTCTCCTAAGATCAGTTCTTTAGGATGACTCAAAGAATATCTCCAATCTCTAGGCAACTCGGTTTGAGGTTCTACCCTTTCCTCCAAATTTATATTTCCAACTCCTTGGGAAACCTCAATAATCTCTTCATCTTCTACTTCAGATCTAGACTCCTTAGGATCAGATTCATCAAACACTACATGGGTTGTTTCTTCCAACACCAAAGTCCTTCTATTGAACACCCTAAACGATTTCCCCACACTTGAATATCCTAAGAACACTCCTTCATCAGATTTGGGGTCAAATTTTCCTAAGGGTGACTTCCCGTTGTTCAGAATGAAAACCTTACAGCCAAAGACATGGAGGTGGGACAGATTTGGAGTTCTACCCTTAATGATCTCATAAGGTGTCTTGTTCAGTTTGACTCTCACATTCACCCTATTCAGCACATAACAGGCAGTGTTCACCGCTTCAGCCCAAAAGTATTTTGGAAGTGAATACTCGGCAAGCATGGCTCTAGCGGCTTCCACTAAGGTCCTGTTCTTCCTTTCAGCTACCCCGTTCTGCTGAGGGGTCCTAGGAGCTCAAAAATTATGACTAATCTAATGATTCTCACAAAAACTTCCAAATCTTTCATTTTCAAACTCCCCTTCGTGATCACTATGGATGGTAATAATCTCATCCTAACTTCTTCTGAATCCAAGTAGAGAAGGATCTAAACTCATCAAATGACTCAGATTTATGTGACAAAAACCTAACCCAAGTGAACCTTGAATAATCATCTATAATCACAAAACCATAGACTCTCCCCCCTAAGCTGGCATGCTAATGGGTCCAATAAGGTCTATGTGAAGAACTTCTAAAGGTCTAGAGGTGCTAATGTCCTTAACAGAGTGAAAAGAGGACTGGACTTGCTTCCCCAACTGACAGGCATCACACAGGTGATCCTTAGTGAACTTAAGCTTGGGCACACCTCTAACTAAGTCCTTTTGGGTGACTCTCCTAAGGGTTTTCATACTGGTATGACACAATCTCCTATGCCATAACCAAGCCTCATCAGCAGCAGTTTTTAAGCAAATTGAATTATCAGATTTAATGCTACTTACATCCAGCTTGTAGACGTTGTTGATCCTTTGCCCCTGCAAAACAACTTTATCATTTAAGCTTAAAATGCAACCAGTGGGCAGGAATTTGATGCTGTATCCCTTGTCACAGAGTTGACTGATGCTCAGCAGGTTGTGTTTCAGTCCATTTACAAGCAAAATATTATCAATCATAAAGTTCTTTGAATCACCAATTATACTTGTGCCTACCACTTTCCTGGTGGTGTTATCTCCAAGTGTAACCTTGCCTCCAGCTATGGCCTCCAGCGAAATGAACTGATTTGCATCTCCAGTCATATGTCTAGAACATCCGCTGTCCAGGTACCACATGCTCTCACGAGGTCTTGTGTGAGAGCACACCTACAAAAGTATCAAACGTCAGTCTTAGGAACCCAAACAGGTTTGGGTTCCTTCTTATGAAAAGAAGAATGCAATGCATGCGTGCTGTGCTGTGAAACAGGCAGTTTGGGTTTCCACACCCAATGTGTACTACGGTGAACAGTGCAGGTGTGAGAAATATGTCATAACATGCCACATGAAAAATATCTAACACCAGGAAAAGGGTTAACTAATCTACGTGGATAATAATGCCTCTTCCTAGATGTATATGAAACATGCTTTGAAGAACTTGCAATAGATTTTTCAAAAGGTCGCGGTGCATAAAACTATTCAAAAATAGGCGGTGTTTTGTTCTTTTCAAAAGCACTGATCTTTACCTTCAAAAACTCATTTTCTTTCTTTAAACTTGCAATTTCAAATTTCAAGGTTCCCTTGCTACTTTCTACTTCACATGCCATTGTATCTAACTCTTTAAAAGCTCTTTCTAAGTCCACATGCGTAGTTTTCAATGAGTCATGCTCAGAAACTAAATCAGAATATTTTTTATTCAACTCATCGAATTCATCAAGCAAAGACATGTGATTGGAATCAAGTGTGGAATGATCTTTAACTACAGAATCATGCTCTTTTTGCAAAGTTAAGTAATCTAATTTCAAACTAGCATGAGTTTTCTTAAGCTTCCTATACGATGTATGAATTCTTTCAGAAACTTCAAATAATTGATCGTAAGTCAGCTCACATACCTCTTCCTGATCCGACTGACCAGGGTGATCATCAGCCATAAGACACAAGTTTGTTTCCTCCTCTTCAGCTTCAGTCTCAGAAGAGTCGGATGCAGAGTCTGCCCAGAACGCCTTCTGAATCCACTTCTTATCCTTTCTGAACTTTGGTTTCTCCTCACCCTTCTCCTTGCTTGGGTGAGCTTTAAGTGTTGGATAATCAGCCTTAATGTGTCCAGGCTTCCTGCATTCAAAACAAACAGATTCAGATGAACCCTTAAAATTTTTATTGGACTTACCCTTGTTCCACTTCTGATAGTTCTTATGTTTCTTCCTTAGAAAGCTTTTGAATTGCCTTGTGATTAAGGCAACATCATCGCTATCAGACCCGGAAGTGCTAGCATCTGAATCTTTGGCCTTTAGTGCCACTGTCTTCTCTTTCTTGTGTTCACCTACATCAAGTTGCCTTTGGTTCACCCCTTACTCGTAAGCAATGAGTGATTCAAGTAAGCTGTCAATAGAGTAAGTATTTAAATCTTTAGATTCAGTAATAGCAGTAATCTTAGCATCATAAGAAGCAGGCAAACATCTAAGAATTTTGTTCACTCTTTCATACTTAGTAAGTTCCCTACCTAGAGCATACAAAGAGGTAACAATCTGAGTGAACCTTGTGTACATTTCTGAAATAGTCTCACTAGGTTTCATGCGAAAAAGTTTGTAATCATGTAACAAGATGTTTAACCTAGACTGTTTGACTTCAGTTGTACCTTCGTATGTTATACATAATCTATCCCAGATTTCCTTTCCCGTTGTATAAGTAGAAACACGCATATAGTCTTCAGATTTTAAAGCACAAAAGAAACAGTTCAAGCATTTTGCATTTAACTGTGCTAAATCACGATCATCAAACGTCCAATCAGTAAAAGGCAATTCAGTTTTCACATTGTTAATCAGTCTAAAAGGTGGTTCGTATCCGTCCTTAACTAACATCCACATGTGATAATCAATATATTGTAGAAAAGTAGACATGCGTGTTTTCCAAAAATCAAAAGGAATATTATCAAACAACGGTGGTCTTGTAATAGAATATCCTTCAGCAGTATTACGATTATTACAGTTAGCCATGGATCAAATTCAAAAGTTTTTAAACCTAAATTTTGAATCCCTCTCTGATACCACTTGAAAGTTCGATAGGGATGTTAAGCCCTTGTGAACTAGTCCCGAGGCTAACCAAGAGGGGGGGTGAATTGGTTATTTAAAAATTTCACGATAACAATGAAAATGTTTTCGATACGTAGCAACGAAAACACATAAACAAGAACGAAAAGATCAACCACAGATATTCACCCAAGCAGTTAATATCAGAAAAGTAAAGTGCAAAACTGAATCAGAAAAGCAAACCAGATTTTAAAGTGGTTCGGTCAACTTGACCTACGTCCACTCCCCGGAGCCTCCCCTCCGGGTATTGCACTAAACCAAAAAGTGTCTCTCCTTTTGCTCCCACAGCAAGGCGGAGAAGCCTGTACAAACACCTCCTTTCCACCACACGGTGAGGCAGAGAACCCGACCTCCTTTCGCTTCCTCCTGAAGCAGGCAGAGAACCTTCGAACTCCTTTTGCTTCCACCTGAAGCGGGCAGAGAACCCCGGATCTTCTTGCGAACGATCCTCCCACGACGAACACCGACTAGACGAAAGACGACGAGCGGAGAAGACGACTCTGATCCGTGCTCGGAGCAACCTTAGTGAATCCCTCACTAACTCTCCCTCACAAGATCTTCTCTCTCTCTCACAACTCTCTCTCTTTCTAGGGTTTCTCAGGGAAGGAAGGCAGCAAAAGATTTTTCCAAATATTGAAAAAAGTTCTTTTAAATGAGGGCTTAAAATTTGCCCTAAATCTCAACTGGTCGGCCAAGATCGTCCTGTACGATCAGTTCAAATTCAGCTGTTTCAGCCTGGACGATCTGGCTCTTCTGGACGATCAGTAGAAAAAATTGTTCATATCGTCCCGTACGATCCTGCGATCGTCCGGGACGATTAGTACAAATTGAGGAAAATCATCCAGAAGACAGTTCGGGTCGTCCAGAGAAATTTGTGCTGGACGACCAAAAAATGACTTGATCGTCCAGGACGATAGGGTCATCGTCCTGTATGATTAGTTCAAAAAGTATCCAAATCGTCCTGAACACAGTTCGGGACGTACAGCTGAAATGCACTAAACGATCATGATCGTCCGGGACGATCCTGCGATCGTCCAGGACGATATGATCGTATCAACCAAAAATAAATTGCTTTCCTTAATTACCAGATTAAATTAGGCATGATTGTACTGAATCGTCCGGGATAATACACGTATCGTCCGGGACGATCAAACCAAGTATCTAAAAATAAGAACTTGCCTAACTTGATCTTGCGGCTGAGAATTTCTGATTTGGGCATATCATCCCGTACGATCCAGAGATCGTCCAGGACGATCTGCTTAATCAGACCCTCTTAACTTAGTCGCCCTAATTAGGGTTTCTGTTTTGGCTTGATCGTCTAGGATGATGTGGAAATCATCCAGGACGATCTGAACAAAATTTGAACAGAAACTCTAATTCACTCAATCTCTCTCATTGAGTGTGTGTGTGCAAGGTTACTTAGCTAGGGAATCAGTTACATTACAATTAACTCAATAAAAAGAAAAATCATACATTTGACACACTTGGACCCGATCTTGAGTTGGCTTGAGTGGCTCGCGGTCTTTTGTGCCTGAAACAGATTAGCCAAGCAAAACACACTGGAAACATGTTTATCATCATCAAAACCAGATTCGCAACAGGGTCTCTTGTAGATCCTAAGGACTGAAGTCTAGGAAAATCCTTAAGTCTGGGTAGATATAGAACATGGGTAAATTCTAGGAACTGAGTCTAGAAGAATCCTAAGGTATAGGATCTAGGAGGTCTCTAAAGTCTAAGAAATCCTAGGTTCTAGGGTGTAGAAGAGTCTTAGGATCTAGAATAGATCCTGAAGTCTAAATTCTAGAAAGATCCTTGGGTTTTGGATTCTAAAATGATCCTAAGATCTAGGGTCTAGGTAGATCTAGGACTTAGGTAGATCTAGAACTTGGGTAAATCTTAAAGCTTGAACTCTAGGATGACTCTAGAATCTAGAAGTCCTAAGGTCTGGAGACTAGGGGCATTCTAGGATCTAGATAGATCTGAGATCTGGATTTGATTTGGGGTTATACTGATCTGGGGTCAGGATTGATCTGGGGTTTAGATTAGTCCTACTGACCTCAAACAAAAATGTGGTTAATAAATGGACCCCCAATATGTGTAATAGAATGAAGTTCTATTGCATATATTGCCGTTGACCGAATAAAATGGTCAAGTCTGGAGTTTTGATCCTAAGGGGAAGCAAAATTTTATCTCTAGTGAATCGGGTTTTGAATTGATACTAGGGTAGTACTTAGGAAAGCGTACTCTACCACTAGTGGGTCAGGTCTTAAGGGAAAAGAAGAGTCTATTGCTAAAGAAGAAGAAAGTCTGGGGTATCGTATAGGAAGGAAGAACTCCTAACTATAAATGATCGAATTTAAATTTGACTCTAAGGGAAAGGACACCCTAACCTTAGAAGATTGAGTTTGAAATTGAAATTAGGGTAGTGCCACGAGGGGCGTACTCTATCACTAGTAGATCTAATCCTAAGGAAGGGAAGAAAACCTATCCTTACAGGAAAAGAAGACCTGGGTATCCTATAAGAAGAATGAACTCCTAAATATAAAGGATCGAATTTAAATTTGATTCTAAGGAAAAGGAAATCATAACCTTAGAAGATTAAATTTGAAATGATACTAGGGTAGTACGGGGGCAGCGTACTCTACCACTAGTAGATATGGTCCTAAGAGAAGAAACATCTAACCCTAAGGAAGTTGAATGATCGTACAGGAAGGAAGAACTCTTATTTATAGAGGATCGAAGTTGAATTTTGATACCAGGGTAGTGCCACGAAGGGCGTACTCTACCACTAATGAATCTAATCCTAAGGGAAGGAAGAAAAACCTGTCCTTAAGGAAAAGATGATTGAATTCAGGAAATTGAAATTGAAATTGAAATTAGGGAGTCTAATCCTATGGGAAAGAGAAGTTCTTCACCCTAAGGAGAAGAGAACCTGGATGATCCTATAGGAAGAAGGAACTTTTAACTATAGAGGATCTAGTTTTGAATTTGATACTAGGGCAGTGCCACGAAGGATTTACTCTACCACTAGTAGATCTAATCCTAAGGAAAGGAAGAAGAACCTAGCTCTAAAGAAAGAAAGTTTAATTTTGTAACTTGAAATTGAATCTAGGATGGTGCCACAGGGGACTTACTCCATCACTGGGAAGTCTAATCCCAAGGGAAGGAAGAAAAATCAAACCTTAAGGAAAAGAAAGTTTGATTGTAGAATTTGAAATTGAATCCAAGACGGTGCCACGGGGGACTTTTTCCATCACTAGGGAGTGTAATCCTAAGAGAAAGAGAATACTTACTCTAAGGAAAAGAGAACTGTATGATCTCATGGGAAGGGAGTACTGCTTCCTATAGGAGATCAGGCTTAAAGTTTTGAATTTTGAAACTAGAATGGTGTCGTAGAGGGCGTTATCCATTACTAGTAGATCTAATTCTAAGGAGAAAAAATATCTAACCTTGAGGAGAAGAAAGCTAGAGGACCTGTGAGAATGATGCATTGCTTCCCATAAAAGGTCAGATCTGGGTTTTCAACCTAGGATGGTGCCACAGAGGGCGTGCTCCACCACTAGGAGATCTAATCCTAAGGAAAGAAAGCACGATGACTCACATCTGTCCTTAAGGAAAAGAAGACTGGAGGACCCTGAGGGAAGGAAGCATAGCTTCCCACAAAAGGTCGGATCTAGATTTTGAATCTAGGATGGTGCCACAGAGGGTGTGCTCCACCACTAGAAGATCTAATACTAAGGAAAGAAAGTATGATGACTCACATCTGTCCTTAAGGAAAAGAAGACTGGAGGACCCTAAGGGAAGGAAGCATTGCTTCCCACAGAAGGTCGGATCTGGATTTTAAATCTAGGATGGTGCCACAGAGGGTGTGCTCCACCACTAGAAGATCTAATCCTAAGGAAAGAAAGCACGATGACTCACATCTATCCTTAAGGTAAAGAAAATTGGATGATTCTGTGAGAAGAAAGTATTGTTTCGCACAGAGTCGGGTCTGGAGTAATCATTCGTGAATGAAACTTATTTCATATAGAGGACCGAGTCTGGATAATCGTATATAGAGGAAACTTGCTCTATATAGAGGATCAGGTCTATATGATTATATATATAGAGGAAACTTGCTCTATACAGAGGATCAGGTCTAGAATGATCATATGTGAATGAAGCTTGCTTCATATAGAGGATTGAGTCTGGATGATTATGTATAGAGGAAACTAGCTCTGTACAGAGGATCGAGTCTGGATGATCATATACAGAGTAAACTTGCTCTACATAGATGATCAAGTCTAGATGATCATGTGAGAAGAAAACTTGCTTCACATAGAGGATCAGGTCTGGAGTGATCATGTGTAAAGGAAACTTGCTCTACACAGAGAATCAAGTCTGGATGATCGTATATAGAGGAAACTTGCTATATATAGAGGATCATGGTGCCACAAAGGGCGTTATCTACCACTAGTGGATGATCTTGTGTAGAGAAAACTTGCTCTACAAAAAAGAATGAGTCTGAATGATCATATGCGAAGGGAGCTTGCTTCACATAGAGGATCGGATCTGGATTCTAGAATTTGAGATTTAGTTTTGAATTTGAAATTTGATTTAACGAATTTTAATTTGGAGGATTTTGAATTTGAGTTTAAAGGTGATTTAAATTTGATTCAAATTGATTTTGAATTCTCAAAAGTTTTTAAAATTTGATCTTGAATTTGACTTTAAATTTAAAATGGTTTTGAATTTGATTTTATTTTTGACACTCATCAGTCATGGTACTTCCTGAAGAGCCTCCTTAATATTTGAAAATATTGGGTGGCATTCTCGAGGGTTAATAATGATAGTGCAAACAGGTTGTTAGACCTATTGCTCAATGTTCCTTAGGCTAACCAAGAGGGGGGTGAATTGGTTCCTTTTTAAAATTACTCTTGATAATTTGGAAAATTTAAAAGCTAATCGTACAGTACGATATACCTTCGTACAGTACGAACAGAGATAATTTTTGCTCTTTCTTTTCAAACAGAAATTCAACCACAACGAGAATAAACTGCAGAAAATAGATATGCAGAAAAATAAATAGAGAAAAGAAAACACCAGAATTTATAGTGGTTCGGTCAAACTCGACCTACATCCACTCCCTAGAGATCCCTTCTCTAGGTATTGCACTAAAAACAAGTGTCTCTCCTTTTGCCCCCACAGCAAGGCGGAGAAGCCTTTACAAACTCTCTTCCACCAACCCCGGTGCGGCAGAGTACCGTCATCCTTTTCACCCTCCAAGTGCGGCAGAGAACCGTCATCCTTTTCACTCTTCAAGTGCGGCAGAGAACCGTCGTCCTTTTCACCCTCCAAGTGCGGCAGAGAACCGGAATCCTTTCGAACAATACTCTTGCAAAAGTCTCCAAGGAACTAGGAAGATGCTTGAAGAACAAGTAAAAGAAATCCTCTCAATTGGATAACCTTGTGAATCTCCTCACAATTTTCTCTTGAAAGATCTCTCAAAACTCACTCTCCAACACTCTCCCAATCACTCTCCTCTCACTTCCCAAAAGAATTTTTGCAGAAGGATCTCTATTCAAAATAGTTTTGAGTCATTTTTATACTAAGGACAGGAAAAACCGTCCAAAAACTGAATTTTCAAGTTAAGTCCGTGCCGATCGTCCCGTACGATCGTCAATCATACTGTATGAACAGTTCAAAAGATTGAACAATCCATCCTGTACGACTCATCAGACGATCACAACAGAGCCGTTCGTACACATAGTTCATCCCGTACGAACGCTTGGACCAATCGAACAGTGAGCATCGTCCCAACAATTCGTCCCGTACGAATGCTTGGACGAATCGATCAGTGAGCATCGTCCGATTCATTCATCCCGTACGAACCTCTGGACGAACCCAATTTTGAGCTGTTCGTACAGCAAAACTCATGTACGAAATGTTATTCGTACTGTACGAACATGCCTTAGAAAAATTTTTTGTCTTATGGGTTCTCCCTGGAGAACATATTGTTCATGTCGTACTGTATGAAATCAATTCATACTGTACGATCAGTTTAAAAACATTTAAACTTTTTACTCCCCCATTGTGTGTGTGCACAGTTATCCAACTTACAATCACACTCTCTCAGACTAAAAAAAAGAAGAAAAGAAAATTACAGACTTCATTTACAGTGAACAAGTGAACTTGAAGTCTTCAACAGTCTTGAGTGTGAATTTCCTAAAAAATACTTTAGTACACACAGACAAATAAAAAAAACTCAAAGATATATGTTAGAAGGTAAATTAGACAAACAATAAACTTTTGTAATCATCAAAAACATAAACTGGAATTAGAATTCTCATGAACAAAATAATTCACTCCAATCAAAAACAATCTCCCCCTTTTTGATGATGGCAAAACAACTATTGTATTTGGTACCTGGACAGCGGATGCTCAAAGCATATGACTGGAGATACAAGTCAATTTATATCGCTAGAAGCCAGGAATGGAGGCAAGGTGACGCTTGGAGATAATACCACCAAGAGAGTGGTAGGTACAGGTATAATTGGAAATTTAGAAAATTTTGTTATTGAGAATGTACTGTTAGTTAAAGGTTTGAAACACAATCTATTGAGTATTAGTCAATTATGTGACAAGGGATATCATATTAAGTTTTTACCTACAAGTTATGTTATTAGTCTAAATGAAACTGTTGTTTTGAATGGTGACAAGGTAAATAATATTTACATGCTAGACTTTAATTCTGTTAAAGCATCTACTGTCTTGTGTTTGAAAACTGTATCTGATGAATCATGGTTGTGGCATAGAAGGCTTTGTCATGCTAGCATGAAAAATCTTAGGAAAATCACTCAAAAATAACTGGTTAGAGGTATACCCAAATTGGATTTTACTAAAGATCATTTGTGTGATGCATGTCAACTAGGAAAACAAGTGAGATCCTCATTCAAATCTATCAAGGAAATTAGAACTAGCAAGCCCCTAGAAATTCTTCACATGAATTTATTTGGACCTGTTAGTACCTTAAGTTTAGGAGGAAAAAGATTTGGGCATGTTATTGTGGATGACTATACTAGATTCACATGGATTATATTTTTGAATCATAAGAGTGAATCATTTGAGGAGTTCAGAGATTTTACCACTTGGATTCAGAGAAAACTTGGTTTTGAAATAGTTAGTATCCAAAGTGATCATGGGGGAGAATTTGAAAATGAAATGTTTAATGATTTTTGCAAATCTCTTGAAATTGAACACAACTTCTCAGCACCGAGAACACCTCAACAGAATGGAGTTGTAGAAAGAAAGAATAGGACATCAGTGGAAACTGCTAGGGCCATGTTGGCAGAATATTCACTTCCTAAATATTTTTGGGCTGAAGCAGTTAGTACCGCATGTTATGTATTGAATAGGGTGTACATAAGGTCTAAATTGGATAAGACACCCTATGAACTTCTTAAAGGTAGAAGTCCCAACCTCTCACATCTACATGTTTTTGGATGTAAAGTGTTCATTCATAATAATGATAAAACTCTTCTAGGAAAATTTGATCCGAAAGCAGATGAAGGAATCTTTCTAGGATACTTAAGTGTTGGAAAATCCTATAGAGTTTTTAATAAGAAAACATTGGTAGTTGAAGAGACCACACATGTTGTTTTTGATGAATCTTATGATAATAAAGGGTCTAAGATGGATGAAGATGAGGTTGAGGTGATAAATGAAAAGCTTGAAAATCAAAAAGTTGAAGATAATGTTGAAAAAGAAGAGGAAAACCAATTGCCTAGAGAATGGAAATTTGTAAGGAGTCATCCAAAAGAATTGATTTTAGGTGAACCAAGTGAAGGAGTTAGGACTAGGCATGGTTTGAGAAAAGAAGTGAATCATTCAGCATTTATTTCAATGATAGAACCCACAAACATAGAACAAGCACTTTTGGATGAATTTTGGATATTGGCCATGCAAGAGGAGTTAAATTAATTCAAGAGAAATGACGTTTGGGAATTAATTGAAAGGCCAAAAGATCAAAGTGTAGTTGGGACTAAGTGGGTATTCAAAAATAAGATGAATGATTCAGGAGTAATTGTTAGAAATAAGGCTAGATTAGTAGCTAAGGGGTATAACCAAGTTGAAGGAATTAATTTTGAGGAGACATTTGCCCCTGTAGCAAGACTTGAAGCAATAAGAGTTTTGTTAGCCTTTGCCTATTTTAAAGATTTTAAATTGTACCAGATGGATGTTAAAAGTGCCTTTCTAAATGGGGTGATAGAAGAGGATGTGTATGTTGAACAACCTCCAGGTTTTGAAAATTCTAAATACCCTAATCATATTTTCAAATTGAAAAAGGCATTATATGGACTAAAACAGGCACCTAGAGCATTGTACGAGAGGTTAAGCACTTTCTTGTTAAATCGATCATTTGTTAAAGGAAGTGTGGAGACCACTTTGTTTATGAAAAGATTTAAAAATGAAATACTCATTGTATAAATATATGTGGATGATATCATCTTTGGATCAACTGATAAAGCTTTATGTGATGAATTTTCAAAAACAATGAGTAGTGAATTTAAGATGAGTTTGATGGGTGATTTGACTTATTTTCTTGGCTTTAGCATAAAGCAAAATGAGGAAGGGACTTTTCTTTGTCAATCTAAATATGTTAAGGAAATCCTCAAAAAGTATGAAATGGACAATGCTAAACCAGTCACTACACCCATGAGTTCCTCAGTCCTATTAGATAAGGATCCAAAGGGAAAATCTGTCGATCAAAAGAAGTTTAGAGGAATAATTGGATCTTTACTTTATTTGACTGCTAGCAGACCTGACATTATGTTTAGTATTTGCTTATGTGCTAGATTTCAAGCAGATCCAAAAGAATCACATTTGACAGCAGTAAAAAGGATCTTAAGATATCTTTTGGGAACTCAAAATTTAGGAATTTGGTATCCTAAGAACAGTTCTTCTTTTGATATAATTGGATATTCAGATTCAGATTTTGCAGGCTGTAGGGTGGATAGGAAAAGTACTTCTGGAACATGTCAGTTCATTGGAAATTCATTAGTATCTTGGTCCAGTAGAAAACAAAATTCAGTAGCACTTTCTACAGCAGAAGCAAAATACATTGCCTTAGGGAGTTGTGTAGCACAGGTGCTTTGGTTGAAACAACAATTGAGTGACTTAGGATTAGTAGTAGACACCATTCCAATATTTTGTGACAACACTAGTGCCATTTGCATTTCAAAGAATCCTATTCAACATTCTAGAACCAAGCATATTGATATAAGGCATCATTTCATAAGAGATCATGTAGAAAAAAGTGAAATTGAACTACATCATGTGGCTACTAAAGATCAGCTTGCAGATATTTTCACAAAACCCTTAGCCTTTGACACATTTAGCATGTTGAGGACAAGGCTAGGTGTGATAGATCAAAATGCTTGATTAAAATTTTCTGCAAATGTATTTGTATTTGTTTTGTATTTGTTAGTTTATTTGTTGATTTGCTTTCATAATTATGTTTTTGTTTCTTGTTTAAATTTTTATTTTGTTTTTATTTGTTCTGTATTTGAATGGTGAAAGGCTGAAGTTTTTGGAGTGTTGGGGGTTTATAGTTCTATTAGTACTGTACGATATTGCATCGTACTGTACGATTACGTCATCGTACCCACATTTTATTTGTACAGCTGGATAGAAAAATGCGGTTGGGGGCAGTTATTATTGGCGATCGTACGTACGAATACGTCATTCGTCTGTATGATCCAGGTGTCGTTTCACGTGAGGGATGAACCTAACCGTCACCTGAACGTCCTTTAATTTTCTGATCGTCCCGGACGAACACATAATCGTCTGTACGATCAGGAAGTCAAAAAGCCTGTACGAAAGGACACCTCGGGACGAGCAGTTTATGAAAACCGTTTCATTTTGTCAGTTTTTATTAATCTCGGATGAATTTTAATTTGTCCCGGATGAATCTAAGATCGTCTTGTACGAATGCTATTCGTACAGTACGATATCAAGGTTTTTCTATATAAAGAAGGGTCACTTTCTTTCATTTCACCATCCTTCTAGAAACCTTTAGAACCTTCTGAGAAAATGTCAGGGAGTGGAAAAAGGGCACGAGTGGCTAGGCGTCCGGCGTCTAGAAGGGAATGTGATGAAAATTTCCTTAGTGAGGAGAATGAGGAAGCATACCTTAGGTATGCTGCGTCTAAGGTTACTCTTTCCCGAATCCTACTGCAAGAAAACATCCATTTTGCAGTTATGTCTCTCTTTGACTCGACACAGTTTTCTTTCCTATTGACCTTGATTTATGCCTTCAATAAGAACTTGTTTCATGTTTTCCTGGCAAACATGACCTTTAATGAGAATCATACTGCCATCTCTTCCTATGTCCTTAAATAAAAGGTTAGACTAACAAAGGAGGATCTAGGAGAATACATTCATCTTAGAACTGAAGGGGTTAGAGCTCATACTTTCTCTACAAGACCTGAACATGGTTGGTCTGAAATTAACCAAGTTCTTAGAGGTGCAAGCATACCTACACATGTTGCTCGGGTAGAAATGTTGAATCAAAATGCTAGGATAATTCAACATGTGCTAAGAACTTTAATAATACCTAAAGCAGGCGATCGAGTTAATATGACTCCTCTTCTTTCTGCAACAACATTTCTTATTATGACTGGTCAGCCAATAGATGAAGCTCAATTGATCTTAGATTACATCTATTATCTGTCTGATATTAGGTTGGCTAGTGTGAAGAGGAAGAAAAATATTGCTTTAGGACATGTTGTGTGTTATATCCTAGAGAGAAAGTACAATCTAGTTCATCCTTCTGGTCCTTCAGAGCTCCCACTATACTTCACTGATGCTTCTTTTAGAGCATTATTTGGGAAAGAGGGTACTGCTGATAGCTCAGATGATGAGCCTCATTTTGCTACTGCTCCTTCAGGTGCACCCTCAACTGCACCTGGACCTTCGCAGGATTTCTATCAAAACATGGTCCAACGTTTTGATAGAATGGACCAACATTTTGATGACGTGGAGGCTCATTTAAAGAGGCAGGATGATCAGTTTGAAGCTGTTAACACAAACATTGCAACTCTTAACAGCTATTTCTCCTTGTTCGGTGGTATACCACCTCCTCCACCTCCTGATCAGGGTCCCTCTCAGTACTAGCTTGGATGATTTTGTGTCACTCTATATTTGTTTTTTTTAAGTTGTCTATGAGTATCTTATTGTGAGTTGTTATTTTTATGTTGTTAGCAAGTTCTTTATTTGATATGTGCTTTAAAAGTGTAACTTGCTATGATTGTATGGTGTGCAGTTATTAGTAATGGAATGGTTCAGTGTTTCGGTGTTTATACTTTTTGTGTTAGTAAATGACCTTGTTTCACTTGAATATAGTTAATTAATGTTTTAAAATGTTAATTAAGTTCATATTACAATAAAAATAGTATGCATAACTTTAGAACGTCAAATCTTTTAGATTTTGTTATGTTGTGATGTGGATTAGAAGATCTTCTTTAAATCTTATTTAGACATATTATTTAGTCAAAAATTATGTATGATTGTTGTTTTAACATTATTCTCACATTCTATGTCTTTGTGTTTTGTTATTGTATTTGTGACTAAAGAGATAATCTTATTGGAAAGAATCTTCATAAGCAAAGCTTGAAAAGATGAACAAAATGTGCCATATAAGAAAAGATGCGCAATGTCGCCAAATGTAAAAAGACACACAAAGTGTGTCATCAAATCAAAAGATGCGCAATGTCGCCAACTGGCAACAGACACACAAAGCGTGTCCTCAAATCAAAAGATGCGCAAAGTCGCCACATATTCTTTCCTTTAGTTTGTTATTTGTCTCTTTTTCACTAATCAATAATTGTCACTTTAGACCTAGAATATTTGATAATGTTATCTATCCTTCTATACAAAAATTGAGACTGCTAAACATGTCTAATACATTACTACTATAGATCGACTTTTCTTGTCCTTAACATACTTTGAAATCTAACATTTTTGAGTCTTTAGTTTTTGCATCTCATTTCATCTTGTAATTCAACTTCATTTAACATAATTCCATTTCTCAGCTATATTCTAGTGCTCTTTTTGCTGTTGGCAAAAGGGGGAGAGTTTTATTATTTGTTTGACTTATGTTCGTATGATTGTATGTGCTTTGTGTGTATGTTCGTATGATTGTATGAGCTTTGTATGTATGTTTTTGTATGTGCTTATATGTGCTCTACACTCTTTTCTTCCCTTCCCTTGTCTATCCTCAAATATTTTGATTTGTCTTTAAGGGGAGCTTAAGGATAGGATAAGTCAGTTTTAGGGATTTAGGTTACTTTGGGGGAGTGTAGATCTTTTATTTAAAGGGGATACATTGAGTGAATGTTAGAAGATTTTTTTTTGTATATCATCAAAAACATAAACTGGAATTAGAATTCTCATGAACAAAACAATTCACTCCAATCAAAAACAAATAAGTCAATTAGAAATTCTCTTAAAGATTATCATTATAGTGAACGATCCAGTCAACATTGTTTCAAGCTTTACATTGCTTTTACAATGAATTAGAAGTGGTCTACAAAAGACTACAACTAAGTCTCCTACCTGGGGAGTTCTAAAGTGACACAACTTATCAATATCTCGAATCAAACATGACTTATAAACTTTCAAACTTCATTGAGCATGCTTTGATTTTTATTTGAGGTCCGCAAACTCTTCCGATCTGAGTCGGGCACTCTTCTCAACTAAGGTTTGATTTTGAACAGCAAGTCTCAACAAAGGAAATTATGCCCCTAGATCAGGATGATCTAGGACCCAGCACAAGGTGTGGTTTTCTTTTGAATGATAATTTCCAGCATTAGAAAATACTCCTCTAATATGGTTAATCTTGGACCCATAATGTAATTTTTTAAAGAAGGCCTTAAAGGAAAGATGCCTATGTCGAAGAACTCACACACATTTCTTAAGAACTAGATTTAAATTTTTTTATCAAGAATAGAAGATTCATTCTTCTTATTAGAAAACTTCCTCTAGCTATTTGACCCTATCGGAATGACAAGATGGAACAAATTTAGCAATGTAGTGAAAAGTTGAGTGACTCTAACTAACCTGAAAAGGTTTAAGGATTTAGGTTTTGTTGATCCAGACCAAGTTTCGTAGAAATTAAACTGGGTTCTCCCTTAAATATTTTGAATTAAAATCAATTTCAAAGGGGTTTAAGTTGAATAAAGAAATTTGATCTTTTCAATTCTCTTGCATGAGATATTTTTGTATCTTGATAGATTATCGATGCACGATAAAAATTTTGGATTCAAGATTCTTAAAATCAAGCAATTTAAAGTTGATTGGGTCTTTTTAAATTTAAAGATTAAAAGGAAGGGAGGCCGCTTACTCTTCTTCTTTTTTTTTGGTGGCGCACATTGTGCATCTTTTGATTTATAGTGCATTTTGTACTGTTTTTGAATTTTGGCGCATTCGCACATCTTTTAACTTCTGGTGCACTCCATGCATTTTTTTTATTTGTTTTGATTTTGAGAAGAGACTACACCTTCTTTATTTCAATGCTGGGATTACATCTCAAGTATAAGAGAAAAAAAATTCTCTTATGTAAGGACGGATAATCCTCAAGGCAGGACCCAATCTTTTTGAAAAGAATATCGACTTGACTTTTAAAGATCATTGAACAGATTTTAAATAAGCAAGAGACATCTATTAAGATAAAAAATTGCTAGAGATTTAACAAAATTTTTCTTTCAAAGATCAATTTAAGTTTGACATGGATTTTTGTTCAACAGCTAAATCAATCCCACAAAACAGGTGGGAGGGAGGGGTATTCAAATATTTGGAGTTAACTATAACTTTCTCCTGCTTAAGATTTAAGGTAGAGGTCAATTTTCATTAAGAAGATAACTCAACTATCTTAAAATTTTGAAATCAATACATGCACTTGAGAAATTGAAAGTTTTTCTTAAAAGTTTCAAATCTAGGTGGCAAGATCCCAGCAGTATGGAATCAAATTCCCATGATCTCCTTTAGAGGGAGAAATTATTATAGAATCTGCACTATCCTAGTGGCATCATTTCAATCAAAAGATTTATCACGATAGGACTCCGTTGAAAAGTTAAATTTTGACGATATCATTATCTGATATAATCTTAGATTATTTTCCCTCTCTTATTACTAGTGGTCTAGTAATTAGGAGTGTGGCACCCCGAGTGGTTTCTACACCTCCTCCTCTCTAGTTGATGTAGTGGGACACGTATAGAAATGTGACCTAACATCTTCTAATAGAGTGGACGGGTCATAACCTTCAACTGGGGGCCTAGGGTCTAGAGCTAGTGTTTATTTTGTTCTGGATTGATTAATTCTCATCATATAGTAGTCAAGAAGGTGTATTGAAGATCGCGCTCTTGTTTCTACAACCTCCTTCCTTTGAACAACAGGAGAAGGGTGGAAATGATTTCCACCAGGGAAGGGGTGTGTAGAAGGAGAAACGAATTTTTTATTAGCCTTAGACTTGACGTGCTTTAAGGATTTCACCTCAGCAGTCCTTCTGGCATTAACAACCATCTTTCTGACTCTACGAAGGTAGTTCTTCCTTTTATTCTTGTTGACGATAAGGGTACTAGAACTTGACCAAATCTCACACTAAGATGGTAGCTCTTCCTGTTGCAAATCTGGTTTTGATGATGACAAACATGTTTCCAGTGTGTTTTGCTTGGCTAATCTGTTTCAGGCACAAAAGACCGCGAGCCACTCAAGCCAACTCAAGATCGGGTCCAAGTGTGTCAAATGTATGATTTTTCTTTTTATTGAGTCAATTGTTATGTAACTGATTCCCTAGCTAAGTAACCTTGCACACACACACTCAGGGAGAGAGATTGAGTGAATTAGAGTTTCTGTTAAAAATTTTGTTCAGATCGTCCTGGACGATTTTCACATCGTCCTGGACGATCCAGCCAAAACAGAAACCCTAATTAGGGCGACCAAGTTAAGAGGATCTGATTGAGCAGATCATCCTGGACGATCTCCGGATCGTACGGGACGACATACCCAAATCAGAAATTCTCAGCCGCCAGATCAAGTTAGGCAAGTTCTTATTTTTAGATACTTGGTCGGATCATCCCGGACGATACGTGTATCGTCCCGGACGATCCAGTACAATCATGCCTAATTTAATCTGGTAATTAAGGAAAGCAATTTATTTTTGGTTGATACGATCATATCGTCCTGGACGATCGCAGGATCGTCCTGGACGATCGCAGGATCGTCCCGGACGATCTTGATCGTCTAGTGCACTTAAGCTGTACGTCCAGAACTATGTACAGGATGATTTAGGGCCTTTTTGAACTAATCGTACCGGACGATGACCCTATCGTCCGGGACGATCAAGTCATTTTTTGGTCGTCCAGCACAGATTTCTTTGGACTACCCGAACTGTCTTCTGGACGATTTCCCTCAATTTGAACTAATCGTCCCGGACAATCGCAGGATCGTACGGGACGATATGAACAATTTTTTCTACTGATCGTCCAGAAGAGCCAGATCGTCCAGGCTGAAACAGCTGAATTTGAACTGATTGTATAGGATGATTTACCGATCGTCCTGGACGATCTTGGCCGACCAGTTGAGATTTAGGGCAAATTTTAAGCCCTCCTTTAAAAGAACTTTTTCCAATTTTTGGAAATATCTTTTGCTGCCTTCCTTCCCTGAGAAACCCTAGAGAGAGAGAGAGAGTTGGGAGAGAGAGAGAAGATCTTGTGAGGGGGAGTTAGTGAGGGATTCACTAAGGTTGCTCCGAGCACGGATCAGAGTCGTCTTCTCCGCTCGTCGTCTTTCGTCTAGTCAGTGTTCGTCGTGGGAGGATCGTTCGCAAGAAGATCCGGGGTTCTCTGCCCGCTTCAGGTGGAAGCAAAAGGAGTTCGTAGGTTCTCTGCCTGCTTCAGGAGGAAGCGAAAGTAGTTCGAAGGTTCTCTGCCTGCTTCAGGAGGAAGCGAAAGGAGGTCGGGTTCTCTGCCTCACTATGTGGTGAAAAGGAGATTTTTGTACAGGCTTCTCCGCCTTGCTGTGGGAGCAAAAGGGGAGACACTTCTGTTTAGTGCAATACCCGGAGGGGAGGCTCCGGGGAGTGGACGTAGGTCAAGTTGATCGAACCACTATAAAATCTGGTTTGCTTTTCTGATTCAATTCTGCACTTTAAGTTTTCCTGATATTAACTGCTTGGGTGAATATCTTTGGTTGATCTTTTTATCGTTGTTTTAATTCGTTTCCGCTGCACGTTATAAAAAGATTTTCATAGTTATCGTGAAATTTTTAAATAACCAATTCACCCCCCCTCTTGGTTAGCCTCGGGACTAGTTCACTAGGGCTTAACATCCCTATCGAACTTTCAAGTGGTATCAGAGAGGGATTCAAAATTTAGGTTTAAAAACTTTTGAATTTGATCCATGGCTAACTGTAATAATCGTAATACTGCTGAAGGATATTCTATTACAAGACCACCGTTGTTTGATAATATTCCTTTTGATTTTTGGAAAACACGCATGTCTACTTTTCTACAGTCTATTGATTATCGCATGTGGATGTTAGTTAAGGACGGATACGAACCACCTTTTAGACTGATTAACAATGTAAAAACTGAACTGCCTTTTACTGATTGGACGTTTGATGATCGTGATTT
Source organism: Dendrobium chrysotoxum (assembly GCA_019925795.1). Classification (NCBI taxonomy): domain Eukaryota; kingdom Viridiplantae; phylum Streptophyta; class Magnoliopsida; order Asparagales; family Orchidaceae; genus Dendrobium; species Dendrobium chrysotoxum. Next base: position 13,323,476 of record CM034311.1, on the reverse strand, counting down.
AGCACAGTTAAATGCAAAATACTTGAACTGTTTCTTTTGTGCTTTAAAATCCGAAGACTATATGCGTGTTTCTACTTGTACAACGGGAAAGGAAATCTGGGATAGATTATGCATAACATATGAAGGTACAACTGAAGTCAAACAGTCTAGGTTAAACATCTTGTTACATGATTATGAACTTTTTCGCATGAAACCTAGTGAGACTATTTCAGAAATGTACACAAGGTTAACTCAGATTGTTACCTCTTTGCATGTTCTAGGTAGAGAACTTACTAACTACGAAAGAGTGAACAAAAGTCTAAGATGTTTGCCTGCTTCTTATGATGCTAAGATTACTGCTATTACTGAATCTAAAGATTTAAACACTTACTCTATTGGCAGCTTACTTGGATCACTCATTGCTTACGAGCAAGGGGTGAACCAAAGGCAACTTGATGCAGGTGAACGCAAGAAAGAGAAGACAGTGGCACTAAAGGCCAAGGATTCAGATGCTAGCTCTTCCGGGTCTGATAGCGATGATGTTGCCTTAATCACAAGGCAATTCAAAAGCTTTCTAAGGAAGAAACATAAGAACTATCAGAAGTGGAACAAGGGTAAGTCCAATAAAAATTTTAAGAGTTCATCTGAATCTGTTTGTTTTGAATGCAGGAAGCCTGGACACATAAAGGCTGATTGTCCAACACTTAAAGCTCACCCAAGCAAGGAGAAGGGTGAGGAGAAACCAAAGTTCAGAAAGGATAAGAAGCGGATTCAGAAGGCGTTCTGGGCAGACTCTGCATCCGACTCTTCTGAGACTGAAGCTGAAGAGGAGGAAACAAACTTGTGTCTTATGGCTGATGATCACCCTGGTCAGTCGGATCAGGAAGAGGTATGTGAGCTTACCTACGATCAATTATTTGAAGTATCTGAAAGAATTCATACATCGTATAGGAAACTTAAGAAAACTCATGCTAGTTTGAAATTAGATTACTTAACATTACAAAAAGAGCATGATTCTGTAGTTAAAGATCATTCCACACTTGATTCAAATCACATGTCTTTGCTTGATGAATTCGATGAGTTGAATAAAAAATATTCTGATTTAGTTTCTGAGCATGATTCATTGAAAACTACGCATGTGGACTTAGAAAGAGCTTTTAAAGAATTAGATACAATGGCATGTGAAGTAGAAAGTAGCAAGGGAACCTTGAAATTTGAAATTGCAAGCTTAAAGAAAGAAAATAAGTTTTTGAAAGTAAAGATCAGTGCTTTTGAAAAGAACAAAACACCGCCTACTTTTGAACAATTTTATGCACCGCCACTTTTTGAAAAATCTGTTGCAAGTTCTTCAAAGCATGTTTCATATACATCTAGGAAGAGGCATTATCATCCACGTAGATTAGTTAACCCTTTTCCTGGTGTTAGATGTTTTTCATGTGGCATGTTAGGACATATTTCTCACACCTGCGCTGTTTCAGCCTGGACGATCTTGATCGTCTAGTGCATTTAAGCTGTACGTCCAGAACTATGTACAGGACGATTTGGGGCCTTTTTGAACTAATCGTACCGGACGATGACCCTATCGTCCGGGACGATCAAGTCATTTTTTGGTCGTCCAGCACAGATTTCTCTGGACGACCCGAACTGTCTTCTGGACGATTTCCCTCAATTTGAACTAATCGTCCCGGACGATCGCAGGATCGTACGGGACGATATGAACAATTTTTTTTACTGATCATCCAGAAGAGCCAGATCGTCCAGGCTGAAACAGCTGAATTTGAACTGATCGTACAGGACGATCGTCCTGGACGATCTTGGCCGACTAGTTGAGATTTAGGGCAAATTTTAAGCCCTCCTTTAAAAGAACTTTTTCCAATTTTTGGAAATATCTTTTGCTGCCTTCCTTCCCTGAGAAACCCTAGAGAGAGAGAGAGAGTTGGGAGAGAGAGAGAAGATCTTGTGAGGGGGAGTTAGTGAGGGATTCACTAAGGTTGCTTTGAGCATGGATCAGAGTCGTCTTCTCCGCTCGTCGTCTTTCGTCTAGTCAGTGTTCGTCGTGGGAGGATCGTTCGCAAGAAGGTCCGGGGTTCTCTGCCTGCTTCAGATGGAAGCAAAAGGAGTTCATAGGTTCTCTGCTTGCTTCAGGAGGAAGCGAAAGGAGTTCGAAGGTTCTCTGCCTGCTTCAGGAGGAAGCGAAAGGAGGTCGGGTTCTCTGCCTCACCGTGTGGTGAAAAGGAGATTTTTGTACAGGCTTCTCCGCCTTGCTGTGGGAGCAAAAGGAGAGACACTTCTGTTTAGTGCAATACCCGGAGGGGAGGCTCCGGGGAGTGGACGTAGGTCAAGTTGACCGAACCACTATAAAATCTGGTTTGCTTTTCTGATTCAATTCTGCACTTTAATTTTTCCTGATATTAACTGCTTGGGTGAATATCTTTGGTTGATCTTTTTATCGTTGTTTTAATTCGTTTCCGCTACACGTTATAAAAAGATTTTCATAGTTATCGTGAAATTTTTAAATAACCAATTCACCCCCCCTCTTGGTTAGCCTCGAGACTAGTTCACTAGGGCTTAACATCCCTATCGAACTTTCACTTCCGTCGTTATTAACTTTTGGTTGTTATCCTCCTCAGTAGAGGGTACAGTGGGTAAAGGGGTGATAGCGACCTCCATCTTGGAGATGGGGGAGTCAACTCCTGACCCTAAAGTAATCTCAACTAAGGGGATATCTCTTTGTATTTGTGGCAGACAAGTCAATCATTTTTTCTCCGTTGACTGATAACTTGAAGTCTTGGAAATGCATTTCAAACTGGATGAAATTACCAGAAGTGATACCTTCTACTATCAAGTTTCTATCCATAGAGAAGACGAGTTTCCCAACCCTTTGAGTGCTTGAATTCCTGGAATTAAAAAAGTGACTTGAATTAATTGATTTTGAAATTGAATTTGAGTTTTAAACTTGATTAATGTCATTCAAAATTTTATAATTCAATCATGTTGAGTTTATATTCAAAACAGTGGTTCGTAGAATTGACACATAGAGCTTAAAAGTTAAACTTGACTCTTTCGCTACACCAATTAACTTTGGGCAAAATATCAAAGTTTGAACTCAAATTTGACTTCAAAATTAAATTTAAATTTAAGGTGAAAATCAAATTTGAACTTGAGGTTGAAATTATATTTTGAATCAAAGTTGGATTTGAATCTGAACTTTAAGGTTGAAGTTAAATGCACCTTTCTTCAAATGTTATGACTCAACAGGTTGAGTTTCACTTAATCATATAGGTGCACAAAATTGATATGAAAGATCCAGGGATCGAGCTCGACTCTTTTCGTTTCACCAATTAACTTGGGTCAAAATGTCAAAGCCCGAATTTAATTTTGAAATCAAATTTGAAGTTGAATATGAAATTAAAATCAAACTTGAATTCAAGGTAAAAGTTGAATTCAGGCCTAAGGTTGAATTTGAATTTGAATCATGAGGTTAGAATTGAATTTGAATTCCAGGTTGAAATTGAATTTTAATTGAGATTGAATTTCAGTTTGAAGCTGAATTTACACTCAAGATTGAAACTGAACGGATCTTCTACAAAATTTGGAACTCAACATATTGAATTTTTTTCAAATATGTAGGTTTACCAAATTAACCTGAAGATTCTAAGAAATTCGGCTCGACTCTTTTCACCCCACCAAGTGGTTTGGGGGTGAAATGTCAAAACCTAGATTTGACAGAAATTTTAAATTTTCATTGCATACGTTCAACTACAACAGAATGTTATAAAAGACACATGATAATGATGATTGAAGTTGATTTGAGAAATCTTGAAGGAGATTTAAGAAAAATTTGAAAATCTGGTAGAATCTCCCCTTATTTTTGAAACTCAATGTGTTGAATTCACATTCAACATAAATGTTTATAAATTTATGGGGAAAATCTTAAAAGTAGACCCGACTCTTTCATCCAAAGGAACTATTTAGGAGTGAAATGTCAAAGACCGACTATACTAGCAGGATTAAAATTTTGAACTGAATTTGAAATAGTATAATTTTATTGGAGGCTTGAAACTTTGATTTTGAGATTAAAGGATCTTCTGTAAATTATGAACTTTAGCATGCTGTGATTTATTCACATATAAATTTTCAAGATATACAGGAAGATTTTAAAAAGCTTAGCTTGACTCTATCGCTCTACCAATGAACTTGGAGGCAAAATATTAAAGCCTAGCTTGGAGGGAAGTTTCCTACACTCACCTCTCTTTTCACATATCTTAATTGAGTTGGCGACACTCACCCAAGGAAGAAATGGGTAGAGGGACCAACGAAAGAAAGGTAGTTAAAACTACCAATGCAATAAAATTCATAGCGCTATTAAAGATGGAGAGAGAGATTTCCCCAGTGGAGTCACTATTTTGTTTTGATTGAAAAATATATTTTTGAAAAGGTTTAATTTTCTTTGGAAAAGTTAGATTTCTGGAATTTTTAATATTTGAAATTGAATGCTTATTACGAATAATATATCACCATGAAAGATGAACATATCGTTCTCTAATAAGTTCATATTACAAATCTTGATTTACCCTGATTATTGTAATCAAACTCAAGGAGAAATAGCATATGATCTCAAAGGATCAGAATAATATTTAATCAAATATTTGACTATGCTAATTTGGATAGAAGGATCATTAATTTTATAATCAAGTGTACGATTATAACTGACATATCTATCTGAAGAAAGAAGATATCAATCATTATCGATAGTTTGAATATGACAATAACGATCGCCATTTTTTATTTGATTTTCCCAAAGATAATTAATTAAGATTTTTGAAAACTTGATTTTAAAAATCAGGTCTAGGTTTCTAAATCTCCTACGAGCGTAAGCCCTCGTAGTTAATTACATCATAGAAAATTAGAAATTTCTCATGAATACTCTCGATTAAAATAGCGATACAAATTTTATTTAAGAATTTAAAGTTTGATGTCAAAGGAGGTAGGGACTAAAATTTTCAAATGGGATTGGTTCAAAATTGAACACTTATTCTGGAGTCAAAGGAGAAGGGTAGGAGGCACATGGGATTCTAAATTACTTTAGAAACACCCCACCCTATCCTAAGTGTTGGGCTTGAATTTGATTGAAATAGATATTTAATTTGAATGATCAATTTTATTAGAAAGTGGGAATTTGATTTCCGGAGGTTGAGGTCTTAAGATTAAAAAAATCTGCCTTAGAACCTAAGTCTAAAGTGGGTACTGAAAATTAGTGACCCATATCCTAGCTAATGTAATATAAGTTCTGGACTTACACTGGCCTGGATTGGGGAGCCAGCTAAATCACCTAAATGCTTCAAAATCATGTGTTCGGTCTTTTATGCAAGAATGGGTATAGACGTTATTTAAGATTGGGTTTAAGGAGTTGGGGTCGTCATCTAGAGCATATTCCTAATTGACCCTTTGACTTATGTTGGGTGAAATGCTTAAGCTAGAAATACAATTAAGAATTAGATTCAAATTTAATTTGTTACTATTGCGATGCATGCTAGTTGACTCGATTAAATGCTTAAAATCAAAATGAAGAAGTTTTAAAATCAAGCTTAAAAAATAGGTTTTATCCTAGAGATTGCACAACATCCCCTTGGATAGAACTACACCCTCATAGGCCAGGTGGTCTATAAAAACCCGTAGGCTGGGAGGTGCCTAACAAGGTAGAGAAAAGTCAATATGAATGCATGAAAAATCCCCGACGAGTTCGGGCTTACTTCTTAAAGGCGTTAGAGTTTCTATCTGAGCCTAAAGTTTTTTAATTTTAATTAAAGTAAAAATAATTTGACCGTACCCTCACGAGCCTCCGATCGGATTCCAGGCTAAATCAAATACGACATGCAAGATCACCAAAAAACTAATAAAAGTAGGCAAATCCTAATCGCAATCAACATCAATCAATCATTAAATTAAATCAATTAAATTAAAATTCAAATTGAAAGTCCATGTGTCAAGTGCTACTTAATTGTATAACCCAGGGTCTGCAGAAAAAGTAAAGTGGCCGGGCACCACTGATAACAACCTAGATTCTACTCCTAATACTCAAGTGACTTTGAGAATTGGGATTCTTCTCATTCTCCACTTCTTTGTCTTCTTGGAACTTCTTTGGATCATCGGGTCTGGATATCCAAATGAAAAGAAACTCCCCCTGAATAGGAGTGTTATCTTTCCTCTTTGGATACTTTGAAATCATCCAAATTTGGATCTCCAAATAGAAAGAAACTCTTTCCTAAAGGATGTCCCTTCCTCTTTGGATTCAAAATTAGATGCTTAAACATCCCATTCTCAAATTACTTTAAACAATTTACAACTCAATTTACATTCAAATTACATCAATTAAAATTAAAAATCTTGACTCGATCCTACAAGGTTATCCTAATAAAAAATAATTATATTTACATCCCAATCAATTAATATTTTTGAAATTTAAATTCTCAAACCAGCCACACTTGACCATACTCTTTTAATTTTAAAGGGGGTCTTAGCATGCTTAGCACCTGTACAAAACATGTTAATTTTTAAAGTATAATTATTTGCCCCCTTTACTTTATAATTACCCTATACGAGCATGGCCACCTATATAATATTGAATTAGTACAAATCATCCCTAGCCTAGGGGTAGATCTAACGCACAATCAATCATATCACAAAGTGCTAAAATTAAATAAACAATCAATCAATTCTACTACTAGCAAACACCATGCAGTGAAAACTCAAAAACCTGGCACACAGCATAAAAGTAAACACCGACCTAGCCTAAAACTAGAGTTGGTTGTCCTAGCAAACCATCTAAAATATGTGAAAAGATTGTGTGGGTTTGATATGTCCTAAGTAGAGTCATTTGATTGAAGTTGCTTGATGTTCTAGTTGGTTGAAAAGTTTAAGGGAGATTTTAATTGAGGTTTAACTCTTAATGGTTTAAAATTAATTTTAAAGTGTATTTCAAAGGATTATTGATTACCACCTTTGTTTCATACTGAGGCCATAAAGTTTATTTCACCTTCCTTGGGGCTAAGTTAATAGCCTCGTAGGCTTGGGTTACCCAGTGATAATCATAAAGTTAAATATTTTAATTAATTAAGGGTTTAAAAGTTGATGAATTTAATTCAAATTGATTGATTGCTAGCTTAAAGTTGAATTAAGATTTTCTGGAATTTTAAATTATTTATTGAATTTTGAGATTTTTGGATTATTTTAATCATTTAATTGAGGGTCTAAAGTTAACTTTTTGATTAAAAGTGATTTCTAGAGAGTTAATATTTTATTAAAATACTAGACCTTAATATGATCAGTTAAAATATAAGTACGCTAGAATTGGATTTTTCTACATTTTATTATGAAGGTTTGAAGTTTTGACTAGATTTTGAACTAAGTTTGACAAAAGTTGACTTTTTAAAATTTGATTGATTTCAGGAAATTTGATATTTTTGATAAATATTAGACCTTAAGATGAGTTGAATGCCTTTGAGTTTGCCCAATTTGGAGTTCATTTGAATTAGTTATGAATTTTTAAAGTTTTGAGTATTTATTGAATTTTCAAAATTTGCTTAATTAAAGGGTTTTGATGATTTGAATCCAAATGACCTCCAAACATCTTGAAATCACCTCCAAAGATCAGGAATGATCTAAAGAGTGATTATCAAGTGTTTGAGAGATTTTTGGATTTTTTAATTATTTTTAATTAATTAAATTAATAAATATTAAATTTTAATTAAAATTAAATTATTTTTAATTTTAAAGTTCAGTCAATAAGCTTTTATTTTTCATTAATTAAGGATTCAATTCTGGTCAGTTTGAGATATCATGCATGATTTTTGGATTTAAAATTTATTTATTATATTTTTTGGAAGTTTTAAATGCTTAATTAAGGTTTAATCTTGATTAGGTTAATTAAGGGGCTTAATGACTTCAAAACTCATTGAGAAATTTTCCTAGGGCTGAGAGTGTCACTAAGTTCAAGTGTTCAAAGTTTCAAGTCAATTGGGATTATATCCTAATTATTGGAATTTTTCTAAGTTTTCTAATCAAGTCCTTAATTATTATCCTTAATGATGTCTCTAAGTTTTCTAGGTTTGAATCAAAGTTCAACTAACCCTTTGACATACATATGCAAATACACACATCAAATAATCAATCCTAGATCTAGGAGAGCCCTAAAGTTAGGTGGTGTGTGTGCTTCCTATACATGCAAAGATTAAAAAAACAAATTCAATTAATTAGAAGATTAATTAATGAATAATTAAGGAAAAAATTACCCATTAATTAATTAACACTCCCCACCAATTCTATTCAATAAAGCTTGATCCATGTTTAAGATTTCAAGGGATCTCTCAAACTTCAAAATTTAACAAAAATATAATTTCAAAATTACATATATATATATATATATATATATATATATATACACACACATATACATATACATAAATATAAGTATTTATATTAAAAATATAATTAAAATAATGTCATATTATTTTGAGAGATCCATTGAGCTCTGGAATGATTTTAAAATAAAATATTTAATTTTTTAAAATATTTAATTTAATACTTAATTAAATATTAATCTAATATTTACATGTCTTAAAATCATTTAAAACATATAATATATATATATTAAATTAAAATTAATGTTGAAATTAAATATTAAAAAAAATAGTTTTCTAAATTTTTAACATATCAGAGAATAGGTTATTTGATATTAATTAAAATATCAAAGGATATTTTAATTAATATTAATTAAACATTAGGATATTTAAGAAATATTCAAGTTGTTTAATGAAAATATTTAAATTAAAACTTAATTTTAAAATTAAATATTTCAAATATTTTTATCTGAGATAAAAAAAATTGAAATGATAAATTAAATTTTAGAAGACATTTTGATTATTTTAATTAAATATTAATTAAAAAAAGTTAATATTTAATATTTAAAATAAATTTAAAATATAATTAATATTTAAAAATATTATCAATTTGAAATTAAAGTATTTAATTAAATGAGCATTTTGATGTATAATATAAAATTTTCTAATTTTTAATTAATTTTTAAAATTTTTTTAAAGTTTACTAATTTAAAAAAAGTTTAAATTTAATTTTAAAAAAATGATTTAAATAAAAACAAACAGTGGCGGGACAGACACTTGGCAGTTACTGGTTCGCTGGGATCAAATATGTGTTAATGATTTGCCGGCAGCGTATTAAATAGCAATGATTATGCCGCCGGCAATCATTGCTAAATGATACTTGCAGTCACCATCTACTTATCTACGTCAGTGCAAGGAGTGAGCCGCTTAATCTCCCGCTGTCTGGAATTGACGGCTAAGATCATGCTGAATAGAGAATTATGCGGCAGCTCAACCTGCGCCATTATGCATACCCGTGGAATAGCATGATCTGGGCCCTTGATCGTGAGATCAACGGCCCATAAAGCGTACTGCTCAAGCAAACTACACAGGAAACCCTAAAATTTATTTTTTGGAGTTTTCTCTTAAATGGATTGATGGATTTGCTTGAAATTTTAAATATAGGTCCTAGTTATGAACAGAATTAATGGGGAATAATTTTAAATGCCTAAAAAGAGGTTTTAAAGAAGCTATTTAGCTCTAAATATTGAAACTATGGTTTGAGTTTACAAGAAAATTAACCAATGGATCTTCTAGATTTTGGTTTCTCTGAGCTTGTGGATTGTCCACGCTAATATTTGATGAAGAATCCTCGAGCTATCGATGCATGGATGGAGAGCTAAATGCCTTGATCGGACTTGGGCTAGGTTCGCCGGAAACTCACCACCGGCGGCTCTAAACGGTTGGGCTAGGGTCAAGAAATGAGGAGGAGGTCCTTAAAAGCTCAAAAGAACTGGATATCAGCTCTGGAAATGCTTGAGAAGTGAGATAATGTTAAAATTATGAATCTGAGTTTAATTCAATGTTTTCCCCTATTCAAGTGTCTCCAAGCCAAATGGACGACTGAGATCGACTTGGCATCTCATCAGATGTTTGCCAAGTGTCCAGGGGGCCGTTAAGGAGCAGGAATATTCAAGGACACAAGGACTAGTGAGGTGGAAAGGCCTCTTTGTCCTTTAAAGCACATGGAGATGATTAGGGTCGGTTTAAACCTAATCTATGGATTAGGATTAGCTCAGGAAGATTCCAGAAAGCATTTGGAACAGCTAGAGTGATCCCAAATGCTATGGATTAGCTTTGAGAGAGTGTTTGACCATATTTGGCCCTCCTAAAGCTTTAGTTTGATGATTTGACCAGTCCACTTGCCATATGGACTGGTGATGTGGCATAAAAAGATGCCTTGAGCTGATTGAATGGATCTCAAGGTCTAACCACAACTTGTTTAAAGCTTGAAGAGAAGTTTAAAATGATTTGACCATGTTTTATAGTTGACTTGGTCAACTTGAACATGATTTGACTCATGATAAATATAGATAGGTTTAGATTATCATTTGAAATAGATTTGAGGGCTTGATTGGCTTAAGTTTGAAGTGGGGATTAAAATGATTAAAATGTGGAGGATTGACCAAGTTTAGAGAGTTGACTTGTCAAACCCACAATGATAGGTCTCAAGCTAAATTAAATGAATTTGAATGATAGCTTGAAAGGGGTTTGAGAGTTTTGAAAGGTTTGATTTGGATGTATTTAAGGTTTGATTCAATACATAGAAGCTTAATGTTTTGATTTGGTCAACCTAGGTTGACTTGGTCAACCAGGTTGACCCAGGGCTAGGGTTTGGATTCAACAAGTTTGAAATGACGTTTGAAGTATATTAGAAGTGGTTTGAGGATTTAAAAAGGTCATTTGGGTCAAATAGGCCTATTGGGCCCTTAAAGGGCCATTTGGGTCAACCCTGGTTGACTTGGTCAACCAGGTTGTCCCAGGGTCTGGAAATAGGTTCAATAGGTTTGATTTGATATTTGAAACTTGCTGGAAGTGGTTTCAAATAATTTGGAGGTTAGTTGATTTAAAATGTGCATTTGAACACCTAAAGGGTATTTTGGTCATTTTGACCCCAAGTCAACTGGAGGTCAAAGTGAATCCAAAAAAATATAGTTTAATGTTCAATAAGTCATAATCAATGGTTTGAAAGTGATTGGAGTCTTTATAGAAAGCTCCAAGGTCAGGATCTACTGGGTGGTAGGTTTTGTGGCATAAACTGTAAATATTTGAAGGTTTTACATCCTTTGGATTTCAATCCAATTTTTGGGGTTAAAAACTTTAGAATGAGTTCAAATTTAGAGGGTTATCTCTAGAGACATGTCACATCAGTATGCAACTAACAGACTCTGAATCAGAAGTCATTTGATAGGGTTTTGAAGTATTCAAAGATTTACTGGAAAAGGCTTTCAGGACCTAAACCTTTGGCCTTGGATTTGAGTCTGGAAATTTGGATTTGATCTAGATTTTGGGTTTGAATATCTGGATTTGAATTAAGCCTAGATTGAATTGAAATCTAGATTGATCTAGAGGAATCCTGAGGTTTAGAGTAGATCCTAGGGTCTAGATCAGCTTAAAGGAATACTAGGGTTTAGAGTAGATCCTAAGGACTGAAGTCTAGGAAAATCCTAGAGTCTGGGTAGATACAGAACATGGGTAGATTCTAGGACCTGAAGCCTAGAAGAATCCTAAGGTCTAGGATGTAAGAGGTCTCTAGAGTCTAAGAAATCCTAGGTTCTAGGGTATAGAAGAGTCTTAGGATCTAGAGTAGATCCTGAAGTCTGAATTCTAGGAAGATCCTATGGTTTTGAATTCTAGAATGATCAATGATCCTAAGATCCAGAGTCTAGGTAGATTTAGGACTTAGGTAGATCTAGAACTTGGGTAAATCTTAAAGCTTGAAGTCTAGGATGATTCTAGAATCTAGAAGTCCTAAGGTCCAGAGACTAGGGGAATCCTATGATCTAAATAGATCTAAGATCTAGATTTGATCTGGAGTTATACTGATCTGGGGTTAGGATTGATCTGGGGTCTAGATTGGTCCTACTGACCTCATACAAAAATGAGGTCAACAGATAGTTAACAATTTCCTTTAACAGTAGACCCCATGAAACCTTACCTAGTACCATTGAGTAAATCCTATGGAAAAAAGACAAAGATTAAAGTTTGGATCAATTGAGTATTAGTAGTGACATGCGCAACCCAAATGATAAATCTTAGCAAGTCTGGCTGAAGATTATAAACTTAATGCTACTTGAGAGGCAACCCAATTCTATTAATGTAAAATCCTTGTGCTTTTTTATTGTATCAAGTGTTCTTATATTATTTGTGAAATTATTTAATATTGTTTGAATGAAGTTTCCTTATTTCTTATGTGTTTCATGAACATTGTGAAATTATTGTGAGCGTGTTTATCATGAGTTTACAAATTATATTTTTTTTTCTAAAATTTTATATCCTATTTTTTTAGCATTTTATATCATGTGTTAAAAATTAAATAAGAACCATAACATTAAGTTTTAGAGCATTATAACGCTTACGTGTCAAGCTCCACAACATCTAAACTTTGCACCACAGTGCTAAAGTCTCAAAAAAAACTAATTGTAATGTAATGTCATAGCATTGTACATTCAAGTGTCATAATGCTATTCATTGTTGGAAATCTAGATTCAAGGATTATAGTTTTGATGATCACAAATATTTCTTGCATTTTTTGTTCTGTTCTACTGTCACTACTACACATCTATTTTGATTGCCCTACATATTGACATTTCAGGTCCATAAGATCAATTGCAATTCAAGCCAGCTCAAGTTTGAGTAGATTAGACTGAGTCAGTCTGTAATGTCAAATCCGTTGGTTTTTACTCTTTCTTGAGTCCATTATAAAAAGTGGATCTTGATGCTAAGTAACCTTGCACACACACACTCAGGGGGTGAAATTCTATAAAATTGAGAGGTTAACTATTTTTGATAATATCATCTTGGATGATCCCAAATCATCCTGGATGATCAGATCAAAATAAAAATCCTAATTAGGGCAGTCATGTTAAGTCGGTCTGATTAAGCAGATCAACCTAGACGATCCTCCTATCGTCCAGGACGATATGCTCAAATCAAAACTTCTCAGCCGTTAGACTCATTTAGGCAAGTTTTTATTTTAGAATTTCTATCTAATCATATAGGATGATAAACGTATCATCCTAGACTATTTATTGCAATCATGCCTAAATTAATCAGGTGATTAAGAAAAGAAATTAAGGATTGATTTATCGATCACATCGTCCAGGATGATCAAAAAATCATCCTAGATGATCAGTTATAAATCCTCATCGTCCAATATAACTTTCCTGGATGACCCGATCAATGTGCTAGATAATCTGGCCTTATTTGTACTAATCATACAGGAAGATAGCAGTATTGTCCTGGCTGATCAATTATATTTAAATCATCCAGCATAGTTTTCCTCGATGACCCGAACTATATACTGAATGATATTGCATATTTTTGAACTAATCGTACAAGATGATAGCCCTATCATCCTGGACGATCAGTTATATTTTTACACATCATCCAGACTCTTCTCCTGGATGACCCGAACTATCTATTAGACGAAAATGTGGTTTCAAACTAATCATATAGGATGATGACCATATTATCCTGGATGATCTATACAAGTCCTATCTTCTTATCATATAGGAGAGCTAGATCATCCAGACTAAAATAACTATTTTTTTATTGATCGTACAGGATGATCGACATATCATCTTGGACGATCTTTGATAGCAAGTTAAAATTTAGGGCATTTTTTGAGCCCTTCTATTTAAGATCTCTTATTTGTTAATGTTGAGATCTTTGGCTGCTATCTTGACCTGAGAGAGTTTTGAGAAAGAGAGGGAGAGCTTGGGATAGAGGGAGAGGATCTTATGAGGGGGTGTTTGTGAGGTGTTTACAAAGGTTGCTCCAAGCAAGGATTCGAGTCGCCTTCTCAAATCATCGTCCCTTGTTCCTTGGTGGCTCTATGGGAAGGATCATTAGCAAGAAGACTGAGATTCTCTGCCTGCTTTAGGAGAAAGCAAAAGGAGGTAAGGTTCTCTGCTTGCTTTAAGAGGAAGTAAAAGGAGTTTGGGTTCTCTACCTCATTGGGGTTGGTGAAAATGAGTTCTTGTAAAGGCTTCTCCGCCTTGCTGTGGAAGCAAAAGGAGAGTCACTGAATTTTAGTGCAATACCTAGAGGGGAGGCTCTGGGGAGTAAATGTAGGTCAAGTTGATTGAACCACTATAAAATCTGGTGTGTTCTTTCTTTTTACTGTTCCTTATTTTGATTTTTGTAGTTTATTTTCTTATGGATGGTCGTGTGGTTAAAGTTATTAATTTGTTTGATTAATCATCCCTACATCAAAGAGCAATTGTGTTTGTTTTAAAATATTCAAAAAGATTTCAAAATCTTATTTTTACTTAATAATTTTTAAAACTACCAATTCACCCTCCCCTCTTGGTTAGCCTTAGGCTAGTTCTTAAGGGTTTAACCACCCTCACAAACTTTTAAGTGGTATCAGAGCGGGATTCAAAAATTGCATTTTAGATAACTTTTGAATTTTGATCCATGGCTAACTTTAGTAACCGAAACACAGCAGAAGGGTATTCCATTTCTTCACCACCCTTATTTAATTAAATTTCTTTTGATTTCTGGAAAACTCGTATGTTCACCTTTTTGTAATTGATCGATTATCGCATGTGGATGCTTGTTAAAGATGGTTATACCGCACCTTATAGACTTGATAATGGTGTTAAACTAAACTTCCTTTTACTGAATAAACTTTTAATGATAGGGATTTAGTATAGCTTAATGCAAACTGTTTAAATTATTTTTTTGTACACTAAAATCTAAGGATTACATACGTGTCTCAACTTATACAACTGGTAAAGAAATCTGGGATAAATTATGTATCACTTATAAAGGTACAACTAAAGTTAAGCAGTCTAGATTGAATATCTTACTTCACGACTACAAACTCTTTCACATGAAACCTAGGGATTCAATATCTAAAATGTATACTAGGTTTACACAAATTGTCAACTCCCTGCATACCTTAGGAAGAGAACTCATTAACTATAAGAAAGTTAACAAAATTTTGAGATGTTTACCTTCTTCCTATGATGCTAAGATAACTGCGATAATTGAATTCAAGGATTTGAATACTTATTTTATTGATAATTTACTTAGATCACTCATTATTTATGAGCAAGGAGTGAACCAAAGACAACTTGATGTAGGTGAGAAAAAGAAGGAGAAAACTATGGCACTGAAAGCAAATAATATGGATACTGATTCTTCTGGGTCTGAAAATGATGATGTTGCCTTAATTACTAGGCAATTCAAAAACTTTCTGAGGAAGAGACAAAAGCACTATTAGAAATGAAACAAAGGTAAGAATAACAAAAATTTTAAAGGTTCTTCTGATACAGTTTGCTTTGAATGTAGGAAGCTAGGACATGTAAAAGTTGATTGTCCTATACTTAAGGCTTACTCAAATAAGGAGAAGGGTAAGGAGAAACCTAAGTTCATAAAGGATAAGAAATAGATTGAAAAGGCTTTCTGGGTAGATTCTGCATTTAACTCCTCTGAGATTGAAGTTGAAGAGGAGACTACAAATTATGTTTGATGGCAGATGAACATCTGGGTAATTCTGACCAAGAAGAGGTATGTGAATTAACCTATGACCAATTACTTGATGTTTCTGAGAAAATCCATTCATTATATAGGAAACTTAAGAATATACATGCTAGCCTGAAGTTGGAATTCTTATACCTGTATAAAGAGCATGAAATTTTGCTTAAATATCATTCTATAGTTGATAGCAATCACATGTCATTACTTGATGAATATGATGAGTTAAATAAAAAGTATTCTATTTTAATTATTGAGCATAATTCATTAAAAGCATCACATATTGAATTAAAAATTACATTCAAGGAATTAGAAACTCATGCATTTGATGTATAGAGTAGGGAGCATGTATTGAGAGTGGAAAATTCAACTCTTGAAAGTTCAAATAAATTTTTTGATATTGAATTAACTGCTTTTATGAAAAATAAACAACCACCATCACTTGAAGAATTTCATACAAAATCATCAAAATATGCATCATCCAAACCTAGAAAGAGGCACTATCACTCACGTAGATTAGTTAATCCTTTTCCTGGCATTAGATGTTTCTCTTGTGGCATGTTAGGACATGTCTCCCACACTTGCACTGTTCACCATAGAACACATTGGGTGTGGAGGCCCAAATTGCATGATTCATAGCATAACACATATGCATTACATTCTCCTTTCCATAAGAACGGACCCAAACTTGTTTGGGATCTTAAATCTAATATTTGATGATTTTGTAGGGGTACTCTCACACAAGATCTCGTGAGAGCATATGGTACTTGAACAATGGATGTTCAATGCATAAGATTGGAGATGTAAGTAAATTCATTTCGCTGGAGGCCAGGGTTGGAGGCAAGGTCACTCTTAGAGATAATACCACCAAGAAAGTGGTGGGTGCATATATAATCAGAAACTCAACGAACCTTTTAATTGAAAATATTTTGCTTGTAGATAGACTGAAACATAACTTGCTCAGCATTAGTCAACTCTGTGATAAAGGGTTCAACACAAAGTTTCTGACAAACACTCACATTATCAGCTTAAATAATAACCTTATTTTGCAGGGAAAATGGATTAAAAATATTTATATGCTTGATTTAAATAACATTGAGTGTGCTGCTTCATCTTGCTTAAAAACTACTGCTGATGAGTCTTGGCTGTGGCATAGGAGATTTTGTCATGCCAACATGAAAACCCTTAGAAGAGTAACTCAAAAGGACTTAGTTAGAGGTATCCCCAAGCTTAAGTTCACTAAGGATCACCTGTGTAATGCATGTCAACTAGGGAAATAAGACCAATCCTCTTTCCATTCCATTAAGAACTTTATCACCTCTAAACCTTTAGAAGTTCTTCACATGGATTTATTTGGACCCATTAGCACTACCAGCTTATGGGGGAAAGTCTATGGATTTGTGATTGTCAATGACTACTCGAGGTTCACTTGAATTAGATTTTTATCACATAAAATTGAGTCATTTGAGGAGCAAGGGATTAGTCTTAAATTTTTAGCTCCTAGGACCCCTCAGTAGAACGAGATAGCTTAAAGAAAGAATAGAACCTTAGTGGAAGCTATTAGAGCTTTGCTTGCTGAGTATTCACTTCTAAAATACTTTTAGGTAGAAGTGGTGAACACAGTATATTATGTGTTGAATAGGGTGAATGTTAGATCCAAACTGATAAGACTCCCTATGAGATTATTAAGGATAGAACACCAAATCTTTCTCACCTACATGTCTTTGGCTGTAAGGTCTTCATTCATAACAATGGGAAATCACTCTCAGGAAAATTTGATCCAAAATTTGATGAAGGAGTGTTCTTAGGATATTCAGTATGGGGAAATCCTTTAGAGTGTTTAATAAGAGGACATTGGTGGTAAAGGAGACTACTTATGTAGTGTTTGATGAATTTAATCCTAAGAAGTCTAGAGCTGAGGAAGAAGATGAAATAGAAGAGATTACCTAAGGAGTAGAAACTATAAATTTGGATAGAAGGGTAGAGCCTTAAAACACTTATGGAGTAGGTGAGATTACCCAAGGTATAGAAACTACAAATCTGGAGGAAAGGGTAGAATCTTAAAATACCTTGCCTAGAGAATAGAGATATTCTTCGAGTCAACCTAAAGAATTGATCTTAGGAGACCCTTCTAAGGTGTTAGAACTAGGAATGGACTTAGAAAAGAAGTAAATCACTCTGCCTTTATCTCAATGACTAAACCTACCAACATCAATCAAGCCCTTTCAGATGAATTTTGGATCTTAGCTATACAAGAAGAACTTAACTAATTTATGAGGAATGATGTCTAGGAGTTAGTAGAAAGATCCAAGAATCAAAGTGTAGTAGGAACCAAATGGGTCTTTAAGAATAAAATAAATGATTTTGGTGTGGTGGTTAGAAATAAGGCAAGATTGGTGGCTAAGGGATACAACCAAATAGAAGGGATTAATTTTGAGGAGAACTTTGCTCCTGTAGCTAGATTGGAAGTCATTAGAGTACTACTAGCCTTTGCCTGTTATAAGGGATTTAAGATTTTCCAAATGGATGTCATAGTGCATTTTTAAATCGGATATTAAAAGAAGATGTTTTTATAGAACAACCCCCAGGTTTTGAGAGTTTCCAATTTCTAAATCATGTTTACAAGTTAAAAAAGGCCTTATATGGATTGAAATAGGCACCCAGAGCTTGGTATGAGAGGCTTAGTACATTCCTACTAGAAAGAAAGTTTGTTAAGGGGAGTGTAGACACCACCCTTTTCTAAGAAAAGTAGGAGATGATTTATTTATTGTCTAGATCTATGTTGATGATATACTTTTTGGATCTTCTTATCAAAATTTATGTGATGATTTTTCTAAAATAATGAGTAAAGATTTTGAGATGAGTATGATGAGAGAATTATCCTACTTTTTAGGGTTTAGCATAAGATAAATGGATGTTGGAACTTTTCTTAAGTAATTAAAGTACATTAAGTATATCTTGAAGAAATATGAAATGGATAAAGCTAAGCCAATAAACACTCCCATGAGCTCCAATGTCTAGTTAGATAAGGATTTAAATGGAATATCTATTGATCAAAAGAAGTACAGAGGAATAATTAGATCACTGCTTTACTTGACTGCTAGCCGACCTAATATAATATTTAGTGTTTGTCTCTGTGCTAAATTTCAAGCTGATCCTAAAGAATCTCACCTGACTGCAGTTAAGAGAATCCTTAGATATCTCTTAGGGACCCAAAACTTAGGAATCTGATATCCTAGGCACAACACTTTTTTTGAAATTATTAGATATTTTGATTCTAATTTTATAGGATATAGGGTGGATAGAAAGAGCACTTCTGGAACTTGCCAATTTAGAGGAGAATCCTTAGTCTCTTAGTCTAGTAGAAAATAAAACTCTATTACACTTTTCACTGATGAAGCTGAGTACATTATCTTAAGAAGTTATGTGGCCCAAGTACTTAGATTAATGCAATAAATCTTGGACTTAGGATTACCTGTTGGCACAATTTCAGTTCTATGTGATAACACTAGTGCCATATGTATCTCTAAAAATCTTATCCAACATTTAAGAACCAAACACATTGATATAAAGTATCACTTTATTAGGGACCATGTTACCAAAGGAGACATTGAGTTACACCATGTAGCAACTGAAAACCAACTGGCTGACATCTTTACTAAACCACTGCCCTTTGACACATTCAACAACTTAAGGACCAGATTGGGTGTGATTGACATAAATGCATGAATTTGATGATTACTGAATTCTGAATTTTCTATTTTTTTTATTTTTCTTTTATTTTTATTTAATTTGGTTATCTATTTCTCTTTAGGTTTTTTTTATTTTTTGCTGATTTTCCTTTATTGTTGTTATTTATCTAATTTGGTTATTTCTTTTTATGCGCTTTCCTCTTATTTTTAATTTACTATTTATTTTTTTTCAAAATTAAATCACTGCTCACTACTGCTAATAAACTTGATTTCTAAATGAGAGTTTTACCTTATTTTTATTTAGAAGCTTATAAATAGTGATTGACTTCTTTAAAATAGTTAAAGTAAAGAAATATTGATGATTATTTCTCTTCCTCTAACTCCTTTAATGGTGTATTTTTCCTTTTGAATAGAAATATTTTTTAAAATTAAAAAACTAGACTTTGAAATAGAGATCTTTTTATCTTCCTATAGTAATCTATCTCATATGAGTAGTGTTTCAAATCATTGAATCACTTTTGTGTTTTCTTAATCAAGTGGTTGCATTTATCATATGAGAATGATTTTGTTTTATGGATTACTATTCCTTATCTAAGAGAGTGAGTCTTCTTTTCTTTTCTTATATCTAGAAAATAATCTCACAACTGAGAGTCTTTTAGAGGTTTTGAAAAAAAGGAAGCTTGCAAAAGATGCACAAAGTGTGCCAATCAACTGAAAAAAGAGGCACAAAATGAGTCCAACACTAAAAAGATGTGTAATGTTCTCCAATAAAATTGAAAAGATACATAAAGTATATCAAAAATCAAAAGATGCATAAAGTGCATCAAATAATTAAAAAAGAGGAACGAAATGAGCCCACAAAGAAATAAGCTTCCTCCCCTTTCAAATCTTTAAAAATCTTAAAAGAATTTATATACCACTTAATGTATTCAAACACTTGATAGTGAAATTCATGATTTTTTATTCTCTTATTTATAATACTATTTTATTAGATATTTTTTCAGAACGAAGTCTAAAAGGATCACATTTCTTATCTAACTTTTTTTCTTTTGAATTAGATTTTTGTTTAAAAGGAATTTGAACCTGTAAGATGTCCGAGGTAGGATTTATAAAAATCTATTTTCTAACTCTTCTAGATTTAAGCCTGTCAATTTTTTCTTATTGGCTTTTGAATTGAAAATTAAGAAAAAATTCTGATTTACTAGAGCAGATCGATTTAAAAAAAATAAATTAGTTTTTGTGGTTATTTCCCTATTTTATTTTATTTGGTTTTTTGATTTAATTTTGTTTTTTATGATTTTTGGATCCCCTAATCATTCCTCTCCATCCTTCATTTTTTTATTTTTTTTTCACATCATCCTTGATGATCCTCATATCATCCTGGATGATATGATCAACTCATCTTCATTATGCATACAACGGCTGATCTGAACCAACTATTGGTGATCGTCCTGAACGATACACCTAATCATCCTGGACGATCCACGTGGCAATAGTTAGATGACCTAAAATTTAGCCCATCTGATTCATTAATCACTCACCATCCTAGAGGATCCACCTAATCGTCTAGGATGATACTTTTGTCAAAGGTCGTCCAGCTTGACTCCTCGGGATGATAGTTTGAGTCCAATCATCCCAGATGATTTATGATCATCCTGGATGATCTGACTGCCTTTTTGACCAATCAGCCAGACTGACATTATTAATGCAAATCATCCTGGATGATATTTGTAAATCTTTAAAACCAGCATAAGTTCAAGGCTTTTCTTCACTCCAATCTTCTTCCTCACTTCATATCCTTCTTCCTTTTAGTCAAGCTCACCAATGGCCAGTGGTAAATGCTTAAGGATGCTTACTAGAAGCTCCTCAAGGGGAACTGTGGATTCCCGCTTCACTGATGCAGCAGATCAGGCTGCCTATCTTCGATATAAGACTACTGGCATCACTTCATTTAAATCGTCAATCCTCATACCCTTATATACCCGATACTCGATCTCTTTGCCCACACTTCTCTCACCTTTATCCTCACACTTGCTTTCCCTTTCAACTCTGAACTCATCTATGAGTTTTTTGCTAGTTTAAGGATCAATGCCACATACACGGCCCTTCAATCCTATGTTCACAGATGGCCCGTTGAAATAACCTACCAAGATTATCATGAACTTCTTCAACTCTCTACCACTAGAGATAAGCTTCATATCTTATCATTAGATCCTGATTTCAAATGGGCTCCTGTCAATCAACTCATAAGAAACACAAATGTCACCTATCATGATGGTGCCTTAAGCACCTTAGTTAAAGATGGTAGGATAATCCAACATGTCCTTCGAACCTCTATAATCCCAAAGGCTAGTGACCGTGTCCACATCACTCCCCTACTTTCAATCACCACCTACTACATAATGGCCCATAGGGAATTCAATTCCATAGATCTAATCTTTCGATACATTGAGCACCTTACCAGTATTAGGGATCCAGGACACAAGCGTAAACCTAAACTTACCCTAGGCCACATCATAGCTTATGTGCTTGAGACCAAATACAACCTCTAATATCCTACTGCCCCTAACTATCCACCCTCCTTCTACACAAATAGATCCTTCCATGTCCTTCGCAGCATTCATCTCCATTCGAAGCACGCAGAGGCGAGGAGGAAGCTATTCATGCACCTATTCCTATCTGCCAGTAGTCACAATTGGATTAGCTGGTGGACAGATTTTACCAGTGGGAGACCTGCTTTGACTCCTACGTGGTTGCATAGGAACAACAGCATGTGAAAGATGTTGATCGATTCAATGCATATGTCACCCAGCAACAGTAGCAGTATGACCAGGATATGGCTTGGTTTGGAGAGCAGTTCGCCACCATTCACAGCTTCTTTCAACCACCACCACCTCCTCCACCTGATCAAGATCCTTTTTTCCACTAGTTTGCTTAGTGTGATGCTTGCACCGATGCTTTCATATGTGTTGCTTTGTTTAGTTTTCTTCCTCCTTTTTGTTATGTCAAAATGGGGAGGTGTGTTATTAGTATTTTATGTTGTTGTACTATTTTGTATTGTCAGTGTTTAGTGTCGTTGTACTGTTTGCCTGTGTTAGTAGAATTTATGTTGCTTAGT
The DNA here is from genome assembly GCA_019925795.1 of Dendrobium chrysotoxum. Taxonomy (NCBI): domain Eukaryota; kingdom Viridiplantae; phylum Streptophyta; class Magnoliopsida; order Asparagales; family Orchidaceae; genus Dendrobium; species Dendrobium chrysotoxum. Next base: position 13,301,043 of record CM034311.1, on the reverse strand, counting down.
TTTTTTTGCTTTGTATTTTATTTGCTTAATTGAAAATTATCCAACAAATATTTGCCCTACTCAAAAGGGGGGAGATTGTTGCAAATCTGGATTCAAATATTATAGTTTTGATGATCACAAATATTTCTTACTTTTTTGGTTTCGTTCTATTGTCACTATTGCACATCTATTTTGATTTCCCTACATACTAATGTTTCAGGTCCACAAGATCAATTGCAATTCAAGCAAGCTCAAGTTTGAGTAGATTAGGACTAAGTAAGTCTGTAATGTCAAATCCATTTACTCTTTCTTGAGTCTATTATAATAAGTGGATCTTGATGCTAAGTAACCTTGCATACATACACTCAGAGGTGAAATTTTGTAAAATTGAGAGGTTGTTTGTTTTTGATAATATCATCCTGGATGATCCCAAATCATCCTGGACAATCAGATCAAAATAGAAATGTTAATTAGGGTAGCCATATTAAGTTGATCGATCTGATTAAGTAGACCATCCTGGATGATCTTCCTATTGTCCGTGATGATATGCTCAAATCAAAACTTCTCAGCCTCTAGACTTATTTAGGCAAATTTTTATTTTAGGATTTCTATATAATCATATATATTATCCTAGATGATTCATTATAGTCATACCTAAATTAGTCAAGTGATTAAGAAAAGTAAATAAGGATTGATTGATCGATCCAATCATCCGGGATGATCAAAATATCATCCTAGATGATCAGTTATAAATCCTTATCATCCAATATAACTTTCTTGCAGAACCTGATCGATGCACTGGATGATCTGGCCTTATTTGTACTAATCATACAAGATGATAACCTTATCGTCTTAGCTGATCAATTATGTTTAAATCATCCAGCATAGTTTTCCTGGATGACCCGAACTATGTGCTGGATGATATTGCATATTTTTGAACTAATCGTATAAGACGATAGCCTTATCATCCTGGATGATTAGTTATATTTTTACACATCGTCCAGACTCTTCTCCTGGATGACCCAAATTATTTATAGGATAAAAAAATGGTTTTAAACTAATCATACAGGATGATGACACATCATCCTGGATGATCTATACAAGTCCTATCTTCTGCTCATCTAGGAAAGCCAGATCATCCATACTGAAATGACTATTTTTGTACTGATCATATAGAACGATCGATAGATCATCTTGGATGATCTTTGACGGTAAGTTAAAATTTTGGGCATTTTTTGAGCCCTTCCATTTAAGATCTCTTATTTGTTAATGTTGAGATCTTTGGATGCTATCCTGACCTGAGAGTGTCTTGAGAAGGAGACAGAGAGCTTGGGAGAGAGGGAGAGGATCTTGTGAGGGAGAGTTTATGAGGTGTTCATAAAGGTTGCTACACGTAAGGATTTGAGTCACCTTCTCCATTCATCATCCCTTATTCCTTGGTAGCTCTATAGGAAGGATCATCAGTTAGAAGATCGAGGTTCTCTGCCTGCTTCATGAGGAAGAAAAAGGAGGTAATGTTCTCTACCAACTTTAGGAGAAAGCAAAAGGAGTTTAGGTTCTCTACCTGCTTTAGGAGGAAGCAAAAGGAGTTTGGGTTCTCTGCCTCACCAGAGGTGGTGAAAAGGAGTTCTTGTAAAGGCTTCTCTGCCTTGTTGTGGGAGCAAAAGAAGAGTCATTGAGTTTTAGTGCAATACCTAGAGGGGAAGCTCCAGGGAGTGGATTTAGGTTAAGTTGACCGAACCACTATAAAATCTGGTGTGTTGTTTCTTTTTATTGTTATGTATTTTAATTTTTGTAATTTGTTTTCTTGTGGGTGGTCAAGTGGTTAAAGTTACTGATTTGTTTGCTTAATTGTCTCCACATTAAAGAGCAATTGTGTCTTTTTTAAAACATTCAAAAATATTTTAAAATCTTATTTTTACTTAAAAATTTTAAAAACTACCAATTCACCCCCCTCTTGGTTAGCCTCGGGCTAGTTCTTAAGGGGTTAACCACCCTCATGAACTTTCATTCATGTCCCTATAGCACTCCAGTGCAAATATATGTAGCACCGTGGCTCAAAAACACTATTATCTATAGTAATGAGACATTGCATTCAACGCTACTTTAACCATTCACTTTTTCATTACGAACCATGAACTAACATCGCAACACTGTCCTAAGCACTGCAGTATTAAGTTAAATTGTAATTATGTTGTTAGAGTGCCATTGAGGTAGTCGTTTTAAGCGCTATAGTGCTCATATGTGTCAAACTTCATATTGGTTCATTAGTAAAAAAGTTGGTTCTTTAATTTCCAATGCAAGTGACGCACCATCGCATGTCCTTTTACACCATGGTGCTCAGTTATTTATGAGCAAGCAACCAATACCTGAGAGTGAATTTTTTAATCCTGGTGGGTCAGTATCTTCTATAGTTATTAGTAGGGGTAGGAAACATTGTGTGAGGACCCCTCTTCATGCATAGTGAATGTTATTAGGGAGTTCTTTATGAAGACAAAGGAGGGCCAAAATAATTCGTGTTTTGGAAATAATCATCAAATTTTATGTCCTTAAGTTTGTAAATCCTGTTAGTGCTAGGGGCCATGGAAAGAGAGAGAGAGAGAGAGAGAGAGGGAAAAGTAATAAATTTTCCAGCATCATATTTGACTAAACTTTCTAAATCTTAGCACTATTTTATCTCTGTCCAATTTTTGCTAAGCAAAAATATTAGTGAGGTAACCTGTGAGTGAGCGATCTTAAATATTGCTATCCAAGTGGGTCACTCCATAGATGTTGGGAAGTTAATCTATTTTTCCTTGATGTATCATTAGGGGATCTACATTTTTAGGTTTAGGTCACCCCACCTTAGTTTATTTCCTTTTGTGGTGTTACGAGAATTTTAGGTGATTTTAGTGAGGCAAAGCTTTTCTCCATTTTCTCTCTCTCTAAGTGGAAAATTGGTAGATTTAAGGAGGGAGGAGATGATAAGAAGGTAAGACCTAGTGAGCCCAGATTTAACTAGCCTGCTTAGTTCGAGTAAGCAGAGTACTGGTACCCCTAGGTTTTTAAGAGATCAAGTTGTAGACTTGAGGAAGCATATGGCATGAGTTTCTACTTTATGTGAGGAGAGTCGGGAGTGGTAGCATGGGATGTCACACTGGGTGGCCCACTATAGACATGCAATGAATGTAGTACAACAATGCTTCATAGTTCAATGAAGCATTAGTTGGTATGTTTAGGAGGAGTCCATTTGTGGAGAATCTCGACTAGCTCCATTTCCTGCCAGCTCCTACATATGATCCATTCATTTGGCAGCCACTAGCAGTAGTATATGATGATGATGAGGAGGAGGATGATGAATAATAAAATTGGAATTGGCAAGAGTTGTTATTTTTCTTATTTTCTTTGTTTTTAATTTTATTTTTCTTGAGAGAGATTGGAGATGATGGTGATGGTCGTTATTATTTTCCTTACTTTACTTTGTCATTATTTTCCTCGCTTAGAGATTCTAAGTGAATGTTATGAGAATAATTATTTAGATGGTTTGTGCAGTGGTGCATAATTTGTTGGTAAGTTGGATAACATGTTTAGATTATATTCTATAAGGCTATGTTCTCTTTATCATTATAAGATCTTAGGATTTATTCATATTCACATCTTTAAAGCTCTCAGGTGCATTTCCCTATTTTCTATCTGATGATATAGGTCCTTCAAACTTCCATATGTTAGGTTATTTCGTAGTAGCTTTTAGTTTTCTCAGGACTAGTTCAATATTTTTTTTTAATATTTTGGGATAATAAAAATATATATTTTTTATTTTTTATACATTTTAATACTTTCAAAGAATCTATTTTTTGTCTCTTCAAGTAAATTTAGATTATCTATATGTAATCCTTTATTATTTTGGATCTTGTCTAAGATCTTACTGACAATGATAGAGTTTCCTTCATCTTAACCATCACAATTTTTTTAAAGCAATAACCACTTTATATTTGAAAGCTAGTGAAAAAAAGTGTTTCTCGAATAATTATTGATGGTGTGATTCTATATACCCATAAAATTAATGATAATTCATTTGCTCAATTATCTAGATTATAAGAATTAGAATTATCTTAAGAAAATTAATGGTATGTTTATTGGTAGACTCCATTTACCCATTGGTTCATAGATGGTGAAAAAATATAAATTTCAATTTGAATGCATTATTTGCGAAGTAACCAATTTCTTGCTTAAGAAATACATGCAATTATATATTGTAATCACAAGAGGTAATCCAAATATGGTAAATGACTTTGCACAAAAGAAAGTTGATCACATCCACATTGATAAGTCTATCAAGTGCAACTATATTCATCTATTTAATGAAGTAGTTGATTACATCAAGCATCTAACAAGATTGTTAGGCTAGCATGTGAGAAGGATCATGAAAAATTGTCAAGGAGAAGTAATTCAATGCATTATTTGACCTAGTTTGTGCAATACTTGGCCTTGCAATTGAAACTATGACACCCTTTTGTATAAGATACCATTTTCTCTCATTGTTATCTATTTGTAACTTTGTATGTGAATTTTCATCATTAGGTTTGCTATAGCTGAATGGCTATTTCACTTGCTTGAGTAGATTTTCTCCATTAATTCCTTACTTTCTTATGGCTCGTGGCATATTAATCTTATCTTTGAGTAAAAATATTATTTTTAATATACCATACTTCTTTATCTCTTTAAAGTGTTCCTTTTTAGAGATACCTATAAATAAAATTGAACTAGAGATCCTTCTAGTTTAAAGAAACCATCTCATTCTCCTTTTTAATTGAATAAAACATTCACAGGGGACATTATATTCTGCCTTGATGCTTAACATCTTAATAGCACCCCTTCCATATTGGTTGTTGAGAAGCATGCAACAAATCATAAAAATTTTGTGCTTCTTTATTAGGTGACTCAAGATTAGCTTCTGTATACTGTTCAAATTGTGCTCCATTTAAATCATGAATTAAATCCTCAAGATTAAGTCACATATTTTGTTCCTCATCTATAGTAGCACTTGTCGATGGGCCACATCGAGAATCAAAATGTAGTTCATAGTCACCATGAGAAGTCCAATACCAATATTCTGGTATGAAGCCTCGATGATATAGATCAACAGTTAAATCATCTAGTCTTAGGTGCACCTGATTTTTATATTTAGAACATTGGCAATGAATCATTCCATCTAAGATGAAGCTGGGCAGTTGAGAAGCTATCTGAATGAAAATATTTACCCCTCTAATGAACTCATCGGTTAATATCTTTCATCCTTGCGCCAATCAATTATACATCCAACTTTTTGAGTTTTGATATCCATAATATAACATACATATAATATGGGTATATTAGATAATGTTATAACAGTTATTGAAGAAAAATACAAAGACTCTTAGCCTACTCGGAAGGCCATCATTTTAATTAAGTGACCAAACCAAACAAGACTAAGGCTCTGTCTAGGATGACATTTAGCATTTCGTGTAATCTCTCACTGCAGCACATAGCTTTGAGTGTATCGACCACCAATTTCTTACTTTGCTAACCTGATTATCGAAAGGCTGTAGTTTTATGCGATAAAACCATCTAAGGTGACTCTCTCTAATCTTATCTTCCACTGGAGCTACTCCAACCTTTTCACGTATATGATCATTTTGTATCTTATCTCTAAGAGTAAAGCACTCATCCACCTGAGCATCCTTATCTCTGTAACACTTAACTTAATATTATGCTTCTCTTTTAATGGCCAATATTCTGCACCATAAAGCATTGCAAGTCTAACCACCATCTTATAGAATTTCTTCTTAAGTTTGAGGGGGACGTTTCTATCACACAACAAGCCCAATGTATTCCACCACTTCAACAATCCAACTTGAATTCTACTAATAATATCCCCATCTATTTCACCATCACTCTGAACAATAAACCCAATATATTGAAAATGTGTACTCTTATTAAAGACTTGACCAGCCAAAATCACAATTCCCCCACTAGATCTATTAATACTAAAATTATCATCAAGAAGATTCTTCAATTTGAGATCTACACAAACGAAAGACTTTAAACTCTAAGGTTGATCTCTATAATTCAAGTTTTCCTTCAACTCCCTTTCTAGCCTTATCAACAAGAAGAATATCATATGAAAGCCTTTAAACTCTAAGGTTGATCTCTATAATTCAAGATTTCCTTCAACTCCCTCTCTAGTCTTATCAACAAGAAGAATATCATCAACAAAAATTAAGCATACACTAGGGTACAATCTCTTACAAATGTCAAGTGAGAACATCCATGACTAAAGCAAAAAGGAGAAAGTTACCTTCACACCAAGCGAACGTCGTTGAAGGAGCGAAGTCGAACAGAGAAACGAACGTCATTGAAGAATGCGAGGGAACATCACCTAAGGAGCGAAGGGAACATCATCGTCAAAGGAGTGAAGTAGAACACTAACATCATTGAACGTCATCAAATAGCAAAGGAAAGTCATTGTCAGAGCGTTGTCGAATAGAGAGAAGAAGCCAACAAAATGATCAACCAAGCATGGATGGCATGAAATAGGGCCTTTATTGGTGGTTTTTCCAGCGGATAATCCGTTGATATAATTACCGACGGATATTAAGTCGGTAATATTTCGTTGACTTTAAATAAGCTGGTGTAAATTAAGCTGGTACTTCCACCGGTAATTTTCGGTGGGAGATGCGTCGAAAAACAACATTTTTCGACAAAATTCCAGCGTAAAGCCCACTGGTAAGTTAGCGACAATAAATCCATTGGAAATTTTGCCGCACCACTACCATCGAAACTTTCGTTGGTATTTTCGTCGTTGTTTCTGGCATATATTATCCGCCGAAAATTCCGACGGTAATGGGCTATTTTCCTATAGTTTCTAAAAGAAAATACTAATTTAAATTAATTTTTAATTCTTAGTATTTTAGCTCTCACTTGTGAGTGTGTGCATGGTGTTTGACCATTTCACACAAATTACATACAATATCTCAAATAAAATAAAATACACACACTACACTAATTTTGGCACTCTCTTAATTATTTGTAATTTTTAGCTTCTTATCCTTATTGTTTGCATATTTCTCTATCTTGTGTCTTCAACTTGAGATATTAGTATTGAAAGGATAATTTGCGCACAAGACTTGAATTTTGGATTAGCTTAACCAAGAATATTTGCTATCATCAAAACCTAAGGGTACACCTTCTTTATGAGATCAAACAATCTCCCCCATGTTTATGATGGAAAATATTTTTTGTTGATTTTTAAAATATAGGGAAATATAAGTGCATTTCATAAATTGATTAAATTTTAATTATCTCCCCCTTCACTATATGCTTCCAAGAGATTTAATTTGGGATAAAAATATTACTATGCTTTTCACTAATCATAAATAAGATTACAAACACCAACTATCAACAAGTACATAAAAAATAAAAAATAAAAGCAACACCATAATAAACTTCTCCCTATTTTGACATGCCAAAAAGGAAGGAGAAAATATAAAAAAAACATACATAAAAAGAATCCAGTAATTGGAAGGAATTTGATCAGGTCGTGGTGATGGTGGCTAAAAGTAGCAATGGATGAGTGGAAATTATTCCTTAAACCATTGTTGATCCTCCTGATGTTGTCACTTCATTTCCTCTCATCATGTATTGGATTGTTAAATGTGATTGTCTACTTTTAGCTCAAGGAGAGAAAAGTGCTCAATCCAAGTGCCATGGGGCTATTATGGTGCATGAGAAGCATGCTTAGCTAGGACTCCCCCTTTTTCTTCTTTCTCCTTATCTCCCTCAACAAGTACTTGCCTACGCCTCTAACTATATAGTAGATGAAATGAGTGGTTTAAAAAATAGGAAGGTTGGTGATTTGGTGGTGTGGGGTATGCAAGATTATATTTATCTTTAAGAAAAAGGGAAATTAGATGTCATAGTGCTAGTTTTGCTTTTAGCATGCTCTAGATATCTTAATGGTGGTCAGATTTTCAATATAATGAATTTTCAATCTACAGCATTAAAATCAATGTCAGTCATGTGGTAATAAGTGACTATAGAGAGAAGTAGAGTGATGTCAAGCCTATCTCTAGCTTTAGGGATAACGTTGTATCAAAGGATGTGTTATCAAAGAAAGTGATAATCTTCAAATAGCTTTTAATCTAGTGGAAATCAAAGATCAAGGTATTTAAGGAAGTTGAAGAGGACATCAACAGGAGTCCAACAGACTAAAAATTAAAAAATTTCATAATCTGGATTAAGGTATTTTGCTATTTTAGTTCTTTATATTCAATAGGCTAATACTCTAATATTTTAATGAATAGAGCCCCCAAACTCTATATTTGGAAGACTAGGGTACCATGAAGCTATCTTTCAAATTTCATAAAATTTGGAGCACTCTACACAAAGTTATAAGCATTCAAGGTTTTAGCTCTATTTGAACTAAGAAGCCTAGATTGATCTAGACCATCTAATCAACCAATCAAATGGCCTAGATCTATCTGAAGCATGCATGGCTAGTCTAGGATTCAAACTTGAGACCTCCCATGGGCTACATGTGCTTATGTGGCATAATTCTAGCCATCGAGCCCAAAGCACACATATCTGAGGCCTAGGACCCTATTTGACGTGTTTAAGTGCCTCTTGAGGAGCTGCCATGTGTCCTAGTCACTGATTTAATCATTATAAACATGTTTTTAATTATTGAGTTATCGAATATTTTAAAAAATTGCTAAAATAATTCATATAAATGCTCAAAGCTTCAAAATTTTACCAAAAATCTATTCCTCTCCCAAATTCAATGTTTTTGGGCTCATTAGACCCTTCTTGTGCTCAAATTTATTTAAAATTGATTTCAATCATTTTGACTAGTGGATTTTGAGTTGTCTGAGTTTAATTAATAATTAATCTTCTCATAATTTCTCACTATCCGGTGGTCCAAATGAGCTCAAACTTAGACAAGTAGAACTTGGGTATGTTTGCTACATACCATAATTTTTCTAACCTTGGGTGAGCAATAGATTTTGGTGGGTTGAAGTTTCAAAGTTTTGGGTCAAATTTTGACCAAAAACTTTGAAAATTCATAGCTCAACACCAGTTAGATTTAGTTCTTGATTTTTCTATGATTTGTGCATATTTGTGTAAGGGTTAGAATGCCTATGATTCAACCCAATCCAAATAGTAGAAAGCCCAAATTAAATCCCAAAGGAATATATGTATTTATCTTTGGGGATCAACTATATATGGAACCTAGGGAGATCTTGATGGCTCTAAATTTGGTGAGTTTAAAGTATATGGTCTAATAAAAAAATGTGTTACAAATTTTATTGGATTTAGAGGTCATTTGGTTTGTCATTTAGCCAACCCAAAATCAACATGTATAATTGACCTAGAAAATGCAAAAATTATAATAAATTAAAATTAAATCTAAAAAGTATAAACTAAGCTTTAAATTACTCAGAATTAAGTTCTCAATCAACGAAAATTAAAATCCCTATGAAAAACCCCCATAATAAAAACATATTTAAAAAAAAAGAAAAATTTTTAATTATTTAAAAATAAATACTTCAAAAATAATAAAATTCTAAAATAATTTTAAACATTTGTAATCATCCTTAGGAGTCATCTGTGACAGTTGAGAAATATTTCAAGAGGTTTAGAGCTTATTTGGTACAAAAATAAGAGAACCTCTCTAATTAAATAATTAAATAATTCATTAAAAGGGCTGAACTTTAAAAAATCATAACTAATTATAAAAACTCAAAATCCGTCAAACTCAAAGGCAATGGACTCATCACAAGGTCTAGTATTATGAAAAGTATAAGACCTCTAGAAATCATTATAAATCAAAAAGCATAACTAATTGTAAAAAAATACAAATGACACAAACTCAAAGACATCAAATCATCTGTGGGTCTAGTATTTTATAAAAATAAGAAACTCTCAAATTTTAAAGTAAATTAAAAAGTTAAATTTTGATCAAACTTAATTAATTAAGTAATCCAACAAACATTAAAAATTTAATAAATCATTAAAAATTAGTAAATCTTTAACTTAATGAATTAACTTAGAAGAATAATAATCACACTTCATACTCCATCAATAAAGTTTTTAGGTTGGACTATCTCGAGCTACAGGTTACATATCCTAAGGAGGCTTTCGTCTTCATGCATGTTATGACAAGGCCATGAATGAGTTGATAGAATTTAAGTGTTAAACTATAAATATTAAAAATTAATAATAATCAAACATAAATACTGCTCCCTCTATCAATAAAGATTTTAGGCTGGACTACATCGAGCTATAGGGCTATGTGTTATAAGGAGGCCTTGGTCCTCATACCCATTATGATAACACCACGAATGAATTGATGGAATATAGTTGATAAAATATAAAACTTAAATCAGTAATTAACAAAAAACATTAATTAGAAATCACTAACTAATAATCAAACATAAATAAATAGTTAATTACTAAGTAACTGGTGCTCACAAAGCTTTTAAGTTAGTCCCAAGGAGGGTGAAATAAATCTCATAGCCTGGTGTAAACAAAGGCAATTGCTACTCAACTTGAATAACTATTTAAATTAAAAATAATATACTTAACCTTTAAAGCTTTCATACACCTTGCTTGACTCATTTTAGAAAAGCAATTGTTTATTAGACTGAAAGCTCTAAATGGCTAATTAAAATACCTTAATCAATCAATCAATAATTAACTTTAATGATTAAAATAAACTCTAAAATAAATTCTCAAAGTATTAAATTTAATCAATAAAGAATTTTAAAATAATAATAAACTCAAGACATATCCAAGCCACACAGCCTATTATACACACTATGGATTGCTTACTAAGACAACCAACTCTAATTTTAGGCTAGGTCATTTTTCTTTTGCATGTGTTTTTCTCTCTGATATGGATTGATGTGGATTTATATATGAAATGAGTGCTTATTGTTGTGTTTTGATGTGATGAATTTTGCAATGCTTTTACTGTGATTTTTATGTTATACTGCTTATGATGTGATCTATGATGGGCATTAAGATTTCCCTAGGTTTGGAGCAATCTAGATAATTGTCATTAATCAAATTTTCTACAGGTGTCCATGCTTATCTAGGGATATAAAAAAAGAAGGGGCTCAAATTAATAATGATTTTTTAATAATGAAATTTTCTATAGGTGCTTTTTTCTATTAAGCCCCCTAAACTAAATAAAAGCATGGCCAAGCTTACAACTTACTAAAATATAAGCAAATAAATATGCTTACATTTAGAATAATTTTATATAAACTATTTCCCTAACATTTAGGGAGTTTAAGTCTTTTAATTTTGTAATCATGTAATTTAACTAAAAGAGTTATGAAATCCTATAAAGCAAGGCATTTTTCTAAAAGGTTTGGGATCCAAAGAGAAATAAACATCCTTTAATGAAGGGTTCTTTCATTTGAAAACCCAAATTAAATGAACAAGAGAAGCTCGAAGACCAAACTAAGGAGATTTGAAGATGAAAATGTCATGCTTTATATAAACTTGGTTCACTTTGTAGGAGTAGAATCCAGGTTGTTGTTGGTGGAGCCTAGCCACCTTTACTTTTAGTAGACCCTTGGCTATAATTAAGTGGAACTTGCCACATAGACTTTGATATTATACTCTTATTGATGGTGTGTTTACACTGATTACATAATAGGAAGTGTATGCTTTTCATAAGTTTCTTTCTTGCATGTGCTTGTGCCTAGAGTTCGATTAGGCTCTTAGGAATAAAAATTCTTCTACTCGTAATTTAACAAATAAAATTATAGGAATAAATAACATAGAAATATAAATGCTTTAAGAAAGTAAGCTAAAGATCATCCGGGGTTGCATGCATATTAAATCATTTTCTCCATCCTTATTTTAGACACTTCCTCGCCCGAGGAAAAAAGTTCAAATAATCTGACCTATGAGGATGGGGTAATGAACCTAGGAAAGGTCAGTCTTCTAAAAAATTATTTTTTAAGCCTTTTTCAAAAATTTTAAACATGCATAATTTATGATATTTTAACTAGCATGCATTGCATTATAAATAAACTAAAACTAAATTTTCATTGCACTATATTTGGAAGTATAATAATCATTTATAAGTACTCAGTCACTTAGGATTCTTTCTAGATGTTGGTCTTAAATTTAAAATACTTAAACAACAGCGTACCCATCTTTTAGAAAGACAAATAACAAGATTTTGAGATGATTATGTGGTTTAGTTGGCCTTTCACTCTAGGAAAATGTAAGTCTAGAAATTTATATACACACTTAGAATAGGTTAGGGTTATTACTATGTAGTGCCCAACTTAAATCTAGGTTCTGAGGACAACCTCAAATCATAAGTCTTTACCCTCTAGGAATATAATCCCAACTATCTACTAAAATACCAACTCAAATATAAAATCATCTCTCTTAAACATTAGAGTCCAACACATGATAAATTGGAGTGCTTTGGACAGGTCCCAAAATATTAAAGTGCTCCCTATGCTTCATTCCTTTGGCTTCCAAAAAGAACTTCTCCAAATTGACCCAATCCCCTTTGAAAATTCTTCGCCTCTCATTTGTGTCTTAATCATTAAAATAAAAAAAAAGATCTTTACCACTATTTTAATCAACAATATTTTTAGGATATTTAATTTTCTTAAGATGTGACTAACCATAAAAGCTTACCTTTATGGGGAACCTACAACTCCAAATTAAAATAAAACCTATCTTAGCCTCATAAAATAGAAAAACAATCTCTGGGAATATAGATGACTTCATAAAAACCCATCTTTGTATTCAAATAGCTTCATATAATACCATTTTCACCTTCAGAGATGATAAGATATTATCGTTGTTGTGTTTGACAACATAAATGGAGAATTTTTCAAAAAAAAACACACTTTCACCTTTAAATACTATTTTAAATTAACATTTCTATTTTTCTGGATAACATGTTAATCTTCTATTTATATTTGATTATGAAAGTGAATGATTTTCAAAACTTTATTTTTGTATTTGAATCCATTGAAGAATAATTTGTCTATCTTTTGAGATCGTATTTTATTCTTAATGTCGTATTCAATCACAAGAATAGGAACACCCCAAATTTATGTAGATTTTAAACATAAAAATTTATTTTCCCACAAACAATAATAAACACAAAGCTACTAATAACATCTAGAGTACAAAAAATAAACTCATCCACAAAAAATCATATTTTTATTTATCATAAAAATTGCAATACATGGCTACATACTGAGCTACCAAAAAAACTAGCCATAACTATACAAAAATCAAAAGTAAGAAATGCCTTTATAAACTTAGATCAGATCCTAAAATTGCTACCCAACTGGCCCTTACCTTTTGTCATACCCTGAAACCAAAAGATGAAATAATGGTGAGCTAACACAACTCAATAAGCTACATTATCAATCTAAATTTTCAAATTATCTCATTGATTAAATGTACAGTGGAGTTTTAAAAGTATTTCATAATAATCATTGCATTGAATTGAATTATGCTTGCAATTATTATAAACTTATAACTCCCAATGCTAAACACATATCATATAATCAAAAATTTAAGCCATTATAACTTCATGTGTATTCAGCACTAGAACTTCCACCACACATTAGAACTTCCATAAAATCATATAATTCAATCTCATAATCATATAATTCATTGCATTACAAAAATAAAAGCAAAAATAAGCTCATTTTAGAATTTCACATAATGCTATAATAGTTGGAAATAAAATATGTTATTGTATAAAAATTCATTATTTTAAAATATAATCGAATTATAAGGATTATATAAAATATTGTTTTAAGATATTAATTATACTATAATATTATTTTATGGGTCTAGAATATTTTTTAAATAGTTAAAAAGCTGCACATTTCAAATCCCCCAGTGTAATTCCCCAATAAATACTTAAATGTCTACAATCATTATCTCTATAACATATGAAAAGTTACGCAATGAAAGTTTTATAGATAGATAGTTATTCTCATTTTTTATAGCAGAATTATAAATTAAGTTTGAAATTTTAGGAAATGTTTATATATTTTTTAAATTGAGATAGGCAAAGTGTGACCTACCTCGATTCAAATATATTTTACACTTGGGTCGTCAATTGAAAATAACCCAAAGTAGCTCAAACCCCTCCTTTCTCTCTCTAAAATCCCTCTCTCTCTCTCACTAGCATCAACTACCTTAAGTAATTGAATGGGTTTAAATAGTGGATTTGGATATCTAAATATTAAAATTTTGGCCTAGTGCCACAGTGCTAGACACGACACTCCCTTTAAGGACTTACAACACCGTCATGCCCAATATACAATCGAGGGAAAAATTAATGTATAAAAACCCAAGACCATAGGTGCCGAGGCACCACAACTTGAGTTCTTGGGTACACTAGAGGGAAAATTTTAGATTTTCAAACTTGCGAATAGATCCCTAGAACTCACTTAAAAATACATGCAGACATTCACAGCTCATAAAATATTTCCTAAACACATGCAGAAGGCTTTAAATGCAAAAATTAATGAATTGCCTTAAATCTTTATGGGTCAAATAAGTTCAACTGAATACTGAGTCTAGAGGTATTACAACTCTTCCTCATCAAAAAAAGTTATCCTCAACATTTCAAAACTTTGATCATCAGACTAAATCAGGATACAATTGCCTCAACTCTGATTCCATTTTTTCAAGTTGCTTCTCTTTTAGTTCTATTTTCTCACTAAACTTTAACCTTTGGAATTTTATTATTTCTTAACTTTCTAACATTATAAGCTAAAATCCTCCCTAGTTCCTTCATGAAACTCAAATCTAGACATACTTTAACTTCTTCAGTAGATATTTTATTTCAGCATCAGATATCCATTTCTTTAGAAGGGACACATAAAATATATTATGTCAAACATTTGATCAGGTAACTATAACAATAGGCAGACTTTCTAATCCTTTCAATAACTTCAAAATGCTAAACATATTTTGAACTCAACTTTTCTTCCTTGCCAAACCTATTGATGCCCTTCATCGACTTAATTTTCATATATACAAAATATCTAACCAAAAATTCTATAGCTCAATGTTTAGCTTCGAAATACTATTTATGCATGTCTTGTATAGTTATTAATCTATCTCTAATTACATAAATCTCTTTAATAGCATCATCAACCAAAGCTAGCCCAATCAGATTCATTTTTCCCACCTATATCCATGATAGAGAGGTCATATATTTTCTACCATATATAGTTTTATAAGAGGCCATACCTATGCTTGAATGAAAGTTATTATTGTAGGAAAACTCAATCAGAGGAATGCAATTTTTCCAACTACAACTAAAGTCTAAAACACACTATTAAACTATTTGTTAATCTATTCGTATATATCTTAAAAGATCTTCCAATCCTAAAAAACTCGCTCAACTTATCTATTAGTCTACAAATGAAAAGTCATACTGAAATATAATTTTGTGCCCAGACCTTGCTGAATACCCTTCCATAATCACAAAGTTAATCTTCCATCCATGTAAAAATGATCACCTTCGGTATCTGATGTAACCAAATAATCTCACATACATATACTTATGTCAATTTATGTTAGAATGAAATGAGCAAACTTTTTAAGATGATCCACCTTAACCCAAATGGCTTCATGCCCTTATCTCAACCTAGGAAAACACATAGCGAAATCCATCATTACATCTTCCCACTTCTACTTTAGATTAGACAAGGGCTATAGAAAATCTCAAAATCTTTCATGTTCTAGTTTCACTAATTGACAAGCTTCACATTTAGATATAAAATCTTCCTCCTCTCTTTTTTAATTTGGGCCACCAGAATATACCTTTCAGATCACTATACATTTTATCACTTCTTGGGTGAATAGTATAGCCATAATAATGAGCCTCGTGCAAAATTTCTTTGCTCAAATTTCAAGAAGTAGGAACCCATAATCTTCTCTTAAAGAAAATAATACCATAATCAGTTACTCATAGTTCATATTTCTTACCTGATTTGATTTGATCAATTAACTTTAAATATTCTACATCTGATCTTTAAGATTCCTAAATCCTTTCTTGGAAAAAGGATTGGGTTATTATCTGAGTCAGATTACTAGAATTTATATCAATAGGAGAAGTCACTTCTAAAAGTTTCTTCTCTATATTACATATCAAAAACTCATCAAAAGTAAGCTAAATACATGATAATCTACAAGATTTTTTGCTTAAAGCATCTTCAATAATATTAGCCTTACCAAGTTAATACTAAATAGTTAAATTATAATCTTGTATCAACTCAAGCCATCTATTTTATCTTAAATTTAGATTCTTCTAATTAAAAATGTACTTCATGCTATAATAATCATTGAAGATCTTGCACATGACTCCATACATATAATGTCTCTAGATCTTCAAAACAAATGCTATTATAGCAAGCTACTGATCATGTGTCAGATTGCTTCTCTCATATGGCTTCAACTATTATGATTTGTGCAAATCTGTTCGTTCAAGTGAATTTTGATACAAGTTATTTTTGATGATTACAAAAGCCTATTGTTTATTTTATTCTTCTTCTAACAAATATTAGAGATTCTTTTTGTGTGCACTAACATATTTTTCAGAAATTTTAAACTCCAAACTGCTGAAGACTTCAAGTTCATTTGTTTGTGAGTAGTCTATATTTTTATTTATACTTGAGTCTGAGAGAGTGAGATTATAAATTACATAACTGTGCACACATATAATAGGAGAGTGAAAAACTTTTTTTTTAAATTAATCGTATAGTACGAACTCGGATCGTATGGGATGATCTGTATTTGTCTGTCCTCTATAATAAACCTACCAGCCTAGAAATTTTTTTAAGTCCAGTTCATACATTATGAAATGGACTTCGTACATAAGGATTTTAGGGACGAACGGCTCTGAATTAGGTTCATATTGGATGAATCGTTCATTTTTTGAACAATTCATACAGTACGAAATATGGTTCGTATAGAAGGTTATGCAGTACGAACGGCTCTGAATAAGGTTCGTACTGGATCGTACAGGATGAATCATTCATTTTTTGAACTAATCATATAGTATAAAATATGGTTCGTACAGAAGGTTGTGCAGTACGAACGGCTCTGAATTAGGTTCGTACTGGATCATACGAAATAATAGCACCTGAAGAGGAAGTCACAAACTTATGCTTAATGGCTGACAATCTTAATCATTCAGATCAAGAAGAGGTATGTGACTTAAGTTACGATGAACTATTTGAAGTTTCTGAACGCATTCATTCTGTATATAGGAAACTAAAAAAGTTGCATGCTAAGTTAAATTTAAATTATCTAGAGCTGCAAAAAGAGTATGAAATTCTTAGAAAGATCATGCTTTAATTGATACCAACCACATGAATCTATTGAATGAATATGATGATTTAAACAAACAACATGAACTTTTAAAATCATCTTATACAGAACTTGAAAATGATTTTAAAACTTATATGGATGAATCGGATACTAGAGAGCATAATATGAAGATTGATAATTCAATTCTAAAAAGTGCTAATGCTTATCTTAAAGTTTAGTTAAAAGCACTTAAAGAAAATAGGAAACCACCCAAACTTGAAGATTTTCACAAATCCTACTATAAGACCACTCGTTCAAAGTCTAAGAAGAAATCTTTTAGGATGAATAGATTGGTAAATCCTTTTCCTGGAATAAAGTATTTTCTTTTGGTATGATAGGACATATTTCTCACACTTGTACTATTCTTTATAGAAAACATCTATTGTGGAGACCTAAGATGCATAAATCATAGCATATCACACATGCATCTGTTTTAAAATTATCTAGAGGTGAACCTAAACTTGTTTGGGTTCCCAAGTCTAATGTTTGATATTTTTGTAGGAACACTCTCACACAAGACCTCATGAGAGCATTTGGTACCTGAACAGTTGCTGCTCAAAGCATATGACTAGAGATGCAAAATAATTTATAACGTTGGAAGCCAAGAATGGAGGCAAGGTTACACTTGGAGACAATAATATCAAGAGAGTGGTATGTACAGGTATAATTAAAAATTTTAAAAATTTTGTGATTGAAAATGTTTTTTTGGTTAAAGGCTTAAAATACAATCTATTGAGCATAAGTCAATTATGTGATAAAGGTTATCATATAAAATTCTTGTCTACTAGTTATATTATTAGTCAAAATGGAACTGTTGTGTTACATGGTGATAGAGTGAATAATGTTTACATGCTAGATTTAATTTCTATAAAGCCTTCTACTGCTCTTTGTTTAAAGATTATATCTGATGAATCATGGTTATGGCATAGAAGGCTTTGTTATGCTAGTATGAGAAATATTAGGAAAATCACCCAAAAGGAGCTAGTTAGAGGAGTACCCAAATTAAACTTTACTAAAGACCATTTGTGTGACACATGTTAATTAGGAAAATAAGTGAGATCCTCTTTCAGTTCAATCAAGTAAATTAGGACTAGCAAGTCCTTAGAAATTCTTCACATGGATCTATTTGGACCTGTTAGTACCTTAAGTTTAGGAGAAAAAAGATTCGGGTATGTAATTATGGATGATTATTCTAGGTTTATTTGGATTAGATTTTTGAATCATAAGAGTGAATCAATTGAAGAGTTTAGATATTTTGCCACTTGGATTTAGAGAAAATTAGATTTTAAAATTATAACTATCCAAAGTGATCATGGGGGAGAATTTAAAAATGAATTGTTTGATGATTTTTGCAAATCTCATGGGATTGAACACAACTTCTCAGCTTCTAGAACACCTCAACAAAATGGAGTTATAAAAAGAAAAAATAGGACATTAATTGAAACTGTTAGAGCCATATTGGCAGAATATTCACATCTAAAATATTTTGGGCTGAAGCAGTTAGCACAACGTGTTATGTGTTGAATAGGGTGTACATTAGATTTAAATTAAATAAGACACCAAATGAACTTCTTAAAGGTAGAAGTCCCAATCTCTTACATCTACATATTTTTGGATGTAAAGTGTTCATTCATAATAATGACAAAACTCTCTTAGGAAAATTTGATCCCAAATCTGATGAAGAAATCTTTCTAGGATATTCAAGTGTTGGAAAATTCTATAGAGTTTTTAATAAAAGAATATTGGTAGTTGAGGAGACCACTCATATTATTTTTGATGAATCTTATAATATTAAAGGGTCTAAATTGGATGAAGATGAGGTTGAGGAGGTAACCCAAAAACCTGAAAATCAAAAGGTTAAAGAAAGGGTTGAAAAGGAAGAAGAAAACCAATTGCCTAAAGAATGGAAATTTGTTAGAAGTCATCCTAAAGAGTTGATTTTAGGAGAACCAAGTGAAAGAGTTAGGACTAGGCATGATTTGAGGAAAGAAGTGAATCATTTGGCTTTTATTTCAATGATTAAACCCACTAATATAGATCAAGCACTTTTGGATGAATTTTGGATTTAGGCTATGTAAGAAGAATTGAATAAATTTAAAAGAAATAATGTTTGGGAATTAATTAAAAGGCCAATGAATTAAAGTGTAGTTGGAACTAAGTGGGTGTTCAAAAACAAAATGAATGATTCAGGAGTTGTGATTAGGAATAAGGTTAGATTAGTAGCTAAGGGTTATAATCAAATAGAAGGGATTGATTTTGAAGAAACATTTGCCCCTGTAGCAAGACTTTAAGCAATTAGAGTATTATTAGCCTTTACCTATTTTAAAGACTTTAAATTATATCAAATGGATGTTAAAAGTACTTTTTTGAATGGGGGTGATAGAAGAGGATGTTTATGTTGAGCAACCTCCAGGATTTGAAAATTCTAAATTCCCAGATCATATTTTTAAATTGAAAAAGACATTATATGGACTGAAACAGACACCTCGAGCTTGGTATGAGAGGTAAGCACTTTCCTATTAAAAGGATCATTTGTTAAAAGAAGTGTGGACACCACTCTATTTTTTAAAAGAATTAGGAATGAAATACTCATTGTACAAATTTATGTGGATGACATATTTTTTAGATCAACTGATAAAAATCTATGTGATGAATTTTCAAAAATAATGAGTAGTGAATTTAAAATGAGTTTAATGGGTGACTTGAGATATTTTCTTGGTTTTAGCATAAAGCAAAATGAGGAAGAAATATTTCTTAGTCAATCTAAGTATGTTAAGGACATCCTCAAAAAGTATGAAATGGATAATGCAAAATATGTAACTATACCCATGAGTTCCTCGGTATCATTAGATAAGGATCCTAAGGGAAAATCTATTAATCAAAAGAAATTTAGAGGAATAATTGGATCATTGCTTTACTTGACTGCTAGCCGACCAGATATTATGTTTAGTGTTTGCTTATGTGCTAGATTTCAATCAGATCTAAAGGAATCACATTTGACAGCCATAAAAAGAATATTGAGATATCTTTTGGGAACTCAAAATTTAGGAATTTGGTTTCCTAAGAAGAGTTCTTCTTTTGAAATTATTGGATACTCAGATTCTAATTTTACAGGCTGTAGGATTAATCAGAAGAGTACTTCTGGGACTTTTCAATTCATTGGAAATTCTTTAGTATCTTGGTCCAGTAGGAAATAAAATTCAGTTGCACTTTCTACAGCTGAAGCAGAATATATTTCCTTAGGGAGTTATATAGCACAGGTACTTTGGTTGAAATAATAAATGGTTGACTTAGGATTTTCTATTGATATAATTCTAATCTTTTGTGATAACACTAGTGTCATTTGCATCTTCAAGAATCCTATTCAACATTCTAGAACAAAGTATATTGATATAAGGCATTATTTCATAAGAGATCATATATCAAAAAAGGAAATTGAACTACATCATGTCGCTACTAAAGATAAACTTACAGATATTTTCACAAAACCCTTAGCTTTTGACAGTTTTAGCATGTTAAGGATAAGGCTAGGTGTGATTGATCTTAATACTTGATTGAAAATTCTACAAATTTATTTTGTATATATTTGTTAGTTTGTTTGTTCCTAGTTTATTATATTTTGTGCTTATCTTGTGTGTCTTCTTAAAAAAAAATTTAAAATTGAAAATTTTGTTTTATGTTGGTCTGTATTTTAGTGTTAAAAACCTGTAGAGTTGGAGTGATGATACTGTATGTTCATGTCTATTCGTACCAAACGAACACATCATCGTCTAGATGATCAGGAAGTCAAAAAGCCTGTACGAAAGGACGCCTTGGGATGAGCAATTTACAAAAAGCTGTTTCATTTTTGACTGTTTCTATTCAATCCGTACAAAATTTCATTCATCCCGGATGAATTTCATTTCATCCCGTACGAACTATTTTTCGTACAGTACGATTCATTGCATTTCTATATAAAGGAGGGTTATTTTCTTACATTTCACTTTCATTTTTAAACCCTTCAGAGCATTAAAAAGAGATGTCAGGAAGTGGCAAGAGAGCACGTCAATCTAGAGGGTCATCATCTAGGAGGGACTAGGATGATAACTTTCTAAGTACACAAAATGAAGAGGCATACTATAGGTATGCCGCATCTAAAATCACTCCTTCCCGCATTCTACTACAAGAAAATCTTCATTTTGCAGTAATGCCTCTATTTGATTCTACCCAGTTCTCTTGCATTCTCACCCTGATCTTTGCGTACAATAAAGATCTTTTTCATGTATTTTTGGCCAACATGACCTTTAGTCTGGATCATACTAGAATCTTTTCCTACATCCTAAGATAAAGAGTTGAAATAACCAAAGAGAACCTTAGAGAATATTTTCATTTAAAAACTCTGGGAATACGGGCACCTACTCTAACTTCTTGATCAGATTATGATTGGTTCGAAGTCAATCAAGTCATTAGAGGTATAAGCCAACCTACTCATATTCCTCAAGTTGATACCTTGAACCAAAATACTCGAATAATTCAACATGTTCTTAGGACCTCCATCATTCCCAAGGCCGGAGATAGAGTAAACAAGACCCCTATTCTCTCTTCTATCACCTACTTGATTATGACTGGCCAACCTATTGATGAAGCCCAATAAATTTTAGACTATCTATTTTACCTCACCGATATTGGCCAACCTAGTGTGAAGAGAAAGAAGAATATTGCCCTTGGTCATGTGATTTGTTACATCCTTGAAAAGAAGTATAATATAAGACACCCTGACGGATCATCTGAACTGCCACTTTATTTCACTGATGCTTCTTTTCCGGCATTATTTGGGAGAGATGGAGATGAGGATGTTCTGAGGATGAACCCAAACCTATACCAGCTTCTGCACCTGCACTAGACCCAATCAAGACTTCTATCAGGATATGGTACAGCGCTTTGATAAGCTTGATCAAAGGTTCGATAATGTGGAGGCGCATTTGAAGCGGTAGGATGAACGATATAATGAGGATAGGGTGTGGATTTGAGATCATTTTGAATCACTAAACACCAATATTGCTACCATCAATAGCTACTTTGCTATGTTTGCTGCTCCTCCACCTCCTCCAAACCAGGGTCCCCCAGACTTTTAGAGTTGTTCTTCTTATTGTTTGGCTTAGTTATTGATTTGCTTTTCTATGAGTTGTTGATTGTTGTGACTGTAGTTCTTGTTATATTTTCCTTTGATAGTTGTATGGATGGTAATTCTATTGGCAAGCCTACTCTTATGAAATTATTTTTGAATGTAAAAGCTTGTTATGTTATATGTTTCAATCAAGATGGAATAAAGATGTTAAGTTTTTAATGCATACTATTTTGTGATTGTGATAATGACTGGAAATTTAATAATCTTTAACACTCGACTGTAGTTGACTAAATTTCAAAAATGTTAATTGAGTTTATATTACAATAGAAAATTCTATGCAAAATTTTGATTTCTCAAAATATTTAAATTTCATTATGATTTGGTGTAGATTAGAAGATCTTACATTATATTATTTTAGATATGTATTACTTAGCCTAAATTCTTGTATATTTGATGTCCTAATATTGCTCTTGATTTCTACATCAAAGTGTTTATTATTGAAATTGTGACAAAAGGATGGTGTTGTTGGAAAGAATTTTATTTAATGAAAACAAAAACAGCAAAGCTTAAAAAGATGCACAAAGTGTGTCATACACTAAAAGATGCGTAATGTCGCCAAAATTAAAAAGTGGCACAAAATTAGCCCAAACTTTGACTAAGTGTACAAAATGTGCCCCTTCATTTGAAAAGATGCGCAATGTCGCCAATTGTTCTTTCATTTAATATTTTCTTCAAGTTCACTAATCAATGATTATCACTTTTGACTTAAAAATTTGGTACTTTTATTTCATCATTTGTGCAATAGTTATGGTTACTTAATATATCTATTACATTACTACCATAGATCAACTTTTCTTCTCCTTATTATAATCTGTAATCTAGACTATTTTGAGTCTTTACTTTTAGCATTTGATTTTAATAATATAGTTAATCTTCCTTTAATATTATTCAAATCCTCAACTCCTTTGAGTGACTTCCCTTTTTGTTGTAGTCAAAAGGGGGAGTTTTGTATTGTTTGACTTACTTGTTTCATGTTTTGTATTGTTGCATGTATTTATGTTATTCATGTTATGTGTATGTGCTTGTACTTGTATGTACGTGTCTTGTTTGTTCTTGTGCGTGTCTTGTTTGTTCTTATCCTCCTCTTCCCTTTGCTTACTCTGTGTTAGATCATCTAATATCCTCTTATCTCTTGTTTAGGATAGGTCAATTCTTTAGAGGGATCTTAGGAGATCATTTATCTAGTGGGAGCATATATTTAGTGGAAGCTTAGGAGAAATGCGAATTTAATTGTTAAATCAAACAATAAATATTTTGCGATCATTAAAAAGGGAGAGATTGTTATGATTTGTGTAAATCTATTCGTTCAAGTGAATTTTGATACAAGTTTTTTTTTATGATTACAAAAGCCTATTGTTTGTTTTATTCTTCTTCTAACAAATATTGGAGATTCTTTTTGTGTGCACTAACATGTTTTTTAGGAATTTCAAACTCCAGACTGCTGAAGACTTCAAGTTCATTTGTTTGTGGTTAGTCTATATTTTTATTTGTACTTAAGTCTGAGAGAGTAAGATTATAAGTTGGATAACTGTGCACACACACAATGGGGGAGTGAAAAACTTTTTTTTAAAATTGATCGTACAGTACAAACTCAGATCGTACGAGATGATCTGTATTTATCTGTCCTCTACAACGAACCTACCAGCCTGGAAATTTTTTTTAAGTCCAGTTCATACAGTACGAAATGGACTACGTACATAAGGATTTCAGGGACGAACGGCTCTGTATTAGGTTCGTACTGGATTGTACAGGACAAATCGTTCATTTTTTGAACTATTTATACAGTATGAAATATGGTTTGTACAAAAGGTTATGCAGTACAAATAGCTCTGAATTAGGTTCGTACTAGATCGTACGGGACGAATCGTACATTTTTTTAACTATTCGTACAGTACGAAATATGATTCGAACAAAAGATTGCATAGTACGAACGGCTCTGAATTAGGTTCGTACTGGATCGCATGGGACGAATTGTTCATTTTTTAAACTATTCATATAGTATGAAATATGGTTCGTAAAGAAGGTTATGTAGTACGAACGGCTTTGAATTAGGTTCGTACTGGATCATACGGGACGAATCGTTCATTATTTGAACTATTCATACAGTACGATGTGCGATCATACTGAATGATCGGCTTGTGTGAAACTTGAAATATTTAGTTTTTAGACAATTTTTCTTGTCCCAAGTACTTAAGGGTCTTAAAATTGACTTGAAAATAGATACTCTGTGAAAATTTTTCTTGAGAGTGATAAGGAGAGTGATTGGGAGAGTGTTTGAGAGAAAGCATTGAGAGATTTTTGAAGAGAAAATTATGAGGGGATTCACAAAGTTATCCAATAGTGAGGATCTCAGTGTTTGTACTTTAAGCATCTTCCTAATCTCCTTAGAGGCTCTTACAAGTGAATTGTG
The DNA here is from genome assembly GCA_019925795.1 of Dendrobium chrysotoxum. Classification (NCBI taxonomy): domain Eukaryota; kingdom Viridiplantae; phylum Streptophyta; class Magnoliopsida; order Asparagales; family Orchidaceae; genus Dendrobium; species Dendrobium chrysotoxum. Next base: position 13,276,084 of record CM034311.1, on the reverse strand, counting down.
CGAGAGGTTTTTGGTTATCTGCCGTCACTTGGAGGGTGAAAAAGGACATCGGTACTCTGCCGTCACTTGGAGGGTGAGAAAGGACGACTGGTTCTCTACCTTTAGCAGGAGGGTGAAAAAGGATGTTGGTTCTCTGCCTTCACCATGAGGGTAAAAAAGGACGTCGGTTCTCTACCGCATCAGGATTTAGTGGAAGAGAGTTTGTAAAGGCTTCTCCGCCTTGCTGTGGGGGCTAAAGGAGAGTCACTTTGATATAATGCAATACCTAGAGAAGGAGTCTCTAGGGAGTGGATGTAGGTCTTGTTTGACCGAACCACTATAAATTCTAGTGTTCTCTATTCTATTTTTCTTTTTACTTACTGCACTGTATTTTATTTATTTACGGTTGAAAAGTATTTAAAATTTACTCTGTTCGTACAGTACGAATTGTAAACGAACAGCACGATTTGCTTCGTATTGTGTTTAAATATTTTCCAAAATTCTAAGAGAATTTTAAAAGTACCAATTCACCCCCCTCTTGGTTAGCCAAGGGACGTAATTAATAGGTCTAACAACCTATTCGCTCTTTCATCAACTTCCTAGAAGCATAAGTTATAACCTTCTCATGCTGCATCAGGACACATCCCACTCCTCTCAATAAAGCATCATTAAATATCTAAATCCTCTAATTCCAGATGGAAGTGATAGAAATAGAGCAGAAGTTAAATAGTCCTTTAGCTTCTGAAAACTAGTCTCAAACTCAAATGTTCAGATGAAAACTATTGACTTCTAAGTTAGTCTCATCAAAGGTGCAAAAATCTAAAAGAATTCGTACACAAATTTCTTGTAATAACTAATCATGTCCAAGAAATTATGTTGTAGTAGGCCTTAGCCAACTAGTAACAGCTTGAATCTTCTAGGGATCTACATAAATAGCTTCACTACTCACTACATATCCCAAAAAAGAAATACTTTTTAGCCAAAATTCACAATTCAAAAATTTGGCATATAATTGATGTTATCTCAGCATCTCTAGAATAATCCTAAGATGTCTTCCATGAACTTCCTTTGAAATAGAATTAAACTAGAATTTCATCTATAAATAAGATCACAAACTAATCTAAATAGTCTATAAACATAATATTCATTAAATCTATTAAAATTGTTCATGCATTAGTCACCCCAAAAGGCACGACTAAGAACTCATAATATCCATATCTACTACTGAAAGCAACCTTCATCACATCAGTCTCTCTCACCTTCACCTAGTAATAGCTAGATCGCAAATCGATCTTGGAGAACATAGAAGATCCAGTAAGCTGATTAAATAAATTATTAATCCTTGATATAGGATACTTATTTTTTTATGGTGAATTTGTTCAACTCTCTATAAACAATACAGATATGCATCTTACTATCCTTTTTCTTCATGAACAGAATAGGTGCTCTTGAGGAGATACACAAGGATAGACAAAACTTTGATCAACTAGCGCTTAGAGACTCACCGTCAACTCCATATGTTCCTTAGGCACCATTCTATATAGAGTCTTAGATATATAGGTTATACTTGGAAATACATAAATATATAACTCAATATCCTTATCTAGAGGAAAATTGACTAACTCCATAAGGAATACATCAGGAAACTACTACACTATCCTATACTGATGCTAGAAATACCATACAACCCTTTCTTTATAGTTTATTCACTTCCATAATAGAGATTAGAAATGATAAAATACCTTTAACTCCCTGAAATAAATAACTCTTATTTCCAAGAAATAAGGTGACTCGCTTCTTTAAATAATCAATCTGATCCTGATACTGTCTCAATATATCTATTTCCAAAATAACATCAAACTCAAAAAGGGGTAATAGAATTAGACTAGACATTCACTTCCTATCAGATATCTTTATATCACAAAAATAGACCCTACTAACTATCATACCTTCACCCAGTCAGTAAAGTAACAAACAAAAAAAGGTAGTAATATTGTAGGGATGTATAGTAAATCAAAATAATATTATGAAATAAATGAATCAATGGCTCCAGAATTAAACAAAATGTGGCAAGGTTGATAATAAATGTAGATCATATTTATGGCAACATTTGGGGCATTCAGGCCTGCTACTGAGTTAAAATGTATACATGTGCCTGAATTAGAGCAAGTGTAATAAAACTACCAGACTCTCTCTGACCTATAAATGATCTACCTGCCATTAAACCTACCATGAAACTAGAACCACTACCTCTATTCGATGATCCCTTAGAAAATATGCAAGCGAGAACTATCATCTATTTCCCCACCTCATAGGACTCTCAAATATACACTTAAATCATCAATCGAATCTTACCTCGAGACACTTAGCCACCTTGTGCTCGACTTGATTACATCAGAAACACTATCATGTCACTCAATAACACTAACTAAGATATCATATGCTAGAACTTTGGCACATCGGCACTCTACTAATTGAACCCCTAGAACTAGCCAAACTACCACCACCGAGAATTGATATTAACAATCCACCTCTCTTAGTCTCTCCTAGTCCAAACCTACTCCTTTTCTCAAAATATCCACTGTTAGATATCTCACCACCAAACCTCTTCCTCATAGTAGTCCACTACTGCTAAGTAGCAATCAAATATTTCTTAATCAGATGGGCTTGCTCTACTTGCTTAGAAAAATTAGAAATATGAAAATGGTTATCTCAAATTATTCTAGAGTGTTCATCAACTGCAAAGCGTATCTAGCTAAAGTAATCAACTTTTCCTCATATTGCTTGACTGTCTTGCTCTTTTAAACCAATTTTAGAAAAGCCTCCTTCATCTACTAATGTATAGAAGGTGCTAGGTGCTATGAACATGCACTAAATATGTCAGAAAACTCCTCCCAACTAATAAAGGAGTTCCATTTCCTCTAAAATTTCTCCTCTTATTGGCCCATCCACTAGCATTTTGCCTTTCCATCTAATAAAAAAATTGCTAATGACCTTCCTCTTAGGAGGACACTGCATACCATCAAATGTCTTCTTCCATCTCCTCAATCTATCCTTTACTGCTCTAGGCTCAATAATTCCCTCATCTCAAAGGCCTTAACCTAAAAAAATATCTATAGATGTTTATCTACACCATCAAATTAAACAATAAGAACTCTACTATGTGCCTCACCCATCAAGTAGGCTACGATACTGGAAAACTATTAAATTATATCAAAATTTACTATAGAAGTAGTATTATACAGAGATGCTACCTAACTAGCACTCTTCCCATTGATCATATTTGTGTCCGGTGAATCCATAATCACACAAACACATAACTGGCTATATATGCACATGAAAATAAAAAAGAATGAATGCCTAGATAAACCAAAAACCACCTCACTTAACTTAGAGATCAATTTGTTATAGCTCTATTTTATGATCAATTTCTAAAGCTACAACTAAGATACATAAAATGATTGTCACAACCCAATTTGATAAGACCCGTAGACTAGATAGGTCCTATCATGTTGGCTAGTGATAAGCAAACCCAATCAAAGTTTAGGAAATTATTCAATAATTTATCTAAATTTTAACTTTAAAATAATAATAAACATAGAGCTACTAATAAAATCCAGAGTATTGAAAATAAACTCATCCACAAAAATCTTCTTTTCATTTTCCATCAATATTGCAATATATGATTATAGACTAAGTTATAGAATTGAACAATAAAAATTAGTCATAATTGTATAAAAATTAAAAGAAAGAAATATCTTTACAGACTCAGATTAGATCATGATATTGCTACCCAACTAGCCTATTCCATTTATTAGACCCTAAAACTAGAAGATGAAATGGTGGTGAGCCAACACAGCTTAGTAGGCTATATTTACCAATCTAAATTTCTAAAGCATCTCATTTATTTCATGTATAATTGAGTTTTAAAAGCATTTCATAATAATCATTAGAAACTTAAATTATAACATTGAAAAGAAAATAAACAACACTACGTATATCAAAGTAAAAAGTAATAGATTTTTTTAGGCCCTAATACCTCCCATTAGAATATATATCAAAATTTAGGCCCTTATAACTACTTGTGCTAGCATAAGAAAAAAAGGGTCCTTATAACTCCTAATGCTCAACACATATCATATATTTAAAAATTCAAGCCCTTGTGACTCCTTATGTATTCAACACCAGAACATCCACCAAACATCAGAATATCCTCCAAATCACACAATTCAATATTATAATTATATAATTCATTAGGTTGTTGAAATTAAAGCATAAATAAGCTCATTTCATAATTTCACATAGTGTTATAACATTATGCATCAGGATATACTACTGTATAAAAATTCATTAATTTGAAATATAACCAAATTATCATAAATTATATAGAATACTATTTTAAGACTTTAATTATACTACAACATTATTTTTTGGGTTCCATATTAGTTTTCAAATAATTAAAAGGCACACATTTTAAAACCCCCTATGTAAATTCTCCAAAAAATGCCTACATGTCGAGAATCATTATCTCTACGACATAAGAAAAGTTATATGGTAAAAGTTTTGTGGATATAAAGTTATCCTCATTTTTTATAAATAAAATTATAAATTAATTTGAAAATTTTAGTAAATTTTTATATTTATGAAAATCGAGATAGGCAAAGTGAAACCAAACTTGATCTGAACAACTTTTAAAATTAGGCCATTAGCTGAAAATGACCTGAAGTAGCTCAAATTTTTCCTCTCTTCCTCTAAATACCTCTCTTTCTCACTAGAGCCAATTGTCTTAAAAAAATAAATGGGTTTAAATAGTGGATTAGGATATTTAAATATTAAAATTTTGGTATGGCCTCATGCCATACACGATGCTCTCTTCAGGGACTTACGACACCACCCTAGCTAGCATGTGACAGAGTGTTGAATTAATATTCATAAACCTGAGAATATATGTGCGAGGGTCTCAAGCCTATGCACCCTAGGGAAATTTTTAGATTTTTCAAATATGTAAATAGAACCCTATGACCTGCTTTAGAACACATATAGACTCTCACATATACACAGAACATTCTCCAAACACATGTGGAAGGGTTTACAAGAAGCATTAGTAAATTACCTTAAATCTAACAAGATCAAATTGGTTGAACTAAATACTGAATCTAGAGGTGTTATAATGTAGAGGTCCTTATAGAGATTAGTTTTAGTGTTAACTACTTGACTTTTACCTACAAGGGATTGCAAACTATTCCTATCATTAGAGATTTAAAGTTTTTTAAAAAAAATCCTAGCAAAAGTTAGGTGTGATAGGAGAAGGCTAAAGTGACAAGAAATCAGAGTGTTATGCTGACAAAAAAATCTAACGCTTAATAGGAAAGGTCTTCTTATATTAGGACTTTCAAGTCAGTGATTGAGGTTTCCTTATATTTTATGTAAGCTTTGGCATCTTTATCAATTGCAAATCTTTCATCTTGTTGAGGACAAGAGCTTCCATTTAATCTTAGTCAATTTCTTGCCATGTGAATGATTTGATTGATTGAGTATAAAGATAGGGAATTCTTGAGTGAATAGATGTTCAAAACTCCCTTCCTTATATAGAGTCTATGATCGATCGTATAGTATGATGTCAATCATCCAATATAATTATATGAAGCCTAATCATCTTATTAGGAAAAGTATAGTCAATGATTATTATACAATATGATCATAGTTCTATAGTCCAATTAGTGTCTTTTGATCATCCCAACATGCATCTGTATGAATTTTTATAAAGTCAAATCATACAGTACTATTATAGTAATAAGTAGTACGGACCATTACTAATATAATTACTATTCTTTGACTATCATATGGACAAATTGTTATTGTACAGTATGATTATGGAATGTATAATATGATTGTGAATGATGTGTCACCCTAAACACAATATTTGCCATAAAATTTATGCATGTTTACATGTATCGTATAATATGAAGGTTGTTTGTATAGTATGATTTATGAAAAGGTATTTTGATTTTGTTGATCAAGTCTTTCCATAAACTATAAATGCATACAACAAAAAGATGCACAATCATAATTTGCCTGAAAAACCTTCAAAGAATATGCATGAACAATAATTAAAGATACAATGAACATAACATAAACATTTAAATAAACACATAAATCTCTTAAACAAAATATTAAAACAAACACGTACACAGACCAGTACATAACTATACGCAATAACCCTTTAAGCACTTAAATCTATAATTCCTAGTCTAGTCATAAGTACACTAAATCTCTCAAAATGTAAGGGTTCAGTAAATAGATCAGCCAATTAATTGTCAATTTCAATAAAATGAATGTCCACATCTTCTTTTGACACGTGCCTCAAGTGAAATGATTTTTGACATCTATGTGTTTAGTGCGGGAATGTTGTATTGGATTTCTAGTGATGCATATCACACTTGTATTATCACACATTATAGGTATAATATCGACTTCCAATCAAAAATTAAGAAGTTGTTGCTTCAATCATAGGATATAGGCAACACAACTTCCTATTGCAATATATTCTACCTCCACAGTGGATAGAGCTACTGAATTCTTCTTTCTACTTGATCGAAAAACAAAAAATTATCCAATAAACTGGCAAGTTTCTGAAGTGCTCTTTGCATCTACTTTATAGCTAATACAATCTAAATCTGAGTATCATATTAATTCAAATGCTAGGCTATTCCTAGGACGTTAGAAACCTCTTGCTTGATTATAACCTCTTACAATAATTTTGCTTTATTCTTAACTACAAATCCTGTGTCACTTAATTTATTTTTAAATTCCTGATTCATTTCTATGATACTTTGATAAGTCGGTCTATGAACTAACTCCTATACTTTATTTCTGATAAATTTCTTTAGTTTCTCCGACATTATAATAATCCAATATTTGTCTTTTAATGCTACACTCATAGGCTCTATAATGTAGTGTGGTGAATCTCTTTCCTAATGTCATATCTAGTCTTAACTCTAGTAGATGGGTCTCCTATAATCAACTTCCTAGGATGATCAAAAGCATGTCTCTATTCTTAAAGTAAAGATTCTTGTTTCTCACCTTTGTCCTCTATCCTTATGTTCTTAACTCTAGTAGTGACATCACCTTATGTTCATCTTCTTTTCTAGTTGGAAGATCTCTATCAGTCTCATCAAATACAATGTGAATTGATTATTCTACTACCATCGACCTTTTATTAAACACCTTATAGGATTTTCCTATAAATTAATATCCTAGAAATGCTGCCTCATCAAATTTTGCATTAAATTTTCCCAAAATTAATTTTTCATTATTCAACACAAAATAATTGCACCCAAATACATGTAAGTTGGAAAGATTTGGTGTCCTACCCTTAAGAAGCTCATAGAAGGTTTTATTCAACTTGGATCTAATATTCACTTTTTTCAATATGTAGAATGAGATGTTTATAACTTCTGCCTAAAAATATTTTAGTAACTTATATTATTTCAACATTGCTCTAGCAACCTTAACTAAAGTTTTATTCTTTCTCTCGGCTATTCCATTCTACTTGGGGATTCTAGGTTCCAACCCTATGTTATATTCCCATCTCCTAACAAAATATTTTAAATTTTTTTATTCTCAAATTCTCCTCCATGATCACTATAAATGGTAAAGATAAAACACATAATTTTCTGTTGAAACCATGTAGAAAATAAAATTTTAAATTCATTGAAGGACTTATTCTTATTGGCTAGAAATCTTACCCAAGTGAATTTGGTGTAGTCAACTAATATTATAAAGCCATAAGATTTTCCTTCTAAGCTGACGATTCTAATCAGTCCAAAAAGATAAATATATAATATCTGAAGGGTCTAGAGATAATTACATCCTTAGACGTGGGAAAAGATGACTTTAACTTGTTTACCTAGTTGGCATGCATTATCTAAGTGCTCCTTGGTGAAATCTTATTTTGTTTCACCTCGAACTAAGTCTAAGTGAGTGATTTTTCTAGGTCTTCTCATTACTTGCATGATATAGTCTCTTGTGCCACAACTAAGCCTCATATATAGTTGTCTTCAAATCAATGCTATCTAGGTTAATCATATAAAGATTTTTTATTCTAAGACCTTTCAAATAAGTTTTACCAAGAAGCAAAAGTAAGCATTTATCAAAATAAAAATTTCAAATCTAATCCCTTGTCACACAATTAGCTAATGCTAAGTAAATTATATTTGAGTCCTTCTACCAAAAGCATTTCCTCAATTACAAAGCCGTTTTTCTTACCTACTACACACAATCCAATGAAGTTTTGTGTAGCATTATCCTTGAGGGTCACTCTCTCTCCACTTCAAAATTCTAGCATGATGAACTTGTTAGTGTCTCCATCATATGCCTTGATTGCTTGCTATTAAGATACCAAATGCCTTCATTGGACTGCTTGTGAAGGCATACCCAAGCAATATTCTAAGATGAGAATTTTGGAACCCAAATAAACAAGGGCTCCTGAGTAAGAGATAATACAGATATGTTATGTCGCATTAATGAGAACTTGGGCATCCAGACATACTGTGTGCTATGGTGGACTCTAAGAAGGCAGACTCGTGTTATGTGTCCTACCATACCACAAAAACATGCCTAATGTTGGAAAATGAATGAGTTAACCTATGCAATAATTGGTTTTTTTTCTTATAAAATGAAGATGCATGCGGTGCTCTCTTAAGTGGTGTGTGAGTGGATCTCTGTGCAAGAACTTTTAGTTATTTAATATATTTTCTTAAATATTCATTTACACTTTTATAACTTTCTAATTTCACATATGACTCATGTTAACTATCTTACAAATGCAAGAACTCTTTTTTTTTATGCAAGACTTCTTCTTATGATGTCTTATATGCCCATTCAAGGTCAATATGCATTTGTGTTTTCTCTTTCAAGTCATTTTTCAAAGTTTATTATTATTTTTCCAGACTTGAATGCAAATCTACTAATGCAATATGCTCAGTTTTTAAACATGCAAAATTTTCAGCCAAATTCGAGTGCTCGTCTACTAATGCATTATGCTCATGTTTAAAATAGGAAACTTTTTTTTATTTTTTATAACTTGTATGAATTTATTAAAAAGATCAATTCATCATAATTAGATTCACATGCTTAATCATCCTCCATATCATCTACACTATTCTTTTCCATTAAGCATAAATTTGTAATTACCTCATCAGCTTCAATTTTTGAAGAGTCTATTTCTGACTTGACCCAAAAAGCTTTATGAGTTATTCGTTTGTTCTTTTTAGTATCCTTACTCTCCTCAACCTTTTCTTTTAATTGTTAACTATTCAAAGTTATACAGACTGATTTTATATGCCTTGTCTTCTTGCATTCAAAACACACAATATCATAAAAAATCTTATTTAATTTATTACTCTTACCCCTATACTTTTTACCGTGCCTCTTTTTCTTGCTTCTTTGGAATTTCTTGAATTTCCTTATCACTAGCCCGATATCTTCATTTCTATCTCTTTCTAAGTTACTACTATGCGATTCATCAACTTTTAGTGCAATCATCTTTTCATTTCTTTTGTCTTTGCTATATGTATTTCATTAGCTAATCTTTTGTTCATATGCAATTAAAGAACCAAGCAAATTGTCAATAGAATAAACATTTAAATCTTTTTTTATTATTATATTACTATTACCTTGGTATCGTAAGACTTGGGTAAGCATCATAGTATTTTATTGACTATTTCAAATTTTGAATTTCTTTTCTCAAAACATGAAGAGAATTAATATTTTTTATAAATTTAGTGTACATGTCAGAAATAGATTCATTGATTTGCATTCAAAACAATTCATACGCATGCAATAAAATATTCAAGCGAGATCATTTAACATTACTAGTTCCTTCATAAGTAATGTATAGTCTATACCAAATCTCCTTTCTAGTAGTGCTAGTAGATACTCTCATGTAATCTTCATATTTAAGTGCACAAAAGAAATAGTTCAAACATTTTACATTCAATTGTGCATAGTCCTTATCTTCTTTTGTGTTCCAATCCCCAAATTGTGGCATACCATAATCTACTTAAGGACAACTAAGAACCCGGCTCTGATACCAAATGAAATTGACTAGACACAGCCAAGAGAGGGTGAATTGGATGATTTTAATACTTATAATAAAAGTAAACTAAATGTTTAACTGTACAATTGTAATTGTACAATACGAATAATTCAATTTTTAACTTTCAAAATATAGCCTAATATATGATTAGTGGAGGGATATCTTTATTACAACTAATTATCTTGTATAATTTAGATCATACAGTATGATTAGTTCATAATTATATTTCTTTAATTAAATATTTTAATTAATTTATATTTTATCCATGTTATACAATACGATCTAGACCGTATAGTATGATATTCAGAAAAATTAACACATTTAATTTTATTCCCCTTTGTGGGTGTGTGCACTATTGCTAAGCTAACCATACACCTTTTATAATTCATAGACTCAAGAAAGATAAAATTACACTTTACAAACATCAATCTTGGACTACCCAATATTGAGTCATGATCCTTTGGCGGTGCTTGACGTATATTGTACCTAAAATGTTAGTACACACAAAAAAATAATATGTGATAATAACATGTGTATAAGTGAACACCAATAATGTTTATAATCATCAAAACATAGGCTCGGGCTCCCGGATTACAACATCTTTCATTTTCCATTCTTCACCATAACAATATTAAATATCCACTTAAGTTGATCCTTGTGGGAACTATATTCTACTCAACATTTTATTACTTTATTGCGATATGTGCACTTACATATAGATCCACAATATGCATACATTTTATAAACTTGTGCACGCTCGTCACACTTTCCAAAATTATACAACAAAATTATGATTCATTAGAAACATAAAGATAAAATATCACGTGGGTACAAAATTAAATCAATAAATTATATCAAATTTTTGTGAAACATTAAAAGAATGAGTATAAAATAAAATAAATCATAAATCAAACTAATGGAAAACATTATGAGTATTTATTTAAACTATATGATGAATGGATCCTAGACATTGCTATGGGCTTTCAATGGAAGTATGACAAATATAATATGGTTATGCTAAAGAAGATGATGACTACTCTAAAATCAAGCATAAGTGCTTCACTATCTCGACGAAGCGAAGAGAGCCCCAAAAGCGAGATAGATTGTATAAAAATCACCTCTTCCACAACAATTCATACATAGATCTTTTGCCCATGGTGTCCAAGTTAGAAAGAGCCAAAGATGAATGTATTATGATTAAAGTTCAAAATCAACAATCACAGAAGGAATCAGGATGGTGCTAGAGCTTAATAGAAATAAGTAGGGGTGTCAAAATAGGTTAACGGATTGGGTTTCTGATTTGACCAAAAATTGACCCGACTTTAATCCGGTCAGTTCGAACCTGACTCATTTAATAATATTGGGTCAAAAAGATAGACTCGAACCCAATCTAATAACTCGTTTAAATAAAAAAAATATTTTTATTAACTTGTTAACCATAAATTTTAAGTTAGTTGATCAAAAATAAAAAGATTATACCAATAAATAAAGTAATTTAATACAAAAAAATTCAAATGGGTCATTTTTTAGTCAAAATCAGATTGGTGAGTCACGAACCTGACTCGTTTAATAAATGGTTTGAAATGCATGACCCGAACTAGACTTGTTTATTAAAAGTGTCCACCGGAATTTGAATTTTTTGGATTGGATTGATATGTGGGGTCATCAATTAACACTACTAGAAACAAGTCACAATTAAATTTTGAGATCAATGATCGAAGAAAGAATAACCATGAAGGAAGAGCAAAAAACCAAATCATAATTGTTTGAAACCAATATTCAAAGAAAGAATCTTGATAAAAAAAGATTGGAAGAAGATAATTGAGGGACCAAGAATCACAGTTAACACTGACGTAATTGAGGGAGAGAGGATTGCGTTGGATATGGATGCCCTACATGGAGTCATGTCTTATCTTTGTTATAAATATAGTAGTTGGGATGAGAGTATTTTAAACTTCAGAAGGTAAAAATTATTTTGAGAATATTATAAATATGTTAAATTTATATTTAATATTTTAAAATTAAAATGTATTTAAAAATAAAATAAAATAAAATAATATACAATGAAAATTTATTATTTTTAAAAGTAGCAAAGTACCCACCGAGGCTTAGGGTGATTAGTGGGCGAGTACGGTTGGGAACCCACATCCCGGGTTCGAATCCCCTTTACTACGGTCTTATCTCTTCAGTGAGGCAAAATAAGTGACTCGATAGGTTCCGCCGAAAAATTAATTAGACCATCAAGCGCTCCTTTAATTTACCACTCTATAGGATTCCATTTCCTTTCAATTAGTACAAAGATTAGTAAACGAAATAACCCCGAAGCTTCCTAACTCCTACTCTCCCTATCTCTATTTGCTGCCCCATAGCATCCTCTCCAATCGTACAAAGAAACAGAACAGAGCTCACCTGCAACATATTTCACTCACCACCAACTCGTACCCTAAAAAAGAACTCACAATCCCTATTTAACCAACATTCCTGGATGCATATCGTCATTCCAATTCGAAGTAATAAAAAAATGGAATCCCACCGCCGCCACCTCCTCTTCCTGTTCCTCCTATCCTTCGCCTTCCCCTCCACATCAACAATTCCACGTTCTTCAGAAAATGACTACAGCTTCGACACCTCACCGCCACCGGCGCCACCGCCCCCGCTGCCCGTCCAACCAAACACCAGCCTCGAATACATGGACCCCACTCTGCCTCCTCTCCTTCCTGCTCAAAACCCCCAATGCTCCCTCCAAATCCTCCAACGTGACTTCGCTGCCACCGCCGCTTCTAGTTCTCCTCCTGTATTCTTCACCTACACTCCACCGGCCAACTGCCCTTCCCCTTGGTCCCGCGTCATCCTCGAACTCTCCGCCGCCGCATCTGACATACAAAATGACCGAATCGCCGCCATCTGGATCGCTGGCGCCGAAATTCTCCGCACCTCTACCCCGTTTTCCTTATCCCCTGGCGTTTTCTGGCGAGTCCGGAAAGACATCACCCGCTACACCGCCCTCCTCCGCCGTCCCACCCGCTTCTCTATCATGCTGGAAAACAATCCTAACGCGACACTCACCGGAATCTACTCCGTCAACGTTTCCCTCCACTTCTACCGCGGCGCAGTGAATCGCCTGAACTCCCACCCCATCATTCGCGGCCTGTATCGTGAACCGGCCGATCTCATCATCCCCATCTCTAACATGACTGGCCCGGGTTGCTGGTTCCGGGTCACCAACGAAACTGACGTCCGAACCCGTACGGTCCTTATCCCCAACAACACATACCGAGCTGTTTTAGAAGTCTATGTCTCGAACCACGGCGACGACCAGTATTGGTACGCGAACCCCCTCCGGTCAAACGATGTCGGGATCGCCGGAACCGACGGTCTAGCGTCGAGAAAACCAAATGGCGGGTTCCGGCAAGTGGTGGCTACAATCGACGGACGATACGTTGGGTCCGCGGTGCCGTTCCCCGTAATCTCGCCGGGGTCAGTGAATCCTTTCTTCTGGGCTCCAGTGGCGGCCATCGGCGCATACGACCACCCTTCCTATGACCTCGAACTGACTCCCTTTGTCGGGAAGCTTCTCGACGGGAAGCCCCATGAGTTCGGTTTAACGGTGAAAGAAAGCCAGCCGTATTGGCTGGTGGATGCGAATCTCCATTTATGGCTCGACGCCTGGTCGGACGCGGTGGAGGGCGCGCTGGTTCGGTACAAGGTGCCGCCTTTGCATCTCGGCCGGCAAGCGGATTGGAAAAACGCGGATGGGAAGTCGGAAATGGAAGGGCAAGTGATAATCCGTTTCTCCGGCTGGGTGAGTTCGTCGGCGGGGAATGTGACGACGAGTGTTCGGCATAAGTTCAAGTTTAAGAGCCATGTGGAGGTGGAGGAGAAAGGGGAGATGAAGAGCGTGGATATGGAGACTAAGGCGAGAACGAATTTGAGGATTGAGAAGGATCACGTGGTGATTGGAAGAGTGGTGGTGGAAACAGAGGCGCCCTTAAATCTGGTTACTCACAGTTCGAATGGGGGAGGAGGGACGAGGATACATAAAACGAAGTTTTTTCATGAGATGATGGAGGCGAGAAGCGCGACCGAGGGGAAGACGGAGGATTGGTTCAATACAATAACGGATCGGCAGGAGTCGGAAGGGTCGGTTCTGGTTGGGGAGGATGGAGATGTGGTGTGGGGGAGTGGGGATACGAAGTCGATTTATAAGTTTAGGGATGATAAAAAGTGTTATTTGAGGACTGTTAATATGGTGGGAGGGAAGCTGGAGGAAGATGAAGAGAGTTCTTCATGCGTCGCCGCTGCTCTGTCGGGGGCTATGGAATCTTAGCAGTCCGATAATGATGTTGTAAAGGTGGCGATTTTACGGTAGTATGACGGTGAGGGATTTGGTGGTTGCAGGAGTATTTAAGGCTAGGGATGAATTTGTGTGTGAGTAGCCATATCGTCTCAATTTGATGTTGAATCAATTTAATAAGAATTTTATGATTTGGCATTATAGAATTTTTTTTTTAAAGATGATTTCAAAGCAAAATATTTTTTTATTTAAGGGAGATTATTATTAATTTTGATCTATTAGAATAAGAATTAAGCTCATTTTTTTCTAATTTATGGGAGTTAATAGAAAATTGAGTTATTATATGATTTTTTTTCAAGAATTAGAATTGATTTGAAGTGTGGGATTTATTTAAAAAATGAGCTTCAAGATACATTTAAGGTAAATTATGTGAAGTTACATCTCATTATTGTGAATGTTGGGAAATTAATCATCCAACAAAACAAACAAAAGGAAAATAGCAAAAATAAAAACCAGAGTTTAACGTACAAAAATCCAAAATTGAGAAAAAAAAAAACTACAAATCCATACCAAATCAAAAATTTCACGATGAAAATTAGGATAAATTTACAAATCTCTTTCTCTCTCACCCTCTCCTTGTCTCAGTTCATTCTTTGGTCTCTTCTCATAATAGATAAAGGCACGCACTTAATTACACAAAGTGATGCAACCTTTCAAGTTAAGAATGAAAAATAAGAAAGAAAATTTCCCAGCTCGACTAGTAGTGTCATGGCGTCATGGTTTGGATCGCTGCGGCACTCAACTCACCATCATCCCACCAATCGCGACTATCAATCACTCAAGCGACTACTCAGGTACATTCAGGGAACACAACATTATGGTCTTCCCCTCGTCAATAGTGCTCTTCAACTCTGCACATATGTAGCTGTGGATCGAGATGTAGACTCTACATATTGAAAATCCATCACAAGTTTATGTACCTCTCTGGGGAATTATTTGGTATCTTAGTATGTTAAAAAACATGTGACCGTTCTGAAATCCTATACCGAAGCAAAATACAGGGCCCTCTCCTCAGCTACATCTGATGTCATCTGGCTCCTCTGACTTGTAACTGAAATTCAAGAAAACCAAACCACCCCCACTCCAATTTATTGTGACAATTCCACGGCCATGGCACTTGCGAACAATCCAGTCTTTCATGACAGAACAAAACACATAGAAATTGATTATCATTTCATCAACGGCAACAAAATCAAAGCTAATGAAATAACCATGCTCCACATAAACTCTGTCGATCAACCAGCTGATCTCCTGACAAAACCATTGTTTGTCACCAGGTTTCATGAGCTTAGGAACAAATTGACCATTCAACAATCAAATTCTTAATTTGAGGGGGGGTTGTTAGCACACATGGACATTATGTTGCAATCTAACTTAACCCTATCGTGGACCATCTACATCAGCAAATGGTTACTGCTCCACTTCTCTGCAACCGTAGACTGCCATCAACGGCAACACTGATATTCCCTAACCAACTTGTCTACCTTACATCTATATATACACATTCTCTATAATAAACAACATAGAAAAATATACAGCTACTATAGTGATACAAAACAGTTTCTATTTATCTTCCTCTTCTATGTTCTAATCTATGTGCAGGTTTCTCTTCATGCGGCACTCCACTCTTCATCTTCAACCTGACTTTTAGTGCCACTATACTGCATCCTATGATGATGCAGTGCACAAGTGTATAAATGCTGCCAGGCTCTAATATATAGTGTTGCAGTGCTGTGTTGTTGCAAGGGAAAAAAAATCGGGGCAAGGCCCTTAAACCTTAAGCAAGAGGAGGCCCCTCTACAACACCTGCGAGCTCAATTAACAGAATTGATGTCTGAGTCAACAGTACAATCCTATTGATCAACACAATTAGATTCCACACAGATCTAATAGTGAATGGTAGAATTTTTCTCAATTTGGATGACAGGTATTTGGTTGTTTAAGGTTTAAAAAATTGTTAGGATTAAAAATATAATATCAAAGATATTATATGAGAAGGTAATAGTACATAAAATAAGATAACACAGAACAAAAAGATTTAAATTATTAGCCCTTAACCTCTATAGGTATCTCTCACAGAGATATGGGCATATTGATAAGTAAGATGTCTGATAATCATTTCCTATCAAGAGGGCTTCACTTTTGCTATCTATATTAGTGCTCGTCACAAATTTAAAACTGGAGATGATTATATTTCAGAAAGCATTCCAAAGAATCTTCTCTTAGTTGAGATGTCATGATCACAAATGTTAAAAGAATTTAAAGATTATGTTTTTTATCTCATTTTAAAATTTAAAAATATGATAGAATTTTAAAATTTGTACTCTCGTCTTTGAATTCATGTATTTTCCCTCTTTTGTAAGCATAGCATAAGACTTTTCGTAAAATAAAGCCGTTAAAGATATCACTTTTTGACCTATTTGACAGAAATTTAGGCTTCGTTTAGGGCAGCTTTCTTATTATTTTGTTTTTCAGCTGTAATTATAATTTTTGTTTGGTCATTATTTTTAATAAATTTTATGCTAGTAAATTGCTGTCTCCAGCAACTTAAAAAAAAACTATTTTATTCACTGCAACTTTACAACTATCTTTACAAAAGATACAACCATCTCAAACAGACTCTTAGGCTTCATTTAGGGCGGCTTTTTTATTGCTTTGTAAAGCAGCTGTAGAGAAACTAAATTCTTAAATTTGTTATAAAAAGGAACTTTTTAGCAGAATTTTTTTTTGAAATAGTAAAAAAACAGTGGCAAAATAAAAATTATGGTTGCGATCTAAAAACAAAACATTTAGAAAGCTGTCACAAACGAAGCCTGGGACAGTTTTAGACCATTGTTTTTTTCCTTCTTTCAAGAGATTTTTATACTAAAAAGCAGCTTTACAAAACAGAAAGAAAGTCATCCCAGAGGGAGCTTTAATATATATTAGGTAGAAGCTTTCGATGGTGTATCAACAAATAGTGTCATTAATGCTTTCTTGGTAATTACTAATAATGCTAACATTTTAGTTAAAAGTGTTTTAAGAAATAATTATGTCTATTTCTACCACTTGGAGATAAAAAAGAATTTTTCTGAAGTACGTGATCCTTAAGCTATGAAAAATGCTTTTGATAAAGTCAGTTTTTAAGAGAATTGTTCGATGCCAAAACCTTCTTGGAATTTTCAATTCTTTACATAAAGCTTCATATTTCTACTAGTAAGATTCCGTAGAGTTTGAAGACAAAAAAGCGAAAGTGAAGAAGAAGAGTTCATTATCATTAATTAGGATCCTTTTCTTCTCTCTGACAAAGCCTTAGAGAATAGACTTGAAATCCTCAACTTAGTTCATGAGGGATCAAAATATTATTTTGAAGAAGTGTGCTATTGAAATATCTAGATTCAAGTTCGATTTGACAACAGCTATAATTTAAGAAATTTGTTAAGCCCTCATGTTTAGTAAGTTATAGGACAAATCTTCTTCTATGATTGCCTCAATTTCTTCTCTAGTTTTCCTTATCATAAATATTAATGATGTTACTGTTAGGGTTGATGTAATTGATCCAAATTTAGGTATCAAGAATCATTGAATCTATGCAAAAGATAGAATACTAGAAGTTTATGATGATTTGACATAGGCTTGATTTAACGATATCGTGAAGGATTTTTTATTATTGTTACGTGCTAAAGTTTGAGTCAGTAGAGTATGTGATTTACATTTCAACATTGTACAAAAATTCAACACATACAGATAAAAATAGTAAGATCAAAATTTTTTACGTGGAAGTCACGAAAAGTGAAAAAAATAATGAGGTCTAGCCCAAATAAAAAATTCATTACATATCAAAAGATACAAGAATCCTTCCTTCCTTGCAATTGAAGAAGAGAAATTTTTTGAGAATAAGATATCTGAATTCTCTTATGGGTTTAACATAAATTAAGTGTCCACATATAGACAATTAACTCTCAACGGTAGGGCTTAATTTTCCCATTAGAGATTATAGAAAATAGATTTTCACAAGCGAACATCTATACCCAACAGTAGGGCTAAATCTTGTCAAATTTTTGGAGATGGTGACGATTACTAATTGTGATCATCGACGATGATGGTGGTTGTCAGTAGCAATAGCTAGAAAATATAACAGAGGTCTCAAGATACAAGAATCTTTCCTTGCTCACAATTGAAGAAGATGATTATTTGAAAATAAGATATCTGAATTCTCTTATGGGGTTATTATAAATTAAGTGTCCACACATGGATAATTAACTCTTAATAGTAGGGCTTAATTTTTCCAATAGAGATTTTAGAAAATAGGTGTCCACAAGCGAACATCTATACCCGACAGTAGGGCTAAATCTTGTCAGAATTCTGAAGATGGTGATGATTACTAATAGTGATCATCAGCAATGGTGGTTGTTAGTGGCAATACCTAGTTGTGGTTATTGGCAGTGATAGCTAAAAAATATAAGAGAGGTCTCTAGTTCTCTTTTGTACAAAAATTATTACATGCTAAAAATTTTGAGTTGATAGAGTATGTATTTTACATCTCAGTATTATACAAAAATTTAGCACACACAGATAAAAATAGTAAGATAAAAAAATATTTATGTAGAATTCCTAGAAAGGAAAAAAACCACGGGGTCTAACCCAGATGAAAAATTCACTATATATCAGATGATACAAGAATCCTTCCTTCCTCACAATTGATGAAGAGGATTATTTAAGAATAAGATGCCTGAATTCTCTTATGGGATTAACAAAAATCAAGTATCCACATATAGACAATTAACTCTCAACAATACAGCATGATTTTCCCAATAGATATTATAAAAAATACGTGTCCACAAACGGACATCTATACCAAACAGCAGGGTTAAATCTTGTCAGAAATTTGAAGATAGTGATTATTACTAAAAATGATCATCAGGTGTTTATAAATGATAATAGCAGGTGGTGGCTGTTGGCAATGATAGCTGAAAAATATAAGAGAGGTCTCTATATACAAGAATCCTTCCTTCCTCATAATTGAAGAAGAAGATTATTTGAGAATAAGATATCTGAATTCTTTTATGAGGTTAAAAAAAATCAAGTGTCCACACATGGACAATTAACTCTCAACAGTAGGGCTTCATAACAAGCAATTCATTGAATACCTGCAGTATTTCCTACGATCAAATAACCGTCAGAACTACCGGCGATTTGACCATCGCTATTAACTAGCGATTCTACCGTCGGTATTAAACCTAAACTGCCAGAATTTCTGGCAGCCAATTGACCGCAGGAAATACGGCCAATATTGTTTTTAGGTGGCGACTTTTACCGGCGATTTAGCCGCCACTTTTAAGTGAAATTTTTTCAGTGGTTAAACCGCCAGAAAACCACTAGAAATGGCCCTAAAATTGGTTGCCCCCACCCTTCTTCCTCATTTATTTGTGTTGCTCATTTCTTTCGTCCATACACCATCGCCCTCGCCCTCACCTAAGTGCGTTCATTTCGTCAAGAGAACTTCGGCCGTCGAACGCCTCCTGCGCCTCGCCCCTGATGCCCTCACTCCGACTGCCGAACGACCCCAAGGGTGATCTCCTCCATACATCTTCTTATTTTTTTCTTTAGTCATGGATGTTCTTAGTAGACATTTGCAAGATATTGTACCTTGGTTTTTTTTTTTTTTTTGATATTCTTCTTTTTTATAAGACTAGAGAGGGAGTTGAAGGTAAACTTGAATTATGGAGATCAACCTTTGAATCTAAAGGTTGATTTTGAGAAAGCCTTAAGCCCATATTTTGCTTTAGTCATGGATGTTTTAAGTAGACATTTACAAGAGGTATACCCTGGTTTTTTTTTTTTTTTTTGCTTATGATATTACTCTTGTTAATAAGACTAGAGATGGAGTTAAAGGTAAACTTGAATTATGGAGGTCAACCTTAGAGTCTAAAGATTTTTGCTTGAGTTGATCAAAAACATGAATATATAAAGTGTAATTTTAGTAGTAATACACTTAGTGAGGGGATTGTGACTTTGGCTGATCAAGTCATTAATAAGAGTATACATTTTAGATATATTAGATCTCTTGTTTAGAGTGAAGGTGAAATAGATGGGGATATTATCAACAGAAATCAAGTTGGATGGTTGAAGTGGAGGATTGCATCGGGCTTATTGTGTGATAGAAAAGTCCCCCTCAAACTTAAGGGAAAATTCTATAAGATGGTGGTGAGACCTGCAATGCTTTATGGTGCCGAATGTTAACCATTAAAAGAGAAGCATAATACTAAGTTAAGTTTTACAGAGATAAGTCACCTTAGATGGTTTGGTCACTTAAAATGGCGGCCTTCCGATAACGTGGTTAGGAAAGTAGAGGTATTAGATTTGACTTATATTAAGAAAGGTAGAGGTAGACCTAAAAAGACTTGGCTAAAAAATATTAGAAATGATGTTTCTTTATTAGATTTAAATGAGATTTAAGGCGGTATCTTTTCTAATAATTCATCTCATAACTATGAAGGGAATGTTTGATTTAACATCCAAATGACTATCTAAGAAGAGAGATATTAGATGTATAATAAATTGTCATCGAGTCGAAGAGGATTGACAGATGAATTTATGGATGGGGTTGAGACTTTTATTCAAGTCGCATCTCAACTAACTTCATTTAAGTCTGGTATAATGTTTAGATGACCATGCTTAAATCATAAAAATTAAGCATTCCTTAAGCCCGATGATATAAAGGTTGATTTATATCGTAGAGGATTTATTTCAGGCTACTAGATTTGGACCTCACATGGCGAGTACGAGCCATACAGAGATACTCATATCGATCCATCCACAGCTTTTAAAATAGTTAATGAAGATCAAATGAGTAAATCGTATGAAGAATTTATTTTTGATGTAGCATGTCCTAATTTAAGGGCTAGTGTGGAAGAGCCATCAAATATAGAAACTAAAATTTTTTTTGAATTATTATATGCTACTCAAAAATCAATTTGGGATGGTTACAAAACTCATTCTAAATTATCAGTTGTTGTTAGGATTAAGTATCAAAATTGAATATAATATTCCTCGTGACTATTTCAATGACTTCATTGGTCTTCTCAAGGAAAAAAAATCCAACAGATAATTTAATCCCCATAGATTTATATCGAATAAAGAAATTAGTATCCAAGTTAGAACTCATCGTTATAAAAATTAATTGTTATATAAATGGATGTATGTTATACTATAAGGATGATACAATAGAAGTTTATTATCACACAAATAATGCTCCTCAGTTTAAATCAAACTCGGGAAAATAACGCATCAAAAGAAAGATGTTTCTTATTCTCATTTATTTTATTTATCGATTATTCCAGGACTTCAGTGACTCTACGAATCAATGAGTTCAACAGGTCATATGAGATGGCATAAGGAGAAATTAGCAAATAATGGTGTTCTTTCTCATCAATCAGATGCTGAAGCATGAAAATATTTTGATCGAATGTATCCTTCATTTACTACTGAGCCACGTAATATAAGATTGGGATTATATTATGATGATTTTACTCAATACAGTTAGGCAGCTTCACCATATTCTTATTGACCAGTTATACTAAAACCATATAACCTTCCACTAGAGATGTGTATGACTGCCCCGTACATGTTCTTAACACTTATAATACCTGGACCACATAATCCAAAAATAAAAATTGATATTTTTTTGCAACCATTAATTGATAATCTCAAGTTCTTATAGGAAGAAGGTGTTCTCACATATGACATCTCAACCAAATAAATTTTCTCCTTAAAGCTGCATTGCTTTGGATGATTGGCAATTTCCAACTTATAGTATATTATCTGGATGGAGCACAGCAGGAAAATTAACTTGCTCTTATTATATGGAGAATACTAAATCTTTTACACTAAAATATAGAGGAAAAAATACTTGGTTTGATTGTCATAGTATGTTCCTACCTGCTGATCACCCGTTTAGGAGAAATAAGGAAACATTCATTAAAAATAGAGTTGAGAGGCCACGTCCTCCACTTAGATTTATCACCAGATATTTTGTAAGCAATTTGCCTCTAATAGATACTACAAATATTGAGCAACTTGTTACAAATGAATTCGCAGCTTAGTTTAGATCTTATATAAGCCCTTAAACTTAAAAATTTTTATTGATTTACATCTTATTTAATTCTAGAAGCCCTAACATTTAAAATTTTTCTTAAGTACATAACCCTGGTAATAAAGTTTTTGATAAAGATCTGCAAGCACTAACATGGGGCCCAATATAAAAAGTAAACACCTGGCTAATATATATAGTTAATGGGTTCAGATTTTATTTTAAGTCATAGAGTGAAGAAAGAAAAACTAAAAATTATAAAGTTTGTGTTAGAGGGAATACTCATGAAGAAGATGAGTATGATTATTATGGTATTCTGAATGAGATTCTTGAGCTACAGTACCCAAGAGAAGATAAAAATCTTGTATGTTTATTCAACTGTCAATGGTATGATCCAGTACTGAATAGAGGCGCAAGGGTTCATCCTGCGTATGGTTTAGTAGAAGAAAAATATAATAGAAGATACGTGAAGATTGATCCATTTATGTTAGCAAGTTAAGGTGTTCAAGTTTATTTCAGTAAATATCCAAGCGGTCGTAGAGATAAGCAAGATTAGTTAGCTATCATTAAAATAAAAGCATGGGGATAATTGACTAATAATACATCGTAGCAACTATACATTAAGAGGATAAGATTATTGATATTATCTATCTCATGACCTATTCTAAAGATTTTGATGATAATAAATATATGCTTGGATGTTCAAATTTATGTGCTAAGTATTTCAGGTATAATGATTTGTTGGATGTGCATAGTAACTACTTATATGGAATTTATATTATAAAAATCAAATTTAATCAAAATTTGAGCTAAAAAAACTCAAGATTGACCAAGATGAAAAGCATGAAGATTTTTATATTATTGTAGAAGTATGTTAGTGGTCCATTATTATTTACTTGCATGGTTCGATATGCTCATAATTTAAATATATATTAAAATAATTTACATATTATTAATTAAGAATAATAAGCATAATTTAGAAATCTATAAGATTCCTTTATTAAAAATATTTTATAAGCTTCATTGTTATCAATTATGAAAAGATAATTAATCAGAAAAATTAAATGTAATAAGCTTTTGTGGTAAAGATTTATTACGTATTCTTTTTAAATTAAACTTGTTTCTTATAAATTTACTGATGTATAATTAATTTTTATATCATATTATTGTATGAATATTTAATATATCTTTAAATATATGAAAGTATATATAAGTTTTTATTTTGCTGAATATGGTATTATTTTAATGGAAACTTGGCTTATTTTTTATGTCTTTAGATTTCTTGCATTTTATAGATATCAAATGATAGGTTATAAGACCCATTTAAAGCAATATTGAATTTATAATGAATTTCTAACTATTAGCTTATTTTAATATTACTTGCTGGGTAGCTATTTTTGCCTTATTTTAGATATATATGAAGACTTCTTGACTTCTCCATGTGATTAGGCATTTTATAATCATTTGAAACTTATATTTCTTTAATATAAATGAATTCTTAATCAAATATAATATTCTTAGATCATAAATTTATATTAGATTAATAATTTTATTCAAATTTGACTTTACTTATTCTAGCTCTTTAAATACCCCTCTTCCTCTTCACATGAGTGCTATTCAAGAGAGAAACTCCAGCATTTTCTCCATTTCTTTTTCCTTTATTACTTGCTAAATCTTGAGAGGAGAAACTTTAATTTTTATTACAAGAGCTCTTTTTATCTGCAAGAACAAATTCTTGGTTGGAAAACTTCAACGCACTAAATCCTGTAATGTCTCTTGAAGTTCATGAGTTTGCTTTCTTTTTCAAAAATTTTACTTGCTGTTATTTTAATTTTTTACCATATATTTTTTCTTAAAAAATTTATTATTTTGGTGAAATACTAGTTGAGAATATTATATTAAGTTTTTTATATTAAATCTTTTAAATTCATAAAGATAACAAAGCAAGTATGTTTATTTCCTTTTATGTGGCATAGATTTGCATATCAAATCTAATTCATGTTATTTAAAGAGTTTTAGTTTAAATCAATAAGAAAAATATTTTTATTTAAAATATTATTCATATTTTTATCAAAATATAAATCTATCTTAAAGTGAGCAAATTTTATATTCTATTTGCAAGTAGTGATGTGATTAAATATAATTTGTATGATCACCTCAAATATTTTGATCATTTTATTGCAAGATAATTTAAACTTGTATTATTTACATCAAATTATATTTTTTATTTTCTTGATCTAAACTATTTGACTTAGTGAATTTTAAATTATAATTAAATTGGATTATACTCGCCCGTGTAGGAGAGTACTTAGATTGTAAAGAACTTTTTTGGTTTAAAGAAGTGAGGTTTGAAAGGCAAACCTAAGATTAGTGAATTTTAGCCTGAGAGTTGGCTAGCGTGGACGTAGGTCGGATTAAAATCCATGCCAAACCATATAAAAATATTGTGCCTCTTATTTTCATTTCTTATATTTATTTTTTTTATCATTGTCATAAAAATTATGTGATTACTTATTCTTTTTCAAATAGAATTAAAATTATTTTAATTATTTTCTTTTAAATAAATTTTAAGAATTCTAATTCACCCCTCTCTTGGGGGGCCATAGTCATCCAACAATTGGTATTAGAGCCTTGGCTCTTTTTATTTTGGCTTAACATCCTAGAATATATCCACTTATAAACTATGGCATAAGATTTTTTTAAGGGTTCACTTCCTGAAGGATAATTTACTCATCGACCACCATTGTTAGAAAATGTTCCTTTTGATTATTAAAAAAATAGAATTAGTACATTCTTAAGAGGACAAGACTCTCGTATGTGGCACATGCTTACACATCAATATCATACACCCACAAAGGAAATTAATGGAATTAAAATTAAAAAACCTTTTGATGAATAGACTGCATTAGAGAGGAAATTATATGTATTAAATGTTAGGGCTTATAATACTTTGCATTGTACACTTCTTCTAGATGATTACATGAAAATTTTCATGTTAAATTCAGCAAAAGAAATTTGGGATAAATTAATTATAACTTATGAAGGTACTAGTGAGATTAGAGATGCTCACATAAATAAACTTATTCATGAATATAAATTATTTCATATGTCTCCTTCTGAGTCTATTTATAATATGTATATAAGATTTATAAAAATAATTAATGCATTATATTCTCTTAGAAGAACATATAAGAATTAAGATTTAGTCTATAAGATTCTTAGATACCTTTCTGAAGAATGGGATACTAAAATAACTGTAATTAATGAGGCTAAAGATTTATCTACTTATCTACTTAATCAGCTTTGGGATTCTTTGATAGCACATCAACATATTATAGCTTAAAGGGATAAGTTGGATAGCCCTTCTAAGAAAGAGAAAGAGAGAGGTAAAACCTTTGCCTTACAGGTTAATGATAATGATGAACCTAGTTCATCAAGCTCTAATGAAGATAGCGATCAGGTGGCCATGCTTTCAAGAAGACTTGTAAGCTTACTAAGGAAGAAAATTCATAGATTTAAGAAATCCAAAAATAATAAATTTTAAACTAAAAACTCTCTTGCATGAGAAGGGATTATTTGCTACCATTGTAAGAAGCCTGGACATGTAAGAGGAGATTATCCAGATCTTATCGATTCAAAGAAGAAAGAGATGGATGTAGAGAGAAAGAGTGACAAGAAAGAAAAGAAGCATTTTAAGAAGAAGAAGAAGGCTCTATGGGCCAACCTAGATTTAGATGAATCAAGTTTATCAGATGAAGAGGTGAACATTTGTCTTATGGCAGGAGTAGAATCTAATTGTAATTCTCAAGAGGTATGTAATGATATATCTTATAAAGAATTAGATGATGCATTTAATGAATTAGTTGTTGAATATAAAAAATTAAAAAGAAAATATAATATTTTAGAAAAAGAGCATAAAAATTTAGATATGCTTTTTAATGATTTAAAAAATAAATATGATGATTTAAAAAATAAAAATAGTTCTTTATTAGATCGTTCTTTACTTATTTGTAAACTTGAAAGAGATAATATTCTTTTAAAAGTAAAATTAGATTTATGCATGAAATCATAAGTTCATTATAAAGTTCCATCAAGTATAACTTTAAATAAAAATTCCTCTTATATGTCACATAGACATCATGCTAAGCCATATGCAAACACTAATATTTGGTAAAATTATTATGGTAGAAAAGGACATATCTCATTTGATTGTTATACTCGTAGATCATAGAATGCTAAACAATCATCTTTTGTATGGATTCTAAAAAATACAAGCACTTCATATACCATACATAATATATATCATACTACTCATTTTGAATGTGGACGCAAAAATATTTGGGTTCCAAAAGTTAACATCTAATTTTCTTTTATATGAATGCCTTCAAAGTAAGATCAATGACGGTATATGGCACTTGGACAGTGGAGGTTCAAGACATATGACGAGCAATAAAGCAAAATTATCTACATTAAAACTAAGTGATGGAGGTTATATCATATATGGAGATAATGCAAAAGGAAAGATTATTGGCATTGGATCCATATGTAAGAACTCTATTACTTTAGAAAAAGTCTTATTTATTTATGATTTAAAATATAACTTAATATCAATTAGTCAGTTATGTGATAAAGATTTAAATGTTTCTTTTTATGCTTCACATTACATTATTAGAAATAATAAAACTATTTTACTTATTAAAAATAGACATAAAAATATTTATTTAATTAATTTAGAGAATACAAATTATATTAATTTAAATTTATTTTGCATGAAATCTATAAATGATGATGCGTGGTTATAGCATAGAAGGTTATGTTATACCAATATCCATACTTTAAATAAAATTTCTAAATTTTATTTAGTATTTGGTTTATCAAAAATTAATTTTCATTTTAATTCTATATGTGATGCATGTATTCATGGTAAATATATGAAAAGTTCATTCAAGAGTAAAAATATAGTTTCTACGAGTAGATCTTTTAAAATTATTACAAATGGACTTATTTGGGCTAATTAATACAACTTGTTTAGGTGATAAAAATTATAGATTTGTTATAGTAGATGATTATTTAAGATACACTTGGGTATTATTCTTAACTAATAAAAATAATACATTTGATGATTTTAAAAAATTTGCTCAGTATATTCAAAGAGAACAAGGTTATTTGATTCATAAAATTCAAACAGATCATGGTGAAGAATTTAAAAAAAAATTATTTAAAATTTATTATGATGAAAATAGAATTAGACATAATTTTTCAGCTCCTAGGACTCCTCAACAAAATTGTGTAGTTGAAAGAAAGAATCATACTTTGGTAGAATTAACAAGATTAATATTAGATAAATATAAACTTTCAAAGTATTTTTGGGCAAAAGTAATAAACACAGCATGTTATATTACTAATAGAGTTTATTTAAGACATATTCTTAAAAATACCCCTTATGAAATATTTTTTGGAAAGAAATCTAAGATTAATTATTTACATATTTTTGGATGTAAGTATTTTATTTTAAATGATGATAAGGATCCTTTAGGTAAATTTGATAGTAAGTCTGATGATGATATATTCTTAGGATATTTAATTTTTGAAAAAAAATTTAGAGTTTTTAATAAGAAAAAATTAATTGTTGAAGAATTCATTCATATAATTTTAAATAAAAAACTTATAGATTTAATAAAAAATGATTAGAATGATAATAATATTGAGAATATAAAGAAAATAAATTTAGAGAAAAAAGAGAATGATTCATTGCCTAAAGAATAGAGATATAATAAAAATCACCCAAAAGAATTAATAATTGGTGATCCTTCTCATGGTGTTAAGATAAGGAGAAACCTTAGGGATGAGGTAGAATATTCTGCATTTATATCAGAATTTGAACTAAAAATATAGATGAAGCTTTACAAGATAATTTTTAGGTAATTGCTATGGAAGAAGAACTTAACCAATTTATAAGAAATGATGTTTGAGAGTAAGTCCCAAGACCTCATGATCAAAATATAATTGGAACCAAATAAGTTTATAAAAATAAACAAGATGATTCTGAAAATATTATTAGAAATAAAGCTAGATTAGTTACATAAGGATACACATAAATAGAAGAAATAAATTTTGAAGAATCTTTTACACCTGTAGCAAGATTAAAGGTATTAGATTACTCATTGCCTATACTTGCTTTAAGGACTTTAAACTTTTTCAAATGGATGTCAAAAATATATTTTTGAATGGGTATATTGATCAAGATGTATTTGTAGAACAATCATCAGGTTTTGAAAATATTAATTTTCCTAATCATGTTTATAAATTAAAGAAAGTATTGTATGGTTTAAAACTATCTCCACATGCTTGGTATGACAGGTTAAGTAACTTTTTAATTGAACATAATTTTAGAAAATGGAAGGTAGATACAACTCTTTTTATAAAAAATATTGGAGATAATTTGATTATTATACAGATTTATGTTGCTATATTATTTAGAAGTACAAATGAGAGTTTGTGCCATGAGTTTTTCTCTTTGATGTCAAAGGAATTTGAAATGAGTATGATGGGAGAACTCACCTTTTTCTTAGGACTTCAAGTAAAATAACTAGAGTCTAACACATTCATATGTCAAACTAAGTATATAAATAAATTATTAGAAAATTTTGATATGAAGAGATTCAAAATGAGTAAAACCCCTATATACCCATCAACTAGACTTGATTTAGATGAATCAGGAAAACTAATAAATCAAAAGCTTTATAGGAGTATGATAGGTTTACTTTTGTATCTTACTGCTAGTATGCCTGATATTATGTTTGCAGTATATTTGTATGTAAGATTTAAAGATAATCCTAATGAATCACACTTAATAGCTGTTAAGAGAATATTTTGCTATTTAATTGGAACTCCTAAGTTAGGCTTATGGTATCCCAAAAAATTATTATCATAAGTTAGTTGCATATTCTGATGCAGATGATGCTGGTTATAAGGTTGATAGAAAAAGTACATCATGAACATGTCAATTTTTAGGATCATCATTTATTTCTTGCTCTTCTAAAAAATAAAATTCTATCATTTTATCCACTTTTGAAGAAGAGTATATAGCTATAGGCAGTTATGTTACTCAAGTTTTATAGCTAAAGCAATAATTAGAAGATTTTGAAATTATGCTTTAAAATGTTCCCATTAAATGTAATAATACAAGTGCTATTAGTTTAACAAAAAATCTTATACAATACTCATGAACTAAACACATAGAGATTAGACATCATTTTATTAGAGATCATGTTAGTAAAGGTGATATGGATATAGATTTTGTAAACACAGATTCTGAAATAGCTGAAATTTTTACAAAATCTTTAGCTGAATAGAAATTTTGCATGTTAAGACGAATGCTTAGAATGTTATACCCTAACACTTAAATTTCTTAATTTTTTTGTTATTCTTTTAGATGTTGTCAAAGGGGGAGAAAAATTATATATATTGGTCATAATTCTTTTTACATGCATATATTTAGGGGGAGAATTATTTTTTTTAACGAATTAGCATTCAAAAATATTTTTCAATTATTATATATATTTTTCTAATACTTAAAAGTTATGATAAAAGGTCAATTTGCACCTTTGTTATAATTATACCTAATATAAGTTTGTCATCATCAAAAAGGGAGAGATTATTGATATTATCTATCTCATGACCTATTCTAGAGATTTTGATGATAACAAACATATACTTGGATGTTCTAATTTATGTACTAAGTATTTTAGGTATAATGATTTGTTGGATGTGCATAGTAATTACTTATATGAGATTTATATTATAAAAATTAAGTTTAATCAAAATTTGAGCTAAAAAAATTCAAGATAGACCAAGATGAAAAGCTTAAAGATTTTTATGTTATCATAGAAGTATGTTAGTGTTCCATTATTATTTACTTATATGGTTCAATTTGCTCATAATTTAAATATCTATTAAATTAATTTACATGTTATTAATTAAGGATAATAAACATAATTTAGAACTCTATAAGATTCTTTTATTAAATAAATTTTATAAGCTTCATTGTTATCAATTATAGAAAGATAATTAATCAGGGAAATTAAATATAATAAGTTTTTATGATAAAAATTTATTACGTATTCTTTTTAAAGTAAACTTGTTTCTTATAAATTTACTGATGTATAATTAATGTTATCAAAATTATATCATATTATTATATTAGTATTTAATATATCTTTAAATATATGAAAGTATATATAAGTTTTTATTTTGCTAAATATGGTATTATTTAAATAGGAATATGGTGTACTTTTTATGTCATTAAATTTATTAGCATCTGTAGATATAAATTGATAGGTTATATGACTCATGTGGAGCAATATTGAATTTATAATGAATTTCTAAATATTAGCTGATTTTAATATTACTTACTGGGTAGCCATTTTTGCCTTATTTTGGATGTATATGAAGACTTTTTGACTTCTCCATGTGACTAGTCATTATATAGCCATTTGAAACTTATATTTCTTTAATATAAATAAATTCTTTATCAAATATAATATTCTTAGATCATAAATTAATATTAGATTAATAGTTCTATTCAAATTTGACTTTATTTATCCTTTCCCTTTAAATACCCCTCTTCCTCTTCATATGAGTGCTATTCAAGGGAGAAACTCCAGCATTTTTTCCATTCATTTTCCTTTCCTTACATGCTAAATATTGAGAGGAGAAACTTTGATTTTTATTCCAAGAGATCTTTTCATT
Organism: Dendrobium chrysotoxum; assembly: GCA_019925795.1. Lineage (NCBI taxonomy): Eukaryota > Viridiplantae > Streptophyta > Magnoliopsida > Asparagales > Orchidaceae > Dendrobium > Dendrobium chrysotoxum. The sequence continues at coordinate 13,244,830 of CM034311.1, read as the reverse complement.
GTAAGATCAAATTCTTGGTTGAAAAGCTTCAATGCACTAAATCCTATAATATTTCTTGAAGTTCTTGAATTTGCTTTCTTTTTCAAAAATTTTACTTGCTATTATTCTAGTTTTTCACCATATTTTTTTTTTTTGAAAAATTTATTATTTTGATGAAATACTAGTTAAGAATGTTATATTAAGTTTTCTATATTAAATCTTTTAAATCCATAAAGATAACAAAGCAAGTATTTTTATTTCCTTTTACGTGGCATAGATTTGAATTTTAAATCTAATTCATTTTTAAAAATATTATGTTATTTAAAGAGTTATAGTTTAAATCAGTAAGAAAAATATTTTTATTTAAAATATTATTCATATTTCTATCAAAATATAAATCTATCTTAAAGTGAGCAAATTTTATATTCTATTTGTAAGTAGTGAGGTGATTAAAATTAATTTATATGATCACCTCAAATATTTTGGTTATTTTATTGCAAGATAATTTAAGCTTGTATTATTTACATCAAATTGTAATTTTTATTTTCTTGATCTAAGGTATTTGGCTCAATGAATTTTAAATTGTAATTAGATTAGGTTATACTCGCCCATGTAGGAGAGTACCTAGATTGTAAAGAACTTTTATGGTTTAAAGAAGTGAGGTTTGCAAGGCAAAACCTGGGATTAGTGAATTCTAGCCTAAGAGTTGGCTAGAGTGGACGTAGGTCGGAATGGAATCCGAGCAGAACCACGTAAAAATATTGTGCCTCTTATTTTTATTTCTTGCATTTACTTTTCTTTATCATTATCATAAAAATTATTGATTACTTATTATTTTCTAAATAGCATTAAAATTATTTTAATTACCTTCTTTTAATAAATTTTTAAGAACCCCAATTCACCCCCCTATTCGAGGTGTCATAGTCATCCAACAAAGATGTCATATTATAGGCCTATTAAAATTGATAAGATGTCAAGTACAACACATAATGTTAAAATGTAGTTAGAGGATGTGAATAGATTGGCAAGCTTTTCAAGTGAGAATAAGGAAGAAAGTAAAGATACCTTAGAGAGCAAAAAATATATTTTTGATTTTGAATAGTTCTTATAATTTAAGTGACTAAATTTATTGTAATGTACTTATTATATTATAGTTTTTAAAAATTAAGTTAGTAAATAAATATTGGTAAATATCTCTTATTAAATTCTATTTGTATGTAAATCATTATACATTCTATAATTCTTCATATTTATCATAATTAAATATTCTACATTCAATTTTTTTATTTCTACTTATACAAATCTTCATAATTATTACAACTTAATTTTTTATATATTACAACAATTTTCTAATTACTTCTTTTATCATAGATGGCTTTAGGTGATGACCTCCTCGTAGATCCTTCACTTCAATATTTTCTCATAAGAAATAGTTGAGCACTAGACCAAGTAGGTCTAGACAGGGTGATAAAGGTTAGGGGCAGAGATCAGTTCCACCAATGATATCATCACCACCACTTGGGAGTTAGTAGTTGTCCCCCACTGAGCAGGGTCAGGGACAGTCAAATCCAACTGTGGTTGAAGTACCACCCCTTTCTAGGTACTTCCCTCCTCCTACGTCTATGAGTCCTCAATTTTTCTCTCCAGATTAGACACACTTAGTTCAATTCTATCCATATTACCCTCCACCAATATCACAAATAGCTCCATCAACCTACCCATACCCTCCTTACCACCACCCCTATTATTACCAACCTCATGTGCAGCCAAAATAGGGTGGACCATCAACACAAGTAGATGTTGGTGCTGGGGATCCTGGAATAATAACATATAAGTGTGTATACATCGTGCCTAAGGGTGATAAGTAGGTTCAATTTATTTTATAAAGTTATTATAATTTGATCTATTATATATTATTTACAAAAATTTTAACATGTAGCTTCAATCCCTCAAGGTAGCCTACCCATAAGATTCGAGACGTCATACGGAACAAATATGATGCTCCTTACTTATCATGGAAGAAGATCCCAAAGGAAGTTAGGGATATGTTGTTCAAAGAATTTTAGGTATATTTATTTGATATTACTTAAAATATTTTATTTCATTTATATTAATATTATTTATTATGTCTATATTTTATAGAAAAATTTTAGGTGGTTGCCTAAGCATGGCACGAGGATCAGAATAAATTTTGAGAGGAGAGGATCAAGTCATCTTAGGGACATATTTATGGATATTAGAAAGTCAAGGCAGCATCCATTATGGATTGGTAAGGGAGTATGGGCTGATTTGAGCAGAGCTTGGGCGAGCCCTGAGTTCACCAAATTGAGATAGCAGAATAAGCAAAATAGAGCATCTAATTATGGGGGTTTAGGAAACTCTCTTCATACTGGTGGATCAGTGCCTCATACTGAACATAGATGATGATTGGTAAAAGATTATTTCAATTAGTTTAATAAATATATGTATATTATTTTAACTATATTTTTAATTTATAAAAAGAGTTTCCTGGGCGGGAGCCAACACCATTGGAGCTGTATACGAGGACTCACCAATATCAAGATGAACATCAATGGGTTGATGAAAAGGCGAGAAAAGCTCATGTGAGTATAATTTTTTTAGTAATAATTTAAAATAAATAAAAATTTTATTTTATGGATTTATTCTCGTAGGATGATTTTATACAACTTTAGGAAAGTCAGCAGTCTACTAGTAAGGGATTATCTTCAGAATCGTCTTAGTATTCTGAGTATCACACATGGTCAGATGTTGTTGGAGGAAGGCAGAGGGGGAGGGTTTATGGCTTAGGTTCACAGGGATATACTTATACGGGTAGTACATCTACTTTAATATTTTATGATTTTAGTGGAGCTAAAGAAACTGTTAGCCGGAGGGTTGCTACCCTGACAAGAGAGATAGAGGATATGAGAAAGATTCAAAATGAGATGCAGGCAGAGCTGCAATCATATCAAGTTGAAAATTAGAAGAAGAAAGAGCAAGAGCCTACACCTGAATAATAAGGAAGCGAGGACACGAAGGATGATCAGTGTTGTTATTTGTTTTTATTTGTTTGAAGAACTGTTTAATATATTTGGAACATCTGACTATCGATTTTATATATTATGTTGATTGTGGAATCTATGCATTGTTATTTGTTTAAAGAACTATTTCTGGTTACTATAGATTGTGTAAATATATTTGTTGATTATGTATTGTTATTTCATATGAATTATTCTGTTGATTTTGGAAATCAAAATTATTTTATATATGTTTTGAACTGTGTGCAGGTAATTATGGAAATTGGTGTAAATAGAGGGGGGCTGTCAATTTTTTTTTTTACAAATGCTATAGGTTTCTGGTTGTTTAGCTGTCGAAAACTTTGATAACAGATGGCTTGAAGTTTCCGCCAATTTTTTTATTTTTCCATCGGTAATAATCGGCGGCTAACCGGTGGATTGGTCACCAGATATACCAGCGGTTTTTTATCACCGGTAATACCACTGGTAATAAACTAGCGGTCCCCGACGATTTTCATGTCGGAATTTACTGGCGGTTTACTTGTGATTTTGGATTCATTGATTTCTAGTTGTTTTAGCCACTAGAAAACCATCGAAAAATTTTGTCGCTGGAAAACTATCAAAAATTTTACAAACGGCTAAAAAATATATATAAATCATTGAAAATTATTGCCGGTAATTGGCAATTTTCCTGTAGTGCTTGATTTTCCCAATACATATTATAAAAAATAAGTGTCCACAAGCAGACATCTTTATCCAAAAGTAAGGCTAAATCTTGCCAGAATTTTAGAGATGGTGATGAGTACTAATGATGATCATCGGGTTGTCAGTTGCTATAGCTAGTGGTGATTGTTGGCGGCGATAGCTTGAAAATATGCGAGAGGTCTCTAGTTCTCCTTTGTCCTTCCCCTTGTGGAGTAAGGGACTCTATTTATAGGTTTTTTATGATGGGTATTTTGGTAATTTTAATCATAATCCAAAACACTCCATCACACAGTTTATATCAATTTCCTTTATTATGAAGTATTTTTTCAGCATTTAAGTGCCTTAATGATATCAAAATTGAATGATCTTGGGCTCATTGAATTTGCTCACTGATCCGCTCAATTTGACTATAAGCATGTCAAATTTAAAATTCACATGATCATGTTTTTAATTTCAAAGAATTCAATTCAAAGATTGCCTCAAGATTCATATAGATCATATGAATTTTCTGGAGTCATATCATATGACCCCATATTTTTGGACTTCGAATATTTTTACGTCCAAAAATATATTTAAAATTTTCAAAAATTTAACGTTTTCCTTATATGTTATTATTATTATTTTAAGAGAAGTTCTTTGTTTATTTTCTTTTTTTAAGATTTATTTAGAGAAATTTTTTTATTTATTCTTTTTCCTTTTTTTAAAGAGAAGTTCTTTATTATTGTTTCTAAAGATTTTTTTACATAACTTCTTCTTTTTTATTTTTATTATTTTATTATTTTATTTTATAAATCTATTCCTTAAAGTTATGTAACTCTCTTTTTTAAAGTCATATAACACTTCATTAAAGTTACCTAATTCTCTCATTTAAAGTCATGTAAGTCTCCTCCCCTCTTTTAAGTATAAATACCTCTTTATGGGAGAAAGAGTTTGCACCACTTCTCATCTTCAATCTTCTCTCAAGAGAGACATTTCACTCTCTTGAATAGGTAGTATTCCCTTTCATGCTCCAGTACACATCACATTAAAGAACGAGTTATTCTCCCCCCCCCCCCCCCCCCCCCCCCCTTCTCTTCTACACCTCTTCTCTCTAGAGAGGAATTCCACTATCTTGAATAGGTGGTATCCCCTTTTAAGCTCCAGTGCCCCTCTCTGTTAAGAACGAGTGGCACTTGCCACTCTTCTCTTCTCCATTTCTTCTATCAAGAGAGTCAATGCACTGTCTTGAATATGTGATAACCCCATTCAAGCTTTAGCGACCCTCTCTTTTAGAGAATGAGTTGTTATTTCCCCTTCTCTTCTCCATTTCTTCTCTCAAAAGAGTCATTTCACTATCTTGAATAGGAGGTATCTCCTTTCAAGCTCTAGTGCCTCTCTTTATAGATAATGAGTTGCTTTTTTCCCCCTTGTCTTCACTAATTATTCTCTCAAAAGAGTTATTCCACTATCTTGAATAGATGATATCCCCTTTCAAGCTCCAATGCCCCTCTTTGTAGAGAATGAGTTTCTCTTTCCTCCCTTCTCTTCTCTACTTTTTCTCTCAAAAGTGTTATTCCATTATTTGGAATAAGTGGTATCTCCTTTCAAGCTCCACTGTCCCTCATTGAAGAGAACAAGTTGATCTTACTCTTGTCTCTTCTTCACTTCATCTCTTAAAAGAGGCATCCCACTATTTTGAATGGGTGGTATCCCCTTTTAACCTCCAGTGCCCTTCCTTCAACAGAATGAATTGATCTTCATTCAAAATTGCAATACTCATAACTTCTATCTTGATGGTGGAGCTTTGGTTTTTATCTTAAAAAAAGTTGACTAACTCTTTTTTGAGAGACTTTTCATCATATTTTATTGCACCAAACTCCCAATATGGAGGTAATGATTATAAAAAAAATTATTGCAATGTCGGATGTAAAAATGATGTTGATGAAAGTACTTCAATTCATGGATTTTTTTTTTACTTCTTGCATTAACTTTTAGATGAAAAAGATTATATGTTAGAATCTAATGTAGAATTTTAAATTTAATATGTTGACATCATATAAATTTAGTAATCTTATATATGGCTTTAAGATGTTTATATAAGCTTGAGTGATGTTTTCTTTCAATTTATTTGAAGTAATGAATACTCCATCATAATGTAAAAATAATTCTAATTTGTAAATTTGGACCTCAGAGAAAACTAAGCCCTTTATACATCTTTGAGATATTGCCCCTAGTCAGAGCAATCTAATTAGAGAAATTTATTCCTTCTATAGCTTTTAGCCTTCTGATATTTTTAATGAATTAAAGAAATATATCTTTTGAGGCTTTTAGCCTTCTGAGATTTATATATACCTATACCTATTAAGGCTTCTAGCCTTCTAAAGTTTTTTGTTTACATGTACCTTCTAATATGTTGGGATAATCTTATGCATTGTGAGGATTATGTCTTCTGAGGTTTTAGGAATACATATACCTTTTAAGGATTTTTCCTTCCAAGGTTTTGCATATACTTATTCCTTCTAAGGCATTTACCTTTAAAGATTTTTTAATAATCCTATATCTTATAAGGCATGTGCTTTCTATAATTTTAGGTGTGTATATACCTTTTGAAGCTTTGCCTTCCAAGGCATTTCATATACACGTTCCTTTTGAGGCCTTTATATTTAAACATTTTTGGATGAACTTAAATATTTTGAGACTTTTATCTTCTGAGATTTTTGAATGAGTAGAGATCTTATCAACCACTTGCTCTCATGAAGTCTTTCTAGTGAGAATCCTATCTACTACTAGCTTCCCATTGAGAATATCTCTTGGGCATATTTCTTAGGGCTATAAGTAGAAACCCTATGTCACTTGCCCTCATGGGGCCTTTCTAATGAGGTCCAAGCATATCCACTACCAGCTTCCCATCAAGGTTACCTCATGAGCATGCCTTCTCAGGTGGAGGGGGTTATTAAAGCATTTCTCAATGGCATTAACTTGTATAAAAAATGTTGGGAGAAATCCACCAAGAATGCTTAACATATCCAAGGTTATTTATTAGAGCATTACTCAATTATGTTAACCTGTGTGAAAGAGGTCTGAAGAAATTTTTCAAGGATCTTTGACCTATCGAAGGTTATTTATTAGAGTATTGCTCGATGACATTAACCTGTATGAAAAAGGTCCAATCAAACTCTTTGATTATACCTTAATTGGAAGGAGACTAATGCCACATGTATCCCAAATTGAAGGTGTATATTAGTTTGTCTTTAGACTGTTAATGCTTTTCCAAGGTTGAGGCTATGACCTTACCTTAGGAGTAGAAGTCTAACTAGGGATTATATAGAGTTTGAGATTCACTTGAAACATTCCCATATTTGTTGGAAGCTTTATGAAAGATGATTTTCATAAAGACTATCATGTAAGCACAAAATATTGGAGGGACTTACTTAACCACAATCATATTTGAGATTTTAACATAAATATTCCTTTAAGGTTGTAGCGAAGGTTGCCCTTAAAATTAAAGGACTTAATTTGAACCAAATAATGGTTCATGGTAAAGGTATTACCTCACTACAACTTTGCTTAGGACTTTGACATGAATGACTCTTCGAGGTTGTAGCAATGGTCCCCCCCCCCCCCCCCCCCCCAACTAAGAATCATTTTTCACATAAAGCTCAAATTATTATATGCTAGAAAATTTGAGTCAATAGAGTATATGTTCTATATCTTAGCATTGTAAAAAAATATAGCAAGCATAGATAAAAGTAATAAGATCAAAATTTATTACATGGAAAACATGAAAAGGAAAAAAATCATGGGGTCTAGCCCAAATGAAAATTTTACTATATATTATAACAAAATTTTTCCTTCCATGTAATTGAAGAAGAAGAGATTATTTGAGAATAAGATATCTAAGTTCTCTTATGGGGTTGAATAGAATGTAAGTATCTATAGATGAATAAATTGATAGCATCTACTAGCAGCTACAACTATAGTGAAAGTATCCATTATGGAAGAAGATATTCAGATCAATGCTATCTTCTAATGAGATGATATTTTTGATGTGGATAGCATGGACATAAAATTGCAGATTATCCATAGAGAGGATCTAGAGGAAGAACTTATTCTGGAGCAGGATAGTCTTGATAGATTGAAGGATAGAGGACTACAGGATCAATATCATACAATGAAAGATTGACAAACAACACTGATAATAAAGATGTAGGTGGTCAGAGGGAGTTGGTTACTATTACTATTGTAATAATATGTATAAAATAAGTAAAGTTTGGTTATTTATTGATGTTAGCTATAGAATGACCAACCTATATAGAATGGTGGACTAGTACACTTTCCTTTAAATATTATGATTTAGTATTATCCTTTATTGATTCACTAATTGAGAGTTATAAGGAGATTATTATTATACTAATGGGCAAAGAGTGATGACTCGGTTTACTGAGCTAATAGTTATTAATTTATTGATTACTATAAAAAATACCATGAAAGCCAAAACTCCTTACTTGCTTAGTGTAATTACTAGAATGCATGTTAATATATAGATTTACTATCACTATACTATTTTACTGTTAGTATTAATTAATATCACTACACTATTTTGCTATTATTATTGATTATTATCACTATATTATTTTATTATTACTGAATACATGAGTATGATTACTAAGCATGCCATGTAAGATATTAATTTGATACTGATATCGAATAACTGAACAATAAGTGTATACTCTTACAAGATTCCCTAATAGTACTATATTGTTATGGATTCTCACAATCTTCATAGATGCTTTAATTTTACTGATTTATATGATTTCCTTATTTATTGAATAATACTGCTATGAAGTATGATTTCAGAATAATTATTTGCTATTTTATTATTTTGACATTCGTACTGGATTTATAGATTTTACTATTTCTATACTGCACTATTTTACTGGTTTCCATACAGTACCATTTTACTATTTTACAGGCTTTATTGTTACTTCATATATGTTTTATTATCTCTACACAAATTCATAATCATATTGGTTGTCATTGTTATAAACTGATTGATTACATGCATGCTACTTCTTTCCTATGCTTTGGGTTCAGTTGTAAAATTTTGGTGACCTATTAGGCTTTTTAGCTCATTATACGTGACTTAATAATTTCAAGACAGGGAAAAGGAACAAGAGTGTGAGATCGATCAGATATAGGAGTCTTCAGGTTTTTGTCATTTAATTTTTCTTTTGTAATCAAGAGCGAGAAGATGGATTGTAGTATTTGTATGAATCCTAAGTATTGTTAATGATTTTTAAAATAAGGAATACATATGTATATTGATGTTTTGATCAATAGAATCGTTTCTATTGATATTTATATTTTTTTAGAAATTAGATAGCTCTGGTTGTTATTATAGAAAGATAAAAGATATAATTATTTTCAATTTTGATTTTAGGGCATGATAATTAGTCATCCCAAATAGCACAGGGACATTCTTCAATTTTGAGAGTAATTATTCTTCAAGGAATACATCAAAAAACATTTTTACCGTAGGGACATTCTCAATTGATTTAGGAATTATTTTCTTATCCCTTGTGTATGCTAAAAATAATGCATTCCCTTTAGTTATCATCTTATCCACTTGAAGAACAAACATCAAACATGATAATACTCTTTGAACTACCTGAAATATAATTACTCTCATTTTCCAAAAATAGTGTCACCCACTTTTTTAAACAATCAATTTGAGCCACATACTAACAAAATCAATCTATATCCAAAATAACATTGAATTTATACAGAGTTAACACTATCAAATCAGACATTCACTATAATAAACCAAATTTATAAAATATATTAAAAATATTAAAATTTTAAATTATAGTGTTGTAGTGCTCTACTTTCATTTTACAATAATTAGGATTTCTATATGTAGTGTTGTGGTCTGTAGGATCATAATGCTAGGCACTAAATGATATTTTATATATATTAATATAAAAACCCCTCACCATCTCAACCCCTCACCCCCCTATTGTTCACTTGCCAGGGAAAAAAAGGAGAGGAAGAGGAGAGATGAAGACAGAGAAGAGAGAGAAAATAATTTGGGTCATTTTCATCCATCAAACCTACTAAAATATTTCTTCTGATCGTGATAGATAACTCAAACCTTATTTTAATTTTTGATGATTTTGAATTCTCAAAATTTTCCTCCTATAATATACAAAAATATAATATCTCCTAAGTAATATTTCACTACATAACTTTTGATTTGTGATAGATATCATCATCTTTAATGTTTAGATAGGTTCATATTAAAATTTCACTAGTTGATTTTACATATATATTATTTTATTTAAAATGAATAGATTAAAATCGAGTATAAACTAATTAGGAGTCAATGTACTATATTAGATATGAAATGCAAGATGTGCATAAATTTACTATTCATCTAGTCTAATATGGATTTTGGCATAGTACATGTATATTGATGAGCATACTATATGTTATGTTATTTGCATTGGATAAGCACATGTCAGGTGATAATCGGTAATAATATGATATATATGATGTGAGATGAGTGTGTAAGAAAGAAAGATTAAGGGTTAGTTATAAATTGAATTCCCTGTACATGAGAGAGGGCCGACGAGCTTTCCTTGAAATCAAAAGTTTGTGGAGTAATCCTAGATAAAGCCTAAGACTTATTGATTAATTACACCAACAGGAAGTGAGTTATGACTTTTAAATGAAAGCCACTTGTTTAAAGATTGATTGATGTGACAATGAGAAAACACCATGTGATAGTTAGATGTCTTGCCTTGCTTAATATAAATGATATGACATATAAATACATATATAATTCAAATGATAGTACATAATGCATTAACAAACATAATAGCATACACGATAGCATATATAATTTAAATGATAGTATATTATTTATAATTATTTTATCTAGACTTATTTATATTAGATTATTATTAGAGATTCTAGTAGATTAAGTAAAAGATAAAAAGATATAATTCTTTTAAATTAGATCTTAGGGCATCACATCCACTTTCTATCAAAAAACTCTATCTCACTTTGTCAGACATAACTAGCCATCATACTGTCATCAGTAAGCAAAATAATAGAAACAGTCGAGCACACTAATACAATTGGTAAATGTAACAAAGAGAAATACTTCTCATAAATAAAAGTGTGTCTAACTCTCAAACCACATAAAATGTGATATAGAATAAAAGAAATATGTCATACCTATAACCACATCAGATGCATCTCTAGCCTCGTGTTAAGTCAAACTATATACTCTATGTAACGCCCATAATCTAATTTAGAAGAATTCTTTTCTTTTATTTTTATTATACAACAATCAGAACTACATAATATCACTTATTGATAATAAATTATGAAAATAAATTCTATAATTCAAAACATCAATGTATATATGTATTCATTACTCTAAAAATTTTATATAATACTCATGAATTATGTAATTATATCATGTTTATCCAAATCCAAAGTATAAAAGAATACTAAAATAAAAGAAATGAAACCTGAGAAATTCTGATCAACCTCACACTTCTGAACCTCTTCATTGACCTGAAATTATTGAAACCATATATAATGAGCTAAATAACCCAGCAGGTCACACTAAAATCTTATAATTGGATTCAAAGCAACCTAAAGAAGTAATATGTATGTCATCAATAAATTCATAATAGTAATAATTATATAATCAAGAATTAGAGCAGAAATAATAAAACTCATGTGCAGTAGTAGTTGAATATATAAATGATAAAATAGTATAATACAAAAGTAGTAAATCAGTACAGTAGGGAAATTAATAAACCTATATAGGTGTCGAATCAAGTAGTCATTATATTAGTATTATCAATCAGTAAAGCAATCATATAAAGTTATAAAAACCAAAGCATCAAAAAAGAACTGTCAAACTTATATCAATGCAGTAAAACCTTATAATAATATACACATATTATTTAATTATTCTATATCAATATCAAATCAGTATTTTAATCACAGGATGCTTAGTATATCACATACTAAGCATTAGTACAGTGAATCAATAATAGTAATAGTAATAATGAATTAGTAGTTGTATCAAACAGTATTAATGTCTATATCAATAATAGTATTAGTACAATGTCATTAGTAAATCTGCTGGTAGTAACAGTAAAGCAATGCAATGACAGTAAATATGTATAATGATAATAAATTAATATAATATCAATAAAGCCATACAGTAATAATAAATCTGTAACAAGTATTTCAGTGGTTACACTTAAAAAGTAAGAAGTCCTAGCTATCATGGTATTTTTTAGTAGTTAGTAATCAATAATCTGTAATTGTTGGCTCAGTAAATAGAGTCATCACTCTTTGTCCGTCAGCATAGTAATAATTCATTATAACTCCCAATCATTATAACATTATATTATGTGAATCAATAGAGGATAACACCCAACCACAATATTTAAAGGAAAGCTCATCAGCTTACCATCCTGTATAAGTCAATCAATCTTTAACCAATAGGTCAACTAGCCTTTACTTATCTTTTATACATATTATAATAAAAATAATAGCGACCAGCTATTACACAATCATATATATATATATATATATATATATTCATTCTCAATGATTGTATTAATAATATGCTTAAATAAAATATCCAATTTCAATACATTATAAATCATACAAAATTTAATAACTTATAATTTATCCAGTGAAATTCATAAATGTTACAGTCAAACCCTACATATTAATCATTACAATATCATACAAAAATTTGTGTGATAAAAGTTCAATGAAGTTGAAAAAATATAGTAAATTCAATTTTAAGGAGAAGTTAACAATCAAAATTAAAATCTTTGAAAATAGAGATAGGATATCTGGAGACTAAAAATCCAAATTCCCTTCTCTCTCCTCCTTCACAAAAAAAATATTTGTAATTATTTACAAGTACTAAAAAAATACTGCTCACTAAGCCTAATGCCACAACACTCTAGTTCAAATAAAAATTTAGTTTTTTCCATTTTTAATTATTTTTAGAAATTTAAATTATTACAATCTACCCACCTTAGAAAGAATATCGTCCCCAACATATCCCTTAAGGATTCTGGCATAAGAACTGATATAAAATAAAGTCATATGATCAAAACTCAAATCAAATAAAAAATTAACTCACTAATCAAAACTTATCGAACACAATAAATTCCTATCATACACTCATAAAATTCATTTAATCACATATCATTCACTTATGCAATCAATTATGGATGCAAAATAATGCACCTTAATCTACCCAATCTACCCGATTCAAAATCAATTTCATATAGCTCTCGTAATAATTCAATCAATTCTTCCAACAATAATGCTTTGATATCAATGGTCACACCCTAGAATATAATTTGGGAGAATTATTCTTTTATATTTTAATTTATAGAACCAGAGCTACCTGATTTTGTTATCAATACAAATACTAGCATAAATAAAACCATCGATCAAAATATCACTATATACATCTATATTCATTTCCCCAAAAATCAGGTATACTACTCATGACTTAAACAATCATAACATATATATCCTACCCTCAGTAAAAAAGAATAACAAAAATAATAAGAACCTAAACTTGATAGATCCTAGTCAATCTCACACTCTTGCTCCCTTCACTGAATTGAAATTATTTAAATCACACATAATAAGTTAAATAGCCCAATAGGTCATATTAAAATTTTATAAATGGATTCAAAGCACAATAAAGAAGTAATATTTTATCGTCAGTTAATTCATAACAGTATTAATTATATAATCAAGAATTAGTGCCGAAATAATAAAACTTACATGTATTAACAGTTGAATCTTTAAATGGTAAAATAGTACGATATGAAAGCGAATAAATTAGTATAGTGGGGAAATCACTAAACCTATACGAGTGTCAAATCAAGCAGTTATCATATCAATATTATCAATCAATAAAATAATCCTATAAAGTGGTAAAAACTAAAGCATTAGTAAAGAACTATTAAACTCAGATCAATGCAGCAAAACCTTATAATAATGTATACATGCCATTCAGTTATTCTATATCAATATCAAATCAGTAATTTAATCGTATGCTGCTTAGTATATCACATGTTTAGTATTAGTATAGTGAAATAATAATAGTAACAGTAATACTGAATCAGTAGTAGTATCAAAAGTATTGATGTCCATATTAGTAATAGTATCAATACAGTATCATTAGTAAAACCAGTAGCAGCAATAATAAATATATATAATAAAAGTAAATCAATACAGTATTAATAAAGTTGTATAGTAACAATGAATTTATAATATTTATTATGGTGGTCACACTTAAACAAGTAAGAAGTCCTTGCTATCATGATATTTTTTAATAGTCGGTAATTAATAATTAGTAATCTTTGGCTCAATACACATTATCGTTACTCTTTGCCCTTCAGTATAATAATAACTCCATATAACTCCTAATCATTGTATCACGTGTCAATAGAGGATAACACCCAACCATATTATTTAAAGGAAAGCCTATCGGCTCACCATCCTGTATAGGTTAATCAATCTTCAACCAATGGAACAACTAGTCTTTACTTATCTTTTACATATATTACAATAAAAGTAATAGCGACCATCTATTACCTAATCACATATACATTTTCTTTCTCAATGCTTGTGTTAATAATATGCTTAAATAAAATATCTAATTTCTATAAATATAAACCATATAAATTTAATAACATCTATTTTACCTAATAGAATTCATAAATATTACAGTTAAAATTTCTAGAATAATCAGTTCTATATCATACAAAAATTTGTGTGATAAAGGTTCAATAAAGTAGAAAAAATATAGTAAAATCAGTTTAGAGGAGAAGTCAACAATTAAAATCAAAATCTTTGAAAATAAAGATAGGATTCGAATCACCTGCTTCAATATAAATAATTTTTGTAAAAGCAGCAAAGCCACCCAGAGACCAAAAATCCCAATTTCCTTTTCTCTCTCTTCCTTCATAGAAAAAAATAATTGTAATTGTTTACAAGTAGTAAAAAAATAATGCACTCTTGGCCATGAAAAAAATAATGCACTCTTGGCCTAATGCCACAACGCTACATTTCAAACAAAAATTCAATTTTTTCTATTTTTAATTATTTTCAAAAATTCAAATTGTTGCACTCTATAGCTTGTACCAGAACTAAAGCGATAAAATTACCAGACTCCCTCTTGCCACTAGAAATATGCATCCCTGTAAATGGACCACCATGTCTGCCAGAAGATCCCTCTATGAACACATGGGTTGGGACAACCCTCAGTCTCCCCGATTGCCAGGGCTCTCCACTCTCGCACCAAAATGTCTGTCCAGTCTGATTTGTGAATAATCAGCAACTCTATGCCTAGTGTGACCACATCAAAAAATACTTTCTAGTCATCATGTAGCATTGACCCAAATGTCTCCTTCCATAACTCTAAAAATAGATACTCCACTAACAAAACTCATAGAAAATGGCTCCACTCCACTAATAGATATAGATGCAGATGGGCCTTTCTTGGAATCACCAGGCCCAAATATACTCCTCTTTCCACTGAATCTACTCCCAAAAAGCCTATCCTCTAAACCTCTTCGTACTAGCGATCCAACATTGTTGAGTGGTTATTTGATCATTTTTTAACAAACGGGCTCTATATATCAGCTCAAAAAAGTTGATAATATGAAATAGTACTAATGGTTATCTCAAACTATCCCAAAGTGCTCTCAAAATTGATAGCACTTCTCTCTAGATGGACTAATAATATATGAAGAATATTAGCTATAGTAAACTCTATCTCATTCTATATCACCATCATGTTTCCCTGAAATAGCCTCAAAATGGTCTCCTGCATCTGCTGCCTAGTAGACAAAGGAACAAAACAGGCTCAAAATTTCTCCTTAAACTCTTTTTAGGATATCAGAGCATTCAATTATCCCTGAGACTTTTCTTTCTATCGGCCCAACCACCAATGCTAAGCTTCCCTGTATGACAAAAATAGCTAAAGGAACCTTTTCCATACATTTTATCACATTAAAAGTCTTCTCCAATCTCATAAGCTAATCCTTTGCCACTTTGGGTTCTATAACACCCTGAAACCTTGGAAGCTTCAACATCAGAATTATTTGCAGATGTTTATCTTCTACATCAGATCTCAGGACAGACATCCTTCCCTGAGCCTCTCCCATCAACTATGCTACTAATCTAGCAAACTGTGAAATGGAATTAGAACTAATATCTTGTGCCATACTTTGTATTGGCAATGCTTAACTAGAACTCTTCTTATCAATCATATATGACTCTAGTGGATTCATCAAATACAATCACAGAATTCATATTATTAGGTGATGCATGCACATAAAAATAAAATGAAATAAATACTTAATACTACCTAGAACTCTCCCTCACTATCTATAAATCAATTTAATGGCTCTATTAGAATTAATTACTCTAAACCATTGCTCTAATACAAAAAAATTTTGTCGCAGTCTGACCTAATATAATCCATAGATTGAGCAAGTCATACCATGTCAAATTGTAATAGGATTGAATTCCCATTGTTAAATTTGAGAGAAATGCACAATTTTTAATATAAATTGTAGACTACAAAGCCATTAAAACTTCAATTAAACTCAAAAATCCTCATCATCAAAATTCTTTTTATTCATCTCAGAAATTTATACAATCATTCACAAACAACACATGGAACAGAATAAAAAAGTTTTGTCACAACCCAACCTGATATATTCCATAAATTGAGCAAGTCATACCATGTCAGATTGTAACATGATAGAATTCTCATGACCAAATTGGAGAGAATTACACAATTTTTAATATAAATTCCATTCTAAAAAGCCATTAAAACTTTAATTAAACTTAAAAATCCTCAACATCAAAATTATTTTTATTAATCTTAGAAATTTATACAACATTGACAAATACAGCATGGCACAAACATCATAGAAAAAAATAGAAAAAAGTCATGATTGTAAAAAATTCTAATAAAGCATACCTATACAAATACAAACCTTAGAGCCTATAACCTTTCTCAACTCAACCAACCCCTTCCTCTAATCCTAATCTAAAATAGATGCAGGAAGCAGGCATGAGCAACCACAGCTCAGCAGATCAAATTAAACCTTCCCAAATCTTTAATAATACACAACATAAATGAAGCAAAAATAGTAAAGTAAATTCATTCATACAAAATTTTAAACCAACTACTCAGAACAAATAGATATCAATAAAACAGGAAATAATAAATCTATCACACCAAATCATTAAGTAACAAAATAGTAAAAACATCATGTTAATTGCTCGAAGAACACATTCATTTTCCATCAGGCCCTTAAATCTCTCATTAGATATAAAATTTAGAGATCAAGATCTTACGACTCCCAGTGCATAATACTTAGATATTCAGAGTTTCAAGACCATATAACTCCCATTTAGATATCAGATTCAAAATTTTAGACCCTTAATAACTCTTTATGCATAACACAATGGAATTTCTAATATATCATCAAAGCTTTGCCAATTCATATATTATAGATATATAAACATAAAAAATAATTGCATTTTCAAACATAACTAACAACATCAGACTTATCTCAAAATTTTCATAAAGTGTCCTACTTGCATCACCACATATAGAAATTCAAGAAAAATCTGAACGTAAAATTTAATATTTTTTTAGAAATTAACTAAATTATGACACATTATTCATTGCTATATTTTAAAGCTATTATTGTACTACAATAATATTTTTTAATGTCAGAATATTTTTTTAGAAAGTTAAAACAACATGCTTTCAGAGCTACCCTGTGAAAATTTATGAATAAAATGCCAGAATAAGCAAAATATCAATAATTATAACATATCAAAAGTTATACGGTAAAACTTTATGGGGTGGTTGGATATATCCACTTTTGCATCAAAATTTTAATCAAAATATCAAAAAATCTCAAAAACTATGAATTATTAAACATTAAGATAGGCAAAACATAAAATATCTTAATCCGAATAATTTTTTGAACTGAACCGACAAACAAAGATGGTCTGAAGTCGCCCAAAATCTATTTTCTCTCTCTAAAAACCTAGAGCCATAGTGCTCCCTTTAGAAACCAGATTTCTAGAGGGATTGCCTCCACAGCACACCATACCAACACTGTTGCACTCCTAAAGACTATTTTTCTTTAGAATATAAAGAGTTCAGCACTGTAGTGCCTCAAACCCAAACCCCTGCACTATGGCCAAGGGAAATTTTAGGACTTAAGTTTCACACTCACAGGCCCTTGTGACACATTCCAAAATAGGATTTATGTATTCACAAGCATTCAGAAACATTCACAGGCATATGTAGAGCAAAGATATAGAAATTCCAAAACACATATGACTTACCATATCAAGTTCAGACTAGTTCAAAATATTGTAGCAGTAGATGTTACATAATCCCCCTCCTGCATCCCCACCCCCCTTTTCCCTCTCTGCAAATGCTTTCACCATATTGAGAGGGATTAAATGAATGTTTGAGAAATATAACATTGCTTTGTTTATACCATGTCTTCTTTAATTCAAAGTTAGATACTTAGAACGTTTATGTTCTTCTTGGCAAAGCCTATCTAATAGTTGAACATAGAAAGCCTAACATATTCTAATAAGAGTTAGAACAATAATAATTTCTTGAAGCTAGAGAAAATTTAAGTGTTATCAATCCTCTTGATTTTGCCACCATCAATGTATCAATGTATTCAACCTTAGGCTTGACTCAAGTACATCTGAAGATTTTAATTACTTCTTGAGGTGCATGTGAAGAATGTCATAAATGTAATTATTCTAATACTAGAAGGATCTAAAAAGGATTTATTCTCTAACTTTGATCCATAAAACTAGACTGAAGTATGAGAGGACATCTAAAAAAATTTAGTGCTATCTAGGACAATAAGGCAATGATTGTCTGCTTGAAATCTAAAACTTTGAAGAAAGCTAAGGGATAAAAGAAAGTTGAAAATAAGGAAATTTTTTATTATTGTCCCTATATAATTATCTTCTAAGAGAGTATACGAGACCTTCACTGTTATTAAGAAGAAAAATCTAAGACTTTTGGTAGATGATTATGCATCTAAGATAACAAGATTGAAATTTTTGGCTAGTAAAAAAAATGCTCCAAGAAAATATTCTAGTTTTAAAGATATGAACATCAACTAGATCCCTAACCTTTAACTCTAAATTAAATGAATATCCATAGAATAAATAATTCATCATTATAACAAAAGATGGGAGATTCTTGTCTAGTATTATTTTACTTGGTAATTATTGCATCCTTAAATCTAAAAGATAGAATTTTGATCCTCTTTGTCTTAGTTTTGGTCATGATGATGAAATCTCATAAAGAAGAAGATAAAATTATCTGAGACAATATATAAGATGTCTTAGATAATTTTATCTCCTTCTATATTGTTATTATTATTATTATTATTATTATTATTATTATTATTATTATTAAGAACCTATGGGTAGAATTATTGTTATTACTCCAAAGGAATTCGATATGGATAGACCCTTCATCCTCCCCTTCCTAAATTCAATCAAACCAATAATAGCTAAATAAGATATTTTTATGCCAATCTACATTCTTGCCATTGATAAATTGATTGTTTTAGTCATTTAAATAAAATTAACTAATGATGAATCACTTTTGTTGGTTTTTAGGGATACTACCCTTAGAGTCTGTAAATAAAAATCTTCAAAAACTTAAAAAAAAAAAATCTAAAAGTAAATGAGAATGGACAACCAACCATTGTGTAAACGACCAATAATACAAATTTTTAGTATTATTGTCTTAAACCCATCTTAAGTTGATTGGTCTAAATTTTTTAAGATATCTATCATTGACATAATAAATGGTCTTGAGAAGAATTACTAGGTGCAATGCCCTCAAGCTTATTTATAGCCAAATGCCTTGGGGTTGCCAAGCACAATCATCAATGTGTCAAGGATAGGCTTGACATAGTTAAGAGGGTTATAAAAGGTCTAGCCTCTAAGCAAAATAATATGATTAATGAAGCCAAGTAGACAACTCATTTATATAAAACTATTGAGCAGTCATTGAAGGATACAGTAGCCATGCATGAGATATTGATGAAACAAACTAAGAAGAAAACTAATAGGATTTTGTTGAAGTCCGAAATTGAAGTCTAGAAAACTCAAAAGATGTTCTAAGATAGATATTTGCATGTGTTGAGTCTAAATTCAAAATTTTGAGATAAAAATATTTTTGCTGAAGTAAATTTGAGATTTTGGTTGAAGAATCAACAAAATAATCTCAGAAAAACTTTTAACAATAAGGATGTTAAGTGAATGCTCTTGACTTAGAATATTCTTCATCAAACATGCAACTTGTTGAAAAGACTATAAAACTAATTAAAAATCCAACTAAAGTCTGCCGAGCATGCTACTCTCTCTCTCTCTCTCTCTCTCTCTCTCTCTCTCTCTCTCTCTCTTACTCTCTTTATATATATATTACAAACCTAATAATATTGTTTTGTTAGTATTTTATTTGTTAAGATAAAAAAAATTTAAAATTTAAAAAAAATTATATGTTAAGATAAGAAATAATGAATGGAGTATATTGTATTTTTAAACTTCAATTTGAATGAATGAAAATGCATTACTATTAGGGAAAATTTTTTAAGTAAGCATAATTAAAAATATATTAAGTGTTTAAGCATGTTTTAAAAAAAATAAAACCAGGCAAAGTCGTTCGTTTTACAGGCGATTTACACTCGAGTCATGTAGTCAAATGGTTGACGTGGCTTTGTTGAGTAAGCTAGCCATTAGTATTAGTATTTGAAGTATTTCATATAAGTCGCCACTTCAATGGGCGACTTATATCAAATATTCTATTAAAAAAATACTAATCATATGTCCCATTTCTTAAAAAAATGCTAATTATACATCCATGTTATGCCTATAGTTAGGAGAATGAAATATTATATAGCCTCATTTTTAAAATTTTGAAAACATGTACTTAATGAAAATTACATGAGGAGATATTTAGGAATAACTCGATCATTATTAGATGAATTTAGGAATAACTCAATCGGAATTATTTATTATTATACTATTTTATAGACCTAGTTGATCTTTAATGTTTGTTTTCATTGGTGTTGTGGATTTTAGTGTTATACACATTAAAATCTGTACAGAGTCATTATTGATGACATTGGATGCTAAAGTGGTTGTGACAGACATGACTTAAATAATCTAACTTGAGCTACAAAGTTGTGTTGTTCCATCATCAAGACTTGTCTACATCATCTTTACTAATTTTTGTCATTATATTCTTTACTTTTTTGTCAGTTATTTTATATTTTTAATATAAATTTTATTTATTCAAAAATTTATATTTGGGTATAAATATGTGCTGTAAACACCTCTCTGAGAGCTGTAAGGAAGGCAGTGAAGAAGCTATAGAAGAATTTCATTTACTCAGGTGATTCCACTACATTAGTTGAGGTTTAAACTTCCATTTGTTTATAATGAATTGGCCTATTATGGAGAAAATTAGGGGTACTACAATGAAAGATTTACTGGAGAGTGCAAGTAGATGATTGCATTAATATATGAGAAGATGTTTGGATAGTCCTTTAGAGATGAAGGCTACGGAAAATAAAATATTTAGATGTTGCATGGATGAGTGGACAAAAGATCACGATTATATGCTCATGAGGATGCAAGAAGAGTTTATGAAAATAAATGTGTATAGGAGAAATAATTTCTTGAATAGTCAAGGTTGGATAAATTAGAGATGATATTCTACACACATGATCATCATTTTGTCGGTCAACACATCCTCCAATGTTATCATCAACTACGACGTGAAGGTGGAGGTGCTTGGGCTGATGAATTCAAAATGTCCCTGAATAATATGGACCACATCATTCTTTATCATCCTTGGTTACCACAGGAAAATGAATTTATTGTTTATTTTTATGAAAATAGGATGAAGGAGATTGTTAATGGAGATACAAGTAAAAATTCTTTTGATGCGACTAATGGCTAGATTTGTAGTGTGAGTTCGAGTTTCCCTTTAAATGTTGTCCGATGAAAAGCCAACTTCAAGCACGTTTGCACAGATTTATTAAGTGAGAATATAACCTTATCTTGTACGCTATGTAAGCTAGTTTGGTCTTGTATAGTCGTTTAGTATATCTCTAATGTTTACTTAAGTGTCGCAAGGTGTTCCTTGCTCAATATATAATCAAGTTGTTTTATGTAGGTTTTCAAGTGTTACGTATGATATTCAGTCAACTACCGAGGTTAAATTTGTGTGGTCGAGTAGGGTTGCTTAATGTTTAACTCAGATGTTTCTATCAAGCTTAATTATTATTTGTTCAACTTCTTTTCTTTAAAAAATTATTTTTTGGAATATTAATATGAACAAAAAATTTTGAACCAAATTACATATGAAAATGTCCACTACATAAAATAAGCATAATCAAAATACATGATCCATGACAGTGCTAACATTATCATAATATAACATCATGAAAACCTAACATCATCAAAAGCTAACATCAGATGTAACACAAACATAAGCTCATCTAACACCTCCTACGTGGTCCCTAGGGTAATGCATCACTGCCTAGAGTATAATACTGCGGTGGTCATAGAGGTCTCTCACGAAATCATTTTTTCCTAACTAGATCACAAAAACTTTACAAAAAAATTAAACAAACCAACCTATAACCACCATCTCTCCATTTCTCGCTTAAACTTTAACTCCTCTAAGCAAAATAAGGCATTTACAACAAATAACAAAATGGAAATAGCAAAATAAAATAAAATGTTTACTTACCTAAACCCTCCAAGCTGCCGGAAAGAGGAGATCGGCAACGTAGGGCACGGAGCAGTGGCGATGGAACATGAGTGAGGGAGAGAAGCTAAAAGGATCAGAGGGGTGTAAAAGATTCAATAAGCAAGCACATCTATTTAGATTTGTGGCATGTATAGCTATAGAAATTCAAGCTTGTTGTAGGTGGAGTCTGTTTAACGAGCAATTTACGCCCTGCCATGTCATCAAGCCACGTCAACCATTTGACTACGTGATTCGAGTATAAATCGCCCAACAAATGAGCTACTTTGCTTAGTTTTAAACTTTTTTAAACATGCTTAAACACTTAATACTTTTTAATTATGCTTAATTTAAAATTTTTCCTTTACTATTATGTGTAGAGTCAAGCTACAAAAAGAGAGAAGCTTGAATTTATATGCAACTTTTTTATACTTAGGGGTTGTTTGGTTGGCTAAAAAAAGAAAGCAATGTAAAAGAAATACTTTGAAATTATTTGGATGAGTGTAAAATAAATTCGAGGAATTTTTTTTTTTTTGAAATAAAAAAAAGTAGTTTAAAGTTTAAAAATGGCGGTCGGCAGCAGACGACAGCAGAAGCAAAGGGTGGCAGTGGTGGTGGTCAAGTGAGCTTGTTTGTGGTGCAAAGCATTCTTCCTCAAAACTAGGCAAGTTTGATTTTTATAAAAAATAAACTAGAATATTTTACACTATATTTACTTTACTTTGAATTCCTTTTTCATCCAACCAAACATCAAAATTATTAAAATTCTTGCATTTAACCCTAAAATATTCCAGCCAAATAGCTCCTTAAATGATTCCTTATAAAATTCTCCAACTGAAATCACTCCTATCAAATATAAAGTAGAAGGGTTAATTTATAAAAAGGAGCATGTTTTAAACTTAAATTAGCTTAAGGA
Organism: Dendrobium chrysotoxum; assembly: GCA_019925795.1. NCBI lineage: Eukaryota > Viridiplantae > Streptophyta > Magnoliopsida > Asparagales > Orchidaceae > Dendrobium > Dendrobium chrysotoxum. Next base: position 13,221,330 of record CM034311.1, on the reverse strand, counting down.
GCAAGGTTATGAAAAAAAATTAAAAAGGAGCAAATACAAAGAACATAAGCTCGTATTCGAAATTCTCATAAAATTGGGGATTAATTATCTAGTTTCGTAGAAATCGTAGCTTAGTTATCCGATTTCAATTGAAACTAGAACTTAATTATTCGGTTTCTATTGAAACTGAAACTTTGTTCTCCGGTGAGTATAAATTTTTTTATTTACCAGTTTATTATTTATAAGATTAATTTAAGTGAATTAGTTGTTAATAAATTTTTAACTTAATATTTAAATTCACAATAATTATTTTAGTTTACTATATAAGTATTAAGCTTTTTTGATAAAATTTAAATAGTATATTATTTATAAATTTAGTTTTATTTTTAAATTTAGTCAAAATAAAATAATTGTAAATTCATTTGTGAATAATTTGTACTAAGTTTTGTCAAATCAGTTTGTATTGTTAAAACAGTTTATTGTCAAGTCAGTCTAATGATTTATTTTTTTACTAACTAACATTAATGAGATCTATTGCCTTGTTGCATAAATTGAGCATATCTTGGTTATTTGGATGCATGAGACCTGTATCATGCAGGCTCAAGTTCATTTGTGAATCTTCTTCTACTTCTTATTTCTTCATTTGTTATAGATATGACTCCAAAAATCCCTTTAAAGAAATTAATTGTGGAGGGTAGCAGTCGATTGAAGGAATATTTGACGCATTTCACTAATGATGGCCTAGAGGAGAAGGCCAAATCGAATGAAATGTTTTGATGTTATATGCATTTCTGGTCAGAGGGTGAGGATTGCATATTATGGCATACACACGATGAAGTTATGAAAATTCCCTTTTTCAGGGATGAAGCCGGTTTGAGTGATGTGGTTTGGAGATTTCTGCAATAGAGGTTTATGGAACGTGGTGGCCATTTGGCTCCTGTGAATATTCTTAATGCCAGATTTTATGACATTGGACACCATAAAGATGGTTCTTTTGAGATGATTGTAGAAAACACAATTGTTAATATAGATCATTATATTCTCTACCGTAAATGGCATCATGCGGCCGATGCATTCCTCCTTGAATCATATGAGAATCTGAATGTTGTGGTAGGTCAAAAGAGAAAGAAGTTGCTGAATGCATCAGATTGGCAATACATCCAACACGAGTTTCAGTACAAATTCAGTTGCTATCCAACTCAATTATAATTCCAAGCTTGCATACGCATGGTGATCATGAATGGTTAAAGGGCTCATTTTTTGTTGAACTTTATTAAGTGTGTTAGTTCTCTAAATTTCTCCTTTGTGTTAACGTTTATTAAGTATTATGGGTGTGAAGGTTCATGTATGTTTGAATGTGATTTTTAATATAAAGTTTTTATTGTTATTAATCCTACCATTTGTGATGTGAAATAATGGTATATATAATGATAGGAATAAGATGTTAATGATACTCAAGACAAAAAAGTGAAAGTAATACAAAAATAATTTTAATTAATTTCATAGACAGAACTTCATAAATTCTTACATGAGTACAACACATACGTAGCCCATAGCCAACACACAGTTAAAAAACATAAGACCACTACAATATAATGCCAACACGGCGGTGATGGTGATAGGTCTGGCAAACACAACTAACTCCGCAGTCCACCTTGCCTGTAAAATGAAGGTATGTCCTATTAGTTACGTAATATGAGGCACATAATACGAATAGTAAAAGACTAATCGTGAATTGCTAGCTCTGTTTGGACAGGTCGCTCAATTATGGCCAGTAACGCCACATACTTTGCAAACTCGACCAGTATTCCTTCTGGGTTCATCTATTGTATTCTTGAACCTACTTGACCTTGATCTCCCAGCCTACCGCCTGAATGCAAGTGGTAATAATCGTATGATCCCTTCTACCTCATTAAACGGTGGCCAATACAAGTTCTCCGATATTATGTGAAAAAGAGTAGCATAACTTTGTTGGTAGAGCTGTAGATTGTGGTAGGGAAAAACAAAATATAGTAATCCCATCTCTTTGCTCCAGTAACAACAATAGCATGGAGACATGGAAAATGATACAGTTGTGGCTTATTACAACTGCACGAACACATCTGACTGGAATTGATTTCTACCTTAAATTCCTTACAAGACATATCGAATACCTGATACTCCTGGTTATTTATGCAAATGGGCTCTGGATAACGACGAGCTTCCTGCTCATATCGCTCCAAAGAGCTCCTTATACGAGGGTAAATGAAGACTCCATAGTAGCAACCCAAGTGGTTACTTCAGCCAAATGCTTATTAAATAAAGCAACAAGGTTGTAGTATATAGATGTGATTAGTCCCTGGATGGGTAGGCTGCGTTCAAGTGTAAGAACCCCATTGAAGCACTCTGAAGCATTCATGGTCATGATCCCATAACAACACCCACCATTATACAAAAGGATTACTTACTAACATCTCGCTCGACCAACCACTAATGTCTTTCTCCTTAATATTTTTTTATGTTCAACATCAGTGTGTTGAAAGTTGCGAACTCATCTTTGTTCCCAGCCAAGTACACTTTCTCGCAAATAGCTTCTGAATCAGTAACTACGACACGCCGAACAAATTTCTTGAAGTTCGCTCAAAGGTGTCATAAGAAATGATAGTGCGCTACATGCAAAAAGACTTCCTGGCATCTGCGAACAATTCCGGAGTGCTTATCAGATACAAAGCAGATGTCTTGTTGAGCTCGGACCTATGAAATGAGGTTGTGAACCATCTTCAAGAACCATGACCAAGACTCATTAGTCTCGACCTCTACAATAGCAAATGCAAGGGAGTATAGTCCACCATTCCCATCAATGCCCGCTACGGCAAGTAGAGTGCCTCTGTATTTACCCAAAAGAAACGTCTCGTCCAAGCTAAAGCACTGGGCGATAGAATTGTCATCCCTCAATTGATGGACCAAATACCCATAATAGTGATTTGAAACGATTATTTCCAATAACTTCCATATTGTAAATTGATCATGGAAGTGCAATTTTAATTGCTTCCATATAACGATATAGTAAGCAGTACGATTCCTCAAAATTATCAAAGACTAATTTGACAGCCTTTCTATTGACGTATCTCACATATTATATGTCATCTACCCACACAATTCATCAATAACATATGCCTTAAGTACTAAGTTACACTACTACTTACAAACAAAAATTTTAATGAAAATTAAATCACATATACCAACCATATGGACTAAATTTATTTTAAGCAAATATATATATATAAACGTTCAGTCAGCTTCTAAATAAATTTATTAATTTATAACTAATTTAATTTCTACATAGATTTAGACTTCGTTTGGGACGATTTTCTTACTGCTTCTTAAAGCAGCTTTCTAGTATAAAAATTATAATTTTTGTGCTAGAAAATTGCTTTAAGAAGCAGTAAGAAAGTTGTCCCAAACGAAGCCTTAATTTGAAAAATCTAACTAAAAAAATTCTTATTGTGATCAAGCTTTACTGTAATTAGTAACTCACTTGCGATCTACTAACAAAGAAAAAACTAGTTAAACTTTTTTATTTGCTCATATCTCAGATATATCATTAACATCATGAATAATATATTAAATATAAAACTTCAACTAATACTAACTAGATCAAGTAGAAGACTGATAGAATTGAAACGATTCCAAAATCAAAATATTATTTAGATATATTCTTACAAATTTCTGAAAATACTATTACTAAAACTAAATATCATTTACACCATCAATAAATTATAGCATTAAACGAAATATTGATTTATTCCCGTTGAATCTAAAACATTTTTTCCGATACGAAATGATATATTGCATTATATATACGAAATGATATATTGCCATTAAAAATAAAATTTTCAATTGAATTTAGCATGTGAGATCTTTGGTAAAATAAATCAGCTCAAATAAATTTTCAATATATATATATATAATGTCCCTCTAACTCAATCATATATAAAGAAAACTAAAGATCTCATAATCATACATTTAAGATATAACCTAACCAATTTAGATTTTGTTTGGGACGGCTTTTTTACTGTTTTTTAAAAATAGATTTTTTTAAAGGGAAATTTACATACATACCACTTTCTTTCATGTTATTTACATATCTAATACTCAAAACTTTAATATTACATTTCTATTACTCATTTAAAATTTTAATATCAAATATACCACTCCTATATTTCATTATCACCCCCCATATCACTCTACAAACTTTAATATTTCATTCCATGCACCCATTTTTGTTCTATGGATCATAGGCATGTAATATTAAAGTTTTAGGTATTAGATATATAAATAGTATGAAATAAAATGGTATGTATGTAAAGATCCTTTTTTAAAATCTGCTTTAAGAAGCATTAAAAAAAGTAGTCCCAAAGAAAATCTTAAACTTTTTAGGATTATACACTTCAATGAATGCTAATATTAGCCATTCATTTTAAGTGCATAAGATAATATATAAGAAATTTGATTAACAAGTATAGCATAAATATCAAATGATCAATTAAATCATGAACATTTTATTAAATTCTTAGCAACTTACTTGCTAAGTAACAAATAGCTACGCTCTAAAAACATAACAGACTAACAGATCAATGCCCAAAGTGTTTTTTCTTTGAGACCGTTCTACTTTGATCGGATTCTACAATAGTTACTTGCATTGCATTACGCAGCTCACTTTGTTGCACACCCATCGGATTCGACCAAGCAAAGCAAAGTCCCTTCGAAATTACATTAGTACAGCACGGTCCCAAGCGAAACCACAACGAACGTCCCTTACTTGAGTTCCATTGCCAATTTTTTTTCTCCTCCAATAAACCTGTAATGAGCAGAAGAAATGAAGGAATCGCAAAGCACATTTTAAATAACTCCATCTTCGTCTTCTTCTTCCTATTTATTCTGAACGCTGGCCGCTGCCAATAGCATCTACCTCGCCGGCGAGCTCGTTTTTTCTCTCGCCCTCGGACTAAAATTTGAAATAAAGATGAATAGTCAATATCTCTCCATCTTCTTCCTTTTGGTATTGCTCCCCATGCTTACCCACAGCGAAGGCCCTGTTCCCAGCATCAGCCTCGAACACCTAGACCCCACCCTCCCCCCAGCCGCGCTAGCAGGCCAAATCCCCAAATGCTCTGTCCTCGTCCTCCAGCAGGAATTCACAGACACCACCGGCTCCCCTCCTGCCTCCGCCAACTACACCCACCCCCGCGAATGCCCATTCCCCTGGACCCGCGTCATCCTCGAACTCTCTGTCTCCGCCTCCGATCTCCAACGCGACCGCATCGCGGCCGTGTGGATCGATGGCTCCGAAATCCTCCGCACCACAACCCCTCTCCCAATGGCCCCCGGCGCCTTCTGGACCGTCCGCAAAGACGTCTCGCGTTACTCCGCAATTCTCCGCCGCCTTGGCGATCCTTCTTACACCGCTGCTCGCGGCCGCGGCATCATCTCCATGATGCTCGAAAACTCAGATTCCCCCACCCATCTTCCCGGCGTCTACTCCGCCAACGTCTCCCTCCACTTCTACCGCGGCAGCACCACGACCACAGCCGCGGCCGCGGCCGCCCATCCAAATACCCGCTCCCTCTACCACGAGCCCGCCGACATCATCCTCCCGATCTCAAACCCTACCGGCTATCTCGGCTCAAACGGCTTCTGGTTCCGCATCGACAACGAAACCCACATCCAACCCGCCCCATTCGCATTACCAATGAACGCCTACCGCGCCGTGCTTGAAATCTTCGTCTCGTACCACGGAGACGATCAGTTCTGGTACACAAACCCTCTACGCAATTCTTACCTCCACCGCTCCCCCGGCGCTAATCTCTCCACCCCCCGCGCAAACGGCGGCTTCCGCCAACTCTACGCCAACATCGACGGTCAGTTTGCCGGCGGCCACATACCTTTCCCAGTCATCTACCCCCGCTCTATAAACCCTTTCTTTTGGTCTCCCGTGGCCGCCATTGGAGCCTTCGATATGCCATCTTATGACCTAGACTTAACCCCCTTTCTCGGTCTTCTTCTCGACGGTCGAACCCATGAGATTGGATTGGGGGTTCGAGACGCTCAGGCTTATTGGCTGGTTAGTGCTAATCTGCACGTATGGGTCGACCTCTGGTCCGACGCGGTTCGGGCCGGCCTCGTGCATTATTACGTGCCGCCGCTGAAGGTGAACCGGAACGCGGAGTGGAGGAATTTGGATGGGCAGTCGGAGATAAATGCTGAGGGGCTGTGGCAGTTTACTGGGTGGGTCAGTTCTTCGCGCGGTAATATTACCACTGCGGTGCGCCAAAAGATCAAGTTCAAGAGCCAGATCGAGGTCCAGAACCGCGGAGCTGTGACGCAGGTATATTTTAAGATTTCAATTATCATAAAAATCCATTATCATGTAAAACAAAAAAGAATCTATTTACAACTCAAGTATAACAATTTTAGAATATACTGTACCAATTAATTAAAGGGATCTTTACATACATACCACTTTATTTCATGCTATTTACATATCTAACACCTAAAACTTTAATATTACATGCCTATCATCCATAAAACAAAAATGGGTGCATGGAATGAAATATTAAAGTTTGTAGAGTGGTATGGGTAGTGATAATGAAATATAGGAGTGATATATTTGATATTAAAATTTTAAATGAGTAATAGAAATGTAATATTAAAATTTTGGATGTTAGATATGTAAATAGCATGAAAGAAAGTGGTATGTATGTAAATTTCCCTTAATTAAATAGCCAACTGTACATTGACCAAGGATTGATCTAAGCTCAGTGCTTAATCATAATTTATTAATTATGATAATAATTTTATAGATAGATTAGAAGAACTAAATAAGACTAAAAAAATAACATAATTTTGGCAGGTTGAGGTGAATAATAAAGAGAGGATGATGGTTGAGATGTCGAGAGGGCATCAGACTTTAGGGCGCGCACAAATGCTAGTTGAAGCGCCGCTTCAAGTTCAAACAACTAGCGTCAGCGCAGCAGGTGGGTCTGTGTTCAGAAAAGCAAGGCTTTTCCACCAACTTCTAGAATCAGTGGTCCTCAGCGAAGGGCAAGCAATGACGACAAGCACACTCACTGATCGTCAGGATGCTGAGGGCTCGGCGCTTATGCGTGGTGAAGAGCCGGTTTGGGGCAGTGGATCCACACGATCATCTTATAAATATAGGGATGATAACACATGCTATCTTCGAGCATTAAACACTGCCGGCGGAGTTATCATGATCGACACTACTAGTCCTTCATGCGCTGCGGAGGCTTAAATCAAAGGAGAATGATGGGCAAAGAAGGTGATCGTTTGGTTTTGATCTAGTTAGAGTATAATTGGGAGAATAATAGGTTTGGTGTCTTGTGGGATTTGCTGAAAGGATTTTTCCTGGAGTGAGATTGAGCTAGGTACGGCTATATGTGAGACAGCTTCATCAATCTATTGTATTTTTTGAGAATTTATTATTATTATTATTATTATTATTATTATTATTATTATTATTATTATTTCAAACGTGCTTGTGCATGCATTAGAATCCTAATAACAAATATATTATCACTCTAAATGATGGAAGAAAAATACAATAATAGAGAGAATAGCTTCTCATTCAGCCTCTTATTTCACTGGTTGAAATGGGAAGTGGCTTTCTAAAGTTTTATTTGGCATAAATCTTTACACCTATTTTTTCACCGCTTTTAAAAAAAGTTCGTACTGATAAACCGTTATACAAAACAGTAAGAAAGCTGTTTCAAATAAAGTTTAAGTAGTCTAAATATAGCATCAGGCTTTGACTCCCACTTTTTGCCCAAAAAAAGAGAGAGAAGAGCTTTGAGAATATAATTAGATTTGTATTAGAGACTATAATTAATGTGACTTGCTGAAATTAGAGTGAATAAGTATGGCTGGTTGATAGTTCTTTTAAGTGCTTGATGAATTATGAAGAGTTTTACATTGAAGTTCAACACAATGCGCAGATAAATTCACTTGGTGAGTCCTCTTGTACAAGAAAGCTCAATCACTTTAGTAAGTTTTCTCTAATGAATTCATTTGAATGGGTATCTGAGTTGCTGAGTTTCATAGACAAGATGCAGCTCTCAATGACTTGACACCAGAAGCAAAATACGCTATAAAATTGAGAGATTTTAACATTGTTGAATACTAATTTGGTTAAAAGCTAACAATTTGTTGAATTTGATTCATATATTTAAATGATCTTATTAGGAAGATCATAAGTTAATATTAGTTCTCTAAGGCTTCGTTCGAAATGATTATCTTATTGCTTCTTAAAGCAGCTTTTTAGTAAAAAAAATTCTAATTCAAGAAATTTTTGTACTAGAAAACTGCTTTAAAAAATATTAAGAAAACTGTCCCAAACGAAGCTTAATTCTCTTATTATTTGTTAGTATAGAAAAATAAGAGAACTAATAAATTGAGCGGTGGAACTCAATATTTTTCTGAATGAAGTCACATAAATTTACAATTTTTTTAAAAGATAGCACAAATTAACAAATTTCCTTTAATGTTTATTCATATATTAAAGGAAAACAATTATCAAGAGATCTAAATAAAGTTTGTAACAATATGAAACTAGTTTTATTACACGTGTATATTTTTTATGGCATCATACAGTCTAATATTTTTTTATTATGCTTATAATTTTAAATGTCTAATAGTTAAATTTATTATCTAATAAATTAATTATATTTATGTTATATCTTGTAGATATTAAGAAAAATTCCTCCAAAATTTTCATATAATCTTAAGATATCAAGAAAATTATTTCTAGAATTTTCATCCCATCTTTTTTTTTTTCATGATTATACTTTGATCATCTAATAATTTAATTGCGCTCACCTTTTATATTAGTTATATTTTATAATGATTTAAATATAATGAGACATAATATATGGTATACATATCAAAATTAAAAAAAAAAAACATACCGACAATTTAAAGGGGTATGCCTCCAATCCTTGATTAATTCAGGCTTCATTAAGGATAGCTTTTGGCTACTATTTTTTGCTATTAAAAAACTTTCATGCTAAAAAATTTCAGTAGAAAATAGTAAAAAATTATCTCAAACTATGGGTTCGTTTTGGACAACTTTTTTATTGCTTTCTAAAATAATTTTTTAGTACAAAAATTTATACTTTAAGAAACTTTTGTACTAAAAAGCTGCTTTAGAAAGCAGTAAAAAAAATATTCCAAACAAAGCCTAAGACATCATTTGGGATAGCTTTCATACTGCTTTATAAAACATATTTTTAGTACCATTTTTTTTAATTGTAATAGAAAACTACATTAAAAAGCAGCAAGAAAGCTATCACAAGCTTTATTTGAGACAACTTTTTTATTACTTGCTGACCGTGTACAAAATTTTATTTTTCAAAAAACTTTTGTACTAAAAAACTATTTTATAAAGCAATACGAAAACTATCCCAATTAAAACCTCAATCTCAATTGTGCAAAATATCTAAAATTACTATAAATTCGTCGAAATCAGCATTAAAAAAAATAATTACGGAATCAAATCTCAGCCGTCCAACTCCATTGCACTGCTGAAATATTTTTAAGGCGAATCAAATATATTTAAACAATTCATCATATAAAAAAGAGAACCTACGTTCGCAGCCAACAGAAACAGCTTGTCCATTCACCCCGAGATACCTTCACTAATTTTACCTAAGTATAAAATTATAATAATATTATTAGTGTGAACGATGATGGCATCTTTGGCTCATTAAGATGAAAATAAAATTTTATATTTAAAAAAAAATCATCTTATTCCATCGCGGCCTACGGAGAGGGAAATTATTCTGTGTGGTTATCGGATCATTCGGAGATGAATCAGAATGTACCACGTGACCTAATATATAACAGTACACACAATATCGCTACACAGTAAAAAAATGACGTCAAATGTCCTGATGGGCCTGTAGGCATCTAATGACCGAACAGAAAAATTTCTCCTGCGGAGATGCCGAACAGCAATACTACAAATCACCGAGTCAGCGAGAGCACGTGGAGATGCAGAAGCCCTCCACATGCATCAGCTTGGCGAGCTACACTCCCCGAAGCAGCTACGCGTCCAATGCCCATTCATGGATTTATCACAAGCCCACTGCTCTGTTCCTATCCCTTCTCGATATAAACTCCCTCACAACTTCAAAAGAACTAAGTTTTATAAGCAATGGAGGATTGTGTTGACGACCTCTTGAACTCTTTATCAGATTATAAGAAGATAGAAGAAGAAGAAGAAGAAACTGTAGAAGAAGCTGAAGAGAAGGGTACCTCGAAGTCTAGTGGTCGTGGTGGGCTAATAGAGCAGATCATTTCGCATTTGCCGGTGGCCATTCCCGGCATTTCAGACACTTCTGCTGCAGGAGAATCAACTCATGGAGATAATGATACGGACAAACCTGAAGCGAAGAAAGCCGAAGAGCCTGAAGGAATAATTTCTCTACCAGGTGCATTTTTGTTTCTCTGGGTTTAAACTGGGTTGCATTTTGGTTGAATTTGATTTTGTAATAAGCATTTGATTGTGTTGTTGTTACAGATAGTGGTCCAGATCCTGAAGAGGCGACCATTCTCATCTCAATTATCCATGATTAGTTCAGGAGCAAAATCAATAATTTTTCTGGATTTTGATGGTCTATGGGTCCTGTGTAAAAGTTCATTGTTATCGTGGTTTTATTTAACCCATCTACTCGTTACATATGAAAATTTTGCTTTCTGTCTTCTGCCGTCAATCTATTGAAGATTGTTGTTTTCTAGTCTCTGAATCACATCACACTGTGATTCATATTCTATAGGAAATTATATGTTTCAAGTGCTAGAGAGAGGTAAACTCGGGTAATTAAATTGTAAATACAACCTGAGATCTCGATCAATACAAAAGCTTTAGCGTTTATTTTAATAGCTAGTGCATAAATAAGACATGAAATTTCACATGTCATTGATCTTGGATTCACAACAGATCATCACAAGGCTTATGAAAATTACAAAAATTTAAGGCGATAGCAACGCCCAAATTCAAAATTGCTTACATTGTTGATTTGAGAGACTTGCACAAAATAAATTAAAAGAATTGGAATTCTTGCAAGGAATGATTAAGTTATCAAGTAAAAAAAGGCCCTATATGAGAAGTTTAACTAACTATGTTTCAATCATGCCGATCAAAGAACTTCTCAATCAGGACAGAGAACGCAGCAAATCCTGCACATCCAGCACATGCTGCTTTGGGACCGCCTAGAAGAAAGATAACACAGAATGAACGCACAAGAAAATGGCAATGCATAGATTAAGTCGATCACAAATTTTATAGAACTGAACATAATGTATTTTAAACAGCCTAAGGAAAACATTTGCAAAGGCTTCATTGAAGTAATCACTTTGTAAAGGTCTTTATTTCAATCGAAGTAGCAAAAATCTATGTTCATTGCATGGGTTGCACGCAACATGTTTTCCTTTTTGGAGTTCTGCTATTGTCTTTTTTAACTCGATGATGAAGAAATTGCAACTAAAAGAATCATAATTTGAAGAATTCTATTCAGGATATTAAGAGCACCATAAAAACTAAGTTTGTAAGAACTGCTAAAGAGCAAATGTCATTGGTATAGAAGGCGAGCTTTAAAATTGCTCACCACCATAAGATATGTTAAAATGCTCTCAAATTCTAATACTCCTAAGCAAGATTCTACAAGGACTTTTCAGATAAAATCATAACTCCAGTTACCATTCTGAAGTCTATGATAAGGAAAAGAAAAAAAAAAACCCAGACCACAATGTTATACATATATGAAAAACTAACAGACAAAATCTTAATAAAGGACCAAATTTGTTGCAAATTAAAGAAACTCAAATGTTGACACTCTTACGCTGTGGTTTGCATATCATTACAAATAGAAATGAGCATTTGTATGTAGACTAAGCATCTAATTGATTGAGGCCAAATTTTGTAAGGTGTTAAAAGAAAATCACTCACCTAAACTCTACAACAGGTAACCTTGTAAACTTCCAAAATTTCAATAGCAGAGCAAGGAAATAATAACCTTAATTTGATATTTGATCACAACTAGGTTAAGAAAGATGGTGAAGACGGGAAAGACCCCCTTGAGTGAATTTTTCCATATTTCAAAGATAATGGTCTGCTTAATTATTGATCCAATCGGGAACATATTGCAGCTCCAGATGATATTACTACCTCACAATTTAGGATAGGCTCCATGCATGAGTTTTCTGATAATTCAAGAGTTAGTATCTCAACTGTTCTATGGTTCTTACATTTACTGCTGGTACATGTTATAGCACCTCGCCTTTCGGAAGGTAATAAGCATTTTTCTTTAAGTCTTTGAACAGAATGATGGATGCATATTCTTTCGGTTATAGATTCTTGATCTGGTGGACATAAAATTATGTAAAATTATGATTAATTTAGAATTTTTATGGAGTGACAAGATTATAGTGTTGATCATCGTCTTTCATAAGAGCCATTCAAGTGTAGTTAATAGATACAAGCAAAATTCCTCCCGTAACTCATAAGCCAAATCCCATATTAGGTGTATGTAATATTACAGCATGCCTATTTCCCTATATACGTTGTTAGGCCTTAAATCCTCTATTTGCATGTATTCATTTGATGGACGTTATTCAGAATAAAGTTATTAAGGTTTATTTGATGCAGATGTAGAACCAGAACTGAGCTTCCTCGGATTCATTAATTTGACTTCTATTAGAGAATTATCCATTGATTAAATAAATGAGTATAAGATCTACGTATATGCAAAGTCCATTTACACAGATTTTATGACTTGACTCTGGCAAACATCCAGTTACTTAAAGAATTAAAAATCTAATTATTTAAGGTATCGATTTAAGGGGAAAGGGTCTTGTAGATGAGAAAACATTAGAGCATTTGATCAATGGAGAAGACTAATTGCTCTTCGTGGAAATGCCCCTTAAATTGAACAATACGAAGAGTGTATTACTCTTTTAGCTCACAAAGGAAACTCAGCTTATGGAACGAGCAATAACTTAATAGGAGAGGCTGTTATAGAAGTCAATAGTCTTAGGTGTTTCAAAATAGTTTATTAGGGAATTAAGTTACGGAGTTTTAAAATGCTCTAGTTACACCAGAATGGGTTCTATATTAGAAGGCTTAATAGCTTGAAGTAGAAATGATAAAATCAGAGTTTGAATAACTGGATAAATATGTTGTAAATCTGGACCCAAGTTCTGTGATTTTGATAATAACAAACATTATTGGACTTTTTACTATGCTATTTCAATCTATTGCATATCTGTTTTGTCCTGCTCACTAACATTTTAAGTCTACCGTTCACTTGCAACTTCAATCAGCTCAAGATTGGGTAGACTAGGGTTGAGTCCGTTTGTAATTTCAATTTCAATGTACTTTTATCTTTCTTGAGTCAAGTCGTTTATATGGTGGATACTAAGTTAAGTAACCTTGCACACACACACTTAAGGGAGTGAGTTGGTGAGTTAGAAAATTTTCTATTTTTTGAACTAATCGTACAATACGATTTAGATCGTACTTGACGATCCGTTAAAACAGAAAACCCTAATTAGGACACCTCAGTTAATTAATATTGATTAAACTCATTGTACTGTATGATATCGATCGTACAGAACAATAAGTTATAATCAGCAAAACAGCCGACAATCATAATTTAGGTAATTTTTTAATATTCAAAATCTGTGTCTAATCGTACCGTACGATCTTCATCGTATTGTACGATCTACGACAATCATACCTAAATTGATCCTGTGATTAGGTGTTTAATTATGGTTAAATTGTTCAATCAGATCGTACAGGACGATTGGATATGATCGTACAGGACGATTGGATGCGATCGTACTATACGAACCGATTCCTACATGGGACAATAATTAAATGTCGCCCATCGTCCAAGATGAAAAATCATAATTTTTCATTGATAGTACAAGACGATCCTCAAACTTCATACGGTCCGAACCGATCTCTGTACGGGACGATATTTAATCGTTAGTTATAGTACTGGACGATCAGTTCAATCTCTTGAACTAATCGTACAGGACGATCGCAGGATAGTACAGGATGATCAGTACAATCTATTGAACTAATCGTCCAGACCAATGCAATTCGTACTAGCTGAAAGTGCTATTTTGAACTAATCGTATAGGACGATCTTGGATCGTACTAGACGATCAGAAGCATTATATTGAAAATTAGAGCTTCTTTGGAGGCTCTTTATTTAAGCTATCATATTGTCTTGTAAAGATAATCATTTGCTATTGAATTGCTTGAAAGGGAGCTTAGAGAGAGAGTTGAGGAGAGCTTTGAGAAAGAAGAGCGGGAGAGTTCTTGTGAGAGGGAGTTGTGAGAGCTTCACAAGATTACTCCAAGCAAAGTTCCTTCCAATCTTCTTCAAGTCTCTGCTTTGATTCTTGGGTGCTCCAGAGAGAGATTCTTCAGCACTTGATCGTGGTTCTCGGCCAACTCCATGAGGGAGTAAAAGGATTCGTGATTCTCTGCCAACTCCAGGAGAGAGTAAAAGGATTCGTGCTTTGCCATCTCCAGGAGGGAGAAAAAGGATTTCAGGTTCTCTGCCTTCACCAGGAGGGTGAAAAAGATTTAAAGTACTCTGTCGCACCGGGTTGGTGGAAGAGATTTTATAAGGGCTTCTCTACTAGCTGTGGGGGCTAAATGAGATACACTAAAAGGTTTAGTGCAATACCTGGAGCGGAGGCCTTCAGGGAGTGGACATAGGTCAGATTTGATCGAACCACTATAAAATCTGGTGTGTTCGTTCTTTTACTTTTTCGGATTTTAATTTTCGCACTTTTCTGTGATTTATTGTGTGGTTGAAAACTCTAATTTTGTTGTTAGTGTGAAATTGATCTGCTTTCGTATGAAGGGATTTTCTTTTTATTAAATAATTTTTAAATTACCAATTCACCCCCCTCTTGGTTAGGCTCAGACTAATTCTTAGAGGTTTAACAACCTTCAGGAACTTTCAAAATATTTATATTAAATCAAATTAACTCATGTTATTGAGGTTTAATAACTTACCACAAGTAATATAAATAAAAATGTTCCCACTAACGGAGAAGATTAATGGGAGCTTGAGGACCATACTTTATTTAAATAAGTTCCATTCCGTTGTTGAGATTCAACTCTAAATTATAACGAAAGGAGGAGGGCTGTAAGCAAAAAAGTGCAGCCGATGAACAACTCGATACTCGTTCATATAATACTCGTCTACTTTTGTTTATTTACATAATTAAACAAGTATAAACAAAATTTTAAAATCTCATCATATAAATAAATAAGTTTGAACATTAACTCATTTATTCATTTATATTCGTGAATATGCTCATTTATTGTTTATAATTGGCTTACTAAAAATATGATAAAATGTTCGTTTAATGATATCTTAATTTTTTATTTGATGACTTATTCTATGTTATTGTCTCATATTTCTATAGCTTATACATTTTAAAAATTATGCATATTATTAGATGAATATGTATAATGTACATATCAAATAAATAGCTAAATAATAGATTTAAATATTTTCTTATTATTTAAACTTCATCAAATACTTAAATAATACCAAATGAATGCCAATTTTTTATTAAAATCTATAACCTCAATTATGTCTAGTAATGAAGTTATATGTTTAAATTATTAATATCAAACATATAATTAGTTAGGCTTAACTAAAACTCAATTTCATCTTGAACTTGATAAGAAAATTAATAGACAAACTTGTACTAGATTTTAAAACTTGGAACATATTCGAGCTCGGCTTAAACTCAATTGAAAAATAAATGAACAAACGTAAATAATGTATTACTTGGCTTGACTCGGTTCTTTCACAAACCTAGAAAAAAGCTCATCCTTCTTGGCATGTTATTTGTTCCCTGTGCTATGACAAAGCTTGTTCATATGATCAGTTGACATCTAGTGGTGCCTCATTTCCCTTGTTTTATTTCACATGTTTGTTACTTTTAATTTATCATTCATCAAACATACTTAACTTTATTTGAACCCTTCAGCTTATGTTTTTGAGTTGTTATTAAACTATATCTCAATTGGATAATTTTGGATTATTCAATATATTATGTTGGACATAAAATAACATCGCATTTATTTTTTTACATTTATATGTTTGATTTTTTATAGATGGGGATATTATCAGCAGAATCCAAGTTGGATGGTTGAAGTGGAGGAATGCATCGGGCTTATTGTGTGATAGAAAAGTACCCCTCAAACTTAAGGGAAAATTCTATAAGATGGTGGTGAGACCTGCAATGCTTTATGGTGCTGAATGTTGGCCATTAAAAGAGAAGCATAATTCTAAGTTAAGTGTTGCAGAGAAGAGGATGCTCAGGTGGATGAGTGGCTTTACCCTTAGAGATAGGATACGAAATGAGCATATTCGTGAAAAGGTTGGAGTAGCTCCAGTGGAAGATAAGATTAGAGAGAGTCGCCTTAGATGGTTTGGTCACGTAAAACGGCGGCCTCCCGATGACCCGGTTAGGAAAGTAGAGGTCTTAGATTTGACTTATGTTAAGAAAGGTAGAGGTAGACCTAAAAAGACTTGGTTAGAAAATATTAGAAATGATCTTTCTTTATTAGATTTAAACGAGAATTTGACTTTTAATAGGACACAATGGAGAAAAAGGATTCATGTAGCCGACCCCACGTAGTGGGATAAAGGCTTGATGTTGTTGTTGTTGTTGTAGTATATGTTTGATGCATTATTCTATGGAAATTCCAATTAAATTATTTGATTCAGTGACTAGGGAGGTTTTGTCAGGCTACATGCCTTATGTGGATCATAGGGTCTGTTATGTGTTCTTGCCGTGATTGTCTTTACTTGGATTGGGATCTAGGGGTAACTGACAATTTGTCTTTTGATTTTTGGTATGCTCCAAGGAATAAATTATTATGGTTTCTGACTCAAGCTACTTAAATATTTGAACTATCTACTTCGTGCTGAGATGCATTCACAACTTTGTGCTTTGTTTGAAGGATATGAAATACTTGAGTTTGCATCATTATAATACCCTTATTGGTGATTGGTACGTTTATTTCATCATCCCTGTAAGTTCCAACCTCATCTTGCTAATGATTCTGCATATTTAAAGCAGTCACCATAACCTGTTGGTTATAGGATTGGTAATTGATATGTTTACCAAGTATTTGGAAATTCTCATAATTTTTTATAAATATTTTAGATTAGTAACCATACAAAAGAAGACAACTACTTAAGATAGTTGAACTACTTAATCGCCTAAGAGAAGTCATACTCCTATATCACCATATTAATAAATTGGCCATAGGTTCAAACAAGGATTTCAGCAAAATAAATATTATCGTACTTAGAACTCATATTATTATTAGTTTATATTATTAATATGATTTTCTCTATATAACTTGTCTCAGCATTCTAAGAAGTCAAAACCCCTCCGACTTGTTTTTTCAGACTTCTACGTATCCAAGAAAGTGGGCGTGAAATTTGTGTTAATCATTGTTCTTGGATTGGAAAAGAATTTTCACACTTCCCAACTCTGGGAGATGTGGATGTGACGATTGTCTGTCCTTCTCGAAATAGTTTTTCTTTTGAAAAGAAAAAGAAAGTTTATTATAATTTAGTATCATCAACTAAATTTGGAAAGACAATAGAACAACAATCAGAACTATGATTTTAGAATCATGATGCTAACTTCAAATGGCTTTGGATAAAAAAGAGAGTTACTTACCTCTAGCTGATATAGCCCCTCCTGTAACACAACCAGCAACGACTATATTTGTGGTATCGTGTTTTGCTCGTGCCTTGAGATAAAGAAAATCAATCAATATTAACTACATTTAAAAAAGGATAAGTTATTTCCAAATTTCAAATTTTCTTTAATTACCTTCTCAACTATACATTCAGCCGCTGAAAACACCAAGCCCATGACAGCAAATGCCTTGGCAGAATTAATACTTCTCCTGCCCATCTGCTTTGCAGTGTATATAAATTGCTGCCTTCCGGTCATTTCTTCTTGCATTATTGGATTATCCAAAGCACCGAGAAACAGTCCCATGAATAGACCAAGCCCACCACCTAAAAACCATGCAAATGCAAACATCATCAAATTCTCAAGTCTATTTTATATAAAATTTCCACAATTTTATTACTTAACAAAAAAATTTTAAACAGTAAAAGAGTACGTAGAGTTCAAAAATTCAAATGTATTTGTGTCTGACAAAAAGGATCACCTAACTAAATTAATCAAATTATCTGAAATTTTCACAAGTTTTATACAGATACATATACCAGAGATTTAATCGGGCTGGTCCCATGGCAAATAAAAGAATCTAAAAAAAATGTACCAAAGCTTCAACGTTCAAACAAGCAAATCGATTTATTCTATTGCAATCCTCAAGCTGAAGCAAAAACATAAAAAATTTATGAAAACAAATAAATAACAAAAGAACCCCAAAGAAAATGTGAAGTGACCATAAATCAATTACAAACATTTATTAGAAAACTTCAAAACCATGATAAAGATAATGTCATAAAAGGACCTCTAATGCCAGAATTTGCATCCATCGCATCCAAAGAGCCTCAGCTTTACAAATTTGCTTGCATGCATGCAGTTACTTATAGCTTTTTTGAAGATAGAAATCTATACCAAATATTCTATTAATTGAACGTCGAACACATGAACAATTATAGATGAATACATACAAGGCCAGTTATAAATAAGAAGTGCAAAAGGTAATTCTATGCAAGGAGCTAGTGAATATTCAGTTTTAAAGGTCAGCATATCCTTGAGCTAAAACTCTTCGACAGGCAGTTATCTATAGTTACCAAGAGGTGATTATATTTAAATAAAGATGTACATAAACAAAGCAACCTTAAAAATAAACTGCAAAATTTATACCTGCTTAAGTTTTTTTATGAGAAATATCTCAAAATTTAAAGACAGGTTTACTTATCAAGAAAAGAAAGGAAATTACATTGAACTTGAATTAGGAATGAGCTATATTCACTAATTTTAAGAAATAAAGAAAAAAGAACGAGCTTTAATACCAAATATTACGTTTTATACTCATTAAGCTTCAACTTTCAATCCTAAGAAAGGCTGCAAACCATTAAAAAAGGCATTGTGGAGGAGGAACAGGATTGTCTGCGGTATTCCTTCGTCCTTCTTTGGCTGGAAAGGAAGCCGATCATTTGTATCTGACACATACTCCTCTAAAATTACATTGACTAAGCATTCTTCACAGTTGCTTCAAATGTTTGGGAAAGGGTCCCTGATGCGCCTTGGTATCAAAAATAGCAACAAACTCCAAGAGATTCAACACGAGGGGTAATGGGTCCCACAAGGGGGGTTGAATTGCCCTCTCCCGTATCAATACTCTCCTCCCCAAAATGCACCTTATCCTCAAGGTGAAAGGTAGGGAACTGTGTCCTGATTGCCTCGTATGGCTCCCATGTGGCATCATGCTCTGACAGATTTTTCCACTTGATTAGCACCTCTTGTGCCCCTGTCTCCCCTCTGCGCACACCAGCTACTTCCAGGGGTTCCAAAATGACGTCCATGTCCTCTGTCAAAGTAGAAATGATGGTGTATGCCCTCCTATTGCCTTCATCAACTATGAGACATGAAAAACTGGGTGCAAAACTGATGAAGGCGGTAACCTCAGTCAATACGCTACTGCTCCAATATGCTCCATGATCTCATAGGCCTAAAGTACCATGGGAATAATTTCTCATTCCTCCTTCAGGCTAGTATTTTCTATCTGTAGGGCATCAATTTTAAGTAAACCATATCTCCTGGCTCGAAGTTTACTTCTATCCTGTGCTCATCAGCCCTCCTTTTTATGATCTATTGGGCTCTGAACAAATATCCCTTTAACTCAAATAATACCTTGTCCCTCTCCTCTAAGTACTGCTCGACGCTGAACACAGGTGTAGCGCTCTGTCCATAATGAATTAGATGGGGTAGATCTCTCCCATAGAGAATTTTGAAACGAGTGGTCTCTGCTGCTAAATGGTATGAGGTATTGTACGAATATTCTATCCATGCCAACAACCTTGCCCAACTCTTCGGCGTGTTTGATACAAAGCATCTCAAATAGGTCTCTATGCTTCTGTTGACCACTTCTGTATGGCCATCTGTCTGGGGATGGAATGATGTGCTTCTCTTCAGGACTATCCCCAGAAAACGAAACAACTCCTTTCAAAAGTAGCTAAGGAACACCTTATCCCTATCTGACACAATGGACTCTGGAAATTCATGCAAGCGTACCGCCTCTCATACAAAAACAATAGTCATAGAGACAGCAGTGTAAGGATGCTTCAGAGGGATGAAGTGTGCATACTTGCTCAGACGATCCACTACTACCAGTATCACTGAAAATCCCTCTAAAAGCGATAACCTCTCAATAAAATCCATCGTCACTTCCTCCCACACCCTCTCCAGGAGGGCTAGAGGTTGTAGTAACTCTGCTAGTGTCATGGCTAAGTGCTGTGCCTTTGACACACATCACATCTGGCTATCCAGTCCTCTACATCATGGTGCATTCCCACCCAGTATAACTCTGCTAACAATCGACTGTAGGTTTTTTGAGCTTCTGAATGTCCTCCAACTGCACTGCTGTGAAACTCTTATAACAGCGTGGGAATGTATCCCAATCCTCTCGGTAGAACGAATCTCCCCTGACGTAGCAGCTGGACTCCTCTCAACATGTAACCAGGATTATTATCAAGGTTCTGCAGCAAATCTGATCTGATCATCCTTAGTCCTTCATCCTATTCACTCTCTTGTTTCAAAGCTTCCCAATCAAGGATTATGGGTACGGACAAAACTGCTAACTGAGGCTCTTTGCCTTTCCGGGATAAGCGTCTGCTACCTTGTTTTCTTAGTCCGTTTGGTACTGTATCTCAAAGTCATATCCAAGCAACTTGGATAACCACCGCTGATACTTCTCTGTGACCATCCGTTGTTCCAATAAATATTTCAGGCTCCTCTGATCTGTCCTGACTAGGAAATATCTCCCCAACAAATATGGTCACCATTTTTGAATAGACAAGACAATAGCCATCAGCTCCCTCTCATACACAGACTTGAGTCTCACCCTGACTGTGAGCACGTGACTGAAATAGGTGATAGGCCGCCAATCCTACATGAGCACTACCCCCAGTCCATATCTTAACACATCTGTCTCCACCACAAATGGTCTGCTGAAGTCAGGAAGTGCTAGTACTGGTACACTGGTCATCGCCTTCTTCAGCTACTCGAAATCCTATGTAGTAGCCTCCCCCCCCCCCCCCCCCCCAATTCGAAACTATCCTTCTTCAATTGCTCAGTCAATGGCCATGCTATCGTATCGTACCCTTGCACAAACTTTCAGTAGTATCCGGTGAAGTCTAACCCTCTCAGCTCCCTCAAGTTCTTAGGTAAAGGCTAATCTAGCATAGCCTCAATCTTGGACTGCTCTACTGCTACCCCTGCTTTGCTCACCACATGTCCCAGGTATTCCACCTGTGGTTGTTTAAACGAACATTTCTTCAGGTTGCATATAACTGGTTCTCCTTCAACGTATCTAGTACCATCTTCAGATGACCCATATGCTCTACCTCCGTATGAATATAGATAAGAATGTCATCAAAAAATATCATGACAAACTTTTTGAGGTAGGGCTGAAAAACCTGATTCATGAGAGACTGAAAAGTGGCTGGGGCATTGGTGAGGCCAAAAGGCATTACCAAAAACTCGTACTGACCCTCATGAGTCCTAAAAGCTGTCTTGTGTACCTGACTTCATTCTAATTTGGTGATATCCTAACTTCAGGTCAATCTTTGAGAAAATGACTGCTCAAAACAGCTTCAGGGATAGGAAACTTGTCCAGCAAAGTTTTCTTATTTAGGGCCTGGTAATCTACGCAAAACCTCCAACTTTCATCCTTCTTTCTTACTAGTAGCATGGGACTAGAAAAAGGACTCACATTGGGCCTAATAATTCCTGCCTCAAGCATCTCTCTGATGAGCTTCTCGATCTCATCCTTCTGAATCTATGGGTACATGTATGGTCTGACACTGATAGGCGATGCTCTCCCCTTTAAGGTATTGGCATGCACATACTCCCGGAGTGGCGGTAACCCGTTGGGTTGCTGAAAGACCTCAAAAAATTGCTGCATAAGTTGTACACAATTAGGAACCTCCATCGGCTCTGAGTCTCAGAACTCCTCTAAGCTCTGCAGCTCCAGCAAATAGCCCAGCCCTGCTCCATGTATCGCTCTGACCATGGTTTTGAGTGAAACCATGGTTTTGCACAGACTAGCATCTCCCCACAGTACCACCTTTTCCCCTCTACCTGAATCTCCATAGTCAGAGATTTCCAATCCACCTTCATTTCCACGATCGTTTGTAACCACTTCATCTCTAAGATCACATCAGTGCTCCCCAAATCTAAGGGAAGAAAATCCTCCACTATCTATATACCCTGGACTTTCAGCACCAATCTCCTGCAAATCCCCCTACTCCTCTCTACCTTTCTCATTCCCATCAAAACTCCAAAGCTCCCTATATCCACCAACTTCAATTCCAACTGATCCACGATCCAATTGGAGATAAAGTTATGAGTAGTCTCACTATCCACCAAGACCACCACTGGCTACTCCCCAATCTATCCCCTCACCTTCATGGTGTGATTTGGGGTAAATCTCACCACAGAATTTAGGGACACTTCGGCCAAATCAAGGTGCAGATGCTCTCTTTCTTCTTCTGCTTCCTCTACCTGGTCTTCGATGTCATTCTCTTCCTCCTCACAAACCAAAAGGACCTGGAGTGTGCGATCCTTGCACTGACGGCCTAGTGCATACTTCTCATCACAGCGAAAACATAGACCTTCCACTTTCTTGTTCTGCACCTCTGCCTCTGTGAGGCGCCTGAAATTGGCCCCGGAGCGAACTCTGCCAATCTCCTCCTTTGGTGCCTCCAGCTGAAATGATATTGTCTGGGTCCTTGGCGCCAATGAAGTTAAAGGTACTTCTATAAAAGCCTCCCGCAACCCTACTCTTACCTCTTCTCTCCATCTGCCTTCGATCCTTTGCTAGCTCCATCATCTCCTTCAACCCCTTCGTCCTTAGCAATCAAAGGTCTGCTCGTATGCTGGGCTTGATTCCCTTCATGAAATTTTCCTCCAATACTGCCTCTGAAATTCCCCTCAAACTCCTTGACAACAACTCAAACCTCTCCCTGTACTCCATGGCAGTCCCCTCCTGTGTCAAGGCAAGGAATTGCTCGTGTAGGTCTCCTCTCGAATGACTCGGAAACGTTCCAACAAGCAATCCTTAAGCCTCTATCCACTGGAACCAAGCGAGAGCTTTCCCCTCCAGACATAACCCTGTGGCCGTAAGCTTCTTCTTCCCTCTTAACTCATTTACCACAAAATACATCTCTACCCGGTATACCCACCCATGGGCATCCTCCCCTTCGAACACCGGCATCTTCAACTTCCTCACCTTCGCTTCTCCACCCCAAGTTTCTCTCCTGTAGATAGTCCCCCCCCCCCCCCGATGTATTGAGGGTGGAAATCCCACCTTCTTCCATCCTCCTCCCATGAACTAATGCCCATTGCTCAGCTCGTCCACCTCCCTCTCCGGTTGTCCACTCCCCTTGCCCAAACGACCTCCCATAGTGGTCGGTCGCCCAACCACCTCCTCCATAAATCCCACCATAGAACTCTCTTCCTATTGTCCTTTCATCCGGAAATCCTGATCCGCCCCTTCTCGGAGCCCAGAGGTGGTTCTTGATGGAAGAAACTCGCCTCATCAAACTCCTCCCATTCAATCTCATTTCCCTTCGATTTGGCCAAGGGAACCCCAGTCAAATCGTATTAAGGGTTGGCAATCAGAACCACTGGTGGGGCTTTGGATTGCATCTCCATGAGCTTCTTTATCATCTCTTCCATCCCTCCCAATCGGCTCTCCATCCGATTTTCTAGAGTTGAAAATCTTTCCTCCATCTCGGATTTGTTTTACTCCATTTCCCCTTCCAACACATCAACCTTCTTTGCTGTCATTCACGGATCTAAGTTCCAAACCGCAAAAAACAGCAAAATTCAGCGACTATGATCTTCAAACAGTAAAAATCAGCAACGAGGAGGAATTACGCAGCAGAAATTAGTGAAGAGAATTGCGATTTTGATCCAGGATACAGTTCTAATATCAATTTGACGCGCCTTGGTATCAAAAACAGCAACAAACTCCAAGAGATTCAACCCAAAAATACATTTATATTGATAGAAAACCAAATATGAACAAAACAAGATATAATGGTCCTCTTTCGAGAGAAGGACCTTCTCTCCCAACCCTACACGCCTCTAGGATCCCTTACAAAAAGAAAACTACAACACTCTCAAATCAAATTATGCTTATAAGCATAACATAAATCATACTACTTATAACAAACAATAAAATAGCAAATTTCAAAATAGCCCTCCCCCAATTTCCTCTCAAATCAGCCCCTAAATCAGCCCCCAAATCAGCCCTCTATAATTGGAAAATAACTCCTAATTAATCTCCTCCAATTTAGCCACCAAATCAGTCCCCAAATTTGTCCATTTTAATTTGGAAATATCTCCTAATTAATCTCCCTCAACAGCCCTTTTTAATTAAGAAATATCTCATAATTAATTCCTTCCTTAATTCCTCTTCTCACATATGTAATGATAGGTTTAATGGGCCTCACAAGGGGACCTGAATTGCCCTCTCCCGTATCAGTCCCCTTTCTAGAGATTATAGAAATTCCATAATTTGTCATAGATGCAATAAATTGGGTCATACTTCCAAATCTTGTTCTTCTACTCTTAGAAATAATGAGGTCTCAATCTCTTTTCTTCAAGACAAAGATAAAGTTAACTTTATTTTTTTGGCAACTTATGCATTTCTTTTTCTCGGACAATAAATAAAAATAAGAAACCTTTCTAAAGCCCTTGATTGGCACTGGAATGAAGATTGATTATTTCAATCACATTTATCAAAATAGATTATTTCTTTGTCACAAATTCTTAAATCTCCGGTGAAAAAAGGTTACATCAAGCTTAAGGCTTTATAATTGTTACATGCTAGAAAATTTGAGTCAGAATAATGTGTGTGTTTTACATTATTGCGTTGTATAAAAATTCAGCATGCACAGATAAAAGTTGTAATATCAGAAATTTTTTACGTGGCAAATCCAAAAAAGGTAAAAAATCACGGGATCTAACCTAGTTGAAAAATCTATTATATAATAAGTTATACAAGAATCCTTTATTCCTCACAATTGAAGAAGATGAGATTATTTGAGAACAAATATCTAATTTTTCATATGGGCATTATAGAAATCAGATGTCTATAAATGGACAATTAACACCTGACTGCAGCACTTGATTTCCCCTATAAAGATTACAGAAATCTAATGTCTATAGGCAAACAGTTAATACACAATAACGAGGTTAAATATTGACAAGGGTCTGGAGATGGCGGTGGTCGTCGACGACAATATTGGGTGGTGTTCGTCGATAGCAATAGCTGGCGGCAATCGTTGGCGGTGATAGCTAGAAAATGTAAGAGAGCTCCCTAGTTCTCTCTATTATTCATTCCCTTTCATGTGAAGAATGGGGCTCAATTCATAAGCTTTTTGAAATGGACATTTTGATAATTTGAACCAAAATCCAAAACGCTTATGTCTATATCAACTCCCTTGATCATGAAGCGTTCATCCAGCATTTAAGTGCCTTAATGATGTTGGAATTAAGTGATATTGGGCTCATTCGATTCGTCTCGTCAATTTGCTCGATTCAACTTTAAACATGTCAAATTTAAAGATTTAGTCTTCCAATTAATGTCCAAAGTTTTCAATTGTACTTCAAATATTTGATTTAGGCTCATTTAGGCTCAGATTGGATCACTTTTGATGTCGGTAGGTTGTTCTCATTGGGACGTTCAGTTCAACTATAATTTTGTTGAAATTGGAGTTCATATGATCCTAAATTTAATCCTGAAAGTTTCCAATTCAAATATTTCTTCAAGAATCATGTCGATCATGTGAAGAAAATGGGATGAGTATTGGCACCCTCTAGATCTAAGAAACTCAAATGAGCATGGGTCAGCAGTCATGGTTTTCCATCAAACTATGTCTAAATAATATCTTCAGGTAATTTTGACTTTTGTGGAATTTAAAGACCTTTCTTGCATTCACAGTTGTCTTTTGATAAACTCAAAGGATTTTAATTATACAGCTTCTATTAATCTCAAGTATTATCACTCTTCTAGTTGTTTTTCCTCACTTCCATTTCATTTCTCTAGTTCTTCCTCTATGGTTGCAGTGCCTCAGAAATCTTAGATTAAGAATGATGTCTTCTTCAGTAATTCAGCATATGGATTTTCTCAAATTATGGACAATAATTTAATCATTTTGATTGCCTTTAATGTCCACTATATTTCAAATTCAATTTTGGATTTTGGATTGGCTATTTTAGGTTGTTCCTAACAGATCAAAGCTCCTTGCAGATTTAAATCCTCTGACTGCCAAATAGGCTAGGCAGTATATCTTCTGAGGTCTCTGAATTGGCTCCCCCGATTGTCAAATCAGCGCAGAATTATTGGGCCCACTGGAAACATGGCCTCTGTTCATGCATTTGGCTCTTCACCATCAGCTGGTAAAGCTATTACAAATACTCTACCTGACAAATCTTTTTCTGCTGTGGCGACCCCACATTTAGCTGGCAACTCTTTCTCAGTTGTGGCCCTTCTTGTTACTCTTATGGACTCTCATTACAACATGCCCTTACCTTCCAGAAAGTCTACCAATAATATGACTTCTTTCACTCCTACACTTTTCAACGTTAAAATCTTTGGATATCAAAATCTTCTGACAAAAAAAAGGAATCGTGAAATACATTCAAAGTTTTGTGGCCTAAGTTGATTTCTTTGCATATAGTTTCCTTTCCTCCTTCGATTACTTCTAAGGTTTTCAAGATTAAAATTGCAAATATTCTACAATAACAAAATTATCATCCACTCTATCTGTAGTCACCTCAGAAACAGAATTGTATTGCGCCGAAATTTAATGTTTCAGCTTCAGAACATGCTTCTATTCGATTTCCTTAGGTATTAGGCCAGTTCTTATGGGGTTCAGAAATTGGATGATTTTATTCCATATATAGAGGCTTAATTTGATTTCAAAGATCATCTTTTAGCAAAACTCTGTCTACTCATGAATATTGAAACTTTGAATGTTTGTGGCTTAAAGCCCATGGTCAAAAGGAAGCATGGCTGAAGATGGATATAAGGAACTTTTGATTTTCTTTGTATTCAAGAAACCAAACTTGATCATTACTACCTAGCATTCTTAGAGCAATCGAAGGCAATTATATTAACAATTGGGCTTTCTCTTAAATCAAATGGAAAGTTTGGTGATATTTTTTAAGGGATGAATCTTGCTCTTTGGATGCTCTTCACTACATGATTGATATCTATTACTATCCATTTTCTCAATAAATACGATTTTTTTTTTATTCTCACTACCATGTATGCACAATCTAAAGAGGGTGCAAGATCCATTTATGGAATAAGCGTTTCAATATTGGACCCAAATGATCTTCAATGTGGATATTGTTCTGAGATTTTAATGTTATTCTGGCTTTGCATGAAAAGTTATTGATTTGGTCAACTTCCTTCATCTAATTCAGCAGCCAAGGTCTAAAGGATTTTTTTTATTAATAGAAAAAAAATACTTTACAAAACTAGATTGTTTGTTTTCTCACCCTTTCGTGAGGTGAAAATCAATTGACAAGTCCCTCTTTGATCATTGCCCTGTCATTTTTATTTCTAACCTCACTCCACTTTTTAAATGCCATCTACTTATATTTGAAAATTATTGAGTTAGCCTAGTGGCGTCAAACAAAATTATCACAAGTTGGTAGAATAATTACTTTATACATGAAGCTGGTGAAGAGACTTGTCATGAAACTTACACTCAATAGAAAGCATCTTAAAGATCGAAAAAAAAAAAACATCATCACACATCAAAATGAAGAGAAAAAACTTAGAACTCAATAAATTTAATGAAATCAAAATTAAAGTTGAAGTGGGTTTAAGATCTCATAAAGATCTTTAGATTATAAAAGTAGTAGAAAATAGTTCTCAATAAGTTGAAGGAAAGAGATTTATTAGCATCAAAGATCCAAAGTTGTGCGGTTTATTGAGGGTGATAAAAACCTTTTTTTTTTTACAAAGTTGACAATGTTATATAAGAAAAAAAAAATCCATCAAATTGAAGTTGACTGTGAT
This sequence comes from Dendrobium chrysotoxum, assembly GCA_019925795.1. NCBI lineage: Eukaryota > Viridiplantae > Streptophyta > Magnoliopsida > Asparagales > Orchidaceae > Dendrobium > Dendrobium chrysotoxum. Next base: position 13,192,991 of record CM034311.1, on the reverse strand, counting down.
TCAATTACTAATCAAAAGGACTTGCTTGAAGCCTCTTATACACAATTCAAAAGACAATTTGTCAAAAACTCTCCAGCTAAGTATTCCATTGATTTTTTTAAGCTTTATTCCTTTGATGATCTTTTTATCCTAAAAATTTTAAATTCTCTTATTTTATATAAGTTTAAAGCTACCACATTTTCTTCAGATGCTAATAAATCTCCTACTCTTAATGAATTTCTATCTAGTTCTTTCAAGAGATGTGGGACACTATTAAAAATGATTTGATGAATACGTTTGAGGATAGCTTCTCTGCTAAGGAATATTTATCAAGCTTGAGTTCTGCAATCATTTGTATTATATCTAAAAAAGACTTTTATAAGAATCCAAAACACTTTAGACCTATTATCCACAATTGAATCTTTAGAATATTCAACAAAGTGTTTGCAAGTAGTCGTAAATCACATCTTCAACATTTAACTGATCATTCTGATCATTCTAAAGGAGCTTTTATTGAAAGAAGAGGTACTCTTGATCGCATTTTCTAGCTCATAGCATCATTTATTCAATTATTCCATCATCAAGAAAAAGAATGATTCTTTCAATTTTAAGGAGGGCCTTGAAAGGAAATTTGACTATTGCAAATGGGATTTCACTATTGTGGGCTCCGAAAATTCGGCCCCGGCCTCCGCCCGACTTTTGTTTTCTTTGGGGGGAATTTTAACGGAATTAAGTTCCGGGGTAAATTTTGGAAAGCAGATGGGTTTGTAGATAAGACACTACCTAGAGATTTCGCCCTCATTTTGTGAGGACTTTATGATATGAGTTCTGGTTTCCTATAGGCGCAAGCCCCTATAGTTAATTACCCCTCCCGATAACGAGAGAGAACTTTCGATTAAGGCTAGTCGTCAATCAGATACGTAGACATATGTGATATCTGGTGTATAGTAGCAGCAAGGGTTGAAGGTTTGAAAGTTTGAGAAATTTGAGAATTTAGAAGATTGGAAGATTTGGGGATTTGATATTTAAAATAGAAATTTTCACCGTCTTGCACTTAAAGCGGATGGTGGGGGAATGGATGATGGACCCGATCAAGATCCCATGGTTCCGTCATCCCGGGCCATCGTGGTCCCTGGTCTACTTAGTCAGAGGAGGTAGTCGACCCAACCTGACAGAAGGATCCTTGTCGGCAGCCATGGGTTGCTTCGTCCAAGGGTACCTTGTAGACCTGGGGGGAGTATTTGTCTAAGGGGACAAATTTGAATCCACCTTAGCTAACATAGGGCTTTGTGCCCTATCGATCATATCCTATTGATTCATATCTCAAGGATTTGATGCAATTGGGGAGCATCGGGCTCTGGCCATAACCATAATATAATAGTGCCATTTGGCGGCGACCACCTAGTTCAGAGGGCCCCGAGTTATAACCGTTTATCCTGCAGTGCCATTTCGCGGCAAAACTGCCGGTTAGAGTACTCGTACCACGTCCTTGCTAGCAGGAGATTGTTTGAGAATGGATTTTAGTGATATTTTCGACCAGGCATTAGCTCTTTGTGAGCTACAGTTATTTTCAGATTTGTCCACCTCGGCAGACTGTTGCGGAGGGTGGATGGATTTTATGTTGAGTGTTTGATGGTTCGATTTCAGTTTTAAATATTTTTGGGATTTTGATGATTTTTGGATTTTGGAGTATTTGGGTGGTATTTTGAAATATTTAAAATGGACCCTTACGGTTGATATTTTCATTCAACACGGCCATCATCGGGGTGTGGTATTTGGAATGATCTGTGTGGACCCCTCCGATTGAGATTTGCATTCAACACGGCCATCATCAGGGTGACTTTAGGGTCCTTTGAAAATATTTGAATGTTATGAAAGTTTGAAGGCATTTTGAAATATTTGAAATTAACCCATCCGGTTGAGCTCTACATTCAACACGGCCATCATCGGGGTGCATGAGCTCATTTATATTTTATTGATTGGACCCTGTCGACTCTATCTGCTGGTCGATAGAGGATCGGGTTTCGTAGGCTTTAGACCTTTGTTAGTGAATTCTCTTGATTATAGGCCTTGAAGGCCTAATATGAACTATAAAATAAATATCCCGATCGATCTCGCGACCGCATATTTATTTAATGGTTCGAGCCGTGTTGACTCCTATATACCCGTATAGGAGGATCGAGCTCGAACTAGAATTCACTTATTGACCCGCGCAGCATCCCTAGACGTCACGTGTGTACCAATAACACGCTCGCCGGGGCCCATGCGAGTTATGATTGTATTTACCCCTTTCGTGTTCTTATGTGTATACAAATTAAGGTGCACATGTGCGGGTACTTTTAGAATATTTGTGAACGCCTTCTGTCTGCTTGTACGGATGTTGCGGATCCGATGGCGTGGCGTAATGTACGTTGACACTCATCCGAATATTTCTAGATGTATCACTTTGTTATTTCCGCCATATTTCTAATCCCTTTTGCTGTGATAATACACTGAATGTGGGATGAGTCTGCCGTAGTATATCCGCCATCGTTGTATGTAGTCAGGTAGATATATTCATTTATAGACTAAAATTGACTTCAGGATACTGCATTAACTGAAGTCCTTCTGCATCTACCCACAGGTGACACATGGTGTGCACATCTGTATTCGTAGAGAGCTTGTAGGACCTCATATTTAATGATAGTTTTCTGTATTTGTTTGGAGACGACACTTTGTATTTCACAGAGGGTCTCCTACGATAGCTCGTAGGAGCTTATCTTTGTTGCAGTCTTTGAGATGATTGGAATGACGGATGTATTCTTCTACGTGTAATTGTGAGTTTAGGCTACCAAACTTTGCATCAATCTTTAACAGCATACTTGTTAAATATTGATCATCAACTCTAGTGAGTACGATGCATCTTGTATTGACATTCAATTGAGTACATTCTGATATATCACATCATTGTTTTCACTGCATGTAAAATTCTCCTGATTATAGCTGTCATGCTGGTTGCGGTGTGGATCTCTTGTAGCATCATTGAGCCTTTCCTCTTGCAGGAAGCTGATGTGCTCAATTAGTAAACCGTCGGGTTCACTTGTGTATCTTCTAGCACTTGACAAAATTGCTGCATATATCCATAAGTATATTATTCTTCCTACGAATGTTTCCCTGTCGTTGCTTGTGGATGTCCGTATACACTGGGGACTTGTTGTGTTTGCAATGTATCTTCTTTAGTTATGTGCATGTTAGCTCTTGTTTCACAAAGAGCTTCTATGTTCATCCATAAATGATTGATGTCGATTGAAAGGATATGGTAGCATTTACTATCTGCCTCTTGATTCATTTGTAGCTTGACGAGTATATTGCACTCATTTGTATATACTTTCCTGTTGTCCACAAACACCCACGAGTCTCCTATAATTACTTGTGGATAGACTATTCTTTGTGTTGGCAAGATGTCGTATTCACACATATACCTTTCATTGTCATTCATGGATACTCATCAGTCTCCTATAATTGCTTATGAAAGGACCGCTGTGTGTATTTGCAAGACATCGCTTGTAGGGGGGATGCTATGTTGTCAACAATTCATCACTACTTATAAGTAAGCAGAGTTTGTAAGTCTCTTATTATCCTTGGAAATAACTCGTAGCTTTGCATGATACATTTGTTCGTCACCATGTGCTCACAATCAGATTGCATATACTTCCCAATCATCATCATTTTGGTATCATTCACTTACAAGTGACATTATGTTCTTTATTTGCATATCTTTTTAGCATTGTTAATAATTGTTGCATGAATATGCAAGACATCTGCCTATTAGCTATTGTTGATAGTAGGAAAACTATTGTCCTTGCAACTCCTCCACTTTGCTTGTAGATATGTTTAGATCTCAAAACCTTACTCATGATCGTATCCCTGCATCGCTCACTGTTCATGGATAGATCATTATGTACATTGGGGCTCCTCTATTGCTTGATGTATTGGTTTAATAATTCACATTATCATTTACAATCATCCATGAATAACCATAAGCTTTATACGGTTGCCTGTAAGTGAACCCTCGTATGTGTAGGTTGATATTCATTTGAGTTCTTTAGACCCTCGTTTACCATTTGTATGATTGCAAATTGTTAATGCACAATTTTCATTGTAATCACAAGTTACGCTCCATATGGTCCTTGTCAAATTCAAGTTCGAGTTCAGTTCAAATCAAATCTGCTCCACTGTCAAATTTGAGTATACTGCAGTCTATTTGAGTTCAAATTTTGCATGATTATTCAAACCAATTTCCTTGAGTCATTTCACTTGGTATTCAAACCAAGTGCAAGTCCAATTAATTTTCAATTTGAGTTAAGGTCTTTTGATTTGTTCAAATTATAGTCCAATTTTGAGTTCAAAGTCGCCCAAAATTTGTCCAAGTTAGGTCCAAGTGAGATCTTCTGTTCACCCGAAATTTCGGCAGCATTCCGGCATCTCCCCCGTTTAGGGGAAATTACAGAAAACTGGGCCTTTCCCACCACGCTTAAGAAAGCGTGTATGATAGATGCCCTCTTTCGAGGACACCGCGGCCGTGTAAAGTCTTCAATCCCCACCACGCTTAAGAAAGCGTGTATGGGTCTTCAAATGTACCTGAAAAGAAGAGCATTTGTTTCCCCGCAGGTACAGAGCCGCCTACGGGTACTTAAAATTGTCCCCACCACGCTAAGAAAAGCGTGCATAGGGCCTACCCGCCTCGCCGTAGGTGTCGCACCGGGTTCCCTTCCCACCACGCTTAAGAAAGCGTGTATGAGCGGTTTGCCGGCTCGACACGAACGTCAAGAATGGGATTTTAGGTGATTACCCGCCTCGTTGTAGGCGCTGCACCGGGGTCCCATCCCACCACGCATAAGAAAGAGTGTATAGGCGGTTTTCCAGTCCGCCGCAGACAACGAAGTAGACTCTCGGAGTTTTAGGGTTGGAGAGTTATACCTTTGCAAGCGTCGGGGTAAAGGTGTTGGCTCGTGGACCGAGGCAAGTGAAGGATCTCCTTGCATTTCTCTTTTTGCATCTTTTTTATTTTATTATTAATTATAATTAATCATAATTAATTATAATTAATAATAATTAATTATAGATAATTAACTAATTATAATGAATAATTAATTAAGTATACTTAATTAATTATAATCACTTATAATTAATTAAGTAATTATTATTAATTAATTATAATTAATTAATTAATTATCATCATTAATTAATGATTAACTATAATTAATCAAATAATTATAATTTATAATTAATTACTAATTATTAATTAATGATAACTAATTTATTAAATACAATCAATCATAAATATTTATAATTAATAAATTAATTATAATCAATTAATAATTATAATTAACAAATTAATTATAATTAATTAATAATTATATTTAATAATATAAAATAAAAATAAAATAAAATAAATAAATAAATCCTCCCCTCCTCTCTCTCATTCGGCGGGTTTACGGGATTTGGCCGAAGCAGCTCGCGAAATGGAGAAGATTACCTTCACAGCAAGCGAGCTTCCGACGTTGCTTCCGATTAATATGTCGTAACTTCTAGTCCGACGGCAAGGGAAAGTCGTCGAGCGAGCGAAGTCGAGCAGCACGCAGGAGCCGAAGAAGCGCACAATGGGGGGAAAGTTACCTTCACGCGAGCGAGCCCCCTGTTGCGACTTCCGATCCAACTGGAAGGAACGTCTTCGAGAGGGGCGGGATCGGACCGGAGGACTTCGGCTAGGTTAAAGAAATCTTCCCTCTCTCTCTCTCTCTCTCTCTCTCTCTCTCTCTCTCTCTCTCTCTCTCTCTCTCTCTCTCTCGGCCGAAGAAGCGCGAACAGGAGAAAGAAGGGGAGTCGGGATCGGAGATGGGGGGCTGGAAGCGAGAGACTGGAGGTGTCGTGTGAGGAGCCTTCGTTTGCGTTTTAAAGGCGAAGGCAGAGGCGGGATCGCGCACGCGAGGGATGGGCTTCTGGCTTCAGCGCCGTTTCGCAGAGCTGACACTGTAGCAGACGGCGCAATCTTTGTAGGATTCGCGTATGGCTTCGCCTCAGGTAAAAATTTTTATTTTTTTTTTATTTTGTCTATTTCCTTTGGCTGTAGCGGGAAGGTCAACAACTATGAGTACTCTTAAAGGTAGATTCTTCCGTCTAAATTTCATCCATTAGATTAGGGAAGCCTTGGTGCATGTTATCTCTCAAATCCTTAGTAATGGAGAACTTAGCAAATAGTTTAAATATTTTAAAAGCCTAAGTCAAGGTGAACCTCTCTCTCCCCTACTATCATCGGTGATGTCCTTTATAAAATGCTCAAAGCTATAGCCAAGGATGATTCAATAAGGGCATCAAGTGTGTTAAAAGTACCAATGCAATCAACGATATTCAATTTGTTGATGATACCCTCCTCTTTTGTTGGGCTAATCATGCTGGGGGTATAAGTGAGCCGAGCCAGCTTGTGAACCGGCTCGAACTCGACTCGATAAAGAGCTCGCGAGCCGAGCTTATCGAGCCGTGAGCTAAAGCTCAAGATCGAGCTCGTCTGTTAAAAGAGCTCGAGTTCGAGCGTGACGAGGCTCGACTCATGAGCTCGCTAGCTGGCTCAACTAACAATTAGGATTTTTTTAAATAAATAATTATTATTTTTATTAAATTTCAAAAAAAAAGATAGATGATTACAGCTAGAGTAATTTCTCAAAACAGAAAAAGCTAAAGCTGCTACAATAAGTACTAGAGTTGTAAGAGTTTATATATATATAACATTGGCATATGTTCCCAAGAAAAGAAAAAACTGCTATCATTAATTTTTTGGGGGAAAATTGCCATCACTGATTGGTTCAAGACTTCAAGTTTTTTCTCCAATGGAAAAAAACACAACAGACGCCTCATTTCCTCAAAAAAGAATAGACGCCTCAACTCTGATACTATCCACGCTCCGCGGGGTAAAAGGAAAAAGGACACCTTCTTCTCCAGCGTGCTCGTGAGCTGGCTCGCGAGCTTGCTTTTATTGTACGAGCCGAGCTCGAGCCCACCGTTGAAGCTCAACTTGAGCTCGAGCTCCCGATTTGGCAGACGAGCCGAGCTCAAGTTAGGCCTGACTCGAGCTCGACTCGACTCGTTTGCACCTCTAGATCATGCTGAGGTTTTGACTCTAAGAAATATTTTCTCCACTATCAAGATAATTCTAATCTAAAAATTAACTTCACTAAATATTCTTTGACTTACTTTGGTGGTTGTATTGATAACGAATTCTACTGATGATACTTCAGGCTGCCCTCTTGAGTTCCTTTCAAATATTTAGATGTTCTTCTAGGAACTTAAGTGATGTAGAAAAACCTTGCTCATATTTTTGTCAAAATTCAGAGAAAGCTTACAAATTTCATTCAAAAGGTGGCAAGATTGTTTGAATTAAATGTGTCAACTTCTATTCATCTGTTCCATTTCTCTTTCTTTTGTATTCCAAATCAGGTCATCCTAAGTGGATCATCAATAAAATTAGCAATGTAAAAAGTTTCTTGTTTGAAGGTCATGATGAAGAGATTTTTCCTTGGTCTATTGAAAGAAGATATGTATACCCAAAAATTTTGAAGGGCTTGATAAAAAC